>JAPDVR010000001.1:64023479-65344729 GCA_026230005.1 Gila orcuttii | reverse complement strand
TTTTTCCACTAAAAGGACAATGTAATTTTTCAAGCCAGCTCTGAATGTCACAAGAAAGACATACTTCATCATAACCGTTGAACAAAGAGGAACTAAATAACACTTAAATGCCAGGCAGTACCAATGCTGATGTGAACGAGTTTTGTAAAACATGAATTGCTGTCTGTAGCAATCTCAGATTTTTTTTGTCATTACAGGGTATTTTGTGTTACATAAAGATGCAATTTATGAAGAATTATGCATTTTTCACATCCTAAATGATATATTATCCTCCCTCTGTGACTTTAAGATTTAGTCACGAACAGAAAATGGCTTAATTAACCATCTGTCTTGATTCATGTGGCTCTGGAAATGCTGGTTTATGGTGTGTTAAGTTAATGAGTTAATGAGCAAAAGCAGAGAACTTATACAAGAAAGGAAGTGAGAGCGACAGCTACATAGCGAGATAAGATCTGTATTACAAAGCCATCAGCATGTAGTTAGAGGTCCTTCTTATACTAATATTCGAGAGTCAATCGGCCTAAAGAGAGCTGATCTCTTGACACACTGCTTCAGGATCAGAGGAGTGAGAATGACTGCAGGCTGATCTCAAGTGGACGAACAAGGTTAACAATGGAATAGGATGTTTACCAGAAACTTGATCAACTGATACGGTCACAGTTGCAAATCAAGTTGAAACAGGATCTAAACGCAGCAGTCTTCAGTTTATTTGAACAAAACTCAGTGTACTAAGGATACAGAACAGAACCACGATTGAAAGGCAACATTAACAGACAACTGAAAAGAACCAAACACAGAGTTTAAACAGATAGTTCACCCAAAAATGAAAACTGTTTCATCATTTACTCACCCTCAAGTTAAACACAAAAGAAAGTTTGAAGAATGTTGGTCAACAAACAGTTGATGCTAGCCATTGACTTCCACATTATTCATTTTATAAGTTAATGGCTATACCGTCTACTGTCTGTTGACCAACTTTCTTCAAAATATCTTCTTTTGTGTTCAACAGAAGACAGAAATGTATACGGGTTTGGAACAACATGAGGGTGAGTAAATGATGACAGAATTTTTCTTTTTTGGGTGAACTATCCCGTTAAATACACAGGGCAAACAAAGGAGCTAATGAGATAATTAACTAAACACACCGGAACAGAATACTCAATCAATTAGTAACCAAGGAAACAAACAGGCAGGGAACCATAGGAGAACAGAACCAATTAACAAACTGACCGCAAAACACTAGAACAGAACAGAAAAGCTAACTAAAACAGAATACAAAAGTGTGACGCATATTGTCTTTCTCTTTTTATTCATACTACTGGTCAATAGTTTGGAATAATTAAAAAATAAAATTAAAAACGTTTTTGGAAGAAGTCTCTTATGCTCACCAAGGCTGCATTTAACAAAAACAGTTAAAACTGAATATTGCAAAATGTAATTAAAAATGTAAAATATATATTTTTAAGTAATGTATTCCTGTGATGGCAAAGCTGAATTTTTAGAAGCCATTAAACCAGTCTTAAGTGTCACATGATCCTTCAGAAATTATTATCAATGTTGAAAACAGTTGTGCTGCTGCATCTTTTGTGGAAGTGGTGATACACTACCATTAAACATTTTGGGCTAAGTAAGAAAAAAAAAATATATGTATATAACTTACAGTAAAGACATTTATTTTGTTACAAAAGATTTCTATTTTAAATAAATGCTGTTCTTTTGACATTTCTATTCAGCAAAAAAATCCTAATAAATTTCATGATGGTTTCCACAAAAACATTAAACCGCAAAAGCTGTTTCCACCATTGATAGTAATAAGAACCATTAATAATTGAGCACCAATTATTGCTAATAACTGAGTACCAAATCAGTAATGAATTTTGTAAGAGCACGTGATACTGAAGACTGGAGTTATGGCTGCTGAAAATTCAGCTTCACAGTAATATAATTAAAGGTATATGTAACAACATTTTTTTTTCAAAATGTACTCAATTTATATAATGAGCGAGTAAATCATGAATCCATCTTCAGTCTTATCCTGAATCAATACAGTATGTCTAATAAGTGTGTCGGAGTATTTTAAAACGAGCGGGACGTCAAACGCTGCGGAGTAGCCCAGAACCTGCATGACTCGTCATATACGTAAACAGAGAGTATAAAGTAGCGTGATAACACATTCAGGTATAAATTCCTTTTAAATGAATTATTAAATTGTTCAATTTTGGTTTATACATGCTAGTTTCCATGACCGTTTCAGATAAATCTTTTCATTACTACTGGAGCTGCCATTTTGCTAAGTTTCAAATGATTATTACAGGAAGCACAAACTATGCAAAAGTACTCATAGTCCGTATTTGCTTACTCATTTTCATTCACTCCATCAAGTGGACTATAAAAGTGGGGAACAGTGAAATGGTACAGAAAACTTTGAACACACCCAGCTACAGTCATTTACTTTCATTCCCGTAACTTCCTTCTCTCGTGAGTTTACGGGTTGCTTGTGTGTTTGGACTAACAACATTCCTCTTTCACTTTTTGTGAAATCCAAAGGGGTGTCACTGTCGAGACAGAAAAAAACAAGTTCTGTGTTTGTCAGAGACAAGAGTGTGAAATTTTGCTGGATTGTAACTGACTCGGTCACATTCAAGGTGAGTTTAACACTGTCTTTCTCATGCAATCTGTAAATGATTTGTAAATGTAGGTTGTAAATGTAGATAAAGAATAATTGTGTCATGGTGAAATCAGGTAAAAATTGGGATTTTTATCTTGGCAATCTAATTTCAGCAAACTGGAATCTTCACACCTTGTTCTACCTAAAATAAACTTTCAGTCTGTTTACTAGAGGTGTGAACCTACACTGGTCTCACGGTTCGGTTCGATTATGATTATCATGTCATCGATTCGGTTCAATTCGATATCGCGATGCACCGCATCCTCAATTTTCAATTTTACTTCAAAAGTGATGTGTGCGTGCGCGGGGGCGCGTGTGTTCGCCTGTTCGGGAAGTCGCAGTGACAAAAACAGAGACATTCCAGTTTAAGTTTCATGGGACTAAAGCCTGTTTATGCCATTAAGAAAATGAAATTCTGTCAAATCAATTTTGTTTTAAAGAAATGTTCATTTAAAAGCAGCGCTCATTCATCAGTGTATAATGTTACCCTGGAGACGCGCGCATCAACCGTCACCGAGTCCGCTGTTGAAGACGATCATCCATTTATAATCACGCGTAACAACACAATTGTAATTTGACCATCGGGTGCGGAAGGGTTGCCATCTGTCTCGGTTTGTCCCGATTTATCTTTTAATAACCTGTCCCGGGAAATGTATCCACTCTCCCGAAAGGCTACGTGAATGTATGTTCAAACCGTGTAGCGCGCGCACAGCAGAGAGGGAGAGAGCGAGACCTTGCGTGCGCATGTAATGTATGTATGTAAATGTATGTAAGAAAGAATGTTTAATTCGCACTCGCGTCTCGCCTCCCTTTGCCAGTGTATGCTACCGGCTACCGCGACAAAGCACATGCGCGATAAATGACGTCAGAAAAGCGTCAGTACATTATAACCGGTTATGGTCTATTACTGAACCGATACCGAATCGTCCTTGTGTGCATCGCGGTGCATCGTAGAAACGATTAATTTCGACACCCCTACTGTTTACATGCATAAACATGCATTGTGAAATAACATGACCATTTTTATTAGCAAAGGTTTTCACTACGGACAGAGTAAAGTTAGTTAAGTCTCTGTTAAACTGCCTCTGTAACACCAGGGCAGGTAGGACACATGAAGCAAAGCAATGAGAGAAATGAATAAGACAAAACAAAAGTTACAAGCAACAGCGACTGACCAAGTAAAAGGGAAAACACATTATACACCATTATACATATATAATGAATAGCACCAAGAAACAGGAAATAAACCAACTCGGGAATGGACAGATAGTGTTGCTATTATAGATTAAATAGCTTAATTTAAATCCTTGAATACACTTTTTTTTTTGTTATGAATGAATGCTATTCATGAATTACAGAAAGCTAAATTGTATTTTGCTGGTTTAGTCTGGTATGTAGGAAGCTTGTTTCCGCCACAGAATAAAAAAATAAAATTGCAATTTTTTTTTAAATCCGGTTTACATCTCCCAAATCAGATTTTTTTATCTCAGAATTGTGTTACATAAAGTCGCAATTGCGAGTTATAATGTCAGAATGTTGAGATATAAACTCGCAATTGTGAGAAATTAACTCACAATTCAGACTTTTTTTCTCAGAATTGCATGTTTATATCTCGCAATTCTGACTTAAAGGGGTCATGACATGACATGTTCCCTTAGGTGCAATTATAGTATTACTATAGTTTTTTGTACAAAAAAACTTTAAAAATATAGTGATTTATGACCTTTTCCCACCCTGTTTCTCACCTCTGATTCAAACGGTCTGTTTTGGAGGTGTTTGCCCTTGTTCAGTGTTAACGCCCACTGTTATGATTGGCTATCGTCAGTGCTGCTTATGCATAAATTATTAACGTTTATCATTTTGTATCACACGTAGACTACACAATGCTCCACCACGTGTAACTTCGGTCTTCCGATCTTTTACCATTGTGTCAATTCTCAATTGATTTTGATTCAAATGCGCGAGGGAGAGAGAGAGAGAGAGAGAGAGAGAGAGAGAGAGAGAGAGAGAGAGAGAGAGAGAGAGAGAGAGAGAGAGACAGAGAGAGAGAGAGAGAGAGAGAGAGAGACAGAGAGAGAGACAGAGAGAGAGACAGAGAGAGAGAGAGACAGAGAGAGAGAGAGAGAGAGAGAGAGAGAGAGAGACAGAGAGAGAGAGAATTTTTGAATTTAAATACACCTTTATTTTAAACAATAAAGTGTTCACAATAATATTACAAACTCAAAACAAGAACCATAATAATACTATTCATGTTACAAAGCGAAACATTTTAAAAAGCAAGCATTAAATCACCATCATCATCTACTGTGCAAAGGACTTCATTTATCCCCCAAATGTACATGAAAGATTCTACACAATTTACCATTTTATAATAGGCATGCTCTATTCTAAGCCGAGCCGCCACCAAGCCTTTGAAGGTCATCAACACATCCAGAGAACCCTGTCCTAACAACTTATTCTTTCTGGATTTCCATATAGCAAGTTTTGCTGTACCAGACAAAAAATTGAGTAAAATCAACTGACTTTTCCTTTTTTCTGTATACCTTGGACCATATATAAACATTTCGTAAGAGAAAGCTTCACCAATTTCAATGAACCATTGAGATAAAAATGAAAACAAATCGTTTAGCCGAGTACACTGTACAAACAAATGAAAAACCGTTTCAACCTCTTTACAGAAGGGACAGCCCACCCCTACCGAAGGATCAATGTGCACCACGTATCTGTTTGTGGCTATCGCCCCATGAACGATCCTCCACTGAAGGTCTCCCGTTCTTTTGTCAATGGGGCGTTTGTATAAGGACCGCCAGCAGCCTCTAGGGGAGGAAAGAACTCCAAAAAAATCAGTCCATTTATTTGAGGCAAATCCATGCAAGCGACCAGCATTAGATGCCTTCACACAGGAGATATAGAGGGCCTTTTTCCCCACTTCCTCAAAAACTCCAACCTGAGGGGTTTCAAAAGACAAAAGACAGTTCTCATCATCTTGCCATTCTCCCACAGCAATATTCACATTCAGAGAAGGAAAAACATAAGGAACCCCCTTTCTCCATTGATCAATTGCTATAGAGTCATTTGTAAAAATCTTATGGTCCACATGCAAAGACTTTAAAATTCCAGTTTTAGCTTGTTTCAGCAGCCTCAGAGATCTCACTCCAGTCCTTTCACTCAATTCCTCTAAGCTCTTAGTCAAAATATGTCCCAGCTTTGTGCATCCCGCAGCAGTGAAACATGCACGCAAACTGGGTCCAGACACAAGTCTTGATGGTAAAAAATCATTAAGAAAAATTGGCTCTTCAAAAAGCCATAATCCAGCATGTGTATTCGGTGTACGTGAAATGGTAAACACCTTCCATGCCTCCAGAACTGACTTATAGAAAACAGTCAAACTCACACGGTCCTCATTCTGGAGCTCCATTAAGAACAGATGTTTGTCCAATCCCATACCTCTGACCCGCCCAAGAAGAGCAGAAGCCGTCTTTTGCCATGAAACATCAGTGCGATATAACAGTCTCTGAGCTGCTTGCAATCGGAAAGCCATGATTCTGGATCTGATATCAATCAAACCTTGACCTCCCTCTTGAAGCGGAAGGTATAAAGCAGCAGCACGAATCCAGTGTTGTCCAGACCAAAAAAAACCTACAAGTTGCCTTTGAATCTCCTCAATAAGTCCAACAGGTGGCTGTAACACAGTTATTTTATGCCACAGGGTAGAAGCAACCAAATTATTGGTCACTAAAATCCTCCCCCTATAGGACAACTGCGGCAGCAACCATTTCCATTTAGACAACTTGCTGCACACTTTCTCCACTAGCCCCTCCCAATTTTTCTTTTGATAATCATTTGACCCAAAAAAAAACTCCCAATAATTTAAGTCCCTCTCTGCCCCACTTTAGGTCTCCGGGTAACTTTGGGAGACTCTCAGACTCCCCTTTACCAGCCCAAAAAGCTTCACTTTTTGCCCAGTTCACTTTAGCTGATGAAGCTTTCTCATAAAGACTGAGTACCTCAGATAGACAGTTAATATCTCCAGCATTCTTTACAAAAACTGTAATATCATCAGCATAGGCAGAGAGATACATTCTTGAGTCTAAAGAAAGACCAGGCGCATTAAAACCCGACAGTCTATCTCTAAGTCTAAAAAGCAGCGGCTCAATTGCTAAACTGTATAGTTGACCAGACAATGGACAGCCTTGCCTAATACCCCTTAAAATAGGAATTGGCCTACTCAAAGTGCCCCCTATCTTAACCATACATGATGCACCATTATATAATACCTGTATCAAATTTAAAAAAGTTTCGCCAAAACCAAAAGCCTTCAATACATTAAAAAGATAATTGTGATCCACACGATCAAAAGCCTTTTCTTGATCCAAGGCAATTAACCCAACTTTCACGTTGAAACCATTACAAATATCCACGATGTCTCGCACTAAAAACAAATTATCCATAATGGACCGTTTTGGAATGCAATATGACTGATCTCTATGTACAACCGAACCCAAAAATTGTTTCAATCTATTTGCCAGACATTTTGAAAATATTTTATATTCTGTTGTAAGAAGGGCAACAGGACGCCAGTTCTTTAAAAGAGCTAAATCACCCTTCTTTGGTAACAGTGATAAGACTGCATATTGACTGGAAGTTGGTAAAACACCTTCTCTTAAAGATTCACATAAAACATCAAAATAATCGTGCCCAATGCAGTTCCAAAAACTTTTATAAAAGTCTGCTGGCAGTCCATCTATTCCAGGAGATCGTCCTGAATTCAGTTGTCCCACAGCAGCAGTAACTTCCTCAAATGTTATACCAGCATCCAAGGCAGTTTTATAATCAGAGTCCAGCTGAGGAAGACCCTGAAGAAGCTGTGTCATACAGTCACTATTTTCACAGTTCTCTGCAGCATAAAGGCTTGAATAGAACTCCACAGCATGGTTTCTCATTTCTACAGTCTTAGACGTTATCCTCCCATCAGGGAGTTTAAGACATGGCATTTGTTTTTGTTGAGCCGCCTTATATTCCAGGTTAAAGAAGAAAGAAGTTGGGGCATCCATTTCTGCTAATGACATGAAACGGGACCTTATCAAGGCTCCTTTAACCTTCTCATTTAAAACTAGACCAAGCTCTCTCTTTTTTATCTGCAAATTATTGTACAATGTAGAATTATGTGCATCAACCAACTGCAATTCCATTAAATTAATTTGCTTTTCAAGTGTTTCAATCACATTCTTTATTCTACTACTACAGTTGGCTGTATACTGCTGACAGAAATTTTTTATTTGAGTCTTACCTACATCCCACCACTGTTTCAAATTTTCAAAATAACTCTTTTCCTTTTTCCAAACATCCCAAAAGAAAACAAAATTTTCACAAAACATAGCATCCTGCAGCAATTTCACATTAAAATGCCAGTAAACAGATTTTCTAGGTGTATTTGACATGTTCATTGTCACAATAATTAAACGATGATCAGAAAAACCCACAGGACAAATGCAACACTCAATTACTCTACTGTTAAAAGATTTTGACACATAGAATCTATCTAGTCGGGCAGCACTAACTCGATTATTAAAAGCCTTAATCCATGTATACTGCCTATCATTTGGGTGTTTAATTCTCCACATATCCAAAAGCTGGAAATCTTTAATGAGTTTTGACAATGCACTTGAGGACTGTATATGAGGTTCCTCAGTATTACGATCTATAGTAAAATTAATAGTGCAATTCCAATCTCCACCAATAACAACACATCCCTCACTAAGGCACTTTTTAAGACTCTCACTAAGTATATTTAAAAACTTTAGGCGCTCCTGTCCCACAGTTGGTGCATAAATATTTATCAGAGAAACAAGCATATCTTGAACTTGAGCTTTAACCACCAACAATCGACCCTTCACTGGTTCCTCTATACTTATAATATCCACCCTTATTTTTGAAGAAAAAAAAATGCCCACACCTCTACTTAAATTTGTACCATGACTGAGTATTTTATGTCCTTTCCACCACAAATTCCACTCAACTTCATTCATCAAATCACTATGAGTTTCTTGGAGAAAGACGATATCAAGCTTTTTTTGCTCAATTATTTCATAGACTGTAGCACGCTTTACACCATCCCTCCCACCATTAATATTTAAAGAGCCTATCCTCAAAGCCTCCATATACAAAAATAAGATGGGAAATAAAGAACAAAGCAAGATAGAAAAGCAAAGAAAAAACACCGTGTAATACATGGTTTACAATTTTTTAGATTTTCTCTTTCTTTTACTCATTGCTTTACTTTTCCTGATAGTGGTAAGAAGCTTTTTCAAACGAAAACGCTTCTTCTCACAAAGTTCATCAACTCCAACAGTCTTCTGATAAAAAGTTACAGAGCGAACAAACTTGTCTACATCAGAGAAGAAATCATTTATGTTGATTTGTTTACCATACGTTTCATCCAAAAAATTGTTAATTTCTTCCAGACTATACAACGAATCTTTGTTGTAAATTCCCGAAAAACCTGTCTGAGATGCATTAAATACACTTTCCTGTGAACTACCATCATTTTCACACATAGAAACTTGTGACTCAGTATCATCAGACTGCTCCTCCTCCATTTCCTCATTATTCAAGATGCTTGAAACCGATTCAATTCTATCATTTGCACTTTCCCTCGTTTTAGTACCACTGGTACTAGCTACTTCTTTGTTAACATCAGAAACTAGATCAGTTATGCTCATCTCCGGGGCTACAAAAGCAACAACATCCTCATTTCCCGTGTCAACAGCCGGTAACACAGCATCTACATTCACACCACTCACCTCAACTGGTGGAACAACCTCATCTTGGGCCGCATCAACGATATTGTTTTCGCCCTCGTCCTCTGCTTCTGTCGCGTTTTCTACACCTGTTTTCTTATGTGGACACATCAGGCGCTTGTGTCCGATGTCTCCACACTCGAAACATCTTATGCTGCCAGTAGTTGCATACACCATAAATAATCTTCCCTCGTGTTTCACACGAAAATTAATATCCAGTGTATTCTCAGGCGATTCTAGCACCATGTAAACGTACCGTCTAAAAGACGCAACATGCTTCAGAGCCGGATGTTTACATCCAAGCGCAACAGTTTTAAAGGGACTGACAACTTTTCCAAAACGCGCTAACTCACGTTGCAAAACGTCATTGGATATGAAAGGCGGGATATTTGAAATTGTTACCTTTGTTGTCGATATATACATTGGAGAAAGTTGCACAAAAGCATCTTTAACAGTAAGGCCGTTTACTATCAAACGATTCACTAAATTTTGTTCCTTCAAAAAAATGACGACAGCCTGATTCATCCGTGATGCAGATACAATGTTCTCGTGACCAATTTGATCGCCAACTGCAATTAACACATCCTCCACTGTGGCATTATCCTCAGGAACACACCTAAAACCATTGCGGAGTGATAATGACGGCGCCTCATCAAGAGACGCCATCCTGCCACACAACTACCACTATATTTACAATTCGTTTCCTAACCCATGTATTTTCTGGAAGGAAAAAAAGAAAACAAGAAAATTCTCACCCTCACACAACAGCTCTCACCACCACCACTATCCCCAACTCCCAGCATGCAACAGAGACAGAGAGAGGGAGAGAGAGAGAGAGAGAGAGAGAGAGAGAGATTGAAGGCGCGCGCGCGGCCGGGGCTCTCTCTCTCTCTCTCTGCTCGTTCTTCAGTAACATGCCCTGTCACACTCATCTGATCACTCACCGTTCAAATTAAGCTTTGGCGGGCTGCATGTGCTGCAAATAAACTGCATCCGACTGTTTTCCCTGACGTCTGGATCGTTCGGCAGCGTATTCAAAGACTCAAACAGGAACAGCACATCTGCGTGGCATCGCAGTCATCTTGTAAACAGACCCACTCGCTGCACGACAACGCATGCAATGATGCGAAATGAGGCGTAGTTGTCTTGCGCTGGAGGCGGTCATATGCAAACGACTGATACGTCACTTCGCACCGTGACGTCACTTCATACCATGGATCTAGAACGAGCTGTATTTAGAGCTTGATTAAATAAATGCTTCGTTTATAATGGGGAGGACGTCTTAAGCTATGAAACTTCCAGGAAGTTGTAATAGTACATAGATCTCTTATATACCAAAAGATCAAGGCAAATTTGGTTTCTCATGTCATGAGCCCTTTAATGACACGCAGTTGGGAGATATAAAGTCAGAATTGCATGTTAAAATTCAGAATTGTGTCAGTCAGCCCTTTTTTCCTTAGAACTGGACTTTATAACTCGCAATTGCGAGTTTATATCACAATTCTGACTTTATAACACGCAATTGCGACTTTATATCACACAATTCTGACTTTTTACATCGCAATTCTGAGAAATAAAGTCAGAATTGTAAGATGTAAACGCAATTGTGACATAAAAAGTCACAATTATCTTTTAAAATGTTTTATTCTGTGGCGAAAACAAGCTTGCATAGGTAACTGTTTGGATGTCTCCACCAATGTTAAAATTAAAACTGCACCCTTGCCTGTAATGATACATTTATTAAAATACTTATACTTTACTTTGGCTGTCCTCAAAATTAAAAAGCAGTAAACACAAGAGGACTGGCCATTGTCACCTGTTGGAAGGTTAAACTCCCTCTTTTCTATCTCCTCAGATTTGCAGGATGTCTCTGACAATGTCTCAGGGTGAGGGGGTGACAGTGATCACCGTCACCTCAAACCCCAACAGCAAATGGCCGATACTGTGTCAAATCCTGGGCACTCTGTGTTACAGTCCAGTGTGTGCCGTGTCACAGCATGTGAAATCAAAGATGATGGGCATCTATATGACGCTTGGGGTGAGTCACGTTGAAACAGACATTACAACTAAAGGCTGAAATACACTATGACTTTAGGCCAGATCTTAGCCCCGATTTGCAGCATTTGGAGTTGACAGATCAGCATTAAATCATGTATGATGGTGACCAGATTTTTTTAGCTTCAAGTCGGTGACCAAAGTCGCTTTAAGGCAAGTAATTTCACTCGACGGCCATCTTTGAAACGTCTCTCGGGCAGCTGTTTCAGTCATGCAAGTACAGCTCCTATCTGTTTAAATAGGGAAACATCAATTCTCCAAAGCTGTTCACAAAGCTTACCATTACATTTCATATTTGAAATCACCAATGAACCCGTTTTTTTTTTAGCTTCAAGTAAGACTATAGCTGCATGCTTTACCCCCATCGGGCCGAACGTTTTTAAGAACAGTGTGGAATGGTTAATGTGTACAGCTTCAGCTTGGTTCGGCACGGCATGATTACAAATCATTCTCAGCCCGGAGTTCTCAGCACAGTTTCCTTAACCGTGCTGGTAGAATGAGTGTTGTGACGTGCCACTCAGAATTGTTCACTTCTGTTGTCTGTGGCCAAGCATACTATTTGAGCGAAGTTAACACAAATTAATAATAAAATTACATTTTATTTACAGAAATATCTGATCATCCTCCATAACGTGGTCACTTTACATCTCATATCGTCTGTAAACACTTGCGTTACCAAGGCAGCGACTGACGCTTTTGTATTACATTCTGTTATCAGCCCCATTGTGGAAAATGAAACCATATCAGTATCGGCACGAAATGGAACGGTTAATCAACGAGAACGGTTTGGCCCGACGGTGGAAAAGCGGCTTATGATTCCATCTAGTTGGAGGATATCAAACACATTTAATGTTTTGAGCCAAGTTTAGAACACGCATTGTTTTCATTCTGATTTTCTTATTTTTTCCAAATTTTCGTAGGGTTTTAAAATCTATTCAGATTTTAAAAGTTGTGTAGTGTATTCCAGCCTTGACTATTTATTATATGATGATTAACTGATTCAAATATCTGAATAAAATAAAAGTAAAGTAAATGGCGTTTTTAAACATGACAAACATAGATGAAATACAAGTGAAACTGAGATACAAGTAAATAAACTGTATAATTTTTCACACACTTTATAGATTTAAGATTATTTTAAAAATATGTGTTTTCTGCTGACTTATTTACAAATGGTTTTCACTCATGGGTAAAACTCATACTTGTTGAGATTCAATGATAATTTAAAGAAAAGTTGTAAATGTTGGATTTGAGGCAAGAACTAGACTTTGAAACATTGCAATGCATACATTTTGAGATTCATCACAATACAAACTGGTGTATAAATTGTTCTTTCATTCCATAGATTGTGCAGATTATAGTAGGAATCCTCAATATTGTGACCGGGATTTTATTTTTAAGCTTTGGGATTCACGATTACATAATGATGTCTAATACTCCTCTTTGGTTTGGCGGTGTGGTAAGAATTATTCCTCATTCTGCTTATTCTTGTGTTTCTAAATTGTTAAATGAGCGAGTCCCTTCACAAAGTTAATCAGAATTAATAATCAGGGTGTTGTTAACATAAAGTTCACATTTTGATGATTTTCAATACTCTTAATTAATCTTGTCTGAACTTTCGATGGACAAATTTGAAGAATTTCTTTGCTTTTTATTTTAGTTCCTTGTAGTTGGAATCCTGTCAATTTTTGCAGCTTATTCTCCCAGTTATTTTCTGGTAGGTCTTTAACAGTCACATATAGTATTCTATATTCAGACATCTCTGATTTGGAGAGAGTTTTTTTTAAGATGTGATTTGTGTATTACAGTGTCTCGTCGCTGTGGTGCTGAACAAAGTCAGTGCTGTTCTGGCTATGATAGCCCTAGCATTGTATTCATGGGACTTGATGAGCTTTCAGAGAACTGTAGTTCAGCACTATGAGCATATGAACTATGATGTTAAGGTAATTATGCTTTATTTTATTGAAAAGGTTTTTAAAATTAATTAGCTTTTTTCAGTTACAATTTCAAGTCACGCACAGACTCTTAAGTTATAATAGTTCAAACCAAAGTCGCTTTAGGCAAGTCATTTCACTCGGCGGCCATCTTTGATGCACCGCTCGTCCTGCTATTTCAGTCATGCAAGTACAGCTCCTATCTGTTTGAATGGGGAAACATCAATTCTCCAAAGCTGTTCACCGAGCTTACGAGTAAATTTCATATTTGAAATCACTAATGAAATCTCATAACGCTCAATCATGACGAAAAACTGAATTTTTCAGGCTGAACCAGCCAATGCGCGTGTGCAGTCATAAGCGGGCGTCTCAGAATACTGACTGTTTCAACCCTTTCTCACTGCAAATCCTACATATTTTACAAGGTGGCTAATTCATACGACCTCACTCGTACGAATTCGTAAGATTTTTGCTAAATAGTACATATTTTATGAGTTGCCCAATTCGTATGAATTCGTATGAATGACCTACCCCTGACTCCGCCCCTAAACCTACCCATCACTGGGGTTTAGACAAATTGTAGGAATTCATACGAATTAGCCACATCGTACTCACTCATACGAGTTCGTATGAATTGGTCGTGAGATAGCGTTGGACTGTTTCTAAAGCAGCCGGAGCTTCTAACGGCAGCTGCAGTGGCGCAAGGACTTTACCAATTACTGATTAGCTCTTTTACTTAGGAGGCGGGACTTATTCCGCCATATTGCGTGTCACACTTTCTCTCATTTATAGTAATATGAGTGCACCATCTTTGTAAATCTAAAGTCTTTGTTTATATATGAATGTGGCCCACAAATCCATTTTCTTTTTCTGGTTTGGCAAGAGGGTGCTAAGGGGTCTGTGGAAAATATGAGAGAGACAGAGAAAAGAAAAAATATTTTACAAAATGTATTTTTAGGGCGGTCAAAGTTAACATGTAAGATTGAGATATACATTAAAAGTACTTTTAATCAATGTTTATCATTATAATAAATAATAAAGCAATACTTTTTATCACATTTTCCAAATGTTATATTATTACTGATACATTTTCATTTCTTAATTTATTGTGATTATTTCATTGATAGCCCTATTTTTTAACAATAAGAAAAAAAAACAAGCATCTTTCTATGGGAAAATGCAGAAAAGTTGAAAATCAAAATGCTAAGCGATCATTTCACTTTCCTTGAAACAAACATGAGCATACTTTTTTTTCTCTCTTTTCAGGTTTATATATCTAACGTTAGTCTAGATAAAGAGAGATGCACTATCACTTAATACAAATTTTATATCTCCCAGATTTCCAAGTTGCTTTGGCTTCAGTACAGTAACAAGTCACTTGGATTTGAGATACTGTGTAGGTATTTGCTGTCAGATTGCTTTTACTCAGTGACACGCTGATCTTTCCCAACTCTAGATGATCCGTGAAGGAGTGGATGTCACTATGATGATCTTTTCAGCCCTTCAGCTCTGTGTGACCCTCAGTTTCTCTGTCTTGACTTTAAAAGAATTGTTTGAAACGGATGTGAGTGCAAAGGTGCGGTATTATCACTACAATTAAAACAGACCAACTGCAGTGTTCATGGTGATTTCAGAAAGCTGTTCAGTGTATTAATCTTTCTTTCTTTTTTGCAGTCTGTGGAGGACCTTCACTTTTACAAGCCACTCAAAGAAGATCTCACTGTCAGTCATGTATGTTAGAAAAGCAACATAAAAAAATCAAATATACATTGTAACGCTGTTAGATACATGTACAATTTTTCTCTCTTATGGAATAGCAAAAATCTATTTTTGCAAAAAGACATTGAAGCTTGTTTTTTTTAAACCAATGACTAGAAAATCCCCCTGTAATTTTGATGCATTTATAAGTTTAAAACATTTACATGTTCAGTTTAGTTAAAATCTCTGCCTTCATGCCTCATAACTGACCTTGGACAAAGCTTATTTCAAAAGTCTTCTCAGCACCAGACCTGGGACATTCTCAGTTGCATGGTTTCACAGAGAAACCATTTACCTCAAGTTTGAACAAACAACCCAGACAGCAACATAGTGCCGGCCCAGATTCGAGCCAGATGTGGGCCGGATCTGGGCCGACACTATATTGTTGTCTGGGAACAGTCATGCTTGAGAGAATTGTAATGGGTTATTAATATTTTCAATTTAATACAAAGCACCTCCAAATTGATTTAAATTTTCAGATTTTAATCTAATAAAGATATAAATGCAAAATGTATTGTGACAAGACTGAGAGACTTGCACTTTAGCTTTAAAAGCGATAAATTACTGTTAATATGGACACTTTTGGGCAGTCAATTTATCTAAAAAATCGACTTTAAAGAAAGTGATGTATTATTTTGGCCCCTGGATATTAATTTCCCTGTTACAAACTGGACAAATTAATTTTTCAATCAAGTTTATATATATATATATATATATATATATATATATATATATATATATATATATATAAATGTTTCATTTTCATGATATTTAGACATTTCTCCGGTTAAGGACACCATATTTTTAACATTGCTATAGTATTATACATGTCCATATTAACTCAAGTGTATGTTTTTAAACACTGATCATTAGTCAACAAATCCTCTATAAACACTGCAAGTTTAATGATAATCGCAGGCACTGAGGTGCAACTTTCATAATATGCCTCCTCTCACCTGTCTTGATTTATGTATTTCGACTGTATTTCGCCCCCTCACATTCATGCCATGCTTTGAAATGCAGTGAGTTCAAGGTCAGAACTGAGCTACTAAAATCAATATGAATGGTACACTGCCTGCCAATGTCATGCTCCAGTTTAAATTGAATGTCTAAATGAAACTAAACTATATCGAGTGAATAGTTTTATCTCCATGCTAGAGTATGGATACTGTCCTCAAGTGGGGCGAAAGAGATTCTGGCTTCCTCGAAACCTTTAACAGCTCATGTTGTGGTTTATATCTTTATAAAACCTTAAAGCGTTCTGTCAGGCACTTCATATATACAACTTTTTAGGTTTTACATCAAGGGATCATTTTATGGATTTAGTTTTAATTCATTCATTAAAAAAAAAAAAGGATATATTTGAGGGTATTTCACTATTGGAATTGTTGTGGTATGCCTAAAAACACACAGTCTTGCAGTTCTGGGCTGTTGCGGCGGAGCCATTATTTATTTTCATAAAAGCGACTGTTATCATCTCCCCTCACATGCTGCAGGATCAAAACAGCACAAAGTCTTTTTGAAAGAAATTCAATTAGAAGTTTTCAGTCTCTATGTTTCGACCATATAGCTAGAATTAAAATGAATGGATGTCTCACAAAACCATGACACAAAACTAGAACTCGACAGGAATGTCCCCTGTCTCCATTTGTTTGATTATGTTTGATTATTGATCTCTTGCTCAGGCAAGACTACTTACTACTTACTAAATACAGACTTTACTAACATTATACAAGCATAAACCTTCGTTATGCTACTGATACTAGTGTATCTGTTCAATCTTTAACCTAATTTGACCTTCAATGGTGTTTTGATGGTTTTTAGTGCATTTTATTAGATTATCTGAGGTTGTGTGAACATATACAATGAAAATATATATTTGATGTAAAACAGTATTTTACACTTTAACCACATTTCAAATACAGTATTATTATATAAATATAAATATTAAATGAAATATTATTCAAATGTTCATTAAATATTAAAATTAGTATAAACAAAGAAAAGTTGGTCAAAAAAGTACTCTTATGTTCTAACTGCACTTTAAAACACATTTTCATTTAATTTCAATAAATTGTCCAAAACATTACATTACTTTTGCTGTTAAGTATATTATTTTAAAGTATATTATTTCTATAAGAATGATGAAGTGCACTGTTTAGCACTGACCTGATCTTCATCCGTCGGGGGACTTTCAGTGCCATAGAAGGATCGTAAAAGTAATCCATAATATAGCATGCAAGCTCAAATTTTCTCCGTGTGTGTAATAGTTCACCCAAAAATTATTATTTTTCCTGTGAAACACAAAAGAAGAAATTCAAAGATTTTTTTTTTTCACACAGATCTTTTCCATACAAGGACAGTTAGATAACCATCTGAAATGACCCATAAAGGTACTATAAGATCAATCCATATATTCCAAGTCTTTTGAAGCATATGCTATCTTTTTATACACTAAAAATCTTCCCCATTTCTGAAGCATTCAAAACTGTTTGTGTACACATTGAAAAAGAGACGTCATTGAAGCCCAGTGCCATCTTCTTGCATGTGTTACCATCAAGCACAGCATGCCACAAATATACAGAATTAAGAATGCCATTCGAGAGCTGGAGGAACATTTTTAGGGAATACCAAAATATCAGTACGTTCCTCAAACAAAGCTTTCGATTGGTTCAGAAGGCTTCATATAGTGCACAAAACATATGGACCACTATTGTGGTACTTCATTGATATTTTTGACCTTTTTGAAACTTTGTTTGGAGATGAGCTGCATAAGATTCTCTAAATAACTGCAAACAGCATGAGAGTGAATACATTTCATTTTGGGGGTGAAAGGAGTGTCTTTTCTCAAAATTTCTCGTAGTGTGCAATTTTATTTCTGTGCAGATATGCTAATGACAATATGTTGCACATTAATTGCATATTACCCTCCTGTATCATCTTGAAAAGCGTTCCACAGTGCTAACTCTATTTACGTCGTGCGATTTGCTCCTAGAGAGCTGGAGCAGAGCCAAATCCTCATGGAGGAACATAACAAGTGGAAACATGCTGTGCACTGTGAATCTCAAAGACCGAAACGAAACAGTGCACTTCCACGTATCACATGAGTCTGGGTAAAACATGCTGATTTATCACATATATTCAGCGGTTCACAGCTTAATGCTGTGAAAGTTTTGCAACAAAACCAGCATCATCCCCATAGCTGACTATGAGAAAACTACAAGCCCATGGAATAGGGAGGTATTCAGATAAGTAGCTATTTATGTTCTGAGAATTATGACTGTTGCTTTGAGATAAAGTCTGTCTGTTGAGTACAGAGCTAATGTTCAGCGAGTGGCCATGAATAATTGGCCCATTTAACTGTTCTTATAATAAATTCATATAATTATAATGGTAACACTTTACAATACGGATGCACTAATATGCATTAATTCGTGCTCTATTAACTAATAGTGTAAATTAATGTGTTAATTAATAAGTCGAAGCCATGGATTTCAACTTCCAGGCGTCTGTAACTGGGATAACTGAGCCAGATGAACTGGTGCATGTTACCTAATGCCTTGCTGGTCATGGCACAGGAATATTTCTGTGGTTGCACTTTATTTTGATGGTCTGAATTTGATAGTCTATACTAATAAGTAACTTTGGGTCACACTTTAGTTTAGGGTCCAATTCTCTCTATTAGCTACTTGCTTATTAACACGCATATTACTAGGATATTGGCTGTTTATTAGTACTTATAAAGTACATAGTAATAATATCTTTTTCTGCATGACCATATTCTACATCCGTTAATCCTAACCAATGCCTACGCAATACTTGAACTTAACAACTACCTTACTAACTATTAATAAGCAGTAATTAGGAGTTTATTGAGGCAAAAGTCATAAACGCTTGAACTACTTCTGTTACTAAGGACAAATGGATTTGCAACAGTCCCGTTGTTGCGTCCAGACTATGGCAAGCCAAAAGGGTCGGAATTACACTAAAGAAAAATCATGTTTACATCCAAATATTACATATTTGACAGCGCTAAAACTGTTTTAAAGGGATAGTTCACCCAAAAATGAAAATTCTGTCAGTATTTACTCACCCTCATGTTGTTCAACCCCGTAAGACCTTCGTTCATCTTCGGAACACAAATTAAGATATTTTTGATTAAATCTGAGAGCTGGATCACTCTCAGATTTAATCAAAAATATCTTAATTTGTGTTCCGAAGATGAATGAAGGTCTTACGGGGTTGGAACAACATGAGAGTGAGTAATTACTGACAGAATTTTCATTTTTGGGTGAACTATCCCTTTAAACACCAACGTTTTGGATGTAGTTATTTTATGACATTGTCTTTATAGCAAGTATCGTAATTATGACCCTTTTGGCTCACCATAGTAGATCATAGTAGATTCTGGTGTGCTAATATTTGTGTGCAGCCCATCCTTCAAACACATTCACTGTGCAACTGTCTCACACACCTCAAACGTGAGTGTGGATGTGTGGCCTTCCATAACCATTATGACATATTACCTAATAATGTTATCTTTGAAAATCATTAGCTAATGATTCATTAAAACAGGCGGTGGGAAGTTGAAATACTGGTTTTGACCCATTGTAGAATTTAACACATTCATTTACACTATTAGTAATACGTCAGCGAGTGTGTCTAGATAAGCACACGACGAGGAGAATAATCCAAATGGGCTTTTAATGGAATAATGAACAAAATAACCAGGAGAATACTAAGGAGAAACACAACCACATACTGTAGCACATTGACATTAACAAAGAACAGAGAAAAACAGAGGGCTTATATACAAGGGCAAACTAAGGAGCTGACGAGTTAATGAAACACACCTAAACTGAACTAACACAATCTATTCAAAACCATAGTGACAAACTGACAGGGGGCAAAGAATGACAGAACTAATTAACAACTTAAGCATACTAGAAATACAACAAAGAATGAAAACAGAACACACATAGATGTTTAGGGATCCATGTTTATAGATGTTTATATTAATCCATGATTAAACAATTTAATTAATATCAATAAATATACTTTCATCTATTATTAAGATACACTCTTTATTAGTTGCTGATGCTGCAATCATTTAAGAATTCATAAGTCATACACTCAAGATTATCTGAGCATTATTTGAGCTTGAATGAATTCATATTAGTCCAAAGGTATTGTGAAGTGATTATGTTGGTGGTTCTGTTCATGGTCCTGTTATTCCTGGGTGTTTTGTGAAGACTTGATATTGTTCTTGAAAATTAAAGTTAAAAGCTATACTGCACTTAGATCCTGTTTAATCTCTGTTGCAACCAACGCTGACAACACCACACCGCAGTGCTGAATGGCCTTGAGTGTATATGGATTTAAATGGACACAGATAATGTGTGGATGTATTAGGACAGTTGAAGAATGATTTATTATTTCAGCCATATTCATTCACTTCTATTTCAGTAAATGTCACAGCTTTCATATTTCCCATGCGTCATGTGAAATATGTGGTTGCTGTTTCTTTGTGGTTTTCTGAGGTACTTTCTGGGAATACTTAAAATCAGAACAGTATTTTTCATACACAGCTGCTTGTGGGCCGTGTGGTCTTGTGATTTTAAATTATAACAGGAGCATTGAACAAGAGTTAAAGGAAATGCAGATTTTTCTAGTTTCAGTTCAATATTGGCCATCTATTATAGTGTCTATTACACATACACAGTGCATTTTTTTTTTTTACATTAAAATACATTTAGATGCCATTGAGGAGAGTAAAGTACTGCTTTTGAGCTAACAGATATTATTTATCCTTGTGAAAATTAATCTTAAGCTTACTCTTCTGAGTTTCTGGTAGCCTGTGTTATTACATTTTTCTTTTAGCTTGGTATGCTTGATAAAATGTTTGGATAATAATGTAAGATAAATAAAAAGTGGGTGGGAGGGGGGGGGGGTTCTATATAAACATTTCTTCTTTGAAAAATATTCTTTGAACTTTATCTTTTAAAGTTGTCTTAATTTAACCAAAATTTTCATATAGATATTATTAGTGAGATATGGATAATGCTGATTAATATTCAACATTTGATTGTATACACTAATGTTCAAATATTTTAGGTCTAATAGATATTATTAATACTTTATTTTTCTGCAAGGATGTATTGAATTGACCAAAGTGTCAGTAAAGACTTTTGCATTTACAACAAAAGATTTGTTTCAAATAAATGCTGTTCTTTTGAACTTTCTATTAATCAAAAAATCATAATATAAAATAAAAAATAAAATGTTTTCCTCCACAAAAACAAAAACACAGCTCAACTGTTTTTTAACATTGTAATAAGAAATGAATTGTTTCTTGAGCAGCAAATCAACATATTAGACTGATTTCTAAAGGATCATGTGACACTGAAGACTGGAGTAATGATGCTGAAAATTCAGCTTTGCATCACAGGAATACATTTTATTTTTTTAAATATATTAATATAAAAAATATCATTTTAAATTGTAATAATATTTTACAATATGACTGTTTTTACAGTATCAAATAAATGCAGCCTTGGTGAACATAAGAGACTTCTTTTATAAACTTCTTGGCCTGTTTATTCATGTATTTTGGAAAGACATGAAAGGGCATGAAACGGTTCTGGAGAGGGCAGGACATTCTGAGAATGAGTCAGAAGAAGTATGTAAGGAGAAACAGAAAGCAAATATTACAGTACATACCTGTACATGAGACCTGCATATCATTTTCTATCATCTACACAATTTAGTTGTGGCCCTTTATTCCACTTTTCAGAATCAAGTGTACATTTTCAATGTTTTGTTTGCACTTACTGTTTACTTTGGCAGTTGCTCAATAAAAGCTATTAAAGATTGACGGATGTTTTTTTGCCTGGCAATCCTGATGGGCTTCAGCACAATGGTGATTAAAGACGTCTCAGCCTGTTGTTGCTCATCATTCTCCGGTTGTATTAGAGTGTTTATAAACTCAAAACTACTTACAGGCATTGTGAAGTATAATGCAAAAAAGAAAAAGAAAAATCCACCATCCAAGTCCATACGTACATTTATACAACAACAATGTACTAAAAATGGAAATGTTTTTTTCTTTGCGATTTTTGCGTACAGACGACAACGTTGTCAATATGATCCTCCTTCATACTGATCCATGAAAACTATTAAAAACACTGTATTCTGCTGCCAGGCCAGTAGTTGGCGATGTAATTTTGTAAAGAAACACTACGCGCTTATAGACTGAAAAAGTAATACGCATGCTCAAGACGTCACCGTTTTCACAAATTCACATTTTTGTAGTTTACATGGAGACAATGGTATCACTTTCAAAAACCTGTTATCAAAACTTTGCGTTTTCATGCCCCTAAAATGCTGTTGTCGTGTAAATGAACGGCCAAAACTATGGAAGTAAATGTATTTGAAACAAAAAAAGATTTTGAGATTAGAATTGCACTAATTGGGAAAAAAATGCATTAACCGTGCATTTTTGCATTTTAATGCATTGGATTTTTAGGATTTTAAATTCAACATGGCCGTATATTTAAGCTGTGAATATTTAAATTCAAAACATTTCACACATTTTCATTCATTCACCTTTGAGATTTCACTTCCAAAATAGTCAGTCTGTTTAAAAACACAACCTATTCCAAGGGAACACCAGGGGAATCCTGGAGTATGACGTATGATGGAAACCCTGCAGCACAGCACTGCAATAAAACCATGAGAAATATATAATATTTCTTCCTCAGATGTAATGTTTGATGTGCTTCATCAGCATCGGGGGGAATAACGTTATAATCTCGTTCGCGGTAGAGAAAGCGGCTTACATGTACACAGGGAAAGTAACCATGAAGACTTAGGCTAAACATAAACACAGCTTTTGTGTCTTTACCAGCTTTTCCGCGCATATACTCGCCCTGATAATCATCACTTACCGCTTGCTCCATTTCTGCAAATCAGGTTTTGTGAATGAATGACTCTATCTAACTGTTGCTCTGGTCTTCGTCTGAGGACGATTAATAGCAGATGGAGATTATACATCGGCACTCTACAGCTATTCCTGCAGTTCCCGGATGTGCAATGTTGAATCATCTGTCGAATTTGAACCACTGAATTTGTGGAAGTGAATTTGTAAAGCGAAATAAAATGGTCTGAAAATTGCCTGTTGAATATTATAGGTTTTATTTTTGGAAGTGAAATCTGAAAGGTGAATGTGGATTATTGAATTTTTTATAATAAAAATGTGTGTGGAATGTTTTGAATTAAAATATTCACAGCTTAAATATACGACCATGTTGAATTTCTGCTCATAAAAATATAAGCCCTAAAAATACAATGCATTAAAATGCCATCACTGTTAATGCAATTTTTTTTTCAACTAGCTTTTTTGTTTCAAATACCTTCTGCATTATTTTACTTCCATACAAAACACATTTAGAAGAAAACGGTGTTGTGCAAATGGCCCCTTATTCAAGAGATCAAGAAGGATTTCTGATGTGGGCCAAATAAACTTTTTAAAAGGGATTTAGAGATTATTTGTATTTGTTGCCACTCCATCTGTTGTAAAAGTGAACCTGACTTGCTTTGCACTTACAATGAATGCTATAATAAAGCCTCAATACAGCACTTGAAAACACGCCAACAATAAAAAAGGCACTTATTCTCAACTTGTCTCCACGTGTTTAAAGGAAACTGAAAGAATGACATAGTAGAAAATTCTCAAATGAGAATGAGAAACCAAGAGCTGAGGCAAAGTCCATATGTGATCTCTCAAGTAATAATCTGAGCTTCAAATTTTCATTATGACAACCATTGTCTTTTTTTTTCTCTGCATGGGTTTATCCATGTCATAAATATTTATGTTGTCCAATCATTAAAAAAAAAAAAAAAAAGCCTAATGTCTCTTCATAAAATATTTGAAAAGCTGGCTTCAGCTAAGGAATATTAATGCATTAAGGATTTTTCAAAACAAGTAATTTGTCTGCCCATGGATATTAATGTCTTGTTGAGGAGAGCTATTCATTTTCTATGTGACCATTCCTGCCAGACAAAAAAGAAAAAGACAATTGGAAAAAAATCCCACAGTCTTGCAAAGATAGTGGGAACTAAGCCATATCTAGGAACCAGAACCTGCAATGCCCTAGCAACCATCAAAAACACCCTAGCAACTTCATAGCAATTCCCTTGCAACCAGACACATGAATTTTGCATTTAGCTTTGAAATCACGCCTCTCTTGTGTACAGTCTTGTGAACATCCCTCAGATGTATCAGATGTTATTCTATTTTTAAAAGTCATGAAATGTTCACACATGCCCTGTGTCAATGAAATGAGCAACTAGTTGTGGCCTTTTAACATTATATAAAGAGCCTTTGATCAGCAAGAAAAAAGTTTGTAGAGTGAGGGCTGCAAAGATGCCTTACTGCTTTCATTATAGTGCTTATTCAAGTGTGTTTCTCTCCAAAATCCTCTTAACTTTTGCATTCAGATTGGATGACATACATGGATGCCACAAATAATTAAGACTGAAGTGTTTTGGATGCTTTTAGAGTGCCATGCACTTGCATGCTATACAGGTCCTTCTCCAAAAATTAGCATATTGTGATAAAGTTCATTATTTTCCATAATGTAATGATAAAAATTAAACTTTCATATATTTTAGATTCATTGCACACCAACTAATATATTTCAGGTCTTTTATTGTTCTAATACTGATGATTTTGGCATACAGCTCATGAAAACCCAAAATTCCTGTCTCAAAAAATTAGCATATTTCATCCGACCAATAAAAGAAGTGTTTTTAATACAAAAAAAAAAAGTCAACCTTCAAATAATTATGTTCAGTTATGCACTCAATAGTCAATACTTGGTCGGTAATCCTTTTGCAGAAATGACTGCTTCAATGCGGCGTGGCATGGAGGCAATCAGCTTGTGGCACTGCTGAGGTGTTATGGAGGCCCAGGATGCTTCGATAGCGGCCTTAAGCTCATCCAGAGTGTTGGGTCTCGCGTCTCTCAACTTTCTCTTCACAATATCCCACAGATTCTCTATGGGGTTCAGGTCAGGAGAGTTGGCAGGCCAATTGAGCACAGTAATACCATGGTCAGTAAACCATTTACCAGTGGTTTTGGCACTGTGAGCAGGTGCCAGGTCGTGCTGAAAAATGAAATCAGATGGAAGCATGAAGTGCTCCAAAATCTCCTGATAGCTAGCTAGCTGCATTGACCCTGCCCTTGATAAAACACAGTGGACCAACACCAGCAGCTGACATGGCACCCCAGACCATCACTGACTGTGGGTACTTGACACTGGACTTCAGGCATTTTGGCATTTCCTTCTCCCCAGTCTTCCTCCAGACTCTGGCACCTTGATTTCCGAATGACATGCAAAACTGAGCAACAGTCCAGTGCTGCTTCTCTGTAGCCCAGGTCAGGCGCTTCTGCCGCTGTTTCTGGTTCAAAAGTGGCTTGACCTGGGGAATGCGGCACCTGTAGCCCATTTCCTGCACACGCCTGTGCACGGTGGCTCTGGATGTTTCTACTCCAGACTCAGTCCACTGCTTCTGCAGGTCCCCCAAGGTCTGGAATCGGTCCTTCTCCACAATCTTCCTCAGGGTCCGGTCACCTCTTCTCGTTGTGCAGCGTTTTTTGCCACACTTTTTCCTTCCCAGACTTCCCACTGAGGTGCCTTGATACAGCACTCTGGGAACAGCCTATTTGTTCAGAAATTTCTTTCTGTCTTACCGTCTTGCTTGAGGGTGTCAATGATGGCCTTCTGGACAGCAGTCA
The DNA here is from genome assembly GCA_026230005.1 of Gila orcuttii. Taxonomy (NCBI): domain Eukaryota; kingdom Metazoa; phylum Chordata; class Actinopteri; order Cypriniformes; family Leuciscidae; genus Gila; species Gila orcuttii. The sequence goes on along the minus strand of JAPDVR010000001.1, from coordinate 65,318,716 downwards.
GGTCGGCAGTCTTACCCATGATTGAGGTTTTGAGTAATGAAACAGGCTGGGAGTTTTTAAAAGCCTCAGGAATCTTTTGCAGGTGTTTAGAGTTAGTTAGTTGATTCAGATGATTAGGTTAATAGCTCGTTTAGAGAACCTTTTCATGATATGCTATTTTTTTGAGACAGGAATTTTGGGTTTTCATGAGCTGTATGCCAAAATCATCAGTATTAAAACAAATAAAAGACCTGAAATATTTCAGTTGGTGTGCAATGAATCTAAAATATATGAAAGTTTAATTTTTATCATTACATTATGGAAAATAATTAACTTTATCACAATATGCTAATTTTTTGAGAAGGACCATATACAAGTTGGGTCATTCAGACCATTTCATGTGCTACTGTGTCTTGATAAATAAAAGTAATGTTTATATTGATTAAATTTATGATATAGTGTCGTTCGTGACACTGAATTCAATCTTTCTTTGTGAGTTTGACATTATAGAGGTGGTTCAGAATCCAGCCAGGAGACAAATGTTCATGTGGCCAGTAAAAATGGATGTTTTAACACCAAGTTGTTTTAATACTCCAGATTATCCAGGTAATGACAAGCAGTATTAAGAATCAAATGTATTAAGTTTTTTTAATGCCAAACTTTTGAATGTTATAACTTTTTTGTATTTTGTACTGTATGTGGACTACAGGGGCAGCAACTGGTCTTTCAAAGAGGGGAAGCTCATTTTTGGCCTACATCATAAAAATTGTCCATTTATATTGTGGATCAATTGTTATTTATAGCCTAGCTAGCCTAGCCTACTGTGCGAATGAATGAATGAATGAATTAACAAACGATCTAAAAAAAAAGATATTAAACTTGACGGTGGAAATGTGGGAATTAGGTTAAAATGAAACAAGGAATGTGGTGTATAATTGTGTGAAATGTATGATGGAAATTGGCAAGCAATTTCACAGAGCAAATGCCAAGAAATAGGTTGCAGCAGTTTGTCTTTCGACTACACTTGCAAAATCCGCAATGGGACTGAGATCGAATAGCTTCAACGTCAGCGACTTTTTACAGTACAAAATTGCTGTCAATCAAAAGGAGATGCAGTCTTTCGACAGACCCTCCAATCATCACGCAGAAGCCCGGAGTCCAGCCTAGCGTCCATTGACTTCAATGGGGCTGCTTTGAGCAGTTTTTTTTCAGTGCTTCGAAACTAGACGGTCATTGGATAAATGCTGCGATCATGTCCCGCCCACGGACACTCAGCTTCTCTGGGGCGAATGGAGGAGTGGGCGGGACATAATCGCAGCATTTATCCAATGACCGTCTAGTTTCGAAGCACTGAAAAAAAACTGCCCAAAGCAGCCCCATTGAAGTCAATGGACGCTAGGCTTCTACAGGGAAATGCACTGTGACACTATGGGAATGTATGAGAAGAAAACTGAGTCAGCCGACCTGCTATATGAAGCTGATTCTGAACGAACTCGTATTCGAGATGAACGTGTTCTAACGCATTTTTAGTCAATAAAATGTTAACATATTTGACAATTAATTTTTTGACATTATAGGGGAAGCCGAGCTTCCCTTTCAGTCTTAAAGAAATCCCCACTGGTGGACTATTTATATATGGTCACACTTTAGTTTATGGTCCAGTTCTCACTATTAACTATTGACTATGGCATTTGACTCAATAAACTCCTAATAATTACAGCTTATTAATAGCTAGTAAGGTAGTTGTTAAGTTCCAGTATTGCGTAGGTATTTGGTAGGATCAAAGAGTATAGAAGAACAAGAGGCAAAACTCTTGTTCCTTTTTTGGTAACAGCCACTAGGTGGCGCTTCGGGAGCGCGGCCGCCATTTTGGGGTGAAAATTCCAACTGGATCACTGGACAACAGCACAGATAACAGTTGCTTTATTGAGTATTTACATTTTATGCAACTTTACACATTTACTACTATTATTAGTTACCAACTCCACTAGGCCTGAAATATATTTTGTACGTTTTACCCATACAAAAATGTAATATATGGCCATATATGTAGGCCTACTTATATTTTAAATAGCATGACATATATCTATACATATATTTGACTTATCTAAGAACACAATATATGCCTGCAACATATATGAACATTTATGTGTCCAAACGTGAAGAAAATATTTGAGTTCATCCATATGATACCATATATCTGCATATATTACAGTATAGTATTGGTTCCTCACATATATGGACAACATTAAGTATAAATATGTGACACATATTTGTTTCCCACATATTTAATAAATGTATGTAAACATACATGCATGTGATACTGATGCATTGAAATAAGTACATGCACATATATGCGTCTTAGGCTACATATATTTAACATTTATGTGCATATATGGGAAAATATATGGCACTTACATGAAAACGGCCATTTTTGCTATATTGTTTCATATATGTCTATGTGTTTTATACATATCAATTTTGCATATATTCTCATATAGGCAGCAGACATACATGGGCACTGACATTATATATGTAATTTACTTATATTGACATATATTACATTTCTGTATGGGTAATCCCCTGGATCATGCTACAAACATGATGATCTTATAGAACAGGACAGTGGCTGCGCTTTGTTTACATAGTGGTCATTAATATAAGGTAGTAGCTACTGCAAAAAAAAAAAAAAAGACTGTAAAGCTATTCTATTGCTGTTATATATAAATATTGTCCAACATTCCCAATTATCTGATATAGCATGTCCTTTACTTTTATATGTTGGTATTAATTCAGTGTTTGTAATGCTAATACTAAAGGTTTTGTGGGAAAAAAGTAGAAAACTTGTCTAAGTCTGTGAAATAAACTGTTAAAAGGGATTTGATGATCACTAGCCTAGTGATTGTATTCTGTTGTCATCATTCAGTTTGGATTTGATCTTTAATGTAACGTTACTTTAAAAAAAAATTACAAAGCAGCTGATATTGCCATAGCGACAGCAAAAAGCAAGTGGATAGTGATGGGAAGTCCGGCTCTTTTCAAAGAATCGGCTTTTAGAGCGGCTCGTTCGTCAGTTCGTTTACCTTTAAGGTGAACGTGATTTCACCAACTACAACATGTTCCTGGATCAACATATTTGCTGATCCTGGAACAACATTGCAATCAACCAATCAAATTTGAGGATTTGAGGCTTAAACCCAGAGTTAGGAGCTTCTACATCAGTGTTAATTCACCTATCATTTCCCTCTGATTTTAGGGGAAAGTTGTAGGGTTCGGTTTAAGGGTAGGGATAGGGTTAGGACTAAACTTTTGGACAGGAATATTGTTCCACAATCAACAAAATATGTTGATCCAGGAAAATGGCGAACTTGGCAAAATCACAGTGACCCTTTTTAGAGTGGGTGTTTGGTCAATCTAAGAGAAACTAGTGAAGACAGCTTGACTTTCGTCCATGTTTAATTTGTTTTGTCCAAATACTTGACCTTGAACGAAAGAAGACTTTCCACATCAGCACAGCTTTCACATGTGAGCCACAGCACGAGCCAGTAATCCACTATAGAGACAAGCCAGAGAAGAAATAAGCCCCATCGCTCACCTCTACCCATTTCCTGGCATAGAAATCTCTGCACTGATTGCAATTGTATGTAAGGATGTTGATTCTGCACTCATTTATGGCTTTGCAGTAGCTGGAAATTGAAGCTGCACATGAGGCCCTTGGGGGCACCTCAGATACAGTGTGATCCCTTTACAGAATGAATCAATTGAAGCCTAGTTGCCTGCCTGCTTTAACAAATAGCTCTGAACAATAAAGGGATATTTGCCTTTGCATCCGCTGAATATATTAATTTAAGATTATTTTTTCCCGCTACTCCTGCATGCTGAACAATGAAACGGTACATAAATTGCTTATCATTCAAATTTGATGACTTTTTCATGGACAGATTGTAATTGTATGTTTATAGGCTGTAGTGAAGGGCATGCCTGGAATAGAAATGCTTTCCAAACAGAACTGTTTATTGGAGTCATGTTTTCATTTGAATACTGAATAGTTGTTTAGCGTTAGAACAAATGTTCAGCAGTTGTATTAAAGGTGAGGTAAAAATTTCATTTTTGCACTAGTAGAATCAACACATCGCAAAATACTGACTATTTTAAAGCAGGTTTCCTCAGCACTACCCCTGTCTGCCATTGGTCAAAAAAATCAGAAATCCCTTCTTAAACTCACTCTATTGGTTGAGCTGATGTTGCTATGCTGGGCAAACAGATCACCATTTTAATACACAGAAACAAAGACTCCCACAGTGTTTACTAGGGGTGGCACGGTACATGAAAAAACATCCGAACCGTTCGGTTCGCTTGTCTCGGTTCGGAGCGTGTGTGTGTCTCACGGTTCAACGCATGCGCAATGTAGCCTCGTGCCAGTATGTGACCTCAGACGTGTGTTTCAGACCTCAGACGTGATGTCATTACCGATCGCTCTGTGCAGCGCCGGTTCAACTCGAACATGCCAGGAAAAGTGGAGTATGGTCAGGTCACGTCACGCGGAGAAGTGGCAAGTGGGAGAGATAAGGAAGGCTAACCGGAGTTGGAGGATGCGCCAGCGTCGTATAAGTCCGGTGTGTGGGAACATTTTGGATTTCATGTTATGATATTTAAATATATAGCTACAATGGCACTTTAAGTTTAGATAAGAACTCCAGTCATATGTTTCCAAATACTGCACTTTAATTTCAAGTGAAAAAAGTGTATCCTCACTCTCAGGGAATAGAAGCATTGTTGATACTGTTTTTGTGTTGAGGTTGAACTTATGTTTCACTTTATGATTATGGCCTTTGCTATTGCTATAGCCTAATTATAGGCAATTATGTTTCATGTATTTTGACTTATTTACAAGACAGAGTTTTAAGAGTACCTCTCTTTTTCTTTTAAAAGATACAATTTTTGTAAGAGCTACACTTAAGTTGGCAGTTTGATAAATGCAAGTTAATTTTTAATCTTTGCGTGCTAAAATGCACATAAGTTCCTGTAGAGATAGTGATACACATTCTACTTTTTTTGCCAAATAAACGAAAAGCATGTCATCAATGTCTTCTCTCTTGCTGTATCAAAATCTCACCTAGCTTTCCTCAGAGATGGTCCCAATAATGTGCTTAAAGTCAAGTCAAATTCAGTTTGTGCATGATTGCATGATATAACATTTTTATTAATACTGTATCCTAAATAGTGGATAATTAAGCTATCATATGCTGAAGTACATTTCTGGAGTGTTGAAGATTAAAAGAAAAAATAACAACAAGAACCGTACAGAACCGAAAACCGTGACCCTAAAACCGTGATACAAACCGAACCGTGGGTTTTGTGAACCGTGCCACCCCTAGTGTTTACACTTGAATGTGCACTTAAAATCTTAAAAGTAGGCTATATTTAAATAAATAAAAAACGGTATTGTTGATAATATAATATTAATGAAATAAAAGGCCACTTAAGTATACTTAAGGAGTAACCTGTCACTGTCATGACTGTTTAACAATTCTTAAAAACGCACTTTATAATAATATAAAATCAAAGGTTTTACATTAAAGTATTAAAGTACATTTTTGAATCATTGTTTTAATCTTTGTAATCCTTTGCCTTGTTCAAAGTACTTGTTTATAATTTTATCTGGAGTGTTTTTTGATATTACATTTAAAGTTAATATATTTTATATGTACTAAAACATCATCATTATTCATTACAAATTAATTTAAATACATGTGTCATGAACAGCTCTGAGACCCAAAGGCTGAGGAGTCAGACCCAAACGCAGTTGTTTATTAAGGGGTAGCTAATCCAAAATCATATGATGTATTATAGTTTAAATGTATATTTTTCCAAAAAGCACACTCAAATGTTCAATAATTGCATTTAATATACATTTAAACTATAATACATAATTTGATTGTAAATAAAATGCAATTCAATTCCACATAATGTAATTTGCAATTAAAACACATTACAGTTTGCACTCAAGTATTCTTTTTAAGTATATTTTAAGTGCTTTTTAATAAGTACTATAAGTAATTATAAGTACTCGTTTTAAACACTTTTTAAAGTACTTTTTAAAAAAATATGCTAAAGTACACTTTTTTATTAAAAATAATAATAAAATTAATTATTAATTTATTTCTAATGTGTATAATGTCGCATAATCAAGTGGGTCGAAAAAGTATGAAGTGAAGAGTCCGAAAACACTACATTCAGTACATTAACTATTATTTCTGTAATAAGTACACTTTTTAAATGTATGCTAAAGGAAAGGAAAGGCACTTAGTGGAAAATGTATGTAGGTAAAATTCAAAAAATGAATTAAACTCAAATCAGTATTTCATGTCAACATATTTATTCATTTGGTAAGTTTATTTTGCAGTAACGACTGGCTGACTGTACATTATCCCTTACATATTAAAGTTGCAGTAGGGAGTTTTGAGAAAATGTTGACTTATGCTGGGCGTACACCTAAAGATTTTGAAAAGATTTAGAAAAGACTTTATAAGATCATCAGCTCACATCTAAAGACCTGGGTTCACAGTTTTTAGTCTCAGACTAAAGATTTTACAAACACTGAATCTTGTAGTGACACTATTTACAAGACTACAACTAGATTATTTTAGCTTTTTATTCCCACCAAATTCCTCCCATCATGCTCAGCAGTGATAGGGGGCATTTACACTGGGCTCGTTTGCTGCGGTCCGAGCGCGTTTGTTCCCGGCGCCCCCCGCAGCGTTGGTCTGGTTTCACACTCAACTTGATTCTATCGAACCCTGGTGCGTTTGCGTGCATATGACGTCATCGCAAACGTGCACGGCGCATGATAGAAAACAGAACGTGGGTCAATATTGTTTTTTTCTTTTATTAATTCGCTGCTATTATGCGCAGTTGAGTGAACAATACAGGTTTGCTGTGGGTGTGTCACATAAGGTGGACTTCTGCTGCTTGCAAACGGACTATTTTGAGGAGACAGTGGATTTCCAACTTTGTTGCCCTGATCCCACGCGCAATGCACGAATAGGCTACACTGCAGGCTCACTCTCGCTCGTATCCAAGGTAAATCATCAACACTATCATCCCTTACAAGTGTTTTATTCAACTGAATACATCACAATAAGCTAAAACGCATGCGCAGGTTACTTTATTTCCTGAACAAGTGCGCACCCGAGTCCTTGTTGCTTTCACATTCACGCGAACCGCGTCACGGTTCGGGAGCAACCAGTTTTTAACCAGATAACAGACTTCTTTTCTTTTTCCACTCTGTCGTGGTATGAATGGCAGTTTACATCAAAAAGACACGGCTGCTCTGCCCACAGCTCGACAAGGCGCTCCTCTTTATCCATGGTCCATTTTCGCCTACTTGGCGCTCATTGTGTTTCCATGTCCGTCGACATGTTACTTTGTTGTGACTGATGGCTTACTATTTTCTGAGAACGATTTTATTGGTTGTTGATTGTTTTTCGTCACTATGACTACGCTAGGACTTGCAATAATATCAAACATGTTTGATATGAAAGAATAGAGAAAGACTGGCATGAATCGGGTCGCGGACTGCAGATTATCACCTCACATTTAACGATCGAGACGACGGGAGCGCGCCGAGACTCCAGTAAGATTCCTAAAGACTGCCGGTCTTTAGTCTGGGACTGTGAAAATCCTTTGGTGTACGCCCGGCATTAGCCTGAAAATTTGAACAAGCACAACTTACAGGTCCAACCCCCTTGCTCTCTGCTGCGCTACAGCCCTCCCTCCACAGCTCCTCCCCCACAGCGGAGCCTGCCGTGAACGCGCAGGCTAGTAAGCAGGACCACCGATGACGGCGGATTATAAACAGTTATGGAACATTCATCAACATCAACAATATGCTTTACATTGACTATGGCCTTCAACATCAACAATATGCTTTACATTGACTATGGCCTGCCAATACTTTGACTACAAACTTGGTCCTCAAATCATTATGTATTTTGCAATACATGTAACTTTATAACGTTGCACTCTTTAAGTTATAAATAGCTAACGTTAAAGGATTAGCACTTTTAAAAAAACTTGTCATCCAAGATGTCCATGTCTTTCTTTCTTCAGTCGAAAAGAAATTAAGGTTTTTGATGAAAACATTCCAGGATTTTTCTCCATATAATGTACTTCAATGGGACAAAAACGGTTCAAGGACCAAATGACAGTTTCAGTGCAGCTTCAAAGGGCTTTAAACGATACCAGACGATGAATAATGGTCTTATCTAGCGAAACGATCGGTTATTTAAAAAATAAATAAAAAACTTCAAGTTTTATAAGCACAAATGCTCGCCTTGCTCTGTTCTGTGATGCACGTTCGTGACTCTCCTGTTTGAACTCGTTCATCAAAATGAACAAATCTTTTTTCGAATCATTTCATTCGTTGAATGAACGAAATGACTCGAAAAAAGATTCGTTCATTTGGATGAACGAGTTCGAACAGGAGAGTCACGAACGACGTTACGCGCTCGCGCTGTGCAAGAGAGGTGTGATCAGCGCGTACACGAGCGTGATTGACACTGCTAAGACATTCCTCCTGGCTCTGATTGGTTGTTTCTGACCGGGAGCGGTGTATTTCTGCAAATGGCAATAGGACCACAGGGAGGAGCCAGAGGAGCTTGATTTTTTCACAGATTATCTGTCTCATATTCTACTGTCAGGACATAATGACAGTTTTAACAAATATTTGTTTACAAAAGTTACCTACTGGAGCTTTAACCTGAGATAGATATATTTTAACATTAAATAAAATAAATCTATTTTATTGCACACCTCATATTTTATTAACTTAACACTCTAACCCATAAAATTTGAAATGTCTCCAATACAAACAGATACATCTGAATCAGCATCATGAGCGGGAGGAAATGAAACATCTTGTGAGATTTCATCATCTCAAGAGTGTTTCCTTTCAAGAAAAATTGAACCTCCTGCCATTTTATCACGCTCCTGTCTCACAGCAGCCCAACCCGATCTGACATTCGAAGAGTCTAAGAAAATGAATTGTCGTGCATTTTTATGCTTTATTATGCAGTGAGATACAGCGTGCCCTTCACATTACACCTTCATCTTCAGCAGTCTAGAGATGTCAGCCTCCACACAGCTTTATGAGAGGGTGTTGAATTGATACACGTATCTGCATTCTTCAGTGATGTTTGCACACGCTTTGTCCTTTCAACAAGTTTCAGCAAACACCCTGAGTCACAGTCGTCATTCTGTATTTTATTTTCATTTAAGTTGGGCAAACATGGGGAAAAAGTATACGTTTCTGTCCTTATAAGTCATATTTAATGGATTATCTCATAACACAAATAAATATCCATAATAAAATAAATATCAAATAAAAATCCCCATTTAAATTTTACTTACTCAAAGATGTTTTGAGAGATGATAATAAAGACCTTGACAACCTTTTGTCCGAGAAGTTTCATCCTTTTGCAGATCAATGCCAGTTCTTGTGAAATAAAATATTTCTGCACTAAACATGAAAAAACTCAAACTATCAATTTAACAATGGTCCTACAGGGAACGTGTTATGAACATTTCATGTGTATATGTGTATGACTAATACATTTTGCATTGGACTTGGTTGTAATTATCAACTAAAGGACATCTGGGTTTAAAATTGGATTGCAATACTATAAAAAGTGTGGCCAAACACTGTTGTCTATGATATGCTGACATATTTTCAATTACATACAAGAACTTGTCTTTTGTCTGCTTAAATCATGCCTGGCACACAAAATGATAACAAACAGAATGGATGAATAAACACATTTTGAAATGTTCTCCGTCTTTATCTGCCAATTGACTTTTGGGGCTTAACACACTCCTGCCTCAGCAAGAAACATAATTATTTTTCCATTAAATTTGTGCAAGATAAGAGTGGGAGTGACTTATGTTTGACAGCACAGCAGGGAATAACTAAAGAATGGGGCATGAAAAAAAATAATTTCACTACAAGTACAGAAAAGTATGGAAACATCTATACCTGCAAAAATTAAATAATGGGATAATGGGAAAACATTATAGCACAAACAAGAATCCGCACAAGTTAGGGGGAACTTCGAGCTTCACAATAATCTTGGCATCGATTGGTTAAAAATAACTGCAAACATGGCTTGGAAAACTTCAGTTATTTTAAAGAAAATGTCTAGTAGGATTTGTTTGCAGATTTCTCTTGGTTTGGTTTTGGATCCGTGACTAAAAAGAGTGTCCGTGATAGCTAAAGTCTTAGAAATCTACCTTTTGAATTCATGTTGGTTTTATTCTGAAATAGGGCTGCAACAACTAATCGATAAAAATCGATAATAATCGATTATGAAAATCGTTGTCAACGAATGTCATTATCGATTAGTTGGTCTGCTTACGTCACGGGGAGCGTTTACTGATGACGTCACTTTCATGACAACACAGTCGATCGCGAAATGGCAGTGAGTACCTACAGATCAATCGACGGCAGAAAAAAAGTGTGCACCCCAAGCCGGGGCTGTTTACACCTGGCCACTTCATGCGTTTTCTCAGATCGGATAGCTCTGATTTATCAAAACGATTCCATTTACACCTGGTCACATAAATGTGTTTTCGCTCTTCAATTCCCGCGCTATATGCAGATTTAATGGAGTTCACGTCACCGAAAGCAACAGATATGAGCTGCATTTTATTGATTAGCAGTTAAAATCAAAATCAAACACCGCAATAAGAGAGAGCGGCAACAGCACTGGTAAGATCATTTCGTTTCTTTACTTTTAATGATGATGATTGTGCGTTAAGCGTCTGCGACTTACTTTCACTTTGATTTGCGATAGTTTGCTCGTTGGCTTGATGAATAGATCGCTCATCTGCGGTAATGCGTGTTGCAGTAGCGTCGTCATATCCGGCTATAACATTACACACTCTCACATGTTTATTTTTTTTTAGCATTTTTGGGAGGAGTAAAATGTACACATGTGGTTTCAACAACTAGGCTAGATGCATTTACACTTTTCCAGTTTCGTATGGAATGAGTCTCAGATCTCCTCCTGAAGTGGTTTGAGCGCGTTTAGAAGGGCTTTTACACCTGGTCTTTTCACGATCCGATAGCTATCTGATCTGAGAAAACAATGCTACTGTGTAAACAGCTTTGTTTACTAACTTCGGAACAGTCACACTAGATCTATTTTGTCTCGAGCATCAGGTTGCGCAATCAGTTCGCTCGCAACATAAGTGATGGATTAAAATAGCGCTACCGCAGAAATAGGTTAAATTAAAACGGTGTTTACAAAGTGAAGCACTAAATATAAAGGCAGTTAATAACAGCAGCAGTAAAAGATTTTTTTATTTTAGTCACTGTAGTCAGTGGTTTTCAGCGAATGCTTGTGCACTAATGCATCATTTTTCCTGTCTTTTTAATCAAGCCTGTTAGCTTGCTGTGTACCTCCATTCCGTTCTCTTTTTATAGCATTTGTCTACTATTAAGTTTTAATTGTTTTTCAAACGCGATCTACTGCGGCTCTACTACAATCACACGTTTGTTTTCAGTCTTTCTATATTTAAATTATCAATATATTAAGGTTTAAAATGTCAAAAATAAAGATTATATTAGTAAAACTCAATGTGTGGCTTTTGCACTTTTTAAAGTACACTTTTACACATGAATACCCTGATTTAAGGTTTTATTTAATTATAATAAACAAAAAATCTAATAAAAAAAAAAAAAACTTTATCCGATTAATCGAAAAAATAATCGTCCAATTAATCGATTATCAAAATAATCGTTAGTTGCAGCCCTATTCTGAAAAAGCTTTTATGTTCCAAGAAACATTTTTAAATTTAGTTTGACTCTAAAAATGTCATGTGATGTGGTGTAACTATCAAGTAAAAAGTACAACCTTGAATGCATGTGAGTATCCAATCTTAAAGTCCCCTTGTGGTGAAAATCAAGCATTTAATGTTGTTTATATGTCTATGTGGTGTTTTAAATATGCTTTCAGACAAACCAAATTCAAATTCATGTGCAAATTCATGTCAACACCATTGCTGAGTATTTTCTCCTTAAAACTGCAGTGAACCAAAGACAATCTCAAAAACAAAATCGCTGGTGTTTCTGACATCACAAACTACCTTGTAACTAATCAGGGGTGCGTTTCCTAAAAGCATCGTTTGGCAACTATGGTCGCAAGTCCTGTCTTTATCAGCATAGTTCAGTGTTTCTCAACCTCTCCTGCAGGGACCCCCTGACAGGACATGTTTTTGTTTTAACCCTGAAATGGCACACCTGATTCAATTAGTCAGCTACACATTAAGCCTTTGAGCTTTAATTGAATCAGGTGTGCCATTTCAGGGTTAAAACAAAAACATGTCCTGTCAGGGGGTCCCTGCAAGGTCTCTCGCTCTCTCTGCTGTGCGCGCGCTACATGGTTTGGAGCTCTAGATTCCGGGACATTTTAACTAATTTGCGGGCATCAGGGAGCCGCTATCAATATGCGGGAGACTCCCGGAACTTGCGGGAGACTTAGGATGTCTGCCATAGCAAACCAAAATATCCTGTATCCCCTTTCCTTTACCTCAAGACAACGTAGCTAAAGGTAAGCAGGTAATTAAAAACAACTTACAATTTCCAATCTTCCTTTCACCATTAGCGTGTGTTTCGGTGTGTGTGTGCGGGAGGGTGCATAGCGAGTTCAACTTCAGACCAAACTAGAGTAACGACGAGCCGAGACGAATCCTCAGTTACTTGCAGTGCTCCGGTCTGCAACGCTCTGAAAGCTGCCACAATTCACACCAATGCAACGAGACGGTGCGGAGCATCATCTTGATAGCACAACGACTCTTGAAAACAAAAAAAACTAAGTTGTAGGCTACTGTATCACGTGCCGTTTGAACGCACGCGCTACAGCGATCCGTCACATTTAAAAGCGCCAAAACGTTATTGTGTGAATCTCGTAAAAATATTGACAGAATCTGACAGCTGAGAATTTGTTCCATAACTTCCATATCAAAAGTAACCTACTCTGTCTTGTCTGTCGGTGTCAGTGTCCTCTTTGTCCGCGATTTTTCTCTGCGTGAGAAAATGGATGTGTGGCGTGAGAGCGTGTGAAAAGAGTCAATTGCGTGAGTCTCACGGTCAATGCGTGAGAGTTGGCAGCTCTGCTAACGACATCCCTGGTTCCAACGAACATTGGCAAACAGCATCGCAAAGTTGTGTGGTTGAAACGACAGCTCTCGAGCTGTGGTTAGAAGCATAGTTTCTAGATTGCATGACATGTGAACTTAATAAATCCGTATCTTGAGCAAAATAAGCAAGCTGACATTCAATACAACCTGTGTCTTTTATTTAGAATACAAACAAATGTCATTAAATATCTTGACAAACTCAAAGATGTAAAAGTACTGTTTTTCAAGACTGCGCATGTGCGAAGGTGCTCTATTAGGCTATATAAGAAGGAGCCTATGATTGAATCTGGAAATAAAGCGAAATAACTGAGAAAAATTAGAAATAGTCCTCAGATGCCATGTCTTTAATTTATATCAAAACATCTAGCATTAATTCGATCTCAAACAGTTTCATTAAAAGAAGTTATTACTCAACCACGTGCGTGACGTCATAAACCAACGTGGTTGAACGACCACTTTGCGACAATGCGGTTTCGGGAAACAGTCGAGACTAGCAAGTTGATTTAGTTGATTTCTTCAACGATGCATCGTACTATGGTAGTGAAGCATCGAGTTTCGTCGTTGTACGGGAAACGCACCCCAGGTCAACATATGATCATCAACGAGTAGATCTCTGAGCTGGTGTGAGTGAGTGGAGGCGGGGCTCATTAGCATATTCATAGAACCACGTATACTAAATGAAGCAAGGGTGTAGAGATACATTCAAGCTATTTTAAGGCATGAAGAATTTTTTTTCAAGAAAAAAAAATTAAATATGTAATTTTAGTGATCAAAGATGAGTTTTAAGGGATACAAATTGACTACAGGGGGAGTTTAATTGCACCTTTGAATATTTTATTGGCCTCTCTGTATCCTTATTTAATATTTAATATACCAAAATATATTTGTCGCGAAACACATAAAAGCACAGACTGCTAAAAAAATCTGTTATTTCTACCAGGGGAAAAGGGTAGGCAATGCCTCCTGGCACAGCACATGTTGATTAGATGGCACACATGCACTCCTGGCTGATCCTGATTCATATCCGCTGGATTCTTTTTTGCTTTGTGACAGCGCTGAATGGAATCAAAGTGTGTCTTTTACTTCAAAAGATGTAATGACAGCTCAGTGAACCGATCATCCAAATGCCTGGATCTCCTTTGCATATTTGAATATTGAAATGAAGCATCAGCACCACATGTAATAACAGCTCCAAATGGAGGCGGGCCGAGCGTTATTGAGGCAGATGGTGTCGTTTTTTTCTTTCGAGTAATATTACAGCTCTCTGCATTTGTCATTCTGCTGTCTTTCACAGAGGGTGCGGGGAATGTCATCCATCACAAGGATCATTTCATGCCTCAGACCTTTATCAGAGTAGATTCACATTTAAGGTGGAGTTTTTATGCACTGACATTAAGCTCACATGACGGATGATAGGCCAAACAAAGCCTGAACTTCAGTCCTCAATCATATCTGATTCCAAATGTCTACACATTCACATTTAATGATACAAATGTTGATGTTTACCACCCAGCCACAAACAATATCCTTAGATTATTTATCACTGTGTTATACATTACAGATGGGCAGGAAGCTTCCCAAAGATTCTTGATTAAATATTCCTTCTGTGAACTATATCTCAAGGCAACCGTATCATGCACTTAATGCTTAGATAATGGAAGACATTTTTCCATTTGTTTTACACATCTGAGTGGCAAAGAACATTCATTTTCAGGGCAAATCGACAGGAACATTTGAAGAATAGTTTAAAATAGTTTTAAAACAGTCAAAAATGGAATTCTGCCATTATTTACTCACGTTCATGTCGATTCAAGTCCATATGACTCTTTCTTCCTTGGAACACAAAAGTAGATGTTTATCTAAATGTTCCAGCTGCTCTTTTCCTTACAATGAAGGTAAACAAAGACCAGTCTAGCCCCAGAAAATGCCAAAAATGTAAAAATGCAATGTAAAAAAATAATTAATTAATCGCACATTTTTCTGTAATTAATTGCGATTAATTTGCACCTAACAGTTTTTAATATATTTTTATATTGTAACAATTTCAGTTAATCTCAAATTAACGTAGGAATAACAATAAGGACAGTATATTATAAATATTTGATTTAACAGGTTGGAAATATACAGAAATTGAAAGTTATCAAACACTCAAACACATTCTTTATTGCATAAATTATAATTTAAATATAGATTGATCTTTATTAAAGCTACGAAAGTTATTCAGTGAAGGATTTTCTCTTTTGCATTTAGATTTACATTAATGACAGACAGCAGCAGCAGGTTTATTACGCTGCTGTCACTTTAAGATCTGAAGCACATGACATGGATCTGACACATATCACATGGCCTCACAACTCTTTATGGTCATTTAAGACTTAATTTAACTCCTTTAAGACTGTGCTTACGAGGATACTCGACAAATCTGGCATTTTGGCATATACTTTTGTGCGTTTTTGTCCGTTCAAGCTCGAAAGATGTGGCCGGCGCGAAAGTCACACCGACAGGAGATTCACAGACAGTGTGCCAGTACAGATTTACGTTCTTTTTTTTTGCGGCTTATCGCACTTGAATGCTTTCATAGCAGTTGAATGAATGATAGCGTGATCATATACTGTAGCGCAGCCAAAGGATGGCGGGAAAAAATTATATATATAACTGCATAATAGTTTGTTTCTGGAAACAGAACATGCTTAAAAATGTTTCAACAATGTTTCGGGTCCCAGACCCAACCTAGACCTCCTGGTTCTACATTTATCATCTTTCAGTCTGCGAGCCATTGCTTTGAGTTTAAAGTATGTGGGACTCTTGGTATCTGAGTCCTTCTAAATCAGATGCACAGAAGCATCAGGCAGAGCTCTATGATGGTCTTTGTTTGGTTTTTACACTGAGAAACACTTACCTCAGAGGTAATTATGATGGGTTTTAGGGGATACAGAAAGTTACAATACATGAAAGAATGAAAATCAGTGTGTCACAGTAAATTGCTCTCTTTTGGAAAATGCAGCAGTCCACATTAAATTCAGTCTGTTACTACTCTCACTGAAACTTGATGAGTCCAATTTCAAGTTCAAATGGACGCTATGCTGGGCCAGCCACAATAAATAATCTGAAAATAAAATCAATAGGCAGCGCAGAGACCTTTCTGACAAGAGTCACTAAAAGGATTTTCTATTTATAAAGTCGCTATCCGTGCCTTACTCAAAACTCCCATGGTTTTCATATTCACTGTAATGTATATATATATATATATATATATATATATATATATATATATATATATATATATATATATATATATATAATGAACAGAATATTTATAAATTTCTAAAAAAAAATATACATATAATGATGTAATGAATATAATACATTAAACTAGAATATTGTTAAGAAGTAACCATAGAAACTAAATTCAGATTACAGATTAGATTATCTCTGTTTAAAAAAAAACTAATTAATGCCTCAGAATCAGCCTGATTAGTTCAGAGTTGAGCCTATTCGCACATATAGTACTGATTTTATCTGCTCATAATATGTATTTATTGTGAAATCAGTTTTTTTCGGTGTCATATGTATTTTCTTTTATTAATTTAAGCTATTAAAATGTGCTATAAGTGACTGGAATACTACATAATGCCTTGTACAGCCTATGTTTGTTGGCTGACACATTTTGGTGGTCAGGGTTAGAGAAAGGGCTTGTAAAGGATGGGTGGTCTAATTCAGTGTGAGAGTTTGCCTTATATCTCGCGATTTGGACTTTTGCTGCGTTCACGTAATGTCATAATTACCGTAATTTCGAGATGACAACACGTGACGTTCCACTCAGAGCTGGAATTGTTGTTTTTTTTATGACAGCACTATCAACGCCTAAATTAATCTGTAGCGGTCACGTGATACAAGCTGAAGCTCTCAGAAAATTCCCGGTTCTACAAGGACAAGTTGGAAATCTCGTAATTACAGTAATTACAACATTTTACGCATATTACAATTGTGAGTTTATATCTCACAATTCGTACTTTTTTCTCAGGAAACATATTTGTGAGATATACACTTGCAATTACGAGTTATAAAGTCAGAATTTCGAGATATAAACTCACAATTGTGAGATAACTCAATTAAGAGAAAAAAAAAGCCTGAAATGTGAGATTAAAAGTCACAATTACCTTTTTATTTTTTATTTTGTGGCGGAGACAATCTTCAATATAAATTGCACAAAGTAAAGAAAATACGTATCATATATAGGCTATATAGTTTTTATCTCACAAACTTCCTGAACATTTTTTCTCCTGAGTTTCAGCAGAGAGCATGCCTCAGTAATCTATGCTTTCTAACAGTTATAAAGTGCTCTTGACAGTAAAAATATGGTGACTGCCAGCTCTGGTGAGCAATTCACACAGCTGTTTGGCTAACCACCTCAAGTGTTAAAGTGAACACAGACCACAAAGCCTACCTGGAATTTGTGAGGGAGGCAGGTAATGAAATCCAGGTCCTTGAAATGGAAAACAACAGCTTTAGTGAAATCTGTTGCTATGTCTCCTGAAGAGCTGATTTGGAGACAAGCACCCATTAACAGCTCTAGCAGCATTTACAGCTTTGCTAGCATTAGTGGAGGTGCTCTACGAGACATAAGAGCTGCACAGGCCTTGTTTATATATAGCTGCAGTGGATCTGGGGCATCATGGGAACCCAGGGTAAGTGTTTCAATGCAGTTTTTCCTCCATATCAAACCCTTGACCAAACAGCATTGGTCTGGTTCATACTACAACTTTTTGCATGTAAGAACCATCTCCGAGTAGGATTGGACCATTTGACTGCATTTTATTTATACCATGGCCATTCTTCTTCTTTTTTTCAATATAATTTTCATTATTATTCAATATAAGACCCAATTTACAGAGAAACAACAAATGGAAAAAAAAAAACTATATATATATATATATGCACACTCTTAATGTTTTAAATAGAACTAGGGTTCTTGTTTAATTCATACAATTTAATTTAAATTAAAAAAAAATATATTAAAACTAAATTAATTCAAACTAAATCCATAAAACAATCTCATCATGGGAAGATTGAGAACCAAAGGTTCTAAATATGAAGCATGTAACAGAACAGTTTAAGGTTCTATATTAAACCTTTTCTTCTAAGAGTGAGTTTTAGAAATGCAATCATGAAATAAACTGTATTTCTCATACAGAATGTAGCATTCAACACAACACTGAACCAGTCAACGATATTTGGAATATCATCTCAAGGACTCTGGAAGCTTAGACACACACAAACACACGCGCGCACACGCGCACACACACGCGCGCGCACACACACACACATCTATTCTGATTCTGTCTGTTCACGACAAGGTCATAATTTTAAAGTAACAACTCATGACCATTCTAGTCTGCAAACACATCCCACAGGAATTAACTGGATTAATGAATGCAATGAAAACATTACTGTAAATGGCTGTACATGACTAAAACCATTTAGTAGTGAACTCTCAGACATATGCAACTCATAATCCTACACCAGGGTCACTGAGAACGATGCAGACAATCAAACATCTTAAATTGTACATGCAGGGTCACATGAGTGAAAATACACACATCATAAATGACTTGTTCTATGATCTATGGATTCAATACATAGATACTGCATTCTGCTGCCTCTGGATACAACGATCAATGAGAACTAATTGAATGAAAATAAATTGAGATGGTGCAGTAATAAACTGATTTATGTTCGCAATAACATTTATTTTGGTAGATTTTTTTAAAGCAACATTATTGAGATGTACACATTTTCTATCATCTATAATACAGAAAAAAAAGGTTTATGATGAATCAAAATCTGAAAATCAGCTGGAAAAAACCACCTGCTACAAACCACTCTTTCAATTCATTGTGTTTATGGGTGGATTTTGATCTTTATGACGTGTAAGATATACATCACAGAAATGAGAAACCACTGCTAATGCATTATGTATTAATATCAATGTATGGATCCCTAATTTCCCCAGTTTTATGCTTCCTGCACGGATGTAAGCACAACAGTTTATCCATCACCACTTCTGCCTTGAATGGTTGTGATCTGCCCAGTCAGAAGCCAATGATGTCTGAACTCACATTCAGAAGTCTGATGCCTATTCTGCACAAACCATACCTATCTGAGACTTTCTTTTCTGACTCACACTATCATATTTTGTTATGGCTGAGTTTTGAAGATTGTTGAAATAATGGGGCTGGAGCTTTCTAGCTTTAAAAAAGGATGCAAAACTGGATGTAAAACGCATCCATACGTCTTCTGAAACCATATGGTACCAATGTAGGATTTGTAAACAAAGCATTTTTTTTTTATTAAAATATTTCCAATTAATGAATAAGTTAATTTGGTAAAACTGAACTCCACTTGCAGCAATTAACAGCTCATGGGAGGGAAAGGCTATTGAAATTAATTGAAAAATTAAATTAAATTAAAATGTGTTGTAGTTTGATTAAATTAAATTAATTTAGTTTATATTAAATGCAATTAGCTGACCATTAGAGAGAACATTTAGCTTCATGGTAAACTAAAATATACTTTAATATCATTATTGAAACTTATGTATTTAAATATATTGGTAATTCCAAATTTGTAATGACAAAGTTGTAATCGAGTACATTTAAATTATATATTGTTGTAATAGTGAATAACACAGTACAGTTAAAATTATAATCAAGTCCTTTACATGTGCTTTAATATGTTAGTTATCACATCAAAATATGTTTACTTCTTTTAAGCACAACAGAAAAACATTAAACTGTAATGATTTAAAATGTACTGGTAACACTGATCTAATAAGGTCCCATTAGTTAACATTAACTAACAATGAGCAATATATTTGTTACAGTAAATCGTTGTCATGTCAGCATTAGTTAATAAAATTGTTCATTTTTAGTTCTTGTTAGCTCGGGTCAGTTAAATAGTATATTAACAGATACAACTGTATTAGTTAAAATTAACATAAACTAAGATTAAGAAGTGCTTTAGAATTATTTTTTTATTGTTAGTTCATGTTAATTAATGTAGTCAGCTAATGTTAAAGGGATAGTTCACCCAAAAATGAAAATTCTGTCAGTAATTACTCCCCCTCATGTTGTTCCAACCCCGTAAGACCTTCGTTCATCTTCGGAAGACGAATTAAGATATTTTTTATTAAATCTGAGAGACTTTATTTCAACTATTCATTTCCTTCTCTGTGGGCCTCGAGTCAGTTTACGTAGTGTAATAGCGTAGTGTTTCTGTGTAACCCGCCTGGGGTTGAAAGACTACACCCTGCGGGCTGGATACCCCAGTGTTCTCCATATGCATCCTGCTCGCGGGTCATATGTGTATTCTGTAAGTCCTCCCTTCGGACAGGCACTGTTTGCATATTTCCACTGAGATATGCTTCCCAGTGTACCTTGGTATTCCTGTGTTAAGTAGGAGTCCTTCGTCCATGCTAGTCTCACGACAGGGAGCTCAGACTTACGCAGGGCACTGGAAGACAGCCGAGGTGGCGTGATTGGACTGGGAACCCCATTCGTCAGTCACTGACGTAACTCGAAGTGACTGAACGAAAGGGAACGTAGGAGGGAACGGAGACGTTACGTCTCCCTGCCACTTCCGCTGTTCCGCTGGAACCGCCTTAGTTCAGTCTCGGCTCCTCAGCAGGAAAACATATCTGCATGTTGCCAGTGTACTTCCTTATATACCTTCGCAAACCCATGGCATTTCTTTGCCATTGGCTCGTTTTGTAATACTCAAAGTTGATAGGCTTTCTAAGCGAAACCCCATTCGTCAGTCACTGACGTAACGTCTCCGTTCCCTCCTCAGGGAACGAGGGTTACATACATAACCGAGACATTAAGTGTTACAATGTACTTAAGTAAAACCTTTATTTGACATTACTACAAAGTGTACATTTTAAAAGTGTACTTAAGTGTGCTAAGAATCATAGGCCTAGTTTCGCAGGTTTAGATTAAGTCAGGATTAAGCCTTAGTTCAATTGGGGCATTTAAGTAGCTTTATAAACATGCCTTAGAAATAAAAACATTACTGGTGTGCATCTTGAGACAAAACAAAGGACAACATTGTTTACAATATTTTAAGATCTGTCACTGCAAGTTGCTTTCAATTAAAACAGCTCAAACATGCATTTTAGTTTGGGACTAGCCTAAGCCTTTTCTGTGAAACCGGGGGTATGTCATTAAAATGCACTTTTTTAAGTACACTTCAAGTGCACTTTCAATAAAATTAAGCACACTTTTTCACAAGGGTATTTTTACCACATGACTTGATTAACCCACTATGCAGATACAACCCAAAATATTTGCAAAACACATAAGAGCAAGAATACAATAAGTGACACCTCAGTATTCATTCCACCTCTGCACCCCTCAATCAATCTCAGCAGTTATGGCTTCAGCTATAATGTGTAGTCTGTACAGAGTATTGATCCAGCACTGCTTCACAGCCCATGCAGTTTTGCCGTCTGGTGGCACAAACTCTTGTCTCAGAGGTAACATTAGTGCTCTTTACTGAATGATGAAAGGAATGCTAATGTTTGCACAGGTACTTTTGCATTTTGTGCAACTTGGCACAACTTTCCAACAATTATGTATCACCCTGGCTCTGTGCAACTACAAACTCATAAGCAATTTTTTGGAGTTGTTGTCCTCAGTAAAACTTTGCTTTGAGGTAAAAAAAAAAAAAAAAAAACTGCACGCATTTTGTGGAAGAATATTGTTTTGGTTGTGCTTCGGTCAAGTGACGTATGTATGCAGTTTCCCAAAAGCATTAATTGAACTATTATTCATTTAGTTCATTTTGAACAAAAAACAAGTTACATATAGCTTTCATTTGTTTTCGCTTACTAAATGCAACATGTTTCACTCAACCAATAAATTCTTGTCAAGTCAACCACAGATTTCTTATTCAGCAAATTAGCATTTAGAAATGCAAGACATTTTAATTGGTCACCATTTAATTTACATCAAGGATGTTTGCATACAAACAATGACATTACATTCAATAATTTTATAAAAATACACATATGGCTCATCACTTAAAACACAAACCTCAATAAGTAAAAATATGAGCTCCTAACAACACCAAAAATCACATAGCAAATAAATAACAGTTATGGCGTCAATAACAGCATAATAATAAATGCTGAAATTAATATAACACCAACTGCTTAAATTAGTCATGCAGCAATGCATGCTGGGAGCTCGCAAATCAGCAACATTATTCAATACGAACTTGCTTGTTCAGGCAACTAAGGGTTGTGAAATATTGTTGGTCCAACATGTGATTCAAAGTAATTAATTCCTTAGTATCTGTGATTCAATGAGCACTGTGTGCTCGATAAACCACACAGATTACTGGAGACAAGCTTATTTAGTGTAGAAGTGCATATGCAGATGAGTGTCCGGTGTGTTATATCACAACAACCTAACGCTGTGAACCCTTGACATAACAGAGTCAAGATGTAGCAGCTGATGTTAATATAAATGTTTAATAAAAAATAAAAAATATATATTTTTAAAAAAAGGATTTTAGCATACTTGTACTTTTTACAAGTAGGCTATGCTAAAGTGTAGGGCAGGCCCTACTTCTTTTTCAAAAAATAAAAAATAAAATAGATTTGAATGCACTGTATACAGAGTAAATTATAAAAAATAGATAGGCTACTACAGAAATAATATTTATACGCAGACTGATCCAAAAATTATGTGATGACATCATAATCAGCAACACCTTATCTCATTTTTATTGGCTTTGTTTCTGCCACAACAATTGTGTCTTAAAAACACACAGTTACAGCAGCCAAAGAAAAACTAATGTTAAAGTCAAGGGTCAAGAGCCCAACTAAAGCAAACACTGATCTCCATAATGGTAACATCAAATGAAACAAAACAACATCTAAACCTCTGTTAATTCTCAATGGGAATTTCTGTCGACCTATTAAAAATAAATAAAGTCAATCTGGTTAGTAATTATTTAAGCTGGTAATACTATTTTTTGGAGTTGTTTAATCCTCCTCTGCTGAGATCTTGAGAGATGTAATGTCTTCTGTGGCTGGAAGTAAGTTGTAGTTCTTGTGTTTTGCTTTTTTATCTTCGTGTTGTTCCTCTGTCCTTCAGTGATTCAGCTTGTTAACATCAGGTCTTCATCACTAATGCACAATCATCAGTTAATTAATCACTGAATTATATATTAACTTCAACACTGCTTCAGTGTTACTCCAACACTCTGCAAGTGTGGACACACAAGTGTTCATTTAAAACTAAAGCTTTTGTAGTGGGGTTAAAAGGGTTTAAATGTGTCCAGGGCCGGCCTGAGGCATAAGCGAACTAAGCGGCTGCTTGGGGCCCCGTGGCCACCAGGGGGGCCCCCAATCGAGTTGAAAAATCGAAAAATGTATTTTTTAGATTACTTAAACAAGTGACATGAATGAATGAATGAATGAATATGAATGAATTAATGATTAATTCGAGACAAGAAAATTCTGATTTCATGATCAATACACCTGCCAACAACTGCTGCTGTGTCTGCCAGCGTTTAAGTCATGCGCATAATCTAGTCACCTCGCGAGTGCATAGACAATTCGTGCGCAACTGCGCATAGTCACGGTAATGTTAAGCCATGTCACAAAAAAGGACGTGTCCCTCTGGTGCCGAAAATCGAAAGAAGAAAAGGACAGAGAAGGAGAAAAAAGAGCAAGATAAAAGTATATTTGCATGATTATTTACGATGTGTTTTGTACAGCAATTGACTCATTCCTATCTACGGCAAGCCCCGAGGGGAAAAATAGATCGCATACACACATATACAACGAGCTCCAGTACATCATTACCGGTATTATAGTAGCCTAACAGACTTTGTTGGATTCTGTCATGTAGGCTACAATCCAACAAAGTCTGTTACAATAATAATAATAAAAAAAGATTTTGAGGACAGTTACACTGTATTGAGACCAGTGCCGATCCTGACCTCCCTGGGGCCCTAAGCAAAATTCTGCTAAGGGGCCCTCTACCTGACCCCGTGGGTGAATGTGATTTCACCAAGTACCACATGTTCCTGGATCAACATCTTTGTTGATCCTGGATCAACTTTCCAATCAACCAATCAGATTTGAGGGACAAGTTTACAGTTTATGTCAAGTTTAGGCTTAGAACCAGGGTGAAGTCCTTAAACATCAGTGTTATTCACTGATCATTACCCTCTGATTTTAGGGAAAAGTTGTGGGTAGGGTTAGGTTTAAGGGTAGGGATTGGGTAAGGACTACATTTTGGGACAGGAATGTTGATCCAGGATCAACAAAATATGTTGATCCAGGACCATGTCTTACTGGGCAAAAGCTATGTAAACCGATTGCCATTTCCACACAGTCACACCTGACACTTCAGTGCTCCCAATACAATCCTCCCTCCTTTAAACAAAACAGTCAAAGAATAAGTACAAAAATATAGAACAGAATGAGGTTCAAACAAACAATATTTATTGAATATAGTATTTCTATAGAATATTGGCTGATGATCCAGCATCTCCTCTACTGACAAACTTAAGCATAGCACCTGCAAATTATAGATAACTCATTTTATAAGCTGCATCAGACCCATTCAAACTGGCTCCCAATTTCCTTTTATTCATTTTCAAATATAAAATACTATTAATACTATGGCTTGGCTCTTGTAATATTTAACTAGTGAACTAGTGATGCAGATATCAATAATCCCTGTGAGTGATGACATCATTGATATCAAAAATTAACTTTTGTACAAGTGAACATGTAATTCCTGATATCAAAAATGGACATTGGTAGATAAAAATGTAACTAAGGGGCCTATAGTAAAAAATAATCAAGAATTCACATTGCAAATAGTAAAAAAAAAAATCTTGATATCAAAAATGCATGAACTGTAAATTAATAAAATCTAAAATGGCTTGCCATTGCATGTTAAAGGTTTTTTTTATTATGCATGTTGAAGCAATTTTTGATTTATGATAAATATTTACTGAGGGATGTCCATCCATATTGACCAGTATGTCCAGCTAGCTATTCAACATTTAAAATTCAATATAGCCAATAAATCAGTAGTCAAATTGTCAATACATTGCTTTCCATCTTGTATAATTAGTGCAGTTGTTTAGAGTTTTTAACTACACATTGACTGAGACTAGATAATCAGTGTCTTGTTTTAAAAGTATATACTGTATAATGTGTACTTTGATGAGGAGTGCCATCATTCACGCCCATATATTGTACAGTATGTCTGGTCGTGGTCTCCACATATATTTCTGCTTGAAAAATGCCCGTTTCATTTCGTGCGCGCGCATATGAACGCATGATAACACACGCGACGCGGTTATCTTTTCCGAGCTGCAGTAAACAAACACCGTTGCACTTTGTCGTTCATCAAAAACAAACGTAATAAATAAATGTATTTTACTCTCACTTTTGTCAGGCACAAAGTGATGCAAAAGAGGCACTGACTGCCTGCCCAGCTAGGTTAGCATGACCGAAAAAACACAGTAGAAATCCACATAAACTTAACTTTGCTGACATCAAACTTGGAGAGGAGAGAACACAAGTTTACCTGATTGTTTTTCCCGCATTTCACTCTCATGTTTTTCCCCCCTCTTTTCGTGACCAGAAGAATAGTTTCACTTAATTTTGTCATGGATGTTGTAAACATTAATTGACGCGCTATGGCACAAGGGGAGGCGGGGCCTTGAGTAATTTGCGGGGCCCTACGCAGCTTGCGTAGTGAGCGTATAGGGCGGATCGGCTCTGATTGAGACAGTTGATAATAATATTTTTACAGTTTTCAACAACAATTGTCATTATTGAACCCTTGCTCTTATTATGTTTCTGATATCTCAGTTTTTTCATTATTTTAGCAAATAATTTATTTGATACGTTTTGAGATAATTTGTTTTAAGAAGTTTCAAAGAGTTAGTAAAAGAGTAAAGTAAAAGTTAAAACTTTTTTATTCAAGTAGGCGATCTATTTTTTATTAAGTATTTATTTTGTATTAATACATAACCTCACTGTATTCATTTATAATGTATCATTATTGCGTGACATTTGTGTCAATAATCGTCAAGCACAGGGACTTCGCGTAGCAAATCAAATTCTGCTTAGGGCCCCCAAAAGGCTCGGGCTCTGAATGTGTCAAATAAAAAGAAAAACAGTAAAGCGTAATTTAAGGGTAATCAACTGTAAATTAATTTACGGCATAAAACTGTATAAAAACAGGAATTTACTGGCAACCCAGCTCCCAGTAGATTACCGTAAAATCAAGGAAAAACAGCAATATACTGTAAAATCTTACAGTCAGATTTATTAAATGAAAGAAGTTAATTTCACTGAAATATTTGTTAAAGTTCATAGAAAAAAGTTATGTGAAGTCAATAGCTGATAAGGAGAGTAAATATTAAACTGAAGTGTTTTATGTGTTTTAGCACAAGATGATACAGGGGAGATCTGTTAGTTTAATTAATTAGTTTTGTGGGTCACTATTGTGCTGGAGAGTAAAGCCTGTGCTTCAGTCAAAGATGAGCAGAGAAACACTGATGATATGCTGACTATTGCTTTATTTAAAAGCAGTAACTGTGTAGTTGCTGATTCAGTGACAATCTCCTTGCTAAGTATTTTATCACATAGCTACATGTGTGCTATTGTTCTCTAAATACGAACTGCAAAGATTTTAGTTAAAGTCATGTTTTTAATGAATTCCCTATTACACATTAGGTGTTTGCAGTTTTATATTAAAGGGGTGATGAACTGAGAAATCAAATTTTCCTTGAGCTTTTGACATCTAAGAGGTCATCATATTATAAGAATATCCTGTAAATTTCAGAACTGAAAACGTCCTTGTTAGTCCAATAAATGCTTTTATTGACACCAGGCTCAGCAAACGACTCGTTTTTCAAAGTGGGGAACTATGACGTCAAAGAGGATAAAACACCACCCCCGCTGAAGAAGATCAACGCCTACTTCAACACGGCTACTTTAGCCCCGCCCACCGATTCACGCATTACACGCATACACTGTAAAAAATTTAACATAAAATCAACAGTAACTTACTGGCAACAAATATCCAGCAAGCTTCAGTATTTTATTCCACGGTAAAATTACTGTAAATCTAACTACAGCAGTTCACAGCTTACTGTATAATAACTTACAGTATATTTATACTGTAAAATTAATTACAGTTCTTGTTTTTGCACTGTATTTTAAAATACTGTAAAGTTACTATGCAGTATAATTGATTACGGTAGTTTTTATATTCACATACACATGTTATAACTAACTGCAATCTGTTACACGCTTAAAAACAGAATGAAATATAAAGGCTTGTATGCAAAAAATATTTCACACAGTTATATTACTGATTATTAGATGTCACGTCAATTAGGACAACACTCAGAAGTCAGTTTAAAAACTTTTATTAAAATTGAATTCATTAAACTGTAGAAACACTCCAGACTTGGAAGGGCCAATGGAGATCCGAGATTTTTGCTGCCTATGGAGAACAAAACACAAAAATTGAGTTGCACTACTGCTTGACAAACATCAATGTGATAAACAGCTTTCGTTTAATTTACAGTATATGGAACCACAATACATTCAACCAGGAGATGTGCCAAAACATAATACCTTTAAATGAGAATGAAACTATGTGAGGGTGAATACATTTTTGGGTGTACTATACCTTTAAACTAAATTCTAAGATCCTGATCTCCTCCCATGTTAAAATCTGAAACCGCTCTAATTTTATTAATTTTAATGCGTTCTTCAATAGCTGATAATGATTTACCTCAGGGATTATAAAACGGGGATTGTCGTGAATATCAAACGAATATTAAATATACAACTAAATTAACTAAATTAATGAATGTATCCAGACATCAACAAACTAATAGTGCACTTGAAGAAGTGAATGAAAACGAGTGAGCAAAATCGAACCCTGTGAACGTCTGGTCTGAATGACCGTGGATGCCGAGCTGAGGGAATTCATTCGGCGCGACTTTCACTGCCTGTGTATTCACTTGTGCATCAGTTGTAGCTACTCACGTTATGCATGTATAATATGACTTAAAACACTGTGGTTGTCCCTTCAAGTCGTGCATAACATGGGTCGATTTCGAACGTAGCCTTGTAGGGGTAACGTTAGGCGAGTATGAGGACTCGATTGCGACCATAGATCGCGACAGGCCACACGCACACAGTGTAGTTAATTTACACACAAATGTTCAGAAACAAGAACATTTCGATTACTTTGTTCTAAACTTGAAATTATTAACTACAATTAACAGCAAACCTTGTGATAAATAGTATTTGGCTAACTGGATCTGAATGTATGCGTTACAAAGCTATCAAACTCACCACCGATTTAATGGTAAAACGAATATCTTCACATATGGGGTGAAACATTTAGAAATACACATCTTTAAGATATTGAATAAAAATAAAAATGTACATCTCACCTGGCTGGTTCTTGCTGGTAGTGCCCGTCCTCAAAGGCTCAGGATGAAATGGAAAATTCGAGTGATGGCTGACGGTTTAGATTATTGGTTGCCAGGTGTATATTCCGTGCGATTCCGCTCTTTCTGCAATTAAGTGCGTTTAAAGAAAGCAAAATAATAATAATAAAAAACATCATGGGAATTGATTTGATCTATTTTACCTAGCCTATGTCAATGATCATCGGATGGGACTACATCTGTCACCCAAAAAATTGTATGTTATACCATTTGAGATTGGTTGGGTTTGTGACAAAATCTGGCAATCATAAAGACACACAATTAAAAAACACCCACATCAAATATTTAACTTTTTTAACTATATGCTAAATGCCTTAATATATGGGTTACCTTAAGAAACAATGTATTATAAAATTCCTCAACTGAAATTACCTCAATAAACCAAAAAACGTCCTCTGTTGGGGTTGTCTGTTGGAATAATACTGTCATCAATTTAACAGTAATATAAGGATTACTGTAATTATTTTCCCACTCTGTTGTTTTTTTCAAAGAATAGCATAAAGTGACAGCAACTTTCCTGTAAATCGTTTCTACAGTAAGACAAAGCTGGAAATACAGCAACAATACTGTAAAAGCTATCAAATTGACAGAAACTTACTGTAAACTGTTTCTACGGTAAACTTTCACTGATAATACAGCAATAATACTGTGAAAACAACAGAAATCATTTACAGTGTAGCTAAATAACATGGGCCTACCTCGTGATGACAAACGGATCGAGCTACCGAGCAATAAACATGACATTTACAAAATATTGTGCAGTGCCTGGTTGTGGAAGAAGACAGTCGCTGCATAAGCTTCCTCTGGATTCCAATAGGAATGCTTGGTTAAACTTTATTTTTAATGACGTTCCAGCTGATGTGGGTAAAACATTGTCCGTTTGTTCGCTTCATTTCACAGAGGATTGTTTTGTAAACAAGACACAGGTCAAGACTGGATTTGCAGACCGATTAAGATTAGAAAACAGTGCTGTGCCTTCTATATTGGATCCGACAGGAATGGTGCAACACACTTATGTGAGTAAAATTTTTATTTAAAAAATAATAATAATCTGATAGGCTAGTATTGCATTGTTACAGATCGTTTGATATCTAATAATTATGTGTACATGTGTATCAGTCTAATCGTTACTGACGAGTGAGTTGAAACTCCTTATAATATGCAAAACTGTTATCCACTCACAGCAGTGCGCGTTTACTTCCAAGTCTTCAATGCGAGACGCCCATAAAAACCGAGCGTTTTTGAGCTAGGCTCAAAACTAGGGTAGAAAATAGCCTTTTACTTGTTCATTTTGATGTTTTTGAATGTAAAAACCAAGCGAACGTCATAAGTTGACCTCAGACAACAATATAACATTTTTTAAAAAGCTAGTTCATGACCCCTTTAAGATATATTCATTTTAAGTGGACTCAAATTAACTTAGTTCACAGTACTATCAGTATAAATACTAGTTTTTGAACTCAAACTGTTTGAAGCAATTGGTTTCCCAAATGATACGAGTTACCATCCATCCATTTACGGTAACATTCTGTAAAAATAGGAGAGCTGTAAATTAATGGTGAAGGACTGTAAAATTAACAGTACATTGCTGGCAACCAGCTGCCATTAGATTACCGTTATTTTACAGCGCAATTTTTTAGAGTGCGTAAGTTTTCAATAACAATTTGTGTTTTACTTTAAGAAAGCAAAAACATTGTCATGAAAGTGGTCTTGTCATGGAACATTGTCTCATTAAGTACACTTAAGTGGCCTTTTATTTTATTATATTATTACTGAAAAAAGGCTTAACTCAAATCACTATCTTCTCAGGCCTGTGGGTCTGCTGCCATAGAGCCCTGTCTAGTTTGCAAAGAAATTAATCATGTGACAAAGCATAGTATTTAATCTCTCACCCATTCAGCTGAAGATAAATTATTCATAATGGCAAGCATTTGAAGTATAATTCATGTAAGCAGCTATGAGTACAATTTATTATGTGTGCATAAGAGAGCAACAGATTTAATGTATAATTGTGTCCATAGTTTCTTCACTTGCAATGGATCTGGGCTCTTTTGTCCTCTGCTGTGACACAAAACCAATAAACCCTTGTCTCTATTTGTATTTATGGGCTTGTAATATGGGATCTTTTATTTTTTTTTATTTTTTTTTTTACTTGATTTAAAGGAAGGTTCACTTTGTGAGCATTTTGACAGCATTAGAGAGAAAAATAAATGGCCCATCTCAGTGAATAGCTGCTATATATCAATCATCTCAGAGAAACTCTGATAGAGCACAACCGAAACAAAATTATACTATTCAAACTGTTACAGTGGGTCATTCATAAACATAAACAAATTTAGATAAACAATGTATTTAGATTGTCTTCAGCATAGATGTGGATGATATAGAATTTTAATAAAAAAAGAATGACTTGACAATGGTTTTTAAATCTTAAAATAACAGATTGTTTTTTGTATCTGAATTGATAAGGAAGAGCAGAAAAATCAGGAAGGAAAATCATTAAAAAGTCACTGACCCCATCTGCTGGTTAATGTTACTTAGTACCTCAGTTCAGCTCAGTCCACATCCAACATCATATATTATAGGCGATCGGGTGTTGCCAGCTCTGCACACAAGGGCAAATTAGTTGAACATTGGGGGGTTGAAGTGTAAAACCGTTTAGTGGTGTCCCAGGGCATGCTCCCTCATGAGGTTTATTTGTTTGTTTGTTTTTGCAAAATGGTCTTTTGTGGTCTCATCCACACATGCATTGAACAACTATAAAGTAATAGCCTAGTTAACAATTACTTGTTTACATATGACTGCGCAACAAAACTAGCAATGGCTAGATCTTCAACCCGCAAGGGGAAAAATCAGCCCATGGCAAAAACCTAAAGGCTAATCAAACAACCAGTTGGTTAAATAAGTTGGTGTCATCAAAGCAATTTGAATAAATAATTAAGCAGTATGGCATGTGATTTTTGCTGAATCTGATGTATTATTGAATCTGATTAAGAATATAGTTGAATTCAGGAGTTTACAATACATGCTTCAATTTTTCCATTGAGGTGTTTACATGAAGGCTTTTCAGTCTGATTGAGTCATCAATCCAATTATAAATGGTTTTTTGGTTGCATGTAAATGTAGCTAGAAAAAAAATGATATTTGCTGTATGGATCCTGACTGAATACCCTGAACATAAGGTGAAATCAGGTAAATAGGGCCACACTTTGGCTGTAGTCTCAGATGGCAAAAATAGTCTAATATAGTACCTGAAGTCCGCCTAAGTAATTTAGACAATGCATCTAATGGTAAAGGTACTATATATACCATATGGACAATATTGGGACACTATTCCATCAGACATTTAAAACAATTTTTTGAAAAAATGGGTCGTTCTGAAGAGCTCAGTGAATTCAAGCATGGTACTGTGATAGGATGCCACCTTTACAGTATATGCTAGATATTCCATGGTCAACCATAAGTGGTATTATTGGAAAGTGGAAGCATTCAGGAACAGCAAAAAATCAGCCACATGGTGCGTAAAAGTCACCAGTGTTCTGCTGATTCCAAAGCTGTAGTAGATTTCCAAATTTCCACTAATATCAGCACAAAAACTGTCCAGCAGGAGCTTCATGAAACGGGTTTCCATGACAGAGCACCTGCATGCAAGCCTCACATCACCAAGTACAATAGCAAGCATCGGCTGGAGTGTGAAAAGCATGTCGCCACTGAGTGGAAATGTGTTCTGTGAAGTGATGAATCACGAGTCTCTGTTTGGCAGTCTGTGTTTAATAATAATAATTAGTTACATTTATATAGCTCTTTTCTGGGTACTCAAAGTGCTTTACATGGAAGGGGGAATCTCCTCAACCACCATCAATGTGCAGCATCACCTGGATGATGCGACGGCAGCCATATTGCGCCAGAATGTCCACCACACACATCTTACTGGTGGAGAGGAGACAGTGATAAAGCCAATCAGTATATGGGGATGATTAGGAGGCCATGATGGACAGAGGCCAAGGGGCAAATTTGGCCAGGATGCCGGGGTTACACCCCTACTCTTTTTCGAAGGACATTCCACAGAGAATGTCTGGGATTTTTAATGACCACAGAGAGTCAGGACCTCGGTTTAACGTCTCATCCGAAGGACGGATTTGGCAGATGCCAGGATAACATTGTTAGGGGGTAACAGTTTAGGACCCAAGGACCAGATGTTTGAAAGAAGACCCGGAGTCAGAATTATAATAAATTGAAGAAAAGTTTTACTGAAGATAGTTTGCAGTTTCATCAGCAGAAGTCAGCTTCAAGAATCACACAGGAGTTCGTAGGCCGCCCCGTTTACAGTTACAAAGATCACAGCAGTTATACCCTACACCAAGGTCTAAGCTACGTCCTTGCTTCAGGTTGCAGTTTCTGATTGGCTAAGAAATAGATAAACATAGTAATTTTCCACACATATACAGATAGACGGAAGCATATCTCCATCGATTATGCAGCTGACACTCGGACCCAGGTCCAGGTCGCAGATTTGGGTTTCTGGGCGCCAGCATGTCCAGAACAACAACTCAGTCAATCTCCAATAATGCAAGTGGTTCCTTAACCTGTAACCCAGAAGACTAACACACACATCGACACACAGCTTTTCCAAGGCTGCATTTGGCCAGGCTCTAACTATAAACAGGATAGTATTCTCAAAACATCAAGATAAAACGTTATTTCTCTCAAGGAGAGCTACACTTTGGTCTAACTGGAAAGTATGGCTTTAACAAAGAAATGGTCCCTTAAACTATTGGCTTCAATGACTCCTATTTGTTTTACCACGTTGAAGACCTTTCTCAAACACAAAACAAGTCCATATTTCATTTCTGGAAACCGGGCTAAATAAGCAAGCACTGTTACTGCATTCAGATATCAAATACAGACATTAAAGAATACATGAAAAGAACATTTCAGTAATCACACTGGTAACTTCTATAACAAAGTAAAATCTCATTCAACTCATTTGATATTTAGCAGGAAACATATTGATTAATAACTTGATTATAATCACTCATTACATATACATTGAAGCAGCAGTGCATTCCAGAATCCACCCCCTCAATATTTACCTGCCTGACTGCTTTGTGCCAGCAGTAAGGTTTTGTGGAGGATAATGGTGTTTCAGGGGTTGCGCTTGGCCCATTACATTCAGTGAAGGGGAATCTTAATGCTTTCGCATACCAAGATATTGGACAATGCTATGCTTTCAACTTTGTAGGAACAGTTGATGAAACCCTGTTTCTGTTCCAGCATGACTGTGCTTCAGTACACAAGTGTCCATAAAGACATGCTTGGATGAGTTTGGTGTGGAAGAATTTAACTGGCCGTGCATATGTGCATAGCCCTAACCTCAACCCCACTGAACACCTTTGGGATTTTGTGAGCCAGGCCTTCTCGTCTAGCATCAGTGCCTGACCTCACAAATGCTCTACTGGATGAATAGGCAACAATTTCCACAGGAACACTCCAAATTCTGGTGGAAAACCTTCCCAGAAGAGTGGAAACTATTATAGCTGCAAAGGGGGGACCAACTCCATATTAATGTCATATGTATTTAGAATGCTGTCATTACAGTCCCTGTTGGTGTAATGGTCAGGTGCATTACATTTGTCCATAAAGTGTATAGGTTCTGTAAACTGCAAAATAACATAGCCTAATAATAATAAATCTGTCTTTGCTTTAGACAGTCAGTAAACTTGGAATTAGTTCTCAATGGTGTGAGTATGGAGGGTCCAAATGGCACCATGGACTTCCTTGAATCCACACTTTCATGATGTAATGCTGCTTTGACTGTCAGGTAGAAGTCTTCTGGGGAGCTCGGACTTGGTAGAAGTGCCAAAGTATGGGTCTATCCCAATACCCACACTTGCGGTCCTGGCCACTTGAGAACACGTACATGTTGGGCAGTAAGTGCGCAACCTGTCCCAGGTCTGGAAAATGCCAAAGCTCAGTGCTCTTAGTGAACAATAAATCCACACTTTCTCTAATATCGCTTCGGAGTCAGTCCTGACATTCATCACGAGCACATGTGCCCAAATAATGCAAGATTTCAAGGGAAACTTTCCAGTGTAAGTTGAATGAATTCAAAATAAAATATAACTTGGTAGTGAAGCATAAAGTGTTGCACATTTTATTGATGAGAATGTGTATTTGGTAAAACATCAGCAGCTGCTTTTTATCACTTAATTAGAAACACCACAATGAGTAAAATGTGATGTCTGTTACTGTTACATAGAGACTACTAACAGATATAAAGTGCAAGTATGGGTATTGAAACAGACCCTAAAACAGGCGTAAACTGCCTTGTTTACGTGTACACAGTGTGTATACTGTAATCTTCATTATCTGCATATTATGTACATTGTACACACAAGCAGACAGATTTTTCTAAGCCCAGAACAACAGTTTATTAGTATAGTACAGTACAGTTTTTATGCATGTGTATTAAAATTGTATGTGTTTTGTTTACATAGATTGTAATGACGGCCACTATGGTGAAATTTTCCCAATTCACGTATTTATTAACAAACTGTTCATCTTTAAACACCATCTGACACCCAATGAAAAAAGATGCAGGTCCCAGGCACTCAAAAAATGGATAAGAAGGTTAAAAAGCCTTTATTGAATATGGCTTATTGCATGATAAAAAAGTCACAAGCCAACATGTTTCGACCCACAAAAGGTCTTCTTCAGGGCAAAAGTGCCATCTGACACCCTCTTCAGCAAACTGGAAGCAATCAGGTTGAGTGGGACACTTTGTTAGGGAAAGTGGGACACTATTTTATGGTTAAAATGAACATGAGAAATACAACCCCAATTCCAATTAAGTTGGGACGTTGTGTAAAACGTAAATAAAACCAGAATACATGCATTGAAAATGTGTGGCGCATTATGAAGCACAAAATATAACAACAGAGACCTTCAATTAATTAATACTTGGAAGGATTTTTAAAAAATCCATTTCTGGAACTAATGCAAAAATTGTAACATTGTAAACTTCACTCTACATTCAATGAATGGAACTTTCATTAAGCCTACACACCTTTTAACAACTTCAGTGAACACATCCAAGACAGATGAAGTCATCGTCATCCATAAGATCGTTGAGCTCTCCGCAGGACTCATGATACCACCGTTGGCAGTGGCAGCAAGCCACCCATTCCTCATTAGCCTTTGGGTCGCTTGCATCCCCATAGCAACCAGTACAGGGGTCACTTCCCTGAACTGTTTGAAGGGGAGAAATGGCAGCTTTTTGGGGCGGACACCAGCAGGCTTACGCACTTTGGTTGTTTTTGGTTTCTTTTTGTCTGCTTTGGCCTGGACAAAGTTGAAGTGTTCCTGGCTTTTTAGGTGGTAGCTGGGTGGCCTCGACATCATCCTCTTCTTTCCCCTCTCTCTTGTAGGTACTTCAATAAGGTCTGAGAACCTTACAATGGAACCACACTCAGCTGTTGAAGTGCTGGGTAGAGAGGCTGGCCCAGTTGTGAGGGTGGAGGCATGGGGGGCTGGCCCAGTTGTGAGGGTGGAGGTATGCGCGTCCTCATCAGGCTGGCTGGTTACCACCACTTCTTCCACACCAAAATAAATGTCCTCCTCTGACAACAGAAGTGTTTCTGATGTTTCCTCAATCACCCTTTTAGTGGTTTGGCTTGGCAAGAAAAGGTCAGTTGGAATGACTTCCATGGAGACAGGAAACATCCCTGAGGCTCGGAGACCTGTAGAAGAGTAATATGTATAATGTATGATGCAATGTAAATAAGACAGTAAAAACAATGATCCACTTAATGCTAATCTTTTTATACAAATAATTAAAATCAACTAATTATTAATAAAAGAGTCAAACCTGCTTGGGCATTCTGAACAGTGGCGGCCTTTTTCCACGCAGGGCTGAACACAGAAAAAAAGGGCTGTTTTGGAAGCTACTTCCCACCTTGTCCTCTTGCATCCCAGTTCCTGCCAGTGGTGTTTCAGGCTTCGAAACAGCGATCTGTCTGCTGGCTGGAGGGCGTGGGTGGTGCGGGGAGGATAGCTCACTACATGGATATTATTTTTCTTCATGAGCTCCAAGAATTCCAGATTGAAGACATGGCTGTAGTGGCCATCTAAGAGCAGGACATGGGGTCTTGGATCCTCCTTAGGCTGCTGCTGGACAAACCCCTGGTCCCACTCCAGAAACAGCTGGGAGATTATCCAGCCATTATCTGACACCCGGATAATTGCTTTTTCTGGTCATTCCTCCAGCCACTCTGCCCTGAGCCTCTTTCCCTTAAAAAATCACCATTGTGGGGGTGTAAGTCCCAACCGCATTGAACCCAGCCAGGACTGTTGTCGTTTCTCCTTTTTCCCCTGATGTTACCTGGAAGCAGGACTTGCCAGTCACCCCAACAACCTTTTTTGAGATGAAATGGTCCTGCAGTCCGATTCATCGCAGTTCCACAGGTGAGATGGCATCTCCTGGATCTGTAGGCGGGGGAGGAGTGACGGGTAGGTCTGAAATCATTGCTCAACTACTGTGAGATATCGAATATATTATTGAACACTCGAGCGTCACTTCACAGCGTCATCAGCTACGCTCAAGGGATCTGCCCTTATGTTGTTGAGGTTTGGTTATTTAAGAAATTCATAATAAATAGTAATAACACAAGATGCCCTGTTAAAATTTGTGAGATGTATGGTTTATTTAAACTGCAAAGGAAAAGCATAAATTAAAATACAGAAGTCAACATTTGAAGTGGATCAAAAAAAGTTCACCAAAGTCCTAAGACAAGAAAGGGGTATTGTTCAAAATGTATCTATAACTTTGATGAAAGGTTTTTTTCCACTTCAAATGTTGACTACTGTTATTGTGACAAATGTGAAGGTGGATTCACACATGCGTCAGGTTTCAACAAGAAAGACTTCCGCACAGGATACAGTGCATCCTCGCTCATAGCTCCTCCGGAAGCTTCCTCACTCCTCATTCCACGCCGTGCTATTAGAGAATTAAGATGTCCTTCAAGATGGCTAACTTTGATCGGTTTCCAGGAGGTCACGGGCTGGAGGATGGAGGAGCGAGGAAACGGGGAAGCATCAAGAGTATGGCTATTGAGAAGCACCCAGTAAGTTTTGAATGCTTACATCTTCTAAATGCAAATGTTGTCATTGTTTTGGAGCACACTAGCTTATAGATAACAGTAAGACTAACATATTTATACTAAAAGCAAAAAAATTCAATGTTGATGTCATGGGGACTTTAAAGATTACGAAGGCACATTAATTAAAATAAATAATAAATTAATAAAAAATATTGATGCGGACGGATAAATAATTTATATTAAACACTGCAATATTCCATAAAATAAGATTTGTCAATTTTGATTCAATGGTGACTTTAACGAAGTAAATGATTCAATGACTCGCTCAAAAGACTCGTCGCCACCTACTGGCGAAACGATAACATGCAGAAAAAAAGACCACTGAAGGAATCTCAGCGATCGACGGGCTCTGAAAACATTGGTGAATCAAAATCTCCACCACCACTACTCAGCATCCTAATTTTTTTGTCAAGTGTGTAGGTGCAGCGAAACTTGATGATGACGTGACATCCAGCAAGTTTGACGCGTCCCATGAATAAAGTTGCGGCTGTCCGTGACGTCAGATCACACAGTTCTCCTCCTAACACCGGTGCGGCCAGTAATCTCAAGTCGCACTGTTCTCTAACCATATTATTATTAACGTTTAAGTACAAATCGTCTTCTTTTCGCATCTTTTTTCTTTTCCTTTTTAGTAACCCAACACAATCCAATCTGAAGTTCTTTTAGAAAAGGTAAGATTTTTCTGACTTGCATTAGCCAGTGGGTTGCTGCTGTAAAATGGCTCCGATTGCTCGCCTGTTCTTGCTTTCTACCTTTACTAGATTATAACCGCTTCCAGTCAGTTATCCAGGCGAACTGACCGCAGTTACCGGGTTAAACCTAGAGGTTTAGTGCTGTATGTGAGATACTGTGTGTTTATATGTTAATTGTTTGGCTGTACCGACTCGTTTTATTGTCGCTTATGAGAAAATGGCGTCTGGTTATTAAATCAGCTGTTCTCTCGCACCACCCTGCCGGTAAACCGCACATTTGACCATAAACCGGCGTATATTTTAACACCAAGTGATCCGCTATCAAACTTGATGCCTGGTTTAAGTTTCCACTTGTTTATTGAGCTGACTTTAAACGTTGGATACCCCGATCGTGGCTGTTTTCTTGTGTGTGTGATAATTAGCCTCAATGCTAATGGCACGAGAAGAGCTCTATGACAACAACTCAGTGTGATTTTAATTGTCCATCATCAACGTAGTCATCAAATTTTATTTTACCGCTCAGATGCCGTCTTTCTTAATTTATCATAAACCTTTATGTAAACACAATCATAATGCCGCTTAAATGTGTTGTTTAATAAATCAAAGGTCTTTTGTGAAATCTGAGCTCATGGCAGAGGCCTTAGCTATGCTTTGTTCAGATTTGATGGCAGTTCAGTTCTTTACATTTATCCTCGTCGTTTTTCACAGTAACTGAGGAACCCTTTAATCTCTGATATGTTTTAGTTGATGTTCAATTCGTGTCATTTTCCTTTGTCGTGTAAATCTAATAAATAAAGTGTTTTTTCCTCTCTTAGGCCGTGTTTCTACCCCCCCACCCTTTCACTCTCATTCTTTTTGAGGATCTTTCATTGTCAAGCCGCCAAAGTGGAGAGTGTGATTGCAGAGGGGGGTGCTTCTCGTTTCAGGTAACAGTTACAAATTTCACTGTTTTTCATGGACCTTATGCCATTTGAGAAGACCGTTAATTTAGCTAAGGTTAAATCAGTGAAAATGTAAATATTTGAAGCTTATTAATTAAGCTGAGAACATATTCAATTCACATTTATTTGTATAGTGCTTTTCACAATGCATATAATTTCAAACATCTTTACAGAAAATGCATGTCTACATTGCAATTTAGAGTGATCTGTTATCAGAGGTGACGGTTCAAGTTATATGTTTCAGAAATGTACATACAAATCACGCAGTTAGCTAACAATATATTAATTTAAACAACGTTTTAATTTAAGGCAGAAACAATGAGCTAATTGAAGTAAAGAATATGTTGTTAACAAAGATTAGGATATAATGAAAGATTTGGCATAAGATGTACCTCATACAGCCTCCTTGGGATGTGGGGTAGCCTATAAGGAGTTGTAATCATTTCAATTAAAATCTCTCTCAACCCCAATTTTCACTTTTATAGTGCTTCTTCGGCCGGAGGAGGAGGTAGGGGTGCACCTCAGCACTATCCCAAGTCTGTCGGCAACAGGTTAGTTTGAACCATGTAAACTTGGTTTATTTGGAAGTGATTGTGCTGTAGACATTGGCTATGCTTCCACCTACCACCTACTTGTTTGTATGCGCATTTTGATATCACATTAAAAAAAATGCTCGATGAAGACGCCAATATGTGCATACATTCTAAATGTGCATGAAAAAACATATGCTCTCGTTTGAGTCAGATAAATTTATCCGATAAGAAATCATGCCCATAAACTACAATGGAAACACATTTACCGAATAAATCCATAAAAAAACGTTGACTGTGCGATGGGACAGCATAACTGGACTAACCAGCTTACCGATCTCGTTGCACAGCATCTGAAATGCTGTATTGGTCATTCTGAAATGTCTGAGCAAAGTGTGTCATCAAAGTGGTTTGGTGTTTATAATTACCGCGATGCGACAAAAGGTGATGGAACCTATTATAATCAGCGATGCGATACATTGGATGCAACACAACAAATTTCCGACAGTAAACTCGTGCAAAGATCAAATGGGTTTGCAACGGTCGCTTTGTCACGTCCAGTGTAGACAGCCTTGAGCTGTTGCAGCACATTGTCACTTTCAGTTTAGAGACGATTTCAGAGAGAGGCAGAAACCTTTCAGTGTTCTTATTGAGATGGTGGTATACATCTAAGGGGGTCATTATAATGGTGCCAGATTTACGGTTTGAACTAATTTCCTGGTAAACAAAAAATTTTTTTGGACAAATCATCACTTTGGTTATGCACATCACTTATGTCGGAAAACAATTTAACTTTGAAAAGCTTTTCAAAAAAAGGTATTTTCTTTTAGTTTGAGGCATAAATGAGATTGTTAAATTTGAAGTCCCCATGAAACCAAGAATGACTGATTTATTTTCTATGGGATATTGCAGTATAAATGATTTATCAATGAATTTTTTTATTTTTTCAAATTTCATGGGACCTCATAATCTTAAATCAAAATAACTTCCCCTTCCAATGACACTTCTGAAGTTTTTACTGACGCAAAGATGGGACAGAACACTTTTTTTCTCCTCCAGCAACCTGTCACTCACTTGAGATCGCAGCAATAGCAAACAATTTCTGATTGACAAAATCAAGTCCCACCCTTTTCTCATTCAGGAAGCGGTTTTTCTCATGTCACAATAGGAAATAAAAGATTATCAAACTTGTTTGCTTTTTCAGTTATAACCTTTTATGTAATCTGTAATAAAGCTGATTGTGAATGTAAAATGTCTGCAATTTTTAAACGAACAAAGTGTACAATAAATGGAGTTATCGTCTCCCAAAAAAATCGATTCTGAAGTGAGTCTTCTTATCCTTTCTTATTGGCTCAAAGATATTTTAGAACTGACGTTTTATGTCTGACATTAAGTCAGTGAAGCCTTTTCAAAACATTAAACGTGGCATTGTTTTCTAGCGAGTTCCTGGGGAAAACCCCAGGGCTTAGCGTTCAGAGATGGGTTCCTTCACGAAGCACTAGACGAGATGTCAACTCCTCCAATGAAAAAGAACGACACGATGCAATCTTCAGAAAAGTGAGAGGGTAAGTCACTGAAATGAATCGCTTCATTCACCACTGCAGAGATTCTGTAGAGTTTGCCCTGATTTACCTTTCAAGAATGATATATTACACCAGAAAGCAGACTACGCTCCCTAGTCCTTAGTGGTCCGTTTATAAAGACAAGCGTCTGACACAGCAGAACTTGCATACTTGGTTGCAAACATACTTGAATTGACTATTTTAATACTATTTGCAACAAAAGTTACTAAAGAACTGACTATTGCTTCTGTGTCTTTCTAGCATACTTAATAAACTGACCCCTGAAAAGTTTGACAAGCTATGCCTTGAGCTCCTGAATGTGGGGGTAGATTCAAAGCTCGTCCTCAAAGGAATCATCTTGCTGGTGAGGATTTTGTTCATTTATACATGTAGACTAGTTGTAATTAGTGATTTAATTAATCACTTTTTTTTTTCTTTTTTTTATGAAAACAGTCTAGCATTGATTTTATTTCATTATTATTTATTTTTTAAATCTACTTTTGTTTACTTGAATTCCTTGGAAAAAACCGTTTACTTAATTTAAATCATTTGTAATAAAGAAACCAGTCATCATATTTCTATTATTATTAGTATTAATATGATTTAATTGAACATGGCTGGTCTGTTTGGTTGCATTTTATTATTTGAAGTTGCTTACTTAAAGCTGCAGTCCGGCGTTTTTCCTCTGTCGCCATCTTTGTTTGAAATCTGTAATTGCAGTTATTCGCGGAATTATTAACTTTGCGCGAGTTGTGCATTGGCTGAAACAGCGCGGATGAACACAATGTTTTGAGGAGACTGCGCGTCTGTCAGTCACCGCGCCGGTGTGGATACTGGCAT
Source organism: Gila orcuttii (assembly GCA_026230005.1). NCBI lineage: Eukaryota > Metazoa > Chordata > Actinopteri > Cypriniformes > Leuciscidae > Gila > Gila orcuttii. The sequence continues at coordinate 65,276,247 of JAPDVR010000001.1, read as the reverse complement.
TCAGAATCACAGATCCTACTTTTGGAAGTACAGTATGACCATGACAACAAAAGAATTTTCATCGGAAAATGTAATCTGAACAAGTAAGGCCTCACATCCACTTTTTTTCTGATCAACTAAGGGGGAAAAAGTCTTGCAGTAAATCGTGCTGATTAAATATATCGATCGCGTCAAACCTTTCAAGTTATACTTTGTTCTCAAATTGTTAATGTTAACAACATCAGCATTGCGTGACTCCATTTAATGTGTATTATGGCTACCTGTAGTTCAGTTTCCATTTCTGTGCAGTCTTTCTGATTGCCATACCAATAAATTAATGTTTCTTTACTGGTTTTCTTTGAAATAAAAAAAACACACGTATAGATCTGTAATCCGACGCATATTTAAAACTGGAATATATATAATTCCGGAGGAGGCGGTTGGTTTTCTTGGAGTAGAGGTAAATTGCTCCCTCTCATAGCTAGCACAAAATAATTCATATTTACCATAATAGCAAAATGAAAAAAGCCACAACAAAGGAAACTCCGTAACTGTGTGAAAGCGAACAAGTGTGCTACTGTGACACGATTCAACTATTGATGTCCTACCTGTCAAACAGTAAAAAAGCCGTCTCTGCGTCCGTTTTGAACCCCTTCAAATCACGGAGTTCAAAATCCCTGCCGATGTTTATCCTTATTTTCGCGTGGGCCCGGTCGCAGTCTCTTTTTTTCTCTACCCACTCCGAAGTCCGAATTATTTTACAACTGGACTGGTGAATGTCCAGTTGTCACTGGTGATTGTCGTTTGAACCTTTCTGGATCCGCCATAAGTTAAATTTTTTAAAGTGCTGTGAGAAAAGGCTAAACATTTCCACCTCCAACATCCTCGCACGCAATATAGCCTACTATCCGGGACTCTTCTTTATGTGTACAGATGTGACGTAATGACGCAAAGACATGCTCGAATTTCCCGCGGAAATCCACCAGTACCACTGGAATTAAAATCATTATTACAAGCTAACCGTTTTGAATCGAGCAAAGGCAAGCAGATATTTTCGAACACTGGCTGGTTATGTTTTTTTTAATTATTATTATTTTGGATAATTTTTAACCCAAAAAAGTTACGGACTGGAGCTTTAAGACAAATGCTTTAAAATGTTGACTTTTCTACTTGTTCGCTTTAACTAGATTGTAGACAAAGCCCTCGAAGAGCCGAAGTATAGTTCGCTATATGCTCAGCTATGTCTGCGTTTGGCAGAGGATGCTCCAAACTTTGACGGCCCATCAACAGAGATCCAAACATCACAAAAACAGAGCACTGTAAGAATTTCCTATTTTTTCATTAGCAAAAAGCTTCACAACACAGTGCTGTATGGGTACATTTATTTGACTATTTCATCATGCTCCTACAGACATTCAGGAGACTTCTGATTTCCAAACTTCAAGATGAATTTGAAAACCGCACCAGAAATGTTGACAGTAAGTAATGGAAGTGCTAACATTATTACTGCAGCTGTGCTAAATTGCCAGATATTTACTTTTTTTTTTTTTGTGTGTGTGTTTAAGTCTATGATAAAAATGACAGCCCTCTCACCTCTGAGGAGGAGGAGCAGCGTGCCATCGCCAAGATCAAAATGCTTGGCAACATCAAATTCATTGGAGAACTTGGCAAACTCGATCTCATTCATGAGTCTATCCTTCATAAATGCATCAAAACGGTGAGTTATTCATAAATCCTCCATGTAAATAGTTGTCTGCTACTCGGTTTCCATCCTAATTTTGCTACACATGAAAACTCTAATTAAAGCTTCTGGAAAAGAAGAAAAGAGTCCAACTTAAGGATATGGGGGAGGATTTGGAGTGCCTCTGTCAGATAATGAGAACTGTGGGGCCAAGACTAGATCATGACAAGGCCAAGGTAAGCTGCTTTTAGACTACCAGGGCTTTGAATAGGTTAAGACGCATGTATTTCCTTAACACCCCTTTCTCTCGTAGTCTTTAATGGATCAGTACTTCGGCCGTATGCGATCCTTAATGAACAACAAGGACTTGCCTGCTCGGATTCGTTTCCTGCTTCAGGATACTGTGGAGTTGCGAGAGAACAACTGGGTGCCTCGGAAAGCTTTCATTGATAATGGACCTAAGACCATCAACCAGATCCGTCAGGATGCCGTAAAGGTGAGTGTAGGATGCAGTTAAGGATGTTACCATAGCTGGTGTTTCAAAGCAACATTGCTAATAACAGAATTTTCTGAAATAATTTTTAACCTCTGATTCCAAGAAATTGAGAAAAATTCCCAATGCTGACTAGGGTTGGGTACCGAAACGCGGTGCCAATAGGGAACCGGTTCCGACGTAAACGGTATACCGAATAAAAATTTTGGTACCTAATTTCGGTGCCTTACGTCATCATATTATATTGGCGCGCGTGCCATCTGCTCCTCAGATCGAAAAAGGAAGCTTGTCGGCAGTGCGAGGAGTTTGGCAGCGAACGCAGCGTCTTGTTCCCTATTCAGAGAACATGGGTTACACTAGTAACCAGAGACGTTCTCTTTCATAGGTTCACTCAACGCAGCGTAGCGAAGACGCAGTGGGAACGAAATACCAAACTCGCTAAGTGCTGCTTAACTAGTACAAAGACCAGATAACTTGCATGACTGGTTCAAGCAGACAAAACATGGGAACCTGGGGCCTCATGTATCAATCTTGCGTACGCACAAAAACTTTGCGTATGCCAGCTTTCACGCTCACGGTCGGATGTACTAACAGTGAAATTAACGTGAGAATGTGCGTTCCTCCACGCCAATTTCATGTCTGGCGTACGTACATTTCTCATAGTTTTTGTTCGTTGGCGACTCTTACAGGCAATGAAGTTAAGTTGCAAACATTACACAACGAATTGTTCTACAAGTCTATCGCACTACCACCTGTGGGATGCATTGCTATTAATTTGCAATTTATAAAATAATTTACATATATTGTCACACGAGCCTTATGGGAATATTCTATCAATTATGCAATTAAGTAAGAACATATAAAAGCATATGATATTCCCATATGATGCAGTTGACCAGCCAAACATTAAAACGCAATTTGCAGCGATAGCCGGTTTTCCTAATGTAATCGGAGCGATCGACTGCACACGCATTGCTATAAAGGCGCCATCTGAAGAAGAATTTGCATATGTGAATCAGAAACATTTCCATTCAATAAATGTGCAGATAATATTGGTTACCTCCGTGGCAGTCCTGTAGTAAATCCGAGTCTCCCACAGCAGCAGATACTACTCCAGAGAGTAAAGTGTCACCCATAATTGAGGCAATTCTCTGACCCCTTTACCACTGCTTGTTCTGCCCACACTTTGTCGGTGCGCAGCAGTTCTCCATTTAACGTCCACCTTTATATCAGACCATTTCTTTTTAAGGTCATTTACAGTGCGACTTTCAGATCCCACCGCATTGACGGCATCAGCCAAACTCTCCCACTCATATTTTTTCCTTTTGTTATTAATTCCGGAGGACAAAGTTCCAAATATTTTTTTTTTCTCGTTTCTACCTCCGATAGTAGCACCTCCGATTCACTTTCTGTAAAGTTTCGCTTCTTGCCGCTTGCTTTAGCCATTTTCTTACTCCTTTCTTTTGCCAAGGTGGACTCATTACCATATTTAAATGTATTTAATTAAGGGAGGAGACTGGGTGGGGCGTTGTGCTCGTGCATGTGCGCTCATTTTTACGTTAATTGGGATGTACAAAGAGAATATGCGTGGGATCCTTCGTACGTAGAGATTCATACATCTGTTTTTTTTTGTGCGTACGCACATTTACAGCTTTGTCCGTACGCAATGTTTTAGTATGAATTCAACGCAAGTCTTTGTACATGAGGCCCCTGGAGCCATGTCGAGATTAGATTACCCTGGTAGTAATCTCTATTAATCTCCAGTATTATTACATTGTTTGATACAATATTGTTTTATTTGATATTATGTAAATGTGAATTTTTATTTTATATTGGTTTATTTATTATTACCATATGTTACTTGTATTTATATTGTTTAACCTGTTAAGCTGCAAGCCCACTTTTGAAAAATCCCGAGAAATGACATACCCAAACTGAAACAGATACAGTTCATGAACCCTTTGCACTAAAAGCACAAGTATGATCTCATTTGAAAGCTGACACCTGGTAGTTTATTGTAAATGTAGAATTAATTGTCATAATGAATTTTTTTTTTTAAATAGCTTCAAAGTTTTGTAAAGTTATTAGAAATGTATGGCCCTGGAGCAATCTAGAAATGCACTGCAGCTAAAGCCATATGTGTGACTAGGGCTGAACGATTAATTGCATTTGCGATAATATCGCGATATGATGAAACACGATTTTGTAACCGCAAAAGCTGCCATTACACTGGTCACGTGACACGCGAGAGAAAAGCAGTCTGCAGATCAAGCATCAACTTGGCACGCTACGCATAGGTCTGGCATACAGGAAAGAACAGTTTATTTTTTATGTATGTGATATTGTATTTATTCTCTCTCCAACAATTCTGGATCGATTCAGAGAATTTCAGAATCGAGTCAGAGTTTAGTTTTTAAACACAGATGCGTGATGACGCTGCGCGTGCTTTAGAAAAAAACATATTCTGCTTGCTTCTAATTTCTCTCTCTCTCACACACACACACACACGACACCGCTCGAACCTTCCGAAAAATAATCTTTCATAAAGTTCGGGGTTTAAGCGAATTACAAGGACAGTCGCGGGCTTCATTGCACAGGTTTTGCCGCTTTGATGTTACTCTTGCAGTGCGCGGTCTTGGCCGCCGGAATTTTCCTTACAAATGCTCCACAAAGGCATTATTTATGTCTTTTGGAATGCAGTTGGCTTATATATTAAAAATATGAAAATCACTGAGAAAGCTGCTTTCATTTTAAAATACTTTTTTCACGCTTTGTGAAGAGCGCTCGTGCATGCGGCTGTGAGCGACTCATTGGTTAAATGTACTTGCATCTCAAAATGCTTTTGACGCGAAATTAATGTAAACACGGTCAGTTATATCTTAAACCAACAGGACAAACCACATTTACAATTTCAAAAGAGATATGTGCATTAGTGTGAATGCAGCTTATCGTATAGGGGGAAAATCACTCCAGCTCTTGAATGGAAAAAAGTTCAGACAGCCTACTTTTAAATACTGAAAGCACTCTTTGTTTATTGCTTGCAATGTTTTTTTTGTTCCTCTTTATTTACTAGCTTTTATATTTTGAAGCTATATTAGTTTATAGCCCATTTAAAATTCTTAACATGTAATTGGTTTAATTAAATGTGTTTATTTATATATATATATATAATGTGTGTATGTATATTTACACATGTAATTAAATACATATTTTAAGTGTTATTAAGATTAATTAATTAGAAAAAAATTAGATCGGATCATGAGCTGCCTAAAGATTCCCATCCCTACTGTACAATGATTTATTGCTTGTCTTTGTCGACTAATACAGAAGGTAAAGAACTTAAAGTAATCGCATATTAAATCGTAATCGCAATATTGGATAAAAAAATCGCAATTAGATTATTTTCCATAATCGTTCAGCCCTATGTGTGACCATTTTATATTTAAAATCTGAAAATGATAAAAGTCTAAAACTCTATTTAGTTAAATGTTTTTCAAGATCATGTCAAATTACTTTATTTTGATTAGACTCTAAAATGCAAACTGATGTTTAGTCATCTTCTGAGTCATCTATTCAGTCTATTGTCTCTATTGTTTTGTGGTGCAAACGAGCCCCATTCAGTGTCAGTCTCCCCTGCACACATTTACACCTCTCCAGACTGGTTATGGCTCTAAATATGCATTTCTTTTGTCTGCATTATAGCTACTAACGACAGGCTATTCATAGGGTTTCAAACCCTAATTTCTTTTATCAAAGTTCTCACTAAATATTTGAAACTGGTATCAAATGCACTGAAACATTTCAGTAAGCATTCCTATTTAGAAAAAAATCATAAAACAGTAACTGCTGGTGGCAGGTGCACCTGGGCTAGCTAGCATGTTAGCTTAGCACACCATCAATACACGACCATTTATGAGATTAAAACCATGTTTGTGCTCCAAACTTACTTTATAACGCAAGTCGAGTGTTTTAAATAATCTTCTGTGATTTAATTTGGCTTCAGATAAAAAAAAATCCGACAGAAAATTTATTATTTATAGTGTTCTGCACGATGATGAAATCTATATCGGTTAGCATTACATTATAAATATAATCTATTATGAAATACCTGGCATGGCTTGAAGAACACAAGTAACTCAAATATCATTGCAATCATGTTTATTGTCTTCAAAACATCTTTATCTGCATGTTACAGCGATCTCTGTCAGCTACTTTCTGTATCGGAATGTCACATGACTATGGGTCTTCTTCATGATCCATATATGGACTATTATTGTGTATATAGCGCCCTCAGGCTATTGTGTATATAGCGCCCTCAGGCTATTGGTATGAATTGAAAACACAGCACATCTCAGTAAAAAGCGATCATAATGATTACATCGACGCATTTGGGTATAAATTCAATAAATATTATTCCTGTCTATAGAAATATGATGTGAATCTATGAGAATATATCAATTTCTCCAAGTCTGCACATTTTTTAGCTAAAGCCCTGAGGGACGTTGTTTTGTGAATCGCTTTCATGACGACAGCACGGAGTGTTTTTTATGAATGGACCAGCTGACGCTCATAATTCATATTAAAGGTATCGACTCAGTTATGTCTTAATATGTGTCAGGAGTTATGAAATGAAAAAATGTCACTATAAGTTTCTCAGAATACAATAGTGGTCAAATACTGAATCTTGAGTCTTATATCTTTTTAATGATGTATAGTTTGTCAAGGTATAACATTAAATCTGATAGTAAATTTGAACTAAATAAAAAAAAAACGCTTCAGTGCTTCACTGGCGAAGGTTAAGAGGTTAAAGATTTAAGTTAATATTTTGTCCAGTTTGGCCCTGCAAATAAAAGGGTAGTATTTTTTGACAAAGTGTGTGCGGTTTCGTTTTCTTAAGTACCGGTTCAAGATCCGTTTAATAGAGATGCGCGGATGGGCTATTATTTCATCCGCAACCGCATCACAAAACTCATCATCCGTCCGCCATCCATGCGCACCAACGTTTTTGACCAATTTTCAAAACCGCGCCCGCCATCAGCTGATACAAGGTGCTGCTGATGACAGCCGCGAGACTACAAACCGCCCGCCACCCGCCCGAATTTAATTAAAATATTTTTTTTCGTCACGTCATCCACCCGATCCGCGGTTTGTCCGCGGCTATAACCGCCAACCGCGCATCTCTACCGTTTAAGCACCGGAACAGTTTAAAAAATCCCGAGTAGGTACTGGTATCGGATAAAACCCAACTGATACCCAACCCTAATGCTGACATTGACCTGTTGGCTTAATAGTAGTTTTTTTCTCTTCCTCAGGATTTGGGTGTTTTTATTCCACCGATGACTCAAGGAATAAGAACTGACTTCTTTCAAGAAAGCCATTTCTTGCAGACGAGAATAAAGCCTGATCGAGAAACTCTTGGGGGATTAGCGGATATGTTTGGGCAGATGCCAGGTATGTCCTGTAGTGCGTTGACATTTCTGGGACAGGTGGTGCATGACTGGATTTGCACTGGTTCATTGCGAGCTTAATAACTCTGTCTGTTGTCTGGATGTAGGCGGTGGGATTGGAACTGGCCCCGGGGTCATTCAGGACAGGTATTCCCCCACCATGGGCCGTCGCACAAACCCTCTTTTCAACGGCCATGGTGGTCACATGGCCCCTGCACCCCAGCCTTTCTTGAAATCCAACCAGGTAAATGTCAATCTACCAAAGAACTGATGTTTCAAGGCATATTACTGTGACCTAAATCTTTTTTTCCCTCCCTTTTTTTTTTTTTTTAATCAAAGGGTCAGAATCCGCTTTTCCAGAACCAGACTCATTCATCTCAACAGCAAGCTCAGTCCAAGGATTTGCCACCACGTTTCATTAAGAAAGGACAGCTGAATGCTGATGAGGTATGAATGTTTTTATGTTCAGATGAAGAACTTGTATAGCTGTCAATTTTCATAAATGGTAATGTTTTTATTAGTTTACACTAGTGCTGCACGATTAATCATATCGCAATCGTAATCGCGATGTCAAGCCTATGCGATTATATGACGCAAAATGCTGCGATTTTATGTAAAATAAACAAATTAGGGCTATTAACGCAGCACCTGTTCTTTTTTGTCATCCTTTGGCTAGTGTTACATGATCCCGCTCTTATTCGTGCGAATGCTTTAAAGTTCAAACCATTAATGCGCGACAAATCAAAAGAGAGCGCGCAGCCTGTGAATGTCCGACTGTGACTCACAGAACAGAAAGACGTGCGCCCATGCGCATGCACAGACTGGAATAGTTATCTTTCCGCTTGAACGAACAATAACACACACAATTATGCCAAAATGTCGTTTGTCGAGTATCTTCATAACATAAGAGCAGTCTTATGATGGACGTAAAGAGTTGTGCGAGAATGAGGCGCGTGTGAGATCCGCGTCTCTACAACGGCTGCTCTTAAAGGGCCAGCAGCCAAAGCTTTCTGTCAGTAAAGCTAATCAAAGAACAAAGAAAATTACTCACTGCTCTTGACTTGTGTAACTTGTGTAGCTTTAATAAGGATTAGTCTATATATAATTTATGCAGTGCAGACTGTTTGATAACTTAAATTTCTGTATATGTCCTACATGACAGGAAGGGCACAGGTAAATAATACTTTTTTATGGGTTTATGTGAGTATTATTAAGTTCACTTAAATTAAAAGCTGTTATATTTTTTGAAGCATAATAAATGTTTTTGAAAAAATTATAGCTTTCAATTGTGGAATCACTGTAATGGTGGATGGCTATAATTAATGTTTTAAATGGGGGTGGATTCATTTTTATCCAGACCTCAATGGCTTATCGATCATTATAGATGTTATCAATTATTTAGTTGTTGTTGCTAGTTTGAGTTGAGAAATACACATTTCAGAATTATCACTAATCTGTGTGTGCATTTTGCTTTAGAATCAAGCAAGTTGACACATGAAACCATTTGTTTATTAAATCGCATATCGCAAAATTTACAAGTCACAAAGCTTATTCAAATTACAGAATGGTAGGTGCGCTACAAATAATGTTCAGTGAAGTTTTGTTCACGCATCAGCTGAAAGCAGCATACACTAAAAGAACTACGTTCGGCAAAATTAAGATTGATTTAAAAAAAAAAAAATATATATATATTGTCAACCCAGCACTTGAGTCCATGCAGCTGATGTGTACCTGTTTTAAGAGTACGTTCTGTGTGTAGTGGGCTTAATTTAAAGAAAAATGTTTTGTGGTCTCTGATGATTGACTCCTATTAATGATTATTTTTTTGCATCGTGTTTCAGATTAGCTTAAGACCTGCTCAGTCATTCATCTTGAACAAAAACCAAATGCCAAAGTTGCAGCCGCAGATACCTACCATGATTCCTCCTAGTGCTCAACCTCCACGCACGTCCACACCACCTCTGGGACAAGTAAGGAGTACTACATTTCACATAGAAACGGAATGTCGTCTTTTCATTTTAAAGGTGTGTTTAACTCTTTTGGTTGTTTGCAGCCACCGCAACTTGGCCTGAAAACCAACCCACCTCCAATTCAGGAGAAGCCACAGAAGACAACTAAGAAGCCACCTCCTGCTGAGGAACTGCTTAAGATGACTGTACGTACCGCTTAACAATTCATTGATGCAACGGTTCACTGAAATTTGAGAAAGCTGTTACATAAATTTTGAATTTACTTGGCAGGAAGCTGTTGTGACCACTTACCTGAGCAGCAAAAACATGAACGATGCAGTGAATGGGGTGCGAGAGATGAGAGCTCCCAAACACTTCCTGCCTGAGATGTTGAGTAAGATGATTATGTGCTCACTGGAGAACCCAGATGAGGACAGAGAGCATGTCAGCACTCTGATCAACACGCTCCGCGTGGAGGGACTGGTCACAGGGGAGAACTTTATGCAGGTTTGTGTATGCACAATGAAATTCTCTCACTGCGTCTTGACTCAATTTGGGTCTCATCCTTTCCTTAAATGACATGTTTTTACAGGCTTTCCTCAATGTTCTGGACCAGTGTCCCAAGATCGAGTTGGATGTTCCCTTGGTGAAATCTTACCTGGCTCAGTTTGCTGCCCGGGCAATCATTTCTGAACTTGTTAGCATGGCAGAGTTAGCCCACCCACTGGAGAACGGCACCCACTTCCCACTTTTCCTCCTCTGCTTGCAGCAAATGGCCAAGCTGAAAGATCGGGAGTGGTTGACCGACCTGTTCCAACTGAGCAAGGTCAACATGCAGAAGATGCTGCCAGGTTGGTGCTTTTGTGTCCTCCCTGTATGGAAACAGGGGTCCCATCAGTTAATGAAATGACTAACAATGATCAAAACATTTGTTCAAATACATCAGTATTTATTGATCTTTGTTAGTGTTAGTTAATAAAAATATAACGGTTCATGTCAAATCAGGTCCACTTAAATATTAACAAATAAAACCTTTGATTTTAGTTATGTATTAGTAAATGTTGAAATTATCCAACAATAAAAAATACTTCTGAAACTATTATTAATCTTAGGGGCGGTTTACAGTTTTCAACTAAAAATGGAATGGCTGGTCAATCACACAACAACGTTTTGGGGGCCTGGAAACGCAAACTTTTGAAAACGGGTTTCAAAGCTCAAGTTTTTGAAAATGATAGCATTGTCTCCGTGTAAACTACAAAAAAAGTGAATTTGGGAAAATGGTGACGTCATTCGCATGAGTATTACGTGTTCAGTCTATAGGCGTATAGTGTTTCTTTACAATGTGACATCGCCAACTACTGGCTTGGCAGCAGAATACAGTGTTTATAGTAGTTTTTGTGGATCCATGTGAAACTGGATAATTTTGATAACATTGTTGTCTGTACTAAGAAAAATGCAAAGGAAAATCTTTTTAATACATCGAGTGCATTGAGCAAGGCACGTAACTCCCAATCGCTCCCCAGGCGCTGCAGCAAAATGGCTGCCGGGTGTGCGCATTCACTACTCGCTGCTCCTAATGTGAGGGATGTGAGGATATTTTCCCACCGGACAATCGACGTGTGACTACCTATATCACCGGCGCTTTTTTTTTTTTTTTATCGCTAATTTGAAAGCGAAACTTAAATGCGCACGTTTTAGTTTCGCTTTAAAATTAGAGCCAATTCGGGGGTGGATTGCCTGAATGGTGAATTCATTACCCTATTATTCTCAACGAAAAATACAACAAAACAAGTTCGCTTCAATAGGTGCTTTGACACCAACTATTCCGCCATCTCACTCTTTGGTTTTCACGCAATTTCATATGAATGCCGTATTTTGCATGACTATATTCTACATCCCTTAATCCTACCCTATACTTAAACCTTATTAATTATTAATAAGCTGTAGGGCCATTTAGCAGTTTGAGGCAAAAGTTATAAGTCTAAAGTGTGACCAAAGTCTGTTTTCGTGTGTATCATTTATTTCCATGTGTTACCAAAACGTGTTTGTCAAAATGACAAATATTACAAAGTTTTTATTAATTATGAAACCCTTATTAAACGTCACCACCTTTTTCGGTCTATGATTTCGGCCCTCAAACTTTCAGACTACACTATCATCCTGAAACAATCTGTATTGTATAAAGCGCATAATAAATAAAGGTGACTTGAAATAGGGTGTTGTGGTGATTTATAAGGGACAATGGCCATCAGGACACACAAATCTATTGTTTTTTCATAGTGGATGACAACCAACAACACGTCTCGAATAAAAGACTAGCATGTTTCACTTTTTTTTTATTTTCGAGCCTCCATGAATGGTTCTCACATCTGTGAAGTTGACCAATAGGAGCACAGAAGCTCTTCCATACACGGGTTTCAAACATGGGAGAAACAATAGAGAAAAGGTTTGTGGAGTGGTACAAAAATACTCCACATTTATGATTTTTCCTCGGTGAGTGCTGACATGCATGTTGTTAAACATGGCAAGTGGTGATTTGTTGGGAAGCAACGTGTAGTCGGACATGTTTCTTGTCCATGAAAAGGCAAGAATTTAGGAGTCAAAATTGCATAATCTGACTCGGTGGCTATTGTAACAAAAAAATATAATGTAGTCTGAACCCGGCATAACCTCAACAAAGCAAAGCACTTAATAGAAAAGGAATGAGTTTATTTCGTATGGACTCGTTCATTTCCCATATTCCTATCTCTGCCCACAGAAATAGATCAAAACAAAGATCGCATGTTGGAGATTCTGGAGGGGAAGAGCCTGAGCTTCTTATTCCCTCTCATGAAGCTGGAGAAGGAGTTACTGAAGCAGATCAAAGCAGATCCTGCCCCGCAAACCATCTACAAGTGGATCAAGGACAACATTTCTCTGAAACTGCACACTGATAAGGGTTTCGTTAACATTCTGATGACCAGGTATGAGGATGGCCGAAACATTCTTGTAAAAGCATTTAGAGGTTTATTCTGTGTACCCTTGATTAATCCCCCTGAATTCTTCTAGCTTTTTGCAGTACATCTTCCATGAGATGTATTCCACTGAGGAAGAAGAACAATTATCTTCACCTACGAAAGAGCAGCTGGACCAGGAAAAGCAGCTGCTACTTGCCTTCAAACCGGTCATGCAAAAATTCTTGCATGATCACGTGGACCTGCAAGTCAGTGCACTGTATGCACTGCAAGTCCACTGCAATGCCCATGCTTTTCCCAAAGGTACGTCTAAAAACGCTGGAAGAATAAGACCTGGAGGAATATCTATTTATCCATCTATCAGAGAAATGTTTATTTCATTTTTTTTTTTTTTTTTTTTTTTTTTTTTATATAAAAGAAACTATTGTATTTAAAAAAAAAACTAATGAAAATAAATTAATGTTTTAGTTATGTTTTAAATGTATGTATTGTATTTATGCATTTGTTTTCGTTAATTTATTATAAACAAACTAAATAACTTTATTTTATAAAAAATAAAAGAGTAAAAATGTATTGAATAAATAATAGGAAAAAATTATATATTTTATAACAATAAAGAGAAATATTTTAATTCATTTTGGGGGGTTTTTGGTTCTTATTTTATTTAGTTTGGTTATAAAGTTCATACCTTATGTGGTGGTGTTGTTTTTTTTTATAATGCAGAATGATTGAAATTCATTGTTCCAAAGGTGTGGGAACCGTGGAGTTTGTTTACTGCGAGATTTGAAGTAATAAGAGGAAATGCTTGTTTTCCTGTTTTTAATCGTCTCTTATCTCCTTAGGAATGTTACTGCGCTACTTTGTCAACTTTTACGATATGGAGATAATTGAAGAAGAGGCCTTCCTAGCATGGAAAGAAGATATTACCCAGGAGTTTCCAGGGAAAGGAAAAGCATTGTTTCAGGTAATGCGCACCACGATTATCCGATTGCAGTAAATAATGGCACCCCTTCAGCGGAAGACACACCATTTACATGATTTGTTTTTCTTTTCCTGTTGTTTAGGTGAACCAGTGGCTGACCTGGCTGGAGACAGCAGAAGAGGAAGAGTCTGAAGAGGAAGCTGACTAAAGAACCAGCCAAAGCCTTGATGTACTCTGCTGTGTCATCTCTCCCGTTTAGTTTCACGATCTCCTATTTCACTTGTATTAACCGCCGCACTGCTGTTTTCTGCAGTGTCAAGCCAACGTATTGCGTCACGCTTCTCTTTGACCTCATCGTTTAAAGCATGTAATGACTAAGAACCACCTCAGATAAATGGTATTAACAGCTTGAAACTGCATCGTTTTCTTTTTATATATTTTTGCTTTTAAGAACATGCATTTGCAAGAGCCTTTTCTGCTGCTGTTCATTTCAGCACAAAAATATAGAAATGCACTTTTGCTCAGTGTCATATTTTGAGTTAGTGCAATATTCACTTTTGTTTGTTACAAAGAATCCTCAGTAATCATTGGTTACCATCAATGCTTTGTTCATACCTCACAGTAGTGGGCGAAGTATGCGGTGTGTGTGTGTTGGAGTCAAATGAAGACTCTCCAGGTCTGCAAGGTGCTCGAGTCTGAAAAATGGTTTACTTTCCAGGTGTTGTATGATTGTAAAATGTCATGTTTTTTGTTTTTCCCCCCTTCCCTCCTATGTATTATAATAATGAACAAAGCCATGTGGGAGAGATGAAATTATGCGGCCTTTTTTTTTAAACGTTTTTTTTTTTTTTTGCCTCAAACGTGTTCCTCCACTACTTGTCAAGCTGATACTTGAATTTTTTTTTTCTTTACAGCATGTTCAGGGATTACCAAACACAGCCTGTTTAGATGCGACAATTTAATCCGAACAGAAATGTGTAATTTTTTTTTTAATGCATTTTAATTGGTAAAATAAAGATGAAACGAGATGAGAAAATTATTCAATTTATGAATCACTGTTTTACAACCTAATGTTTTCCCATGATGTTTATGGATAGTATACATATTTATTTAATCGTGAGGGGGAAGTTGAAGCTTTATCATTAGGTAGGACAACAAATAGTGACCCACTCGTGGCATCTGTACAATGATATGCTGTTTCAAGTGTTAATGTAAGGTGCAAGAGCTCAGAATGTTCAGTGTACCAATGTTGCTTTCAATAAAGTTACACACCAGCGTTTATTTGGCCTTATTTTAATGTGTGCTTGGGCGTGAATATGTAGAACAATGAACTTTTGTCATCAACTGAAGGTCAATCTTCCAGTTTAAAAATAATTGGTGACTGAAATGGAAAATGCATTTCTTTTTTTTTTTTCTGGATGAAAGTTATGACAAATTTTAACCTCTATTACATTTATAACTGATATCACTTACAGGCCTCAATGTTCAGTTCCTATTTTTGTGATCAATTCCAGAGTTTTTGAACACCAAGCTCAGCGTTTACCTGAATATCAACTAAATTCATACGGTCATGACTTGTGTAATATGAAATGTATACTTGCGCAATGATTCACAAATGTTTCTTTTTGATGAGTGAACTAAAAACAATGCTTAGAATCCCTAAATGGAAATGCAATGTAAGATGATGTTATGGTTGTAAGTCAAAATATACTCTATTGGTATATGAGACGCCCTATAAATAATGCTTTATGTATGTTTTTTTAAAGATGTTAATTTTTATCTTGTTTTTCTGTATCTTTCTCATCCGTATTGTGCAATTCTTTTTAATAGTTAGGCTATTATTGTATTATTGATGCCATGTTGGAAACATTTTCTAATAAAGTATGAGGAGAAAAAAGCACACTGGCAGAATAAATGCATCTACTACTGTTCAAATATATATATAAAAAAAATGCTTTTATTCAACAAGTATGCATTAAATTGATTTAAAAAGTGACTGTTAAGACATTTATAATGTTCATTTGAACTTTATCAAAGAATCCTGAAAAATATGCATCATGGTTTCCACAAAATATTAAGCTGCACAATGCAATTTTCAACATTAAGCATATTAGAAGGTTCATGTGACACTGAAGACTGCAGTAATGATGCTAAAAATTCAGCTTTGCCATCAAAGGAATAAATTACATTAAAAAAACATTAAAACAAAATGTCAGTTAAACTTCTATCATAACTCCACCGCCTTTATCGCAAATGAAGTACTGTACGCAGTTTAGACCGTTTCTGCTTGTTTGCAATGCAAAGGTAAATTAAGAACTGGTTCTTTGAATAAGTACAGCATTTTCTTTACTCAAGAAACACTATAAAGGCTAATGTTTTATTTATTTGAGAAGCGGAAAAAAAGTGTCGTCGAGTCATTGTCTTAAATAGTCTGTGTGAGATTTTGACCAAATGACAGAAAAAAACAAGCTAAAATAAACTTCATAACCTGCAAGTTGATGAAAACGTAACGCATCATTTCCTTTCCCAGTGTCATAATACGAGGTACATCCAGCCCTAGTGAGGGCCAAATGTCCTCACTGTAGTGACATATTATGACACCCGAATAGTGAGGACATTTCACTGGTCCTCACTAGTTAAAAAGGCTTATAAGTCGGCCAAAACATGCTTTTATTTAAATCCAGTGTTTTGCACGATTCTGTTAGGTCACAAAAAATATCATTAACCTAATATAACATCAAGTCTATGCAATGTCCTCCCTAACACAGTCAAGGAAACGTGTGTGTGCGCGCGTGCAATTAGCTCATTTTTCTTGCAAATTCAGAATATGTAAAAAGAAAAAGAACTAACTGCAATAGCTCCAAACAAGACAAAATAGAAAAAAAAAAATTCAAAATACTTTTTATTCAAAGGGATTTCATATTGTACACCAACTCTGAATCACAGTGTGTGATTGTCCCTTAAGATCACAGCGCACAATTTATGCCGTAATCAAAAACGTCTGTTAAAGAGGTTTCGAACAATTCTTACTCAAAAGACTAAACAGAAAACGCGTTCTCATTTTTTCAGAATATTAAAAAAAAAAAACATACAAAAAAAACCCTAAAATCTGAGAAACATTATCTTGGATGACATAACTCCGTACGCTCTGATCTGAACATTACAAGAACAAAGGCTTTTGTTTTCCCCAACAGACCGAACGCTCAGTAATTTCAGTCACTGTCGTCATCAGATCCTCTGTTAGAGGCTTCATT
The DNA here is from genome assembly GCA_026230005.1 of Gila orcuttii. Classification (NCBI taxonomy): domain Eukaryota; kingdom Metazoa; phylum Chordata; class Actinopteri; order Cypriniformes; family Leuciscidae; genus Gila; species Gila orcuttii. The sequence goes on along the minus strand of JAPDVR010000001.1, from coordinate 65,259,568 downwards.
GTTGGACCCCTCGGGCTCAGATTCGTTATCGGACCTCTGCGGAGAGCCCTCGTTCTCCGAGCCCCGATCTGACGCCGGTGCCGGAGACCCAGCTGGAGATCCAGCCGGAGAACCAGCCGGGGATTCATCATCAGACCCTTCGGAGCGGCTCTTTTTGCTCTCGTTGTCCGACTGCTCGGACTCGGATTGCTGCTGCGGTCTCCTCCTCTTCACCGGACGATCGCTGCCAGACTCGTCCTCGTCTGAGTTTGCAGAGCGCCGGGGGCTGCCGGCCTCGCTGCCGGATCGGTTCCGCTCCTCGTTGGAATCGCTGTCAGAAGCGATGCGTTTCCTGTGGCTTTCGTCATCGTCTGAACCCGAGCCGCTGTGCCTGGTGTTTCTGGACAGAAAATCGACAACATTAGGAAATAAATAGCGTTGAAACTGAAGTAATTACTTTTTTTCTATGTGACATACTGGTAGTCAACCGGTGTAGATTTTGGAATATCGTGTCTATCGCGGTTACGCTCCCGTGACGTTTGCACGTGTTGTTATGTATTGTGGACAACTCATTCTGCTATATGCGCGCGCAACGATTGTGCGGACATAATTTTGACCAGGCTGTCATACAAAGAAATGAGCAAGAACCAATGAAATATTAATAACTGATTATGTTGAAGTCAATGTATGCTTGGGCTTTTTTTTCTATGCACTTTATTGCTGTGTAGCTGTAATTTGCATTTTTTGCCAAATAATTTAGTCAGATAAATAACCAAGTTTAGGGTTTTGTTTTTCCTTCATATTTATAATATGTGTTTAAAAAAAAAGAGAGAGAGAGAGAGAGAGAGAGAGAGAGAGAGAGAGAGAGAGACCAACATTAGGTCGGTATTCCAAAGCATTCATGAATTACAACTAGAACTGCACGATTCTGGATAAATTTACACAATTTACTAGAGGTTCTGACAAAATGTTAATTGCTGCAGTTTATATAAAATGTTTAATTAATCTGAAATAATTATTTAAAAAAAAAATAGTTTTGAATGAATTATTCAATGACTCCACTTATTTTATTACTGAATATTTGAGCATTATTTTAACAAATCTCTTGAATGACTGATTCAATGAAATACATTTTTTAACAGTTACTTATTGTCACCGTAATGATGTAATCGATAAAATCTTTATTTGAAGCCTCAAGTTATTTTCAAAGGGTGCTTTACTCTATTTTGATCGCTACAGTAGACATCAGTGTTTAAATCCGACCTATAAACTTTCATTCCAGTACCTCTGTGATAATATGAATATTTGTAACAGAAATACAGATACTGTGATGTTGATTGTGACGCTGTAATACCTATAACATGACAACTGCTCTCTCTGGGTCAGCAGAATTTTAACGATTAATCGTGAAGCTCTAATTACAACCATATAAGTTCAGATCTACGCATGACAGTTAACAGGTTCATTTAAAAATGAAACGCATGCATGGATGAAATAGACAGACTTCAAGCAAGCTCAAGTGACCATCTCTCACCTTTCTTCTGCTATTTTCAGGCCATCCTCATCGGAGGAGGAATCGGAGGATGAAATGATGGCCTTGGACTTGATCTTCCCTTTAAGAGATGGCGGCATGCGCTCCGGCTTGGACTTGAAAAAAGAAAAATGCAATTAGATCTAAATCTCTACATCCAGGTAACACTTGCATATTAACCGCAGAGCACCTGTACCTTCTCGGCCCTCTTGCGCTCTCTGGGTTTGCGCTGCTTTTTAGGCCTTGAGCCTCCTTCCTCATCATCTGACCCAGCTGGTCTGTGGAAGCAACCAGAGAAACACACTGAAACTCAACCTGACCCAGCTTCAGTCCGGTTTTAACTACAATCACCAGGGATCAGAATTTTTTTTATATGATATTATATAATTATTAATATTATTAACATAATTTAAAAATATTTGATTTATAATTAAATTTATATCAATTCAATTAGATGCCAAAAAAAAAAAAAGTTCAACACGATCATATTGAATATTGAAAAGGTGCAAACCTTCTGAAGGAAAAGAATAGCATTGCTAAAAAAAGATTTTATAATTTAAATGTATAATCATTCAATTACATAAATTAAACTAAGGTCAAAACCTAGAGTTAAGGATTTGAAGAAAGTTTCTGAGCTTGGTCATATTTTATTGCACATTTTCATTGCACTTTTTCACCCTTATGTAAAATTCATGATAATATGGATTCCTATTTAAATGACTGGATTTTGCCCATGAAATTTTGCTTAGCAAGGGTAAATGTGTCCGCACCTGGCACCTTTATAACGTTGTTAAAAAAAATCATTTTGTAATTGCATTTTGATTCTCTGAATTGAAGTTGAGCAACCCAAAAACTCACCCTTTATGTTCCACCTGGGTTATTATCATTAACTAAAAATAATAATAATAATAATAATGTTGAAATAAAATTAGATGAAAAATTGTTGTCAATTAGTTGCCAAGGCAGCATTTCTGTTTAGTTTAAGTTCAAACACTAAAACTAATAACTAGAAATGAAATACATCCAAACTAATGCTGTACTAAAACTATAACTGAAAAAAAGAAGAAACCTACAGTAATAACAGGGCTCTCAAGTCTCACGCATTGGGCGTGAGACACACGCATTTCAACCCGCTCATACGCTCACACGCCACACCTTGTATTTCTCACGCTGAGGAGTAAGGGAACTTGTCCCGCTATACAATTAATGGACGAGGCGCAGGCAAACGGAGGGAAGTTCTCTGCCGCGTTCATAGCATCTGTCTCGAGTTATACAGAGTTAAATGCTAGCTACCAGCCAATCAGAAATTAGAATTAGTTGTTTCCGGGTAAATTATGTGTTCCCGCTGCAAGCACGTTCGTTACTAGACAACACGCGCACACACGGAGTGGAAGTTGAAAGAGCACGATCTGATGAATGCGGTTTGCGGACATCTTCCTTTTTTTTTTTTTTTAGCATTTTGATTTTACGATTCCTGGACGATATCTCTTGCCTGTGATCAAAGACAGTGAGAGCTGATGTTGAGGAGTATAGCCAAATTCGTGCTAAATTATTTTTGATGCATTCAAAAACTCTCCAACTGCTTTTAAAGGGGTCATCGGATGCAAAATACACTTTTATATGGTATTTGCAAATAAATGTGTCTTTGCAATGTGTGCACACAATCACCATGCAATGAAAAAAATCCATTTACTTTTTTTTAATCCTCAAAAAGCCAAAAAGTTGTTGCTCATTATCATTTAAAGAGACATGCACTGAAACGGGTCACTGTGAACAGAGCTGTTTTTGAAGAGGTAAAAAGGGTGTTGTTTTACACAACCATTGAGAAATTTTAACCAAAGCATGTTACAAACTTTACATGAAGACCCAAAAGAATCATACCAACTTGTGGAAAATGGGCATCCGATGACCCCTGTAAAGGTGACCGGTTTGGGTCTTGACATGCATGCTCAGGGCAAGTTGTTATGACACAATGTTATGTACATTGAGCACTGATGTTCAGTTGGCTTGTTTGGGGTCAAATTTATTTTTATTTTTCAATAAATTTGTATTTTTTAAATATAACCATTTATTTTATTTGGATGAATTTGTCTTTTTATCAGATTTAACAATTGTTATAATTTCCAATTATTCCAATTATTATTATTTATAATTTGTGCTGGTCAATTATGAACAATAGGCAAAATTGAACTGCTAGCAAAAATTGAAGCGAATTTGGTTGGGTCGAGGGACCGCTGCTGCAAATATTTAGGTGGCTCCTCCCCTAAATCTCACTCTAAACTTTTGATAAAACTTGAGAGCCCTGGTAATACTAATAAAAATGACAAAAGCACATAAAATTTACTTTTAACAAATAATGCTAAAATGACACTGCGTTCCACCACTGCTCTCGTTAATGTTTACCTCCTCCTCTTCTTCCGGGGTTTCTTCTCTCCATCCTCTCCTGCATCCTCAACTTCACTGCCGCTCCCAACTCTCTTCTTCTTCTTTTTCCTCATTGGCAGGTCTTCATCAGAGTCATCATTGACAAAGTCATCAAAATCGCCTCCTTTTTTGCGCTAATAAAAAAAAGAAAATTAGTATGTAAATAAATTTCTGGCGTTTCTTTACATTTTTAATGACCAGATCCCAGCTCTTTAAAAAAGCTCACCCGTCCGCTGCCTCCTTTCCTCTTCTCCTTTGCTGAATCTTTCATTCCCTCGGAGAAGGTGAGCAGGTTCTTGGTCTTCTCCACATACTGGGCTCTCTGCTCAAGCAGCTTCTTCTGCTCCTCGGCCACTCTGCTCTTCCTCTCCTCCTGTTCTTTCATCACTTGCTGCCGCAGTGTGTCTCTCTCCAGCTCCTGTTTGGCACGATGCTCCTTCTCCTCCTCATCTTGTTTACGAGCTCGGGCCACATGGTATTGAGCCTGGCTTAGCAAGTCAGAGCATTGCCTGAGAGACAAAACATACATTTATACTAATCAGATCGGTGGAGATTCTGTCATCATTTATTCCCTCTCAAGTCATTCAAAAATCGACCTTTCTGTTCCAAAAAAAAAAAAAAAAACAGATCCCCAGTTTCACAGGTGAGGCTTAAAGGATTAGTTCACCTCAAAATGAAAATTTCCTGATAATTTACTCACCCCAATGCCATCCAAGATGTTCATGTCTTTCTTTCTTCAGTGGAAAAGAAATTGAGTTTTTTGAGGAAAACATTTCAGGATTTTTCTCCACACAATGGACTTCAACGGCAACCAAATTGTTGAAGTCCAAATCAATGCAGTTTCAAAGTTTCAAATCAGTGCTTCAAAGGGCTCTGCACGATCCCAGCTGAGGAATAGTGTCTTATGTAGCGAAAAGATTGGTCATTTTCTAAAAAAAATTAAAATGTATATTCTTTTTAACCACAATTGTTCGTCTTGTGCTGGTCTGCGCCGTGCCAGGCCTCACGTAATCACGTTGGAAAGGTCACGCTGGACGTAGGCGGAAGAAAACGTTTGGGTTTCAAAAGATTTAAACATCCAGGATACGCACACGAAAGGACCATTTTAAACAATAAACTGACACAAAGACATAAATATGTCATTCAACATACAATAAAATTTGAACGATCCTCCTTCTCCACGCTTGTAAACAATGGGGCGGTACTTCCGCCTACGTCCAGCGTGACCTTTCCAACGTGATTACATAATGCCTGGCGCGTGGCAGACCAGCACAAGACGAACAATTGTGGTTAAAAAGTATATAAATTATTTTATTTTTTTTAGAAAATGACCAATCGTTTCGCTAGATAAGACCCTATTCCTCAGCTGGGATCGTGCAGAGCCCTTTGAAACTGCATTGATTTGAACTTCAACAATTTGGTTACCGTTGAAGTCCATTGTGTGGAGAAAAATCCTGAAATGTTTTCCTCAAAAAACTTAATTTCTTTTCCACTGAAGAAAGAAAGATATGAACATCTTGGATGGCATTGGGGTGAGTAAATTATCAGGAAATTTTCATTTTGAGGTGAACTAATCTAAAATGCATGTTTGAGCTGTTTTAATTGAAAGCAACTTGCATTGACAGATCTTAAAATATGTCAGTGCCAGTGTTTTGTCTGAAGATGCACACCAGTAATGTTTTTTTTTATATAAAAACTACTTAAATGTCCTAATTGAACTAAGGTCTAATCCTGGCTTAATCTAAACCTGTGTGTGAAACCAGGTCAGAAAGAATAAATGAAGAAAGGAATGAAGAATTGAAGGAAGGATTGAACAAAAGATCCATGATGGATGGATGGAACGAACGATCTAAGGAAGGAATGAACGAACGATGGATGTATATACGTATCTATTTAAAAACATATAAACAAACATCAAGTATGAAATATTTTAAGACTGGCTGGGATTTTGTTGTCACGCAGTTCTTGAGAGTCTTCGGATCCCATTTGTCTGAATCATGCGGTAAGACGAAACTTTCAGAACAAAAGTCACATAATATCTGGATAAAGCAACCCTACCTGGCTTCGCTCGCGGCCAGCGCTAGGTCAAATCTCATTTTGTCTCCAGCCTTACTGAGGTAGCTGAAGTACCTGTGAGAACAAGAACAGAAAGTTATGAAAGCCTCAGGCTGTTGTGTGTCACAGGCTGGAGGTCATGGAGTTCACATAGACACCTGTGAGCCAACTCCAGCTCTTTCACTGCACTCAACACAGCCTTCAGATTACTCTTCTCATCCTTCAGCACCAGCGTGGCCAACCTCTGCAGAACCAGCGCCACGTTAAACAGCAGCACTGTGTCATTGGGAGCCACATGACGAGCCTGAGAGAAAAACAAGTCAGAGACATTTACGATTAGGACTGCTAATAGATATAAAATCAAATAATTAAATATTAATTAAAAAAAACATTATACATTTTGGGGGGATTAATCACATATTAATGTGATGAAAAATCACATTATTTATTTTGTTTTAATGCATTGGGTTCATCTTTTAAAGATAACTTAATATGCAACACATCAAATGAATTGTTCAATACTAGGTACTGAATTATGCAACACACTAAAAAACAATATAACCTTATTTAGCTTAATAATAGGCTATTTGCCATAGAATTATATGCGGCAGCCTGATTTATGCTATCAGGTTAAGACAAATACAACCTAGAGTCACTGTAGTAAAGCAGAGATTGCCAATTGTTTTCTTAGCTAAACCGTTTTAACCTGAAATGCCTACTTTTAAAATAATATTTCAATAATTTGTTGGTTAATGGTCACATGACATGCAGGTAAACAATTTTCTTTAGATTTTGATCATTTTCATTTTAAAATGATAACATTAGTAGAATTTAATTATTTGCTTTTCATATACTTGCGAAATGAAAACCCTGCATTGAAGAAAAGAAAATGCCAAGTTGCATGAAGTTTTTCCCACCCTGAGAAGAGTCTGTTTGCAATCCTGCAGCTTGCCACATTTAAAGAGCGCCCGAGCCAGATACAGCAACACCTCAGTGTTCTGATATTTGTAGAATTTCTTCAAGCAGTTTTCATACTGAAGAGAAAAACAGGCGGTGAGTACAGATCCACAGCCAAACCCTTCCTGTTCAGAGGAGTTGTCCTTCAGTTTATTCTCTCACCATCTGCACAGCACTGATGTACTGCTTCTGCTCCACATAGATGTGTGCAAGATTCAGCCAGACATCACTGATCTCTGCTGTGGCCTCTCTGACCTGGGCAAAGACATCCCGTGCCTCTCGGAAATAACCCTTATGTGCCAACACAGCACCTGCATCACACAGCAGAAACATGCTCACGATGAGCTGAAGCAAAGTGATGGGTAAACACAAGTCCACTTTCAACCATATCTACACCACGAAAGCAATCTGGTCAAATGCATTTTCAACTACCTCTGGAAGTGGTCAAAAGTGGTAGCCTGGGAAAACCCAGACGAACCTCCGGCAAATTTGAGATTTGCTCTGCAAGTCCGTCTGGCCAAGAGCCCATTCAAGCCCATTTCCAAATTTTCCAAATCGAGGCACCAATCACAAAAGTTGAGGCGGGCTTTACACGATGACGATAGCGCAGCGACATTGAAGCGTCATCTCCTTCATCGCTCTGATTGGTTTTAGGTCTATCCAATTGCGCCCAGAGGCATTTGAGCGACGTCCGTTGGAGACGCCCCTTTGGAAATGGGCTGTGAATGAACCTTCCCCAGACCCACTCTCAGTTACAACTGAGAAGGGTCTGGTGTCAACCAGGCTACGAAAGTGGACAAGCTCAAATTGTTTTATACCCCATTTACACCTGTATTTAGTGTCGTTCCCTTGTGACCCGATCGTCCAAAACGCATCTTAATACCAGGTGTAAGTTTATATTGCTAGTTACGGGTCTAGCCTTGCAAGGCTAATTAAAAAGCAGATAAAGCACCTATTCCATTGGCAGCATATAGATTTTTGGAATCATTCCTCAGAACTTGTTTGTAAATCGCCAAAGCTCGATCCTGGTGCCGCTTTTCCTGAAAAAAAAAAAAAAAAAAAGTAAATAAAACAAACAAATTCAGGAAACGCATGATGGTTTGTCACCTGAATAACGCAAGGCACCTTTTCTCTGTCTCTAGTGGGCTGATGCAGCGTCTGAAGCCACACGTTTCCCAGCGCCAGCATAGAGTAGGTGTCATTCTGTGTAGAGGGCTGTTTAAGGATGCGTTCAAACTTCTTCTGGCCGGGACCCCACTCCTGTTTGGCCAAGTGCAGGTTACCAATCAGCGACCAGGCGTCAGGGTGGTCCTACAAAACACAATTTATTAAAACAGATCTGATTAAATCACCAAAAACTCAGCGCACCTAAAAAAGTACAAAAAGTCTAGGTGCGTAAGCAACAATAATCCAAATAGGTGAAAAGTTACAAAAAAGGCCCACACACTATAAAACAGAAAAAAACATGAATATATATATGTGTGTGTGTGTGTGTAATAATTATAATTATTATAATTATTATTAAATAATTATATAATATTCAACTGAGAATACAAATGTTATAGTATACAATTCCTCTCAAACAAACTCAAACCAAACTGAATTCCAAGGAAAGATGACTACTAATTATTAGGGGTGTAACGATATATCGTGGTACGATGTATCGCGATGCAAAAATGTTACGATATGTAGAGTTATGGCGATTTTTTTTATTACGATGACGTCCGTTTTATCCTATTGGTTGAGCTACCGCACCCGCGTCACGCTTGCATTCACTGCATTCACGCTCAAATGAATCGCTTGAACTTTACTGAGCAGTAGCAAGGCAAAATGAGTTTGACTGAAATTGAAATAGAGGATGCCCCGTCCACTTACAAGTCCGACGTCTGGCAGCATTTTGGTTTTCCACTTACTCGACAGGAGAACGGTAAAAAAAAAAAACAGACAAAACACGAAGTGTGTGTAAATACTGTAAACAAACACTGTTAACAGGACGTCGAACACAACAAATATGATGTTTCATTGAGTGCTTGAAGTGGGGAAAAAGGTGCCGGTACTCTCTTGCATTGGCAAATCATGACATTTGAGATTTCTACAGTGAAAAACAAAACTTGGAGATATTGCTGGTATAACAACAATTTATTGTTATTAACAGCATAAATGTATTTAAACAAGTCATGTGTGTGTGTGTGTGTGTGCGTGCGTGTGTGTGTGTGTGAAAACGGAACTCCTCCAAGTCTGCAATTCCAAAAATTTATGGTGAGATTACTACATTTTATTTAATTAAATGCATTTATGGTAAGATCATTATATTTTCATGTCAGTCTGTGTTCATGTTGACCACGAACTATGCGTTGTAACTTTAATTCAGCGCGTGCAGCGCAGCAGAAATAGACTCTGTGTGGAAACGATCGCTGCACTGCTGTATAAATTGTCTCTGTGTACACACCGCTCCTGGAACGGACCGCTGGAGCGCATCCGCGTGCAGTGTGAAAGCTCTAACCTGTTAACATGGGTGCGGAAAAAATACGCACCACATACGCACTGCAAACGGAGTATATGTGAAACGGGCTCACTGACGCTTTTTCTGTCAGTGGTAGAAGGAAGTAGCGGTTCGCAAGAAAAAATGCAGGTACGCTTAAGAGTAAAATGTAGAAGTGCCGGTACTGCGTACCGGTGAGTACCGCCCCACTTCGAGCACTGGTGTCATTTAAAACGGCAACACAAAGACAAACTCCTGCAACCAGGTGCGAAAAAGAGAGTGAAAGAAGGACAATTGTATAGAAGACATCAATACAAAGTAGTTTTATTGGTCAGTGACACCTAGTCAATTGGTAATTTTACATACAGAAGGTTAAACTAAATCTTAATTTATATTGAAGTATTGTAAATTCTTTAAGTTGTATGTATAACAAGACATTTATTGAACACTGTTAGTGTTAATGTTAAATAAATCTGTTGTTTGATTTTCAGTTTAATTTTTTTATTTTGTTCAAAATATCGTGATACATATCGTATCGTGAACCCAGTATCGTGATACGTATCGAATCGTGAGCTGAGTGTATCGTTACACCCCTACTAATTATTGTTTCTTTTCCCATGTGATTTTTGGTCACCATGTGACGTTTGCAACCATGTGGTTTTTCTTTGTTTAAGATACTCTTGCACCTGGCGTTAAGGTGGTCATGTTGTGACTGAAACGTTTGCAGGTCCTAAGTGCAGCTGTGGTTTTTCTCACATTTGCTTTTTTGCTGTTGTTTGCAGGCCTTTTCACCCATTTAGATTAATACAGAAGAATGAAAATATATGTAGGCATATGTATGGCGGCAAGAATTGTCTACCTGATTGATCTGAAGGGCTTCTTTAAACCAGTCAGAAGCTTCGTAGAAATTTCCCTTGTCACGTGCCATCGCTCCAAGACGCAAGTAGCCTGTTACAAAATCAAATTAGACAAGTGAGCGGAATGTTTCCTGAAAAAAGCCACACAAAATCAATACTCTGTTATGATGCATACAGTCCACATAGTTGGGATGTTCTCTCAAGATGTTCTTGTAGAGTTTCTCAGCTTCGTGAAACTCGCACATGGCTTCATAGAGTCTGGCCAGGTTATAGGAGGTTGTGACAGAGATGGCGTTGTAGTAGTGCTCATCATGCTCGCCCTCAGCTTTTGCCCTCTCCAAAGAAGCCAGGAAGTATTTCTACAAAGAAATTGAGATGTGTGATTGACTTATTTAATAAATTTTCCCCAACCAAATTGTCCAAGACATTACATTCCAATAATTTCCAAGTCAAATGTAATTGCGGAGGTAATCAACAGCAGAACCAGAACATTAATTTAAAGGTGAAGTATGTAAGATGTTAAATACATTCCCTCAATTCAGTTTATTGACTACTATTAGTATGCTATTCATAGGTTTATCTCCCTCAAAAGTATACACATTGAGCCTCCTAGGCCCCATCAAAACATTGAGATTGACAGATCTGAGCGGACAATCTCTTTTCAGCTCAACCTATAGTGAGAGTTTGGAGGCGTGGCTACTGTAGCAGGCGGAGCCAGAGGGTGTTTAGCCAATGAGGGAGCATGACTGATAAGTTACATGGGAAAAGAAATTTAGCTTTGGTTAAAGAAATGCATGACAAAATTCGACCTTCAAAGATTAGACGGGTCAAAGTGAACGGGGCATTGAGATGCAACGCGCTACAATGGACACTTCAATACAACATCATCATGCACCCGTTCAGAAAGACAATAGTGCAGTTCATAATACTTTGATATGTCCAGTGTAGACAGAAACAGATTTCTGCTCATTCTAAATCAGATACAAGAAGTAGCACCGTAAAAATTACATTTATATGAATGCATTATTGAGAGAGTGATTGCGTGTGAATTCATTCTTCCTGGCAGCGTCTCTCTACTAATAGTGAAGCTGTGGGTTTTAGTTACTAAGAAATATATGCTAGAACTTTTCAGTTTCTAAGCTTTTTTACTGATAAATCACAGAACAATGTTGACAATACATTTATGCACTAATGATTCTGTGTGCGGCTGTGCGAGCTATGAGTGTGCGTTACAATGCAGCAGGCATTAATTCAGAACGGCGATTAACTTACGTGTACAATAAGATGTTTAAAACGTGCATTCACCCAATTTTGAGCATCCTGATGGTATAATTAAACGTCATGTGGAGCGCTCTCGGAGTATGCATTTATTTGTCACTTTAATTGTTCGGAAACGGAGCGTAAAAGATGTCTTATACACGTACAACACAGCTAAAAGTATTCCTAATGTGTTGGACCGTTCATTAAAAGTAGCTTACTTTTACCTGTTGAGACATGTCTTCACAAACTGAGTAAAAGCTATTTGTGATGTTTTGAGTATGGAGAGGCGCGACACATGGAAGGGGTGTTTGCAAGGTTGTTAGAAAATATGTTTTATTTTTGTAACTCCGCTAGGTGCCACTAGCGTCGCATACTTCACCTTTAATTTGAGCCAAAAATGTCTCTTTACCTTGGCCTCGCCGAGGTTTCCCAATCTGAAGTGTAAAGCCCCCAAATTATTGAGGATCTCAGGGGGAACATCAGCCTGGACCTTCTCCTGAAGGATGCGAGTGGCAGTGCCATATGCGGATAGAGCACCCTGCAGGAAAGATGGGCGATTCTCAGTGAGAGAGGTGTATGTTACACGAGTCAAAACACAGATTTTAAACACTGAATGTTACCTGAATGTCTGTTTGTTCCAAAATTTGGGCGAGCTCAATCCAGGCTTCCACATCATCGGAATATTGTACTGTGACTTTTTTCAGATGTTCCTATAAGTAAAAAAAAAAAAAAAAAAGAGTTATAATCTCTGAGAAAAGCATTTTTTTTGTAATTCAGTTTTTGATATGTAAATGTCATACTTTAGCAATGTCTCTCTTCTCCTGGTCATCCGATGTGGCATAAAGTGACCCAAGGATTTTCATGGTTTCATAATTGTTGGGATATGCCTTCAGGACCTTTTCAAAGCACTGCGCAGCATTCTCCTTGTCTCTACGATACACATACATCTGGCCCAGGCCAAAGAAGGGCAGTACAAAAGTAGATGAAGCAAACTGAGTGGCCTGATAGTAGTACTGGAAGGCTTGATCGTAGTCCTCCTAAAAGCAAAGAGGTGTGCAAGTTTATTACCTTTTTTTTTATTTTTTTATTTGCTATATAGCCATGTTATAGGTGAGATAATAAACAGTTAGATAATAGTACAAAATAATGACCGTTCAATACAAGTGATCCCAGACCTCAATACTCCTGATCATCCTTTTGGCATCAGCGTTGTTATTGTTAACTAAAACTAAATACTACAAATCTGTTTTAGAAACTGAAATTGAGCTGAAATAAAATAAGATTAAATACAAATATTAGATGAAAAATTTAAGCATTAAAATTAGAAATGTTGCTTTGACAACTACCTGAAATAAATTAATTTAAGTATTACTATTACTACAATTGAGATAAACATTAATTAAAGCTATAAAACCCTTATAAAATCAACAAATGCAATTAACTAAATGACTAAAACTATAATATAAAAATATATATAAAGATAAAAGTCAAATTCAAAATATGTGTTATATTTCTCATATACAAAATATATATACCCAAACTGGTTATTTACTATTTCGCAAATGCAAGAAGTCCCTTTCTTACCTGGACATGAAAGGAGCGAGCTAACTGATAGCAGCTCTCAGCTTGCATAGCCTCCACCTCTGTGTTGTGAAACGCATGAAGAGCCAGATGCTGCACTTTGCTGTAGTCCTGAAAACCACAAAGAACACATAAAGTACAAGATCTCCAATTCTAAATGGTAGATCTCAAGAGGGATCTAGCTTCACCTTTTTGAAGAAGAAGTGATTGGCGAGGTGATTGAGCACCATAGGGTTGCTGGGGTCAATGGTGTAGGCTCTGGAAAGCAGCTGCACGCCGTTCTTGATGGAGTCGGCCTCTTTATTGTTGAGCTCCAGCACAGCCAGACCCACCAATGCTCCCACACATTTGGAGTTGAGCTCCAGAGCTCGCCCAAATGCCAAGCGAGCTTTCTCTAGTTTGCTGAGCTTGACAAAGCAGTGGCCCATGCCTAGTCTCACCTCAGCTGCAATAAGACATACACACAGAAATGAGCTCTGTCAGTCTTGACCAGATAAAAGGTCAACCTGTTAACCGGCACTTTTAAACAACATTCGATAGTATGGTCGCTAAAGCCCCATTCGCACGGGATAAGTATTACCTGGTGACCTCTAGTCATTTGTAATAATTGCGGAGGTTGTCCTGTGATCTTAATCCCGCGCGAAACGGCCATGTCTGTAATTTGTAAAGTAAAAATTCCAACGCAAATGACCTACCATCAGGGCCGGCCCGAGGCATAAGCGAACTAAGCGGCTGCTTGGGGCCAGGGGGGCCCCAATCGAGTTTAAAATTATTATGCTGTGTCTGCCAGCGTTTAAGTCATGCGCATAATCTAGACACCTCGCGAGTGCATAGACAATTCGTGCGCAACTGCGCATAGTCACGGTATCGGTTTAAGTTGGAGAAAATAGCCGCAGGGGAACTTAACCTTCTAGGTGTAAGGGTAGCAGTTTGAATAAAAAAATAAACATAGCAGTTTGAACTCTTCTCAACTTTATTATACCACACATCATTCAGATCACTAACTCCAAAAACCCGCGACACTCCAGTACCAAGTGCGCACGACCCATTCCTATCTACTGCAAGCCCCGAGGGGAAAAATAGATTGCATACACGCATACAACGCGCTCGTATGCTCGCAGTACATCATTACCGGTATTATAGTAACAGACTTTGTTGGATTCTGTCATGTACAATCCAACAAAGTCTGTAACAATAATAATAATAAAAAAGATTTTGAGGACAATTACACTGTATTGAGACAGTTGAGAAATAATAATATTTGTACAGTTTTCAACAATAATTGTCATTGTTGAACCCTTGCTCTTATTATGTTTCTGATTTCTCAGTTTTGTCATTATTTTAGCAAATTATTTATTTTATATGTTTTGAGACAGTTTGTTTTAAGAAGCTTCAAAGAGTTAGTAAAAGAGTAAAGAAAAAGTTAAAACTTTTTTATTTAAGTAGGCATCTATTTTTTATTAAGTATTTATTTTGTATTAAAACATAACCTCACTATATTCATTTATAATGTATCATTATTGCGTGACATTTGTGTCAATAATCGTCAAGCACAGGTGACTTTGCGTAGTGGGAGGGGGCCCCCAAATCAAATTCTGCTTAGGGCCCCCAAAAGGTTCGGACCGGCTCTGCCTACCATATTTCGCTGAAAATCGAGGTCCTGTGATAATATTAGTCCCGTGTGAATCGGCATCTCTGTGATTTGGCGGGGTCGTATATAATTTTTTCAAGGTTTTTTGTTTCCTGTGCGCTTTTTTTAATCCATCTTTCGCAAAGAATGGAGGCTTGAGTGTTCTGATAGTATTTTGGGTGCTGGGTAATATCGCTCGAGTATTTATGTTTAAATACTCGATTCTGATTGGCTGGAAGGTGTGCAGTAAAACCGTTTAATCCACAGGTAGTTCCAGTCAGTTTGATTACAGTTCGAAATTAATCCGCTACTATAAACATTGGTAACCATAGTAACACAGTTACACTTGCAAACAGAGTGAGAGACACATATGAAAACGTTTATTTGGGTAGGCTAAATGGATGATTTTTGCATATCGTTTCATTTGTATGGTGAATATGGCAATTTTGAGAAATGGCCCCAGGCACAAGACGAAATAGAAGACTTGGAGAAGACGTTGAATGACAAAAAGCGGCACAAAGAATTAACACCGACAGAGCTAGATAAGATCGAAGACGACAAAGATGAGGTCAATACGAAAAAGACAACTAAATGGGCAGTTAACACTTTCAGTGACTTTTTGCGCCAAAGACAGAACAATTGTGATTTCGAGACCTACTCTGCTTCTCTTTTAAATGAGACATTGCGGGAGTTTTATGCCTCTGTTCAGTCTACCGCTGGACGCGAATACAGTGTTGCAAGTTTGATGTGTCTCAGAGCAGGTATAAACCGTCACATTACATTGTAATGTGTCTTTATATAGTAATCGTGGTTAGAGACGCCGGTTTTATTTCACACTCTACATAATTCATTTAAATAAATGACATGATTAGTTCAAATAAAGATTGCCTTGTCACTGTCAGTGTTGCCTGTCATTCATAAATAATTTTAATAAATCCATTAAAGAATCATTAAGTTAGCTATATGCTTAAGCAACGAGGAGACTCTTTCAGTTCTCTGTCTCTCTCTTTTAATAATGAATTTAAATAAATGTGATAATTCATTCAAATAAAAGCAATCCGATGGCTCTACTTTATTTAAAGCGGACGGAGTGCAAGAACTAACGAGCCGTAACTTAAGAAAATAACCGTCATTTTACACGTCTGTTAAAAAATTACACTGTAAACATCAGTTACAGCTTTAACTTCTTTTTAACTTGGCAAATAACCAAGGTATAAGCGGGATAGCAACTTTAATTGCTATCCCGCAACTTTAATTGCCTCCGCTTCCATCGGGTGGTTCTTCGCCTCTACGTCGTGCATTAAAATCCTTTAATGCATGGCTAGCCGTGGATTATCCCTTACATATACACCATACAACTATACAATTTGCAGAAAGAGAAAGCTGAAAACCATCAGAAGAGCAAAAACAAAGATAAGATTAGATGGAGATGGATGACATGTAGCCTATAGCAGAACATTCTTCTGTTTATAATATAGCATACAGCTAGACCTATAACAACAAGACATTTCCAAGCAATAGCCTATTGACATCATATCCGGGAGATAAGTCAGTAAATTTGAGTAAAATCACAGGCTTCGCCTATCCCGTGCGAATGCGCCACACCAAATTCACATGTGGGGGGGTAATTTCTAAATCACACGAGGTTCCCAGATAATACTAATCCAGTGCGAATAGAGCCGTCAAAAATAAAATATTTATTTATTTTAATAGTTATGCTTATGTCTCCTAGCATCCTTTGACTAGCATCACAAAATATGATGAATTGATTCCGCTCACCGGCTCTGCGAACAGAGAGAGAGCGGCCAACCGAGGATGGTCAGCATCTAAACCTATCCTATGATCAGCCGGTCAAGCTCTGTCTGGCTGCCTGTTTTTGATCTTGTCAGTAATGTGCTCGTCTTGTCATCGTAGTAGGGCTGCACAATATATCGAAATATCACAAATGTATATATCGCGATATGCATATTGCAACAGCTTGCAATAACTGGGGTCATGAACTAAAGACAAAGAGAAAATCACTCACTGCTCTTGGCTGAATATCTTTTGTAAGCTTTAATAAGAATCAGTATATATTTAATTCATACAGTGAAAACTAAGCAGCGTTTTATTTTTACATTTGATTATTCAGTTTCTGTTGTTAAATAAACCTAATGTAGGATTACCTGAAACCCTAAAACCCGTGGTTTACACTGATGTTAAAATAACACTTCTTATGCGACAGTAAAACACTGCTGTTCACTTTCAGAAGTTGTCGGGATGTTTTCTTGTCACAAAAAGAATGTGAAACATGTATGTAGGTTATATAATTTTAAATATATTTTAAAGATAATTTAAGTTTATTTTACACACTTTAAGCATTATCGTATCGCATATCGCATTATTTAAAGAGTTATCGCATATCGCACTTTTCTTCAATATCGTACAGCCCTACATTGTAGGTGCAAAAATAAGTGTAAATACTTTAGATACCATCGTTGTATCGAGAGGATCGATCCTCATATTAAATATAGATACCAAATGTTTTAACTAGTACATTTCTTACTTACTGTGAAAATTAATTTGCAAAATAAATTTAGTTGGGGAAAAATACTAACTGACAGCTCAATTTCAAATAGACAGAAACAAAAATTACTATGTACATTATATATAACACAGCTAATATAACATTAATTATAATAATAGGTTATGTGAAAATTGTTTTAAGTTCACTTAAAATTAAAGTTGCTATATATTTTTTAAAGCCTATTAAATGTCAACAATTATGGCTTTTAATTATACTGTGATATTGAATGGCTATTATTACTTATTTCAACCCCAGAAATGGATACTTAGTAAAAATATTCCATTAAAAAAAAAATATTTCAAATATTTAATCTTTACATTAGTTGGGAGATTCAATGTAAAAATATGTATTACAATATGTATATATATTTATGTTTGGTGTGATTAATTACAGAAAAATGTGTGATTAATTAGTTATTTTGTAATCAGTCGAGATATATACATACATTTAATATTGAAGCGAAGCTTTTTATCTCTCAATTCATGTGTAATATGTAAAAATCTAATTAGTATAAATTGATCAACTATCACTATCTAGGAAGTGGTCAGATTTCAAGTAAAAGATAATAGTATTTTCACCATCTGGCAAACTCACCTGGACAGCCAGGGTTAGTGCGAAGAGCTTTTTTGTAGTAGGCGAGAGCTCCCCTGTAATCCTTTTTGTTGAAGGAGATACACGCCTTACCTGTTGAAGGACATAAACATAAATTCTCATTCATAACGAGACAATATCTATCAATAACAATGAAACAGCATTCACATCCAATTTAACTTCCATATTACGCTTACATAATAATGTGACTAATGTGGACTGATAACTGCACATAAAGACCAGGAACATGTATTACAGGATATCATACTTTTTAAGACTCACAAATAAAATGAATACAGTATATCTGTACAAGACAAACCTAAAAATATCTCAAAATAAATCATGCACACTTATTAGTTAAAAGTTTGGGTCTCTTATTCTCACCAAAACTGCATATATTTAATCAAAAGTACAGTAAAAACAGAAATATTGTGAAATATTATTACAATTTAACAGAACTATTTTCCATTTTAATATATTTTGAAATGTAATGTATTCCTGTGATGCAAAGCTATATTTTCAGCATCATTACTCCAGTCTTCAGTTTCACATGATCCTTCAGAAATCATTCTAATATTTTGAATGATCTATTGCTGCGTAATATTTTTGTGGAAACCCTTATTTAAAACTTTGGGGTAAAAAAGAAAAAAAAAAGATACTTTTATTCAGCAAGGATGCATTACATTAATCAAAAGTGATAGTAAAGACATTTATGTTACAAAAATTTATTTTTCAAATGACTTTCTATTCATCAAAGTATCCAATCACATTAAGCGCCCTACCCGTTTTCATTATTAATATTAAGAAATGTTTCTTAAGGTGTCTTTTTTAAGTTTTAATGGCATTTCACAATATTACTGATTTTACTGTATTTTTGATCAAATAAATGCACCCTTGGTGAGGTCAAATACATTACACAAAATCTTAATTACAATCACGACAAGAGCGCTGTGTTTTGACTTTGAACGCGCAACGTTCACATTTATCTAATTCAATAATCACGTTAGGCGATATCATATTTTACTGTCCCCACATTTAAAATATAATCTAATACCTCTTAAAATGATATAACCATATTTAAGACTTTTTATAACCTTAAATCAGATCAAACTGGATTTAAGAAATATTAAAGTCCCGCGGGAAGCCTGTATTAGGTAAGCAGGGTGGATTTTGATTTCATGTTGACTTTAAATCAAACTTTTAAAGTATGTAATGATCATGTGACTTTTACCCAGGAGTGCAGGGATGTTGTTTGTCGACTGGTTAAGAACAAACTGGAACTGAGCATCAGCTTGATCCATCTTATCTCCTTCCAGGAGACAAAAGCAAGCTCTTCCCAGAAGATGGCTCTGTGGAAATGAGAAATATCATAAGGCTAAACAATAACAAAAATAACAGCGATTTCTTCAATATGACTATGAACACTGGAACCTTGATTTACCTGATCGTACATGATGATCTTGTCTGCCATGGTGTACAGAAGAGTGGACTGGTTGATGAGGTCCTTCTTTGCATCCTTGTTCTTCTCCTTTCGAGCCTGTTGGACATAATAAGCAGCAAGTGTGTCCAAACACGTCATCTGGTCCTTCTCGTGGTCTCTGTAATCGAGGTTTCCATCAATACGTGCCGCCTCCAGCAGCTTGACAAAATCTTCTGTCTTGCCTTGTTTGTAATACTCCAACTGAAAAAAGCAATCGTCGTAAGATTATTTTTGTGCACCAGAAAATCCTAATAAAGTCATCATACACAAGCTTGTCACTTACAGCGAGTGCAATCCATATGTGGAGCTGTGTGTGCTCCTGTTTGAGGATACTGATGACCTCATCTCCTTCTGGAAGCTGGTCGAAGTCAAGCTCAATAACCTGAGAAAGAAAAAACATATGAACTCAGTAAGTGGGGAACAGGGATGCATGATATATCGGCCACCATATCGGTATCTGCCGATATATGTTCATTTTTAATGTCATCGGCCTGATAAGAAAATTTGGCCGATATATTAGAGCCGATAAACATTGGATCATTTCCTTCAGCTGAGACACTTTAAATGCACACTGTTCGCCATGATGGTTTTGAATTGCTCAAAATATGGTTGAAATCATTTAAAAAAAGAAAATGCAGTTAAGTGCAACATGTGCAGCGCAAGTCTGTCACATAAGCTACATAAAATTATAATGAGAACATTATTATTGTGTGCTTGGGACATGACTTTTAATGGTGAGACTTTTGTTTTTGAAATTAGGCTCTCAAAAATTATATACAAATTTGGATTTAGATTTATCATATCAGTTATCGGCTTTCAAATATAAAGAATTATCAGTATCGGCCAAAATGTTAATTTCGGTGCATCCCGGCGCCATTACTGAGGAAAATAGGATCAAATTCCACCAGTGAGTTTGGCTGACAGTAGAGCTCATATAGCTGCAATAAATAATACCATAATAATACAAAAAAGGAATATAATAATATTTATTATATGATATCAGTTCATATGGAAGACATTTTTGGTTAAAAAAAAAAATTCCCCTGAGACATGTTACACGGCATGACAAATTAATAATAATAAAGATGATGACAAATATACAATGATATGATCATAATATAATTATTATCTAAAATGATCATATAAAAATATAATATAATCATTTTATAAATATAATTTTTGTTGTAAAAATGCCTATTAGTCACTTACTTCCTATTGTACAATTTTTTGGAGAGAATTAAAACATTTCTTTACAAAAAGAAGTAAAGATTGTAAGATTGTAAATCTAGTATTTGTATATGATTTACTTATTATAATTGTGCGTTATTATAATCAAATGGAATGGGGAAAAATGTCAATGTTTGAACGATTTGAAATTTTACATTAAAACGCATTTGGAAACAGTATAAACATAAAAACTTACGAACTACATAACGTTAAACTATGCAACTGTTTAATATGTACAATGTTGTTCAGTTGTACAATTACAAATGTTGTTGTTGTTGTTGTATACCCATGGCATATTTGGTTATATTATGTAATATATTCTTATGTAATATGTCTTCTTTTGCTTAAGTTAGATCTAAATAAATCAAAATTAAATAGCACAAAACATATCATATAGACAATAAACTTCAATGGGAAAGGCTTAAATATGATTGGATGATGTTTCTTGGCAGAACCACAAACTAAAGTATTTTACATCATTGCATAATGATTGTATAATTATGGCTGAGTAGCCCAAGTCTCGCGGAAGTACTTCTGTCATTCGCCTTTGTTAGTTCATGAATGTTAGGTAAACTTATCAAAAGCGCGTAAATGATAGCATATTAGCAGATGATAGCTATTCATAGAGCTGTAATAAAAATACACCCAGCACCACACAGTAATAAAACGAGTCCAAACCTCATCTGTGTCCCGCAGAGGGATTTCAATAGAACCCCGAGACATAGTTGCGACTCGAGCCTAAAACCCCAATATTGCAGGTTTCGGTTTGTACTAGTTCGTATCCAACAGTGATCAGAGATGCAGCAGCAACCTCACTCACACGCCAACTGAACTAAACAACAAAATACACTACACTTCCGGGTTAGCGGTCACACGCTTCAAATTAAAAGTCCTCAGAAACTGGAAACTCCTCATACATGCGCTTGACTCGTCCATCTTTAAATCAACAAAACCTGAACATTTTAGCGATCTTTCTGTCTTTATTAGTTCTTTTTCTTTTTTTAGTAATCCTGCGCTGTGACAAATTATTAAAAAATACAAACAAAGTAAAGTAAATAAATGCTGTTAAAAATAGTTTTTAAAAGAGTTGAGTAGGTTATATCATGTTACACAGCACTACAAATTGATGATAGTAATAATGATAATAATACTAATAACACATATACAACGATGTGATAGTAATATAATTGCATCTTAAATTATAATCTAATATTATATAGATAAAGAATAATGACCACAACAAAATATGCAATATGATAATAGTATAATTATATCTAAAACTATAATATTATATATAATATTACTAGTAGAAATACTACTACTAATAATAATAAATAAACAATGAAAATGATAATGTATTATTATATATAAATTACAATATAATTTTATATAGAAAAATAATAATAACCACAACAAAATATATATATAATAGTATAACTATATCTAAAATTATAATATTACTAGTAGTATTACTGCTGCTATACTAATACTATACTAATAATAAATATACAATGAAATTCTAATGCATAATTACATCTAAAATTATTATATAATATTAAATAGATAAATAATAAATACTAATAACAAATATAAAATGAAAAGATAATGTAGCCTATATATAAATAATAATAACCACAACAAAATATACAATATTTTAATAGTATAATTATATCTAAAATTGTAATATTACTAGTAGTACTACTGCTACTAATAATGATAATATGCACATATACAGAAATATGATAATAGTTATCTAAAATTATAATATAATATTATACAGATAAACAGTATCAACAACAACAATAATGTTGTTGTTGTATTTAGAAATGTTATTTTCTGACTGAGAGAAATGCTTTGGAGGTTGTATATGTTTGAAGAAATGGACAAGGACAATGAGTGGGTGGTGCTGATAGTGATGAGTCCTGGCGTTGGATCATTTGATATGGAAAACTGCTGAATGTTAATTAAAATGGTCCATTACAACATTGTTCTGTCCTGCTAGAGGCGCACAGGCAGTGAATGGAGGGTGTTTGGGGGAGGTATAGCATGTCATCTGGTTTTGATGTGTGTCAGTGTGTGTCTATGATGAAAAGAGGCCAAGGCTCTCTAAAGATCAGCTGTTGCTTTTGTAAGCGTTGAGATTTACAAGCAACAAGGATGTTTCACATACACAGCAGTGTTACTATATGTCTGACTGTGCACAGATCAGCAATGCAGTTATGAAAATGTCATTCTTGTGTCTAAAAGGATTACATTCAGCTAAAAAGGTATGTCATTTTCCAGTGCATTAATACCAATAATGAGTATACATATCATTATTGCTGATGTCTCAGTTGTTGTTCTTTATATATTTCAGTAAAACTATATGAAATGGAAGAACACAGTTAATATTGACTGGAAAATGCATGTTTCTTGGTATTGCAGTATCAGAAGAGTTTCTTTTCTCTGGTTGTCAGAGGCTATGGCCTCAGAGAAGCCGAATGGACAACGGAGGTCTTTAGAAGAAGACGTTGTTCCCCATCTCTCCTCTTTAAGGCTCGTGTCACAGAGTCATGCATGCAGCGTCCCAAGCCTTTCCATTGACTCCGGGACATGTTCACTGGAGCGCTGCCATGTGCTTGAGAGCAGTGAAGGTGATCTGATGCTTTACTAGCATTTCGTTAAGACTTTTCTTATGCAGCGATAATTACAGTCATCTTACCTGTGACTTCTCATTACTTTAGACTTTACATCAGAGAGCGCTCTATGTGATTGTGCTGAAACAAATGGCTTTTCAGAGGAAGAACTCCTGAACATAACTTTTGAAGCATGTGACACTACTGGCAAAGGTAAGACCTTCTCTTTCAACAGTGCTTTAGACAAGCTTGTTACACTAAAATCTTATACACTACTGTTCAAAAGTTTGGGCTCGGTGTAACTTAAAAATAAATCTTTTTATTTGGCAAGGGCACATTGATCAAAAGCAGTGTTGTGGAAAAATACTTTTAAAAGTAATAGGTACAATATTCCACTACTCCCTGTAAAGTAACTAATTGCGTTACTTTTTATGGAAAGTAATGCATTACATTACTTTTTCATGACTTTTTTTATCACCTGGTCTGGGCTTATTTGTTTGTTTTCTAATAACAAAAAAACAACAACAGCAAAAAAAAATTCTATTGTTGCCAAATGTAAAGGCCATTTTACAACAAAAGTGAAATTAATAACTCAGACTGAAGAAGATGCAAACTCACACCTGTACAGTAGAGGGCGCTGCTCAAAAAAACCTTTCAGCTCCTGCCATTCTGGATCGCAAAAGAAAGGACGCAGGGGAAGAAAGTCCAACACTAATACTTCAGCAATAAAAATGAAAAGAATTAAACTAAAATCATTTTTGCTCATTTGCATGGCTGAATTGCATCATCAAAGGTCATCAGC
Source organism: Gila orcuttii (assembly GCA_026230005.1). Taxonomy (NCBI): domain Eukaryota; kingdom Metazoa; phylum Chordata; class Actinopteri; order Cypriniformes; family Leuciscidae; genus Gila; species Gila orcuttii. The sequence continues at coordinate 65,235,531 of JAPDVR010000001.1, read as the reverse complement.
AAAGACTGTGGTTGATAAAGTGAGATTAAATACATAAATGATATTTGCGTTATTTAACATATTTAATTATTGCAGTTTTGTGTAATATTCTGAGCTTGCATTTCACTGTTTTTATTCATTTTGAGGAATACTGAATCTGTATAGTTGTGAAGAATATGTAAAAGCATGCGTACATTTAGGCTAGAACTATAATAATCAGAATATAATCATTTTCAAGACCTGCTTCACAGACAGGGTTTAGATTAAGCCTGGATTAGGTTTTAGTTCAATTGGGGCATTTAAGTAGCTTTTATAAACGTGCCTTAGAAAAAAAACATTACTGGTGTGCATCTTGAGACAAAACAATGACACTGACATATTTTAAGATACGTCAGTGCAAGTTGCTTTCAGTTAAAACAGCCCAAACATGCAGTTTAGTCTGGGACTAGTTTAAGCCTCGTCTGTGAAACCGGGGTATATGTGTTTTTGAAAGAAAATCAGTGTGTGTGTGTGTGTGTGTGTGTGTTAGGCTATCTATGTTGTTAAATGCATTACAGCATTAAACACTTGCAAAAAAAATATATTCTCAGTAAAAAAAAAAAAAACACCTGCAGGGCCTGAAAGAAATCGAGCCAGGTGAGAAAAAGTAACGCAAAAGTATCGTAACACATTACTTTACATTAAAAGTTACTAGGTAATGTAATTAGTTGCCTTTTAGGGAGTAATGAAATATTGTAACAAATTACTTATTTAAATTACATGATTTTTTTAAGAAATGTTCCCCAACACTGACAAGTGAAAGGAAAGACGTTTACATAATGTAAATAAATGCTTTTCTTTTGAACTTTCTATATATCAAATATTCCTGAAAAAAAGTATCATGATTTGCACAAAAATGTGAAGCAACTGTTTTCAACAATACTAATAAGAAATGTTTCTTGAGCAGCAAATCAGCATTTTAGATTGATTAGGGTGATTAGGATCATGTGACACTGAAGACTGGAGTAATGATGCTGAAAATACAGCTTTGATCACAGGAATACATTACTTTTTAAATAGAAAACAGTTATTTTAAATGGATTATTTTACAAGCAGATCTGACCGCCTCTCTCTGTTGCCTTCAGGAGAGGTTCAGGCCTCCACCGTGGTGCAGTATCTCCAGGCCATGACTCTCCAAAGCTCCGGTCAGGACAAGCTGACCAATTTACGACATATGTTGGACCCAGAGAGCCAGGACCAGCCTGTCAGCAGAGATGTGTTTCATGACACCATGAGAGAGTGGATCACCCAGTGCTGCCGAGACGGGTGAGAGACACGGGCAAACACGATGAGGGTTGTGACTCTATATGATGTGATATTGATAACTTTAAGTGTACTAAACATTGCATTTCATGTACAGAACTCCTGAGGGTAAAAACCAGGCAACAGGATCAGCCTTAAGAAAAATATCTAGTAAGTGAATAACAATAACTTACACTACCATTTAAAAGCTTGTTTTTTTTTATGTTTTTGAACGCAGTCTTCTATATGCTCACCAAGGCTGCATTTATTTGATCACTAAAAACAGTAATATTGTGAAACATTATGACATTTTTAAGGAACTGTTTTCTGTTTTAGTCATTTTTAAATGATAATTTATTCCTGTGATGTAAAGTTGAATATTCAGCATCATTACTCCAATGTTCAGTGTCACACGATCTTACACTGAAATGACACTGCATACACTGCATTCAAAAGTTTGGGGTACGGGTTTTTATTTTTTAAAGAAATTAATACTTTTATTCAGCAAGGACGCATTAAATTGATCAAAAGTGACAGTAAGGACACCTATAATGTTGCAAAAGATTCTATTTAAAATAAATGCTGTTCTTTTGAACTTTCTATTCGGCAAAGAATTCTGAAAATGTTGAAAACATGCTTAATATGTTTGTGGAAACTTTTCTTTGCTGAATAGAAGGTTCAAAAGAACAGCCTTTATTTAAAATAGAAATCTTTAGTAATATTATAGATGTCTTTACTGTCACTTTTGATCCATTTAATGCATCCTTTACTGAATTTCTTTTACTGACCCCAAAAATTTTGAATGGTAGTGTGAGTTAATATATGTGACCCTGGATCACAAAACCAGTCTTGAGTAGCACGGGTATATTTGTGGGAATAGCCAACAATGCATTGTATGGGTCAAAATTATAAATTTTTCTTTTATGCCAAAAATCATTAGGATATTAAGTAAAGATCATGTTCCATTAAGATATTTTGTGAATTTATTCGTTTATTTTTGTGAGTGAATGCAGCACTATCGCGATCATAAATGGACAACTTTAAAGGCGATTTTCTCAATGTTTTGATTTTTTTGCACCCTCAGATTCCAGATTTTCAAATAGTTGTATCTCGGCCAAATATTGTCATATCCTAACAAACCATACATCAATGGAAAGCTTATTTATTCAGCTTTCATGTGATGTATAAATCTCAATTTTAAAAAAATGACCCATGTGACTGGTTTTGTCATCCATGGTCACATATAACATGTAACTGTGCCATTTTAAACTTTAGTATTAAACCAGTCTCATACTGTTCCATAGGGTCTGAGTATCATCTTCCTTTAAACGAGGCCACGTTCACAGATGGAGTTGAATGTCATTGGTTAGTTCAGTCATTTCATTGCATCTGTCTTTTTACCACATTTTGAAGCCACACTCGTTTAGATTTCATCGGGTCTTCACGAGCATCTGCCATTTCAGCAGCAGTCTCTGATTCTGTCTGATTTCAGTGAGTCTGGAGATTTGTCAGGTTTAGTGTCTGAGCTCACACACACACAGCACAGGTTGAGTGAGCAGAACATCAGCTTGCTGAGGAGCGTTTCTCAGTGTGAGGACACCATCCTACAGCTCAGTCTGGAGGTATCAGAGCTGCACACCAAACTGGCCAGGTATATCCTCTAACATGCACCACAAAGCTATCTACTGTATCTTAACGTGTGTGTGTGTGTGTGTGTGTGTGTGTGTGTGTGTGTGTGTGTGTGTGTGTATACTATACATTTTAAGCCCTGGCCCCTCTACATTGTCAACATAGTCTACATTGTACACAATCAATCAATCAATAGTATACAATGTCATCAATATAATATAATAAAAATGTTTACGTGTATTCTTTTGTCTTGGTTAATGTCACCAGTGCGCAGCTGTATGTGGTGAGAGCACGGTCCCTTTCAGAGGAGCTTGATGAAACCCAGTGTGCACTGAGGGAAAGCCAGGACGAAGCCGCAAGAGCACAGGCCAGCAACTGCGTATTAGTATGAATCAATTATGCTAATTAAGTTAATAATAATGATTTGGTTTTATAAATGACTATTCTTACACAATAACTTGACATTTGTCTTTTAGATAAAGGAAAGTGAACGCTTGAAAGCTCTAATCCAAATAACTGAAGAAAAGGTATTGACTTTGTCTTTGATAAAATCATATATCGTGAAACAGGGCCGTTGCTATTTCACCAGTACTGGGGCACAGGCCCCCATCAGAAAAGTGTGTCCATATTTTATATTTATACATTTATACATCATATATAAACACAGCATTTTTTTTTTACCTCATCCTGCACTATTTTGGTTTTCTATCTTATTAAATATCTCTTTACTATTTCAGTTTGAGAAATAGTTGCAAACAAAACTGTCCAAATGAATCCAACTGAAACCTTTTTGCAAACATGTTTATTTAACGATTAGGTTAAAAAAGTGTTTATGGAAACCCATTTCTGCCACATAAGGGGCAAAAATCGTTCTTTGGTAAATCTTAATTACCACATTAAAAAAAACACAATTATGAGATAAAAAGTTCTGAAAAAATGTAATTAAAAATTTGGAAATTATTAAGTCATAAAATTATGATAAAAAGTTGTAATGTCTAAAAAAGGTCACAATTAAGACATTAAAATAAAAGTTGAAATTCACAAAGTCATAAGTATAACATATTAAGTCAAACTATGACATTAAAAAGTTGAAATTATGAGGGGAAAAAAATCTATATTATGAATAATTTTTTGTAATCATTTAGTTTTTACTTTTTAAGTCATAATTTCGACTTAGTCATATTTTCAATTTTTTCATCTCTTAAATTTAACTTAGTATTTCATAATTTGGACTTTTCAACTAAAATTATGATTTACAATAGTATGATTAATTTTCTGATGAGACGGAAATGGGCTATATAAGACATTCATTCATGAATAGTTCTGTTATTTATTTAGTCACATTATCTTCCACAGAGTGAAAAATTAACCCTTGAGAAGAACATTGCTGAAGATCGAATGAACAAACTTAGAAGAGAAAACTCTGAATTAAGGGTGAGAGAATACTTAAGTGTGCAGTTACTTTACTGGCCACAGGGGGAGCTAAATTAATACTGTCTAATAATGTTTACAGGGAAAATTAGAGGAATCTCATATGGTACTGGCTGTGAAAAACAGGGACCTTACAAAGGTGATATTAAACTTGGTGATGATTGATTTTAGTCCTACAAACAGAGTTGAGTACATTTGTGTCTTTCTTTGTGTCATTTGTTGTTTATTTCACATAGAAAAACATCCTGCTGGAAAAGCTGAAGGACACTCACTATGAAAGTCACAAAATTATCGAGGTATTCCAATGTTGAGTCTATTTTGAACATGTGAAATAATGGTTTGACTATTCAGTGATGGTGTTCTGTTGTCTGCTAATGCATCTGAAGGGTCTGCAGTCAGAATTGATGAGACTACAAGAGCACTCACAGCAAGCACTCTTCAGGTAAACTCCCCGTATGCAGCTCTTCGGTCAGTCTGTTGTTTCATTTGCAGGAAAATTCAATTGGTACTTGTGAAAAGTAAAAATGACCCATTGTTTGTGCTCTAAATCAGGGGTTTTCAAACTGGTGTCTGGGGGCTGCAAGGGAGTGACAGAACGTCAGTGCAAAAGTCTAGACAAAAACTGTGAAAAAAGATTAAAATAAATAAGTAAATAAAATAAAAAAAATAAAAAATGTGATTAAAATGAAAAGTATTAGAAAATAAGTATTAGTCACTTATTAAGTAGATTACATTGGATTAAAATAAATAAGTAATTTGATTAAAATTAAATGAACAAACTAAATAATACATTTTACTGTAATAATCAGTGATTAACTATAGCCACAAAGTAGAACGTGAATGAGTAACCAAGGAAACTAAAACAGAGAGTGACATGTGAAGGCCAAGTATGGTAACCCATGTCCTCTGCATTTAACCCATACAAGTTAGTGCACACACATTAGAAGTTGTGAGTAGTGAACACACACACACAGAAAACCGTGGACACACATACCCGGCGATTGGTGGTTAGGTGCCTTGCTCAAGGGCACATCAGTCATTCCCTGCTGGTATTGAGAATCTAACCCGCAACCTTCGGGTTCTTCTAACCATTAGGCCACGACCGCCCCAGAACATACATGTTACAGTACCCCCTGGAAGGTGGATCCTTGCGACGTAAACAGTCCAACTGAGGAGGGAGTGTGGGGGCTCTAGAAGAAAACGAGGGGCTGGCAAAGGGCAGGAAATAATAGGCAATGGTGTCGGGAGAAACCAGAGTGGCGACGACAGTTGGAGGACCCAGGAGCAGGAGTAGCTAGGCAGGGACCCAGAGCACAGCCAGAATAAAAGCCCACGGCGATTAGGGAGGAGACATGGGAGAGATTTGGCTGTCGACTCCAGGGGGACGGCCGACGGAGACCTAGGCGCAGACAGAGAGGAGATGGGACCGGGCAACACCGATGGCCCTGAATGCCGAGTCGGAGCCACAGGGGCGAGGGCCGGAGGTGAAGCCAGGGTGCCTGAGGACTGAGGCGGAGCCAGTGGGACTGAGGACCGAAGTGGAGCCGGAGAGTAGGCAGAGCCAGACAGAGCCAAAGGAGTGGAAAGACGGAGCGCAGCAGACGTCTTTTAAGTCTTTGGTGCAGGCAGGGTGACATCTGACCAAGGTGTAGTCGGAGGGACGAGGGAGCCCGGTGGAGCCGCAATGATGATGGTATCTGGTGGACCCCGAGGGAGGGAGGAGCCCAGGTCGACAGGTTGACGGACCGAGGTGATGTGATGCGATCGACAGCTTGAGGCAGAGCCAGGGATCCTTGTGCCTAGGAGGATCTGGAAACTGGAAGGCCCGAGACAGATCAACACAGAGTGGTGTTAGAGGTGAAGTCGAGGGGCTGAAGGGAACCAGCAGAAGTGGGACTGAGGAAATGGCTGATATTGGAAGAGGAGGCGGGAAAGTGAGGCTGGGCGGGAACTCTGGGTACACAGGAGAACTAGCGGGGAAGGGAGAACCAGGAAATCTTCCACTTCACAATAGTTCCCGGAGGCCAGGCACAACAGGGGCTTCCCTCCATGCCCTCAAACTCCACAAATAACCCCACAGGGACGGATGATGTAGCGGACTCACGCTGACGTTTCGCGGGGCGAAGGCTCCGGGGCGAAGGCTGGCTCCGTCCTCCTTTCAGGCTGTGGCTCGTGTATTGTTGGAGGCTCAAGCGCTCCGTCTACGGTGGGCTCTGGCATCATCTCCGTGCAGCTCGTGAGAGGTGGCTGGCTGGGTTCTGGATGCGGAGTGGGGCTGATGTTCTCCGCGGGGGCCGATGGTAAATGCTGATCCATTGTTAACCAGCATCCACTCCACAAATTTGAAGAAATTCTTCAGAGGACCCAGGCCTGCTTTTTTTCCAGCATTGAAGCTGGTAAAATAAAAAAATGCACAGAGAGCGGTCCGGAAAGTTGTTATAGCACGCCAGATCTAAAAATCTACTGGTGTGGGTCTCGAGAGATTGCTGCCCCTGCACCAGGCAGAACAGCTGGACTGTCGGTAAATCCATATTTCTTCTTACTCCGTTTGAGAGTCTGTTATTCTGTAATCTTTAATTAATCCAAAATAAACACAACCACGTATACATCGACAATAACGGAACTAGGGAAACTTAGGGCTTAAATACAAGAAAAAAACAAAGGGAAGTAAATGAACACAGGTGAACAGAATCTAACAATCAGTGACAATAGCAACAAACTAGAGCGTGAATGAGTAACCAAGGGAACTAATATGAACAGGCAAACAGGAACAGAGCAAACAGAGAGAAAACAAAACTAAAACAGAACAAATGTGTTAGAGTACATTACTATAGTGAGTAGAAAAAATATAATAATGGAACTTAATTAAAAGTAATTTGATTTGTAATATTTATATTTCAGAGTATAAATTGGGTGTTTATAAAAGATAGATGCATTTTAAATTTTAGAATGAGGGTCCCTCACATGAGGATGATAATTTTTGGGGGTCTGTGGCATCTTAAAAATTGAAAACCTCTGCTTTAAATGACTGCCTAGAATATCTCAGAAACATCAAATGTTTGATTGTGTTGCTACGACAATAAATTTAGCTTTCATATTTTGAGAGACAAAGCATTTTTACATAATTTTTACTAGTATTTTTTTTATTTTTTAGCAATTTTTCTCAATAGAGTATTAAACATTTGTTTTGATTGTGTGATAAAAAAAATTATAAGCTGAAGACGAGGACACGGGCACTGCAGTATAGTTGATTTATTTACAAAACTCAACTTACAGAAATAAACAGGAACAAAAGAACAAATGCCAGGACTTCAGAGAACAAACAACCATACACGGACGACGACCAACAAACACTGAGGGAAAACACAAGGCTTAAATGAACAGGGACTAATGGGATGATTAACAGAACACAGGTGAAGGGAATTACTAATTAAAGTGACCGGGAAACACTAACAGGACTAAACCAAAATCACAAAGACAGGGGGAAACAAGATCACAGAACATAACTAAACACATATAGAACATGACAGAACCACCCCCTCCCCGAAGGCGCGTCCTCGCGCCGTATAACATCCAAAGGGGTGGGAGGGTGGGCGCCCTGGAGGCTGACGAGGGCATGGTGGTGCAGGGACGGGAAGCCTCCAGGGTGGAGCTGGTAGCTCGGGGAACCGGGGTGGAACAGGCTGTGGACATGGCCATGGCGGAGCAGGTTGTGGGTGTGGCCACGGCGGAGCAGGCTGTGGGCGTGGCCAGGGCGGAGCAGGCTGTGGGCGTGGCCAGGGCGGAGCTGTCGGACCCTCGGGCGTCCAGGGCGGAGCTGTCGGACCCTTGGGCGTCCAGGGCGGAGCTGTCGGACCCTCGGGCGTCCAGGGCGGAGCTGTCGGACCCTCGGGCGTCCAGGGCGGAGCTGTCGGACCCTCGGGCGTCCAGGGCGGAGCTGTCTGATATTTCTTCAGGTGGCCATGGCGGTGAAGACCCTTCGGGTGGGCGCCCCCCCAAAATTTTAATGGGGAAATTGACAGGAAAGGGGGGATCCGGCAGCAAAGAGGGTCTTGGACTGGGCAGGACCAGCGGAGGATCAGTGGGCTCTGGTGCATCTGGTGCAGGATCAACGGGCTCTGGTGCAGGATCAGTGGGCTCTGGTGCATCTGGTGCAGGATCAGTGGGCTCTGGTGCATCTGATGCAGGATCGACGGGCTCTGGTGCAGGATCAACGGGGCCAGCACATCATGGGACTCGGAACTGGACAGGGCCAGCACATCATGGGACTCGGAACTTGACGGGGCCAGCACATCATGGGACTCGGAACTGGACGGGGCCAGCACATCATGGGACTCGGAACTGGACGGGGCCAGCACATCATGGGACTCGGAACTGGACTCATGGACCAGAGCTGATGTGCGTGCCGCCCACACACACAGAACAGCCACAATCAGTACCGTGTCCTCATGAGCAGATCCAAGTGCGGCGTATTCAGTCTCTGGCGGGCAGGCGATTGGCTCCGGTTCTGGCAAACAGGCGACGGGCTCTGGCTCTTGCTCGAAGACTGGCTCTGGCTCTTGCTCGAAGACTGGCTCTTGCTCTTGCTCGAAGACTGGCTCTGGCTCTTGCTCGAAGACTGGCTCTGGCTCTTGCTCTTGCTCGACAGGGCGGATGAGATGAGGATTGGGCTGGACGCAGAGATGTTGATATTGAAAAAGCTGTCTAGACCCATATCGCTAGTGATGTTACGTCTGACACCGACGCTCCGAAGCTTTCTTCAAACTCGAACGGTCCTTGCAATGAACCACTGCTTCGGAGCTTGTATCATTACCTCACTAGTCACGTGAAAATGCCGTCTGAAGCAAACACACTGCTTCACTCCTGTAGTGAACCACCTGACTGCTCTGACAGCCCAATCCAGTGTTGACAGGTTTGAAACCTGGCGGCTGTATTTCTTATAAAAGTGAAGCTGTTTTTGTGTACTCCTGCATCATCAGTTCCATGCGAAAGGATATTCTCTAAAGCTGGTGAAATTGTTTAAAAAAAAAGAAATCGCCTTTCACCAAAGACTGTGGAGAAAATAATATTTCTGAATATTAACCATACCATTTAATGAACACTTATAAGCCTTCTGTATGATGTAGCCTACCTAAAGCACACCCTCTGACACATTTTATTATTATTATTAATTTGAGAACATATGAACATTGTTACATAAAAATATGCATCAAAGACAGAAACTTCCAAAACTCTCTGCTATACAACTACAACCAGTTACACAAGCACATCCTTTTCAACATACAAAAATATCAGTCCCACAAGTTATAGAGTTCTGCTTCCCACAGCTAAACAAGATAAAGCTTTCACACATGATACTGCCCTGCTAAAAAAACAAAAAAAAAAAACTATAGACACCATTACAGAAATTCTATTGGATTTAATGGTTTTCATGGGAATTTTATTGGTTATAATGGAAATTATAGTGGTGTCTGTGGGTCTCTACTGATTATGTGTTGGGTTCTATTGCTGGGGCATTAAATCCTAATGGAATATGTGCCAAACACACTACAAAAAGAATTCTGTAGTGGTTTAAATGGTAAAAGCCAGTTTAATAGAAACCATTAGAATTTCTGTGATGGTTTCCAACTTTTTTTAAGCTGGTCTGATCTTCTGTCCTTGTCTAAAGAAATAATTACACACACACACATCATGCTTAATGTTTTATTATCAATGTGAACACATGAAATTCATCAGTATCTGTAAAATTCACCTACATAAATGAGTTTCACAGCACTAACACTGTTTCAGCTTTGATCGCCTCGGTAAACACGTCATAAAGGGGGCGTTAACATAAGCCTACTTGCATTTTATGGTTGTCATCTTTGTTGCATTACATTTACTTCACCAGGAGATGGTGCTGCAATTTCTATCTGAATGAAGCTTCGAGTAATGAACCATTTTCGACACAATTGTTTTGGAAAGCAATAATGCTTCGAAACGCTTCATTTAGCCACCACTACATATCGCCCATATCCTCCTCTGTGACCTCCACGGATCCCCCGGAAAATTGCTTTGCGGGTTCCTAAAAAAGCCTGCTTATCCATCTCCATCTTCCACTGGAGGCTTTCACTGGAGGTTTTTTCTTTTAAGGGTTGGTCGTTCTGTCAGGTTGGTGTGCAGGTAGCTGAAGACAAGGGCACGGGCACTGCAGTATAGTTGATTTATTTACAAAACTCAACTTACAGAAATAAACAGGAACAAAAGAACAAATGCCAGGACTTCAGAGAACACACAATTATACACAGACGACGACCAACAAACACTGAGGGAAAACACAAGGCTTAAATGAACAGGGACTAATGGGATGATTAACAGAACACAGGTGAAGGGAATTAGGCCTACTAATTAAACAGACCAGGAAACACTAACAGGACTAAACCAAAATCACAAAGACAGGGGGAAACAAGATCACAAAACATAACTAAACACATATAAAACATGACACTTACATAATATGTGTATATATTGTTTCATGGCTTTGTTTAAATATTGTGCTTTTTTGTAAAGGAATTTTTAAATCATTTTTGGCAGGTTAAATAAATACCACATCAGCTCTCGTGGTCCACAGAGGACAGGTGTGACAAACCATCAGTCTCTTCACCATGAGATTCAGGATGCTCAACTGGTAACAGTCCATTAGTTCATTCACATACAGAATACTGCTGGTTGGGACCATCTCTCACGACCAAAATTGTACGAATTTGTAAAAGGTGGCTTATTCGTATGAATTCGTACGTGATTGGTAGGTTTAGGGGCGGGGTCAGGGGTAGGTCATTCGTACGAATTCATACGAATTGGGGAACTCAAAAAATATCGTACGAGTGAGGTCGTATGAATACGAATTAGTCACCTCGTAAAATTCGTACGAATTGCCGTGAGATCGGGTTGGACCATCCGCAGAGGTTAACCCTCTGAAGCATGAATTATTACATTCCTGAACTCTTTTAAATTATGCATTTTTACTCATCTGTCACCTTAGTGGACAACTTGCATGTATTGTTATATAATGTAAAGTATCTTACAATTGTTTTAAAATATTTTACATTACATACTATTATTTACCTAAAAAATACAGATTCTGTTAGTTGCTGAGCTGCTTAAAAGACTGAAGAAACCCTTGAGAAAAAGAAGCGTGCTTAATATTTTTCATATATATATATATATATATATATATATATATATATATACATATATATATATATATATATATATATATATATATATTTTTTTTTTAACTACATGTACTTGCAAATAATATAATATTAATGAAATAAAAGGCAGTGTAAAGAGAGAGTAGCCTACACTTGCATGAATATTTCTTTACACACTTTTAAAAATAATACAATAGAAGTAATTATGAAAATGACAAATAAAGATGTACTTGAGTGGGCCAAAAGTTTTCTAAAGTTTAGCTAATTGTATTTAATATAACTTTAAACTACGATAGCCTATAATTACTTTGCAATTTAGTGAAACATTACATTCAGTTCACACATAAGTATTTTCTTTTAAAGTATATTGTTTATCTAATAATTACTCTTAAAAAGTAGCCTATATTTAAGCGTACCTCTTTTTCACAAGGGAAGGCTGCAATAAGTTTCTGACCTTTTTGACTGTTTCAATCCTCTTGTCTCTCTTTCTGCAAGTTAGATCTTTCTGCCAGTAGGTGGCGATATGTGACTACCTTCATGATCATACCCCTTTTATATAATCTGTTCAAAGGGACTTATCCATTCAGAAATTAAGCAACTGAATTGATTCTGTTTTGTCTCAGCTTCGAACAGTTATTGTTGGTGGCCCAAAAATAGACTAAGGAACTGGGAATATGTCTTTGAAATGTCAAATACTTGACTTATTGTGTATTGAACGGTTGTTTAAAAGCAATATAAGGCCGTGAAGGCCAAGTGTCGTAACCTATATTCCTAATTTATCCTCTGCATTTAGGAGTAGCGAATAGTTAATAGCTGATATTGAGAATCAAACCTGCATCCTTCAGGTTACCAGTCTGACTCTCTAACCATTAGGCCACGGCTGTCTCAGACAAACTTTGATGTTGGCTTGAGAAAGCGCTGACCTTGGAGCGGGATTCGAACTCGGGTCTGCCCACAGTGCTATTGCTCTGATATATCACACCCATAATCGTGGTGTTGGTCTCATTACCTAGTCGGCCATATTGAACTTTCAAACAGAATCTTCTGTGGTGGTTTCCATGCAGAATCGGTAAAAAAGGTTTTACACGTAAAAGCAAAATGGATGTACTAGCTGTACAGTATATGTCCTCTTCTACTTGTCTTTCAGTCCCAGAATGTGGCTATGGAGTTGATTTGCGGTTCTCTCAGCCAGATCTTACCCACCATCCCCCAGAGAGGAGACATTCAGAACCTCCAAAAGATCAAGCCTGAGTTGTCCCATATCCTGCACGCACAACTCTCAGAGACTGTGAGAAACATACACAGAACACCAACTACTGTTTTTTTTTTCCCAAATTACTAAAATAATAGAGTTATTGTACAGTTTATTAATATTATTATTCAATCACACCAGAATTTGGACTTTTTCAGATTTTTGGGACTTATTGGTCGAGTCAAGTCACCTTTAATTATATAGTGCTTTATATGATATAGATTGCTTCAAAGCAGCTTTACAGTGATAACAGGAAAATAATGTGTTTCCGGCTGTTGTTCAGCTGAAGTCAGCTTAGTGTTTATTCAGATCTGTTGTAAAGATCATCAATTATTAAATTAGTTCATCTCATCCATAAAACAGTTCTGCAAAAATTATGTCATCGCCCAGCTCAGTTCAGTTTTCATACAGCAGCGTCAGCGTATAATTAGCTGTCATTTTTGTGCATAATTACTGAAATTGTGATCGTGTGTACAGTATATAATCTTGGTTATACTTTACATTTTAAATATGATTTTACAATTTATTAATTTTAATTGTCATTTTCAAAATTATATCATTGTCCATTCTTGTAATATTATTTTTGCATTTATTTGAAATGTAATATTATTTTTTACAATAGTATTATTAGTGATTGCATTTATTTGATATATTAAAAAAGTGCACATACAGTAAAATAATATCTACATTTTTTAATGTAATCTACTAGTGAAATGAGGACTAATATACATGATATTCAGTATTATATATATATATACTATCTTTAAACCTCTATAAGCTTTTATTTCATCCCACACGCTTTACATATAAATATAAAGTAGGTGTTCGATGGCTTGCTCATGTTAAACATTGTTAAAAAATTGTGGAAATATGACACAAATGCAAGCTGTGTAAATAATGCAGAATTTGCTCGATTTTGCAAATTCTGTGATCACAAAATCATATCACAAACATACAACACATCCACTAAAGATGACACCAGACACTAAACTGACAGAGAACTGAACACATATGTGATGTTGATGGTGATTGATGAGTGCACAGCTGAACATAATAACTGTCTGTGACAACAAATGAATGATTAAGAGAGACGATGATGAAGCACACAGAGTCCAAACAAACTGATTGTCAATGTGTTAACTAAAAACTAAAACAACAAAAAAAAAAATCTTGAAATTAAAGGTTAACTCAAAATAAAATAAAATACACAAAAACTTAAACTTATTTTCTTTCACCAAGTTACCAAGGAAACATTTCTCATTTTTATTTCATTTAACTTTAATGTACTAAAATAACTAAAACTAAAACTGAAAAAAATTAATGAAAAGTATAGCCATATTAAAAAAAAAATCAAATACTTATAAACGACATATATATACAACTAAATGACTAAAATGAAAACAGAAAATATAAAAATAAATACTAATAATATAAAAAAAAATACAAGATTTTCTCAATGATACTAGAATAGTAGTCGACCGTAAAAATAAACTGTTGTTTCAAACATGCAAACTTTCTTTGTCTGCTCTTCAGGACAAAGTTGGCAACAATACAAGTGAGAAGTTACAGAGACTCTCTCTGCAGGACCAACAGCATGGACGTTCTAGGCATCAGCTGGTGACACTGTAATGAATCATTTCCATTATCCTTTTAACGTTGCTTTGCATTGCATGACATTGATGAATATGTTGTCCATCATGCTTTCCAGTCTAAAAGAGCTGGAGCTTCTTGAAGCTCCGCTGGCAGCGCAAGGACAGCACAAGGCCAAGCGTCAGACACAGGAGGATCACATAGCGGCTGCCATCACCTGGTGGAGAGGTCAGACTGCCCGAGATCCACAAGAGGCTGTGGCAGACACGCACAAACAGATCCAAAGCCTGGAGGTCGATCGCACAAAAGCCCAGGTGGAAGAGACTAAGCGCGGCGTGAGGGAGCTTCTCAAAGACCAGGGAACGAGCACACAGGAAGACTCTCAGATTCAGTTCAGAGATGTGGCTGTGATCACTGATTCATCAGTAGAAGAAGACCTGCTGAAGTCCCTGAGAAAAGTGGAGGACATGGTGGCCCATGTGGTTATGGGCAGCGAGAAGAGGATGAAGGAGAGGATAGAGGCCATCAGCATGAGGGTGGAGCAAGCGTTAAGCAGAGCTGAAACCACTGAGAGTCAACTCAATGCCCTGGAGGACACGATCTCTGCCAACACACAGGTGTGGACTGACACAGTATTACTGCCACCAAATATATTTACACTACCAGTCAAAAGTTTAGAATAATTAAGATTTCTTTAATATGTTGTTAAGTCTCTTATGCTCACCAAGGCTGCATTTTTTTTATTGAAATTACAGTAAAAATAGTAATATTGTGATATATTATTTAAAATAACTGTTTTCTGTTTTAATATATTTTAAAATGTAATTTATTCCTGTGATGCAAAGCAAATTTTTCAGCATCATTACTCCAGTCTTAATTGTCACGTGATCCTTCAGAAATCATGTGCTGATTTGGTTTTTATTGCTGGTGCTTGATTATTAAGAAAAAATTGTATTATTATCAATGTAGGAAACTGTCATAAATTTGTTCAGGATTATTTGATGAATATAGAAAAACACCATTTATTTGAAAAAGAAATCTTTTGCAACATTATAAATGTCTTTACTGTCACTTTTGTGTGTGTGTGTGTGTGTGTGTGTGTGTGTGTGTGTGTGTGTGTGTGTGTCAATTAGTCAGCAAAAACTTTTTGTTGTTGTTTTGTTTAAACAGTAAGTTGATCGAGAGCCAAACATTGATCATAATTAATCTTTCATGAGAACCAGATCAGCATATTAGAATGATTTCTGATCATGTGACACTGAAGAAATGATGCTAAAAAGTTCAGCTTTGCATCCCAAGAATAAATTACATTTTATAAAACGGTATATTATTCAGAAAATTATCTATTTTGAATTGCAAAAATATTTCACAATATTACTGTTCCTTTTCGAGGGAACTCGCCTTATCTTCTCCCTTACCCGAGGGATCCAGTGCTCTCTTGCCGGTGTCGGAAGCCCGTCCTGCGGCTTTTTCCACCCGGGGAGAAAGCCCAATGCTTCAGTTCTCTAGCTCCGAGGAGTTAGATGTACTGAGCATTGATGAATGTGATACAATCATTAATAGGGAAGAGGATTCACCATCTCTTTCCCCTGCATATGAAATGCTTGTGGAAGTGATACCTCGTGCTGTTGATAAATTACATATTGATTGGCCTTGCAGAGAGACAATGTGCTCGTCCTAAAAGCAAGTTAGAAGAGCGCTTTCTAACATCTAATTTATCATCTCCATCACGGGCCCTTCCATTCTTTCCCGATCTACTTAGTGAGCTATGTAGATCGTGGAATAAGCCATATTCTTCACGTCTCTTCAGTCCCCAAGTGCACACATATTCAGATATAAGGGGACTGAAGGAATATGATTATGGGTCGATGCCCCCGGCGGAACAGACACTCGCGAGCTATCTGTCTCCTGGGTCATCATCGTCCCTGAAGCCTCCTGTGTTGCCCACTAAACCTCTGAAAATGACTTCTAATTTAGTGGGTAAAGCTTATACGGCAGCAGGTTAAGCTGGAGCCTGTCTTCACACTATGGCAGTGCTTCAAGCCTATCAGGCAGACCTGTTGAGGGATCTGGATAAGAGTGAGGGAGTCAGCTACAGATCTTTCTCTCAGGCCTACGAAGGAGACCGCTCGTGCCATTGGGTGGTCTATGGCAGCCCTCGTAGCTACTGAGAGACACCTATGGCTAAACCTAGCATAAATATAAGAAAGAGACCTGAATTTCTGTTAGATGCCCCTTTTTCTCCCTCTGGTCTTTTTGGTGACTCAGTGAACACAGTCGTTGAAAGGTTTCAAGAAGCAAAGAAACAATCAGAGGCTTTTAAGAAATTTCTCCCTCGCTGAGTCCAGCCCCCTGGGGATACTGGGCGTGAGCATCCTCAGCCAAGCTCCTCACATCGCGCACAACAGAAAGTGTCTTCGACACTCTCAGCCGAAGCCCTCTAAGTCAAAGCCGGATCTGAGGACCGTTCTTATGGCAAAGAAGGCTTCGGCTCAAAAAAGGTCCTGACGCCACATGCGTCAGACCATTGAGGATAGCCCCAGCCAGGGTGGAGAGGTGTTCACCTCTGTACACGGTGCCCGTTCCACTTCGGGGTCCTCAGGGGAGCGTCTTGCCAACCCCGCCACCCTTGGTGCTTCGGGCGCAGCAGTCCTCAGCGAGCTCTTGGCTCAGCGTCAACTCGACATTGCGTCAGACAAAAACAGTCAATTCGGTTGTTTCCTGCCAGGATGCTTCAGGTCACCGAAGTTACTGTTACAATAACACCAGAGGCCAGTCTCGAGAGACTGGTACACTTAGTAAATTTTCTGACAGAGTGGAAAAATCTGCCGAATATATCTCCATGGGTCCTGCAGATAATAAAGAAAGGTTACAGAATCCAATTTGGTTCTCCTCCACCTCGTTACAACGGGGTGTTACTCACATTAGTACATCCCGAGCAGGCTCTGGTAATGGAGCAAGAAGTAGAGTCTCTATTAGCGAAGGGAGCTCTAGAGCAGGTGTACTCGCCCGACAGAGAATCTTGGTTTTACAGCCTCTACTTTATTGTTCCAAAAAAGGATGGAGGGTTGCATCCCATTTCAGATCTTCGTCTGTTGAATCGTGCAGTCATGAAACTCAAGTTCAAGATGCTCACACTCAAACAGATCGTGACCCAAATCAGATCCGAGGACTGGTTTATCACGATAGATTTAAAAGATGCTTACTTCCATGTCTCCATCCTCCCTCAACACAGGAAGTTCCTGAGGTTTTCTTTTGGGGGCAAAGAATACCAATATCGGGTGCTTCCTTTTGGTCTAGCTCTGTCACCCCGCACATTCACGAAGTGCGTAGATGCAGCTCTGGCCCCGCTCAGGCTGCAGGGCATAAGCATTCTGAATTGCATAGACGACTGGCTGATTCTGGCGGAATCAGAGCAGTCAGCGGTTCTGCATCGAGATGTCGTCCTCGCTCACATGAAGATATTGGGGTTGAGACACAATGCCAAGAAGAGTGTGCTTTCTCCACTACAGAGAACCACTTTCCTTAGTGTGGTATGGGATTCAGTCACGATGCGAGCCACTCTATCGCGCGATCGTATAGCTGCTATCCTCAGAGCCACAAAAGAGTTGAAGCTAGGCCAGTCACGCACTGTGAAACAGTTCGAGAAACTGTTGGGCCTCGTGGCAGCAGCATCCAATGTGATAGCCTTTGGCCTACTGTACATGAGACCCTTGCAGTGGTGGCTCAGAACCAGAGGGTTCTCCCCGAGGGGAAACCCACTTCGTACGATCAAGATCACGCGGCGGTGTCTCCGCGCCTTGGTTATATGGAGGAAACACTGGTTCCTATCCCAGGGTCCAGTGTTGGGAGCTCTTTGCCATCGAGTTGCAAGAACTGCAAGTAGCACCACGCTGGCCGAGTCAAATTTGGTTTGCGGACCTAATTCATCTCCCCGATGGCCTTCCCTTGGAGATCCCGATCAGGAGAGACCTTCTGTCTCAGGTTGGGGGTACAATATTTCACCCCCGACCATAGATTTGGAAACTATGGGTTTGGCCTCTGAGGGGGCCCAACTTAAAGAGAGTGGTCTCTCAACTGAGGTTGTTGAGACCATTCTTAGCTCCAGAACTCCAGCTATGAGCAAATTATATGCACTAAAGTGGAGAGTTTTCATGTCTTGGTGTCACCAGCATCAGTGGGATCCAGTTAACTGTTCAGTTAGTGCAGTACTTGAGTTACTCCAAGATCGCTTTGGTCTACGTGGCGGCCATTGCGGCTTTCCACGCCCCGTTGGGTGTTACATCTTTGAGTCGAGACCCTCTGATCATACGTTTCCTTCATGGCACCTTGCAAATGTGGCAAATTTCTGACATTCAGGACCATTTTTCTTCTAGCTATTTCGTCCCTCAAGAGAGTCGGAGACCTTCAGGCCCTGTCGGTTTCACCCACCTGCCTTGGGTGCACTTGCAAGCACTGGACACTTATGTCTTTAGGGTTTCCCCGTGGAGAAAATCTGATCAGTTATTTGTCTGCTTTGGATCACCTAAGAATGGTCCTTCAGCCTCTAAGCAAACAATCAGTAAGTGGATAGTTGAGGCTATCTCTCTTGCTTATGAGTCCTCTGGCCAGCCATGTCCTTTGGTGGTCAGAGCTCATTCTACTAGGGGTATGGCGGCCTCTAAAGCCTTATTATTTGGGGTTTCCCTTCAGGAGGTTTGTGATGCGGCAGGGTGGTCCTCGCCGCTCACATTCGTGAGGTTTTATAGCCTGGACCTGGGTGCTGCCCCAGGTTCTCAGGTGCTTTTTACTTAGATTTTCGACAGTTTCACATACAGGCAATTGCAAGTCTGCCGTATTGGGAATTCTCGTTCCCAAGGGGTCGTCGACGCAGCACGAGTTCCCTCGAAAGGGAACTTCTCAGGTTACGACTGTAACCCTAGTTACCTGAGAAGGGAACAAGACGCTGCGTCATCCTGCCATACTTCCTGCATCCCTGTGATCGACTTTGCTTTGGCTCTCGAAGCCAGCGCCGGTTGCATCGGATGTGCTTTTATCCTTTCCTGGTCATGACTCGTGACCCGTGACACTCATTCTTTCCATTTGACTAGTTGACATACGTGCTTCAGATGTAATCACGCGGAGGCGTTCCCAAGGCGTCGTCGACGCAGCATCTCGTTCCCTACTCAGGGACATTTTTACTGTATTTCTGATCGAATAAATGCAGCCTTGGTGAGCAGAGGAGACCTTCCAAACTTTTGAATGGTAGTTTATATGAAGTTTGTAACCTGCATATTTAGACTATAATTGATCTAACATGTTCTTTGTTTTGTTCTAGTCGTTATGTATGTCTCAATCTATGGCTACTGGCATCCTGGATTGTGGCTCAGCTGACATCACATTCTTTTCCACACCACAGCCTCTTACTCAGGAAAGCGCCCTCAATCCTTTTTCATCCAAAAACGGTATTGACTACCTCTGAAGTTATCTTTGTCATACTTTGTATGTTGTTGTTCCAGTTGTGACGTTGCAGAAATAGAAACCGTTTCTAAAGGGGCTTTCCCACCAGAGGAACATTTTCATAGTTCATCTAACTATTGGCAGAAGCTTTTTGGCTTGTTTGCACCGCAGGAACTGGGAATGATTTTAGTATTTTAGATTATTGTTTTATATTTTTGCACCAGGCAGTTATAGGAACTCAGTAATAGGAACTAGCCACCAGGGCCGTCTCCTGAGAACAAAATTTCCCCCTAGGGCCATTTTCCTGGTCACTTACGTCCTGCCGCTCTGGTGTGGGACTTTTATTTTGATGGCACTGAGAATGCCAGAGCCTGAGCACACAGCGCTGCCATTCTCCGTGTTCATTATTTTCTGATGATTAACAGACTATATGTAATATGATATTAAATAGAACTGTTAAACACAGAAAGTAAACGGGCTCTACACTAAGCTTTTAATTGTCTTAACCACAAATTATTGGTCAGGAAATTTATGTAAGTGAGGAAATATAAACAAATGCACTGCTTTTACACATGTATTTATATTAGTGGTGTTCTATTCTGAAATCAGCCTGTGTAAAATGATTTTTTAGTAGGATTCTTTCTGAAGGTTACATCATGATGCCAGTTGCGTCCTTCTGAGTGAAACACTGAATTATTTAATCTCTCAAATCTTTTAAAACCACTAATTCATTCAGGTGTGAACAAGAAACTGTTTTTATGAGTGAGTCATTGAATCTTTCACTCAGCCGAGTTCATTCATCCAGCCACTACTGTATGTTGTAGAGTTGTGGAACCATTTGCCTTTGCTTTGCCTTCCTTTGGAAATATTTTTCGTTGACTTAGCAAAAATGGCAAGATTTTTTATAAAATTGCTCAATATCACCTTTTTTATTTAACCGCTGAATAAAAGCAATATCACAAATTTTTCGATTTATGATGAACACTGACTGGCAACTAATGGAAGTGCTACAATAATGAGAACCCCTTCTTATTACCCATTGTTTGGAAACAGCGTTGTTAACTAAAACTATTAAAAAATCACTGCAATAAAGGTGAAATAAAATATAATTATTGGATGAAATATTTATTTAAACTTAAATTAGAAATATTTCCTTGTCAACTAACTGAAATAAAATAAGTTTGTCGAATTAACTTAAATTAGCTAAATAGAAAAATAAATAAAAAACTAATAAAGTTGACAAGCACATAACAAAATTACTAAAGCATAACCTAAAATGAAAATTAAAACTGAAAATAAAAAAATTCAAAATATTCATATATAAATATTACTCAAATATTTTTTTCCATAAAATAGAAAGTATTCTTACATAGAAGAAGTGATACTCTTATCACCTCATCAAGTACTTTATGAATTATTAATCCCATGTTTTTTTATTACATCTTTGCAGACAAATAAAAGGTGTTACAGCAGTTACAAAATTTGTCTAAAAAAGAGAAGAACAAGCAGCACAACAGGTCAACAGAAAAAAAATCATAAACCACCACAAACCCAACCCTACACATGTGTATGGCATCTGCTTTTTTAACATAGCTGAATGAGTTTTTCTTTATGTGCGGTATTTGTGTGTGTGTTCTCTCATGTAACCTCCTTCCTGTGTCTGTAGGGAGCTCTGTGGCTTTGGCCCAAGTGCAGATGCTGTTTAGAGTTGAAGGAAATAGAGATTCTCAGTTCACACATGCGATATGGGCCCTTAATCATTTGATAAGTGTAGACTGTTTGCGGAATAGCGAGTTGCTGTGCTTGTTTGTTCACTAAACAAAAGCAGATGTCTGTGTAAGTGTGTGTATATCTGATACAAACACTGTTTTCAAAAGCCTTTTTCTCTTAGTGTATTTTGTGGATGATGAAAAGTGTTGCATTTGCTTATCAAATGAGTAGTCCAAAGTGAAGTGAAATATGCATGCTATAATACGGCTGACCACACAGCCCATTCGCCCGTCTCTCATATGTTTTGTGTTTTATGGCTGATGTCTTTAACTGTTTCATGGAGATAACATTGTGTGCAAGTGTGTTTCAAAAACAATCACACTCTCTCAGCAAAAGAACACAATTACATAAAATCTTCTGCGTAAAATTGTTTTGATAAACCTAACTTTAAAGACAAGAGATATTGTAAACACTGGTTCGAAATTAAAAATATACACTATACCGTTCCAAAAGTTGTGGGGTTGGTTGGTTTGATCAAACAACTCTTCTGCAGTTGTTTGATCAAAAATACAGTAAAAACATTAATATTGTGAAATATCATTAAAATTTAAACCGTTTTCTATTGTAATATATTTTAAAATGTAATTTATTCCTGTGATGCAAAGCGGAATTTTCAGAATCACTCCAGCCTTCAGTGTCATGATCCTTCAGAAATCATTCTAATGTATCAGGAAACATTTCTTATTATTAAATAATGTTAAAAACAGTGCTGTTTAATATATTTCTGAAAACCGTAATACATTTGTCCTGTATTCTTTAGTGAAGATTCATAAGAACAGCATTTATTTGTAATAGATTTTTTTTTGTAACAATATAAAGGTTTTTTACTGTAATTTTTCAAAAAAATATGTTGAACTGAAACTTTTGAACTGTAGTCACTTCAGACCAACCCATGCATGGAATTTCATCAAATTTACATTGCAATTATAAACCTGTGTGACTACAAATGTTTCAAGATCAGTCCTTTTGTACTCTATACAAGAAAGTAATACAGGTTTGGAACAACATGAGGGTAAGTAAATGTTTGATTATCTATTAAACAAAAAGGAATATCATTGTCGTCATTAACTTTTTATGCTTACTCTCTCAGAGAATGTTTGTTTGGTTTTATTACTTGCAAATGTTTCAGCATGCTATAATGCATGTACACAGAACTGAAGAAGATTCTAGAGAAGTTTATAGCTGAGAGGCGCAATGCAAAGCATTTACTAGATTATTTCACCGTATAAAGCCTGTTCCTCTGGGAGAGGACATTTGCATTTGGTGTAGCGTTTAGCTGTTGTGGTATGGTTAAAAAAGTTCTGTGATCTTTAATGAAGTTCCTCTTTTTAGTTTTAGTTTCTTGGTCAGATAATAAAGAATTGCACATTGATATTTATCCATCTAGCAGGCACTTGATCCAAAGCAACATTATACAATTAGATCAATTTGTTCATTACCAGCACAAGCAAAATTATCGTGCATCGCTGTAGTCGTTGTAATAGGAAATGTCAACATATCAGTTCTCATCTCATCGCTGTACGTCACAGTCCGTAATAAAGATCCGAGCAGCAGAATGAATGACAGTCAGTATTCATCATCTTCTCCTCTCAACACTCTGAATAAATAACATCTGCTGTAAGTCCTTCAGCTTGTTTTCTTCTCCCGAAGCGCTAAAAGTGGAGATGTCAGTGGATAATTGTTGAATGGAAGTGAAGGGGCTCGTGTAACCCAGGCAAGGAATTATAAACT
Source organism: Gila orcuttii (assembly GCA_026230005.1). Lineage (NCBI taxonomy): Eukaryota > Metazoa > Chordata > Actinopteri > Cypriniformes > Leuciscidae > Gila > Gila orcuttii. Next base: position 65,212,236 of record JAPDVR010000001.1, on the reverse strand, counting down.
CGGTTATTGCATGGACTGATTTAGATGTTTTAAGATGAAAAACTCGTTTCTGAGCATAAATGATTATCGTTATTTGTAGAGCATCACTGAACATTTTACGACTGCAAAACTGCTGTCCAACTGATGCACGCGTCTAAAGGAAGTGAAACAATGAGTCTGTGCCTCGCCAAGTGCTTTCAGCCAGAGGATCAAGCTCCACATGTAAATGGTTGCCAGGTTATTGTTGCCCTTAGATATGGAGGCAGGGAGGGAGGGAGAGAGAGAGGCTGAAAGAAGTATTGAAAACTCTGCTGTCAATCAAGCGCTACGCCTCCTTTAGTGCGTCATGCTGTTAGATGGTCGACTATTTAATGTGCATTTTAACACTTGTGCATTTGCATGACAGACCCGTGACTTGCAAATAAGCCTGGATCTCTTCAAACAGGTGGCTGGCTTCTATACACGCGAGCAGAGGACCACAGCTACAAGGTAAAAAGAAAAAAAGCTCTTTATTTTTATTATATTGATTGTTTGTTTTTCATTATTGTCTTTTCAATTTTGACTGTGGTGTTTTACGTTAAATCTTGAAATATCCCAGAGTATCTCCACAGCAGATTACTTGTGTTTGTGTGTCAAACCTCACTGTTACCATGGGTAATACTTACAGGTTCAGGGGTTGTTTGTTAAAATCATGCTGATCGTTCAAGATAGATTTTTTTTTTTTTTTTTTTTGCCACCCAGAGATATTGAGCAAGTGTCCGAGTCATATCTAGACTAGAGACCAAAATGTAATGCAGGCCTATTTTGACCGATTTGGACCAATAAGAAATCCCTAGTAACCTTAAAGCATTGCTGTGAATGACTGAATGTTCTTCAGGGTTTACACTTTTATCGCCAATCAATCACTTTTTCACTTGAATTGTAGGTTGTTCGTAATTATGGGAAATTTTTAACTAGAAAAATGTATATTCACAAATGTTTATTTTCCAGGTCTAGAATCCAAACTTTTAAAATTCCTGCATAGGGTTTCCAAGATTGTAGAAACCCTGATACAAATAAAATAAGATACAAAACAAATAAAAATGTCAGTTTTTGAAGGAATAAGGTAAAATAATAAATATGATGCCAGATAGCTGGTTTAGTTTGTTTTAAAGGCACGATATGTAAGTTTTTTATTTATTTGTAAAATATCCAAAAACCACTAAAACAATGATATATATTTTATTGACTTGTGTCCCAGAATGTTTAAATCCAGAGAAATGTTTGAATATATTTATCGACAGAAAACGAATTGTTATATAGCTCAACACTGTTAGTCTTATTGTTTGAATCTCTTGTTTTCTTGATTTATCCCGAGTATGTTTGTACCATGTCTCAGAGACAAATCTATTTTGTCAAATGGCTAACATTGCGTAATCAAAAAGCGCTGACAGTAATACAGAATTTTCTCCACCATACAGTATATTTTCAAATTAATTGCATGACATTTAGCAATTTTAATTTGTCAAATAAAGTAAACTGTATGAGTATTACTTCAGCACTCGTGGCTGTTTCATTAGATTGAAATAAAATGATGTGAATTTAAGTGATTAAACGTAACTGTAACAAAATTTAAGTTCAGGGAAGAAGGAGCTGGAGATTATACGCAACTTTAATCGTTAAATAAACAAGCAACAAAACGAAAGGAACGGCAGCAGCAGCAGCATATAAGCATAATAAAACGTAAAATATCCCACGGCTCTTGGCCCCACCCTGCTTCATACCACAGTAATGTTAATAAAACTTTAATAGCCTATATGAGCTCATCCATGAACATGATTTCTGCCTGTGACTCCCGTCAGCTGTGGAGGTGAAGACAACAACTCCCATAATTCCACGCTCATTCACTGCATCATCAAGCTGCGCCTTTGTTATTGTTTTGAATACGATACCTCTAGTGGCGAAACTTACATCCTGTGCCTTTAATTAATTTAAAATGAGACAAAACATGATTTAAAGTGATCTTGATGCTCCCTTGGATCTTTTCTGAGGCCCCCTAGTTGGTCCCGGCTCCTTTTGGCAAACTGGCTACATAAAAAAAGTAAATAGTTGATCTTTTCTTGTTACTAATGAGAATTTTCTCTCTTATAATCAAGGACTAATAAAAGTAGGACTCCAATATGAATTCTCTGGTAGATAAAATTCAAGACTTTCATTGAAGGAGGAACCTGAGTCGTATCTAGGGACCGGAATATAAAGATTTGTGTCTTTGGCCAATAAGCTACCACTTAGAAACCACTCGAACACCCTTGAAACCAGCCTGAGCATTTTAGCAACCACATAACAACACACAGGAAGTCATCCACAACATTACAGCATGACGCCAATCTCACGTTTTCTTTAGAAAGCGTAAAAATGTTGAAAGTTTGAAGACTTTAGACTTCAAACTTTCAACTCTTAGAATCATCCATAAAATTTTAGGAACTAAATCTAAATCAGAAAGAGGCAGATGTCCAAAACATACAGGCTGAGAAGGACAGACTCATTCTTTAGCTGCAGCTCATTGGAGCATCAGGCGAAGCGGGACACACACACACACACACACACACACACCCTGCAGTAGCAGCCCGGAGAAGCATGAGAAGGCTTCTCCTTAAATGGTCAAAGCTCCCAGGAGTCACAGGAAGGCTGGTGCAGGGAAAAAAGTCAGGGAGAGGAAAAGAGAGAGGACGCTGACGATTGTGGAGCTTTGAGGGAAAAATCAACAGCACAAATACAAAGAGGGCTTTGAAGGAAATAGTGTGCTGTTGAGAGAGCATCTTTCATCATTATTGGCCAATCAGGTAGAGTTTCAGCAAGTTTTTCTTTGCATGGATTGATTTGTTCTCTTGAGACAAGAGTTTGCGGCGGACTCTTCCAGAGAGAAGCACTTTAAAGTACACAACATTGTTTCCTGGGAGGTGTGACATTATTTTGTGTATTAAAATGTGGAATCTGATGGCCTGAAATGCACTATTATGATGTACAAATTGACACATTTTGGTCATGTATACAAAAGTCTGAGACCACATTTTAAATCTGCCATTCAATCATCATCTAATTTAAACATGGACATAAACAAACTTTTAGACTTGCACTATTTCTAGGTCACTGATTAAATATGCATTGTATTGACTCCAGACGGTCAGATGTTCTTGTTTCCACTGAAGCTCAAGCTGCTCTTTGGATGATGCTTAAATCATGCAGGACAACATGATCATAAGATTTTACTCAAATTCTATGTCAGATTGCTTGCTGCTGTCATTAAAGCTAAAAAATAAACCAAATAGTACACTGAAAATAGTGCTAACCTTAATTTATTCCTGATCTAATTTATTTTTCTTGATTTAACCCGGTGTATTTAGGGTACGTTTACATGACAACCATGAACTAAAAATGTAAAAGTATTTCCTTTGCGTACTGACAACACCACTGTCGTTTCGCACGGATCCACGAAATGACTAAAAACGCTCTATTTTGCTGCCAGGCCAGTAGTTGGCGATATCACTTTGTAAAAAAACACTGCGCGCCTATAGACTTAACGCATAATGCACATGCGCATGACGTCACCGTTTTCACAAATTCGTTTTTGTAGTTTACACAGAGACGATAACAGTATAGTTTTCAAAAAACGTGCACTTTGCAAAACTTGCACTTGAATCCCGTTTTCAAAAGTTTCCTTTTTTCTGCCCCCAAAAAGCCGTTGTAGTTTAAATTAATGGCTAAAACGTTTTTAGTTGAAAATAGTGTCATGTAAACGGCCCCTTAGGTTCATTCTTTGATGTAAAGTATAGTTTTTTATTATGTTATCACATTCAATATTTTCTTCAGTGGACAATGTTCTAGAATCCGTGACATTTTTTTGATTCAACTTTTTACTTAAATTATTATGCTGAAGTGTATATTCAAATCCAAAATGCTTTTCCACTAGTGGTCCCATACTTTTCACCCCATAGTATTCTTCACCATCTTTCTCAAAAGAAGTTGCAAAGGTCAAATACTGAAAATGGACCATGCTTTTCTTTTGTGCACCAAAGGAATGCAGAAATCTAGTTTCCCCAGTTAATTGCTGTTCTTGGCAGTTTTTTGGTGATGCTCACCAGAATCGCCTCTTTCTCAAATATATTACAGTGACTGTATAGCAACCACTTCCTCTTTCACGCAACGAATCTTTCAGCAAGTCTGGCTCACTGAATCTGTGTTACATAACCGGTGAAGGGAGGGGGGGCAGAACATGCACTTTTCTCATGCAGCCACGTCTGAGCTTTTGCCATGAGGTAACGTTGAGGTCATCAGGGCCCCGGAGGGACTTGCAACCGAGATGACCTTCCATCCTCCTCAAAATGTATAAGAGTTGAGCTCTTAGTGGTGACAGTCAAAGGCCAATTAAAAATAGAACCGGTCAGTGAGAAGAGAGCCTTCACTGACCACAGAGAAAGAGAGAAAGCTCACAAATAGACTCATGGCCAGCAGGAAATAATCAGGGTGATTCGATTACACTGCAATATTCATCTGCGTGTCGTGCTCAGCGGGGGAACGGGCTCCTGGACTCCTGCTGTCTGGCCCCTGTACGACTGATAGATCGCTGAAATCATTTAGAGTGCCCTACCATCTCATTATCCTTATATACAACGCATATATGCATAGTCTTGGATATTATGATATTGTTGAAGAGGTGAAAGCAATGCTGACATTGAATCTGATCCTCTCTGGACACTACCATAGAAAAGTTTGGGGTGTTTTTGAAAGAAGTCTCGTACGCTCACCAAGGCTGCATATGTTTGATCAAACAGTTATATTGTGAAATATTATTACAATTTAAAATAACAGTTTTTTAATACATTTTAAAATGTCATTTATTCCTGTGATGCTAAGCTGAATTTTCAGCAGCCATTAGTCCAGTCTTCAGTGTCACATGATCCTTCATACACATTTCTTATTATCGATGTTGTGGTGCTTCAATTTTTTGTGGAAACCGTGATAAATACTTTTCAGGATTAATTGATGAATAGAGAAGTTCAGGAAAGCACCATTTATTCGTTTTTTTGTTTGTTTGTTCGTTTTTTGTAACAATGCATGTCTTTGCTGTAACTTTTGATCAATTTAATGCATCTTTGCTGAATAAAAGTATACATTTTTCAATCATCATACTGACTGACCCTAAACTTTTGAATGGTTGGGTAAAAATAGAATTGGTCGTGGAGAGTGAAAAGTAGTTACAGATGTTGCAGGCTGGACTTGAACCTGCATAATCCACTTGAGTTTGCTATTTCATAAGGAGACATAATGGAGTTTTTATTTTCTTATATGTTAGCAATAAGGGTAATTTGTAATTATTTGCAGTAAGGGTATAGAGTTATAAAATTAATGTGAATGGCACAATAATTGATTGGAAATGTTTAAGTTCACATTTAAATCATTGAGTTTTTGTTGCAGACTTAGGAATATTGGCAAATCTGAGCACGTTTGAGAAATTATTGATATCATTGCTGAAACGCTACAGGAGACACATGTAAGATTACTGAAATCTTTTTTTCAGGAGAAAAATCTCAAGAGCAGGAATTTAAGAAAAAGTCTCCATCCAATCTCATTGCTATCTTAAAGAAACATTTGAGACCTCATTTGTGATTTTTCTTTTCCTATTAATAGGAAAAGATGACTGTGTGCTTTTAAAACGGTGTCTCTTGTCAAGTATGTTTCATCGCAAAACATGATTCATACATTCCCATAAAAATCAAGTCAATATAAACCATTGTGGTGCTCTGAGATTTCACAAGTCCTGTGTAGATTGTGGAAAAGATTGTTTTTATATTGTGCATTTTAAAACCACTATCTCTTCCTCTCAGAACTAAGGAACATTCTCTTATTCTAGTCAAAGTGTTAAGGAAATCCTTTTAAAAAATCACCACTTTTAAATGTCTGTGATATTTTGAATGGCCTTTTCTGATAAGATAATAAAACACAGAGTACAAAAGAACAGAGGAAAGATTCTTCAACTTCATCTGACACAAATCATTGTGTGTGTGTGTGCGTGCGTGCGTGCGTGCGTGTGTGTGTGTGTGTTTTTCTCCGTTAAGGTCAGCAAAAACCCAACTGCAACCCTCCTAGTTCGGGACCCTGGTTCACCATCTGAGCTTTGGCTGAAACGCACTGTCAGTGTTTGTTCTGAGCCTGTGTCTACAGGTAATATCTGAAAGCCATTAAAACGTTCTGTCCTAACTTTGTTTGGCTGTATTGCTCAGAGGTTGTTCTTTCATAGCTCAGGTGTTCTCAGTTGTGATTCAAGAAGTAACTTTGCCTCAGATGTTTAAAATAATAAACGTAACTATTGGCATAAGAGTAGAGAGCTGTTTGGTCTGGAAGAATCTGATGTTTAAGTTCATATTGAAATCTCTGACTTTTGATTGCAGAATTTGGTGTTTTTGCAAATTTGACCACAGTTTGAGACATAGCGGATGTTTTTTGTAAATTCTAGAGGCAACTTCACAGTAGAGAAGACTACAAGAGTCTCAATTCAATTTGATTGCTCTCTAGGAAAAATAAGTGCAACGGGGGTAATTGAGGTATTTGAGACATCTCTTTGTCTGCTTAACATTACTGGATCCTCTCCATCAGGTCTTCCTTCTGTGGGAGCGATAAGCCTGAAGAGTCCTGCTTTACTCTGTCCTAAGAGCTCCTTACCGGAACCGTCAGCTTGTGAAGAGCCCACGCCATACAACAGACAGGAGAATGTAGCTGGGTCAGTGTTTACATTCCTCTACCTCTTACAGGACAAGGCTTGTGTGTGTTTATGTAAAATCCTCACACAAAGATAATACAGTGTGAGGTGAGACTGTGCAGGAACTTGAGTTTTTTCAATAAATTACTTTGACTCCCAACTTTTAGCGTTGACCAAAAACCCCAAGGACACAGTCTTCTTGGGTAATGCAATAGGAAATGTCTCCATCCATTATTATTTTGCTGTATTCGTACAAATATTTAGGGACCAGAATAAATGTATTTGAATAAGTTTATCTTGCACCATATTGGTATAAAATACAAAGAAAAAGAAGAAAAAAATTATGTCAACAACATGAAGTGCATTAAACATTACATTACGTCAGGGATTTACAATAATAGTTTTGCATTCATTTAACTTCAGTATTTTAAATATATAATTAAATATTGTATTTGTTAATGTTTTGTGGCCTCTCAATTTTCCATGTAATTATATCCTTTATGAACTTGCATAAGCAATAGGAAGTTTTAGTTTTAGAAAAGGAACATTTAAAAGATAAAAAAAGAAGAATTAGGGAGAATCAGTGAATTAAGAATAATTTACTCTCATTTTTTGAATATTAATCAATAAAAATTTAACTGTAGTCTGATTTTGAGTATTTTAAAATGTAATTTAATCTAATTAAAAGTATTTTTTTAATCTGATTATGTAATCCAAATTACATATAATTAGTTACACATTTATTGAATAAATTCCTTAATGCAGAACTAAAACTTATGTGATTGAATAACTAGTTAAGAGAAGACTATCCCCTTTTACACAGTAATCCCTGTAAATTACTGTTAAATTACCAGAATGACTTTACTGGTAAATACACACATATGCTGTTCACATGTTAAGAACTTACATAAGCAATAGGGAGTTTTAGCTTTAGAAGGGTACATTTAAAAGATAAAAAAGAATAATTGAATTAAGTATAATTTACTGTCATTTTGTGAATGTAATCAATAAAAATTGTATTGTAGTCTGATTTTGAGTATTTTAAAATGTAGTTGAATATAATTAAAAGTATTTCATTTTTGAAATCTGATTACGTAATCCAAATTACATATAATTAGTTACTACCCAGCATTGTCACCAAAACACCTCAATGCTCACTTTGCAGACTCTAAAACACCACCAAGCAACCTCTCAGGACAACATAATAACTAACTAGCAACCAATAGGACACCCTAGTAACCATCCTAGTTAATAAGCATCTCACAGTACCCCAAAACAACTGCATAGCAACACCTTGGCAACATCCTGCAAACACCTGGGTTTGGTATGGGCAGATACCACTCACATTTGCATTCTTAAGTAGTATATTATTATGTTGTGTTGTTCTGTATTGAATAGGTCATATTCCCTCAAGTGACTTTTGTTTATTGTTTTCCTATAGTTTAGACCGACCACCAAGCAGTGACAGCTTCTTCCCAGAGTCAGAGGCCAGTGGGAGCACCTCAGCCTCAAACAAGGAAAAGTGCAGGAGTCCGGATAAAGAAGAGGCTGGATGTCAAGGAATTGAGCTACAAAACAGCAGAGGACAAACAGAGAGTTCTGGGAGGTGCCAGAAATCAGACTGTAGTGGTAGAACAGAGGCCTTAAAACTTTGGAACCAAGGACAGTCTTCCAAGTCAGCGGACGGTTGGGATAACCAAGGGTTCGGTTCATCAGTAGAGGATACCGGGAGGTGTCAAGAGGAAACTGAGGAGTCGGATTGCATTGGGAGGAGTCAAGAGGAATCTGAGTACAGTGGAAAGAGTCGAGCTAGGACAGGGAACAGTGAGACTCAAGAGGAACCCAAAACAAGTGACTCATCAAGTGACACATCTAAGAGTGTCCAATCTGCTGATCTCACTGACACTCCAGGGGTGAGTTATATCCATTATTATCAAGCACATAGTTGAACAATATCATTTTATCTGGTACTGATTCAGTGTCCACAAAGAGCTGTGCACCTTGGATATATTTACTGACAAAAACACTTCCTTCATTTAATTTCCATTACACCTTTGGAATCAGTTGCCAAAAAAAACTGTTATTCTCCTTCCTTCTTTTAACCTGAACTCAAGAATGTTTTCTGTGTGAAACACTGTGTGAGTTCAGACACTCAGGAGGCAATTGCAAAAAATATTTTGCGCTAAACACGGAGACCGAAGCTTTCAATGTTGCTGCTATAGCTTCGGATAGAAAAAAGAAAGATATTGTGCAAAATGTGTGAAATGTGCAAAATGAGAGAGAGAGAGAGAGAGAGAGAGAGAGAGAGAGAGAGAGAGAGAGAGAGAGAGAGAGTCAGTGTATGCACATGCTGTGGTTGCAGCCACTGGGCTATACGCTTATTTCACGCAGCCGTTATTTTGAAATTGAAAGCGAGGTCCGGTGGGAAGAAAACCGGAAGTGTCGCCTTTAATCATAGGAGAGTCACGAATGCAATGGCGTATTGTTGTGTTTAATGTAGAAATTAGTTATTCTAAAAATGTACATACATTTCTTTCATACTTTAGACTATATACAGTGAAAGTCATTTATAAAATTTTTTTTTTTTTCAGAAAGTAAAAAAAGAAGCAGGAACGAACTATATCTACATATCCTATATTGGATATTAACATCCAATAGTGTAAATCGCGGCAGCAGCTTCAGGTTGGTAGTCCAAGGCATTGTTGTTTATCTGTACTTCCGGGGTTCTTCCCACCGGAGCCTCGCTTTCGATTTTAAAATAACGGCTGCGTGAAATAAGCGTATAGCTTAATAATATTCATAGATCTTGCCTTTGTAACGTGGTTGTGTAGGATTTGGCAAAAGAGGACAGCCTATTCACTGGTGAAAATAGGGCCGACTCCCCGAATTTTTTAAACATGTTTAACAATTATCGGGAGGTCTGGAGGTGATTGTGACGTACTTGGCTCGTCTCGTAATTTCTCTCTCACACTGCGAACCACAACAAAATGAGCATCAACGATTTCCACGTGATTTCTCCTGAGTGAAAAAAATCGCCTGTGAGACTTCCGACAGTCATTTCTATCGCCATTTTAATGCATGTTTTGGGATATTGCATAAAAAATGCTGAATGAAAGCAGCTAGATGGAATTTAATAAAAACACGCTCAGTGGAGGCAGATAAAAAACAATTTCGGCAATAAGACGTGCAAAACCTAGGATGGAAACACATTTATTCCTTAATGCCGAACCAAAACTTCATGTGACTGAATAATTTGTTTAGAGAAGATTAGCCCATTTCACAGTGATCCCAATAAATTACCGTAAAATTACCATAATGACTTTACCGGTCAATAAAAAAGTATGCTGTTCACATAAACAACGGCCGTTCTGGCTTTTTTACCGTTAAGAGGACATTCACACATCATCACTAAAATAGTGGTAAATTCATGAGGAGAAGCGCTTTAGTTTCTCTATCTGACTTCGTAAATGCTCGTACTGGAAATCTCCATTCTTTGCCTGTAATTTATTGGTAATATTACAACTTCTCATACCAGTAAATTGCCATAACCGATACTGGTATTTTTGAAAAGGTCCTGTTCACCGATGATCTCTTAACGGTAATTTACCAGTAAAGTCTGTATGTGTGAAAGGGACCAATTAAACTGACCAATATCTTTGCATGGCATCTGAAATATTTCTCTGGTTGTTTCTGAATTCAAAGACTTTGGAGTATTCAAAGAGTATGGAACTACTGCAGATTGCTTGCAAACAAACAGAAGCTTCATGATAACTTTTTCTGTGCAAACTCCAAGCTGCAAATAGTTTATTATATTGAACAAATAAGCCACATAATCTTTTACTTCCATTTGCCTTTATATTCTGCATCAAACTCTCTAGAATTTACTGTAAAGTTCTCTTTAACCCACTGGATGGAAACACTGTTTTATCAGAAATGGCTTTTTCAGAATTCTAATTGTTCCTATAAATAAAATTCACAAACTTGGTGGAAACCTGTCCATTTCAACTTGACTTGATTCAGAAAGTAACCAACATCATAGCAACAACACATCAACTTACTCAGAACACTTCTGAATACCAGTATTATTTCATTAGTCATTAATACGATTTCAGTGTTATGGAGATGTGTGGGATGAGTGATGCAGGTTTTATTTGTGCTTATAACTAATAAGGAGTCTATTTTCCTCTCTACATTCATATTGACTCAATTGTGAACTTTCTGCCTTTCATAACATGTAAACACTGTACAGTTTCTCTTCCCTTATAAGACATTCACTAAAATAGCATTTGTCTCTGAAATTGTCTCCTATTTTGTTTGGGTGTACAGGAAGCCAAAGATAGCTTTGGTAGCGTTTAGATGAGATGAGATGAGAATGGATTCAGACGAATATGGAATGCATTCCTTTAGGAGAATGAAGGAGTCTCCTTTCTCCTCGATCTGTATCTTGAGAACAAGCTGTGTTTATATAACAACTCGAGAGACAAATGGCTTTACACAATTGAAACTGCAAGCCCCATTATGATTTGCTGCATTAGTGACTCATGCATATTTTTAGACGTGTGTATATGGTAGAGATAAGATGTTAGAAGTAATATAGGCAAGTGCTTCACTGTTGATGTTGTTCACACATTTATTCTGCAAAGAAGATTTTTTCGTCTCTTGATGTTGATGACCCTTTTGGCACTAGTCATCACTGTAGGAGTAGTTTTGTACTGGCATAAGATGCCATCAGTAACTGTTACTTTGCTTAAGGGAAACATTTCCTTGAACCTATTTGGGAGGCAGGAACAAAAGATTGGGATTTATGATAGGACAAATGTCAGTGGGGGAAACATGCATACATTTTGCCATGAAGATAGGCAGTTTTACATTGTGGTTAAGAGGTTCCTTTACAAATAACCAAAATGTGTGTATATTATTTTTATAATGTAAAAAAAAAAAAACATTGATGTAGTTATATACTACTGTTATAACTTGGTGTTCTCTTGGTGTTACAGGTATTCACCAATATGAGTTGTTGAAGGGGTGAAATTAAAATAAGAAGGATCTTGTTTTTTTTTTTAAATGCTTATTTTTTCTTATTTTAAATCATTTTAAGACCCCCTTGAAGTTTGTCAGCCCTTCTGGGAACCACCGATTTAGTGAGCATTTTGGCCGATAATATATGATGGCAAAATATATATAATACAGTTTAAAAACAGCAAATGAGAGGCATGAAATGAATACTCATTTTATCTATTTTTTATGCAGTACTCACATAAAAAATTCAACAAAAATAGGTACTTTTCTATTAAAAAAGCTAAGTTTTGGAGCTGTCAGAATGGCTAAGTGTCATTCGTTTAATCAGGCTAAGCGGCATTTCGCTATTTGATTGTTTTCATTGAGGTACCTTGGAGTTTAGTAGTATATATATGAATATCGGCTTGCACTTTATTTTACAGTATGTGCAGTTACTTGTACTTACCTAAGAAAGTACTGGTAATATAAGGTAACTACATGGGGTTAGGTTTAGGGATAGGTTCAGGGTTAGTACCTAGTTATTACCCATTTATTTACCCATTACTACTATAATGAGTATGCACATGGGCAACAGGACTGTAAAATAATGTGCTACCGAATATGGCAATTATTCAGTAGCATGATATTACCATCAATGTACCACGGTACTGCCACAAACAGTACTGTTTTGTAAGAGACTGTATAAGATAGTTTTTTTATGTGTTATGGTTGTGTTGTGTGTCTGTACAGGACCAAGAGGACCCATCTGCTGTATGTCAGTTCACACGCTCACAGGGTGAGCAAACTCCACTAAAGAGAGCTCATAGTTTAGTGACTGAGTCTGTCATCCATTTTATCTTCCCCCACACACGCTCTCGACCCCCTCTCACCCCTGCCATGCCCACCCTGCCCGAGGAAGAGGAAGACTCCCCAGAGGAGCTCGACAGTACATCCAGCTCGCCCTCCACAGTGAGTCTAACTATATTTTTCACATCACAGCCGTGACGCCTTTTCATTTCATCTCAGGTCCAGATCAGGCTTTTCACTGTAGGAAATGTTTTAAGTCTAAAGATATGTAGCAATGGCACTTCTGGGAGGATAGACAGACATTTTGTCTGATTTTTGACTTTTGGTCAAAGTGTGACCTGGTAGGTGGTGCATGGGTTCTGATATATTGTGTGGGCACATTATGTTGACGACCCAAGATGGAACATCTTGGAAGATCTTCACACCAACATTCAGTCTATTCAGATCAATGCGGGAAAAACAGCAGGGCAGCGGTGTGCAACTTTCTGACATCCACTTGTCATGGAGAAGAAAGGAAGTCAAACAGTATTTGCATGTTTTTCAGGCAGGTGTTCAGATTTTTGCATTTGCTATGGTGATCAAGAGACAAGAAAGCTGGTTCCAGATACTTCCTGTGCTATTCACTGTAGCTTAGCAAAAACGTTAATGCCACTAAGTCGGGATGCTCATTACGGTTAATTTTCCCGACCGACAACCGCCGGTCGTTATCCGACTATTAACCGTTAACTGATAAGATTATAATTTTGAATTGGCATTAAATAAAAATAAAATTGACGAGTGTCTGTGACTCGTTAAAAGTACCCCCCCAAAAAATCACAGGTTTATATTAACGTGCAAACAGCAGCATACAGAACAAAAGAACCTGGATTCACATTTTCCCTCACCTGCAGCATTTCTGACAGTGACAACAGAGAAAAACATTAAATAGGCCTACACTAAATATATATATTTTTTAACTTAAATAATTCACAAATTAAGATCACAAAAAGAAAACACTGAATCCGCTTGAAGCTTTGAAAAACCGGCAATTAGTTTTTCGTCAAATAAAAATAGCAGTCCTACCTCAATCCACACTGTGTCTAGTTTTTATTTAAAAAAAAGTAACATGTCTGCATGTTGTGGGGTTAGTCTGGAGCGCAGTTAGAGCCGCGGCAGAAAACAGCCTCTCCGATGGCACAGATATCCCGGGAATACAGACATAACGTCTCGCTAGAGTGGCCAGCTTCGGGAAGCGCCTTTCATTTGCTAGTGGATGTTTGCTTCGCCAGTGATATTGCATTGTACTTGTACTACTGCTGTATTTTAATACCGCGTAGCATATTTTCTGTCGAAATGGTCCCACACAGTACTTCTTTTCGCTCGCTTCATTTTGCCTGCTCAGCGAAATTTCGTAGGCACGTGTGTTTGCGCGTGTCGACGCGCCCTGTGAGTTAACAAATATTGGTTATATAGTATTTTTTTATAGTATTTTTTAAACTATGCAGCAAACTAAAAAAAACAACTTAAAAATAAAAAAACCTTTTAACTTTTAAACCGTTAAACTGGTAGTATTAATCGGTTAACATTTTTACTTTCGGTTAACGGTTAAACGGTCAATATGAGCATCCCTACTACCAAGTCATAGTTTTATATAACACCTGTGTCTCTGGGCAAGTGTAAATCTTAAGGCCATGACACACCAAACCAGCCAAAGTCTGGCCTTTCTTTAGCATCTGTCAGATCAGTTTTTGTGGTGTGATTAGCCGCAGTTATCCGCAGTTGAGTCGTGTCAGTCAGTTGGTGAGAAAGATCACTCTGATTGGCTGTTCAGCAAAACAGATGAAAAAACGTGTAAAGCACAATGTTCTTTCACCATTCCTGATTTCTAACATGCACTAACCAGGTTTGGCTCGATCTTGCGGCTATCAGAGCAGAAACGAAAGCTGATGCTCTCCGTATGTTTTCCCGTTGTCCCGGCGTGTTCATATGTAAATTGTGCGAGCTTATTTTGTCCATTAGATCGAAAGATCTGAAAAAACACATTAATTTACCCGCCCATAGAGCCTCCCTTCGAAGAAATCAGGACAGAAGTGGTTGAAAGTGGACAAAACAGTCGGATTAAAACACCAGGTGTAAACGGGAATGTGTCTTCCTCAGTTACTTGTGATCCGATCGACTCAAACGCATTTAAATACCAGGTGTAAACAGGGCCCTAGTTTCGGCTTTCTTTTTTGAATGACGAATATAGACTGCTGCCACCTGCTGGTATAGACAGTTATTTCCTCACGCTGGTGCCTGTACCTGCTGGCTGTTGTCGTTAGTGTTTGCGTTGTTCAAGTGCAACTTTCCGGTCGATGCACAGACGACGCAAAGCGACAACACAGACAGCTTTCATTACTGATTGTTCTTTGATGTCGGTTTGGTGTGTCACAGCCTTTATTGGTTAGCCAGCTTTATTCACAGTATGATGAAAAGAGATTAGGACACCTCTCTGTAAAAAAACATTGTAGGATTTATGGCATGCAAATATTAATTTTGGTCTGAACAGACCAATATAAGTTGTTTATCACACCAAATTTTCATACTGAATATTTGTCTTGGTGTGAACAGGTCTTAATCCTGAGTTTTCAGTAAAGTTGTGTGTCATTTTTCATTCTAACTCTCTACCCCCGCATCCCCCATTGTTTCTTGTCCTATGTCTGACTGGTTGGTCAAACAGTCCCATCTCAAACTCACGTCAGTAGTTGAGATATAACAGACCAAATCTGACCTCTATGGGGTGTAACGGTACATGTTTTTGTACCAAAGGTTTACGGTACAGATCTTTTAGTTCTGCTCACATTTTTTTACCGAATGAATGCAGCATTGTTTTTACCACCGCATGTGCTGAACTTATAATACATAATTTGAAACCCTGACATAATATTTATATCAATATTTTTTGATGTCATGAACATATTTAAAAAATAATGGAGAACAGTGAGCTGCTGCGGGAAAAATGCACAATCCAAGTTTTAATCATGAGAACATAAAACCGTAGCTTATCTGTAAATGTTAGAAAGTATTTCCATTTTACAAAAAGGCTCATCCAACTTCACAGACTTCACTGAAAGAGCGCCGACACACGCATGCATGTCAAACAGACGGAGTGCAATAATTCTGACTAAAATATACATTTCGCTAAACTATTTTGCATTCAAAAGTGAAAGCACTTCAAATCTATTCTTCCATTTACAACAGCACCATAAACTGCAGTACGAAAAATGTGTTGCTTAGACAGATATTTTTATTTAAAAACAGAACCATAGTTTGTTCAGTAAAGCACTGTTTAATAAAAAAGAAAAAAGAAGCAATTGTATTTCCCCATCCCCTCCCTTACCTTATAATACTGTGCCACAAAAATGACTGGTCCCACGTTATATTAAGTGTCCTTTACTACTATGCACTAACCTTTCAAATAAATTGTTACAATCCACTTATTGCATTCATACATGTTTTTACATTTTACTTGTATTTACAAATGCCTATATGTAATTACAGCTGCGATTCATTTCTGTAATTACACTGTCCCGACCCTTCCATTGCACAATGAGTCCGAAATTCGCATCCGAAATTTTCGCACGTAAAAAAAAAAAATTCGACCTCACGTTATGTCAATCACGCTTGCACACTGCCTCCGAAACTTTCGTCCGTCATAAAAAAATTCGGATCGGGTTCAATTTTCTGTGTTTTTCGCATCCGTAGCAAGCAGTTTGAATGGTGTTTGAATGGTGTTTTGACAATTCAGAGCCACCGAATCACGAATACGAAAAAACGCATACGAAAATTTCGGACAAGGGCAAGTGTGCAAGGGCCTTTACACCTAACTTACCCTTAAACCTACCCACACCAAACCTGTCCCTAATCATACACGCATTCAGCAAAAGTGTTGGTTACACTTTATTTTAAGGTGTCCTTGTTACAGTGTAATTATATATTTAAGTACTGAGTAATATTAACTAACTAACTATTAACGACATGTACTTACTAGTTGCATGTAATTATGCATAATTTACTGTTATTACTATGGTAAGTACATGTAACGTACCAAGGACACAATAATAAGACAAATAAAGTATTCCCAAAGTGTTTTGCAATACAACATGAACACATCAAGTACATTGTACCAAACAATTATGTTTTATGTAAAAACGTAGAGGTTAAAGACATCAAGTATAAAATATGCCCAGTCTTTTCTCCTTCAAACACGTGCACTAACCACTTCACCTCTAACATACGATCCCCTGTTCAGCAGAGGAGAAAGAAAATGAGTGTAATCTTTTCCTGAAAGACAACATTCCAATCTCAAACAAGATTCAGATATTATCATTACCCTAGAATGGGTATTTGAAATCCTACTGGTTTGAAAATGTCACGTTAAGCGGTTACGAATATATCGGTCATGGCCTGTGAGTGAGAAGAACTATTGCTCCACTGAAGACAAGCTTCAGGACACAAGCAGGATTTACTGTTCTGTTTTTCTTTTGGAGACCACAGACTGTTTGAACATTAAAGCCTGTAAGGGGTTGTTGTTTCATTGTGCTATTCTTGAGTGAGTTCAATCCACTCTTAAAAGGTTGGGACTCAATTAAGAACACTCTTTAAAATCATATTACACTTCAGTTATCTAATCCCAGAATAAAGGCCAAACAATTAAAGCTTCCACTCTGTGGACAGCAAGGACTGCATTATAGTTCTTGTGTATAAAAGTATGATAGCACTTGATGTTATGTGTTATGTATATGTTGTAAATCTCAGTCAGCGAACGCTTCTGATGCTAATTGAAGAGGGTTTGTTGCACACAGAGAGTTAAACTTTTATAATAGAATGATTCTTTAACTATGAACAGATTCAGTGAAAGTATTTTTACATAAATTATAAAAAAATAGATCAAAAGTCTTCACAGATCAACAGTAGTTACAAAATCACACAATAATGAAAAAAAGAAAAACAATGTAATTGGATGATTGCAAAGACTAATATTTTGCTTCCTCTCGTAAAAGGAATGTTATCAGAGCATGTTGTTTTTCCCATGGGATAAAGCGTTTTGAGTTGGGATGTGTGAGATTTTCTTCGCAAGGGCTAAAAAAGTAAAGCTGCTACTGCAGAGTACAGTTGGAATAGTTTCCATACTTCCTCAGGACTGAATCACACTTTGCTCTTAATTTCTTTTCTTTTTCCAAACACTACAGAAATTGTTGTCACCATGTCCAAGAGATGCTGTGAAACAACCTTGTGTTTCTTTTGCAGTACGCTCCAGTTGAAAGCAAGATAGTAAATGTAACCATGACTCCACCAGCTATAGTGCTTCCAAGACAAGTCAGCAAGAAGGACTCCTGTCCTTTGGAGAAAGCAAGGTATTGATGTCGTAGACCCATTACAGGATTCCTAAAATATCTCTTTTGATGTATTAGCCTTTAAACAGCAGTTTTAGTAATTCAATCATTGTAAAAAGCTGCTAAAATAAGTCACAGTTTGTACTTGTGCTGAATGTGAACTTCAGTGTTGGTATAATGTGATTTGAATCTGTGTGTGTCAGACCACACAGCCCTAGGCCTCGTCTCTCCCGAAACTCTGCATCATCTTTTCCCATCACCACAGTGGGTATGTTCAACTATACATGTAAACATACTGTTTTAGATATTTTGTAGTATTTAGAGATAATTATGTTTTCATATGGCATAATATGCAATGTAAAAATAGTCATGTAATGTAACTCAATGGGCCAGATTTACTAAACAGGGCAAAAAGCGCCAATGAAAGTGTAAGGTTCTGCTCTAGATCTACTGACGACGCGCAAATTAAAGATCACAGACGCAGCCGGATCATTTTCATAATAACCAACACAATCTACCAAGAGCAGCGCAAATTAGAGTCTGGTTTAAGATATGCTTTTTGGGCAGTAAAACCAGTAAATTGACTACCGCAAACCTTAGTAAATCCCCTTGCGTGATTCATTTCAATACTCTCCTCCCATAAATTTAGCATCTGAAAGGGAAATTCCTACAAATGCATATGCAATAAGATCAGCCACAAAAATAACTGTCCATGCCTTTTCAGTGCTAATTTTTTACTGTGCGACTTTAATAAATCCTGACAGTCGTTCTTTAACTCCAAAAAAGGGTTTGCGCTGACGCAAGCTTTTAGTAAACCTGGCCCTATGTAAATTTGATGAATTGTTATATTATACATTAGGGATGGTTGTGATAGAAGGAAGCGTACACAATAACTGAAATGCTTCCGCTTTGATTTCTGTTTACTTTGTTTCTCCTGAGATGAGTTGATCTCGCTGGGTGGTGTGTTGAACAGCTGTGCTTAGGTTGTGTGTGCTCATTTGTGTTTGAGATAATGATGGACACGTGATAGACCTGGTGAAGGATCCTCTTCCTGAGCTGAAGTTATCTGAAGAGGACCGGCTGAAGAATCTGGAGCTGCTCGATGAGGCCAAGAAAGTCAGCGATCGCTTCCTGCAGCGCAGGGGCCGACGCTCCACCTGTAGCCTTTCTGACTCCCCCACAGGTAACAAGATTACTACCCCAGTTAGGACAGTGCTTCTCAAACTGGGGCCAGGGCCTTTCAATTTAAACTTCATTTAACCCTTTAACAGTCACACTAAGAAATATTTTTGCAAAAAATGATTTATTGCTAAAATTGTGTTCTTGACACCTCATTTAGCAACTTTTCAGTTTTTTGTTTTTTTACAGATGACCCATTCACTGGTCACACAAGTCAACCAGCCCATTTAGGGTCATTTTCAGCATGAACTGACAAGTATTAAGGCCCTTGCACACTGAGGGCCCTATTTTAACGATCTAAAACGCAAGTGTCAAGCGCAAAGCGCAAGTAACTTTGTGGGCGGATCTCGGCGCTGTTGCTATTTAACCGGCGGGATAAATGACTCTTGCGCTCGACGCAAATCTAAAAGGGGTTGGTCTGAAGTAGCTTCATTATTCATAGGTGTGGTTTGAGCGTAACGGGAATCAGAATCAGAATCAGAAAGAGCTTTATTGCCAAGTGTGCTTGCACACACAAGAAATTTGTTTTTGGTACTGAGGCTTCCAGTGGACATATACAAATACAAATACAACAAGAAACATAATACTACAAATTATAAGAATAAAAAATAAAAATATAAATATATGAGAATAAAAGTATCACAGTTGGGTTTAGTCAGAATAGACATTTTCAGATTTACAGATTATGAACATATTTACAGTGTTTTGAATATTATAAATAAATAAATCTACATATAAGTATCACCTGAGTTGTAGGGTATTGCACTAAACAGTGGGAGTATTGCACTTAAGGCATATGCCTTGGGAGGAGTGTTAACTGTTCAGGAGGGAAATGGCCTGTGGGAAGAAACTGTTCCTGTGCCGAGATGTTCTTGTGGCCAGTGATCTGAGTCGCCGTCTTGACGGTAACAGTTCAAACAGGAGGTGTCCAGGGTGAGTGGAGTCTGTGATGATTTTACCTGCTCTCTTCCTCACTCTGGAAGAGTACAGGTCCTGGAGGGTTGTCAGGGGGGCACCAATGATCCTCTCCGCAGTCCGGACTGTCCGTTGTAGTCTCCTGATGTCTGATTTGGTAGCTGAACCAAACCAGACAGTGATGGAAGTGCATAAGACAGACTCAGTGACGGCTGAGTAGAACTGAATCAGCAGCTCCTGTGGCAAGTTGAACTTCCTCAGCTGGCGAAGGAAGTACAGTCTCTGCTGGGACTTTTTCACAATGGAGTCAATGTGATTGTCCCACTTCAGGTCCTGAGGGATGGAAGTGCCCAGGAACCTGAATGACTCCACTGCTTCCACAGTGCTGTTCATGATGGTGAGTGGGGGAGTGCTGGGCTGTTCCTCCTGAAGTCCACGATCATCTCCACTGTTTTGAGCGTGTTCAGCTCAAGGTTGTTATAACTGCACCAGACAGCCAGCTGTTCAACCTCCAGTCTGTAAGCGGACTCGTCACCGTTTTGGATGAGACCGATGACAGTGGTGTCGTCGGCAAATTTCAGGAGCTTGACAGTGGGGTCTTTAGAAGTGCAGTCATTAGTGTACAGGGAGAAGAGCAGTGGGGAGAGAACGCACCCTTGAGGGGCGCCAGTGCTGGTGGTGACAGTCCTGGATGTGAGTTTCCCCAGTCTCACTCGGGTCAGCTGGGTCAGTTTGGCTGTGAGAAGACCAGGCATGATGGTATTGAAGGCCGAACTAAAGTCCACAAAGAGGATCCTTGCATAAGTCCCTGGTCTGTCGAGATGTTGCAGGATATAATGCAGTCCCATGTTGACTGCATCATCCACAGACCTGTTTGCTCTGTAAGCAAACTGAAAGGGATCCAGCAGGGGTCCAGTGATGTCCTTCAGGTGGGCCAGCACCAGTCTTTCAAACGACTTCATGACCACAGACGTGAGAGCGACAGGTCTGTAGTCATTAAGTCCAGTGATTTTGGGTTTTTTGGGGACAGGAATGATAGTGGAGCATTTGAAGCAGCAGGGAACTTCACACTGCTCCAATGATCTATTGAAGATCTGCGTGAAGATCGGGGCCAGTTGTTCAGCGCAGGCTTTTAAACAAGCAGATGAGATGCCGTCTGGGCCTGAGGCTTTCCTAGTCTTCTGTTTTTTGAAGACTCGGCTCACGTCCTCCACACAGACCTTAAGCTCAGGTTGGATGGCAGGAGGGGGGAGTAATGGGAGTGCAGGAGGTGATGGTGAATGTGTGAAGTGCAGGTCAGAGCCTGTGTGTGGTGTGAATGAGGGCTTTTCAAACCTGCAATAAAATGAGTTTAAATCATCAGCCAGGTGTTGATTGTCCACAGATCGGGGGGATGGTGACTTGTAGTTGGTGATGTTCCTCAGGCCATTCCAGACTGATGATGGGTCGTTGGATGAAAACTGTTTTTTCAGTTTATCAGAGTAGCTTCTTTTAGCAACTCTGATCTCCTTTGTCAGTCTGTTTCTGGCCTGGTTATACAAGATTTTATCCCCACTTCTGTAGGCATCCTCTTTGGCATGACAAAGGTCATGACGAAGGTGACGAAGGTCATGAAACAAACCAATAAGAGCTTTATATCACATTCCCTTTAAGAGCATGATGAACGAGGTGCACTTGTTCCATGGCGCAATACTATTATAACGGCGCATTTACCAGGCGCGCTTCAGAATCGGTTCTCAGCCGAGGAGATCAATGTTCTCGTCAGGGCCGTAAAAGAAAGAGAAGTGACATTGGGGATGGGACAAACCCACCAAAATTAGCTTCGGTTAAACATGCATATAATAATTTGGGTAAATGTGTAAGCTTTATGCCCATTTTTCCCATCGTCATGGCCACAACAATGATTTCCCTCGTGTTTTAATATTTTTCCTTATAATAATGTATCATTTGCAAAAAGGAAAATGCATCTGTGTAGATGAGAGAATCATCTACAGTGTATGCGTGTTGTTCACACTCTGTATTATGGCCAAGCATGCTCGCTTAAAATAGCACCTGAATGTACGTGCAACGCGCCACTGACTTTAGACTAGGTTTTTTCTGGTCAGCGGCGCAATTGTTTTCTGGAACTGCAAAATAGCACTAGGGAATGTTTGCGCCGAAACACGCCTCCTTTTTGCGCCGACCCGCCCAGGGAGCGCAAGTTCATTTCCAAGTTTACCAACGTGCGTCTGTGGAGGGAAAAGCCCGCTTTGCGCGGGTGCAAAATAGGAATGATACATGCGTCAGTGTACAAAGTCATTTGCGCCGGGTGCAAGATAGGGCCCTGAGTCCGAAATTTGCGTTTTTTCGTATTCGTAATCGAACCCAATCCGAATTTTTTTATGACGGACGAAAGTTTCGGAGGCAGTGTGCAAGCGTTATTGACATAACGTTTTTTTTTTTTTAATGTGCCTTTAATCATTAATGGAATTTTTCATTTGTGCAACTGAAGTTGAAGTTTTTTCACATTAACATTATCCATGAATTAGTAAAAAAGTTATTAAAAAACATGTTTTTATGCATTGTAAAAAGTGCAACAGTCAACGTAATATAATGAAAATCTCATAACATTTAAAGTAAATAAACAAATACAACAAAACAAAATAAATAATGATAATAATAAACAAAACATTATAAATAAAAAGCATAATAGATCTAGTGACAATCTGTATAAAATTTAAGGTAAAAGACAAATAGTCAATGGTATATAATAGAAATATAATAAAACAAATTATTTATGTGATATGTTACTGGTAACAAAGCATTGGTTTTTGTTGTTCTAACAAAGGAACAACTTCTCATCCTTAGAATAGATGCATTTTAATATTTTGATTATATTTCACATTCAATGTACAAAAAAATAAATTAGAATAGAATATCAAACATATTCACTATATGGACACCCGATTATACCAAAAGGAACTTTATTCTAAATAAATAGACATTAATATTGAGTTGGTCCCCCCTTTGCATCTATACTCTACTCGGAAGGCTGTATATGCATTTTGTTACGGTCGTGTTGCTGAGCTAGCTAGCGTCCAGTTCAGTTTACCCTAACTGGGCAACTCAACTGAGTGGTCACGCATTTTTTCTGCGGTAACACAGAGAAAAATTGTATCATCACATTGCTGCCATTCAAGACAACATACTGTTAGTATGTCTAGAACATGAAATCCGCTTTAAAAAAATATTGTCTCAACTTTTAGCTTCAATTTCAGCCAGTGTTTGAAGAGAGGCGTCACGTCAATACACGTCCGGGTTTTTTTTCAGCTTCTCAGCAACAATATATTTTAACAGCATTGCCAACAGTGGATATAATTGCCATTAGACACTCTTTTCAATGAAGGGTATAAGGACAAAGAGCCAAAATGGGGTTTGGCGAGTTTTAATTACAGCAATTTGATCGCGAAAAGAGGTCAACTGTGCGGTTACAATGCAAAGGTGCAATAAGATGTCTGAGAAACACTGTTGATATTTAAAATCACCAAAACAAGCTCGCTCCTACCCAAAAGGATCACACCCCTATCTTGATAGCCCTGCCCACAAATCACAAACCCGTTATGCAACACAGGCACCTCCCCCCTCATGAGGGGACATGCCCCTTACTGCTGATTGACTACAAGTGTGTTTTTAGTGCTCAGTCCGATCCACTTTCAACAGTGTTACTCAGAATTCACTTACTGCACCTTTAATTAAAAAAAGTCTGTCTCCCTGTTTTAGTGGAAATTACATCAACACATTGAATAATGCTGTGCGTTTCAAGGCACTTCAGTGGACCTTTAACAAAAGATTTCCTTCAACAATAATGAGATTGTCTCATGTTAACATATATAATGTTTAAGTCTTGTTTCTATAGCTGGATAACTGTGTATTTTATCATTTTATCTCAGTCACGTCCCATAGACTTCCATTGTAAATGCAGTACTTTAAACACTATTTCCTTTGGTAACTGACAGCCTGTCAAGTTGTCAACTGAGCAACTGGACAATTACTTGGTTATATAAAATTGATAGTAAAAATAAAGAACACTTCTTCCAAGTGGTGAATGTTTTTGTTGCAATCTTGAAATGAAGCAGCTTGATTATTTTCAGCTTTTGCGATTTCCTTGCTTATCAGACTTTAACATCATGTCCGCATGTCCTCGAATATCTTGAGCACCAGCCAAAATTCCTCCTTTATCCTGCATACCACCCACAGCACACCGACTTGAGCATATTCACAGGTCGATAAGAGATAAAGCAAAGTAATATCCAAACTTTGTCCAAAAATGGCTAACGTTGTCTATGGGTTACAGCTCTCTCCCCGAACCCAACGCCATGCTCCTCCCCCAGACTATCCAGAAGCAGTTCCCTCTCCGCACCCTCACAACTAGGTACCATGCTGTGTTTTCTTTCACATTTGCCTGCAGTCCCTCTCCATGGTTGATCTAAACTAAATGGTTTCGTTTGCTCCACCAGGTCCTGAGGCCTTCGCAACTCCTCCGGCAAGTCCCTCCACAACTCAGGTGAGAGTCACTTTTAATTCCCTTCTATATAGCGTTGATATTGTGTCCCCTTGGTGATGATAAATGTTTCGTTGTTTTTGTTTGTGTATGTGGTCAGCATCTGGAGGTACCATCTACCCATGACCAAGAGGATACGAGTAAACCGGAGCAGGAGGTTTGTGTAAATAATGTTATTCCTTCTGCTCTTCTCACTTTAATCTTCCTACTTCAGTGTTTCAGGTATAAGCAAACATGTTCGAATTTTTTTCCTTTTATTGTAACCTATAATGTTAGTCAAGTGCCAATTTAGTTCATCATGACCTTTTCCTTTCTAATGCAGTCTAAAGTAGTACATGTGAAATGAGTAACAACAATGGGTCCCATTTTATATTAAGTGGCTTTAACATCGAAAAATAAGTACAATGTACTTATTGTGTTCATGTTGTATTGTAAAACACTTTTGCTGCTATTGAGGTGTGATACGGGTAAGGTTAGGGTCAGGTGTGGTGGTATGGGTAGGTTTAAGGGTGGGTTAAGGTGTAAGGGAAGAGTCAACTGTGTAATTACAAATGTAAATTAATTACAGCTGTAATTACATGCAGTTATTTTCAAAATATAAGTACAATGTAAAAACATGTATGTACACAATAAGTCCATTGTATCAAATTATTAATTTCAATGCAAGTACATAGCGCTTAAAGCCACTTAATATAAAGTGGGACAAAACAATGTTTTACTGCATTTACTTACAAAATCTGCATTACATTGAGTTAAAAGTATTGCACAAACAGTCGAAACTGACTTTTCGACTGAAATTAAAGTACACATTAGCATATTTTATGCTAACTAGAGTAACTTATGAAATATTATGCTTAAGTGTGAACTGAATGTAATAGTAACAAGTAACAAGAAATGGGAACCAGCTAATCTTTAACATGAATTTTAATGACAAAATAAAATTCAAAACTGAAAGCAAAACGTGCTGCACCCACTTTTCAGCTGACTTCCGCACATGAACACAAAAGAAAAACAACTTAATTGCCACACATCTGTAGCATGCACTTCATGCACTTGTTCTTTCCTTAATCATTAAACTCACTCTTGTTCTTTTGCTTCAGACCTTCACGAGGCTAGTAGAGTGGATGCCTAGCGACAAGAAAAAAAAGGTGTCCTCTGGAACTTTAACCCCGCGTTATGCCTCCACCATACCAGCCAGAGATACCGCCGTGGTTCAGAAGGAGAAGCCAGACCATCATGGAGCAACGGACAAGGGGACGAACTCTGAACACACAGCACAGAAAAAGGAGGAGACTCCTGGCCGTGGTGTCAGTCAACCTCCAGCCACAGGGGTCGCCAAACCCGTACCCCGGCCACCCACACAGCAAGCCCCATGCACGGCCGAAATCAAAACAATAGGGGCCTTCCCACCTCTAATGAGAGCCGTCTCCTGGGACACGGTGGGCTCAATGAACATGAGGAATGCTGCTCCCAAAGGCGAGGAGGGTCTGTCCTTCCCTGACAAATCAAGGGAGTCTCTGTTTAAGTCCTCTGGGTACAAGGACTTCCCTGTGCCACCTGGGACCGTTCAAAAACTGTCCAGTTTGCGTGAGGTAATCCTTTGTTGTCTTTGGCCAACCCGATAACCATGCTTTTTCAATAGTTTAATGTTCCTTTTTATGGCTTTCTCTGAGATTTAAGCCCAGTTGGCAGAATAAAAGGAATGTTATGTCCCTGATTTCGCCAAAGCAGAATAAAGTTGGTTTATGGTTTTCATTTCTCTTCTAGGAGCACAAGCTGGTGCGTAACCAGAGTATCTACAGCTCAAAGCTTCCTGACCTGAGTGAAACAGGCGAGCAGGAACGAGGTGCGATCATTTTGAGTCAGTCTGTGCATAAACTTATTGCAGCTTATTTTAGGGGCCAAGCACCAAAGGTTCATAGGCACCTATTGTAATCGTTAGTGTTCCTATTTTTATTATTCTTCTTCTGTTCTGGAAGTCTATGGCAGCTAGAACCACTTGCGGGAAAGTTATGAGATTTGGCAAACAGATAGAGGACAGTCTGTCACCATACCAAATTTGGAGTCTCTAACTCAATCCATCTAGTGCCACCAGCTATCCAAAGTTTCACTCACCTTTATGCTACTAACTTTTGAACCGTAAAGGTGAAACTTTTGAATCTTTTTCCCTCTGATTCCTTGGCTCAAGACGATTCGATTGCACCCTATAACCTCATTTTCTGTTATGAAAATCCGATTTTGATGAAAATTAAACCAGATCATCTTCAGACCATGCCGACAAAAAGTTATGAAATTCAAGTTGATTCGTTAAACTGTTCACAAATAACTTGCGAACGGATTAGAGGAAGAGCACGCCAAAATGAACGTGAGGCTATATCTCCTCAACGCATTAGCGTATTCTGACCAAACTTGGTGTGTGTTATGACAACCATGACCTGAGAGTACCTGCACAGTTTTGGCGCAGTCAGCTTAATAGATTCCTTGGGTCATGGTGAGAACATAGATACCAATTTTGCCATAGTCGGCCGAACGTCCTGTCCGCCATTTTGAACCCTACTTTTTTCTAACTCCTCCTAGATTGTTGGTCTGATTTTCACCAAAATTTAAACGTATCATCTTCAGACCATGCCGGCAAAAAGTTATGGATTTCGCGTTGATAGACAAAACTTTTTGGTATACCGCATCAACAAAGTTGAGGCATAATGCCGAAAGACTCTGAGGTTGTATACCTGCAATGCTTTGGCATATTGACACCAAAGTTTGCATGTCATTGTCACCTCACTCTGACCACATTAAATCCATTAAAGCATATTAATAGTGACTGTATTTATCATTTTTCAGCTATTTTGCTTAAATCATCTTAATATGTCTGTACTTGCTTATTGTTGCAGTTGGTCTGATGTTGAAGCCATTCTGCCATTACTTATCGTGCCTTCTTCTCTGCTTGGCCCCTTAATGGCAGCTTGCAGCTATATTTATATTGTTGGTTTAAAGGATTAACACCCAAAAATGAAAATACTGTTTGCCCTCATGTCATTCTAGATCTGTATGACTTTCTTGCTTCTTATTTGCAATACACAATATATGATATTTTGAAGAACTTTGGGGTCCAGACAACATTCCATCACACTTTTTTCTCAAAATATCTTCTTTTGTGTTCCACAAAAGAAAGTCATTTGGCAACACTTTATAATGATGGTTCCTTTTGAACATTCTGTTGACTAAGTAACTTTGCTACATGTCAACTAACTTTCATTAGAGTATTAGTAGACTGTTTGCTTAATATCTGCTACTGACTATAAGTAACTTCGAAAATACATGTTATTCTAACCCGAACCCTACCAGTCTACTAAAACTCTACTAACACTCTAATGAGAGTTATATAGACATGTAGATGCAACTTTACTTATAGTCAGCAGAATGTGTTAAAGGGACCATCGAAATAAAGTGAAACCTAGTTATACATATCTGAAAGGACATGGGGGTGATTAAATCATGCATGAATTATTATTTTTTTGGGGTGAACTATCCCTTCTGTTTTAGGCAGATGAATTATTCTGGTTATGTGTTAATCCAAAAAAAAAAAAAATCAGTTTTATGTAAACTGTCCCTTTCTGGCATCTCAAATGTATCATGCAGAAGTTACAGGGTTTAGTACTGGCCAGGCCTTTATCTCATAGTCTCATGTGAACACATAAGTTTTGTGAAGTCTTGACTTTTAATATTTTAACATGTAACATTTTAGCCTGTTTTTACAAACCGAGGGACTATTCAATATTATATTCTATGCTGTTTCACAAGTTGTCAGTTTGTCTCTCTGCTGTTGTCAGTAGAGCTTAAAATGATAATTCACCCAAAAATGAAAATTCTGTCATCAGTTACTCAAGTTGTTCCAATTCTGTATGAGTTTCTTTGTTCTGTTGAACACAAAAGAAGATATTTTGAAGAATGTTGGTAGTCAGACAGTCGCTGGACCCCAAAGACTTCCATACTATGAAACAAATGGAATCAATAGATTTGGTTTACTGAGATTCTTCAAAATATCTTCTTTTGTGTTCAACAGAATAAAGAAACTCATACAGGTTTAGAACAGCTCAAGGGTGAGTAAATGATCATTTTTATTTTGGGGTGAACTATACATTTAACATTTTTTTGGAACCCAGAACATAGGGCAGATATGTCACCCACTTTTATGGGATTTATTGTGTCACTGATCTGGTTTTACACTGATTTATATTACTTGTCTGAAATACATTTGAAATGTAACTATATTCTTACACCACTAGGTGGCACATATAGGCTAATGTCACAAACACGTAGTGCTTGTAATATTTTTCTTTTACAGTTCTCTAAAATGTACACTATGCAATTTTTGACGCTCAGACTATAGGTTAATAAACAAAACTGCATTAATTTAGCGGAAGAACATTGTAGCCGGAGCTACTTCTCTCTGTTTATGTCTATGACGAGTCACGTCAGTCAGAGACTTTTCTGCAGCGTTTGTCGTAAAATATTCAGAATATAAACACTTATTATATGTGCAGCGTAGTGATTCAGGATGAAACAAAAACACGGTTTGGAAGATGGACTCATTATGTATGCATTAAATCTTAGTGATTGATTCATCTCTCAGGTCCACCCTCTCCACTCACTAGCTCTCCCAGTGAAGAGGAGAAACCTGACGCTATGCCCAACATTTCAGATGTCATGCTGCGCAAGCTCAAACTGCACAGAGGTTTACCTGGCTGGTACGCTCATAAACCCATAATTTGAACATAGAAATATGAATTACCTACTAATAATATTCCCCTCCCCTCTTTTTTTGTTGCAGCGCACCTCCGCTCTCAGAGAAGGAAGTTGAGGTGTGTATATTCTTGAGTTTCGTATAATTGTATTGATTTATTTTTATTTTAAAAATGTCCTTATGACAATAAGATTATTTAGCCATTTTTACACGTATTCGACCCTTGTTAATTTTGGACTGTATAATAAAAAAAAATACAGTCCAGGGGTGCAGGAATCATTATGTTGTCATAACTGCATCACAGCTGCACTAGTTCAGTACAGTGTTGTGCAGAATACGGCTGTTTTGATATGTAAGTGAAGGCCATGCCTGAGCTGGGCTTAGGACATGGCCATTTGATGGGCTTTAGTGAGTTCCTGTCCCCTGTGAGGAAACTAACATGCCTTTGTGAATACAATCTGCTCCCAGGATGACGCTAGTGAGGGTCAAGGGCTGGACGTACTTTCCTCTCTAATATTCAGACAATACTGGCTGTACTCATGCCGCACTCTTTGATCCTGACAGTAAATTTCCCATGATATTGATGCTTTCCTTAGTCCTGCTCCAGTTCTCAAAAGCACAACCTCTTGTAAAGTCAAGTTATTCATCTACCATGTGTATTAGAGTATTACTAAATCGACAAATCAAATGTACACTACCATTCAAAAGTTTAGGGTCTGTACAGTATTTTTTTATTTTTTTATTTTAAAGGAAAGAAAATGATCATTTTTTTCAGCATGGACATTAAATTAAATTAAATCTTCATTAAATTAATCAAAATTTTCCTCAAAAAAATGAAAAAAATGTGCAATTGAACAGAAATGTTTCTTTAGCAGTTTCTTAATATTAGAATGATTTCTGAAGGATCATGTGATACTGAAGACTGGAGTAATGATGCTGAAAATTCAGCTTTGTATTGCATCACAGGAATACATTACATTTAAAAAATATATTCAAATAGAAAACCGTTATTTTACATTTTAACCATATTTCACAATATTACATTTTTACCGTATTTTTTATCAAATAAATGCATCCTTGTTAAGACTTTACAAAACAAAAAAACTGTACAGTAGTGTATTTTTCACTATAACTTTAATCATATTTCTTTATATAATCTGTTCTCAGGTCATGATCTGTACCTGAATAGTGTTTATTATTATTATTTACATGCATACATATTAAAATTTAAAGAAAAGCTACAGACAGTGGAAACATGGTGTTTAAATATCATTTTCAATGTAATTAAAAATATATATTATTTCAGATTATTTTTCTCTGTACTTGTCTTTAAAATGCTCACCAAATTTTCTGATAAAAACTTCTGATTACAAACTGAACAGTCAAATGAATTCATTAATGTGACTAAAGTCAATATCCTGTCAAATATATGACACATAGCACTTCCTGAGAATGACACATATGTAAAGTAACTACTTTTCTGTATGATTTCTGTATTGATCTTTTCCATTGTGCCAGAGGCTTATTGACTTATAAACATGTGAAATCAGTTGTGTTTTCACAGTGACAAATACCACAGCGAAATTATGCATTTTGTCTTTTAATGGTTTGCTGTCTTCTCCCTGCAGAACGCCTTTGTGCAGCTGTCCCTGGCATTCCGCAATGACAATTACACGCTGGAGTCGCGGCTGAAACAGGCGGAAAGGGAGCGCAACCTGACTGAGGAAAACGCGGAGAAGGAACTGGAAGAGTTGAAAGGCAGTCTCAAGGTCAGAACTCAATGCAAACAGCTCACATAAACACACATGTTGGGAATAAACTAGAAAATAGCTTGAATTTTTTTTTGTCTGCATGCCATTCCAGAGAACTGTTTCAGTGTGGCAGAATGTTGAGCAGCGTGAGTTTTACCAGCAACTCTTAGAAACGATTGCCGTATTACATCGCCTGACAAACCGCCTCTCCAGCAGGGCTGAAATGGTGGGAGCCGTGCGGCAGGTGAGATGCTCAACATTCCTGCGTCATAACTTCATGTGAAGTTCTAAAGCTGCGGTCACTTGAACCAAATTTCGGTGAAACTTTGCAGACAAAGAAACTCCATTGTCAATAGTGCAGCGATGTCACTTTCAAGCCAAGCCGCTTTTTGTTGGTCAAAGCGGTGAATTCATGTGACCAACTGAACCCGATGTGTAATCTGAGTGGGGAACTTTTTTTACCCTCAAGATTTGGTCACATTAGCTAAATTGTGCATGCAAAAACAGGTCATTTGTCAATAGCATATAGATATATGAAGTTCTGCTCACATAGTAGTCACTTTCAATCCAAGCAGCTGCACTGACCAACATGAACACAAGTAAAATCTACTTTTTCAACCTCACGCAAAACTCTTCAATCTACAGATTCCTTTTGAAATTACTGGATTTAGCCCAAAAACAACAGTAAATGTGACCACACCTTCATGCAAAACTTCCCATTACACAGATTACTATTGAAATGCCAGGATTTTGCCCTCAAAAGTATGCCAAACAATGGTTGATGTGACCCGCACCTTTACCATTGCCATACAACATTTTTTAGGGCAAAATCCAGTTATTTCAATACGAATCTTCGTGATCAGGAATATTGTGTAAAGATGTGGTCACGTTTAATGTTGCTCGCCGTCATTTAGAGGATAAAATCCAGTCATTCCAATAGGGATCCGCACGACTGGGAGTTTCGCGTGAGGGCAAAAAAGTTCCCCAGACAGATTACACTCATGTTCAAATTGGTTGCACAAATTCACTGCATTGACCAACAGAAAGCTGCTCGGTTTGAAAGGGACTTCTGTGTGAGCTGTGCTTCATGCATCACTACACTATTGACAATGGACCTTTTTCTGCAAAAGAGATTCTGGAGAAATTTTCCTTCAGGGTCTCTCTCAGCTGAAGTGCTCTTCATGTTTTCATGAGAAAACTATCCTTTGTCTTGGTGGAAGCACTAGATGGGAATGTTTATTTTCTGGAGGATAAGAGATGTTTGTGATAGATTTAGCTAAGTGTCATGCTTGCCCTTAGGTTAATGTGCAAGCTAAAGTAAACCAAGTTAACAGAGAAGGACTCAGCGGTATGTCTGTTGCTAGTGGTGACTCTATTAGGCCCTGCAAGTATCATTACCCTAACTCACCATGCCTTGCTCTTACATCCCATAACTTAATAGTGACTGATGATACAATATTTTTGAGGGTGAATGATCCTAGAATAAACATCTTATTAACACCCTCAATACTCATTACATTTATTTTAACAAATTCATTTGAAGTCTACTTTTGCATAGTAGATTTGCATAGTAGAAAATAAGTGACACGGATTAAATATTTGAAAATTTGCTCAACGTCATTTAAGACATGACCCTGAATTAACATCCTTCCTGGTCCAGCAACAACATTAGACAGAGACCTAGCAACTACTATATAATTTTTTGAGAGATAATCATTTTATTTTAAGAATATCATTTTGTATTGAAGCTTGTTTCTTCCATAGAATAAAAAATAAAATAGCTAATTGTAACATTTTACTTTATAATTCAGTTTTTTTTTTAAATTACAATTGCAAGTTTATATCTCGCAATTCTGACTTTTTTCTCGAAATTGCGAGTTTAAATCTTGCAATTTTAACTTTATTTCTCACATTTGCGAGTTTGCCTTTGTCTTGAAATCAGAATTCTGAGATAAAATTACAGTTATCTTTTTTATTTTTCGACCAAAAATCCCAGAGTTCTGGAGATGCACAGTACCCAATGGATTGTGCAAATGATAATGTGCCTTTGCTTTGGCCGTGGCAGGAGAAGAGAATGAACAAGGCCACTGAGGTTATGATGCAGTACGTGGAGAATCTGAAGAGGACGTATGAGAAGGACCACGCTGAGCTGATGGAGTTCAAGAAGCTCGCCAACCAAAACTCCACCCGCTGCTATGGGGGTTCAATAGACACTGGAGGTAAATCATCCAGGGCTTCAAAACCACGGTTGTCTTGCCCCCAAAACATGCCTGTTCATGTTTCATATTTCACTTATGCATTTCGTACAGATGATGGTGTTCCACGTACATCAAGATCCATGTCTCTGCAAATGGGAAAGGTAGGCAGAAGTCTGTTCCTAAAGAATTCAAAAAGCCTGATGCTTTAAGAAAACTTTTCTTTTTAAGTTTTCTAAGTTTCTTCCAACTAGAACAGGAAGTTTTTTTAATGGTCAATAGCTTTTGGTTTGCAATTAGATGTGCCTGCTAGTCAGATCAAGACAGTATTAGGAAGAACATTTTCATTCTAAATGACATTTTATTGGATACAAATTTGGATATGCCTTAAAGTACAAGATGACTTGTTAATAATAGTATTAGTAATAGTTATAGTAATAGTAATCGTTTTATTCTGTTTTACACAAACAGGGAGACAGTAAATCATGCAGCAGGACTCGCATTACATTTTAAATAGGTAAACTGCCATTCAAAAGTTTGGGATCATTATACGATTTTTTTAATGTTTTTTTAAAAAGATGACTCAACAAGTCTGCATTTATTGATCTAAATTACAGTAAAAACACTAATATTGTGAAATATTGATTCAATTAAATAATGGTACAAAACAACTGTATTCTATTTTAATATACACTGATCCAAAACATTATGACCAGTCACAGGTGAAGCGAATATTGTGGATCATCTCCTAACAAGGCTATATATTAAGGTCTGGGTGGATTAGATGGTAAGCAAACTATCAGTTCTTGTAATCAACGTGTTGGATGCAGGAGAAATGGGCAGGAATAAAGATCTGAAAAACTTTGACAAGGGACAAATTGTTATGGCAAGGCAACTGGGTCAGAGTATTTCTGAAACAAGGCTTGTGTATTGCTCCCAGTCAGCAGTGGTGAGAATTTACCAACAGTGATTTGAGGAGAGACAAACCACAAACCGGCGACAAGGTGTCGGGCGGCCGAGGCTCATTGATGCATGAGGGCAACGAAGGCTATCCCGAGCCAACAGAAGGTCTACTGTGGCACACAAAAGTTGAATGATGGTAATGGCAGGAATGTGTCACAACACACAGTGCATCTGCTGCGTATGGGGCTGCGTAGACCAATCAGAGGGCCTATGATAAACCCTGTCCACCATCGAAAGCACCTACAGTTACATTTTCTTTTACATCACATGGATGGCTGTGTAGGTGTGCGCTGTTTACCTGGGGATGTGAGGCACTGTGGGACGACAACAAACCAGGGGAGGGAGTGTGATGCTCTGGTCAATGTTCTGCTGGGAAACCCTGGGCCGGCCATTCATGTGGACGTACATTTGACATGTGCCATCTATCTAAACATTGTTGCGGACCAGGTACACCCCTTCATGACAATGATGTTCCCTGGAGGAAGATCCACACATTGTTCAGGAATGGTTTGAGGAACATGATTAAGAGTTCAAGGTGTTGCCCTGGCCTCCAATTTCCCCAAATCTCAATCCAATTTTGCATCTGTGGGATATGCTGGACCAACAAGTTTGATCCCCGGCGGCTCCACCTCGCAGCATACAGGACATGAAGGATCTGTTGCTGATGTCTTGGTGTCAGAGACCACAGGACATCTTCAGAGTCCATGCCTCGGTGGGTCGGTGCTGTTTTGGCAGCACTTAGAGGACCAACAGCATATTAGACAGGTGGTCGTACTGTTTTGGCTCATCGGTGTATGTTAAAATGTCATTTATTCCAATGATGCGAAGCTGGGGTTTTCAGCATCATTACTCCAATCTTCAGTGTCACATGATCCTTCAGAAATCACCCTGATATGATAATTTGCTGCTCAAACATTTCTTATTATTTTTTTTTCAGGATTATGAATAGAAATGATTTACAGTATTTAAAATATAAATCTTTTGTAACATTATAAATGTCTATACTGTCACTTTTGACCAATTTAATGCATCCTTGCTCAATAAAATAATTAAAGGTGCAATGTGTGATATTTCTTAGGATCTATTGACAGAAATGCAATATAAGATCCATAACTATGTTTTCAGTGGTGTATAAAGACCTTACTCAATGAGCCGTTATGTTTTTATTACCTTAGAATGAGACATTTAAATCTACATGGGCGCGGGAATCCCCTTCTATGAAGGTCGACATATTGTGACGTCATGTGTCTACCGTAGCCGAAAGCAATCAAACAGCGCTAAAGAAACCTCATTGCTTGACTTACTACTCTCTGCTGCTGACTCAGACTCAGAGGACGACATCTTTTGTCTTACGTCGGCCACCGTAGCTTCTCATTCGAGTTTGAAGACCGAGGGATAGGCCGCGAGTGACTAGCTGTTTGCAATTCGCAAATCTCACCACTAGATGCCGCTAATAATTACACACTGCTACTTTAATTTATTTAATAAAAAAAAATCGTACTAACCCCAAACTGTTAAATGGTAATGTGTATTTGCTGAGTTATTTTGTTAACTTTAGGAGTACACTAGCATATAGATAAGTTTGAAGCCTGAAAGCAACAAAAGTCCAGTTTTGGTTTCATGGGATCTTTAATTTCCATGGTTCATAGAAAATGTGGAGATGCGAAGAACCATGTTGGGCTTCACTTTACTTCTGTTAACAAGTACACTGATCGGAAAAACCTGTAATGTAACACTTTTTAAATCTCTAAAAATATGATTGCTGAACCAAAGGTGCAGCAAACAACCATTGAAAATCCTTTATTTTTAATCATGTACCAATAACATCAATAATGTAGATCAGAGAAGGAGAGAACGTGAGTAAACATGTTCATATGATGAAGTATTTAGTTTCAGAGAGTGTGTCTTTGTCTCTCTAAGGCTTTGCCCAGACGGAGAGTCAGTGTAGCTGTTGTTCCCAAGTTTAATCTGCTGAACGTCCCGGGGCAGACGCCGGTCCCCGCTGGCTCTAATATTGCACCCGGTGCCCTTCCTGTGGTGGTGAGTCCAATCTCAAGCACACTGCCTCGTCAGCAGACACGTGTTATTAATGATGCCTTATCTTTAAGTTCCCTACATGTTGCATATTATCAAGGTGAACATTTGAGGCCAAAGCCATTAATCAAAATGAGACCTTCAGGATTTCTTACTTGATTGTATTGTACTTTTGTTTGAAGTGTGAGGCAAACACCATTAAGAATGGCAGTTCGTCAGACCCTACACAACAAGATGTGCCTGACAAACCGTAAGTCAATGCCTTTCTCGACTTTGCTGTCACATTCCCCATAAACTGTGTACATGATCACGCATTCATCAAGTTATGCTTTGGAACTGTATTGTATTCCTAGACAACCTCAGTTTCATTAAAACAATGCATCAGTTTGAGCCTTATCAAAAAATTTGCATCAGGAAAATGTTGCATGATTACATGAAGCCCATTCACCTACAGTCTTAAATATAAAGGTTTCTAAGGGGAGAATGGAGTTTCTTCAGAGATGCCATAGAAGTATTTCGGGTTCTCCAGAGAACCTTTTGAATATGTGAATAAAAGCCTAAATTCAATCTCATAAAGCGATCGAGTCTCTTCAGAAAATTTGGACTAAACCGCTCAATTCATATGGATTAGTTTTACGATCTCTTTATGAATTTTTTTAAGTATCAAAGTGGTAGTTGTGTAGCTGTCAATGGAAGGACAGAAAGCTCTCAGATTTCATCAAAAAGATCTTCATTTGTGTTCTGAAGATGAACGAAAGTCTTATGGGTTTGTAACAACATGAGGGTGAGTAATTAATGACAGAATTTTCATTTTTGGGTGAACTATCTCTTTAAGTGAATAGTTCTTAAAATAATAATTTAATGTGAAGAACTTAATAATCTGAAGAACCTTTTTCCACTATAAAGAACCTTTTGTGCAATGAAAATTAAGGTTCTTTATTAGCATCAGTGGTTCCATGAAGAACCTTTAATATCCATAGAACCTTTCCATTGTACAAAAGGTTCTTTATAGTGGAAAAAGGTTCTTCAGATTATTAAAAAAAATAAAAATGGTGATGGCGCAGTGGATAAGACACATCCCTTTGGTGTGAGAGACCCGGGTTCGAATCCACTGTGAGACACCAATGTGTCCCTGAGCAAGACACTGAACCCCTAGTTGCTCCAGAGGCGTGCGACCTCTGAAATATAGCAATTGTGATTCGCTTTGGGTAAAAGCGTCATCTAAATGAATAAATGTAAAATGTAAAAAAAAAAAAAAGGTTCTCCACACATAGGGAAAAAAGTGGTTATTCTGCATAAGTGGTCACTGAAAGGTTATTTGGAGAACCACATTTGCCGGTTCAATGGCATTGCTGTGAAAACCCCCTTTTTGGAACCTTTATTTTTAAGAGTGGTTTCATGGAACCACAGATGCCAATAAAGAACCTTTATTTGCATGGCAAATGAAAGATTATAATTTACCCAACCTTCTCGTTTTTTTCTATGTGCTTAAAATAGCACACAAGAAGTCCCACAAAAGTCCCGTCTGTAGTCAGTTTTACATCCTATTTTGTGATTAAATCTAAACATTTGGACAGGAACGTTTGACAAAAAGCAGTCATCAGTGTCCGACCATATTGTTTTAGTAAGAAAAGGTAAAGAGCTTGTCACCCTACTGTCATATCCAAATGCCGGGTTTTAACTCAAAGACAGAAAGACAATAACAATCTGGTACAATGCATGCTATTCTAAACCGAGTGATGTTTAAAGACCGAGTTTAAAAGTTTAAACATTTCATGTCACACCTTCGTCAGAGCTGCAGTGGTATGAGTGCCATGTGGCATTTGAGAATCTCCTTTAGGGCAGAGGTTATTTTTGTTAATACCTGTGGTTATGAACTGAGAGAGCCAGTTGTGTTGTTCACACACATCTGCGTAATGGCAATTTTTTTATTGCTCCATCCCTGTCTCTTCTTTCCTATGTGAAACAAAGCAGTGGAAACCCTCTGACGGAGCAGGAAAGTGAAGCAATGCCAACCAAAGTTGTCTGCAGTCCGGAGAAGATTACAGAAGAGATCAAAGCCAAGATTGAAGAAGAAGCGTATAACAAAGGGTAACACGCTTGGTGTTTTAATCTGTGTGGATGCACAGTGACTAGTTACATCTCATGCAGTTGCATAATTGTAAAACATTTTCTAACAGTGACATTTTTATCACTTCTTTTGAAAACCAAGGTTGGGTAAAATTGGGGACCACCATAGTAGGATGCTTCCTCCTCAATATTGATTAGTTGTCAACAAATATGTGGGTTACACTTTATTTCGATGGTCGAATTTACACATTCCACTAACTATAAGTAACTTTGCAACTACATGTCAACTAACTCTCATTAGAGTATTAGAAAAGACTATAGATATAGAAAGACTGTTCAGTCCTATTACTTATGAATAGGAGAAACTGCAACGCACAATATGGCAGAATAAGTCCCGCCTTCTAAGTAAAAGAGCCAATCACTGATTGATAAAGTCATTGCATCACTGCAGTTGAAGCTCCGGTTCACATAGAAACCTGAGACTCGTGCTTAGGACTGCACATGTGCATTGGCTGGTCTAGCCTGAAAATACGTTTTTTTTATGCTATTTTAGCATAAGAAACAACGGTAGCACTTAATTTTACAGTCCTGTAATTACAATAACTAGGTACTAACCCTGAACCTACCCCTAAACCTAACCCTAACCCATGTATTTACTTTACATCAACCAGAACTTTTTAAGGTAAGTACACTGTAAAATAAAGTGCAACCAAAACCAGCTTTATGGTTTCACACCTTTATTGTGGGTTCGGCAAGTAGTTTTTGAGATCTCATTAGAATCTCATGATATTAGTGGTCAACAAATATTTTTTACCTTAAAAGGGTGATTTTTAAATCATATCCCTAGTCCTAAATATGTTGTTAGAGCTTTATTATAGCAGTACATTATTTCAACCCTGTTTCATTAAGTTTGGAATTCATAAACCGTAGGCTACTTAAAATGTGTATGTGTATGAAAAAGGTCAGCTCTATTAGACAGGTGTTATAATCTGTTTTAATCAAATATTGCACCGCATCACGTGCTTTATGCCAAGAATAATAATTTTTTCTGTGAAAAAAAAGTTTTTTTTTTTTTTCCATATGACAGTTGAACTATTGAGCTTGATGAGGCAAATATACTGTACACTAGCATTTGGGGTTGGTCAGATTTTGTATTTTTTTTAAAGAAGTCTCGGTAACACTTTACAATAAGGTTTCATTAGTTAACATTAGTTAACTACTTTAGTTAGCATGAACTAATAATAAACTGCTCCTCTACAGCATTTTTTTTATCTTAGTTAATGCTAATTTCAACATTTACTCATACATTATTAAAATCATAAGTTGTATTTGTTAACATTAGTTAATGCACTGTGAACTAACATGAAAATTTTATTAACTAGCATTAATAAATACTGTAACAAATGTATTGCTTATGTTCGTTAATACATTAACTAATGTTATCAAATGAGACCTTATTGTAAAGTGTTATCAAAGTCTCTTATGCTCAACAAGGCTGCATGTATTTGATACAGCAAAAACAGTAATTTTGTGAAATAAGATTACAATTTAAAAGAACTGTTTTCTAATATACCTTAATAGTCATTTAAACCTTGCTAAATATATTTTTTTTAATTATTAAAAATCCGTAATTAAAAATGTACTTCTGTTTTTTATGATGTTTCTTTTATCTTTTAAATGTGAAAAAACAAGTTTCAAAGGGGTAATGTGACAGTATATCAGGATTGAACAAAGATATCTTCTGCATATTCTCAGAAGATTCATAGAGCATTTGAGGGGGGAGGGGGGGTCTCTACATAGACCACAAAAGCATGATATTTGATTTCAATAAAAGCTAATTAGCAAAGCATACTGCATTAATTAACTGTTTCAAGCTTTACTAAACATTTTTAAGCTTTACAAATCAAAATAAGCTTCTACTGTACATTAATTAGTCTACTGTATTATAAATATCATCTCTGTAGATACCAAGAAGGACTTAAGAGATCTAAAGAACTTCAGGAGCTGAACGAGGATGAAGAGAAAGCAGAAGAGACGCAGGAGTCTGAAGAGGAATCGAGAGGAAATACTGATAAAGACAGGAAGTCTAATAGGTAACCCTGACTTCAGAGTGTTTGGCTGTCGCATCATTTTCAATAAATCTCTAGTCATGTTGCTTTTGTGCTTTATTTCAGCAGGTTTCAGGAGGCATTAGAGGTCATTGACCGGATATGCCCCAAATTCTTCCGACGGAATCGGGTGCTTTGGATTGTCCTCACTCTGTTCTTTGCTTCATTCGTATTGGTCAATGTCATAAACTTCTTCAGTAGCCGCTACAGTGACAGCGGAGACACGTCTGCAGAGAAGTCCGCCATTCCTGGCAAGAAGAAATTTTTTGGACTGAATGTAGGGTCGAAGACTCCTTCCCCAGAATGACATCATTCCCTCATCAAACACAGCTCATATTGCTTCTACGAGTCTTTCACACTGCATTTAGTGAATAGCAGAACTACCTGTTATTGTTTAGGGACCAAGTGTGCTTAGATGAGGAATCAGATTTGCATTAATAAGTTATATTACTTGAGGTTGGGAAAGTTACTCCAGAGAAACGTTTTATGCGACTAATGTCACAGTTGATATATGATTATACCACTCAAACCTTATGATTAAACTTCTCAGGTTTTGTGAAATATATATTTGAAATATTAACTACAATATTTAATACAGAATTTGGTACAGTATGTTTTCAATTCTTTGCAATTGTCTGTGTTGTTTATTTGATTTGACATTCCAAGGTAGATCCTGAAGTGCAATATTTTGCAGCTGGTAGTTGACGGTTGTGTGTGGGCTTGTGCCTTCAGAGCACTGATTTTAATAGTACAGAATTTTTCACAACTTTGAAGAGCACTTTTAACTAGCATGAAAGAATTCATATTTGCACATGTGTGCTTGTGTTTACTGTTGTGCCACTTCACCTTGTAATAAAGGTGTTTGAAAATCAGACCTCTTTGTTTCTGGAGTATATGCGATTATTTATTGCTCCAGTTTTTCACGATATAGTAAATGGGGGAATTTTACAAAAAAAAAATTATTGATCCTATTTCAAAAGAAAAACGGAATTATTGATCATTTATTTTAAGGTGACGCAGTTACACGTTACTACATGTAATAACAGTAAATTATGCTTATACTACGGTGGATGCTGAATGCTTGGATCTGATTGGTTGACAAACATTCTCTATGGTGTGCAATTATTTTCAGGGAAACGCACGGCTAAAGTAGATCCAGGCAGGTCTTAACTGCATTACATGTCCATATCACTTCGCCAAATGATTTAAGTTATTTCAAATGTCCTAACAGCCTACAACAGCAAAATAACCAAAACCCACAACGACACTGACAAATTATTTCTATGTTTTTTGCCACAAAATTACTTTGGTACACAGGTAATTCACATACACTCAATCTCTCTCTCTCTGTCTCTCTCTCTCTCTCTCTCTCTCTCTCTCTCTCTCTATATATATATATATATATATATATATATATATATATAACTGCACTGCATTAGTCTGCTATTAGTGGCTCAAGCCTCCGTTGCTACTTCTAAAATGACGTTTTGGAATTAGCAATGGATGCTTTGGATGAGATGCGTAAGAAATGAGTCCTACACACAAGAGCATTTTAAGGAAAAAAAACCTGACGAATGTTCATCTAAACATTGTTTTGAGGTGTGGTAACCGCAGTATAAGCGGAATAATTGAAAACTAAGCCACCACTGTAAACCCTAACGTTCAAAATAGTTAATTGGTTTGAGTAGGGCCAACTTGAATTCTACAAATTGGTTCCATCAAATTAACTTTTATGAGTATTTAAAACTTTCTTTTTCTTTTGAGTTCACAAAACTGACACATTTTAAGTATGTTGTTGAATTGTTTAATTGTTTTCATTTCTATGAATTTGTTTCTTTTAATTCAGACAAACTTAACTTTAACCGAAACTGGGCTGGGATGTCTATTTCCCAGCATGCTTTGCCATGACACTTAAAAGGGAGAGTAAATGTTAAAATTAAGTGTTATAAAAAAAAAATATTTGTTTGTTTTTTTGTGCCAGATTTATGTTAAGTGGGAGATTTAGTTTTTAAGTGTTAGTAAAGATTTAGTGTTAGTAAATTAAGTTGACTTAGTTGCCAAGTTACTTATAGTCAGTAGAATGTCTGTTTGGGAACCATCAAAATAAAGTGTTAGCAGATATTAAGGAGATAGTCTACTAATACTAATGAGAGTTAGTTGACATGTAGTTGCAAAGTTACTTATATTTAGTAGAATGTCTCAAGTGGACTCGAAATAAAGTGTTAACGTGTTTAATGTTTTGTTACGCTAGTTTAGAAGAGTTTCTGTTATGTTTTTTTTTTTTTTTAGGGGGTTACCATTATGGTGACGAGTGGTGTATGTTAAATGTTTTAAATTTCTTAACTTAAAAAATGTGATGTTACCTCAAATTATTTAAGTTTTGCCTCGGGTGTGCATTATTTTTCTAATAATTCAACGGCCCGTCGTCAGTTATTCCTTACATAATTACAAGTAACTAACCGTAGCTCTATTGTAAGTATATGTAGTTACTTATTATTAGTCAGTAATTATTTGAGTAAGTACAATGTACTTACTCATCCTACATAGATCATTATATTACACAGATGATGCGTATTATATAAAAAAGTACAAATGATGTGTAACCAAATAATTACAATTGTGGTCAGAATTATTGGCACCCATGGTAAATATGATCAAAGATGGCTGTAAAATAAATCTGCATTGTTAATCCTTTTGATCTTTCATTAAAAAAAAATTCTCAAAAATCTAACCTTTAATTGAAGTAAAAGAATTGAAAGTGGGGGGTAAATCACAATATGAATTAAATACTTTTCTCCAAAACACAC
This sequence comes from Gila orcuttii, assembly GCA_026230005.1. Lineage (NCBI taxonomy): Eukaryota > Metazoa > Chordata > Actinopteri > Cypriniformes > Leuciscidae > Gila > Gila orcuttii. The sequence goes on along the minus strand of JAPDVR010000001.1, from coordinate 65,169,056 downwards.
TGGCCATAATTATTGGCATCTTTTTATCAAAAAGTTTTTTCAAACCTACTTTTTCCAAGTTAACAGCTCTTCTATAATACCTGATTAGTTTGGAAAACAACTGACAAGAGATCAGAGACCATTGCTCCATACAGAATCTCTCCAGATCCTTCAGATTCACAAGTTCATGTTGGCGCTTCTTTTCTTCAGTTCACCCCACTCATCAGGTCAGGGAACTGGGACGGCCCTGGCAGAAGCTTCATTTTGTGCTCAGTGACACATTTCTGTGTTGATTTTGATATTTGTTTGTCCTGATGGAAGATCCAACCACGGCCCATTATAATCAATCAATCAATCAAAGCTTTATTAAGGACACACATGGTCCAAAACACAAACAGTAACAAAAAAACAAAATAAAAAAGATTATAAATATAAGATTCCTAGGCTGTCAGGTTTTGATTTTTATCTGTTGGTATTTACTAGAACCCATAATACCATGTATCTGAACAAGATGTCCAGGACCTCCAGCAAAAAAATAGGCCCACAACAAATAAGATCCAGCAGTAGATTTAACTGTAGGCATGGGGTACTTTTTATCCCTGTTTGCACCAAACACATCTGGTGGGTTTGCTGCCAAAAAGCCTTTTTTTTTATTTCATCTGACCGTAGAATCCAGTCCCTTTTGAAGTTGCAGTCGTGTCTGAAAACTGAATATGCTGGGGTTTATTTTTGGAGGCTTTCTGATCCCCAAGACTCAACTACTTTCTGCAATTCTCCATCTGTGATCCTTGGAGACTCTTTTGCCACTCAAACTTTCCTTCTCAACGTGCAGAAAGACAATATAGACACACGTCCTCTTCCTGGCAGATTCGTAACATCTTTAGTTGATTGGAACTTCTTAATTATTGCCCTGATGGTAGAAATGGGGATTTTCAATTATTTGGATATTTTCTTAGTCACTTTCTATTTTGTGAAGATCAACAATCTTTTGATGCACATCAGAACTATATTCTTTGGTTTTACTCATTGTGATGGATGATTAAGGGAATTTGGCCTTTGTGTTTCCTCATATTTAAACTCCTGTGGCACAGGAAGTCATAGCTAGACAATTTCATGTTTCTAGTCACCCTGATGTGCTAAAATTAATATGAATGGGAATATACTTCAGAGATATTTTCCTCATAAAAAATTCTAGAGTTATCAATAATTGTGGCCAACCCACCACCCCACACACACTTTCAATTCTTTTACTTCAATGAAAGGTTAGATTTGTGCAAATTTTTTGAAGGAAAGATCAAAAGAATAAACAATGCAGATTTATTTTTACAGCAATCTTTGATCATATTTACCAGGGGGGCCAATAATTCTGACCACAACTGTATGCATAAATAAAGTCATAATAATGATGTAACAGTTCGAAATAGACCCAAATGCGAAAGCAGGTTAATGATTTATTGAAAAGAAAGAAGATAAATGCAACAAAGGCTGTCTGCCGATCACAGGTCGTCTTGGTGAACGCAGAACAGGAAAACGATGTCCAGACAGAAACCAGGCAGGATGATGGATGCAGGTAAGCGGTCAGGGAGAGCTCACAGGAATAGGCAAGCGCAGAGTCCACCAGGCAGTTACCACAGCACAGAGAATCAGACTTGACACAGGATAGCCGGGGCAGTAACTCATCTGACATATGCGTACACACAGGACAGGAAACAGTAGCAATACTAAACCGTCAGTAACAGACATGAACGAACAAACAATAAACCGACACGAGGGAAAGAGAACATGAGGTCTAAATAGCCAGAAAATCAGGGCAAGGGGAAACAGGTGTGAGGAGAGCAGGGGTGAACGCTGATTGAGAATGGGTTCAGCTGTGCGAGAGCACACGTAAGAGAGAGAGAGAAACAAGCAGAGAAATAAAACTAGACTCCTGACAGTACCCCCTCCCTAACGGGCGCCCCCTGGCGCCCCTGAGGAGGACTGACGGGAGCGGAGGAAATCGTCGATAAGCGAGCGGTCCAGCACATCCCTTCCCGGTACCCAGCTTCTCTCCTCCGGGCCGTATCCCTCCCAATCGACAAGATATTGAAAACCCCGTCCCCGGGGTCGGACGTCCAGCAGCCTCTTAACCTTAAAGACAGGAGGGTTAGCAGCAAGGGCAAGAGGGGGGGGGGGTAAGGGAGGGGAGCAGAACGGAGGCGGAGCGCAGGTTTAATGCACGAGACGTGAAAAACAGGATGGACACGTTTAAGAGAGTGTGGTAACCTGAGCCGTACAGCCGCTGGACTGATGACCTTAGTGATGGCATAAGGTCCAATGAAACGGGGGGCCAGTTTCCGAGCGGGTGCCTGAAGGGGTAAATTACGTGTGGAAAGCTAAACTCTTTGCCCACAAACATACCTGGGAGCTTTGGAACGGCGACGATTGGCGATACGACAAGTGCGATCCCTGGTCCGGCACAGAGCTGACCTCACCCTCCGCCAGGTGCGACGACAGCGCTGAATAAAGGCCTGGACCGAGGGGACGGCGACCTCTGGTTCCTGAGAGGGAAACAGAGGTGGCTGGTAGCCCAGACAACAAGAAAACGGGGAAAGGCCAGTGGACGACGAAGGCAGAGAATTATGAGCGTACTCCGCCCATGTCAATTGTTCACACCAGGAGGTGGGGTTATGAGCCGCCAAACAGCGGAGCATACGACCGAGGTCCTGATTAGCGCGCTCAGCTTGCCCATTACTTTGTGGGTGAAACCCTGAAGACAGACTGGCAGTAGCACCAATCTGTCTGCAGAATTCCCTCCAAAAGTTAGAGACAAACTGGGGTCCCCTGTCCGAAACAACATCAGAAGGAAGCCCGTGAATTCTAAAAACATGGTCCACAACCGCCTGCGCAGTCTCTTTAGCCGACGGAAGCTTGGGGAGTGGAACAAAGTGAACCGCTTTCGAAAAACGATCAACGACAGTGAGAATCACCGTATTGCCGCTGGAGGGGGGAAGCCCCGTAACGAAGTCCAGGGCAATATGGGACCAAGGCCGGGAGGGAATAGAGAGAGGGTGAAGCAGACCATCGGGGAGCGAATTACTGGGCTTCTGCTGGGCACAGACAGAACATGACGCAACAAATCGGCGTACCTCCCGTTCCATGGCAGGCCACCAGAATCGCTGGCGGACAGCTGCCAAAGTACGACCCACCCCCGGATGAGCGACCAGTTTAGATGAATGACCCCAACGAAGGACGGCCGGACGAGCGTACTTGGTGACAAATAGCTTCCCCTCAGGACACCCACGGGGAACGACAGTGTGAGAAAGAGCCTTTCGCACCAGCTGTTCCACCCCCCAGGTGACAGACCCAACCACACATCCCTCAGGTAGGATGGTCTCGGTGGTGGGACGACCCTCAGAGGAGGAGAACTGGCGAGAAAGAGCATCAGGCTTAATGTTCTTTGACCCGGGACGGTAAGAGATAGTGAAATTGAAACGCCCGAAAAAAAGAGCCCAGCGAGCCTGTCTAGAGTTAAGCCTCTTGGCGGAGCGGATATACTCAAGATTACGGTGATCAGTCCAGACTATAAACGGACAGGAGGATCCCTCCAACCAATGGCGCCACTCCTCCAGGGCCAGTCGAATACATTTACATTTATTCATTTAGCAGACGCTTTTATCCAAAGCGACTTACAAATGAGAACAATAGAAGCAGTTAAAACTAACAGTAGGACAACAATACGTAAGTGCTATAACCCCTCTCAGTTTAACTTAAGTGCAGTGTTTTTTTTTTTAAGAATAGAGAAGAGAAAGTGTTAATACTACTGAATCAAGTGCTGCCAAAAAAGATACGTCTTCAGCAGTTTCTTGAAAGTGGCTACTGACTCAGAAACTCTGGTTGAGTTAGGCAGATCATTCCACCAACAGGGAACAGTCATGGTAAAGGTCCGAGAAAGAGATTTTGTGCCTTTTTGAGATGGTACCACAAGACGACATTCGCTAGCAGAGCGCAGGTTTCTGGATGGCACATAAGTCTGAAGTAATGAGTTTATGTAAGAGGGAGCAGTGCCAGTGGTTGTTCTGTAGGCAAACGTCAGTGTCTTGAATTTAATGCGAGCGGCAACTGGCAACCAGTGCAATTTTGTGAGGAGAGGAGTGACGTGTGCTCTCTTTGGCTCATTAAAGACTACTCTGGCTGCAGCATTCTGGATCAATTGTAGAGGTTTGACAGAGCAAGCTGGAAGACCAGCCAGGAGAGCATTACAATAGTCCAGTCTGGATAAAACAAGTGCTTGGACAAGGAGTTGTGTAGCATGCTCTGTAAGGAAGGGCCTGATCCTCCTAATGTTGTGCAAGGCAAATCTGCAGGACCGGGCAGTTCTAGCAATGTGGTCTGTGAATTTCAACTGATCATCAATTAAAACCCCAAGGTTCCTAGCTGACCTTGATGGAGTTATGGATGACGAGCCTAGCTGAATGGAGAAGTTGTGATGAAGTGTTGGGTTGGCCGGGACCACAAGTAGCTCTGTCTTCGCAAGGTTTAGTTGAAGGTGGTGGTCCTTCATCCAGCCAGAAATGTCTGTCAGGCAGGCTGAGATACGAGCAGCTACCGTCGGATCGTCAGGCTGGAATGAGAGGTAGAGTTGCGTGTCATCAGCGTAGCAATGATATGAAAAGCCATGTTTCTGAATCACAGATCCTAGTGATGTTGTGTAGATGGAGAAGAGGAGTGGTCCAAGCACTGAGCCCTGAGGCACCCCAGTAGCTAGATGTTGGGTCTTAGATGCCACACCTCTCCAGGACACCCTAAAGGACCTACCTGAGAGGTAAGACTCGAACCATTGGAGTGCAGTTCCCGAGATGCCCTTCATCTTTAGGATCGACAGGAGGATCTGGTGGTTAACTGTGTCAAAAGCAGCAGACAGATCCAGCAGGATGAGGACTGAGGAATAGCTAGAAGCTCCCGGTTACCCACATCATAATTACATTCGGCAGACGAGAGTCGATGCGAGTAAAATGCGCATGGGTGAACCTTCTGATCAAGAGCAGAGCGCTGCGAGAGAACCGCTCCCACCCCGACGTCAGACGCGTCCACCTCAACGATAAACTGATTCTTAGGATCAGGCGAAATCAGAATGGGAGCGGATGTGAACAAACATTTAAGACGCTCAAAAGCACATTGGGCAGCCTCGGACCAGACAAAACGACACTTTGCGGATGTGAGCGCAGTCAAAGGGGCGGCAACCTGACTGAAATTTCTAATAAAACGGCGATAAAAGTTTGCAAACCCCAAAAACCGCTGAAGCGCCGAGCGAGACTCAGTAACAGGCCAGTCAGTGACCGCCTGAACCTTGGAGGGGTCCATGCTTATGCCCTCCGCAGACACGACCGAACCAAGGAAAGTAACTGACTGGAGGTGAAACGCGCATTTCTCGGCCTTAACATAGAGGCGATTCTCTAATAACCGCTGTAATACGCGACGCACATGTTGGGTGTGTACCTGGAGAGATGGGGAGAAAATGAGAATATCATCCAGGTACACGAAGACGAAAATGTTGAGCATGTCTCTTAATACATAGTTTACGAGCGCTTGAAAAACGGCTGGGGCGTTTACCAGCCCGAACGGTAAAACCCGATATTCAAAGTGCCCCAACGGAGTATTAAACGCCGTCTTCCACTCATCCCCCTCCTTGATGCGCACTAAGTGGTACGCGTTACGAAGATCTAACTTCGTGAAAATCTTTGCCCCCTGCAGGATCTCAAAGGCTGATGACATCAATGGTAAAGGATACCGGTTCTTAATGGTGATGTCATTCAGCCCACGATAATCGATGCAGGGGCGCAGAGAGCCGTCTTTCTTTTTCACGAAGAAAAATCCCGCACCGGCAGGGGAGGAAGAGGGAACAATGGTACCGGCCATAAGTGAAGTATCAAGGTATTCTCGAGCGCCTCACGTTCAGGAACGGATAAAGAATACAAACGCCCGCGGGGAGGAGTGGTGCCAGGGAGAAGGTCGATACTACAATCATAAGGGCGATGGGGAGGGAGAGAAGCGGCCCGGGATCGACTGAACACCGCTCGCAGATCGAGATACTCCTCCGGAACCCCAGATACATCAATAGACTCCTCCTGAAAAACAGACAAAGAAGAAACAGAGGGAACAGCAGAGACAAGACAATTGGTGTGACAAGACAAGCTCCAAGAAACAATAGAACTATCAGACCAGTTAACATGTGGATTGTGCTTAGTTAACCATGGATGTCCTAGGACAATGGGGGCCATAGGGGACTGAAAAACAAAAAAAGAAATCTTTTCTTGGTGGTTGCCAGACGTGGTGAGACTCACCAGGGCAGTAGCCAGGTGAATATTGGAAAGAACGCGACCATCCAGGGCGAGGGCTGTGGGTGTATCCTTTAATTCATGAAGGGGCAAACCATGTTCTATAGCCCACCTCTCATCGACAAAATTCCCCTCCGCCCCGGAGTCAATAAGAGCAGAGCAGACAACAGAACTGGTACCCCAGCGAAGGATGGCTGAAATCATGGAGCGGGAACTGAAGGATGGGGATAGTGGGGTAGCGCTCGCCAATATTCCCCTAACAACTGGCGAGCTCTCTCTTTTACCGAACATGTGGCAGCAAAGTGACCCGTGCCACCACAGTAAAGGCACAACCTCTCTCGAATACGGCGCTGGCGTTCAGCAGAGGAGAGGTGTATTCTCCCTAGCTGCATAGGCTCAGATTCAGGATGAGGTTCAGGTGACACAGTCTGAGTGAATGGGGCTCCCCGGAATCCCGTGACGTCAGAACGAGCACGTCGGCGTAAGTCGAAACGGTTGTCTAAACGAATGGCTAATTCAACCAGCTCATCCAGACTGGAGGGAAATTCTCGAGCAAAAATATCGTCCTTAAGCTCATCATTCAAGCCCTCCAGAAAGCGTGCCGTGAGCGCAACTTCATTCCATTCGCAGGTAGCAGATAAAGTCTTAAATTCAATGGCATAATCAGCTGCGGAGCGTCTTCCTTGACGAAGCGCAGCCAACTGACGAGAAGCCTCGCGCCCGAAGACAGAACGGTCGAAAACTTTCAACATCTCCTCCTTGAATGAACTAAACTGGTCGCAGCAATCAGCTCCAGCCTCCCAGACAGCCGTTCCCCATTCCCGGGCTCGACTAGTGAGAAGGGAAACCACATACGCAACCTTGGCGCGGTCGGAGGCATACGTGACAGGTTGAAGAGAAAATATCACTTCACACTGGGTGAGAAATGCACGGCACTCAGTAGGCTCACCAGAGTAGCAGGGAGGATTGTTAATACGAGGCTCGGAGGTGTGTCGCGACCCAGAAGAGAACTGATCTTGACGCAGGTGATGAAGCTGACCAGTAAGATCCGACACCTGGGCTACGAGTGAATCCACGGCGTGCTTGGCGGCGGCTAATTCGTCGGAATGTCTGCCCAGCAATGCTCCCTGCAGTTCAACGGCTGAGCGGATGGTTGTATCGTTCGCTGGGTCCGTCATGGTCGGTTTATTCTGTAACAGTTCGAAATAGACCCAAATGCGAAAGCAGGTTAATGATTTATTGAAAAGAAAGAAGATAAATGCAACAAAGGCTGTCTGCCGATCACAGGTCGTCTTGGTGAACGCAGAACAGGAAAACGATGTCCAGACAGAAACCAGGCAGGATGATGGATGCAGGTAAGCGGTCAGGGAGAGCTCACAGGAATAGGCAAGCGCAGAGTCCACCAGGCAGTTACCACAGCACAGAGAATCAGACTTGACACAGGATAGCCGGGGCAGTAACTCATCTGACATATGCGTACACACAGGACAGGAAACAGTAGCAATACTAAACCGTCAGTAACAGACATGAACGAACAAACAATAAACCGACACGAGGGAAAGAGAACATGAGGTCTAAATAGCCAGAAAATCAGGGCAAGGGGAAACAGGTGTGAGGAGAGCAGGGGTGAACGCTGATTGAGAATGGGTTCAGCTGTGCGAGAGCACACGTAAGAGAGAGAGAGAAACAAGCAGAGAAATAAAACTAGACTCCTGACAAATGAGATATGCCATAATTACAACATAAAGGCCTGGTTTCACTGACAGGGCTTAAACTAAACCAGGATTAGGCCTTCAATTAGGGCATTTAAGTAGCTTTTATAAATGTGGCTTAGAAAAAAAACATTACTGTTGTGCATCTTGAGATATTTTATGTTATATTAGTGCAAGTTGCTTTCAGTTAAAACAGCTCAAACATGCATTTTATTCAGCTTAAGCTTTGTCTGTGAAACGGGGGGTGGGGGTGGGGGGGGGGTGGGGGGGAGTTTCACAATATAGTAAATAGGTGAATTAAAGATAAACGGGTCATATTTTACCCCCCAAAAAATCAATTCTTTTGGCATTGTACCATTGTTTTCATGACTGATTGTTTTCATGCATTTTCCCTGCAAATTCAAATTTTTATTTCTGTAATAATGAGTTAAGTACAACGAATTGAACGGAGATGTAACATATATATTTAAATAATGGAATTATTAAAAATAATTATATTAATAACACATTTTCTCAGAAATGAAAATGACATACTTTATGATAATGGTAATGAAATATAATCTACATAATTTTTAAATATGTCAATAAATGAAATTTAAATTTTACAGTACAACAATTTTGTGTAATTTTCTTTGTCCAAAATATTGAAAATTCTTAAAAATTATATATATTTTCTGTTTATACGGGCAAAATATTCTTGTCAGGTTCTTTCCAGAGAAATTATTTGCTCATTTTTTCCAAGTCACTTCCTGGCAGTGAGATGATGATGATGTTGTTTGATTGTGTGTGTGTTGGAGAGATGTTTTGCCGGAAGTGGGATCGAGCTGTGTCTGCGTTATATCACAGGAAGTTGGATCAGCCCGTTAATAAGCAAGCACAAGGGAACAGGAGGAAATTGTCCATTTGAGAGACCAAAGCCGAACAAACAACTCAAGAGGTCACAGAGATCTAGCACATCATCTATCTGAGCCGTCTTCATAAACAACAGAACAGAGAATCAATTCAGAGCTACTACATTCTTCTTCTAATCGATAAATGTCACACATTGAAAATATTATAGACTATAAAAGTGTTTTATCACTCAACCTAAAAATTTTACTTCAAAGATATTTTGCAATATCACTGGAAACATCTCTATAAGGTGACACCAATAAAAATAAAAACTTTTTTTTCATATAACTAAATGAACTGTCCCAACAAACATACAGTATGCTAATGCTTAATTCTTTCCCACATGACAGTAAAATCTTTTTAATCTCACGTTTTCCTCATAGGTTTCTAAATGGAGGCTTTTGCTTATCTCCTTCTTAAAAGATTTTATCAAGAAAAAGACCCCAGTAATTTCACATACATCTCTAATGTTTTAGAAAAAATGTCTTATACTTTGCCATGATATGCCAAAAAATCTGAGATTTCAAAATCCCCTATTTCTGCCACATAGAAAAGAAAAAAAAACTTTGATAAATCGTAATTCTAACATATAAAGTAAAAATTATGAGATAAGTCATAATTATGAGATAAAAGTCTAAAAAATTTTATACTTTTTTGTCATGATTTAGACTTTGTCATAATTACATTTTTAACTAATAATTTTTTACTTTTTATGTCAGAATTTTGACTTATTATCTTAACATTTTGACATCTTGTGTCATAATTACGTCTTTTTATCTCACAATTTCAATTTGTTTATCTCATAATTACGGCTTTTTATCTAATAGTTTCGAATGTTTGTCATAATGGTTTACCAAAGCATAATTTTTTTCTTGTGTGGAGATAGGCTTAATTGGTGATCATAATTATGACTTTTATGGCAATTATGATTTACCAATGCATTTTTTTTTCTTATGGTTTTTCATGTCATAATTATGACTTTTACTTATTAATATCTCATCATTTTTTACTTTTTGTCACAATTATGACTTATCATTTCATAATTTTGATTTTAATGTCCTATTTCAATTGTTTATCTCATAATTATGACTTTTTAATCTCATAGTTTTTCTCATTAATCTCATTATAATTTACCAAAGCATGATTTTTTTTCTTATGTAGAGATGAGAAATTATGAATATATATAATTATGACTTTTACTTAGTATATTTTAATTTCAGCTTTTTGTAATAATTATGACTTTTTATCTCATAATTTTGACATTTTATGTCATCATTTTGATTTAATAGTATCAACTGTTTGTCATTATTGTGACTTTTTATTTCTTAGTGAAAATTGGCTTCCATAGTGATCAGGGAATTTAGGAAAAACATCCGAGAAAAAGTTGGGTTACACTTTATTTTTAAGGGGTCAGTGTTACAGTGTAATTAAACATTTTAATGCTGGGTAATATTAATTAACAACATGCACTTAAATGGGATTAGGATTAGGAATAGGGTGTGGTTGAGGGTTAGTTGCATGTAATTGTGCATCATTTACTGTTATTACTACAGTGCGTCGTACATGTAACATATGTAACAGGGACACTGTAAAATAAAGTTGATATTGAATTGACTGGACCATTTTCCTCTGGCTTATGGATTTCCTGCCATAGGTTATGGATTTCTAGCGTTCTTGCTATGACACAAAGGATGCAAACGTTTGACTGAGTGGAGCAGTGCGTCAGCAGGTCTTCATTCATCACGGGGTGTTTTCATGGTGAAAACATTCTCGCCTTGGCCTGAAGCAGACTCCTGAAGAGCCCGGTCCCTCATAGATGCCAGCGCACCTCCTGTTTCCTCTTCCCCACTGCGCCGGCTTGGTCATGACACTTTGTACGGGTCATTTATGCAATAACCGCCCCTCTACGCACAGGCCGCTCCCCTGGGGAGTTTAGCCTCCCTATAACCTCTCCGCTTGGCACTCAGGACACATCAGAGATCACACTTTGCTCAGAAACTCACAGTGAGCAGACTTCACCACCATGGCAAGAGTCTGGATGATGATGATGATGATGATGAAGACCACACTTTTTAATAGTTTAATCATGTCTAGTCTAACTTTCGACATCCATTTGGTAAAAGGTAAGGGCATTTATTTATCTTAATCATCTTTGGATGTTTACTACTTTTAATTAGATGTCTATATTGAATGCCTAGATTATATGGAATGACTTTATAAATGACTCAAACCGCTTATAAGTAATACAAATTTGACTATTTTGACTCACCTTTAACAGTTTGTAATACAAAATGGTTGTTAACTAACTGCATTCTATTTCTTTTTTCTCTTTCTCTAATGGACAGTGAACCCTAAACAAGCCATATCCGGTGTAACTGAAATCTCCATTGGAAATGAATACGCCTTAAATGCATCGGCCGCCAGAGATCTTTGCGAGCATCTTGGTTTGACTATTGCAAGCAAAGCACAGGTGACAGAGGCACAGAAACATGGTCTGGAGACATGCAGGTAAAAACAATACAATGCTGAATGGACCATTATAATAAACACATTAAATTGTCAATTTACTTAAAAAATGTTCTTTTTAAATCCCAGGTTCGGGTGGATAGACGAGCAAATAGCTGTTGTTCCCCGAGTTGAGGTTAAAGCGAACTGTGGCAGTGGCAAGTCTGGGATTGTCGTGTGGCGTGCAAATCCCAGTAAAGAATTTGATGTGTTTTGCTTCAATTCGACAGGTAAAATATGTGGCTTGACTGTGATTAATTGTTAGATACTGTGGTTACGGATCTATGATTGGCAATCACGTATAAACACATATTTTTTTTCTTAAAGGTACACTTTGTAACCTTTTTTTGATCAAAATGAACAACATTTAAATAACGGGTCAATACATCATCAATCCTGCCTCCAAAACGTGTTTTGTCTTACCCTGGTTCACTATGGTAAGCCTATTATAAGTCTTTATATTTTCGACGTACCGTGATGGTTTTGCAGGAAATTTGCGTACATACGTCACTCGCCCGTGCGTGTCTCGTCATTTCTGTAATTGGAGAAAAGGTTAATTGTCACAATGAGCGAGAAAGTTTGACATGGAGCAGCTAAATCTCAATCTCCAGGGAATCACCCGTTTAAAAAAAAACAAACAAACAGAGGAGCGTCTGATGACAAAAAGAGAATGTGACAGAGCTCGTAAAAAAACAAGAATCAACATTGGCTTGGCTTTTCCAACGCTATCTCACGACCAATTCATACGAGTGAGTAAAATGTGGCTAATTCGTACGAATTCGTATGAATTGTCGTGAGATCGGGTTGGCTTTTTGGAGATGGCGAGAACTGAGGGATTTGAAACGTTGTAAAAGCGTTGCGGATATGGCGTTTTTATTACTGAATGGGTTAGTAAGGTATTATATTGAACAAAGTTAATTGTAAAGCATTATGTATTGTGAAGGTAAATTTGATTGTGGTTGTGGTAGCGCTGTGCTGAAATATATTTTCAAGGAAGTACCGTGTCTGTTAATGGGTAAAGCTACAGTAACGTCTTCAGCTTGAGATCCTTTCCATCTAAACTGGTTATATCTTTTAAGCCTAGTAGTGAATGTTTTATGAGCATCAGGAGAACCATATTCATCCGCACAGTCACGCAGTGCCAAAGCACAACCAAAACAATGTTCTGCAGCAAAATGCGTGGAGTTGTTTTTTAACCGCTAGAGGGCCAAGAGTTACATAGTGTGCCTTTAATGAATTTGTCATGTTCTAAATTTGCATCGTGTGATAGTCATTTGCATAAAATATGGCCTAATCATTTCCATACAAGGGCTGATCCTTGAAATTCAAGATGGTCAAGTAAAGTGCAGTGTGCCATTTTCAAATTAAACCAATAAAAACTAAATGAACAGTTTTATATGGGTGTTTCTGACCTTTCATGAGCAGTGCCCATTTTATTTGATTTATTATTGCTCATAAATAATTCATACTTATGTGAAGTCACTAGTTAGACACTAGGTATATTTTTAAAACAAAGGCTTTTTAAATTGTCTAGCTTCTAATGCAAATGAGTATGTGATTTTTTTGTTTGTTTTTTTGTTGCATGCATGTGGTTTCAGTTGGTGCAATATTTTAGAGCAAATTTAGAATTTTATTTGAATTTTAATGCAAAATAAATTACGAATCATCAAGGTTCATACACAGATTTTATGCACAAAGATGTGCATACATGTGGTTAGTGAATGCCAATACGTTTTATGTACTCCTTTTCAAGTTAGTAATTTCACAGAAATATTTTTGTAGTATTGTCATTTAATTATTCCATTGCTAACTATGCGTTTTAAAAAATTTCAAGTTTCTAAGGCCACTGACCATTGAGTACGTGTTTATAATTTGTGCTAAGTTTTAGAGAAAATTTAGAATAAATTTTAATGCAAACGTGATGATGAACCATTAATGTTCATACACAGATTTTATGTAGAAACGTGCACACGTGTGGTTAGTGAATGAGATTGATTGCAAATTAATACCTGGGTCTAAATTTTTTTATATGTACTCCTTTCCAAGTTTGTGTGTCATTTGGCATCAACACAAATTGTAAGTGTGCCAAGTAAATAAGGAATTCTGGATGTGACATCATCACAGATTGGTTTCCTATGAGGGCCAGGGATGTGGTAAACGGAAGGCAGTGAGTGGGATGAATTGGCAAATGCTTGATTGAGGTGAATGTAACCACTGAGCCAAGTCTGTTATGTAACAAGCCTTTTGGTTCTGTTTGGTTGCAGATTTCGAGGCACAAAACCAGGCTGCCGCAACCAGAACAACAAGAAAGCCAATCGCAACACATTCATCAGTTTTTCCCACTGCTCAATATGGAGTTCATCTGAGGAAAACCCCATTTTCTAAACAACTTTCCCCATCGTCTCCACTCAGTTCTGTTTTTTCCTCGGTTCCTTTTTCACTCTCTCACGGTTCCTCTATTAACCACATGGATGATGAAGGGAAACATCTGCCTATGAGCGGCACCACAATGGATGGTAAACTGCTGTTTTCAAAATGACAGAAATTATTGTTGTCAGCATGAAATCAAAATTGACCCTATTTATTTCACTAGCACACATTCTTGTGGAAAACAATTTATCTGTGCAAAGTAATCCACAAAAATAAATAAATAAATAGCGTGCTGAATGGAACACCTGCTTTTCAAGATCCAATCAATTCCCAAAGGAAAAAATAAGCCACGCCTTCTATTTTTCTCATTCAATATTCCATTTCACTCAGAAAATACAGTCAGTCGCAACTTCTGGTTCAGACAGACTTTTAAGTCGGCATGAAAAGGAAGTTGCAAAAGTCTATTGTTACAATAGTCCTTATTGTGATGTATAATCGAGTTAAATGAAGTGCGGGACTTGATTTTGTCCATCAGGGTTTGTGATTGGATCGTTGAGAAGGGGAAATCATTTTGATTAAAAATCATGAGATTATACACTCACCTAAAGGATTATTAGGAACACCTGTTCAATTTCTCATTAATGCAATTATCTAATCAACCAATCACATGGCAGTTGCTTCAATGCATTTAGGGGTGTGGTCCTGGTCAAGACAATCTCCTGAACTCCAAACTGAATGTCAGAATGGGAAAGAAAGGTGATTTAAGCAATTTTGAGCATGGCATGGTTGTTGGTGCCAGACGGGCCGGTCTGAGTATTTCACAATCTGCTCAGTTACTGGGACAACAGCAGAAGACCCCACCGGGTACCACTCATCTCCACTACAAATAGGAAAAAGAGGCTACAATTTGCAAGAGCTCACCAAAATTGGACAGTTGAAGACTGGAAAAATGTTGCCTGGTCTGATGAGTCTCGATTTCTGTTGAGACATTCAGATGGTAGAGTCAGAATTTGACGTAAACAGAATGAGAACATGGATCCATCATGCCTTGTTACCACTGTGCAGGCTGGTGGTGGTGATGTAATGGTGTGGGGGATGTTTTCTTGGCACACTTTAGGCCCCTTAGTGCCAATTGGGCATCGTTTAAATGCCACGGCCTACCTGAGCATTGTTTCTGACAGTGTCCATCCCTTTATGGCCACCATGTACCCATCCTCTGATGGCTACTTCCAGCAGGATAATGCACCATGTCACAAAGCTCGAATCATTTCAAATTGGTTTCTTGAACATGACAATGAGTTCACTGTACTAAAATGGCCCCCACAGTCACCAGATCTCAACCCAATAGAGCATCTTTGGGATGTGGTGGAACGGGAGCTTCGTGCCCTGGATGTGCATCCCACAAATCTCCATCAACTGCAAGATGCTATCCTATCAATATGGGCCAACATTTCTAAAGAATGCTTTCAGCACCTTGTTGAATCAATGCCACATAGAATTAAGGCAGTTCTGAAGGCGAAAGGGGGTCAAACACAGTATTAGTATGGTGTGCCTAATAATCCTTTAGGTGAGTGTATATATAAAATTATATGCACTGATAAATCCTAAATAATAAACACGTAACATTCCATTTAAAAAAAAAAGAATTTGTCCATTTTGATTTCATGGTGACTTTAAACCCCAAAGCTGTCTTGTATTTACTGTTATCTCTTTTCTGATTTGCAGCTGTTCCAGCTGCCTTACTGATCACAGTCACCTTTGCAGTCATGCTTGCTGTATTTCTAGCATTTTACTATTTCAAAACGTAAGTTCTTCAATTATTAACTTTATCCAAATGTTTTGCGTTCGGAACTTCAGAGCAAATCCCTAGAATTCCAGAGCTAATTTTTAATTATAGAGTTTTTTCACTCATTGAAAAGTTTTAATCCTGAGAATAAACATGTTTTAATCATATCCACTCACATGAAATGTTCAGTCATATCAGTAGCCAACCCAGACAGCAACAGTGTCGGCCCAGATCCGGTACACGTGGATTCCACGAGTGCCAGATGTGGGCCGGATCTGGGCCAAAACTATGTTGCTTTCTGGGTAATAAAAGCGGTAAATTGCACATTTCTACAATGAAATTGGTAACCAAAACTATCCCAGAGATGTGATGCTTCATCCATCCAGTCTAAGATGGCTGCCATATGAGTTCTGAATTGTTTCTGCACTACAGGAACAGACCCTGCAGGGCGCGGGGTGATGGCGAGCAGCAGGAGTACATTGAGACGGAGGTTTGGGAGCACTGTAGTAAGAAAGACCTGCAGAAACCACAGGAGCATGTGGAGGAGAACGAGGAAGAAAACAACAGCAGTGCTTCTACAGACCAACACTGACATTTCTGCCTGTGTATTTATCAGTGTCTGTGTGAGAGTCTGAAGTGTCTGTGTGTGTCAGGATGTTGTTTTGTAATGAAGTACAAAATGGACACTGGACATTTAATTCAAATGGATTGTTCTAAAAGTTATTCAAAGTGTTACTTTGCTTGAGATTTGTATATACACCACAAAAGTTTAAAATAATTATGATTTTTTTTAATGTCTTTGAAAGAAGTCTATTATTCTCATCAAGGCTTTATTTGATAAAAAAAATACAGTAAAAACATCAATGTTGTGGAATATTATTACAATTTGAAATAATTGTTGAAAACAATAATTGTTTTCTATTATAATGTATTTTAAAATGTAATTTATTCCTGTGATGGAAGGATGAGAGAGAGAGAGTGTGTGCGTGTGTGTGTATAATTTTAATGGAAAAAACATTACAAAGAAAGTAAAGCATAAATGAAAAGCACACACAAAATACAGGAGAAATTATTTACTAAATAATTTGTAGCCATCTATAAAATTTAAACATAAAAAGGAAAAGAAAAAAAAAATATATATATATATGCATATTGATCTTACTAAGATATTTCAAGGAATACCCCAGACAGCAACATAGTGTCAAACCCAGACTCGACCCATATCTGGTACGCGTCAAATCCACATGTACCAGATGTGTCCCGGATCTGGGCCGACACTATGTTGCTGTCTGGGAAATATGCTGGCCTCAGAAAACACACTACAGGCACTGCATCACATAAATCTAAACAATGTTTCACACATTACAAATATTCTCAAAAGGAGTTAATTCAAACAATGCATTGTTTCCCTTTTTAACATTATAACATTATGTGCTGCAAAAGGACAACCATGTGAAATGTTTTTTTTGTTTTTTTTTTGTTACTTAATGGTACACTTTGTAACTTTTGGCCCTCTACCAGTTAAAAACAAAACTGCAGGCATTTTGCAGAAGAACATTGTTTTGGTTGTGCTTCATGATTGTGCAGATGAATGACCCTTTACAATAGATAATGCTTTACAGTGAACTCTGAAAGCTACACTTTATCTGTTCAATAAAATAACTTACCTGTTGAGTAATAAAAACGCTATCTCCGTGTCACTTTTATGACATTTCAAATCCCTCGGTTCTTACCATCTCCAAAAAAAAAAAATCCAATATTGATTTTTGTTTATTACAAGCTCTGTGTGCATATGAGTGACGTATGTGTGCAATTTCCTGCGAAAAACATCCTGCCTGGTCTAACATATAAACACTCATAATAGAATTTTAAATATAATATATAAATTATTCAATTGTAGTTTTTTTAAAAGGCATCTGAAATAATAAACTAAGTGCTATGTAGTGTTTTCAAAATATTGATAGATTTCAATGCATATCGATACTGAAATATCTGAAAGACTTCCAATACTAATTTTCCACAGAAAAGATGCACGATACCAGCTGTGCTTTCTCGCTCTCTCATCTCTCCGACAGCGAGTTACACACAAACCCGCCTCCCCTCACTCACTTGTTTCACTTGCTCCGGATGAATATTGTTGGTGTTACAGGGCTTGAAATTATTAAAAGAATTGCACATCATTTTACTCATTCCCACAGATTTTCTGCTCACACCCAAAGTGCGCATACATAAAGCAGCCTCACGGTACTAAATCAAGTTCTTTTTCGCAGCTTATTGCGCTTAAACAGTCGAATACACAAAACAATGTCAAAATGCCAGTCTTGGCGAGTATTCACGTAAACATAGTCAGTTATGTTTTAAGTGTACATAAACAGTTGAGAAAGAAAATGCATGTGCAACAGTATAATGGATCAGTGTGTCAGGTCTTAAAGTGACAGCAGCCTAATATTCCTATAATATTAAAAATATCTATATGGCAGTTTTCCCCCCATGGTATCGATGTCAAAATTGTGGACAGTGAAAATGCTGAGTGGCTAGTAACTTTGAAAAAGCACTAGCCACAGTGGCTGCTGAGCAAAAAAGTTCATTTCAAGCCCTGGAGTCAAGGTACGACAAAAACACGTTTTGGAACAACGATTAATGATGTTTTGACTATTTAAATTGAGTTAATTCTTAACAAAAAAAAGCTACATAGTGTACCTTTAATTACATTTTTTATTACTGAAAGGACAGTGGAGAATTTATGGGAAATGCATTGGAGTTAGGCACGAGATGGGAAAGATGTGCAAGTGGTGCGAGAGTTTCTGTAGGATAATGTTTGGTTCAGCAGAGCAAGGGTGGAATGTTCCAGACAATTTTGATCGCCACAGAAGCATATCCGTGTCTGCCTGACAACTAGGCTATTTTCAATTGCACATGTACATGTATAGAGGATATAGTTCACAAATCTCCACAGGGGGGAGACACTGCCCATGTAATGTAATGTCAAGTATGCCAAACCCCCTTTGAAACGCCCATTCAAGGCATTGCATAGGCAGACAGCGGTGTTTACAAGAAGGCTGGGTATTTGAAATATGAGAAGCAGAGCAAGACTAGATAATAAACATTACAATTTGGATTCCTGTGCATCCATTCCTACAGTATATAAAAATAGCAACCATGCATGTACAGTATATGGGCACCGAGGGCTTAGCAGAGACGTACTGGACAGCTACTGTGACCCAACGACCTCTGACTTTACTGCGTCTACCAGGAAGCTGAGTTCATTACACATTGTCTCGTGTCTGTAGGCCATGCGGATCTGGGCTACATTTGTCCGCCGAATGTCATTCCCCTCCGGCCCATCCTTTAGGTAGTTGACCCCAAGGAAGTACTTTTTCTCCTGAGGAAAATGGCAAACGGTTTCAGTGTTGTGCTGAACAAATATTTATATAAATGTTATGAATCAAGGATGTGCACTACCTCATGGGAAAGGCCACTTTGTAGGACACTGTTCCTAGCGATCTCACACACGTCACATGTGCTCAACTTCCACAGTTGGGCTGCAATAGCGTACTCCTCCATTAAAGCCTCCTGCAGTACACACAAAATAAAACAATTACAAAGTTACTGTATATACACAAATTACTGTATATTTAAAAAGTATGTAATTCAAGCACAATTTCTCAAATACGCAGACTTGTGTAGGCTGAAACTTCAAAATAGCAATTAATGCAAATAAAATGAAATAAAAACGCATTATGTAAATTTGATTATTTAAATGATTATTTGATATTATAAATACATATTTAGGTAAATTAAACTTAGTAATGCATTTTATTAATTTAATTTACATTAACTGCATTCATTAATAAATTAACATTCTGAAGTTCAATCCTGGGGTACATAAATCTGCCTCTTTGAGAAATTGTGCTGGGATTACGTGTTCTTTAAACATACAGTAATGAAATCAAAATGAATAACTCTTGATTTTTTGGAATATTGGAGTATTTAATATAAATGATCTATCAGTGCACATTATTATTATTATTATTTAAACAAAGCAACTTCCCCTCCCTCACAGCACATCTCTTCTCTTCTCTGATAACGTTAACTGACGTGAGGGCGGGGCAACCTGTCAATCACAAGAGATCACAACAACAGCAAACGACAACGATCCAATCAATTCTCCATGGACAAAATCAAGTCCCACACTAAATCACTCTGATATACGTCACAAAAGACTAATGCAACCTCTGTTTCACGCCGACGGTAATTGTGAGGATTTTTTCCGATTTTTTTATCTTTCTGCAAGTTACATCGCTACGAAAGTATGTGGTGACAAGTGTGTTGTAAGTGAGTCTTTGAATAATTCACTCAAGCGCTTCATTCAAAAACACTGAAAATACCTCATTTAATTTCATTTTAAGCTATCAGAATTTCATCTTTCTTTTTGGCCATATAGGGCAGGCTAAATATCAGAAACTGAACCAAATTGCTATGTTTTCTCAGTTTTGTCACTGTATGAGCTTCATATTGTCATTATATCATACTATAGGAGCCATAAAAGCCTGATGTATCAAATATGATTCTCTAAAGGTTCAATAAACTGTTCAGTTTCAAAAAGTGTATTTTTCTGACTATTATTTTATATGTCAGGCTTAACCTGGTTTATAAAATCCATTATTGAATATATTTATTGAAAGTTTAGAGTATTATTTAAAATTTAAGGGGGTTACTTCAGGTAAATGTAGGAAATTGGGGTCCAGCGACACTCTTAAAAAATGTTTCTAAACAGGGTTTTCACAGCGATGCCATAGCATAGAAGAACCATTTCTAGTTCCCCTAAGAACCTTCCAGTGAACCGTTCTTAAAAGAACCACTTTTGTGAATCTAAAAATCTAAAGAACCCTTTCCACTATAAATAACCAATTGTGCAATGGAAATGTTCCATTGATATTTAAGGTTCTTGATGTAACCTGCAATTAGGGCTGTGCGATACGGACAAAAAAAATCTATCACGATTTCTTGATTTTTTTATTTATTTCGATTTTAATCACGATTTTGACACAAACAGACATGCTTTACAGTTTTAATGCATTCTGTGTGGATTTGAAACATATTTCCAAAGGAAACCAATTAGAGCTTTATCGTGTAGCACTACATCTGGTAAAACGTTACACATTGCTCTTTGTATTGTTGTAAAATACATTCATGAAAAACAAGATAACAGAAATCAAAAAGATCAATTATTTTATATATAGTCTACTATAAAATTAAGACATATATTAAGTACAGCACAGCTGTTTAATGAGGCAACAACATATGATAGATAGGACAGAACAAAAAAGGCTATTAATAATCTTTCATTGTGCAAAAGTATTATGATATGATTATGAAAGACTCCAATACAGTGCGGCACACAGCGCTTATGCCCATCCCGAGCGCAGAATGATGCGCTTGAAGCAACACACAGTCACAGCGCGCAGATCTTCGAGTCCGCATTGAAAAATTCAAAGCACAAAGGAAAGACATATCGATGCATAGTGTATTATACAGTATCTATCTATGCAATAGTTTATTGAGACTTTTCTTTTAACAGTTTTAAATTTCCGTTAACGTTACAGTGCGCGTAAAGAACAATTATAGACAGTGCTCTCCAGTGTTGTGATCTAACAGACACACGGTAGAAACGAACATGATTAAGGTACAGTCCAGCAAGATAGTCATTTAATGCGAAACCATAGAGCTTTATCTACAGATCAAGTATAATAATATTAACATTGAATCATCTTGGAGAGAGTTTCATCGTTGACTGTCGTAACCGAACCGAACTGTAAACCAATCAGGTAATGGTATTCCCTTACCTTCCCAGAAAAAGAAACTGGTGAGGCAAGCCCCTTTGCGCTAATATTTCCATGCACTCGCGCTCCCTTCTGGCACGCGCACCTGTTCTTAGTTCACTGAATCTCTGGTACCCGCTCCCGTGTGTTCTGTTCTCGCGCTCAATTTAGGCGCGCTGCATTCTGATTGTTTCGGATAGCATACTGGGAGGTTGGAGCCGGGAGCGCGGAAAAAAATCGTGCTATGAAGCGATTTAGAAATCGCGCATGCTCAAATCGCGATTTTATTACGATTTCGATTAATCGCACAGCCCTACCTGCAATGGCATTAAAGAACCTTTATATTAAAGAGTGTATAAGATGGTTGTAGTTTGACCTTGGTGTAGTGGAACTGCAAGGGGTCGTCAGTGGAGAGGGACACGCACAGGCCTTTGTGTAGGAACTCTCGCAGTGGGTTCTTGGAGTATTCCAGGAACAGACTGTTGTTACTCAGAGGGGACATGGCAATGGGCACTTGGGCAAGATAATACAGGTACTGCAGCACAGGACTCTGGAAAAACACACACACACATACACACGCGTTTGTTACGTGAGAAGATCAAATGATCTGATCAGGCTCTAAGATCCACCAGCTTTCATTTCCATGATTTTGTAAACCAGCAGAGGCTCCATTGATTCTGGGCTCATCACTAACACAAGTACATAGTCAAATCAAGTGGTAACACATGTCACATCTGCATTTGTTTTATTAATAGACTTGGGCCAAAGATCCAAACTCTTTTCCTCTTCTTTGCTGCCAACATAAATTAAAGTAGATATTTGCTAGTTTGACTAATAAGCTCTTACAATTAATAGTCATCATTCATCTTGTCAGAATGGTATTGCATTAGACTTTGAACTAAATTTCAAAAGCGCACTGCATAATTTCCCTAATTTTAAAGAGCTGTTGAGCACATCTTCTACTACTAACCTTTTTCAGGTTTAAGCCATGAGAGATGTTGTCCGCAGTGAGGAAAGCTGAAACAAGGTGTGTGATAGAACCAGCTTCTCCACAGTGTGGACGGAACTGAAAGGTACTAAGACCACGTTCCCTGTGAAAACACACACATATGCAAGTTGAAAAATCCGTAAGTTGAAAAAATTAATGGAAGATTATAAGCCCCCACTTGTTGCAAATATAATGCCAAAATAAGAAATAGAACAAATTTGAGAAATAAAGTAGCAATTACAAGAATAAATACAATACGCACTCATCGGCCTCTTTCTTAGGCACACCTGTTCAACTGCTCGTTAACGCAAATATCTAATCAGCAAATCACATGGCAGCAGGTCAATGCATTTAGGCATATAGACATATAGACATGCACTGGGTCCGAAATCACGTTCTGTCTGAGTAGGTACTATATTTAAATTTGAATTTACTTTCCGATCGCTAAAAAGTACATTCTATATAGTCTGAATAAGGGTAGTATGAATACAATTCGGTGGTACTACATCCGCCATGTTGTTACCATCACGTGAACTACCAGCATCAGCTGCGTCGCTTCACTGCCATTCATAAATCCTCTCCCGTGGCCTCATGGGACAACAAAGTGTCCATCGAATGCACACTTCAGAATCTCAGCGAAAGTAGTAGGCCAATTCAGGGACTTTTCGCCTATTGATTTTTGAATAGTAGCCTATGTATTCGGACATGCTACTCTTTTTAAGCACTATATAGAGAAGTATTCAATTTTGTCCGCAGCACAGGTCAAGACGACCTGCTGATATTCAAACTGAACATAAGAATGGGGATGTGTGATTTAAGTGACTTTGAATGTTGCATGTATTTTAGAAACTGCTGATCGACTGGGTGTGTATTTTGCTAGAGACAAAATGCGCTATGACTGTAGCATACAACATAACAACTGCTGTAAGCTATTCAGAAGGCACTTTTCAGTCCAACTGATTTTTACGGCCTAAAATTATCAAATTTGCTGCCGTTTTTCCAAAAAAAAAAAATTGTGCCGGTTTTATTACAGTTAAGGCCCACCTATAATCATGATGTACTTATGTAATTAGTGTTAGTGATAGTAAGATTACAGCTAATATTTTTGTGCATAACTACTGAATTTGTGGTTCTGGTCCCCCATGCACAGGTCACTGGCGAAACCAGCATAGAAATAATCATAATTCTGCTTTGCCAGATACAGAATTGTGTTAGACACAATAGCTTGCACAGTGTCACTGAATTGTATGTAATTAGTCAGTGACACTAATTATATACTCTATATCTTTACCATATAAAAATTATATCATTGTCTATTGTCCCTCTCCATCACTGAAATAGGCCTGCCTCATATCGGAACTTTTCATTTCTTTTAAACACTTGTATGTAAATCTGACGGTGTTGAAATCCCGGTGCTCCGTATGGTATGTACATCCCTGCTCACTTTATAATGGAATTCACTGCAATACAAGGGCAGGACACTTCAGAACCTACCTACCTCCTACCTAAAGTTATTTCAAGATCTATCTACTTCCTTTGATTTAATTTGTCAGGTTGATATAGTTAGATGAAATTATTATTTCTTTCAACATGAAGCCAGTTATTTTGGTTGTGACCACATAAAGAATATTATTTAGGCTATATGAAAAAAACGTTTTCTGCAGCATTTACTGTTTCCAGCAATTGTATTTCCTGTGTACATACATTTATACCTCTTTAATGCATTCAGAGGCCCTGGGTTACTGACCCCACTGACCCCCGGTCCGTAATCCATCCTTTATAAAGTGGAAAGATGATGTCAGTTTGTTCAACTGACAGTATTCCACAGGCTTTAACAGGATCTCAGTTGTAACCCAATATGTGTGTATTACTGATACAGTGATATTTATAGTTGTCCTGGTACATGGTGAAACTCACACATGCCATTGGAAACCGTTTGTTCTCGAATGTATTCCAGTACTTATTCAAGGTTTATCAAAGCTTGAGGATATAATAGAAGATCTTGCGAATATTAATGTAATCTATGTTTACTCCCCCCCCCCCCCCCCCCCCCCTATTTTTCCTATTGGAATGGGATATGTAGCCTCTCCCTTCAGCTAATGGAATTTTCCAGTTGGTGTGCAGAACAGATATAATGGAGCACATACTTCCTGAGGTTGTTGAGGACCATGATGTTGGCATACATGTGGAAGAGGTAGTAGCTGTAGGGTGGGTTGTCATCTGTTGTCCATTGCTCAGGCTTGGGGCTCTTATAAGAGAACATGTGATCGCTATGCTTGGATTCATCATCCACACTGTCAAAGCCAGTCACCTGAGAAAGAAGGGACATCCAATGAGTGATGTGTGATAAAGTCTTGCAAAATTATTTATTTGAAGTGCACTCTAAGTTCTTACATTGCATTACATGATATAATCAAACTTCTTTTTATATAAAATACACAAAATGGATAGAAGTGTGTGGACACCAGCTTGCACTCCTCTAAGAAGGTTTCCACTAGATGTTGGAAAATGGATGCAGGGAATTGCTCCCATTCAGACACAAGAGCATTAGTGAGGTCAGGCATTGGTCAGAGGTCAGACGTTGGCTGATGGGGCCTGATTCATGGTTGTCATTTTAATTAATCCTTAAAAATATGTTGAGTGGGGTTCATATCTGGGTCACATTTTTCATGCTGGAGCAGAAAATATCCTATAGAATAGCACACAATTCTCTAAAACGTTATTGCATGCTATGAAAAATAAGATTTGCATTCACTGGAACTACAGTATTATTCAAACCAGTTAATTAGAAGGGAGTGTCCACATATGTATGACCATGTGATATTTAAAACAGTTACATGAATTTTACATGAAGTACATTGATTTAAAAAAATTTTTTACATCTAATATGAACCTTGAACTTACATATTTTAGAAATATGTGGAGCTCTTTGTGCTTCTGAGGATTCACTGTAGCCTCAAATAGAGGAAGGAATATGTTCTCAAGCATCTTGGCAAAGTTAGTAATCAACTTACGTGACTTGAAAATGTCACTGGAAGAAATAAACATAACATAATTGTAAAACAAGATATAAAATTTTTGGAAAATACTGAAAATATTAAGAATGAATGTCCATCTATGTACTTACTATATTCTGGGCACCTGAATGATCCAGCGCATGTTTGGAGAGTACACTTTGTGCTGAATAAACCAATGGGAGAGACTTTCCCACTCCTCTGGGGAACGACCATAGATGGACAGTCGTGGTTCAGCATGCTGATACTTGCTCTCCTCCAGATCATGTGCTACTTCCTAAAAAAGACAAAAAGACAAATTCGTGCTAAATTGGTACAACACTTACTGCATGACGTAATGATGTGCATTTTACTACACATTAACATTTCTGCATTTAACAGATGCTTTTATCCAAAGGGACTTACAAGAGAAGAACAAATCAATTTGTCAAGGAGCCACTAATATACAATGCCAGGTTTATTTGACTAGATTAGGAAGCAAGTTAGAGAAGAGAAGATTTTTTTTCTTACTTTCTCTCAATAGGCCCATCCACTATACTGCGGAGATACTTGGTGCTTGTGTATAGTTTGACTGATTTTAAAATGTCCCAACCAAACAAATCTAAAACCTTAGTCTTGTTATGACTAAATGACTATACCTTGATTAAGCGGGCAAAATACTCTCCTTCGATGTAATTGTCAGTCTTCAAGTAGATTTCCCTTAGCTCACTTGCTCCTACTGGATTGTACTTGGAGTTGAATTTGTCAAAGCGATGAAAGGTTTGTCTGCCCTGTGAATACACTAAACATGATGCATACTGTACAAGCAACTAGCATATCCTTGGGCTGTAAACATGTAGATAAGACGTAACTTACGGCATGGACATCTAAGGAGTCTACAGTAAGATCATAAGGGTCCATGTTCAGGTTGTTAAACACCTGTTTAAGAGTTATTTTAAGCCCTGCCTTCTCCAGGACGACTCTTTCTGCATCAGTTTTATTGGTGGTTTGGATGAAATCAAGCAGGTGTTTCTGGCTCATACATGCTGCTGCATGAATATGCGTGTCTACCTGTAAGAGAGGGTGTATGTACATTTAAACCGCAGTGGATATCAACTTTACATAAACCAATGAGTGTTTAAAATGATACCTTTCTGACATTGTAGAAATCTCTATGAGAAACACCCTTGAGTTCTTTTAGTTCCGCCATTTCGTTGAGCATTTCATGTAGGTAAAACTTTGACCCAAGGAAGTTTAGTCGTCTATGGCAGTAGGTCTTACTGTTTAAAGAAGAAATATGTTCAGCTTTACATCTTGGATATGCAAATACAGAGACTTGATGACCGCTGTGGTAATATTGGTTGGAGACTTACGTAGGCCCATCAGTGATCATGGCGAGCACATGGCTCATGTCAATGGCAAATGTTTCCAGGTCTGGATAAGGCAAACAGCGTGGTTTGTTCATGCTCAGAGCGTCATTGTTTTCATATACATAAATAATGCCATCCTTCATCTTCATCTGATAATTGAGGTTCTCTGGAATATTCTCCATGCTGTAAGGGTCCTCTCCCTCACCAGGGCAGGGACAGATATCTGTGGAGAGCAGAAGGTTTCACCAAAAAAAAGAAGAAAAAAAAAAAAAGAAAGGCTAGGCAGACTTATCTGGTGAAGCTGGTTGACTAGGAAAGTCTTGCTGGTTAAGTTAGAAAGAAGACATCACTAGACCAATACAGTATCCCTTGCTGGTGATCAGCATTACAAGATGTTGTTTTCCCCTTCAGAATCGTTCCCATTCTAGTGCTTATTTTTCTTAGTTGTTTTTACTTGAGCTACATATAACTCATGTCAACTCTTATGTCTTCTAAAATTAGTTCAATGTTGATGTCTTGGGAAGGGACATAAAGAGGAACATCAAGCAAACTTTTGCAAACAGAAGTTCCACTGAAATGTTTACAGAGCCATAAATAAACCTAGAATGAGAACATGGTCTACATCCAAGTCACATCTGGTTATGAACCCTGAGCAAATGCAGATGTACCTGGAAGAGTTTCATCTTCTTCTGTCCACCTTTCATTTGCTGCAATACGTAGGAACTGTGTAGTGGTCCGTGGGAACCGGTGATATGCCAGTTTTGAGTATTTCTCTCGAATAAAGAGAGCTTTTAGCAGACTTTTAGCTGCTTGCTCATAATCTTCAACTGTAATCTGAAAGTGCACAGTGATTGTGAAACAAAACTTGATTGTTAAAACATGATCAGCTGTTAAAAGAGCCTTTATTTGAACTTTCAACAAATTATGACAGAATGTAGAGAAAGGTGGTTGATTGTCCATTCTAATAATACACACCCCAGCACAGTAGTCTCCGCTAATGATGACTCTTTGATACTCCGGCAAATTTTGTGAGATTGAGGAGCAGGTAGAGGATGGGGAAATGAGGGGGGTCACCACACCCCGGACACTCTCTGTAGTTAATGGGATTTGCAGTGACATAGATTGAGATCGAATAATCTTAAAACTCTTCTTCCTACAGAGGATTAAAGCGAATGGAGGCTAAAAATTAAATTATTAATTCACTTAACACATGAATCATTAATTGCCCTGCTGAAAAATCCAATGAAATCCAGCTTCTGATGGTAGCTGGTTTGACATGTTTTCAAGATGGTCCAAGGTGGCCATTAAGGTCATTAACTGGGACAAGGGGTTTCCAATCCTGGAGAGCTACTGTCCTGCACAGTTTAGCTCTAACCCTAATTAAACAGCTAATAAAAGGTATTCAGGATCACAAGAAATGTCCACGCAGGTATTCTGTGGCAGGATGAAGCAACATTCTGCAGGACATTAGCCCTTCGAGAGCAGGATTGGACACCCTGAGTCTACATGGTTGACTTGTAGGTGGATTTGGTTTCAACCAGACCATATTGGTTACGCTGGTACCAAATTTGGCCAGCAGCAAACCAGCTACCATGTTCAAAAGACCAGCTTGTCCTCCATTGACTGGTTTGGCCTGGTGTTTTAAACCAGATGAAACAACTGGTAGCAGTCTACAGTGAAAAACAAAATGATGCTGACCGTTTGGCACTTTCTTCTGACTGTTGCTCAGCCAGTTCTCGGAGTAGCTCCCTTTGTCTGGCTTCCTGCAGGCCAATGGGACAGTCCTCAGGGACAGTGTACATGGACAGGACATCTTTAGTGTCCTCTTCCTTTATTGCCGAGGCATACACCTTCTCTGCCAGTAGACGAACTTCCTCATCCACATCACTCAGAGCAATCTTCGGAAACTGGCGTGGCATATCTGTAAAGAAGCATGTTTAAACACACCTCATTAACATTAAGCTGCTGATTTCTTGAAGTCATCTCTCGAAGCCTATGTCCGGCGATCCCATAAGCATGTCCAATTTTTTAGTCATGTTGAAATCAAACAAGTGTTTAGTGTTCAAAAGTGCTGTACTAGTCCATCAGTTGCTGTCATTGCTTAAACAACAGGGTTACTTTGATTACTATTTCACGGCTCATGTCAACACGCTTGCTGTAAATAGTCCTGAGATGCAATGTGCATTCCCGGGCCGTTGATTCAGGCCAGCAAAGTCAGTCACTAGGCCAGTGCACAGCTGCAGATACACTGCCCAATAAAACAGTTATGCTTGTGTAAGGCCAGATCAAGTGTCTGAGCCCTGGCTTTGACTTCTCCCTGAACAGTTAAGAACATTGTCCCCAGTGGTCACATCAAATGCTAATCCAGGGCAAAAACCAGATCCCTTTGTCAAGGTTTCCATTCTTCATGGTCTTTCCAAGAAACTCCCATACAAAGTAGAATGTGTGCCTGTCATACTGACTGTTGTACCAGCTGTGTAACCATAGGTGCCACAGATATCGGAGAACAAGCCAGAGGATATCTGGCATGAAACTGGAGCATATTCTACCCTAGCTCTATTGATGAGAAATTAATCTACCATCAATTAGATCACAAGATTCAATATCTCCTCCATTACACAAGCCTGGTTTCCATTACAGATTTGCGAAAACTTTTGCAATATATTTTCTAAATGTCGATAAACTATTGTGAAATGACAGCATTTCCATTAACCGATGTTATGCGACTAAAACATAATTTTTTCCTCTCACTATTCCAAAAATCATGGCGACGGATGTTGGTAGGTTTACGTATATTGCAGCCACCGCACTAGCCATTATTTTTAATCGAAGGAGACATACATGTGTTATCCAAGCATTAATGGCAAGGAAAGGCCCTTACGCTTGGCAGCGGCCACATATGAGGTTTTTCTGGGTGTTTCTCCTTCATATCTGCTTCGAGGTCTTACTGTAAATTGTGGCATTTCTTTGTTGTTTAGAATCCAGTATTCAGTATTCTTTTGTCTTTTATGAGATTAATAAAGACCTGTCTCGTCTTCTGTCCAAACATACCTGTACCGCGCCATCTTTAAAGAATGATCATGTAACATTTACGTACCGCAGGTGACCTGTAAATACGAAAAAACTTTCCATTGCTGTTTTGCGAAATATTCCTTTTTCAAATTGCCTGAAAAATCACCTTAATGCAAGCGTACATTTTTTTTTGCGATAAATGGGAGCTTTTGCGAAATACAAGTTTCCATTGGGCATATTTTCAATTCGTAATTTCAATTTACACAATTTGAAGGGCAGTGAAATCATCATTTCAATCAGATTCAATCGAATCAGCGCTAGTGAAATCAAACTCTGTAAAAAAAAAAAAAAAATGCAGACTCAAGGCCATGACCTAAGATGCTCTCAATTTGGTTTTTAGACTACTGCATCTGTTTTCACCAACAAACTTTGCTGAGGATCACTGGTTTTAATGCTGTGAGGATGACAAGGAAGTTCTTCTACCCTGCCACTGTACCTATACGTCTTGCCAGAAAATAGCTACTGGTTCTGGTACACTCTACTTCTGTCTGTGGAAACCTGACATGCACAGCTGTGCGACTGCTGCCATTCTTACCTTCAACCCCCGTCAGCGCCATCTCGGCTTCGGCTGTCCTTAGCGGATGCACTTCAAATGGGTTACTTGGTATATGTTTGAGTGTGTGTGGTGTGGGCCATGTCCAGTCGCACTCTGAGAAACTGCTGTCGTCTAACTGCCGTTTTGTTTTCTTGAGTATCTCTCTCCCTCTCTCTATTTTAAGAGGTAGAAAGCCTCACGTCCACAGAGCTACTAATCCTTTGAATATGTCACCACCGCCTGTCAACAAAAAGCGACCCTGGATCCAACAGAGAACCGCTTACAAACAGGACCTTGCTCAATCCTCCCAACCCATCTCATGCAGACATACAAACCTGGCTTTCCCAACTCATTTTAGGGGGTAGTAAGGGATTTACTTGCTCACTACCCCTAAAATCCAGCCCCACAAAACCCAGAGCTGATCTCCAAAACCCAACTGTCCACGTGAACGGAATCTGTGGCCAAAAGAGCATCTGCTTTGACAGCTTCAGCCGTCCCTCAGCCCCCGAGAACGGCGTTTAATCCCAGCTCTGACCTTGATTTATGCACGTATCATTTCAGCCCCAGATAAACAGTCCTGCTGGCCATTAGCGGGGGTCTACATGAGGCATCATGACACTAAAAGTCCAGAGGTAATCACCCCCGAAACTGATACCTCTTAGTTACTTCAGAGCTTAAACTGGGTGTTGACAGAAAGGGTGCTGTTCATGTTGTCCCAGAGCATGGGAGCATGCCCAGCATCTATTTGTATCACATCCACTTGAAACCATAGAATAAACAAACCATCTCACCCTTTGCCTTTACAGACAGAGTGATCGTTTGAAGTGCACAGCAAGATCCACTTGTGCATACTCATTTACCCTGGTATGGAAAGCAGACTGTAAACAAATCATTGTGAGGGGACAAAGTGGAAAGAGGTTTACCTGATCCAACTGTTGTCCTTTATTGTTCCTGTAACCTCTGCTTTTATCTCATACCTTATCCAGCTGGAGCTCCAACAGCAAAACCTACCCAACTCTCTCTGTCAGACCAAGTGCGCCTGTCAGCCTGACCTGAAAACTGGAGACAAGTCACATGATGGCAACACAATCCTGGTGATGTGTTGGGTATTATTACAGGGTGCTTGGACATGGCAGGGGGAGGAACCGGAAGTGGATTTGTCAGGATGGAATTAAGATACAGTTTGAATATCTCCCCTCTCATTCTCTCTCCCGCATATCAATCAGAGGGAGTTCTGGATCATATGACTAAGGGATTTAAGGGTCTGTGTGGTGCAAAGCTTTATCAGAGATTAATGTAGTACAAGCAAGTTCTAATGGCTTCAGCTCAGAATTGGTGAGTGTATGAGCAAAACCGAAGCCACGATATGTTATATAAGCTGTGCATGTCTCTTTGAATGCCTTGCTACAATGAGGCTGTAAATGCTTGTGTAAATAATGAATGACTACCACTCTGTTTTCTTGCACCTAAGGGTCTATTTAATGGCTCAGACTGTGCTTTGACATCAAGCGGCCCTGTGTACAATGTAACTACACACAATGTATCAGGTTGTATAGTTGTCTTTGCATATAAAGCTGAGATAGAACACATTGAATAAAAAGACATCATTTACTTTAATCCATAACCATAAATAATAGCACTTTCTATTAGCAAGACATCCTTATTTTCTCTGCTTTTCCAAAGGTACATTTCTTCTGCATCTTTTGTGCTCAGCGCTCAGGTTTCACTCTTGCTCTAGCCGTTATCAGCACGATCTATGCAAGGGGTAAAAAAGGATCGTATTTGATCCGTGATCCGTACGGACAAGGACCCACGGTTCTGCACACGTGTTTTGCTGATTACGACACTCGAGGACTGTTATCTGTGCACACAACACAGCCACACACACCTGAAGGGTTCGCACACAGGAGAGGCACATTTCTGATACCTCTTTTGCATCTCCGTGAGCTTGAACGGACACATACACACAAACTTATGTCAAAATACTAGTCTTGACAAATATTATCGTACACAGTTGGTTATGTCTTAAGTGATAGTAAAGAGTTGAGAAAGATATCGGATGTTTATCATTATATTGGATCCATGCATTCGGTCTTAAAGTGATAGCACCCTGCTGCTAAGTCATTGATGTTAATCAAACAACAAAACACAGCTTTAACAAAGATGAATCTATATTTTATACAGTGAAAACTATAATGTTATTTTACATTTAGGCCTAATTATTACATGTCTGTACCTAAATTCACTACAGTTAGACCTTACTTTATTTGTTATATTGTATCTATGCTTGTAATTAGTGTATTTGATCTTACCCCCCCCCCCCAATAAGTACATAGTATATTCATGAGAAACAGGATTGTAAAATAAAGTGATAGCGTAATTGTATATAAAATGCTGATGTGTTATTGCTTGATGAAGCTTGTAAGACTACTGTGAGAATATCGTGAGATTCAAGATTGGAGGACAGACTGTGGCAGTGATGCAGACAGGAATAGCAGGACCCATGATTGTAACCCCCTTTATATTAAAAATGTCAGTTTTTTTTCTTGAACTAGCTAAACAAACTATTCTCGCTCATTGTAATTTCACGGTAGCATACCTACATGTTTTTTCTAGCTTGTACTTTTGTACTAGAATTTTTTATTGCAGCACTTCTCATGTTACTGGCTCCTTATGAGGAATTATGCTGTAGCATTCCTTTGGAAGGCATTTGCTAAATTAACAAAATAATGTAAATGTTTCTGCAATGTCACCCTCATTTTATAGCCTGGCTAACGCCAGACCCAATTCTCGTTGAGACTTGGGTCTGGGAACCACATGTACATTTTCTCGTATTTGAGGCGTGGTTTACGAATGCCCGGCGCCGTTTATTGGGTGCTAAGAATGTATATCAAATGCGCCTGTACGTAGCTCATAGCCAATCGTTTCAATTATACCAGATGACGTCTGTAGAGCGACAGAAATTTGACGAGGAAGAAGACGAAATAAACTTGCGTTCTAAATTACTTAGAACATTCTCTAAGGCTGCATCAAAAGGTAGCTTCGCGTCTGCTACCATGTTGAATCCATAGAAATAAACAAACTGCTTCGGTGTGTCGCATAGATGTCGTCATCGTCTTGCTGCTCCCTCCCCGTTCTGTGATTGGTTCCCTAAATGAGGCGAAAATCTGGACCATGGTATCCATACTGCCTTTCAGCGTGAATAAAATCAGGCTGCGGGAAGGCAGCATGGGGAAACCCAGACTACTCATTTTAGGGCCCAGGATAACATTCCTAGTTGCCCCCATCTGGTAGGAATCATAAACAATTCCTGAAGAAAACAGTTCAATGACGAAATAAAAAGAGCTACAATAAAAAAAAAATAGTATATTACTGATACTGATATTAGACAGTCTCTTGCTGCAGGATAGGAAGAGAGAGAGAAAGAGAGAGATTATAATGGCTCACCCTTTCCTATACATGGGCTGGAAAGCTGCTTCACTATGGGTGTCTGGAGTCTTCGCATCATTTCCTGTGTGCTCAGTGAAAGGACAAAACAGCATGTGCAGGAGAAGGATGAATAGGTGGGTATTTCTCAGCATTATTGCAACAGATTTGATGCCATGTTGAATAAGCACGTCTATTTGTAACCATTGATTAGAATTTCCCGTAAAGGGTATCAATAAACATACAAAACACTTTTGAAGAATAAATGTATGATAACAATTTGCATAATAGTGTGGTTTGTACTGCATCATGAGAAATAGGCATTTACTTATAATGTTAGTAATCTTATTGAAGCACTTACCTTGCCTCAGATCTTACAGAACTCAGTGTCTTTTCTGCAGCTGCATCGCAAATACAAACCCATGATGTTCTCACAGGAAAGAAATTAAAGGAAAAGAAGAAGAAGAAAAAACTCACTCAGTTCTGCCCCCCAGTGATGTATGAGATATGGCAGTTGAAATGCACTAAGCAAAGAGAGGAAACAGTAATTTAGCCACCTCACATTTGGAGTCAAAACACAGGGCTATAAAATTACACATTTATTTCACTGATGTTTAACATTATGCAACTAGACCGTGATAGACAAAGATAGTGTAAAGTAAAGTAGTATATTTTATTTCTGTTGTAGGCTGTTGTCCATTATTGCCCCCTTGTGGAGATATGTACATATGTCCTTCAACAACAAGAAGTATTTGGACAATTACTATTACATACTAAAAAATTTATGAATGTCATTGAATACCAAACCAAGGTCAATTACATATATTAAAGTCCTAATAAAAAAAAAGTGCTTTACTATTAACCAGTCACTTAAAGCCCAATTTGGTGGAAAGATGTATTATTTTTCAAGTAGTGTCTGATCTGTTGACCGTATTTCTATATGACTTTAAATGTTCCTTTGGAATTATATTCATTGTAAAAAGTGCTTTACAGATAGGCTAAATCTGATTTTTATGGGTAGAAAAAATAACAATACAAATTAAATATCCCAATAAAATATTTTATTAAATTTGCTTTAGCTTTAGTACAGTGGCAATATAAAAGCCTTTTTTTAAAATAATTTATATGTATACTTAGCCTATGATGCCATTTTCTGCCATTGCACTGTATAGGTGGGTCTTTATAAATGCAAAAATATAGTTACTTTTATAATTAAGGAAGGGAATTATATCCCCTGCAAGGGGATTCTTATTTTGGGGGGTTCTTGGCATTAAACAGAAAAACACACTGATCTATGGACATCGCATGGTCTCTCTCTCTATCTCTCTCTTTCTCTCTCTCAAACACACACACACACACACATTAACAGACATTTAAGCGGAAGCGACATTACTAATAAAATAATTTCGGGAAAGTCGCACATACGCACAGTAATTGACATTCACACGTTCTCTGATGCTCTATGCACAGCAACAGCTCAACCCTCCGTTATTTCTAAAACGACGCAATTAGTAACGGAGGCTTATGCTGTTATAGAAAGATGCGTTATTTCGCATTTTACCTGGCGTTTCTTCAGCGTGACAGTCTCTTCTCCTGCACATTTCCCCGCTGCGCACTCATTCGATGATGGGCGGGGAAAGGTAGAATGATAGAAGTGATCATGCACCAATTACAACAAAGAATCTCGAGTTTCACAAAACAACACTGGACACAGTTAAAGGGGAAGCTAACAGGACAGTAGCAACAAAACAATTGGTATACTTAGAAGTCGTTATATGCAAACAGTCCGGGTCAAAAGGTAAGCATAAGGCGTATACGTGCGTGTATATGGTAGGATATATGGCGGGCTCAAACTGTCATATTATTATAACAGCACGTTAGAAAAAAATACATAGGCTACATGGAATAATTATTTTCTTGCTTGTGCCTATAAGCTGGTGTCAGGTTAAATGAGAATGTCCTGTCTGTATGTTTCTTTGTTTTAATTCATACAACAATAGTAGCCTATATAAGTGTCATTATAGAAATCTTAAAATATGTCATTCAAATAGGGCTATATGTCTTCAAAAGGCAAATACAATTGTATCTTCATTTTAAATGGACAGCAATATAATTACTAATTTTTTGGCAATTTGCAAAATGTTTTAAAAGTTAAATAAACATTGAATGACCTATACGCCTTTCACATATTTCTACACTAATTATATAAAACTATACTGTCAGTTCAACATAGTTATACAATGAACAAGATAATTTCCATTCAAAGGGATGGAAACTGAAAGGAAAAACACAGTGGTGGGCCGTCAGGGCCAGCAAGGCCTTCTCTGCTGGCCTAAACACTTACAGAATCACTGACTTGCACTTTAATATATTTTTTTCCATGAATGAGTATTACATTATTCCCAATAGTCCATTCTCTTAATTTAATAGCTTTTCTCTTGGTTGCGCTGCTTCCAGTAGTGTCAATTTATTTTAGCGCTTTTATCCAATTATTTTTCAGCCATCATGTGTTGCCATGGCCAAAGAAATCTGCCTTGAGGCCTTCAAAATCGATAGTACAGGCGCCTGTAGCTTAAAATGAATGACAATGAAACTGTTGCTTTATAACCAATCAGATAATCAGTCAGATTTAATCAGCCAATCAGATTTCGATTTGACTGCACCGGAGGCGATATTTTTTTTCACAGGATGGTAGGGGAAGACTCATGAATATTCATTAGGGAACTCATCCCTGATTGGTCTTAACCCCAGTGACTGGTAGGTTTAGGGGCGGGGTTAGGGGTAGGTCATCAGATCCCCAGTGACGGGTAGGTTTAGGGGTGGGGTTAGGGGTAGGTCATTAGACCAATCAGGCATGAGTTCCCTAATGAATGTTCATGAGTCTTCCCCTACCATCCTGTGAAAAAAAATATCGCGCACCGGGGCCATCTAGCAGGCGTACAATAACGTCGGCATTTTCACGTCCATTGATTGGATGGTCAGAGCGCGTACTATTACTGGTAAGGCTGAGCTAGCAAACCATATCTGTACTGTAGCGAACTGCATAAACTAAAACATATTCCTGTAGATTTAATAGTTGTTAAAAAAAAAACACTTCGACCCCCAGCAGGTTCAAACCTACCTTATTCAGCCTTATCCAGCTTAACGCAGAGTCACGGCACACTATTCAATCTGTCCGGGTAATAACAGAACTGACTGACTGTAATGTATGCCATGACTGATTTTGAAGGCAAAAGTCCCGCTGATCTCATTGTTTTCCTTCAAAAATCTGTGTGAGAGCATGGGCCAGCTTTACACATCGTCATGTTTTGCGGTGACTGTCCCTGTTTACTGCTTCTGGCGAGTGGACACTCTCAGCCCTAAAGCGAATTCAAACTTATGCCAGAAATACGACGGGACAGACTCGACTTTCAGCATTAGCCTCGATGGCGATAGAAAAGGTTGTTGGGACTGAAACGCACAGATAACCTGTACAACATAGTAATTTAAGTCTTTTTGAGGAAAGAAATTAGGATTTTGTGTAAACAAATAATCAGTAGTTTTGGTGAGTATAATGCCCGTTTTTCACTCGCTCGTTTCTCTCTACCCGGCCTTTTCTGAACTCAAGTTAACTGCATTAACCCAATAACTCCCGGTGCAAAATAAAAACAGCAATTTCACAACAGTTATAGAGAGTCTGTGTGCTGCTACACTATTAAAAGTTATTAATTCAGGTAGGACACCACTGAAGGCCTAGGTGTGAAATGCATGGCACGCCACTGGAAAAACATGATGTCAGGGTGGGGGTTGAGGGATAAGGTGAGGACTCAAAGATGCAGAGATAAAGGCTTTTTATTTAATAAAATCAATAAAAAAAAAAACTACCCCGTGGGGGAAAACAGAACCAGTCAACTTGACTTGGCAGGATAAGACTTGGAGCAGGACACAACATGGCTTCAGGGATCAGTACACAAGGAATGTATGACAACGAACTGTTACAGGACTGAAAACACAAGGAGAATAAGGGTAAGTTTACATAACAATGATATGCTGCTTAAAACTGAGAAGTTTTTCCCTTGGGTATTCCAGGTACAGAAGACACCACTGTCAAAACGATCCCCATTCACGGATCCACGAAAATGAATAAAAACCCTGTATTCTGCTGCCAGGCCATTAGATGGCGATGAGACACTATAGCCTGAACACGTAATACGCATGTGCATGACGTCATCATCTTCAGAGATTCGCGTTTTTGTTATTTACACGGAGAACGTTTTCAAAACTTTGCGTTTTCAGGCACCTGAAACGTTGTTGTCATATAAATATAAATTAGCAGCCAAAACGCATAAAAAGTTTTAAGTTTTTAGTTGAAAACTGTGTCATGTAAACAGCCCCTAAATAGGGAGCAAACAAGGCAGGTTAACAGGGAGGACAGGTGGGGAAAAAAACAAACAATAATCAGGTAACAAGATGGGCGGGGTTAAGACAATAGACAGGAGAGCACATTACTCAAGGTAACATACATGACAAGCCAAGATGGCCACCACCATGCCGGCCTCTGTCAAGATGGCCTCCACGCCTGTGTCAGCTCCAGTCCCAAGTTCAGTCCAGAGGTGACTCCCGTCCCCATCCAGTGTTCAGAGACGACTCCAGGCCTCGTCCAGTATCCAGAGACGACTCCAGTCCTTGTCTAGTATCCAGAGGTGACTCTAGTCCTCGTCCAGTGTCCAGAGACGACTCCCGTCCCCATCCAGTGTCCAGAGACGACTCCTGTCCTCGTCCAGTGTCCAGAGACGACTCCAGTCCTCGTCCAGTGTCCAGAGGTGACTCCAGTCCTCGTCCAGTGTCCAGAGACGACTCTAGTCCTCGTCCAGTGTCCAGAGGTGACTCCAGTCCTCGTCCAGTGTCCTAAGGTGACTCAAGTCCTCGTCCAGTGTCCAGAGGTGACTCCAGTCCTCGTCCAGTGTCCAGAGGTGACTCCAGTCCTCGTCCAGTGTCCAGAGACGACTTTAGTCCCCGTCCAGTGTCCAGAGACGATTCCAGTCCTCTTCCAGAGTCCAGAGACGACTCCAGTCCCCGTCCAGTGTCCAGAGATGACTCCTGTCCTTGTCCAGTGTCCAGAGGTGACTCCAGTCCCCGTCCAGTGTCCAAAGACGACTCCAGTCCTCGTCCAGTGTCCAGAGACGACTCCAATCCTCGTCCAGTGTCCAGAGACGACTCCAGTCCTCGTCCAGTGTCCAGAGAAGACTCCAGTCCTCGTCCAGTGTCCAGAGACGACTCCAGTCCCCGTCCAGTGTCCAGAGACGACTCCAGTCCTTGTCCAGTGTCCAGAAACGACTCCAGTCCTCGTCTAGTGTCCAGAGACGACTCCAGTCCTCGTCCAGTGTCCAGAGATGACTCCAGTCCCCATCCAGTGTCCAGAGACGACTCCAGTGGCCAGAGGTGACTCCAGTCCTCGTCCAGAGACAACTGCAGTCCTCGTCCAGTGTCCAGAGACAACTCCAGTCCCCGTTCAGTGTACAGAGACGATTCCAGTGTCCAGAGGTGACTCCAGTCCTCATCCAGAGGCAACTCCAGTCCTCGTTCAGTGTCCAGAGATGACGCCAGTCCTTGTCTAGTATCCAGAGGTGACTCCAGTCCTCGTCCAGTGTACAGAGACAACTCCAGTCCCCGTCCAGTGTCCAGAGGTGACTCCAGTCCTCGTCCAGTGTCCAGAGACGACTCCAGTCCTCGTCCAGTGTCCAGAGGTGACTCCAGTCCTCGTCCAGTGTCCAGAGACGACTCTAGTCCTCGTCCAGTGTCCAGAGGTGACTCCAGTCCTCGTCCAGTGTCCAGAGGTGACTCCAGTCCTCGTCCAGTGTCCAGAGGTGACTCCAGTCCTCGTCCAGTGTCCAGAGGTGACTCCAGTCCTCGTCCAGTGTCCAGAGGTGACTCCAGTCCTCGTCCAGTGTCCAGAGACGACTCTAGTCCCCGTCCAGTGTCCAGAGACGATTCCAGTCCTCTTCCAGAGTCCAGAGACGACTCCAGTCCCCGTCCAGTGTCCAGAGATGACTCCTGTCCTTGTCCAGTGTCCAGAGGTGACTCCAGTCCCCGTCCAGTGTCCAGAGACGACTCCAGTCCTCGTCCAGTGTCCAGAGACGACTCCAGTCCTCGTCCAGTGTCCAGAGACGACTCCAATCCTCGTCCAGTGTCCAGAGACGACTCCAGTCCTCGTCCAGTGTCCAGAGAAGACTCCAGTCCTCGTCCAGTGTCGAGAGACGACTCCAGTCCCCGTCCAGTGTCCAGAGACGACTCCAGTCCTTGTCCAGTGTCCAGAAACGACTCCAGTCCTCGTCCAGTGTCCAGAGACGACTCCAGTCCTCGTCCAGTGTCTAGAGATGACTCCAGTCCCCATCCAGTGTCCAGAGACGACTCCAGTGGCCAGAGGTGACTCCAGTCCTCGTCCAGAGACAACTCCAGTCTTCGTCCAGTGTCCAGAGACAACTCCAGTCCCCGTTCAGTGTACAGAGACGATTCCAGTGTCCAGAGGTGACTCCAGTCCTCATCCAGAGGCAACTCCAGTCCTCGTTCAGTGTCCAGAGATGACTCCAGTCCCCGTCCAGTGTCCAGAGGTGACTCCAGTCCTCGTCCACTGTACAGAGACAACTCCAGTCCCCGTCCAGTGTCCAGAGGTGACTCCAGTCCTCGTCCAGTGTCCAGAGATGACTCCAGTCCCCATCCAGTGTCCAGAGACGACTCCAGTGGCCAGAGGTGACTCCAGTCCTCGTCCAGAGACAACTCCAGTCCTCGTCCAGTGTCCAGAGACAACTCCAGTCCCCGTTCAGTGTACAGAGACGATTCCAGTGTCCAGAGGTGACTCCAGTCCTCATCCAGAGGCAACTCCAGTCCTCGTTCAGTGTCCAGAGATGACTCCAGTCCTTGTCTAGTATCCAGAGGTGACTCCAGTCCTCGTCCAGTGTACAGAGACAACTCCAGTCCCCGTCCAGTGTCCAGAGGTGACTCCAGTCCTCGTCCAGTGTCCAGAGACGACTCCAGTCCTCGTCCAGTGTCCAGAGGTGACTCCAGTCCTCGTCCAGTGTCCAGAGACGACTCTAGTCCTCGTCCAGTGTCCAGAGGTGACTCCAGTCCTCGTCCAGTGTCCAGAGGTGACTCCAGTCCTCGTCCAGTGTCCAGAGGTGACTCCAGTCCTCGTCCAGTGTCCAGAGGTGACTCCAGTCCTCGTCCAGTGTCCAGAGACGACTCTAGTCCCCGTCCAGTGTCCAGAGACGATTCCAGTCCTCTTCCAGAGTCCAGAGACGACTCCAGTCCCCGTCCAGTGTCCAGAGATGACTCCTGTCCTTGTCCAGTGTCCAGAGGTGACTCCAGTCCCCGTCCAGTGTCCAGAGACGACTCCAGTCCTCGTCCAGTGTCCAGAGACGACTCCAGTCCTCGTCCAGTGTCCAGAGACGACTCCAATCCTCGTCCAGTGTCCAGAGACGACTCCAGTCCTCGTCCAGTGTCCAGAGAAGACTCAAGTCCTCCTCCAGTGTCTAGAGACGACTCCAGTCCCCGTCCAGTGTCCAGAGACGACTCCAGTCCTTGTCCAGTGTCCAGAAACGACTCCAGTCCTCGTCCAGTGTCCAGAGACGACTCCAGTCGTCGTCCAGTGTCTAGAGATGACTCCAGTCCCCATCCAGTGTCCAGAGACGACTCCAGTGGCCAGAGGTGACTCCAGTCCTCGTCCAGAGACAACTCCAATCTTCGTCCAGTGTCCAGAGACAACTCCAGTCCCCGTTCAGTGTACAGAGACGATTCCAGTGTCCAGAGGTGACTCCAGTCCTCATCCAGAGGCAACTCCAGTCCTCGTTCAGTGTCCAGAGATGACTCCAGTCCCCGTCCAGTGTCCAGAGGTGACTCCAGTCCTCGTCCAGTGTACAGAGACAACTCCAGTCCCCGTCCAGTGTCCAGAGGTGACTCCAGTCCTCGTCCAGTGTCCAGAGACGACTCCAGTCCTCGTCCAGTGTCCAGAGGTGACTCCAGTCCTCGTCCAGTGTCCAGAGACGACTCTAGTCCTCGTCCAGTGTCCAGAGGTGACTCCAGTCCTCGTCCAGTGTCCAGAGGTGACTCCAGTCCTCGTCCAGTGTCCAGAGGTGACTCCAGTCCTCGTCCAGTGTCCAGAGGTGACTCCAGTCCTCGTCCAGTGTCCAGAGACGACTCTAGTCCCCGTCCATTGTCCAGAGACGATTCCAGTCCTCTTCCAGAGTCCAGAGACGACTCCAGTCCCCGTCCAGTGTCCAGAGATGACTCCAGTCCTTGTCCAGTGTCCAGAAACGACTCCAGTCCTCGTCCAGTGTCCAGAGACGACTCCAGTCCTCGTCCAGTGTCTAGAGATGACTCCAGTCCCCATCCAGTGTCCAGAGACGACTCCAGTGGCCAGAGGTGACTCCAGTCCTCGTCCAGAGACAACTCCAGTCTTCGTCCAGTGTCCAGAGACAACTCCAGTCCCCGTTCAGTGTACAGAGACGATTCCAGTGTCCAGAGGTGACTCCAGTCCTCATCCAGAGGCAACTCCAGTCCTCGTTCAGTGTCCAGAGATGACTCCAGTCCCCGTCCAGTGTCCAGAGGTGACTCCAGTCCTCGTTCAGTGTACAGAGACAACTCCAGTCCCCGTCCAGTGTCCAGAGGTGACTCCAGTCCTCGTCCAGTGTCCAGAGATGACTCCAGTCCCCATCCAGTGTCCAGAGACGACTCCAGTGGCCAGAGGTGACTCCAGTCCTCGTCCAGAGACAACTCCAGTCCTCGTCCAGTGTCCAGAGACAACTCCAGTCCCCGTTCAGTGTACAGAGACGATTCCAGTGTCCAGAGGTGACTCCAGTCCTCATCCAGAGGCAACTCCAGTCCTCGTTCAGTGTCCAGAGATGACTCCAGTCCTTGTCTAGTATCCAGAGGTGACTCCAGTCCTCGTCCAGTGTACAGAGACAACTCCAGTCCCCGTCCAGTGTCCAGAGGTGACTCCAGTCCTCGTCCAGTGTCCAGAGACGACTCCAGTCCTCGTCCAGTGTCCAGAGGTGACTCCAGTCCTCGTCCAGTGTCCAGAGACGACTCTAGTCCTCGTCCAGTGTCCAGAGGTGACTCCAGTCCTCGTCCAGTGTCCAGAGGTGACTCCAGTCCTCGTCCAGTGTCCAGAGGTGACTCCAGTCCTCGTCCAGTGTCCAGAGGTGACTCCAGTCCTCGTCCAGTGTCCAGAGACGACTCTAGTCCCCGTCCAGTGTCCAGAGACGATTCCAGTCCTCTTCCAGAGTCCAGAGACGACTCCAGTCCCCGTCCAGTGTCCAGAGATGACTCCTGTCCTTGTCCAGTGTCCAGAGGTGACTCCAGTCCCCGTCCAGTGTCCAGAGACGACTCCAGTCCTCGTCCAGTGTCCAGAGACGACTCCAGTCCTCGTCCAGTGTCCAGAGACGACTCCAATCCTCGTCCAGTGTCCAGAGATGACTCCTGTCCTTGTCCAGTGTCCAGAGGTGACTCCAGTCCCCGTCCAGTGTCCAGAGACGACTCCAGTCCTCGTCCAGTGTCCAGAGACGACTCCAGTCCTCGTCCAGTGTCCAGAGACGACTCCAATCCTCGTCCAGTGTCCAGAGACGACTCCAGTCCTCGTCCAGTGTCCAGAGAAGACTCAAGTCCTCCTCCAGTGTCCAGAGACGACTCCAGTCCCCGTCCAGTGTCCAGAGACGACTCCAGTCCTTGTCCAGTGTCCAGAAACGACTCCAGTCCTCGTCCAGTGTCCAGAGACGACTCCAGTCGTCGTCCAGTGTCTAGAGATGACTCCAGTCCCCATCCAGTGTCCAGAGACGACTCCAGTGGCCAGAGGTGACTCCAGTCCTCGTCCAGAGACAACTCCAATCTTCGTCCAGTGTCCAGAGACAACTCCAGTCCCCGTTCAGTGTACAGAGACGATTCCAGTGTCCAGAGGTGACTCCAGTCCTCATCCAGAGGCAACTCCAGTCCTCGTTCAGTGTCCAGAGATGACTCCAGTCCCCGTCCAGTGTCCAGAGGTGACTCCAGTCCTCGTCCAGTGTACAGAGACAACTCCAGTCCCCGTCCAGTGTCCAGAGGTGACTCCAGTCCTCGTCCAGTGTCCAGAGACGACTCCAGTCCTCGTCCAGTGTCCAGAGGTGACTCCAGTCCTCGTCCAGTGTCCAGAGACGACTCTAGTCCTCGTCCAGTGTCCAGAGGTGACTCCAGTCCTCGTCCAGTGTCCAGAGGTGACTCCAGTCCTCGTCCAGTGTCCAGAGGTGACTCCAGTCCTCGTCCAGTGTCCAGAGGTGACTCCAGTCCTCGTCCAGTGTCCAGAGACGACTCTAGTCCCCGTCCAGTGTCCAGAGACGATTCCAGTCCTCTTCCAGAGTCCAGAGACGACTCCAGTCCCCGTCCAGTGTCCAGAGATGACTCCTGTCCTTGTCCAGTGTCCAGAGGTGACTCCAGTCCCCGTCCAGTGTCCAGAGACGACTCCAGTCCTCGTCCAGTGTCCAGAGACGACTCCAGTCCTCGTCCAGTGTCCAGAGACGACTCCAATCCTTGTCCAGTGTCCAGAGACGACTCCAGTCCTCCTCCAGTGTCCAGAGAAGACTCAAGTCCTCCTCCAGTGTCCAGAGACGACTCCAGTCCCCGTCCAGTGTCCAGAGACGACTCCAGTCCTCGTCCAGTGTCCAGAGACGACTCCAATCCTCGTCCAGTGTCCAGAGACGACTCCAGTCCTCGTCCAGTGTCCAGAGAAGACTCAAGTCCTCCTCCAGTGTCCAGAGACGACTCCAGTCCCCGTCCAGTGTCCAGAGACGACTCCAGTCCTTGTCCAGTGTCCAGAAACGACTCCAGTCCTCGTCCAGTGTCCAGAGACGACTCCAGTCGTCGTCCAGTGTCTAGAGATGACTCCAGTCCC
Source organism: Gila orcuttii (assembly GCA_026230005.1). Taxonomy (NCBI): domain Eukaryota; kingdom Metazoa; phylum Chordata; class Actinopteri; order Cypriniformes; family Leuciscidae; genus Gila; species Gila orcuttii. Next base: position 65,124,399 of record JAPDVR010000001.1, on the reverse strand, counting down.
CATCCAGTGTCCAGAGACGACTCCAGTGGCCAGAGGTGACTCCAGTCCTCGTCCAGAGACAACTCCAATCTTCGTCCAGTGTCCAGAGACAACTCCAGTCCCCGTTCAGTGTACAGAGACGATTCCAGTGTCCAGAGGTGACTCCAGTCCTCATCCAGAGGCAACTCCAGTCCTCGGTCAGTGTCCAGAGATGACTCCAGTCCCCGTCCAGTGTCCAGAGCTGACTCCAGTCCTCGTCCAGTGTACAGAGACAACTCCAGTCCCCGTCCAGTGTCCAGAGGTGACTCCAGTCCTCGTCCAGTGTACAGAGATGACTCCAGTGTCCAGAGGTGACTCCAGTCCTCGTCCAGTGTCCAGAGACGACTCCAGTCCCTGTCCAGTGTCCAGAGGTGACTCCAGTCCTCCTCCAGAGTCCAGAGGTGACTCAAGTCCCGGTCCAGTGTCCAGAGAGGCCTTCAGTCCCCGAGCTCTGTCCAGAGAGGCCTTCAGTCCAGAGCTCAGCCCAGAGAGGCCTTCTGTCCCAAGCTCAGCCCAGAGAGGCCTTCTGTCCCCGAGCTCAGCCCAGAGAGGCCTTCAGACCCCGAGCTCTGCCCAGAGAGACCTTCAGTCCCAAGCTTAGCCCAGAGAGGCCTTCAGTCCCCGAGCTCTGCCCAGAGAGGCCTTCAGTCCGTGAGCTCAGCCCAGAGAGACCTTCAGTCCCAAGCTCAGCCCAGAGAGACCTTCAGTCCATGAGCTCAGCCCAGAGAGGCCTTCAGTCCCCGAGCTCAGCCCAGAGAGACCTTCAGTCAAGTCAAGTTACCTTCATTTATATAGCGCTTTTAACAATATAGATTGTTTCAAAGCAGCTTTACAGTGATAATAGGAAATTAAAGTAACAGAGATTGTTTTGGCTTTACAGCAGCTCTAGAATAAATTTACTGTCCAGCTAAAGTTAGTTTTGATTGATTCACTTCCACCGCAACGATCATTAGATATTAACTTCAGGGCCACTAACACAAAACCATTCTAACAGAAAACCCTTAATGCGATCCGGCCGCTCATTTGCAGAAAACAGTGCCTGGTGGCTCGAGAACGCAAACCATGAAATAGGTTCCAAGGTACAAGCCTTGAAAAATGTATAATACAGAATTTTTAATGCTTCCGCGTAGCGACGTGAACCGGAATTATGCAGACAACGTTTTATCTGTACAGAAGTAAAGGGAAGGGAAGGAGTCCTTCACAGGGGAGAGACTAGTTGACATTTCAGGATTACGTTGTCGTCGTGTCCAGGCGCAGGTCCTTCATCGGATTCGGATACGGCCCGGATCCGGCGGATTGCGGTAAACATAGAGACAAATATTAGCGTAGACGCCATCCTTCATATGATGTAACAAGTACATAAGGATTTATGGGAAGTGTTCCCGGTTCCGGCTGACCTATGCAGCCTAACATTGAATTATAGAAGTCTATAATGTGTTATGTGTGCGCTAGGTCAAAGAGATTTTTTTATTTTTTTTTTGTCTAGATTTGAACAGACAGTGTGTTTGCTTCCCGGACAATGTTAGGAAGACTGCTCCAAAGTTTTGGTGCTAAATATGAAAAGGATCTACTGCCAGCAGTCGATTTTGATATTCTAGGTATTATCAACTGACCAGAATTTTGGACTATAATGCGTTAAGAGCTCACTCAAGTACCGGGGAGCTAAACCATTTAGTGCTTTTTAAGTAATCAGCAATATTTAAAAATGTATACAATGTTTATTTGCGAGCCAATGCAGTGTTGACAGAACCGGGCTAATATGGTCCCCGAGCTCAGCCCAGAGAGGCCTTCAGTCCCCAAGCTCACCCCAGAGAGGCCTTCAGTCACAGAGCTTAGTCCAGAGAGGCCTTCAGTCCCCAAGCTCTAAATGTATTGCAGATCAAAGATTAAAGTACAACATAATTCAAGAATTTATACTGATTCAAGGGGAATGGAGGAGGATAATTAGCTCCTGAGAAACGCGATAGCTGCTGATAATACTGAAGGAGCTTATTTATGTATACAGTGATAGCCGTCATATTCCTATAGGTATGTGGCTCAGCTGAGAGTCAGCTGATGCGAGCTTGACTAACGTGACCTGCCAGAACTGACGCTACGCTTGGTTTAATTACTCGTTAGTCTAGTCAGCTGTGTCTAGTTTCCCTGATCTGTTCTCTATGTATTTAAGCCCAGTGTTTCAGACTGTTTCTTGTCTGTTGTTGTTGCATTTAGTAGGTTGTTCTGTTCCTGTTTGTGTTCCTTTGATCCTGTTCTTAAGATTTGAGTTTGTTTAATAAATTGTATTGTGTGCATATATACACATACAATTCTATTTTGTATTTTTAAATTAACTATGCAATTAATGTTCTTTTTATTAAAACAAAGTAAAGGCCTAATCAATTTAGTTTAAGCATTTTTACATCTATTCCAAAATGATAATTAAAGGCAGTAACAATTAAACAATTTATTTAATTTATGAACTGATGTTCAGCTGTTCTTTTTAATAGTCAACTTTTTTTAGGATAATCAGTCACCAAGCTCTGTAAACACTGTCACAGACAATACACACAGTATGTAAGATAGCACTATATGTATATATTTTAAATTAAATGTATCATTTTAGGACTAATGAAATGCTGACCTGTGCATTTGAGGGAGGTAGATAGCTGACTTTACAAAACTGACTTTATAAAACTTTGGGAGTAACAGTTTTGGTCACAAGATCACAAAACTAAAAACAAAAACTATTTGACCTCTAATCTGAATATATACAGACTCCAAAGTATGAATGAGTTATTGTGTTGATTGTGTTTGAAATTCACTGACATGAGTGAAGATTAATGAGGTGTGGATGAGTGAGGCAGATGGCATCAGTCCCAGAATACATTTGGAAATTCTAAGCAAAAGAACGCTAACTCCAATAATTATATAACCACAAGGTGGAGCTATAGCATTAAAATTAGATAATGATATGAAAATACATTATTTTCAGCTGCAAGAGACCCCCTTGAAAAAGGCTTTAGTCAAAATAACAATTTCAACAATAAGTATATGTTTCAGTTGTTTTTTTTAAATATATCAGAGTGCCTAACTTATCGGGAGGAACACTGAAACCATAAACTCGTTTTAAAAAGTTGCTGTTTTTGACTCTAGAAGTTGCTGTTGTGAATGTTGGCTGTGTTGATTTAAGATTTTTGACATCAGAAAGTGTCAGATTTTCCAGGCTTACTGACTACCACAGTAAATTGACTTAAATGTAAACAACCCAACTGTGGGGGGAATAGTTTATCAACGGAAGGCTACAGCTGAAACATCTGCCTTTTCATCCTGAATTCAGTGGATAGTTCTTAAACGAAAACTCAATGTTTTCCTGACACTGTATGTGTTCATTTGTGATTAGCATCATATGGTGCTTTTATATTAAGGCTACATCTCATTAAGACAGGAATGGAAATGATGTGTTTAATTGGAATGTCCTATATGGAGCGCCTCTCACCTCTGCTCTACATCCCACAAACCCGTCCCCTGCAGAGCTCCCATTAAACACAGTCCTGGCCCATAGCTCCTTCAATTACAGATAACTTGAGGTGAGTATATGGAAATCGGAAAGAAGGAATGCACTTGGTACCCCGTTGCCTTTAACCCCCTGGTTTCACAGACAAAATGTCTCAGACTAAAATGCATGTTTGAACTGTTTTAACTGAAAGCAACTTGCACTGCCATTACTTAAATGCCATTGCTTTGTTTCAAAAATGCACACCAGTAATGTTTCTTTTCTAAGGCATGTTTATAAGAGCTACTTAAATGTCCTAATTAAACTCAGGCCTAATCCTGGCTTAATCCAAACCCTGTCTGTGAAACCAGGTCAACATGTAATAACTCAGACCAGGTGCTGATCATCTGTCTGTACACCTGGCATTCCAGATGGGGAACAATGGAGACAATTTCCTTTTACTACCTTCACTTCCTGTGAAATAAACAGACGAGTGCCAGAAGACATCAGCTTTAACTGTATGCAAAAGTTTATTGAATGACAACATTAATTCATTTCTGACACACACACACACACACACACAAATAAAATAGATTCAATTTACAAATATATAATTGCATAAAAAGTTATCCTATTACAACAGCTTGAGACATCCTTGACATAAATGAATAATACATATAATAACGCTACCTTCAATGCCCTTTTTTTCCCCCTGTACAAAAATAGCTCTATCTCTGTAAGTAGTATAAAGTAATATAAAACTATTAAATAGTGATATCTTTGACCATTTTTTTTTCAAATATACATATACTTGCGATAAAAAAAAAAGAAATAGATTGCACATATCTCTATACAAATAATAACAATAACAGTGTTCAAGTAAGTTTGAATACAATCCTTGTGGACTGGCACAGACAATCCATATAATCAAAGGCATTCTTCTTGCTTACAGTGTCCAAAAATGTGATTCCAAATTAGAAACACCTTCATTGGCATTTTAAAAAAAGTTTCTTTCTCTCTGTGTATTCCTTTCTAGTATCATGAATCTTTCCCTGTTGAATTGGCTTGAAGTCCAAAGACTTTTCTGACACAGTCACTGGACAGACACAGCTAAACTCGGTGGCCGTAATCCCACCGACTGGTTCACCAGGAGGGCAGTCGATTTGTCCCAGGAGAGGAGGTTCTGCTTTTCCCTGAGGCCAGTCAACTTCAGTGCAATGATATCCAAGGCACACTTATTCAGCTGCCCCATCGGCATCTCCCCTAATTTTTTTTTCACGGTGCTTGATGAACAGCTGCTGTTGTTTCTGTGCTTCTCGAAGACGTTTTCTCCTCCGAGGACAGCCTTCAGGAGACAAGATTGCTCTTCCAGCCCCTGTGCTTGGAAAAGAATGCGCTGGAGAACTCTTGGCAGGAGTCTGAGGCATTTGTAGAATTTGATATTTGGCCGGCGAGCCTCTGTCGCCGCGTCCCGGAGAGCTCCCGCTCTGTGCGCTCACGTCCGTCTGAGTAGCGCTTCTAATCTGTGCAGGCGTGACTGAGAGTTTGAGCTTCTCCACGCCGTCCTCAGCCCTTTGCCCTCCTGTCTCAGTGTCATTACTTTCTCTGGAACGGACCTTCGCCGCCGGCCGTACCCGAAGGGATTGATCTTGTCCGCGGGTGCATTCCCGATCTTGAGCTTGTTGTTGAGATCATGGATACGGTGTGCCAGAACATGCACCGTGCAGGTGCCAAGCGAGCAGCCCGGTCTCCTGGACTGGTTGATGGAGTTCTTGGAGCGTTTTGTCCTCATGCTGATGCCAGTGCTGGAAAGACAGACAGGGGAACAGGATGTTAATGCCATGCCCGGTGTTCCTGAGCAGTTTAATTTGGCATACAGCCTTAGTTTTTGCCGTTACTTGGTTGACTCCATCATGTGAAAACCACCACACATAACTTTTTGGTTGGCAATGCCTTTTTTCTTACCTGGAATGTGGCCTTAAGTTGTCTTTGACATCGTCCTCTCTGACAAACTGGCTGTTGTCTAAAGTCCTCAGTGCAGCAAGGCTCAGATCCCTTTTTGATCTCTGCAGCCGGACACTAAATATCAAGAAGAGGAGCCATTTTCATTAGAAACTCTCCAACCAATGCCGAACATGACTAAAAACCCCAAATCAAATCACATCAGCTCACCTTCTTTTCAGGTCGTGTTTTGCACTGTCCACACTGGGTGCAACGGTGGCCAGCAGGCAGCAGCAGAAGATTGACTGCAGAATCAGTTGCATCGTGGCTGAAATCTAGAAGGAACAAGCAAATGAATCATCTGTTAGAGATCCACTTTGACAGAAAGCAACTGAAACCTCCAATCACCTGCATGCAACTCCCCTACTCTGTGCCAACCATGCTTTGCTCACCCTTGCACAAGAGTCCAAAATCCAAGCTATTTACACTCATCGTGCATTTATTTACAATGTCAAGCTGAGGTAGCACTTTCTATGAATAAGTGAACTTGAAACTATGCGTAAGGTCCCTGATGAGCCACAAAGGGGACAGTGATGTATAATACTGTGGACTTTTACAAAGCAGGGTGTCTCCAACTCCATCAGCAGCCAATAAATAAATAAAAAGTCACTCAAATTCCCTTCAGATTAGTTTGTTTGCCTAACAGACTGAAGCTACTATCCTGGCTTAGATGCAAAACTGTGGCTCAGTTTCATAGATAACTGTACAGATATTCTGTGCATATTGAGCCTTGACCTCAAAAGAAAAGACACAGAGCAACTAACAGAAACACATATGCATACCTGTGTTGAAGTACTCTCGGGCTGGCTTCAGAAGTCTGTGTAGAAAGTAATCCAGAGGCGTTTGACTTGCTGGTGCAGCGCTGATATACTCTGCTAATAGTCTGACTCTCCTCAGCAGGAGTTAGTGCATTTATACTGGAGGGAGATGGGAGGGGCTCGCGTCTCACACACTCTCTCATCCCGGCACTTCCTCTCTGTAGCTCGGGGTAACCACCTCAATTACAGCATGAAAGAGATGAAAACGAAACTCAGGATATCGATGGGTGATTGCTGAAATTATTTTATCAGTGTTTCTGGGAAGAATAGGCAACTGCCAATCTGGGGAATTCTTTGAATAATACCAGTAACATTGCTCATGATTTTGGGAGTTGGTTGGGGGGTACAACTATGATATGTGTGTCCCTAAAAAGACACAAATGTGAAATCAGCTTCTTGTTTCACACACAAAACTTGTTTGACATAAAATGAATATGCTGCATAAAAAATAATGGAATGTAATTAATCTTAGCTTGATTTGACTAATTTTAACTGACACAAAAGTATTTCATATAATTAATTATGTAATGAAGTGATTTAGTTTTAACATAGTACACAAAGATCAAATAAAAAGAGATACAAAGAGATTTTTTATCTATATTTAAAGACAAATATAATGCTCATGGCAGTGTCAGAAAGGACCATTAAGCGTATACTGATTAAGCTGATATTTGAAGTCATTTGGAAAATAAACACAGTTGATCTATGAATACTGAAGTACCTTTGAGTCAGATTTTCTATGCAAGAGGTAAAACTGATTTGTCTATTCCTGGATATGTAAACACAGATAACGGTACATTTACACTTTGGGGAGAATGCTTGCTTACCTTCACCTAGTTATAAATGTGTTTTTTAATATTTACTTTAGACTAGATCAAATTACATCAAAATCAAAACTAAATTTATCTGGTACTAAAATAAAGTCCATAATAAAAAAAAAAAAAAAAAAAAAAAAAATATATATATATATATATATATATATATATTAATTTATTTCACATAAATGTAACCAGTTCATGTTAATTACTGTGCAATCCTGATTTATCCTTATATGGGAAGTCAATGATTGCACAATATCCACACACTGACACCATCCAGTTGTTTGCCTCTCAGCCCATATATGGTGAATATTGTTTGTTAAACCAACATGTAATAGCCATCACAAGAATTGCTGATATTTGATCATGTATGATGAGGGCCAGGTGAGAAGTACAGATCTACCTGTGTGTCACATGTTCAGGTATGCTACAGTTACAATGAGTCACTGTGAACACCCTGATGTCATTGAGCAATTTCTTACTGTTGTTGTTTTGGGGTGATCATAGGTTGAGTAAAGAGATGAAAAAAATAATTTGAAAATTTTTACTTGAGAAATGTCATTTAGCTACTCACAAAGATTTACCATGCCATTCTTGGAAGCACCTTGGTAAATACCATAGTATGTGAATCATTCAGTGCCATTGTAAACGGCTTTATTCTCAATGGGAATAAAGATACATGAACAACAAAATGCATCTATGGACAATTTCAAAAATATATACTTTAATATATATATATATATATATATATATATATATATATATATATCCTATTGTAGAAAAATTGCATTAAGTAATTTAATTGCGAGGATCTTATAAATAACATAGTCATTTGATGGGTTATGAACATTATTTATAGCCAACTACTATAAACTAATATGAGCCTGTCATTTGGTCTGGATATTTTCATATAGTGACTTACTATGTGAGTAATTTGTGGTCATTAGCTGGTCCAAAATAATCTAGATTATGGATCAATTGGACTGGTGAGTCTAAGATTGATCCGGTAGCTGGTTAGAGCTGATAAACCACAGCTCGCAACCATGTTCCAAAACCAGCATAACCAGCTGATAGACATTCTAGTAGGGACTTTGTCGGAAAAGTAAAATTACTTATGTAACTTTTCAAACAATCACTGTCTCACTTTTGTCAATCATCTGTCCCAACTTTAGGCTACCTGAAAAACAAACAAAAAAAAAACCAAACAAACATGTGAAATGCAGTGACGATCTGTGTTCAAAGGTTAATCATTATCATTAGGCTTCATGAAATATTATTTTGAATATTATTTTGAAACATTTACATGGTTGAGGCATCATACAAACAAAATAAAATTCTGAGACATGCGAATTACCAACTTTTGCATAGTCTAAGAGAAGTAAAACAAACAAACAAACAAACAACCAAACAATAATTCATTTAGCAGCAGAATAACATTACTCGACATTATTCGAGTCTTAAGAAATCCCTTTCAATATATGAGTGTAAAAGCCTATGTTATTTATCGCTAGTGTCAGTAAATGCACGCGCAGGACCCACGCCCATGCACTGGCAACCGCCAGTCCACGCAGGCGCACTGGCTCTCTCTGTGTCAAACATGGCTGTGCTTTTGAAGAAAGAAAAATGCTGAATTGTGTTGCAGAATTTCGCCAAAAGAGGAAACCATGGCTAGACTTGCTGATTATTTCACAGTGGTGGGATACGACCAGGAGAAGGCTGGTAAGTGGTGGAGTGTGTTTGGAGGAGCGTGATTTATTTAGGCCGTTAGCTACAAATAGTGCTGCTGCAGTGCTGTGGTTCAAGAGATTAATGGATGGATTTCACTTTCTTTGACGTGTTATAATCGGTGTCAATAGGAATTCCGTGTCGGTTATATCAGGGAACAACACTGATTATTGCTGTTTGTGTTCATGAATTACCTAATGCTTGTATAAATGGGAGGTTTAAAGCTGGTTTTCATGATGTTGTGGTATTTTTGATTTTGTTTTAATATGTATGTACAACACCGCTAAAGAAAATGTTTTTATGATAACATACTGTATAATGTGTTTTTATTTGATATATGAGTGTTTTTGTCAGTAAATCTCAGCACACACACCTACTGTATTTGTCGCGTGTACATGTAAACAGTGAAAATAAAGCGCGCGCGCGATGACTCATGCGGTCACTTGTTACTATGTGTTTCCAAGCCGCAAGCATTGATCTCTAAATGGCGATTTAAGCGCTCTATGTCGCATTGATTTCCACATTTGGCCCTGAGGTTTGGGTCAGTAGAGAGCGGACCGGTGTGTGTGTGTGTGTTCATACGGATCCGCCGGAGAGCTCTTCCTGTGTTGTGGAAAGCGGATGCAGAGGAAACAGGACTTTACGTGTCTCGAGCTGTGCGTAATCGTGTGGAATGAGTCTACAGGTGCTTTCATTTACAGCACATGATCATGTTTACATGCCTAAAGACTGAAGGAAGCAGCACGTCCGCACACAAACGATGGTGTAAAGTGATGTTCTTCACCATCCCTTATTACACTGACTTATTTAGCCCTTTAACTGTCACAAGAACTACGTGCAGTGAAGGAAATAACAGATTTTTCCACTTCTTTTTATTCCCAACATTGATTAAAGGCCCAGGGTTAGTTCACCCAAAAATGAAAATGATCCCATCATTTATTCACCCTCAAGCAATCCTATATGACTTTCTTCCTTCAGCCAAACACTATCAGAGTTATATTAAAAAAGCAGCCTATCCTGGCTCTTCCAAGCTTAATAATGGGATTGAATGGTAGATTTTTGAAGCCCAAAAAAGCACATCCGTCCATCATAAAAGTAATCCATATGGCTCCAGTATGGTAATAAAGGCCTTCTGAAGCGATGTGTTTTTGTTAGAAAAATATCTATATTTATAACTTTATAAACTATAAAATCACTGGCCCTCCGCATGACGTAGATTGTAGGAGGTTTTTTTTATGTGTGAAGTTAATAGTGTTTATATTAACAAAAATTGATTCTAGCATAAACTTAGATGAGAGTACGCGTCTCGCTGTTCACACAAATAGGACTGGGCAACAAACTCAAGCTCTTCTGACATTTCTCTTTACACATTCTCCTTTTAGACTTATAATTCGTGACCGGTGTGTTGTTTTGCTCTATCATCTGTGCTTCCGTGTTTGGCAGTACGTCATGGTTTGGGTCAATCTCAGAGTTTCGGTTTTCTGTTTCAGTAGAAAGATCATTTAATTCTTTAATTGTGAGCCGGACTCCAGACATTTCCACAGTCCTTCTTGTGATGTAGCCTGTGTCTTCTCTGAACGGACAACTGTTTATGTTTTGTAGGAGTCTTGGGGATGCTGCAGTGTCTTTCTCAGCAATTGTAAGCATCCATAGAGTTCAAATGAGTGAAGCCTTTCTTTCAGTTGCTCAAAGACACTGACTTGCCTCTAAGTAGGCTAAGCATCAGATAAGCTGGCTTTCCTCCAGGTTTCAGACTTTAAGGGCTGCTCTTTCTGAATCGCCTCTGTCACTTGTGGCATATGAATAGGTAAGCAGTGTCCGTTTTAGGCTCATACAGATTTCCAGTGCATAAATGGCTGTGTTGTGCTGGGGAACGCAGTGTTCTTGGCGTCGTTAGGGGCTTGTGTGAATTCAGGCATCATCGTCACAAAAAAGTGTGGCTGGAATTTTTATCCCCCTTTAGATAAATATAATAAGTGAGAGGCATTGAACATTCCTAATTTTGAAGATGTTTCTCAGAGCACTTTTCTAAAATAACTGCTCAGAGAGACTTCTTTGTAATGGTATTGAAGTGAATGTACAGGGCTCCAGACCACTAAGTTCTACAGATGGTGGCACCAGCACCTTGGTAGCGCTGGGGGGATTTTTAAATACATAGTTAATTTGATCATAAAATGACTTGTTTTGCATTAACGTGCAGTAACTAATAATATTAGTTGCTTATTTCTTGGAAATGCACATTTGACAGTAAAGCACTGAGCTTGAGTTGAGATGTTGAGAAAATGCACTTTTATTAAAGCTGCAGTAGGTAACTTTTGTAAACAAATATTTGTTAAAACTGTCATTATGTCCTGACAGTAGAATATGAGACAGATAATCTGTGAAAAAATCAAGCTCCTCTGGCTCCTCCCTGTGGTCCTATTGCCATTAGCAGAAATACACCGCTCCCGGTCAGAAACAACCAATCAGAGCCAGGAGGAATGTCTTAGCAGTGTCAATCACGCTCGTGTACGCGCTGAACACACCTCTGTTGCACAGCGCGAGCGCGTACCGTCATTGGTGACTCTCCTGTTCGAACTCGTTCATCCAAATGAACAAATCTTTTTTTCGAGTCATTTCATTCATTCAACGAACGAAATGACTCGAAAAAAGATTTGTTCATTTTGATGAACGCGTTCGAACAGGAGAGTCACGAACGTGCATCACAGAACAGAGCAAGGCGAGCATTTGTGCTTATAAAACAAAGTTTTTTATTTATTTTTGAAATGACCGATCGTTTCGCTAGATAAGACCCTTATTCATCGTCTGGTATCGTTTAAAGCCCTTTGAAGCTGCACTGAAACTGTCATTTGGTCCTTGAACCGTTTGTGTCCCATTGAAGTACATTATATGGAGAAAAATCCTGGAATGTTTTCATCAAAAACCTTAATTTCTTTTCGACTGAAGAAAGAAAGACATGGACATCTTGGATGACATGGGGGTGAGTAAATTATCAGCAAAAGTTTTTTTAAAAGTGAACTAATCCTTTAACGTTATCTTACTAGCTATTTATAACTTATAGAAAGAGTGCAACGTTATGAAGTTACATGTATTGCAAAATACATAATGATTTGAGGACCAAGTTTGTAGTCAAAGTATTGGCAAGCCATAGTCAATGTAAAGCATATTGTTGAGGTTTCGTCCCTATTAGTGAATGTTCCATAACTGTTTATAATCCGCCGTCATCGGTGGTCCTGCTTACTAGTCTGCGCGTTCACGGCAGGCTCCGCTGTGGGGGAGGAGCTGTGGAGGGAGGGCTGTAGCGCAGCAGAGAGCAAGGGGGTTGGACCTGTAAGTTGTGCTTGTTCAAATTTTCAGGCTAAGTCAACATTTTCTCAAAACTCCCTACTGCAGCTTTAAGTCAAGTCAAGTCACATTTATTTATATAGCCTAGTGCAGTGGTTCCCAACCTTTTTTAGTCTGAGACCCCCTTTTTCTCAAGAAAATATTTTAGGGCCCCCCTTCACATTTAATGATATTATCGCCAGGGTGGGAAATTAGCACCCGCCACCAGCCAATGGCGGGTTCTTTTTCAAAGTGGCGGGTGACTTTGCCTTGTATATCAGCCACAGTGGCGGGTACATTGTTAAACATATTTTTATTGGTTACTACTTAAAACATTCCTTGTAACGGATTGGACAGCTTTTGTCAAAGAATGCTGTTGCTAAGTAACAATAATGCACTTTTGTCGAGTAACTAATTTGATTGGTTTTCAGCGCTATGCGTCACGGACACAGCTCACGGACACGGCGCTGAACGGACCGTGACACATATAGCTGAGCTGAGGTACAGACGAAAGGAAAATTAAAAAAATGTGGCGACATATTCCCGGTGTTAAGAGGCCCGCCGCGGAGTCAGCAGTAGCTATGAATGTACAAACTGTTGAGGACGAAGTAAATAAAAAGAGAAGGTACTTTTCGAACAAGTGGCGCATTGATGACGAAGGGAAAACGAGGGAATGGTTAGCCTGCCCTATACCTTCCCGTCGAACAGTCCATGCACTGTAAGTTACTGTCGAACCTATGCGTTGTCCGAAAATGCAAATAATTTGTTCGTTAGAGGAACAACTAACCTTAAAATAGAGTCAATAAAAGAGCACGAGTCATCCAAGTCTCATATAAAGTGCACTGCCATACAGCTGGCGAAGACGGGACCCCAGGAGCAAAGTGTGGCAATAAAGGCTAAGTTAGCTATCTGCTCTATGCAATCCGCGCAGTTGGACCGAATGAGAATTCTATTCAGAAACGTCCATGCGATCGGCAAAAAGGGCAGACCTTTTCGGGACTACGTTTGGATGGATGTGCAAGTAAGTTAAGTAAATTACTAACTTGAAGTTGTGTTTTTTGTGATGGCTAGATAGCTATCGTTTTTTTACTTTAGCGATAGTTTTAGCAGCCGCGAGGATAGGAGCCGATACCGTGGGTTAGGGCTGCAACTAACGATTATTTTGATAATCGATTAATCGGACGATTATTTTTTCGATTAATCGATTAATCGGATAATTTTTTTTTTTTTTATTAGATTTTTTGTTTATTATAATTAAATAAAACCTTAAATCAGGGTATTCATGTGTAAAAGTGTACTTTAAAAAGTGCAAAAGCCACACATTGAGTTTTACTAATATAATCTTTATTTTTGACATTTTAAACCTTAATATATTGATAATTTAAATATAGAAAGACTGAAAACAAACGTGTGATTGTAGTAGAGCCGCAGTAGATCGCGTTTGAAAAACAATTAAAACTTAATAGTAGACAAATGCTATAAAAAGAGAACGGAATGGAGGTACACAGCAAGCTAACAGGCTTGATTAAAAAGACAGGAAAAATTATGCATTAGTGCACAAGCATTCGCTGAAAACCACTGACTACAGTGACTAAAAAAAAAAATCTTTTACTGCTGCTGTTATTAACTGCCTTTATATTTAGTGCTTCACTTTGTAAACACCGTTTTAATTTAACCTATTTCTGCGGTAGCGCTATTTTAATCCATCACTTATGTTGCGAGCGAACTGATTGCGCAACCTGATGCTCGAGACAAAATAGATCTAGTGTGACTGTCCCGAAGTTAGTAAACAAAGCTGTTTACACAGTAGCATTGTTTTCTCAGATCAGATAGCTATCGGATCGTGAAAAGACCAGGTGTAAAAGCCCTTCTAAACGCGCTCAAACCACTTCAGGAGGAGATCTGAGACTCATTTCATACGAAACTGGAAAAGTGTAAATGCATCTAGCCTAGTTGTTGAGACCACATATGTACATTTTACTCCTCCCAAAAATGCTAAAAAAAATAAACATGTGAGAGTGTGTTATAGGCAATGTAATGTTATAGCCGGATATGACGACGCTACTGCAACACACATTACCGCAGATGAGCGATCTATTCATCAAGCCAACGAGCAAACTATCGCAAATCAAAGTGAAAGTAAGTCGCAGACGCTTAACGCACAATCATCATCATTAAAAGTAAAGAAACGAAATGATCTTACCAGTGCTGTTGCCACTCTCTCTTATTGCGGTGTTTGATTTTGATTTTAACTGCTAATCAATAAAATGCAGCTCATATCTGTTGCTTTCGGTGACGTGAACTCCATTAAATCTGCATATAGCGCGGGAATTGAAGAGCGAAAACACATTTATGTGACCAGGTGTAAATGGAATCGTTTTGATAAATCAGAGCTATCCGATCTGAGAAAACGCATGAAGTGGCCAGGTGTAAACAGCCCCGGCTTGGGGTGCACACTTTTTTTCTGCCGTCGATTGATCTGTAGGTACTCACTGCCATTTCGCGATCGACTGTGTTGTCATGAAAGTGATGTCATCAGTAAACGCTCCCCGTGACGTAAGCAGACCAACTAATCGATAATGACATTCGTTGACAACGATTTTCATAATCGATTATTATCGATTTTATCGATTAGTTGTTGCAGCCCTACCGTGGGTGCTACGGAGCTCGATTACGTGTCAGTTAAACTTTTCATCTCCAATCCTATCTGTATTTGTGAGAAGTGGTGCTGTCCTGAGTTGAAAGATAGCCTACTTTACGGCTTTATTATCGAGTTAACCCTCTGGGGTCGGCGAACGCACTGGCGCGTTTTGCTGGATTTTTTTCAAATAGCAGCAAAATACACTTAGATACTCCATCATTTATGGTCATACAGACTTAACTAATATTAAAAAAATAAACTGTAAAATAACCATGCATAAAATTCTCTCTAAAATACAAACATGTACATACATGTTGCTCACATATTATGGTAGCCCTGTTTGTGCTGAATAGTGCATTTTTTTTTCAAAAGGGCGTGCGCCCGTGAGCATCCACGGAGGAAAACATAAATTGGTGCCTGAGTGCAGCATAACTCATATTGTTAAATGGATAAAACGAATTACATATTTGTAATGGACGTCAATGTTATCAAAGTCACAGTTCTCATTCTAACTCCTTTCAGAGTGGATGAGCAGAAAGGACTGGTGATTGGGAAAACTTATCAGAACAAGAAGCAGGCCAGGGTTTTCATGCACTATATTGCTGAGGTGTCTTGAAGATGAGAAGGAGACGTCTGAAGATGATGATGACTCTGAAGAAGACTAAAGTGACTTTTTTCACATCACTTTTTATTGATTTATTATGTATTAATTTTGTATTAATAATAAAAAAATTATTGAAGCAATTCAAAATATGCTAGTGCACTTTCTTTTATAAATTTGAATTCCGGAAAAAGTGGCTGGTAAAAAATATAAGTGGCTGGTAAAATTGGGCATCCACCAGCCACTGTGGCTGGTGGGCAAAAAAGTTAATTTCCCACCCTGATTATCGCTCTTGTAAGCTTGCAGCAAGGATGACATAATATGTTGTTTTCAAACAAACGGTATGTTTATGCACAAATAATAGCCTATAATATTGAAAATACAATAACAAAAACATCAGTAGGCCCTTTGTAATTTAAAAACGTAAGCCTAGGAGAAGCCTATATATTGGCCCTATTTGAAATGCAAAAACAAAAATATTCACACTGGTGTGTAGGTAAAAAAAGAAAGAATATAGGGTATTACTAAATGACTGTTGTCTGGGGCCTCAATACTTGCATGTTATTTGTGAGGCTTTATCAATGTGAGGCTTTATTTTTTACGCTTTTGGCGCTATAGCGAGCGATAATAAACTTACGTTTATTAACAGAATAATGCGTCTTTCGGAAGAACGTTGTAGCCGGAACTACATCTCTCTGTGTACGTCTATGACGAGTCACGCAGGTACTGGGCTACTCCGCAGCGGCAGCGATCCCGAACCAGTGTAAAATAGTCCCAATGTAAACACTTATTATAGGTGTACCATAGTGGTTCAGGATAAGACAAAAACACGGATTGGAAAATGGATTCATGATGAACTCGCTCATTATATAAATTTTGTACATTTTGAACAGAAAAACGTTAAGGACTTTTATTTAATGCTCATTGCTCAAACCTTTCAAAATATGACGCGACCCCCCACAGAGCTCGCTGAGGCCCCCTTGTGGGCCGCGACCACCCTTTTGGGAACCGATGGCCTAGTGCTTTTTAAAATACAGATAGTTTCAAAGCAGCTTTACAGAGATAACAGGAAAATGCAACAAAGTTTGTTTCCAGAAGAAATAGTGTCACAGTCCAGCAAGTTCCACTGAAGTAAGTTCAGTGATGTTTTATTTTGTTGTAAAAAGTGATTAATTTAGTTAAATACAGGTCCTTCTCAAAAATTAGCATATTGTGATAAAGTTAATTATTTTCCATAATGTAATGATAAAAATTAAACTTCCATATATTTTAGATTCATTGCACACCAACTGAAATATTTCAGGTCTTTTATTGTTTTAATACTGATGATTTCGGCATACAGCTCATGAAAACCCCAAAATCTCAAAAAATTAGCATATCATGAAAAGGGTCTCTAAACGAGCTATTAACCTAATCATCTGAATCAACTAATTAACTCTAAACACCTGCAAAAGATTCCTGAGGCTTTTAAAAACTCCCAGCCTGTTTCAAAACCGCAATCATGGGTAAGACTGCCGACCTGACTGCTGTCCAGAAGGCCATCATTGACAGCCTCAAGCAAGAGGGTAAGACACAGAAAGAAATTTCTGAACAAATAGGCTGTTCCCAGAGTGCTTTATCAAGGCACCTCAGTGGGAAGTCTGTGGGAAGGAAAAAGTGTGGCAAAAAACGCTGCACAACGAGAAGAGGTGACCAGACTAGGGCTGAACGATTAATTGCATTTGCGATAATATCGCGATATGATGACACACGATTTTGTAACCGCAAAAGCTGCGATTACACTGGTCACGTGACACGCGAGAGAAAAGCAGTCTGCAGATCAAGCATCAACTTGGCACGCTACGCATATAGGTCTGGTATACAGGAAAAAACAGTTTATTTTTAATGTATGTGATATTGTGTTATTTATTCTCTCTCCAAAAATTCTGGATCGATTCAGAGAATTTCAGAATCGAGTCTGAGCTTAGTTTCTAAACACAGATGCGTGATGACGCTGTGCGTGCTTTAGAAACAACCGTATTCTGCTTGCTTGTAATTTCGCTCTCTCACACACACACACACACACACACACACACACACACACACACGACACTGCTCGAACCTTCCGAAAAATAATCTTTCATAAAGTTCGGGGTTTAAGCGAATTACAAGGACAGTCGCGGGCTTCATTGCACAGGTTTTGCCGCCGGAATTTTCCTTACAAATGCTCCACAAAGGCATTGTTTATGTCTTTTGGAATGCAGTTGGCTTATATATTAAAAATATAAAAATCACTGAGAAAGCTGCTTTCATTTTAAAATACTTACGCGCGCTTTGTGAAGAGCGCTCGTGCATGCGGCTGTGAGCGACTCATTGGTTAAATGTACTTGCATCTCAAAATGCTTTTATAACGCGAAATTAATGTAAACACGGTCAGTTATATCTTAACCCAACAAGACAAACCACCGGGGGGGGGGGGGGGGGGGGGGGGGGGGGGAGGAATCACTCCAGCTCTTGAATGGAAAACGTTCAGACAGCCTACTTTTAAATACTGAAAGGACTCTTTGTTTATTGCTTGTAATGTTTTTTTTTGTTCCTCTTAATTTACTAGCTCTTATATTTTGAAGCTATATTAGTTTATAGCCTATTTAAAATTCTTAACATGTAATTGGTTTAATTAAATGTGTTTATATATATATTTTTTTAAAGTATGTATATATTTACACATGTAATTAAATACATATTTTAAGTGTTATTAAGATTAATTAATAAGAAAAAAAGTAGATCAGATCATGAGCTGCCTAAAGATTCCCATCCCTACTGTACAATGATTTATTGCTTGTCTTTGTCAACTAATACAGAAGGTAAAGAACTTAAAAAGTAATCGCATATTAAATCGCAATCGCAATATTGGTTAAAAAAATCGCAATTAGATTATTTTCCATAATCGTTCAGCCCTAGACCGGACCCTGAGGAAGATTGTGGAGAAGGACCGATTCCAGACCTTGGGGGACCTGCGGAAGCAGTGGACTGAGTCTGGAGTAGAAACATCCAGAGCCACCGTGCACAGGTGTGTGCAGGAAATGGGCTACAGGTGCCGCATTCCCCAGGTCAAGACACTTTTGAACCAGAAACAGCGGCAGAAGCGCCTGACCTGGGCTACAGAGAAGCAGCACTGGACTGTTGCTCAGTTTTGCATGTCATTCGGAAATCAAGGTGCCAGAGTCTGGAGGAAGACTGGGGAGAAGGAAATGCCAAAATGCCTGAAGTCCAGTGTCAAGTACCCACAGTCAGTGATGGTCTGGGGTGCCATGTCAGCTGCTGGTGTTGGTCCACTGTGTTTTATCAAGGGCTGGGTCAATGCAGCTAGCTAGCTATCAGGAGATTTTGGAGCACTTCATGCTTCCATCTGCTGAAAAGCTTTATGGAGATGAAGATTTCATTTTTCAGCACGACCTGGCACCTGCTCACAGTGCCAAAACCACTGGTAAATGGTTTACTGACCATGGTATTACTGTGCTCAATTGGCCTGCCAACTCTCCTGACCTGAACCCTATAGAGAATCTGTGGGATATTGTGAAGAGAAAGTTGAGAGACGCAAGACCCAACACTCTGGATGAGCTTAAGGCCGCTATCGAAGCATCCTGGGCCTCCATAACACCTCAGCAGTGCCACAGGCTGATTGTCTCCATACCACGCCGCATTGAAGCAGTCATTTCTGCAAAAGGATTCCCGACCAAGTATTGACTATTGAGTGCATAACTGAACAAAATTATTTGAAGGTTGACTTTTTTTTTGTATTAAAAACACTTCTTTTATTGGTCGGATGAAATATGCTAATTTTTTAAGACAGGAATTTTGGGTTTTCATGAGCTGTATGCCCAAATCATCAGTATTAAAACAATAAAAGACCTGAAATATTTCAGTTGGTGTGCAATGAATCTAAAATATATGAAAGTTTAATTTTTATCATTACATTATGGAAAATAATGAACTTGCTAATTTTTTGAGAAGGACCTGTATATATTGCCGACTGGAGAAAACAGTAATGCCATCGTCCAGCTCAGTTCAGTTCTAATTTAATGGTGTCAATGCAGGCAGATCAATATTATTGGTGAATATTAAATTAAATGTTAAATTTAATGTCCTCAACTAAGCAAGCCAAAAGCCAATGGCAACAAAGGTGAAAAAAGGCAAAAAAGGCGACAGTAGCAAGGAACCAAAACTCCATCATGAGGCAGGATGCGTTGTGGTCGTGTCTAGACACAGGTCCAGCATCTGATCTGGATATGGCCCGGATCCAGCTGACTACATAATGCGTTGTGGTCGTGTCTAGGTGCAGGTCCAGCATCTGATCTGGATACGGCCCGGATCCGGCTGACTACATAATGCGTTGTGGTCGTGTCTAGGTGCAGGTCCAGCATCTGATCTGGATACGGCCTGGATCCAGCCGATTACAGTAAACCTTGGAATAAGCAGAAAGGCTAACATTAATGTAGATGCCATTTTTCTTATGATGTAACGAGTACATCGGGTGTTATAGGAAGTGTTCCCGGTTCCAGCTGACCTAATTTTTGCAGCCTGATATATTAACAACAGTAACGTGTAAAATCTCATTTTTATAGAATTTTTTAATTAGATAATATTTAGAGCTTGAAGTGCTGGAAAAAGTGTGAAGCATTTGAGAGTCCTTAAAAGGTTACAAACCCTGAAATGAATAATGTAAAAACATTTGTCTATTTCTGCCACAATACCATGGTTACAGTTAGCGTTACTACATTAAATCTATGGTGAATGTTGGTGATTTGTGGGCTGAAAAGCCTTCTAAAACTTGTTCGTTCATGGCACAATGTTTCTCCTGGTTTCCACATCAGCACTGAAATGGTTTATAACAGAATTCTTCATAAACCTGTTCTGAGCTTTTATTGGTCCACACTGATAATCAGTTCGTGCTGCGCAGCTCAAATGAGAAACACAGCTTTATTCCGGATTCGTTTGGCATTCGATTTTTTTTTTTTTTCATATTCAACAGAATTGGCAGCTCTTATCAGTCTGGGCAACGTGGTGGTTGCACCAGTGCGACCTCTAACAAAAATTTACTCACACCGACAGCAAAAAAGGTTGCAAAATGCGTTTGTTATTGTGCATGTGGCTTTATTTATACATTTCATTCATACATTTGGTTGTCTGTGATGCGTTGATCATTACATTTGCGTTGGTCGTTTTACAGGAAAATGGGTTTATGAAGTTATATCTACATCATTTTAGGCTATTCAGGATATATAAAATACTTACAAACCTAGAAAATTATTTATTGTAAACAACCTTTTTTTTTTTTTTAAAGAAAATGTTTAATAAAAAGTCTTTTGAAATGTGTATTAACTCTTAAACGGACTTCAAGTCTTTATTGACCAGGGGTGTCACAACCCTCTCCCTTATTCATTTTTTAAAGTTAGACATAACCCCTCTTAGTATTCCTATTCATACAGTGTAACAAGAAAAAAAAAATGATAAAAGATTGTCTGTTTTCTAATTATTTTTTGTAAAAAGTGTATAGGGTTGCTAGTGACGCTTTACAATAAGGTCTCATTTATTAACATTAGTTAATGTATTAATTAACATGAACTAACAATGAGCAATAGCCTACATTTGTTACAGTATTTATTAATCATTGTTAACATTAGGCCTAGCTAATAAAAGATAATCATTGATTGTTAATGCTAGTTAACAGTGCATTAACTTTTCTGATTTCTGACTGTCTCATAAATTTTGTTTCTAAACAATCAAATCATGGCAAAAAACTCCACCATGTTGCACTTTCTCCCATTCATAGCCATTACCCTATTCATTTGTATATCTAAAGTTGATATATGGTTATGTTCTGAGGTATTTGTCTTATAAGTGTGACTTACTGCATTTGTCAAGGAACAAACATTATAAAGCAATAACACTTATTCTTACAATAGGTGACTGGCTATTAATGATGCTGCTGCATGATGTTCATTTGCAAAGGGAAACCAAGAAACATGATTTCTTTTAACGTATCATCATAAACTGAGTGCTCTCAAAAGCCTTGCAGTTTATTCTCTGTACAAGATCCTGTATTAAACTTGGATGCTGAAAAACGAGTTACATAATGTAAGTAAAACCTGGTGTGGAACACTAAATGTATCATGAACAAAACAGGGTGTTTTCAAGCATTTCAATTTGCAGATGTTTGTGTGATCACTCTTTTTTTACTTGACAGCTGTGAACCCTTGGGAATAGTGGCATGCAGTGATCAAATCTGGACCTTAATGTTGGAGACTACTTCAGTTTCTGATGAGTTGGTCCATGTATTCGTGTTCTGCAACAAATTAGCTGTTAGTGTTAGTGGATGAGCAATGTTTTCTTGGCTCTTCCTGACAGTTTATTTTAATGGATGGCTGTAGTATCTAATAATTAGTGTTTTAAAGGCTGCTCTCCAAAATAGTCCACATGGATGTGATTATACATTATTAAGCAAGATTGAAGTTCTAATGTAATTCTTCCTGAAATTATTGTTTTGCTAAGCTGGTCTTTAGGCTAATGCACCAACACCAACTTTTTCCTCCACTTAATTTCAGGAAAAAATGAAGTTCCTCATTATTTTAAAGTAAAGAAATCAAGATCTTCTTCGAGACCCGACAGTGATGTCAGTTTCGTGAGCGAATCTTTTGAGCCGGTTTTTCAATCAACTGGTTCACTAATAACATCAAATGGTTCATTTATGAATTTGACTGATTCAAAATATTAAACTTGCAGAAGTTAAAAGCGAATCAAGTAAACAATAGCTTAAATACTTGATTTGGTCTTCTTGTCCCACTCAAATGAGCCAAGATTCTGGAGTAAAATGATATTCTCAGATGTGTGCTTCTAATCATTCATAATAATGTCTTACTGAGCTCTGGTCTATTTTATTGTGTTGTATTAGAAACCTTTCTTTTACTGGAGTAATCTTTTGTAAGTGTTTTATTAGTCTACTTTAACTTAAAGGGAGAGTTCACCCCACATCATCACATTCCCTTCACCATACCTAGAGATTGGCATGGTTTTATTTCAGTTAGCCTAATACTTACTTACTTACTTAATTCTCTCCGTGCCAGGAGGCACACAAGGCTTGGACATCACTCCTCCATTGGGTTCGGTTTGCAGCTGCACGTCTTGCTGTGTTCCACGTGTTCCAGCCTGCACCGTTTCGTTCCAGTTCCACCATTCGCCGCCAAGTTGTTTTTGGGCGGCCTCTTTTCCTTCTTCCTTCAGGTGTTCACCTGAGGGCCACAGCACAGTCGTCCGTTCTGTCCTTCCTCAGCACATGGCCGATCCAATTCCATCTCCGTCTCCTCACCTCCTCACTGATTTTCTTTGTTTCTGCCATCTCTAGAACGGACTTGTTGGAGACGTGTTGCTGCCATCGAATCTTGAAAACCTTCCGTAAGCATTTGGTCTGGAATATGTCTAGCTTCTTCTCCTCTCCTTTGGTTAGTTTCCAGGCCTCGCATCCATAAAGCAGAACCGAAAGTACTAAGCTCTTGAAAAGGGAGCTTTTGGTCTTCCTGCTGATATCGCTGGCTTGCCATATGTTTGATAGCCTTTTGAACTGCACGCTTGCCAGTGCCACTCTTTTCTTGACATCCACTGTGCCTCCACCATCCTTAGTGACGTTTGCACCCAGATACGTGAAGCTCTCCACCTCCTCTACCTCGCTTTCTCCAACCTTCAGCTTGTTGTCGCTCTTGCTATTGACCTTCATTATCTTGCATTTCTTGTCATTCAGTTTTAGGCCAACCTTGGCTGCATTGACCTCTAATCTGGTTGTTTTGTGCTGAATGTGATCCATTGTTGAAGATAGAAGGGCAAGGTCATCTGCAAAGTCAAGGTCTTCCAGCATGGTATTGAAGTCCCATCGGATTCCAGTTCTTTCACCCTCCAAAGTTCTCCGCATTACCCAGTCGATTACCAGGAGGAACAAAAATCCTGAAATGCAGCACCCCTGCTTCACTCCTGTCGTCACTGGGAACCAGTCTGTTGTCTCGTTCGCGTCCATAACGGAGCACTGAAAGTCCTCATAAAGGGTCTTGACCATCTGGATCAGCTTCTGAGGGATTCCATACTGACTCATGATGGTCCAAAGGCTGTCTCGGTGTATGGAATCGAGCGCTTTTTCAAAGTCGACGAAGTGGACGTACAGTGTAGCATTCCATTCGTTGACTTGTTCCAGGATATTCCTAAGGATGAATATCTGGTCGACAGTTCCTCTGCCCTTCCTGAAGCCGGCTTGTTCTTTCCGGAGCAATGAATCTACTCCATCTTGTATTCTGTTAATGAGTATCTTGCTGAGCACCTTGCTGGCCAGAGGTAACAAAGTAACCCCCCTCCAGTTTCCACAACTCTGAAGGTTTCCTCGCTTTGGAATTTTGCAAATGAGTCCCTTGGTCCATTGTGCTGGAACTGTCTCTTGGTCCCAAATGAGGCCAAAAATCCGTTTCAGTTCTAAGCTGGTCCGTTCGGTGTCTGCTTTAAGCATTTCGGCTGAAATTTGGTCTACTTCAGGGGCCTTTCCATTCTTGAGGGCCTTCAGTGCGATCTTAATTTCTTCAACATCTGGCGCCTCGACTGGAATATCTATCTCCTCTCTTTCCTCCTCTTCCTCCTGTGGTGGTTCTTCTGGTGTTTCCCTGTTGAGAACTTCCTGGAAATGTTCCTTCCACCTCTCTAGTCTGACCTCTTTACTCTTCAGGAGCTCCCCGTTCTTCAGTTAGCCTAATAGCTGGTTTGATTTGCATTGAGAGATGATCTTATGGAAAGTACCCTATGCCAATCTGTATGGTGAAGGGTATGTGATGATGTGGGGCTATTTTAAATCCAAAGGCCAAGGGAACTTTATCAGGATGCATAGTATCCTGGATCCATGAAATAACTGGCCTTTAAAAATAAAAATCTGCCTGCCTCTATGGGAATTTAACATAGGGGTGTCCTGACTTATGCACCCTGTATTTTAAGGAAGAACATTTATTTATTTACGATACATTGTTCATTCACAAAGAAAATTGGTGTCCTTAAAGGTTGGATTTTTCCTCCTTTTTTAAAATTAAGGCATTAAGATCAATTTCCAAAAGATGATTTTTTTTATTCCTCTTTTTAGTCAACTTTAGCATGGGTGTGTTCACTTATGCTAAGCACTGTATGTTCTAACATTTTATATTATGGTTTTCAATAATTCATTATAGATCATTTTTGGTCACACTCAACTGTAGATATCTATTTGGCATCAGCCACTGACCAGAAGCAGTGTTGTTAATATACTGTGAATATTCTATACATCACCTATAACCACTGTAGGTAATCAGTCCTTTCAGAAAAACGCGGAGTTTTTTTGTGATTGTTGCGGGCAAAAATCCTTGATTACGTGGCCCGTTTTCTTTAAAAATGCGATGGAATATGCGGGATATTTATGCAATTTTATGCGATTAAATTGCGGGAACTTGCAAAATTGCGGGAACTTGCAAAAATTGCAGGAATTTGCCAAAAATGGTGGTTGTATGAAAAAAAGAAAAAAAGGGTTTCCCCCGACACCCTTTCTTGATGCACATTATATAGGCCTACACAGTGCTTTAATTTCAGGAAGGTCTAACATTAGCTACTGTTCAAGTATGGTCTAAAAAAAAATCTAATAAAGTAATCAAATGTAAAATAACACTGCATATTTTATCATAGATAGATAATGCTTATTAAAGCTGAAGTTATTAATTCAAGAGCTGTGAATACAAGCCGGTCATTTTGACATATTTTTGTGTACATTTGATAGTTTAGACACGCACATGAAACCCAAAGTATAATTTGCTTGTTTCGTTATGGTCTGTTTCGGAGCGCGCGTCGCCTTGGGAACAGCATCTCTTGTGCAGACTTTTGTGCTTTTAATAGCTCTTTTTATTATTAAACGCGTCCCGCAATTTAGCAATAGTAGCTGGACTGCATTTTACAACTATCACGAGCTGATTCTGTCGTTAAGTTTGAGTTTTAGGGAGAAATGACAGCGCACTGCTGCGAAGGGAAGGAAACTGCGCAAGACCGAATGTGGCTGTAGTTTTTAATGGTTTTACCTCAATATTTTTTTTTATAATCTTTGGAAGCCAAAATCTAAAATAAAATCAGACTAATATCACAGACCTAAAGTGTAACCAGGCTACGTTTGAATGTTTAGTTCTGCCGTCGTCACTCATTAAGCAGAGCTGTCGTGTTGTGCGCGCTGTGGCTCCGCGTGAGAGATCTCTACTCTCTCTCTTTCTCTCTTGGACTGCGAATAGCAAAAATGGTGTAATATTATTATACACAGAAAGGCTCGCAAGATAAATTCTTTTTTTTAAATAACGTCTTTATAGTAATAATAAATAGTATGTGTATTTTCTTAATTTCTCCAGTAAGTTACCGACATCAGAACCGATCACGTCCGAGCTGATCGATACAGCGGTCTTTCAGAAGTTGAATACCGAGTTTCGGTACCCATCCCTACACTGGAGAGTGTTGGGGGAACAGGCCTACTTTTCTTAAAGAAAAACTCTATGGGTCCATTTCTTTTCATTGTTCGTCGTCTGTTTTCTTGCGTTTCTTTTGCTGATGCTGATTGCCGTAACTGATTCTCTGGTGCTCAAGTGGCAATTTCAGTCACACAGCACGGAGCCGTGTAGGCCTACCACAGCCAATCAGAGGCAAAAACCCGCCCTATCTCTGTCTCTGATTAGTTTAGACCACGATATTATCCAACCATGAGTGTGAGTTCCGACAAAGGAGAACAAGCGCTTCGTTCGTGGAGAGGCAGCGGACGCGAGGACGTTAGGTGCACCGGTGCGACCTTGGAAAAATTTTAGTCGCACCCTTACAAATTTTGGTCGCATATGCGACCAAATTGGTCGCACTCTAGAGCCCTGAATATTTAATTTCTCATCTTGTTTTATTTCAGACTGTAACGAGTGTAAATAAGGTGTGGACCCTTTAAGAGCTGCGCGCTCCCTGTTGAACTGTCTGCAGTGTTATATTGTATGCGCCTCGAACACCCCATGTGTGCGGGTAATTTCTGTTTGATGCTACTTCTTTTATCTTATTTTGTTTATTAAGTTACGATGTGACGGTAGAACGCGTGACAGACAGTTATACGAGTTCGATTTGGGAATAAAGAGCCAGTTGTGAGATGCCAATCGCCTCTGTGAGTCTGTCTGGCCTCTGCAATAACTTCAGCTGTGAGCTATCCCATCGCGTAATTGCGTTTTTCTGGAGGGACTGGGTAATGAGTTCCAGCTTAGGTGAAGTTAGCACAGATAACAGGTTGTGTCAGCTGAAAATGGATTTGCTCTAATCAGTAGCATAGCCAGAAAAGCGTCTCTGGGTGTGCATAAGAAGAATTGGGTGTGCCACATTTATTGTCAAATTAATGTGCAAAACAACCTTGACCCGGCGGATCACTAACTTTACAGAATAGACTGGGCTGATGTGAAAAAACTGTCTTGCCACATAAACATAATACTAGGCCTACAGTATATAAAATATAACTCAGGGCTCAACATTAAGGCTTTACATGTGCTTGTCCTTCGAACAAGTAAATCGGCCATTCTCTTGTCCAAGTAAATCCAGAAATCGGTTTAAATGTATGCTTCATCTTTCATTTTAAATTCTTAGATTTGATCAATAAATTCAATTGAAATAATAAGACACTATGCTGTTACCAATACAATTAATTAATTTACACTGAAAAATTACAACTGCATTAAATAATGTTATGAGATTGTTTTAAATATTTTTTGAAGATACAAATATGACATATTGGAAAGAATTATAGCCTACTTTTAAACACGAAACTAAACCACCAGTAGGGGGCGGCAGGTGACCGTCTTAATGAGTGAGTTATTGAGTCATTTATTCAAATGTTTCGTTCAAACGGCTGAATCGTTAAGGAATGAGGCAGTTGTTTAATGGGTCATTGAATCTTTGACTCAATCGATTCATTCAAAGCGCTGAATCATTCATTAATGCAGTTATGTGTTCAGGTGAGATGCGCTGTGGTTCTTGGGATGTTTGTTTGGAACTATTTTCGCTGCTCAAATAGAACAAAAACAGTCAATATTGTGTCTAAAATGTAAGTGACTTGATATTAATGACTTGTTTATTGAACTGTCATATGAAATCAGTGTCATGTTTTCAGTCGTGATGGTATTCAGCACTCGCGGTCACTGTGATGTTGCTTAACTGTATCATATCATAGGCTATGTTATAAATATAAAAACTCCACATTTATTTTTTAACCGCTCTATGTTCATTAAGTTTCTTTGTGTGATCTGCGCTCATTTGTTTCCATTTCTCCTCATGAGGCTGCGCGAGCCTCAACAGCACAACCGTATTACCAGTCAGCGGCTGTTTGCGGATTGGTTGGCAGTCCGAATGTCGGCAGATATTTTGTTAACGATAATAATTTAAATACATTTTAAATGCACCAATATTTTAAGTAAACAACAATAGTCCAATTTTAGGAAACGTTTTTATTAAAACTTTAAAAAAGAATTCTGCATCTATTTTAGGTGTGCCACCGGCACAGTGGCTCTAATGAATATGAAGCATGTTGTCCTTGATGTTCATGCTGTTATTTTGTGTGTTTGCCCTGAACATTTTATTCTTCAGATTCTGAATAATAAGCTCAATATTTGTGTCCTTTGTTGGGGAATTATGTCTTTATGACTAACTATCATTACAAGCTACTTATCCAAAGCATCATCCTGTGGGGACAGTACTTCTTTTTAATGTCCATTTGTTATTGATATCTGCTTCCTGCTTCGATTTCCTTTCAAATGAAAGAGTCAATTCCTGGCAAAATCATAAATACGTGCAAAGTCTATGCTAACATTACGAGCGTAAATGAGTGCCTTGTGGTTGGAAATGACACTTTTAACGAACAGAGGAAATGTTTTGCTGCCACTGGACAGTGGAAAACTCAATTGGCAGACTAGATAAATGTTTGAAATGTATTACAAATAGTCTCATTTTAACACCTCTAGGCTATCATTTTATGGATAGTAGGATGTTGATATCAGGACTGATTGCTTCATGGAAAGATAAGATGGTGGAATTGGAATCAATTGTAATTGTGTCACGGAAGTGACACACACTTTGTTTTGGTTTCTTCAACTAGGCTGTTTTGCAATAGAAGATTGCAGTTTTGGCCTAGATTATTTGGATTCGCCATTAAGATGTTTATCATGTCAGACAAAATGTACTTGATCAGAAAAAAAGGAATGCAAGTGTCTTCAGTGTTCTTTTAAAATTGAAAAACAAAGATGATTGAATTTGTCAAATGATTTGCCTGCTTTAAACGTCCATCTTTGTCCCTCATTAAAGCTGGTGAAAGGTTATACTGATGAACTGTTGATGAACTTGGGTTGATCACATCTAGTTTCCTGATCCATGGAAATATCTGGAGCAGTTTGCATTGGATGACCTCTACCCCAACTCTCTGACATTGTTGACCATATTTCATTGTATGCTATTTTGTTTGACCAGATGTAATAAGAAGTCATAATATGATCATCAAGAGGAGCTTGAGGATCTTTGATGCTGAACTGCTTTGCACCTTTGTTCAGAGCGCCCCATGGCGAGGTTGAAATCAGACAGCCAAAATAAATTACACTTATGTCATTTTGCTATTTGTTGTATTTGTTTCTGGCACATCAATCCTTTGGAAAACCCTATGAGTTACATTTTGCTCCCAACATTTATTTTTCAGTTCCACAGCTGCTCGGGTCTACTGGCTGTCTTCCTGGAATCTAGATGTTTTGACATCACAGATTTGCCAATATTTCTTACCCTTTACCATGCAAATGATAGCATATTCCTTTGCATATCTTGTTTTTTTGGACAGCAGTGTGATGGCCGATTGTGGGATGGCTCTGGGATTTCTGGAAAAACATGTAGGCCTACTTGTTTTGTGAAGCAAAATATTTGATTTACATAAATGATCTAGTGCAGATTGCAGAACTTGGGCATCAGAATTTTTCCAAAGCCTAGTACAGATGGGATGTGTTACGTTTCCCTTGCACACCTGTTTGATGAGCCAGTTCAGGTTAGACGTTAACGTGGTGGTGACGCAAAGAGACGCTGACTCCCTACTGTTCAGCTATCTGTGCTTTCTGATTTAGATAAAAATGTCTGGGCAGAAAGATGGATTGAAGTTTCCAGTGAACAAGAAAAATAATAAGTCTGGAGTATTGTTTTTATAGCACAAATGAATTAATGTCAGAGCTTTTTGAGCGTTTGGAATGCGAAAGACTTCCATCCATCCACCCACCCACCCACCCACCCACCCACCCACCCACCCATCCATCCATCCATCCATCCATCCATCCACCCACCCACCCACCCACCCACCCACCCACCCACCCATCCATCCACCCATCCACCCATCCACCCATCCATCCATCCATCCATCCATCCATCCATCCATCCATCCATCCATCCATCCATCCATCCATCCATCCATCCATCCATCCATCCATCCATCCATCCATCCATCCATCCATCCATCCATCCATCCATCCATCCATCCATCCATCCATCCATCCATCCATCCATCCATCCATCCATCCATCCATCCATCCATCCATCCATCCATCCATCCATCCATCCATCCATCCATCCATCCATCCATCCATCCATCCATCCATCCATCCATCCATCCATCCATCCATCCATCCATCCATCCATTAAATTGAAAAAAGTAGCACAAATAAATACATGAAATAAAGAGAAAAGTTTAGGTCTAACACTAGTATTCAGAAATGCTAGAAACGGAAAAAAGTAATCAAATGTAAAATAACACGGAATAGTCTTTTAGTCCTGTATAATTTGAATACATAGGCTATTAATCCTGATTCCTTACAATTAATGCTATCTTTTGTTGTTTTATATACAATAATGACAGACACATTTTAGGCTACTCTCACTTTAAGAGCTAGTGCACGGATCCATTAAGGGGCCGTTCACATCTTGCGTGTAAAACGCAGTCCGCGCCTCTTTCTCCTCTTTTAAAAAGGGCTCCCTGTTGCTAAGCAATCATGAGCCATGTTCTCCATGAAGACGAAGACGTTTCAGCAAAAGATGAGCGCGCAAAAGACGTAACGTGAACGGCCCATACTGTTTTCATTATAGTGTCACATGCATTTTCTTTTTGTATTATTTTGTTTTAAGACATAACCGATTGTTTTTGAGAGGATACTCCCCAAGACTGGAATTTAGACAATAGCTGCGAAGCGTTTACATGGACACTTATAATCGGATCGACGGCTCAATTGGACTAAAAAACCTTCATGTAAACACCTTAATCGATCCGATTGAGCTCGATCCGATTGAAAGGGGTGGTTTACTCCTTTTGTAATCCGATCGAGAGAACATGTAAACACTTGATCGGATTGAAAACCGAAACTAAAAGGACTGCGCATGTGCAAAGACGTTGAAATAGCGTAATGACGTATGACGCACGGAACAAGCTGTTCTTCCTGTTGAATAAAGTGAATATAAAATGAGTGTTCCGTTATTAAAAAATTCTCATTTCACTCAGCGTCTGTGAAGTGAAGCAGGACAACGTCCCACCAGTGCTTGTTTAAGATTATCATCCATAGACGACTAGTTTTGGGCGCGGGGTTTTACTGCGTGATCAATATAAGCAGCACGGCAAAGCGGTTCATGCTCATCGTATCCAAATCATGACCAGAGATGGATAAATATTAAGTCTGCTGTTTAAAAAAAATAAAGAACCAATAGAGGAGAATAGTTATGCAATAGAGGAGAATAGTTATGCGCGAACAGCGGCATATTCGTGCAGTGTGCGCATGTCAAAAAATCAATTCTGATTTGAATCTTGTGACATATAAACGCGC
Organism: Gila orcuttii; assembly: GCA_026230005.1. NCBI lineage: Eukaryota > Metazoa > Chordata > Actinopteri > Cypriniformes > Leuciscidae > Gila > Gila orcuttii. The sequence continues at coordinate 65,093,067 of JAPDVR010000001.1, read as the reverse complement.
ACATCAACCCGATTACTTTATTTATCGTTCATGTAAACACCGTGTTTGGATTCATCAATCGGATTGATTTCATTCCGATTGAACCATGTAAACGCAGCTAATGTTGTGTGCTTTTGACCGTTAAAGCGCTATAATTCAAGAAAAATAACTCAGTTTTGTTACTCACGAGCTGTTTTTTATGCGGTTTAAAATCGCTTGAATGTTTAAATTGGTAAGACTTAAAAAGTGGCACAAATTATAAACAATAGTGACGATGCAATGGCCCGATTGTGCAAGTGACATTTCCATCAAATGTCCCGACCATAGACTGTAAAAAAATAGGGTCCCGACTCCTGAAACGCGAGAGTCTGGAATCACCGCCTGCAGCTGCAGCGCGATTGGCTTGCCTTGTGTAACCTATTTTAAGAGACAGAGAAGACGCGGCATTGGCAGAATCACTCACGCTGTTTGTGAAATTGCGTCTCGCAGAAAGTTTTAAAATGACTGATTTGATCTTATAATCTGTTAGGTTAAATTTACTCATAGGCCTACATGCTAGATTGAATGAATGTTTGCGGGAATTTTCCGCATTATAAACGCAAGACCTGCGGGAATGATTAAAATGATGCGCAATACCCGCAATCCCGCACCGAAATTCGAGCCCTCCCATCCATCCATCCATCCATCCATCCATCCATCCATCCATCCATCCATCCATCCATCCATCCATCCATCCATCCATCCATCCATCCATCCATCCATCCATCCATCCATCCATCCATCCATCCATCCATCCATCCATCCATCCATCCATCCATCCATCCATCCATCCATCCATCCATCCATCCATCCATCCATCCATCCATCCATCCATCCATCCATCCATCCATCCATCCATCCATCCTAAAAACGGACTTGCTATATTTTTTATATCACAAGCATTGATATTTATGAGCATTGTGGTGGCAAGTGTTGCATGAGCGAAAAAAATTTGGAATATGATACGAGTTTATTTTAGTTGTTTGTGTAAATGTGTCAGACTCCAGTTTTGGATACTGAATCATTGTTTTGTCTTTCCTCCAACGCAATTTAGAACCACACCTCACGACAAGGTTAAGATGTGTTGTGTTTTCATGTCAGGACCAGATTTTACTCCATTAGCTGAGTTTAATGTTTGTGTCATGACTGTTGCTTAAGACTTCAGTTGTTTGAAATGTTCTTTAAACCAGTTTACACCATGACATATGGAGTGGAAAATCCCATTTGACAGTGTTTCTCACAGGATGTTGTTGAGAGTAGATACTTACAATCATGTGTTTTTGTTCTGTCGTGGGGTTCAAAATCAGGACACGGCAGTTACGTTTAATGTTAATGTCATGTAGTGATGAACGACAAGGGAAATAAGAACCAATTAACATAGAATGTTCTGAAATGTGAGGATTTCTTAAGTGCTGATTGGCTGAGACCTGCCAGCTCAGAGATCTATACTCAACATTGAAGGGGTGGTTGATTATGATTTCACTTTTCTAACTTTAGTTAGTGTGTAATGTTGCTGTTTAAGCATAAACATCTGCAAAGTTACAACGCTCAAAGTTCAAAGCAAAGTGAGATATTTTCTTTTAAAGAAATTGCTTTTTAAGGACTACAACAAACGGCTGGTAGGGACTACAGAACCTTCCTTCCGGGTTAGTGACATCACAAACCCTAAAATTTACATAAACCCCGCCCCCGGGAACACGATTTATAGATTATCATGACAGAAAATGCTAATCAATTACTAGAAGATAACTACACATAAGCTACATAAATTCAGAAATGTCCTGTAGCATTCTACATGTTGTCACTTCTTCTTGAGTCTCTCCATCATTGTCTGACTCCGGTTTGAACATAAGAGGCTAAAAGTTTTTGAAATGTTCAGTGCGTGTCTGTGTGAGGTAAAAGGACACAAGCTGTTGAAGCTCCGCCCTCTGTGCCGGGAGCAGCAGCTCATTTGCATTTAAAGGGACAGACACAAAAACGATGCGTTTTTGCTCACCCTCAAAAAGTAACAATTGTAACATGCTATATAAAAATATCTGTGGGGTATTTTGAGCTAAAACTTCACATACACACTCTGGGGACATCAAAGACTTATTTTAGCCTACATCTTATGAAAAAGTGACATGACATGAGGCTGAGAAGCCTAAATGATGACAGAATTAAATTTTTTAGATGAGATGTTTATGAAAACATTTATTTTTATTTAAAAAAAATGTAAATTATATATCACAACATTTAGGTGATTTGGGGTTAGACATTGCATGATTAGACATTATGCAATTGAAATTATTGTAATTTTTTACATTTTATATAAAAATGCTTGGGTGTATTATATTAATTTATAAATATATATATATCCCTAATCCATAATTTTATATCCTTAAAGCATAATCTTTAATCCAACAATAAATTGGCAACTCAAGTGTTTGATGACATTGCACTGTGAGGGGACCCTGTGAATCAGAACAACGCTTGTATCTTTGTGCACTGTCCACATAAACCCGAGTGGTGCTTAGTCTGTTTATTGTAGCTCAAGCCCGTGTTTTGACTTTTAAAGCTATGATTTTATCTAGATGCAGGTTGACTGTCAGCACTACTGTTTTCCAAGAAAAAAGCGGCATGTCTGTGTCAAAGAAATATATGATTGCATCAAAGAATTATAATTTTTTTTTTAACAGTTTGCGCAAAAGTGATCTTTTACTCACCCTTATTGGTCCCCATTGACTTTTACGGTATGCTTAACAAATTGAGACATTTTTCAAAATATCTTTTGTGTTCCACAGAACACAATGAAATTCATACAGATTTGGAGCGACCTGAAAGTAAATGATGACAGAATTTTAATTTTTGGGTAAACTATCCCTCTAATTTAATTTCACATTAGGATTCAGTTTTCCTATACACACATTCACACATTTTGGCAAACATTCCTCCAAAGAGTCAAAATCTATTTTTTTCATATTTCAACAGACCATTTTCAAGAGCAATATCTTTAAAGATGTCTTTCATTTGATCAGTCATTTAGTCCAAAAATGTGACAAACCATCAACTTTTGTCCACAACATATCTGGCCTATTATGACATATTTTTAATGGTCTTTCCAAACTCACATTATGATAACTGTAAAGATCTCCATCATACCGTGACCCAGGATTTACTACAGGTTCCAATTCCCCGTTCCAGATATTATCAAAAACACAACCAGTGATGCATTCCCCAGATAAGCATATGAAGAATAATATCTTTCCCCATTTTTCTAGTATGAGTATTTGATAATGTCTTAACTCCACGTCTGTGTTAAGATAACCCGTTTGCTTTTAAATCAGAAAAGCCTGGGTCACTTTGACCTCTTAGTCACCATTCCAATAAAATATGCTACATTATCTATTTTTGGTTTTCCACCAGTGGTATTTGTGTTCATAAGGACCAGTATTGTCACATTACAATGTTTACACTAGTAAACGTTAATTGACGAAACCCTCTTGGCCCTGTGCACACAATGCTTTCTTTGTGAACAAAAAAATGGACCAGGAAAGACGCCAAAAAGACCCAAAGGAATGCATGAGGAGCGATTTTGCCGGTTAGAAAACCTGGAAATATCACGTTTAACGATCACGTTTAATAACATTATTATGGTCAGGATTGTCCTGATATGCCCCATACTACAGTTCCTGCTGCTTCGAAAATTTATTTTTCACAAAAAGTGCTGAAATCACACATCTTAGTAATGCCTTTTTTTCTAATAATCCCTGTTTTTTTTTGTTTTTTTTTAGGATCTGGTGAAGGATGTGGCAAGATAATTCAGCGCTTCCCCAAAAAGGACTGGGATGGCACGGCATTTCCCCAGGGCGTGGAAATGGTAAGGAGTTGTTTCTGTTCTGTTTTCTGAAAAACAGAAAACCAAAAGTAGACCCAGATCATTTATCCATGAACAGCTGTCTTCTGGAAGTAGCTAAATGGAAAAAAAGCAGTGTATATTCTACCTCGTTGTTTTTCCCAGTTGTTTTCTATGATAGATTGTCAGTCAGTTTTTGCCATTGGTCAATTTGCCCTCTTGATTTATTTGATCATTCTAAATAGAATAAATATGACATTGCTGGAGAATATGAATTTGTTTTTATAACTTTTTCCCTCTAAAAAGTTGCTGAAATCTGTGAATGCTTCTGCCCACGTCCTCGGAAACTCATGTGGTTCTGATATCAGCCTTTCCTTTAGTCAACAAATGCATAATCATTGTTTACTTAAACGTTTATCCCAGTCGCCTCTAATTGGAGAATTCCTAGCCTATGTCCTGTCCATTTACTTAAATGGCGTGCAGAAGTGCTTTACTGTGCTTCAGTCCGATCTAATGCTCTACAGACTGGTCCGATTAACAGACACAAATCAACTTAACTCAGGACCAAATATTTGCTTATCTGAGCTTGAGAAGTACACGCTGTACATCTCCTGAGTGGCAGTGGCTTTAAAGTTGACCTGATTTTTGAAGTGAGAAGCTTCCAAAGTCCTGCTCAAGTTGTAGGCAGTCTGTATATTGTTGTTTACTCATTTATCAAGACATAATACGTAATTCTTGACCTTTGCGAGACATCATTGGACTTGTGGTCCGCACATGCTACTTTTTTCATCCAATGAATTATCACAACAGTGTCCTTCTGAGAATGTATATTGAAAAATAAAATAAAGATGATATTAATATAAACTAATATAAAATACACCTCTTCTCTGATGACATTTGTTTTTAATATCTGAATTAAGATTTGTTTAGATGTTTTTTCAGGGGCATGGAGTCAAAAATGTGTTGCAACTTATAATACATTTTAAAATAGCTAATTAAAAGTCTGGGAAACTTTTGACTTCCGAATTTTTTTTTTTATCAAATGGTCTAACTAGCGTACAGGATATAAGTAAGGAATAATTTACTCCGGTCTGTTGAATTATTGCCGTTACACCTAGGGTCTGCATTGTTTTCTAATAATTAAATGGACCGGAGTCAATTATTCTGCTTATACTACGTTTACCACACCTTAAAGGGACAATGTGTAGTTTTTTAGTAATTTTATTATCTAAAATCAATATTTTTATTCATAAATATGGCCTCAATGGTGTACAAATACCTCTGCCAATTATCTGACTTATCCTCGTAAACCAGTGGTCTTCACTATTTTTTTCATGAGAGCCGCACTGATAGGACAAAGTCAGTAGGAGAGCCATTTTTACTGGAAAGTATAAAAAGTTACATCCAGTCATAAATACCATGTCTGTTTATTAATATGTCACCCCTGAACATTCAATATGCAATGCAATAAATCATTTATTTTTATTTTTATGATTTACCAGTCAAATTTGTAACTGAGACAAGATGATTTCCCTCAATGACAAAAAAAGCAGGATTTCCAGAATATATTCATCCCAGAATGACATTAAGTTATTTTTTTCTACATTATTAGCCCATCATGTATCTAATCATCCAAGAGCACATGCGGCGTTAAGAGCTGGAAATACCGCCATAACTGGCAACTCCGCAGAGACTGGATATGTTCACATGCACAACTTTTGTTTCAATCGGTCTGAATTCATTCTGATTAATTAATCTGAATGTATTGTAGTTTACAGGAATGCTTAACATCGTGATATGATGCATGATCGGGGTGATGTGCACGTTTATAAGTCAAAAGATTCAAATCGGAATAGGTTTTTTGACATTCGCACACTGCACAAATATACAAAGTTTCCCGCTGTTGTTGCGTAATAACCATTTTCCTACATTGGTTCTTTGTTTGTTTTAAACAGCAGACTTAATATCAAATTCTGGTCATAGTTTGGAGTCTATGATGAACCGTTATGCCGTGCTGTTTGTATTGATCACGCATTAAAAATGCCCAAAATGGCAGATTCTCGTCTGTGGATGAGAATCTGAAACAAGGACTGGTGAGCCGTTGTCCTGCTTCACTTCACAGATACTGAGTGAAAGGAGAATTATAGAACGACGGGACACTCGTTTATACGACACTTTATTCACCAGAAGAACAGCGCGTTCAGCGCGACGGACGGCGTCCTTTCAGTTTCGGTTTTCAATCGATCAAGTGAACATGTTCTCTCGATAAACCACCCCTTTCAATCCGATCGAAATCATTTGAAAATAGAGCTGACACTTTGAGTTTTTAATGGGTTATGTTATAGTCCTACTTCTTTTTAAATGTTTTTATGAAATATCTGTAGTGACTGCTTGATCATATCACTGTATTATTTACCGCCTTGCGAGCCACAAATGAAAGCTTGGCGAGCCGCATGAGGCTCGCGAGCCGCGCAATGAGTAACACTGTCGTAAACGAAGAATTTGTTATCTTTATATACATGTGATGGTTAGGTCCGCATCTTGGAAAACTATAATAGCAGAGAGGGTCAAAAAGTAGTAGGCCAACGCGTTTCCACAACGCGTTTTCTTTCAGAGCCAGCGTCGCGTAACTGAAAGCAGCAGAAACGGCTTTTTGGTACATAACAGCTACCGTAGATGCAACACGCATTTGAAAAAGCGAGGTGCTGTAGAGCACAATTCGTTTGTATGAAAAATACAATTTCACCGCTAGATGGGAGAAATTCCTACACAATGTCCCTTTAAGACATTGTTTAGAATCAGATGTTGTATTTCAAGACATTTGTCAGGTTTTTGTCCTTAAAAAGCTCTTTTGTGTAACACTAATTTCTTACATATCTCATCCCACGCCTCAGTTGCTAATTCCAAAATGTCATTAGAGAGAGAGAGAGAGAGAGAAATATATAATAGCGGAACTGTAAGTTTATCTGCTTCAAGAACAGCGCCGTTATTACCCCGCTACTGAGAAATGTCATGTAGCTTATAAGTTGCTAAACTATTTTACAGATAAAATCGTCTGAGCAGCGCTGACAACACTTTTATGTGCAAGTGTGTGTCCGCACTATATGTGTGTGCGTTTGAGTGGCAGAGAGCGGGAGAAAGAAAGTATCTGCTTTCTGTACATAATAAAACATAATTTTGTGGCAACAAACATGGAAATAATTTGTTCAGTGTCATTGTGGGTTTTGGTTATTTTGCTGTTGTAGGCTGTAAGGAGCTTTGGAATAACTGAAATCATTTGGCGAAGTTATATGGACATGTAATGCGGTCAAGACCTGCCTGGAACTACTTTAGCTGTGCGTTTCCCTGGAAATAATTGCACACCATAGAACATTCATCAACCAATCAGATTCAAGCATTCAGCAGCCCTGTAGTATAATGTGATATAATACAGAAAACCCCTGCATAATCTCTTAAAATACCGGATAATGACAAGGTTGTAAAATGTAATGTGGCGAGACTTCCCAAAATTATATGTATGAATTATAATTCATGATAATAACTTTTTGGAAAATAATAATTAAGATGTGGATACTCGCATGTGTTCAAGGTGTAAGGAACCTGATGGATGCACCATGTGACATTTTTAGAGCCATTCAATTTAAGCTTGGCACATGTATTTTGGCACATCATGGACTGTTTTATTTGTCATTGAACATGTCATTGAGACTTTTCTCCCTCTGCTTTTCTTTTTTTATTAGTCATTTAAGTGTTAGTGAATCAAATAAATATGCTTGGGTACACAATCTCCATGAATAACAATGGTATTATGATATGTGGCTTTGCATTTGAAGTGGAAAGGGTTTGGGCATCAGATCTCTGGAGGACACTGGCTTTTGAAAGTGAGAAGAGGCTCATTGGTCTCGTGAAGATTCACTCATGTTGGCTGTTAACACTCTCCTGCTGAGAGATGAAGCCGTGAACACCGTCTCCCACTGATTCTAAATTTACACTATAGTTGAACATTATTTACAGTCGACTGAAATATCGGCTAAGCGCAAATTCAATATGTTCAGCAGGTGGTTGAGTCTCTGGTCAGCCAACAGGTTACACAATCTGGGTCAATCCTTGACTTAGATGTTGTTTTTATCATCATAAATTCTCACTGACTTAAGTCTGTGATTCTAAGAGAACTTGATGTTTTTCACACTCCAGGAATGATGGTTGTTTCGTCTAACAGAGACAGTGGAATTTAAGTTCACTCCATTTCCGTGGTTTGAAATACTCCATTATTTGGTATAATACAATGAAGGTCTTTTTCCTCAAGAACTGCTTGTATATCTGAAAACTTGTATTCAGTGGCACTGGAGACATTCCATAGGGATTTTATTCAGTACAGACTCAATGGCTTTATAAAGTTCCTATAAGTTTAGGGAATGTCCTTCAGCAGTTGTAAAGTGTTTATTTTGAGTATCAGTGTTCTTTGTGTCAGCTTGGAAGGCTTGACATTCACTGGATTTTTCTGTTTATTTGATGCACCATTTTTTTTGTAGAGATTGTTGTTGTAGATGTTGGAACCACCAAGTCTGGCACAGTAGATCATTGTCAAAGAGCCAGAGTAACCTTTCAGTTGAAATCAGAATCCAAAATTTGCAAGTAAATGTAACACGTGAGAAAACTCTCTTATTAGTCACAATTATAGGGGCTCTTTAAGTTCAGGTTCATCAACTTATCTCATTGCTGGGGAATAATATTAGTTGGTTCTTTGGTTCACTATATTGTAGGGCTGGGTTGACAATATTGATTAACTGATTTTAATCGATCTACATTTTGATGAACTGATATTGATTCTTTAATCTCAAGAATCAGTCTTTTAGTCTGTGCTGTTTTCAGTTGATGCTTGAACTAAACTTCACTAAACTAGTTACTTCCATCCAGTAATCTCAAGGAGTTTTGTCCTTTTTTACTTTTGATATGAAACAAAGTCTCAGCCTTCAAATTCTGTCAGTTTCATAAAAAAATGCAAATAATAAATACCGTTTTGAAGCTGTACAATGTCTTTACTACTATTTAGAGCACCAAGTAAACGTGAATGAACATCAGAGGGAATGTTGAAAGAAACTGTAAAAATTGTCATGTTTTTCAGCCGCGGAAAGACGTCAGTAAAAGAAGCTTGTAAACAATGTCACAGAGGCTAATGTTAAATTTACCTCAGGAAATCTATTCAATCAATGTTCATAGCTGGATTACCTAGAAAAAATAACATTAGAGAGGAGCATTTTGCTAAATATAAGCACTATATTATATACAGTAGGCCTATTCATTATATTTTTACTTAACCGTTAGTGTGTGTGTGTGTGTGTGTGTAATATATCAATTGAATTGAACGTAGTATACTTAAAATATATCCAAATGAATCGATATCAAATGTGATCAAGAGCTTATGAATCATTATCAAATTGGGAAATCTGTAAATTCCCAGGCCTGTTAGATGGTCTTCTCACCAAGCATTCCAGAATCTGCTTGTAACAAACTATATGTGAAAACTGCAGGTTTAAGTACAAATTTACATAATTTAAACAATAACTAAAGCTTTTTTTGTTTTTGGTGTCTATAGCACTTATATTTTTATTTTATAGTTTGTGTGGTTGATTATTCAAATGTAATGTATTCAAATGTTATTAGTCGATTTATGTTTGATTGAGATCCTGTTTTGTTCTATTTTCTCATCTCACGTATTGTTTTTGAGTAAGCGCTATAGAACAACATTCATCAAACACAATCACATCTCTTTGAACACTGCAGGGACAGCACAGAGCATAGGGTGGGCGATTTATCGTATAAAAATAGACCAGAGATGTATGTATGTCATTGCTTGTTAGTCATTGGGTGTGCCAGTACTCCCAGCAGGCTGCAGAATCAAACCAAAAGAGTGTTTTGCTGGTCCGTGGCTTGAGTTCATCCACACAGCATCATCTCCGAAGCATTCAGCAACATGTGGAGGACCCCCTCAGTATAGTTTCTGCTCCGTCAGTTTACTCAAACATATCAGTATGTGCACATGTTTTACTGATCTCCCTGCCCAATATGTTTCTTATGCTACGACTACGACCTGACCTTGCGTAATTTTTGGCTGATTTATGTGGTTTAAGATTCTTTTACGGTGCTCATGTACACTTATAAATGGTCTTTTGATGCTTATGTGCAGTTGCCGTCAAGCATCTGTGCGTATAATTTTGCAGAGCACTCCGATATGTTGCCTGTAATCCTTTATAAGGTTCAAATTTTTCTTTATTTAAAAAAAAAAATAAAAAAAATAAACGCATTTCCATCAAATTGCACAGATGATCCTTTAGTCTAGTTGTGTGGGTTTTATGTTAAGCCATTTATTTCGAACGGATTGGTAAATAAGGAAAATAACAAACTCATAAAAGTGCATTGCTGGGGTTATGTCCTCAACATCCCCAGCAAACTGAAATGAAATGGCCTCAGTCCCATCTTTGTAGTTTTAATGAATATTGTTTTTAACATACCAGCCAGGCAATTTGGATTTTCGTCTCGGTATGCAAATTGTTATTATTTGCAGATTTCTATTTCACTCTGGTTTCTGTTTCAGAACAGCAGAAATACTTTCTTTACCACAACAACCCCCAGCAAACTAAATAGCTACAGATGAGGAATGTTCCAAATATAAGAGGATAGAAAAACACCCCATCGTGTTTACAGCTCTTGTTCCAAAGGTGTTTTCAATCTTGGAGGAAGTTCGCCAGCTATTCTCCTTGCGTGCCATTTTTAACCCTGTCTCGCGTGAAAGTTCATGCAAATTCGGTCATTGCTTACTGCTTAGATCACACTGGAAATACAGGGTACAGGGGGAGCAGATTGAGGAGACATTAAACGTCCCGTCTAAAGATGGTCTACAACTAGGGCAATGCTATTAAGAAAGAAGAGCCAGGCAAACCATAAACCATGACTGGCTGGATTAGTTTTAGATCTCACATAGTTAAGACATGTTCTTTGATTGCCTTTTAAACTGCAATTAAAAAGATAAATTAAAACTAAAAGATATAAAAAAATCAATTAGGAAGGCTTATTAACCTACAGAGTACTTTGAATTGAAAACATCATGTCCCTTAATCAGCAACACGTATATTCACTCATTGTTGATTTATTTTTTCTATCAACCCTTAGCTTGTTGTTAAATGTTTCAGATTTCATTATATACAGTACAGTGGTATCAAGTATTGGGACATTTGCATTAATGACATTACATAATATCAAACTAAGTGGCATTTATTGTAGAGCGAGATTGTTTTTAAGCAAAACATTTTGTTTGTTAGGTTTCAAATACTAAAATGCTCGATGTACTGTTCAAAGTGAAGACACAATTGACATTTCTTCTTGTCAAAATTTAGTGACTTTATACATCCACTAAAAATGAGCTTGACGTCATTGGTTAACAGTCGCAAAGTTCGTTTGAAGTAAAAGTTCTAGCATCACCTGGTTCAACAGTAGATTTTTACTTTATTTTTATGTAATACTTTTTTTTGTATTATTATTTACAGAATTTTACATTGTGTTTTGTAACATTATGTTATGTTATTGTGGAGCCCTGGTATTTTGTTTGCAGATGCTTCTTGATTTTAAACAGTATAAAATAGTGACTCTAATCTGAATTTATATGGAGGTGCGGAAGTAGAGTGCAGTTTCTGTCATTTCGTCTGGAGTGAGGGACGACGTTTTGAATGTCAAAGTGTCAGTGTTTTCTCGTTCAGAGCGGGGTTTCTGTCGCCAATGGGAAGGAAATGGAAACCCAGACCTGGAGTAATTACAGAATGCTTTAAGTATGCTCAAATATTGTGATGTTTAACATGAGACAATTTCAAGGACACAATATGGTTTGCTTTTGCTATACTTGACATTCAGCGTTGTGGCGTACCAGGAATGCAAAAACCTGCAGGCAAGATGATGTTCAGTACAACAGCACTCTTGCTCATGTGATATTGCTAACTATCATACATTTAAAGTGTCCAAATGGTTTCAGAACAAACATGGATCCAGTTTACAAAAGTGTCTGTTTTAATGAATCCTCCAGGGTTCATTCTGTTCTGTAGATTAAATAGGTGTTACTGAATAATTATATTGTGGTTTGACTGTGATCATGGTAATGCTTGTTTGGAATCTGATGGTTGAGTGTCACAAATCGTTGTTGCAACATGAATTTACTCTCAGAACCTCAAACAGAGGAAAGTTTGAGATGCTTTACAGATAGTGAGGGAATAACTGCATTATTTCATGGTTTTTCTTTTCTTTTATGTAGTAATCAATCAAATCAAAACTTTAGTATGTTGACTCACAAATGTTTAAATCACAGACAAGCATGTACTTACTTAAGCCTGGTTCACACGGCAGGATAATTAGGCCGATTTTAGCCCCGATTTACCCCTTCCGACAGTCTTAAGGATGCTCCGATTATCGTAAAATAATCTGATCAGATATTCCTGCCGTGTGTGGTGTGTTAAGAGTGCTCTCGTCTGCTCGGAAGGACGTCGGGACCGCTCCGATCTCAAATCGGGGATATCCAACATGTTGGATTATTTTGGCCCGATTTCTCCTCGTGTGCTATATGGGAAACGAGCACGCAGCCTGTGGACTGTGGCGTGTAGCCAATCAGAAAGCGAGGTGACGAGGCGCAGAGGAAGCACCGGGAAACAAAATCAAAACAGCCGGTGGCATGGCGCACCAGAAAGTCCGGTGGATGTCGGAGAGGGATTTGGTTAAAAACAAACTACAAACTATCGCCACTGCATCCTCTTCGTCCGCAATGATTGTTTACTCAGAAGTCACGTTTGATCTCGAGGGATTTTGCGAGATTTTCCGTCTGACCTGGGAATGCTCGGGAGTCAAATCGGTTCGTGTGTTATGTGTTGATTTTTCCGTGTGGCTGCGCACCACACACTGTACGACCAAAACTGTTATACCCGTGATTTTTTATCGCCGTGTGTGGGGTCTCTCAGTTTTGGAAAATCGGCCGACAATTTTAAAATCGTCCCGTGTGAACCAGGCTTTAGGCATAAAAAAAAAAAAAATTGGTTCCGGTTGGTTGTCAGTTGAGGTCATGGGTCGGTAGGGAATTATTATTATTATTATTTTTTTTATTTTTTTTTTTCAGTGGCAGCAAGGGATAGGTAGGAAATTAGTATTATTATTATTTTATTTTACTTTACAGTAGCAATGGATAGGCTACTCTATTTTATCCTAACATAGCCTATAGTTGATTTGTAGGCGAGTTATAACAATAAAAAATGTGTCTGAAAAAATAACGAGGCATTTTAATTGTTTATTAATAAACTATTGTTTTCTAAATGTCTGCTAAAACATATCTCCATCTCCGCTGTAAGGCGGATGCACAGAGAGAAATGCACCTTTCATACGGATTTAATCAGAAAGTAGGCCTATATAGCTTTCGATTAGAATTAGTTCGCTTTAAAGTGGACATTTCAAGCTTTAGCCTATAGGCTATCTTTTGTTTCAGTTCTCGCGCTCCAGTTCACGGAGATCATTAAACCGCGCCTGATTGTTTTATTTTATTTTACAAAAGCACAACGTTTTCTTGTTATTGTGAGTTTACACAAATAAAGGTAGTTGCGAATAATGTATTACTATTTTCTGTACGACCAGAAATGATAGAGTATTTTAAGTTGTTTACACTGTTGATAGGAAAATGCAAGTGTTCGCGCCCGCGCGCCTCTGGCCATGCAGTGCGCGCTCCACACTCGCACACACACTTGGATATGCGTCAAAATCTTGTGATATTTGTGATAATCTTAGCCCTGTATTATTATTGTCTAACCTGTATTATAAATGACATTTGACGAATTGCTTTGTTCCTTTTTTGGATAAAAGCGTCTTCTAAATATGTAGCCTAATAAATGTTATAACAATGATGATTATTATTATTATTATTTGCGTACGCGGACCCCAAACACACCGCGTCTTCTAATTCAGGTGACTGTAAATGCGCAAAACCTGTTTCCATTGCACTTTTGCGAAATATCCCTTTTTCGAATGACTGAAAATAGGCGCGTTTCCATTACAGATTTGGGCAAAACTTTTGCGATTTTTTTTTCTCTAAATGTCGATAAAAAAACTATTGCGAAATGACTGCGTTTCCATTAACCGATGTTAAGCGACTAAATCTTTTTTCTCTCGCGATGAGTCATTCCAAAAATCATGGCAACGGACGTTGGTAGGTTAATAGCTATAGCCTATATCACAGCCACCGCAGACATTATTAGGCTATTATTAATGGAAGGAGACGTGGTGTGTTATCCAAGCATTAAGGGAAAGACCCTTATACTGCAAACGGCACATATAGCTTAAGGAGTTCCTGCTGTTTCTCCCTCATTTCTGCTCTGAGGTCTTGATTGTAGCATTTCTTTGAGGTTTAGAATCCAGAATTCCTGTAATTATTGTTTATTTTTTATGAACTTAATAAAGAACTATGTCTCGTAGTCGTATTCTGTCCAAACGGTCAGTGTAGCCTACTTTTGTTTCCATTCGTTTTTCCTTTTTTTAACCCGTAATTTTGCAAAACGAAAAATGAACGGTTGTTGTATTTTTAAAACGCAAAGTTGAACACCAAAAAATTAATTTGAACTGTACACACCAAATGCTGAGCAAAAAAATAAATATTGACGGATTTTCAGATTTTTGTTTATGACCTTTTGCCCCTTTATTAAACATTTAAAATATTCACAAATTAATATAGACAATTTTTTTTAGATCTTACTGGTTTTTTAAGGCCTGGAACCTGGAAATTATATTTTCCCGCATTGCTGAATGAGAAGAGCCATTTATGTCTCTGGAACCACAAAGGTGATTTATAGGTGAGTTATAGGCTAATGATAATAAATGTGTCTGAAAAAATGACTATATTAGCTATATACCCTAATAAATGTTATAATAATTAGCCTATTATTATTATTTGCGTACACGGACCCAAAACACACCCCGTCTTCTAAGTTAGGTGACAGGAATATTTCGCAAAACTGCAATGGAAACAGTTTTTGCTCATTTACATTTTCGAATTGCCTGAAAAACCACCTCATGCGAGCGTAACAACTTTTTTGCAATAAACGAGAGTTTTTGCGAAATTGACGTGTTTCCATTGTGCGTAGCCTACCTATTTTCCATTCGCAATTTCAATTTGTTTTCAAAGTTTTTTATTTGTGTATTTATTTAATTTGTATTATTTCTTCCCCAAGCTCATAAAATAAAATTGGGTCGCACATAAATTGACAGGGTGGGTCGGAAACCGGAACCAAACTAATTTTTTTTTATGCCTTAGAGTCTGCAGTTATATTAGTCACATTATAAGGGCTGAATAGTCCCGTACATTCCTCTGTGACTCAAGTTCAATGCTGAATGTCAGGGTCACTTGATTGCAAGCAAGCCACGGTGTGTCCTCACATAAAATGGCTCATGTTAAACACGGAAATGTTTAACATATTGAAAACATGTTTTTGTAGATCTGAAATGCATTTATATAGAACACAATGTTAATTTTGTTTTGTTCTTTTATTTTTAGGCTTTTTAGCCTTTTGTAGGACATCAAAATGTAGACAGGGCAGGTCGTACTCAAACCTGGGTCATGTAAACCTCAGGTTTGAGCTCTTATATGTCCAGAGCATGTGCACAGTCCACTGCCACAGCTGCATTTTCTTTAACAGGTCAATTTGATTGGATTCCTGATGGTCTCATTGGTTGTGTGATTTTAAAATGTCAAAGCAGATTGGGTGTCCTGGTCTGTCGTGTGAGATGCTTTAGATGGGATCTTTCAGCTGACAAACAAGCTGAATTTATGACCGTGCCGATGGCCTGTGTTCAGATGCATCCTGAGAGGTTTTATGTCGGAGATGACCTTTGATAGTGATTAAACTGGATGTTATAAATAAATAAGTTGTAGATGATGTACAGTAGTCATATGGAGCCTTTTGTTGTTGTTTTTTTTTTTTTTTTTGCTCTGTTATTGTTCTTGAAGCAATGAGGGCTTAAAACAAACAGTAGAACAGTAACAGAACCAAACCTCTATGATCATGAGATTTAACGATGAGTACTGAACTAGAGTTGGGGGATTATGTTAAATATTTTCAATCTATTCAATATTATTTTTGTTAATGTGCTTTTAATACACTTTTTATTTGGCCACAAGACTGTGCCTGAGGACAGTTCCCTGCCTTTTCCTCATGTCACGACTTGCAAGTATGAGAGCACAAAGACAGTTATTTTTAACAGTGCCTCTGTTTTAATCTTTAGTAGCAAAAAGTGAGAAGGTTGATGAATTTTTTCAAAATAATTAATAGAAATCCCCACATTCATGTACCCTAGCCATGTGAGCTGCGAGCCCAGTGCTGATAATAAATACAAATAAGCCGTTTTTAATATTAACTATAATATTATATAGATGAAACAAAAAATAATTACTGTCAGGATCGATTTTATGGTTAATTTACACAAACAAGCAAGCGGTTTATTTTTAAAATCATACTAACATGAAGTAGCCTATGCATTTGGTGAATGCTCTACCGTGTACATGTATTCAGAGGATGTTTTCAAAATGTGACCCTTGCAAACAGATTTTTTTTTTTAAGCTTGGCTCCTGAACTGGCTGATGTTGAGTATCACTTTTTCAAGTGGTCGATAAACATTGACATTAGTTGGATTACTTGAGCATCTCAAGGCTGTGCATGGGTTTCTTCTTCTGATAATGTTACTCTTTTACCTCTTTGTCACTGTCACCGAGATGGCTTGCCATTAACCTCTGTCTCAGGAGATATTTGCTCTTGCAGATATCTTCATTCCCTGGCTCGCATGGAGGCTTTTGCGTTAGGGCCAGAATGATGGACTAAAATGTTCCTGTTAAACTAACAACAAGTCCCATTCATCTAACCTCCTACGAAAGTACGAGCCACTTTGGCAACATGAGCACTGTCTTCCGCAGCATACTGGGACTGAGGCGGACACAGACCCTTGGCACCTCCTGAAGCCAGTTGGCCTTATTGCTCCTCGCTGCAATGCTTGTTTTATGTCTCCAGCAAATAAACCCAGAATCATCTGCTTTATTTCTACTGACTGCATCAAATGGATTATGTCCTTCATCTTGTAAGCCTGAAGAAAAACATACTTCCTCTACTCTGTAGTCTTGTGGAAGAAAAAAAAAAGTTTTTGTTATTTAAAAAATCTGGTGATATACATCATAAGTCATGTTGCCTGATTTATTTTACATTGGAGAACATAATAACGCTAGTGGTTTAACCTGTAAAAACAGTAACATTCTGAAATATTATTACAATTTAGAATAACTGTTTTCTAGTTTAATATATTTTAAAATGTAATTTATTCCTGTGATGCAAAGCTGAATTTTCAGCATCATTTCTTCAGTGTCACATGATCCTTCTGAAATCATTCTAATATGCTGATTTGATGCTCAAGAAACATTTAGATTTATTGTCAATGTTGAAAACAGTCGTGCTGCTTTAACTTTTTGTGAAAACCGTGTTGTTTTTTTCAGGATTATTTATTGAATATAAAGATCCAAAGAACAGCGTTTTTTTAAATATAATATTTGTGACTGTTAAAAGTTCTTACCTTCACTTTTGATCAATTTAATGCGGAATAAAACAAAGAATTTCTTAAAAAAAAGTTATTTACACTATAATTTATATATATATATATATATATATATAGAGAGAGAGCTCATCTGAGACGTGCCTTATGACACAACTGAAATGTTCTGTGGTCACTAATGTTTGCATGTTTGCGACAACTATGTACTGATGAAATAAAAAATTCCTTGTCGGAGCCCGACATCCTATAATGAAGGAATGTGACCTCCCACAAAGGGGGGATCGTAACCGTTTGTGTCATCTATCTCATCTGTTGCTCTGACTTTTTGAACTTCTCTTCCCTTTCCTCCAAATCCCTGTTGTAATCTGGAATGTGCTTCGTACTTCCGGGAAGGACCCATAAAGTATTTAGAAAATGTGTAAATAGTTGTAGTTTGGTCTGTTGTCTACAGTGCTGGTCAGAATTATTTGCCCCCTTAGTAAATATGATCAAAGATGGCTGTAAAAAATAAATCTGCATTGCTAATCCTTTTGATATTTTATTTATATAAAAATCTAACCTTTCATGAAGTAAAAGAATTGAAAGTGGGGGGAACATCACATTATGAAATAAAGTTTTTTCTCCAAAACACGTTGGGAACAATTATTTGCCCCCTTTTATTAAATAGTTTTTGTAACCTCCTTTTTCCAAGATAACAGCTCTGAGTCTTCTCCTATAATGCCTGATGAGTTTGGAGAACAACTGACAAGAGATCAGAGATCATTCCTTCATACAGAATCTCTCCAGATCCTTCAGATTCCCAGATCCATGTTGGTGCTTCTTCTCTTCAATTCAGCCCACTCATTTTCAAATTCAGGCCCATTATAAGATGGTCAGATGAAACACACACAAAAAAATAGCTTTTTGGCAGCAAAAATATGGGTTTGGTGCACACAGGGATAAAAAAGTACCCCATGAGTAAAATGAAATACTCTGCTGTATCTTTAATGCTGTGGGCATAATATTCTGCCAGAGGTCCTGGACTTCTTGTTCAGATACATGGCATCATGGATTCGATCAAATACCAACAGATAAAAAATCAAAACCTGACAGCATGTGCTAGAAATCTTATAATGGGCCACGTTTGAAAATGAGTGGGGTGAATTGAAGAGAAGAAGCACCAATATGGATCTGTGAATCTGAAGGATCTGGAGAGATCCTGTATGGAGGAATGGTCTCTGATCTCAGGTGTCAGGTGTTCTCCAAACTCATTATAGGAGAAGACTCAGAGCTGTTATCTTGGAAAAAGGAGGTTGCAAAAAGTATTTAATAAAAGGGGGCAAATAATTGTTCCCCATGTGTTTTTGAGACCCCCCCCCCCCCCCCCACCACACTTTCAATTCTTTTACTTCAATAAAAGGTTAGATTTTTGCATTTAAAAAAAAAAAAACACATAAACAATGCAGATTTATTTTTTACAGCCGTCTTTGATCATATTTACAGAGGAGGCAAATAATTCTGACCAGCACTGTATATAGAGCAGGGGTGTCCAAACTCAGTCCTGGAGGGCCACTGTCTTGCAGAGTTTACCTCCAGCTTGCCTCAACACACCTTCCTGGAAGTTTCTAGTATGCCTAGTGAGAGCTTGATTAGCTGGTTCAGGTGTTTAAAGGGGTTAAAGCTAAACTCTGCAGGATTATGGCCCTCCAGGAGTAGGTTTGGACACTCCTGATTTAGAGGTACTTTCGGAGATTGGATATTGTGTATATATATAACTACAGATCTTTCGCTATTTTATAAATGGAAGGCTGGTTGTGGCATTAGGCAGGTATTACGCACTAACATTTAAGGATGTGAAGTGCATGATTAATGATTTCACCTGCTCAATTTGCTTTGCTGGTTTCCGGTTGTGTCACCAGGGGCAAATGTGCGAATGGCTAAAGCTCACGTCTCACAGTATTTTTTTAGTCAGTATTTGTGAAACAAAGGGGGGGAAAACAAAACAATCCAAATCCCAGCACGCGTCCACATTTTGGAAAAAAAAAAAAAAAAGATGTGTTTGTCAGGAAGATCTTTTCATGAGTAATCACCTTGTGGACTGCAGGAAAAGCATCATCAAGAGCTAGTCATAGGTGAGATTTGCCACACAGTGGGTCCGGCACTATCCAGGTCTTTCCTCTGGGTCTGTGTGCAGAAGGAAGCTTAAAGCCAGAAAAAAATTATTAGTAGAATGTTTATTTTTTTTCAAAGAAAATTCATGAGATTGCCAGAATATTTGGGTGCTGATTTAATGGAAACATCTAGACTTGTTTTGACTAATAAATATGAAAAGGAAATGTATGACAGTGTACAGTGCACACAGGACCTCGGAGAGCTATGTGGCCCCTTGAATTGATTAGTATCTGCAGTTCCTGGCAGAGGGCAGACAAAGCATGATAAAACAAAGGACCAGGGAGCTGAGCCATACTCCGAGAGCTTTGTTATTTCCTGCTGTCTCTGTTCATCTCGGCTACCAAAGGAAAACCTGCTAACAAAGGACCCATAGCAGTCCCACAAGTTCAAAAGCAGCCAATGAGATCCCAGCGTTTAACAAGATAAAGATGCACACAAATAAAAGCACTTTGGCTCGGCAGCTTGAGTGCTTCGGACTGTCTGGTGTGCCCGTAATGTCTCATTCTCTCTGGGGGACCAACTTGGTTAACATCATTCATACAGAACAAGAACAAATTGCTGACTTCTACCAAGACAATTCCTGGTTATTCAAGTTTCTGGCTAAGGGTAAGGTAATTAAGGGTCTGAGCTGGTCTTAAAGGTTACAGATCCCAGGTATGGACCACATGTGGATTGGTGGGAAATCACAAGGGGTTGAGGGGGTCTTACCCCACTAATTAAGTCCTCCCAAATGAAGTCAAAACAAGAGGTCGGGGGTTTAAAAAATTAAAACTAGTTTAATTATATGTATGCAAGGAACATTTCAACTGCATTGTCAAAAGTTTTAGTAACCATAAATGTTTAGATCAACTACTTAGTCAGACTTAGTCGTTTTTGCCTGCTGACGCCGAATAGATGCTTGTCAACAGAAGTCACCTTAGGAGCAATAATAGGCTGCATGTGTGCTTTTTGTTGAGTGCAACTAAAAGTCTTTAGTGGATGTTTGGATAAAGATACTTTGGGTTCTAGGTTGGGACACAAACTTTAAAGAAACTACCAAAAAAAAGCCATTGCACAAGAAGTCAGTGTGTGAACTGGATAGCTACCACGATCCTCTGTCAACATTTTTCATGAGCGAATGCTAAACCCCACACTGCCCCAATGGGATTGTCTTTTAGTGCAATTAGGGAACCTTGAGTCTCTTTGGATAAAAAGCATCCGCTAAAACCAAGCAATCAGGTAACCCTGACATACTGTTTGACTGTATGTACATTTCTGTTCAACAGTGTTTGCTCCCTTAGCTCTGTGAATTTATCCCCCCTCTCCTGAGAGTTGGGTTCTCCATTCCGCACAGAAGTACCTCTGTGAACTGTATTGACTCTGACATGTGGTTAAGTGGCCACCAATTATGTTGGCCCAGTCACTGCTGGCTGTGCCATATCCTTCCATCCATTTCTGTGAGCAGACCTGGGAAACTGTTTATGCATTTGACACTAAATAAACCAAATAAATGCCAAATGCATGATGATCAATGAAAGAAAAACAGTCAAGCCAAACAACAAAACAAAACAAAACACCACTGAACAAAACAAAAACAGCAAAACATAACCAAACAAAGAACAAAACAAAACCAAATCAAACAACCAAGTCGAACCAAAAAAAAAAAAAAAAAAAGAAACTAAGATAGCCATCAGATGTATGGCTATACCTGTAAGATAATGCAAACAAACGTGATCAAGCCAAAACAACAAAACAAAATAAAAAATAACAGCAAAACCAAACACTGAACTAAATAATTACAAAATAATAATCAAACAACAAAACAGGAAGAAAAAAAAAAACCCTAAGAAAGCTATCTGACTATACCTGTACTACAGGGATGGGATTCTTCCGTATTTATATGGATTTCTGGATTTTCTGCCCTGAAAAGTATGATCCATGTGAATTGTGTAAATCCAAGAAAAAATAATATAGTTGTGGTCAGAATTAATGGCACCCCTGGTAAATATGATCAAAAATGGCTGTAAAAAATAAATCTGCATTGTTTATCCTTTTGATCTTTCATTCAAAAAAATTGCAAAAATCTAACCTTTCATTAAAGTAAAATAATTGAAAGTGGGGGGAAATCACATTATGAGATAAATGTTTTTCTCCAAAACACGTTGGCCACAATTATTTGCACCCCTAGAATGTTTTACGAGTAAAATATCTCTGAAGCATATTCCCATTAATATTTACCTCTTTTTTCTTAGCACACCAGGGTGACTAGGAACATGAAATTGTCTAGCTACGACTTCTTGTTTCACAGGAGTTTAAATATGAGGAAACACAAAGGCCAAATTCCCTTAATCATCCATCACAATCTGTAAAACCAAAGAATATAGTTCTGATGTGCATCAAAAGATTGTTGATCTTCACAAAATAGAAAGTGACTAAGAAAATAGCTAAAGAATTGAAAATCCCCATTTCTACCATCAGGGCAATAATTAAGAAGTTCCAATCAACTAAAGATGTTACGAATCTGCCAGGAAGAGGACGTGTGTCTATATTGTCTTTCTGCACGTTGAGGAGGAAAGTTTGAGTGGCAAAAGAGTCTCCAAGGATCACAGATGGAGAATTGCAAAAAAGTAGCTGAGTCTTGGGGATCAGAATATATCAAAAATATATCAAACAACCCCTACATCACCACAAGTTTTTTGGGAGGGTTTCAAGAAAAATCCTCCTCGCTCCTCTAAAAATAAACCCCAGTATATTCAGTTGTCAGACACGACTGCAACTTCAAAAGGGACTGGATTCTACGGTCAGATGAAACAAAAAAAGGCTTTTTGACAGCAAACCCACCAGATTGTGTTTGGTGCAAACAGGGATAAAAAGTACCCCATGCCTACGGCTAAATCTACTGCTGGATCTTATTTGTTGTGGGCCTATTTTTTTGCTGGAGGTCCTGGACATCTTGTTCAGATACATGGTATTATGGATTCTAGCAAATACCAACAGATAAAAAATCAAAACCTGACAGCCTCTGCTAGAAATCATATAATGGGCCGTGGTTGGATCTTCCATCAGGACAACGGTCCGAATAAAACCATCAAAATCAACACAAAAATGAGTATAGAAAATGAGTGGGGTGAACTGAAGAAAAGAAGCGCCAACATGAACTTGTGAATTTGAAGGATCTGGAGAGATTCAGTATGGAGGAATGGTCTCTGATCTCTTGTCAGTTGTTCTCCAAACTCATCAGGCATTATAGGAGAAAACTCAGAGCTGTTATCTTGGCAAAAGGAGGTTGCATAAAGTATTTAATAACAGGGAGCCAATAATTATGGCCAGCGTGTTTTGTAGAAAAGCATTTATTTCATAATGTGATTTACCCTCCACTTTCAATTATTTTACTTTAATGAAAGGTTATATTTTTGCACATTTTTTGAATGAAATATCAAAAGGATAAACAATGCAGATTTTTTTTACTGCCATTTTTGATAATATTTACCAGGGGTGCCATTAATTCTGACCACAACTGTAAATAATTAATACATTTATTTAATGTATTTTAGCCAGGGTCCAAATCACCAAATGCGAGTAAAAATCAGAGTTGAAACTGTTACTCGGCATTACTTTTTTTAATGAATATTGACAATGCATGGCGGTGAGAATGTGATATGGCTTAATGTGATAATCAAATTGCAACGGTTGTGATGTAATATAGTCTGACTGATGTGCTGAATGTTTCAGAGTACTGGAAGTGTAAGTAGTGTTTTCAGTTTCGATTTACAGTAAATGCTACTCTGCATGTGCTGTATATTTGAGTCGCTTATAATTTGCATTTGGAAACGCAACATTCGTCATGGGAATTGTTTATAAATCTGCTGTTGGCAACAAAGAGAAGTGATAAAGAAGTCAAGGATTTCTTTCTTTTTTGTCTTTTAGCTGATAACATGGCTGACACTAATGCCATGTAGCAGTCTTCCACGTCAAGTTGTTCTTGTGCAACCAGTTGCTTCTTGTAAAATCCTTGTCATCGTCATCAGTATGACATCTATAGTAAACGTGTAAGTCCATAAAGTCCTGTGTAATGACCAGCCATTGTGTTGTGAATAAAGGAAACCCTCCCTTCATTCAAAAGCAGGGCCATTTTCGCCTTCCTGCTGAGAGTGAAGAGTGGCCGACTCACGTGACTGTCCAACCTGCAGCGTGGGGCTGTTGTTTAGTCAGCTGAAAAACATAAACAGAGGGAAGATAGCTGATTGGAAGGAGGGAAATGTGGGTGGTGACGGCCTCTCTGAAAACCACAGGAAACACCTGTGCCCACTTCACTATCGCTGCACTCACAGGCAGGGGTCTGCAATGTGACGTAGACCCATATTGTGCCTCAATCCAGTCCTGGGACAAAGGTGTTTACAGTTGGCTAGTCAAAGCACACTGTACTGCAACTGCTGTTTGTTGTTTAGCTTGTGAAGTCCAACAATCTTGATGATGTTGTTGATGTTTGGTTGATGCATGTTATATGGTCATTCAAAAAGAGGTTTATTCACAATAATGCATGGACTTCCATGTCCATGGAGGAATCATTCCAATTCCTGGGCGAAATTTTTTCCCATTCAGATTTTGCTCATGTCGTTCACACAAATTCGCAGAGTTGACCAACACAAAGCTGCTTGGTTTAAAAGTGACTTGTGTGTGAGTGTTGTGAGGTGTTTACAGATCAAATCTTAAACCTCCCGTTCTGCTCGCGGACACATCGGGGCCGCCCAAACAATATCAAACATGTTTGTTATTTAGGATTTTAAAGCGGGATGATTATGGCGGGATGATTATGTCAGTACTTCCACAATAGCCAATGAGAGACAAGTCTACAGGGAGATGGAAGTGACAGAACTTTGAAATGGCTACCGCAAAACAACAAGCAGCTGTACGGGTCTGGTGGACAATTGAGTCGGAGGAACGGCTGGTTGAAATGTGGCAACAACACGGCTACAGTCATGGTCAGAATTAATGTCACCCCTGGTTAATATGATCAAAACTGGCTGTAAAAAATAAATCTGCATCATTTATCCTTTTGATCTTTCATTCAAAAAAATTGCAAAATTCTAACCTTTCATTGAAGTAAATGAATTGAAAGTGGGGGGGAAATCACATTGTGAAATAAATGTTTTTCTACAAAACACGTTGGCCACAAATATTGGCACCCTTTTATTAAATACTTTTTGCAATCTCCTTTAGACAAGATAACAGCTCTGAGTATTCTCCTATAATGCCTGATGAGTTTGGAGAACACCTGACCAGAGATCAGAGATCATTCCTTCATACAGAATCTCTCCAGATCCTTCAGATTCCCAGATCCATGTTGGTGCTTTTTTTCTTCAGTTCACTCCACTCATCAGGTCAGGGACTGGGACGGTCATGGCAGAAGCTTCATTTTGTGCTCCGTAACACATTTTTGTGTTGATTTTGATGTTTGTTTTGGATCGTTGTCTTGATGGAAGATCCAACCACGGCCCATTATAAGATTTCTAGCAGAAGGCGTCAGGTTTTGATTTTTTATCTGTTGATATTTGATAGAATCCATGATGCCATGTATCTGAACAAGAAGTCCAGGACCTCCAGCAGAAAAATATGCCCACAACATTAAAGATCAAGCGGTATATTAAATTGTACACATGGGGTACTCTTTATCCTTGTGTGCACCAATCCCATCTAGCGTGTTCGCTGCCAGAAAGCTCTTTTTTTAGTTTCATCTGACCACAGAAGTCTGTGCCGTTTGAAGTTCCAGTCGTGTCTGACAACTGAATTTGTTGTTTTTTTTTAGTTTGTTTTTGGATGAGCGAGGAAGATTTTTCTTGAAACCCTCCCAAATAACATGAGGTGATGTAGGTTTTTTTGTAGTTTTTTTTTTTTTTTTTTGCTTTCTGACCCCCAAGACTCAACTAATCTCTGCAATTCTCCATCTGTGATCCTTGAAGAGTTGTTGGCCACTCAAACTCTCCTCCTCACTGTGCATTAAGGCAATATAGACAGAGGTCCTCTTCCTGGCAGATTCGTAACATCTTTAGTTGATTGGAACTTCTTAATTATTGCCCCGATGGTCAAAATGGGGATTTTCAATTCTTTAGCTATTTTCTTACAGCCACATTCTATTTTGTGATGGTCAACAATCTTTTAAAGGGGTCATGAACTAGCTTTTTAAAAAATATTATATTGTTGTCTGAGGTCAACTTATGACGTTCGCTTGCTTTTTACATTCAAAAACATCAAAATGAATAAGTAATAGGCTATTTTCTACCCTAGTTTTGAGCCTAGCTCAAAAACGCTCGGTTTTTATGGGCGTCTCGCATTGAAGACTTGGAAGTAAACGCGCACTGCTGTGAGTGGATAACAGTTTTGCATATTATAAGGAGTTTCAACTCACTCGTCAGTAACGATTAGACTGATACACATGTACACATAATTATTAGATATCAAACGATCTGTAACAATGCAATACTAGCCTATCAGATTATTATTATTTTTTAAATAAAAATTTTACTCACATAAGTGTGTTGCACCATTCCTGTCGGATCCAATATAGAAGGCACAGCACCGTTTTCTAATCTTAATCGGTCTGCAAATCCAGTCTCGACCTGTGTCTTGTTTACAAAACAATCCTCTGTGAAATGAAGCGAACAAACGGACAATGTTTTACCCACATCAGCTGGAACGTCATTAAAAATAAAGTTTAACCAAGCATTCCTATTGGAATCCAGAGGAAGCTTATGCAGCGACTGTCTTCTTCCACAACCAGGCACTGCACAATATTTTGTAAATGTCATGTTTATTGCTCTGTAGCTCGATCCGGTTTGTCATCACGAGGTAGGCCCATGTTATTTAGCTATGCATGTAATGCGCGAATCGGTGGGCGGGGCTAAAGTAGCCGTGTTGAAGTAGGCGTTGATCTTCTTCAGCGGGGGTGGTGTTTTATCCTCTTTGACGTCATAGTTCCCCACTTTGAAAAACGAGTCGTTTGCTGAGCCTGGTGTCAATAAAAGCATTTATTGGACTAACAAGGACGTTTTCAGTTCTGAAATTTACAGGATATTCTTATAATATGATGACCTCTTAGATGTCAAAAGCTCAAGGAAAATTTGATTTCTCAGTTCATCACCCCTTTAATGCACATCAGAACTATATTCTTTGGTTTTACTCATTGTGATGAATGATTAAGGGGATTTGGCATTTGTGTTTCCTCATATTTAAACTCCTGTGAAACAAGAAGTCATGGCTGGACAATGTCATGTTCCTAGTCACCCTGGTGTGCTAAAAAATGTAAAAATTAATGGGAATATACTTCAGACATATTTTACTCGTAAAAAAATTATAGGGGTGCCAATAATTGTAGCCAACGTGTTTTGGAGAAAAACATTTATTTAATAACGTGATTTCCCCCCCACTTTCAATTCTTTTACTTCAATGAAAGGTTAGAATTTTGCTAATTTTTTGAATGAAAGATCAAAAGGATAAACAATGCAGATTCATTT
Source organism: Gila orcuttii (assembly GCA_026230005.1). NCBI lineage: Eukaryota > Metazoa > Chordata > Actinopteri > Cypriniformes > Leuciscidae > Gila > Gila orcuttii. The sequence continues at coordinate 65,065,965 of JAPDVR010000001.1, read as the reverse complement.
TTTACAGCCAGTTTTGATCATATTTACCAGGGGTACCATTAATTCTTACCATGACTGTACCTTTTATAATGTCTCCTCATATAATTTCCACAGAAGGTTGCCTCGACACAGTATCCATTTTGTTTACATCCGCTTCCCCGTGAGATCTCGTGAGGTACTAAATCTGGCATGATAATCTTAAAGTTTTCCTGTAGTCAATAATTTTATCCCTTAAAACTCATCTTTGATCACCAAAAATACATATTGAAACAGTTTTTCCTTGATTTTTTTTTTCATGCCTTAATATAGCTTGAATGTAACTCTACACCCTTGCCTCATTTAGTATACACGGTTCTATAAATATGCAAATTAGCCCCGCCTCCACTCACTTGCACCAACTCCGAGATCCACTCGTTGACGTGATTGGTTACAATGTAGTTTGTGGTAACCAATGTCTTTGGTTCACTGCAGTTTTAAGGAGTAAATACAGCACCCTCATTGCTGAGGGTGCTGACTTATGAATTTGCACATGGTTTGTCTTAATAAAGCATATTAAAAATACCACATAGACATACAAACAACATTAAAAGTCGATTTTCACCACAGGGGACTTTAAAAATATCTTGTAGTGTGTGATGCGCCACGGTTTTCAAATCTTGTAGTGTTTTACAGGTTTGAGATTTGAAAGAAGAAAATCTGTGAAGATTAACAATCGGTTAAGATTTTAAAACTCCTGTAGTGTGAGCTTGGTTTTAGGGATGTGTACAAACCCTTAACTCTATTAAACTACAGTGCATAACAGTGTTGCCAAGTCCGGGTTTTCCTGCAGAATTGGGCTACTTTTACACTGTTACCGTGTTTTTTTTTTCTTCCCCCTGGAACACTATTTTTACTGGGGAACCCAACTGGACTGCGATTGGGCTAGTTTTGGCCATGATTGGGCAGGTTTTGAATAGCAATTGGACTGCTTTTGTTACACAAACCTGGTAACCCTGGTGCATAACTCGTCAAGTCACTGTGGCTATGGACATGAATGAGACCTCATATCAAGCAGCCTGTTGCATAGGGATATGTTGTTCCCTAAGTGATCAGACTTAGATTTTTTTGGCACCATATCAAACTGATAAAAAAAACTAAAAAAACATTGTCTTACTTTGAACAATGGACCCAAGCCATGTTTTGAGAAGAATTTCAGAGAGACTTTGGGATGAGCTTTTCTCACTTAGAAAACAATAACAACTACATAGCAACTTTGTTATAAAGCAAATTTTCTCAGATACAGTATAGAATGTATTTTAGTTAAATTATATCACAGCTATTAAAACAGTGTAGTTGAGGTTGAGCTCCACAAACAGGGCAAAACTTCATATGCTTATGTGTGAAAGATAAAAAAGTAGTTGTTAACATCCCAATAGACCTTAGCTGACATTTTGTATTTGTAAAGAACGTGCTACCACCTGTCCTACCATTTTTTTTTTTACACACGAGTAAAATTCATTGCCGTATTCCAGGCAATGGTGGGAAGTTCCAAGGATGTCTAAAGTGTTTCCCCCCACTGCTGTTTTGGGAATACAAACTGAAAGCAAAATGTTTAGAGTGAAACCTCACTCAACTCCTCTGAGGACTGCTGCATGTTTGTCTTGTTAGGATCGAAAGTTTTCAGGCGAAAATTCACCCGTTCAAATGTCAGTGTGTTTTCAATTTATACTGTTTTAAAAAAGGAAATTCATCTCAAGTGAGGAAATCTCCCCAGAGGAGTGGACTAGCGAAGAGCACGACTGATCCAGCTGTATGAGCTACTCACGGGAAATGTGCGGCTGAAGTAAATGACACGTTATACTCTCACCAGATCGAGGACATGCCGTTTGCCTTTTCCTCTGCATTTCTGACATGCTTGAATTGTCATCAGCTCAATAAAGTACAGGTCATGAAATTACGATGCTGTCAATATGTTGCTCGTTTGGCATTTTTAGTGTCTCCACATTACTCCCCCTCCACCCTCTCTGGTAAATTATAAGCATCCCCATTGACCAACTAAAAATATCTGTCCCTAAAGTGAACCATATGTGCGGTATTGCATAACTGACCATATGAAATATCCTGACCATAGCTGAATTTAGAACAAAGTCGTATTGGTAATGTGAAAACTGCATGCTACCTCAGTTTTGTGGGTAATTTAGATCTGTTAACACATGCTCTGATTGGTTAGGTCCATAAAAACACTTTTTTTCCCTTTTTTTTCCCTTTGACCCTGAAGATGTTCTCAGGAAGTGTTTTCATCACAGGTTATTCCAGGTTTCCTTCAGCTCAACACATTCAGGCAGAAGAATGGGGTCTCCATCTTGGCTCAGCTGAGCATTTCCTACCCTTGGTCTGTGGCTGACAGAAATAGACTGTCCTGTATTTGGATTCAGCATTAGCTGCTGCCCGTTCTGATAAAACTACAGTGTTGACAGAGGGTGACCAGTGTTGACACCTCTTTCCCCAGTGTTATTGTTCTTCTTCCTGTGATATTTTCAGCTGTTGTCCACCTAGGTGAGAAGGTTGTGATGGGCCAATAAGTGTCTATCCCATTTATAATCTATATTCTCACACCTTATGAAAAAACACCCTCTCTTTTTTCCTCACACACTGCCTACAGTACTTGGACAGCTTTTTTTAGGCATCAATATGCTCCCGACGCAAAGGCTCAAATTCAAAACCAGTTAAATCAGTCATAATTTACTTATGTTGTTCCAAACTCATTTGATATTCTTTCTTCTCCACAACACAAGGAAATAATGAATATCTGGTTAAGTATCTGGTTTTGCTGACACCCATTCACAGGTCTGCAAAAAAGTCCATGCAGCTTATTTGGTCATTTTCTGAGTGCTCCGATTGGATTCAGTGAAAATCAAACACAGTAAATTTGTGGTGGCTGCTATTTTGTGCTGCAGGTATGACATTTTTGTAGGCCAAAACCTGGAAATGAGCATTTCTAGTTCCATCGTCTTTAAGTCAATGGATTTTTCAAATGGGTTTTCAGTTAAAAGGCTTAAATTAGGTCTGTGGTTAACACAAGTTCAAAATGATTATGATGTAAAATACATCAGTAATACATTCTACTGATTTTTGAAGCTTTTACTTGTCTTGAAAAAGGCAGTTGCTTACAAGTTGCTTAATGGGACTTCAGAGGTCGCCAGAGACATTAAACGTCATCAGCCGAACAGATAAACTCGTCTACTCACTAGTCCACTTTCACAGCCTCGTTCTGTTTATAACGCGCACTTGCCATTCTAGCTATTCTAACTTGAATTTGCAGGGGAAACTTAAAAAAAAAAAAATCTGAAAGAGCTTAGTGATGTTGATGCTGAAGTTATGTAACCGTGGTGTAGTTTGTTTATAGCCTACTTTTAGATTTTACTTCTAGCGATTGTATGTTTTTAAGCATATTTTCAATTAATTATAATATGTGTGCATTTGTGAATATTTGATGATGAACAAAACACTCAAGAATCATAAACTTTTGTTGGTCACAGAGCTTATTTTCTGCTACAATCCAAAAGCCAATGGAAAATCCTGTTGGGGGTTTTGTCGAGGGAACCAGGTTGATGCTAACTTCTGGGTTGACCGCTCTATTCCTCTCCTGTGTGCCATCTAGTGTTTTACACGCCAGTCCTGAATGGTGGTTGGCCCATTGCCATGAAAATGTCAGAAGAGGATGAAGAATCTGACCCCTACTGGAATGGAGTGTGAAGCACTGGATGGCACAAAGTAGAGTAGTGGCGGCAACCATGATTTGGCTTTTGAAATTGCTTGCCAAAATTTTTTCATTTTTGAGTCTTCAATATTTGATTAATTGTATAGCCTTAAAGTCCCCTTGTAGTCAATCATTTTTGATCACCAAAATTACATATTTAAAAGTGTTTTCCTTGAAAAAATGTTCCCCATAACTTAAAATATCTTAAATGTAACTCTACAACCTTGCCTCATTTAATATATGCGGTTCTATGAATATGCAAATTAGCCCCACCTCCACTCACTCACACCAGCTCAGAGATCCACTCGTTGACGATCCCACGTTGACCTGATTGGTTACAATGTAGTTTGTGATGTCAGAAATAGGGATGTCAATTTTCACAAATTCCCATGATCGATCGTCGTTTAAATTAACGATCAATTAATCGATTAATCGTTAGCCTTAATACTGCATGACAGGGTCTGCAAATGCTGCTCAAAACCAGGCCTACATGTTCCTCACCAAATGAATGAGAATGGTTTTTAATCTAAATAAAGGGCTAGTAGGATTGTAAAATGTTTCGATGTGATTGATCATTTATTTAAATTAATTATTTGAGTTATCAAATAACGACTAATACAATGTGTCACCAACGGCGTCTCAGATGCGTGCTTGTCAGAATGTGTGACTGTCGTGGACGTGCTCTTCCTGTACTGGAACAACGCGCTGAAAACAGCAACTAAACCCAATGAATTCACAACGATTTAATAAAATGGTGTTCTCATGTTTTGTAATATGACAGTCCCAATCATCGTTATTATTAGCCGTGCATTGCTGTTTGAGCTGCATGCGCTGAATAAATACCGGTATGGAGCACTTAGCTAGCGCGTTATTTAACTCAAAGAAACGCATCCTATGTGAGATTAATAAATAAAAGACAAAATAAACATAATATTACAAATTATATCTGCACAAAATTACGATAATGCATAAGTGAATTTGAACTAAGTTACGTGCCATTCAGAAAGACATGTTGTGGACGCGCTCTTCCTGGAGCAATGCGACACAGCAACTAAACAAAAATAATTCAGTGTTTTTTACAATATTGTTCTCTTTATAATGTTATGTAATATGACAGTCCCATTAGTCATTATTAGTCGTGCATTGCTGTTTGAGCTGCGCGCGCTGAAGCTGAAGAGGATCACCATACATTTTTAACCAAATGCATCCTTTTTGAGATAAATCAGATATAGACAGGCCTACACAAAATAAACAAAATATTACAACTTACATTTGCACAAAACAAAAGGCTGCGAATGCACACACAAACTTATAGTCATGATGGTGTAAAATTGTCCCAAACATAACTCTGGCACGCTCGCTTTACATGTTTCGCGGTTGAGCAGAACTAACGTCCATGAACCTGCTTAATCGATGATCGATACATTTTATCGATTAAATGTATTATCGACAATTAATCGATCGTCGATTAATCGTTAACATCCCTAGTCAGAAACACCAGTGATTTCACTGTTTTTCACAGTTTTTCACAGTTTTAAGGAGAAAATACTCAGCAATGGTGTTTACGTGAATTTGCACATGGTTTTTCTTAAAGCACATTAAAAACACCACATAGACATATAAACACCATTAAAAGCTTGATTTTCACCACAGGGGGTCTTTAACTTAGTAGCCCTTTGAAATCAATTCAGTTTAAGAAATACGTTTCTGCTGTTACAGCTTATGTGCTGTTACACAACCCAGAGCAATCATAGTGGCGGCTCTTCCTTTGTCCTCTAACTAGGGCAGCAGTCCTCTGCCTTTTATGGCTGTCATTAAACAGAGATGCAAGTAACAGAACACAGCACAAGGCAGATAAGGATCTAATATGGTTGTTCTGTCCTCCATGCTTTTAGCCACCGAACTGATTCTTAGCAGGTCAAGCTGCAGATCTTGTGTCTTGTTTGCGGAGTGGACGTGCCACTCATTTCTCACATGAGGACGAACTTTCGCTGACAAGGCCAGCTGTGTAATTGAAAGCCCTCTGACATCATGACTGGTAGAACACGACGGAGTGCCATTGTCACTTGACTGAGAGCTAATTTAAGGAAAGGGTCTGTGTTCTCTGTGATATTACTCAGCTGTTTGACGGTTGGAAGAGTGCAAGCTCAGTTTGGAGAACTCGTTCATGTGACTCGTGTCAACTTTATCCATTGGAGCGAAGCGGCAAGCTAACGTCTTGTCAGCAGGTGAAGCATTGTAATGTGACGCTCAAAGTTCAGATAGGTTCAACTTTAGACTTCTTTCACTCACGTTTCGAAAAATAGCCATGAATATTATTGTATGATGTATTATTAATCCTTCAACTCCAAACTTGAAAAAAATCACTGGATCAACCTCGAATACAGTCATTTGACTTCATTTCCAAAATGGCGGTGACTCAAGTGACATAAAATTGGTTATCTTCAAGTAGAGGTAGGAGAATTCCAAGTTGACTGGAACAGTTTGAGGTTGGAAGTGGGAAATTTCAACTTCTTGTTTTCAGTGCAAATGTCAAAAGATGGAGGAGATGTAGATACATCCAAGTTACTTTGAAAACATCATGACTTAAAGGTGCATTGTGTAATATTTAGGAAGATCTGTTGACAGAAATGCAATATCATATACATAACTATGTTTACAGTGGTGTATAAATATATTACTTAATGAACCGTTATGTTGTTATTACCTTAGAATGAGCCATTTCTATCTACATACTAGGCCTGTCACGATAACAAAATTGCTGGACGATAAATTGTCCAAGAAATTATTGCGATAAACGATAATACTGATAATAAATAATAATATTGTCGTTCTGAGACCATTTTCATCTAAAATAATGATAATGGCATAATAATGCAGGTACACCTTTTGAAAGATCAATAAACTTTTATTTCTAAAGACTATTTAACACTGAAAACGGAAAACATTTTTAAGTATCCACAATAAATGAACAAAACAACCAAAAACAATAAAAGCAATGGACTCTCAGTCTCTGTTAACAAAAAATGCACTTGAATAAATACCAAAAACAATAAATAAAATGGATGTAGACAAAATTGCACTTCAAAAAATATAAACATTAGGCTTAGACATAAATAGTGATACATTCCATAACAGGCAAAACTGCCAGTAAGGACCTTTGTAAACAAACAAAAAAACAAAAAAGCCTCAACAGGCCATATACAAAAAACTTTTGAAAAATAATTTCGCCAGCATAAAACTTTGTTCAAATAAAGCAAAAGTGAATTGCAGTCTATGTCCACCAAGCGAGCGAGTGAGGGAGAGAGAGCGCGAGAGGTACGGGTGAGTGAGAGGGAGAGAGAGAGAGAGGGACGAGCGAGAGGTAGTGCTGCGCGAATGCGCTACGGCGCTCTGCATTAAAATACGATTTTAAATTGGCTTAGTAAAAAAAACAATAGTTTCGAAATTGAAAATCAATGTGTGGCGGTCAGCGTTGATATTGTGGCGGGCCGCCACAAATAAATGAACGTATGGGAATCCCTGTCATCAACGTCATCTTTTCCTGTCGGCCACCGTAACTTCTGTTGGATGCAATTCACAACCTCACCACTAGATCACTAAAAATTTTCATCGCTAAAAATTACATAGTGCACCTTTAAAAGAATTATAATTTGATTCCCGAACAAATGACTAAGCTGGTTCTTTTTAGTGAATCAGAAATATATAGGCTAGTGCAACCAGCCTGATTCCTGAACTTATTTTGATTCTTGATTCATTTGACTTATTCCAAATCAAGAACTGTAATGACTAAAATGAATTTAAACATGAATTGTTAATTGTCCAGATTTTGACCTTGTGTTCTTTGCTTCTGTATGCTCCAAACAGACATTAAGTACAAATACCTCTTATCACAGTCATTGTTAAAGAACCAATCCCTTGCTACCCCGATCCCTTGTTTGGGCTCCATAGTGTTTCATTTTTGGTGTTTGTCATCAGATAACAGAATCCAATAACCGATCGTTGTAACACATTTTAGCATGAGTTTATTTTCCAGCTGTGTGAAACATCTTGTTCTAGAGCTCCCCACCAATAGCCTTCTTCCTGAACTACTTCAATGACCTTAAATGTTAAACATAAGCTAATATTTACAGTAAAAATAAGATTGCAGTCCAGTTGATCAGACCGAAACAGTTGTTGTCTGTCTGGATGGTCTGTCTTGTGAACTAAATCATGCACGTGCAAAACACTTCAGACTGAGGCTTGGGTTTTGTAGTATTTGAATCAATGCCAGACCCCAGCCTCTTTAGCTAAGAGCCTCGGGACACTCGAATAATAACAGCCTCGGGAACAAAGGGGATTGATGTAATACTATAATAATATACAACATCTTCTCCACAATTATAGACCGTGTCATATTAAATTTAAGGCAAATGAAAATTAAGCTGTGAGGAATAGAAGAACAGTATATTCACTTGGTTGTACATTGTCATTTGTGCCAAATTACAGCATCTTTCCTGTCTAAAGTCCATTTTGGGTCTTTGTGGCACTGCTCTCCCACATTTTCAACCCATGTATGCACTCTCATTATTTGTTTATCTGGATTTGGCTGGGAATTTATCGCATACTTTGAATATTTTCATATTTTCCTGTAATTTTCTTGGAACCTTTCCCAATCTGACAAGGGAAAGGAGCATCCCACTCTTCCGTCTTCGCCTGCCAGCGTTCCAGATTTCCTGCCGTCTATTGTGGCTGCAGCGGGATGCTAACATCCTGGTTCAAGCCCTGAGGTCAATCCAACACACTACATATCGCTCTGCCTTTCATTTTTGCTGTCCCTCTCGCTCTTGTTCCTTCTCCCATCACCCTTTATCATGTTTCCACCCACTCACCTAATTACTTTTGCCTATCTGTAAGTCAAAAGTTGTCTTTGTGCAGTATGCAGTAGTTCCCCAATTCTCTTTCATCTTCATCCCTGACTTTCTTTGATTTGTCCTTCTCCTGTTCTTCCTCCTCTCTCAACTGCCAGGCCGCCATTTGTGATCCAACCTCACTGTGCCTGCCAAGCCACTTTGAACTCGAGCACTAACACAGCAGATGTACTTAGTCGAATGACTTGTTGTCTCTTATCTCTTTACCGCTTGTCAGGAGAGTCTTTCAGAAGCATCTATTCATTGCCTGCACTTTCATTTACATTAAAGCTTTTGGCAGACGTTTTAATCTAAAGTGACTTTCATTGCATTTGATCAGTTCTTGGAAATCGAACCCATGACCTTTGCATTGCCAGTGCCATGCTCTACTGCAGTTGTTTCCAATCCTGGTCCTGGAGAACCTTCTGCACTGCACATTTTAAATGTCTTCCTAATCAAACACACCTGATTCAACTCATCAGCTCGTTAGTAAAGACTCTAAAACAGGGGTGTCCAAACTCGGTCCTGGATGTCCACTGTCCTGCAGAGTTATGGCTCCAACTTGCCTCATCCTACCAGTCTGGAAGTTTCTAGTATGCCTAGTGAGACCTTGAGTAGCTGGTTCAGGTGTGTTCAATTAGGGTTGGAGCTGAACTCTGCAGGACAGTGGCCCTCCAGGAGCAGGGATGGACACCCCTTCTCTAAGACCTCAAATATGTGTGCTATATAAGAGAGACACCCAAAATGTGCAATGTTGGGGGTTCTATAGGAACAGGATTGGGAACCACTGCTCTAAAGTTTGAGCTTCAGGAAAGCTACTGTGCTTCTGAAATCTTACATCAGTCACTCGATAGTTGTGATGTGCAGAAATACATATTTTTGCAAATTGATACTTGACTTGATTCAATCCAATTCAAAAGCTTTCGATTTCAGTATGCAAATTCAATAAATGTATTTTTATTGCATCATATTCAACACAGACTGCAAACTTACAACTCATGTTGAATGATCTGTAAATCTGTATGGGCAATCTACAATTAGTCTGCTTGGATATTATCCAGATTTATTTATTGGGATTTTCTGTGTAACAGAATTGATATGGAGGGGCTTTTGGAAGGGCACTGAGGCACTCGGTGGCGTTTCCTGCCTTCTGATGAGAGGATGTACTATCTGAAGTGGCACATCCTGCATATGATCACACACTAGCCAATTTGCACACTGACGTACCTTAACAGCCTCATACTGCATTCCAGTAATCCCTGTCAAAACATTGAAAGGTGTTTGAAATGATTTTCAACAACCCCAATTTCAATTCCTGTGAGCTTCTCTGTGCAAATGATGTCATCTCTTATGGTAACCATAATTTAGTGGTTGCTTTTGTGCGGACTAGATGTTCTGGTAATGTCAGACTCTTGTGTAGAGTGAAGTCTAACAGTGTTTGTTTGTTTTGGTGCTTTTACAGTTCTGCCAGCCTGGTGGATGGAGGCTGTCTCGTGAAAGGAAACCCCCGACATTCTTTACAGTGGTGCTTACAGACATAGATTCAGAACGACACTACTGCTCCTGTCTGACCTTCTTTGAGGCAGAGGTCAACCTACAGGTGAGATTAAGGCCATATTTTTTTATTGTAAGGGTCTACTTGTATAAACTGTATGAGCTAGTACCAAAATTTATTTATGCCAGAATAATTTCGCAATTTTTTGTTTTGTTGAAAAAACAACAACCTTTTATCAGTTCAAATTTGGCAAGCATCATCATGTGGAAGATACAACAAATACAATTTTTAGTTATTCAACCAATCATTCAATTGAATTCACATGTATTTGTAGTGCTCTTTTCACAATACATATAGGTTCAAAGCAGCTTTACATAAAATGCATGTTTCTACGTTACAATTTAGAGTAATCTGTCGACGGGTGACTGTCAAAATAATGTCTATGGGCCCTATTTTAATGATCTGAAACGCAAGTGTCAAAGCGCAAAGCGCAAGTAACTTTGTGGGCGGATCCCGGCGCTGTTGCTATTTTCCAGGCGGGATTAATGACTCTTGCGCCCGACGCAAGTTTAAAAGGGGTCTGTCTGAAATAGCTTCATTATTCATAGGTGTGGTTTGGACGTTACGTGAAATAAACCAATCAGAGCGTCATCCAACATACCCTTTAAGAGCAGGTGCGCATGTTGCATGGCGGATTGTTATTATTATGGCGCATTTACCAGGCGCGCTTCAGAATCGGTTCACAGCCGAGGAGATCAATGTTCTCGTCAGGGCCGTAAAAGAAAGAGAAGTGACATTGGGGATGGGACAAACCCACCCAAATCAATAGAAAAAAATATGAGAAAGCTCAACTTAACTGGTAAGTTAAAGAGTAAGGTTTTTAATGTACTTACATTATGGTAAAGGTGATTTCGCAGTCTTCAGATTTTTTTTTTTTTCCTGGTTCTTGACGGACAAACTAATTTGTCAGATGTCCTTATACATATGTGTCTTGCCAGTAATGGGCAAACAGGTCTGATCCGTCATTACTACAGCTTGCCTGAAAAATTTTATGTAAATGTATAAGCTAGATTTATGCCTATTTTTTCACATCTTCATGGACACCACAATGATTTCCCTCGTGTGGTAATATTTTTCCTTGTTATAATGTATGATTTTCAAAAATAAAAACTGCTGCATCTGTGTTGATGAGAGAATCAAAGTGTATGCGAGGTGTGCACGCTATACATTATGGTCAAGCAAGCGCCCTTAAAATAGCATAATGAACAACGCGCAACGCGCCACTGACTTTAGACTAGGTTTTTTCTGGTCAGTGGCGCAATTGTTTTATAGAACAGCAAAATAGCATGAGGGAAAGTTTGCGCCGGAACACGCCTCCTCTTTGCGCTGAACCGCCCCGGGGAGCGCAAGTGTATTTCTTAGTTAACCGACTTGTGTCTGTGGAGGGAAAAGTCCGCTTTGCGCGGGTGCAAAATAGGAATGATACATGCGTCAGTGTACAAAGTCATTTGCGCCGGGTGCATTACATTTCGAGCAAGAAATGTAATGTGCTTTTGATTTAATATAACTGGAGTGCAAGGTTTTGTGTGCATTATTAGATACATTATTAGATACAGATGTGTCTCTAATCTAGATTCAAACTGGGAGTGTGAGTCTGAGCCCTGAACATTATCAGGAAGGCTATTCCAGAGTTTAGCATTCCAAATGCGAAAAGGCTCTTCCTCCTTTAGTGGATTTCGATATCCTTGGTACTACCAAAAGTCTTGAGTTTTGTGGTGAGAATGTGGTGGATTGCAGTGCGATAGAAGATCAGTTAAATACACAGGAGCTAAACCATTTAGGGCACTGTAATTCAGTAGCAATACTTTGTAATTGATACAGAACTTAACAGTTAGCCAGTGTAGAGATGATAAAATTGGGGTTATATCATCAAAGAATCCATTTATATATGCATTTATACATCTAATGAAAATTAATCTGAGATACTCTTTGCTCATTGCCAGTGAAAGTTCTTCAATTGGTCTTTATGGCCTAAAAAAAAGACCAGAGTACTTTCAAAATATTTTAAAGTTGATTGAGGTGAGAAAGTCAGTATTTCTAAGGATAAAGGCAACCAGTCTGGGAACTTTTCAGTGATGGCAGCTGCGACCAGGATGGACAATATTTTGCTGCTTTTTCTTAAAGTTCACTGTCCATAGAGGAGAAGGAAAGAAGAAGCGCTGTAAGAGAACCCCAAGGGGTTGCGGTTGTAGGACAGCTATGTAAAGAATTCAGCTGTGATTCCTGACTTTTGCCCAGTGCCCACCAGGGTTCCAACCTCAGCCCCTCATGAAACTAGACTAAACTAGCTCCTGTAGAAGATTATCAGTTGCCCCACATTGTGAGAGAAAAAATGTTGAGCGTTAATTTTGTTTTTCCTGTGCTGAGAAGTTTCAGCATAAAGTGAAAGTCCTGGAGTGCAAGGAACCGCGCATCCCCTATAAATTTGTATCCTTGACTGAAGTAGTCTACTGTACTGGGCAGGATTGGTAATAAGGGTCAAGCAGGTACTAGCACAATTTAAGGCTGGAATACACTACACAACTTTTCAAATCTGAACAGAAACACTAGGCATACACTTGCCAACTTTATAATTGGTTACAAAGAAAAACTGGGCTCCGTATACTAAACGATTGAGGTTCAGGACACAACAAATTCACACAGAGACCATGCACCTTGTTGCCAGGAGACGCAAGGCAAATGCAAACAATATGAGTTCTAAAATCGACTCAAAATATCAAAAGTAGGGCTGCACGATTTGGGGAAAATGTCATATTGCGATTATTGAGGTCGATATGCGATTGCGATTTAATAAACAAATGGTTTCATGAGTCAACTTGCTTGATTCTTGCTTGATTTTGAAAGCAAAATGCACACACAGATTAGTGATAATTCTGAAATGGTTATTTCTCAACTCAAACTAGCAACAACAACTAAATAATTGATAACATCTATAATGATCAATAAGCCATTGAGGTCTGGAAAAAATTAATCCACCCCCATTTAAAACATTAATTATAGCCATCCACCATTACAGTGATTCCACAATTGAAAGCTATAATTTTTTCAAAAACATTTATTAGGCTTCAAAAAATTTAACAGCTTTTAATTTAAGTGAACTTAATAATACTCACATAAACCCATAAAAAAGTATTATTTACCTGTGCCCTTCCTGTCATGTAGGACATATACAGAAATTTAAGTTATCAAACAGTCTGCACTGCATAAATTATAAATTATATATAGACTAATCCTTATTAAAGCTACACAAGTTCTTTAGTCAAGAGCAGTGAGTAATTTTCTTTGTTCTTTGATTAACTTTACTGACAGAAAGCTTTGGCTGCTGGCCCTTTAAGAGCAGCCGTTGTAGAGACGCGGATCTCACACGCGCCTCATTCTCGCACAACTCTTTACGTCCATCATAAGACTGCTCTTATGTTATGAAGATACTCGACAAACGACATTTTGGCATAATTGTGTGTGTTATTGTTCGTTCAAGCGGAAAGATAACTATTCCAGTCTGTGCATGCGCATGGGCACGCGTCTTTCTGTTCTGTGAGTCACAGTCGGACATTCACAGGCTGCGCGCTCTCTTTTGATTTGTCGCGCATTAATGGTTTGAACTTTAAAGCATTCGCACGAATAAGAGCGGGATCATGTAACACTAGCCAAAGGATGACAAAAAATAACAGATGCTGCGTTAATTGCGTTAACAGCCCTAATTTGTTTATTTTACATAAAATCGCAGCATTTTGCGTCATATAATCGCATAGGCTTGACATCGCGATTACGATTGCGATATGATTAATCGTGCAGCACTAATCAAAAGTGTTAGATATTCTATGACTGGATAAAATCATAGTATGAAGCTACTAAAATCCGAGTCTGTGCCCATTATAACTCTAATTACTGCACCGATAGATGCCGACCAAAGGCAATAAACATATTGTTGGATCAGTGTGTCACCCCTGTTGCCGTTTGGTGTTGGACGGCATTTGTTCTCGCTAATTGAACGTGTTTGGTCAGCATTTGTCACATCGTGGAATGTCTGAGAAGTGACGAACTGTAATCTGGTGATTGTCTGCACTGGTCGGCATCTGTCAGTGCAGTGTGAATTGATACACTGCGTGATTTTCTATGAAATCTTTCAACTCAAATCGGCATACTGGCTCCAACTTTTGACAACTAGTCTCGACTTGTCCAGACTGTAAATCAGGGCAAAAATCTGGGATTAATCTTTAATTGCCAGGGCTTTCCTCTCTAATGTGGCAAACCGATGCAGCGTGGAAGTCAGCCTCGAGCTATTGAAGATTAGGTGCTCTGATAAAGAAGAGCACTGAAGCATATCTCTGATTCATCCACCTCTGGGCTAAATGGAGGATTTTTTTTAAATGACATTTTGACATGACGTGAAGGCCAAGTATGGTATCCCATACTCGGAATTTGTCTTCTGCATGTAACCCTTCCGAGTTAGTGCACACACATTAGGGGCAGTTAGTAGTGAACTCTGCAGAACGTGGATACACTAACCCAGAGCAGTGGGCAGCCATTCACTGTGGCGCCTGGTGAGCAATTGGTGGTTAGGTGCCTTGCTCAAGGGCACCTCAGTCATTTCCTGCAGGTAGAATCAAACCCGCAACCTTCGGGTTACCAGCCTGACTCTAACCATTAGGCCACGACTGCCCCCAGGCGTATAGAGAGTATAGCATGCCATTTTCTGTAAATTATGTTATCCAGGTTTATCAGTTGTTTGGCAGAAACATGTTGACTTATGGACCTACTTTTTCTGAATGTCCAAATAAATTACAAATGGATACCAAGTTGCTTGAAGGACACTTGCCAAGTTTCACCCCTAGAGGGAGTCTGTAATGAGGAGAATTTCGTAATAACAGTTTGGATAAGGAAGTTAAAATTTGACATGCCTTTTCTTCGCTACAAGTGCTAACATACTACAATATCAGTTGGACAGATGAACAAAAAATGATTGCTGACTAGGGTTGGGCCGATGTCTGACAGACATCACGATGTTTAGCCGGCATTGCGATTCCCCCCCCCCCCCACACACACACGTTTCCATGGTGACGCTTCATGCTTGGTACGTGATTCACCACAGCCAAAATAGCGCTGTATGAAAGATGAAGCACTTTTATTTATAAATATTAACAAACTTGCTTACCATGTCATCAACTATCTTCTATTCCAATTCTCAAATATGTGTAAGTTAGTTTGTTTTGTTGTTTAAAAAAACTTTTATAAATGATCTTTATCTGTAACGTGAGATGGGCGCCGTCATGTTTGTTTGGGCCGCAGTTCAGAGATTCCTGTCTGTTGGATTTATTACAGCGCGTGAATTCATCAGTTTCTCCCGAAAAACATGAAAGTGGCCGGTGAACTGGGAGAAAAATAGAGTTGACTTTATAGTTATTTTCACCGTGTGTCTGATATGAATAAAAAACGTCGCCAAATATATTTGAATGGTTTGTTATTGCTGCTTCCATAGATACCATTGTGTATTTTACAAACTATAAATGTATTGTTATTGCAATAAATTATATGTATTTAAATGTCTGAAACCTAAAATAAACATTATGTGGTTAAAAACACTGAACAGTTGTGATATAGCCTATGACAAGCACTGAGTACGTCCGTCTTTGGCTCAGCGCCAGCCATAGCGCGAAAGCACAGTTTGAATCTGGCAGTGATGTCACATCACTGTACATTCGCTCCTTAGTGGTCAGCTGCTGCACAGTTTGCCGAAATCGAAATTGCTGATGAGATATAGAGGAAAATATCTAGTGGAAAATGAGAATGTTACCCCCCCTCCCGATGTCATCGTCCATCGCTATGTTTCACTGTAGACATAGTCTGATACCAAATTGGTAGACATCGCCCAACCCTATTGCCAACAGCAATTACATTTTATCAGACATATGCATTTCTTACAGGCCTCGCTGTAGATCTACTAGGCTATATAACATGTTTCAACACATCTCAGCATGTTTTTTGGTAAATGGTTGGTCAACAATTGTATCCACAGCCTCTGTTCTGCCAAATTTGCCAGTACATTGCATCCTGCTTACCAGGTCTTACAGAATGCTAGAACAGTAATTCATCATATCATCTTTCTGATAGCACACATAGATTTCAATGAGGACAGCTGTTCAACCCTACTGTTAGCCAAAAGTGCTTTTGGGTTTTATTAGGGGCCAGGCGCTGAAGGTGCGTATTGTTTACCTTGGAGTTCTTCTTATTTTTCTACTTTCTCTGGCTGGGAGTCTATGGCAGCACCTAGATACATTTGGAGGAAAGTTGTAAAATGAAGCATATTGATCAGGGTTAGTGTTTATAGTGTTTTCTTGCCACTCATGTTGCAATGTTTGTCCAAATTGTCACCAAATTTGAGTCTGATTTTTGAGTTCGATGTTTGGGCTATTCTTTCCTGTTATTGCTATTCTTTTACAATTTGCCTGAAGAATGATCAGCTTTTTTTTTTTGCCATTATAATTTTATGTTGTCTCTCATCATGTTACGTTTCCAACAGGTAGAAGGTGGTGATAGAGGAAAAGGTTTAGTCTAATATCCCAAAGGTTAAAGGTTCAAATCCCTCATATGGTTGTCTATTGTCCAACCTCTGTTGTCATTTAAGTCTTTGCATCATACTTTTGGTACAGAACCTACTTGTTACCGTAATTGCTACCTCCAGCTATATTTCTCCTTAATGCTTTGCACTTTTTTGTGCATGTCATGTCAGTAAATTTGACCACATTCGATTACTGTGTCTAAGTGCCTAAAAGGTTTTTCATAAGATGACGGTGAGATTCCGAGTAAAGCCATGATGTGCATTAGTCAAGCTCCTCAGTTCAAGTTTATGCCGCTGCGGGAAAATGCAACACTGCTGTTGTTTTCTAGGAGAAAATTTTATTGAGGCCATCCTTAAAAATATTCTTGTTTGCCGTAACCCGACCGACCCTGTCAATTTAGGACCGACCCAATTATTTATTTTTTTCCCCTTTTAGTCCGACCGACTTGCCGGTTGTAACTTGCGTTAAGACCGACCGATTTTTTTTTACTCTTCAAACTAATACAAATTAAACAAAATAATATTAATTATATTTTAGTTAGTATTGTGAAAGTTGCTTATGCCTACATACAAACGTAGGCTACGTTCTTTCTTTTAAATAAAAAGCCGTGCTGCGTCATCGTCATCTATGATTGTTTACACTTTCAGTAACATGCACCCTGTCACAAGCGCAGCAGTCGGTCATCTGTAAAGTGTTTATACATTTATAAATAAATCAGGGAGTCAGGGAGCTGACTATCGCGCGAAATGTAAAAGGCTGAATAACATGGCCTGGCCATGTTACGGAATCTATCTGGTCCTCCATTTATCTTCATGAATCAAGTAATGCTAGTAGAGTAGCGAATTATCAATCTGGTAGCTACACTAACATGCTAGTTTACGATGGTTATAATAAATAATCTTTCAGGATAACTATCCTAATGTCAGCAGGCTGATATGTTTGTGTATTTATTTTTACTCTGGCTATAATGCAAATCGATTTTCAAATTTGCAGATTCATCTATGGTAGCTTGATATTATAATATTGACGATATATGAATATTACCTACCACACAAACATTGAATTGAATTAGCATATCAGTTATGTAAAACAGTAGACAATAGGCTACTATAATGACGCTGTCTTGTAAACGTGAGCTACGCGATCTTTTGACGTTTGAAAAAAAATAAAACCCATGAAATTATATTCATATGACATGCTGAAATATATGCCAATGTACCTGGCTGGGATGAAGACATTTCACACGCAACGCTGGCAGTCTGCCCGCGAGAACTCAAGACAGTATCGGCTTGTCAACAAATGCACACGTGTATCGCCTGGTGTAACCATGACAGATTTTACGACAGTAGTAGAAGACAATACTGTTTCCCAACTGTAGGGGGACCCCGAGAGCATAAACCGCAAAAACGACATAGTGTTGCTTTAATGAGTGACAATGAGGACAGAACTAAACATTCAAACGTGGTTACACTTTAGATCTGGGATATTATTCTAATTTTATTTTAGATTTCGGCTTTCAAAGATTAGAAAAAAAGATATTTGAGATGAAACCATTACAACTCATTCTGTCTAGCGCAAGTTCCTTCCCTTCACAGCGATGCGCTGTCATTTCTTCCTAAAACAAAAAACGTACCGTCAGAATCAGCACGATCGGTGATTGTTGTAAAATGCAGACTCTACTATTGCTAAATCGCGGACGTGTTTAATCATTAAAAGAGCTATTAAAAGCACAAAAATCTGCGCAAGAGACGCTGTTCACAAGGCGACGCGCGCTCCGAAATGGACTGCAACGAGACAAGAAAAGTATACTTAACTTTGGGCTTCATGTGCGCATCTAAACTATCAAATATACATAAAACATTCACTGAAACACAGTTTATGTCTTAAATGGACGTAAATTGTTGGGAGAAAATGATGGTGCATCAGTCACCTATCAGATCTGCACTCGGTCTTAAAGGGGCAGCGTAAAATAAACCTGTGACGATTGAGCCATTAATGCGAATCAAACTACAAAAGGCAGAGAAAATCACTCATAGCTCTTGAATCAATAACTTAAACTTTAATAAGCATTAATCTATCTATGATAAACTATGCAGTGTTATTTTACATTTGATTACTAAATTAAATTTCTTTTCAGACAGAAACACTTACCTGAAAAGTAATTTTAGACCTTCCTGAAATTAAAGCACTGTGTATATAATTTGTATCTTTGTTTAATTGTATTCTTTTTTTGAACATTTGTTTGTACTTGTTTTTGCTTATCGTATCCTATCTCATGTATAAAACAAAAAAGCCTGCACACTGCTGCATAACAAATAGCCTAGATATTTTATTTGTTTTGTTAAAGCATTGATTTTTCTTTTGCTATAGATATTTTACATTTCAAAATATAAAGCAAATGTTAATTATTACCCGAATGTAAAAAAAAAAAAAAAAAAAAAGAACCGATAAGAATACCGTTAAAGTACCGGATCGATAAGCAGTATCAGTAAGAGTAGTAATACCGTTAAAACCTTAATGATACCCATCCCTAGTAATGATGCAGTATAAAATGTTCGCGGTCACCGTTCAAAGTCATATGGGTTTGGGCACCATAATAAATGCATTCTAAAAAATGCATTAAAACATCTCGACACCGCTTTAACTTGGCACAAAGTTTTGGAAAAACTGTGCCCAGATCTTTTCCTCTCCCTTCTCCCCTGTCTAACGGTGATCGTGTCGACTGACCCTGAAGGAAACCACTAAAATGTTGGTGGAGGAAACTCAAACTATTGAGGACGTCCTATAATTTGACCCTAAAATCAAAGTGGTTTCTTTTAAATTGAAATTTCAAAGTGAGCCACCACCACCGGCCTTTTTTTTTTTTTTACCAAAAATGTGTTTTAGGTGGACAGATCAATACAGTACACAGAACATGTAGGATGTTGGAAAATAACAATGTCTTTTCTGTTAACCAAATGCTTTTTAATATTTGCTATTACTTCAATGCCAGTGAACAAGCGCGCCGTTATTTGTTGCTTAGTGACGTGTGTTCAAGTAAGCCAGAAATGTGCAGATTCTGCGCAATACGCTGTATTTAATATATCATGAGGACTCACAAGTTGCGTATTTGCGCTAAATCGGCACAGATTTGGTTCCAGAGTTCATTTTTACCCTTATTTGGCGGGTTGGAGGGTGTTAATTTCAATCCCTGAATGTTGCACTCCTGTTTGTCATTGTGCACGAAACTTCACGCCAATAAATCATCAGAAATATTGCTGACTTGTGCGCGTCTCAAGCGCCCTCTTTGCGTTAGTCCTAATGCCTGTTAGTTGTCTGTGAAAAAAAAAAAAATTTACATTTTTTTTTTTACATTGAATCTTGAAAAAAAAAATAGACCTACCTACCGACCCTTTTTTTTTTTTTTTTTTTTACTGCAAACCAAAATATTTTTAAGGATGGCCTGATGTCTTCAAAAGAGTAGTGGATACTCAAGGTAATTGGCTTCACAGCTTTAAATCATTTAGAATGTCGCAACAGGCTCTTGTTCCTCAAAAAACAGGTCCAAAAACCATCACTGTTGTAGACACGACTGAATGACATTTGCCTTTTTGGAGAGTTTAATTATCAGCCACTTCAAAATGTCACCAAAGAACTCTCGAGAATGTATTCATTTTATTTATTTTATTTTTTTTTACCTGTGGAAGTGATGGCGTAATTGTGAGGAAAACAAGTTGATCACATTCCGACATTCCACGTCTATTGAGAGCACCATCCTAGTACCGGCAATGTGGCATTTTGTGTAATTAACCTAGTTCAACACTCAGGATGTGGTGGTCATCATGACCGAAACTTAGCATTTCGATGCTGTGAATCACATTAATTTGTTAAGCAGACTGCTTACTGTTTAAATGATTCGAAGTTTAATGGTTTCCTTTGCAGATTCACTATGAATCAGCCTGTTTGCCACAAGCATCTACATGGATGCCAGCATGCTGATTTACTGTTAACTTCCTGTTGCTTTACTTGAGCACAAATAAACAAACTCATGACAGGATAAAGAATGTGTAATTAAACGGTCAATAAAAGCAGGAATTCTTTGTATTTAGAGGCTGGTGGTTCCAGAAGGTTACAAAACTGTTTGGCAGGAACTTCAGCACGTCATGTCTTTGAGCTTTGATGACCCCCAGCTGTTGGCTGGCGCTGTCTTCCTCTCTGTCCCCTGTCTCTATCGCTTTCTGTCTTTCTCTTTCTCAGTGAGACTGTAAATCTTCTTTATTTATATTACATCCTTAACTACTGAGCCGAGATTAAGAGAGAAGACCACCCATGAAGAGTACTTCACAGTGTCATCAGGCACATTAAGACTGACGAATCATTCGTAATCGCAACTTCACTGCCTTAATGTCTTCGGAAAGGTCTTTTCAATCTGTCTGCTTTTGTCTCCTCCTCACTGTTTTTCTTTGATACACTTATCCAGAAGTTCGTAATGCAGGGTGACTTCTTTCACATAGTGACCATGATAGCCCATTATCTCAATATGCTGTATGTCTCCTGGGACTGTTTTCCTTACGTCACGTGAATAGATGCTAGATGGTCTCTTCTTAACCCGTGGAGTGTCTATCTGCGTCCCAGTTCACATACTATTCATCCATGCCTCTAAATGGAAACCATTCAGCTTTTTGTTGGTCAATGCAGTGAAATTCCTAATCGCATGGATTCCTATTAAAATGACTGGATTTTGCCCACAGAAATTCGCCAAACAATAATAAATGTGTCTGCACCAGTCAACTGCGAGAGGCCTTTTTCTTTATTCTGATTTGCAGTCTCAGCATTTCTATCACATTGTTAAGTAACTACTTTTAATGAAGATGATTGTGTGTTGAGCATGTGCAACTCGCTTTCAGTTTCATTTGCGATAGTTTGCACATCGGCTTGCTGAAGAGATACTCAGCTACTCATCTGCAGCGCAGTAGTGCTGTTATATCTAGTTATAACATGTCATATAGCCTTTAACATGCTCTCACGTGCTTTTTTTATTTTTATTTTGGGAGGAGTCAAATTTACATATATGGTTTTAAGAACCAGATGCATTTACACTTGTCCAGTTTTATTTGGAATTTATCTCAAACTACCTCCTGAAGTAGTTTGAGTGATTGGATTTATATTTAAATCACAAAAGCATTTTGGCCTAGTCTTTTCTCGACCGGATAGCTAACCGATCAGAGAAAACGCATGAAGTGACCAGGTGTAAACGGTCACATCCAGGCAACATTAGAGTAAAATTCAATCAAGTTTTACCATTTATGAGTAATTTTACTGAAATGTTCACAGGAATCTTTAGTTCATTCCTATGAGTTAATAATAGTAACCTAGAGGCATGGAGCTTAGCGAAGATGTTGAGGGCACATATACGCTACAGTATAGTCCGTCCAAACACATTTTATGCATCCATTAAGTTTTCTCGGGGTCAGTATAATCACCCTGAACTGTATGTGGTAGTCTTGGAGTAAAGTCACTGAAAGTACACAATTCTCTTTTATGGGCTTCTTTTAATGCATTCAATGTTTTTAACACATCTGCAGGACCAAGCATTTCAGGTGTTGCGTACTTTCCTAAAGCTACACCATTAAGCCCACTTAAGGTAAAATCATGACACACTGAAAGATATTTTTCTTTTATCAGATTGGAAGAGGCAGCATTGGAATGTATTTTTCTTCATAATTGAACCAAATCCTCCCAATAAGCTTGAAATGTGTTTCCCATCTGTGAGGGTATTTTAATCCTGTGCTCCCACTGATAAGATGTAGTGGATCTTGTGGCATGTTTTCACTGTCTGAGCAAATCAAATGGACTCCAGTGCGGGGGGTTAGACAGCAGGGTTTGAGAGGTAGGTATCGTTATGAGCTTGCAGGCCTGACGCTGACTCAAACCGGACAATTAGAAGCAGATTGTGAGCAGTGGGAGGTGATGCAGGGAAAACCTCTCCTCCTCATCAGTGAATGATAACGATGTCTGCTTTTTGTCATTATTAATGCTATAATAATAATATATAATATATATATATATGTATGTATATTTATGTGTATTTATATATATACAGTATGTGTATATATATGTATGTGTGTGTGTGTATATATATATATAGATAGATATTAGGGCTGTAAACATTAACGCATGTGATTAATTTAAAATCATTAACGCGCTAAAATAATTGCATGCAAATAACACAAATAAATTACTGATGCACGTGAAATTGCATCTAACGTAATTTACTTCTCATAGTTTGAAGATCTTAGAAGTTAGAGTTTATCTCACGAAGTATCTACAATGGCGCTAGCACCTGTAACCTGGTTTCGCTTCTCTGTTTGCCATCATGTTTGATCATTTTAAGCAGCTAAACTTCGGGAGAGTTTTCAGTCAAATGATACAGTAAGCGAATTCATTCAAACAATAATTTCAAAACAGCGCTAATGTAAAGAAAAGCAGGGCTGCGTTTCCCAAAAGCATTGTGAGCCCAAGTTGATCATGGAGACCATTGCCACCTGTGTTCTTTACAATCAACTTTTGGGAAACGCAGCCCAGGCTGATTACATCAGGGGTGACAGAGAGAATACAGACTCGCATTGCGTTTAGGTTTTCCTTTAAAACACGAGCGCTGTCATATTCTGTGATTCTTTCTGAAGAGGCTCTAATATGACAGGACTCATGTTTTAAGGTAAAATACCAATGTACCAAAATGTTTGAAATACAGACTGAATGAAACGATAAAACATCACACCGCTGTATGGCCAGATGATAAGCAAAATACTTTTCTCTGCTGGATAAAGCAAAGCAGCATCTTGCTGGTTAGGTTTTGATAGATGAAGATTGCAATCAAGGTATGGATGTACAGGAGCTGTACCATAAGCACACGTGAGTCCGTTATATTGATGCGCACACAAACCTTCATCACAAAAAATTGTGAAGACACATTTGAGTACATTCACATTGTTTCCACACACATTCAGGATAATGTTTTGATTTGTCATGTGTATGATACTGTGTGTAGTAATACTGAATGGATTTGTGTACTGTAATAGGAATATGCATCACTTGGTTATTTGGTGTCCTTTTGGAGTCTCCAAGTTTCCCTTTTTGTAAAGACGCCTACATTTACCTTAGAAATCTTTTTAGATTTCTAAAAGTTTTGTGAGTATCACCTGGTTTACTTTGCTGGATATAGCAAATGTTGACAAAATGAACGTGGTAAACAAGATAAATGGTGTATGCTTAATTTCACGATAAGTGTGCGATTGCTCACGATTAAAAAATGTAATCTATTGACAACCCTAATATAAAATATCTGGCAATTTGACCTTTTTATGACAAAATATCATGTGGTGTGACTCTCCAAAAACTAAAAAATATTAATACTTTTCACTTCATGGTTGCACCACGATATTGTTATTATATTAAAAGTTGTTTTGACTTTAATGATAAAGTCTTTGACTTTAATGACTTGAATTGGTTTTAATTATTGTAAATCCAACTACAGCTCCAACATAAAAATCCCTGGTTATGAACAGGCGATTTACAGCATAAATGTGAGTTTTTCTTTAAAAACATTTTTGCCTAAATTGATAGTTTATCATTGATTTAATCCTCCCGTTGTCCCATAAACTCAGTTTGGGTTGTACATGGTGTAATTACTTGTTTTGTTTTTTTACTGATTGCATCTTTGGATGTGATTATTTAGGAAATTACATTTTTCCAAATACTCACTTGGAGCCAATCTAACTCGTACACTAAAGCAGGACTTGTAATGTGAGCCTAGATTAATTTCAATAGCATTTCAGCCCTTGGGACAAGACCCTTGCACAAAACAAACCCAAAATTTGGCCAATTTCCAAAAGTAAAATCTATAAATAGACCTGCACCTCCAGGTTCCCTTTGTGGTTTCATAACACCCAGCATGGGTCACTCCTTTATTCCTCATGCAAGGCTATCTTAACTATCTCCATCCTTTGCGACACTAACTCTGTCAACACGCTGTCACAATTTGGTTTTCTTCTCTTATCGTTCTCTCGCTCTTTGAAAAAAGGCAGCGCTGCTCGGCTGACCTCATGATCATGATCACATTTGATGTATTGAAGTGCAGTGCTGTTTTTAGTTTCTTTTAGGAAACCGGATTGAGCCTGTATACTGAGCGACAGTCACTTTATACAGACTAAGCTTATCTATAAGCTCAGCTTTATCAGTGATTATGAAAACATGCAATCATTTGATCTTTATGCATTATTTTCCAATGCTCTCTCAACTCCTCAATCTAGATATTTATCAGTGGTGAATAACAAATAATTAAGAAACAAATCCCTGCAATCCCCATCAGACGTACAGTCCATCTCCTCTGAGGACATTGGATTTTCAGTCTTCAGTCTTCGCTCTTTGCTGTTCTTTTTCCACTCTGTCATTTAAATTACTCACCAGCTCGGACAACACTACTTTTCGTCACGAAAGTACAAACTTGAAATTATGCCCTTTGAATGAACCGTTTTTAGCAACTTCTCATGTTACTTGGTTTTTAATAAAAAGTGTTTTAATCAGTTAAAATGTAAATGTATATTGCAAAGTTATAATATTGATTGTTTTTTGATAATGCAAAGTAAATTGTGTTCCTTATGCCTTTAACACAAAAAAAGTGTGTAAATATCAAATGAAAATATTGAATAGAGTCTGTTTAAATTTAAAGACATTATGAGTGAATCTGACCCAGATGTTGATTCTTCCAGAGTCACGTCCAGGTCTTATCTCATGTGATTGCTCTATACTTGTCCACCAACTCAAGGAGTACCTCAGCCCAAACTTTAAAAAAATGTTTTTGATTCTTTTCCATTTCAGGGCTCAAAGACGCTGGAGGCAGATGGTGATGAGGAAGAGGAAGAGGAGAATGGTTTAATCCAGCCAGCTCAAATTTTTTCACCCAAAAGTTTGATTCTTGTCACCAGGCTGGATTACCCAGAAATATTTAGGGTAATATAAAGTCTGTCTCTCTGTTTGTCTATCCATCCATCCATCCATCCGTCCATCTCTCTATCTATCTATCCATCCTTCTGTCCGTCCATTTTTGAAGTATTTCACCATTTCATAAAAAGTGGTCCTGTATTTTTTTTTCATGTGATAAAGGAATTATTTCAGTGTTGTTTCCTTATCTATTTGTGGCAAACAGTGCTGATCATTTGAACTATCCTGTTTTATCTAATCTCTTTGTGAAACACCGCCTCTCAAAAAAACTATTTAGTTGTGACTTCATGCTAGGAACGTGTTTTAAACAACAACAACAACAAAAACTTTGGTTTCTTATGTAAACTTCAGATTTTGTATATTCTGAAGATGTACAATAGATCCGCCAATTAGTGAGCGAGCTGTTTTCTTCTTTTACAGACCATGCAATGCCATACAATTCCTAAGTGACCAGTAACTTTAGTAATAATTTTTACTCACGTT
Source organism: Gila orcuttii (assembly GCA_026230005.1). Classification (NCBI taxonomy): domain Eukaryota; kingdom Metazoa; phylum Chordata; class Actinopteri; order Cypriniformes; family Leuciscidae; genus Gila; species Gila orcuttii. The sequence continues at coordinate 65,039,778 of JAPDVR010000001.1, read as the reverse complement.
TTCGATTAGAATCACTTGTTCATAATTAGGAATTTTTATGGTGGAGCTTTACTTGGATTTAGGATAATTAAACCCATCACTGGTTTGAGAACGGTATTAATTGTCAAGTCCTTAAATCATTAAAGTCAAAGATTTATGTCTGCTGATGCCATAAAAACAGGAATTACAGAGACAGAGAGGAATATCACAGGAGCTTAAAAGCAGGAAATCCACTCCATCCAATTTGTTTGCTGCCTGCCTGCCTCAAGTTTTTGTACTTTTGGCCTTCATTCATGTATTTGGCACGAGCTATGCCTGGGAATAAGTTAGTTGAGCTGTATTACTTGGTAAAGGACCAAATGTTTATAGTCACACACCATATCCCTTTGTTTCTCAATGTGCCCATTGTAGAGGGCACTGTTATGCCCTGCTGGTATTTCCTATTATTTATACAGATAATTCTCCAGATTTATTTTCCAAAGAACGATTGAAAAGTAAATATCACTGTTATTTATGTTTGCCAAGTACAGCATCATTACTATCGCTCATTCTTTAGGTTATGGATTTGAATCAAGTCCATATGGTGTCTCGTTGATAAATGATGAAAAGACTTGTGATTTTAAATTAGGAGTACAATAAAAAAAAGTCTCTAGACTCTCTAGACTTTCGTTGTAGAATGGACCAGAATATCATAGACTCTTTTGACCTGAATCCATCCATCCATCCATCCATCCATCCATCCATCCATCCATCCATCCATCCATCCATCCATCCATCCATCCATCCATCCATCCATCCATCCATCCATCCATCCATCCATCCATCCATCCATCCATCCATCAAGTTTGGCGATGGAAAAAAGTTATTAGGTCAACACCAATATTGTGACAGCGGCGTTTGCTCCACTCGTAATCAGTCAGATTTTGTTTGCGAGTACTTTTACATTTGTGTGTCAGGACAAGCTGTATGTATTGCTTTTTTTTCTCTTAGGGCTGCTTGGGACTGATCTACACCGTGTACATAGACCGTCTGAGCTTCCCTCTGGAAGGATTGGTGGCAAACCTCTTCACATGCTTGGTTCCAGTGGCTGGAGGTTCCCAGGTCAGACATTACTTTAACCAAAGAATTCCTCATCAGTCTCGACCCTGACCCCTGTGGATATTCGAGCACGCAGAGGGTTAGCCAGGGTTCATTTGTGTACCTGTATACCTTGAGGACAGCATCTTATGGGTGTCTCACATTCCATATTGTTTTCACTGGGGACTCCTGAGAGGTGGAAAGGGCTTTAGGGGTCAGTGAGAGAAGCCTTGTAGTTTTGTTTAGAGCTAAAATATTAATAAATGTACCTCTCATGTTCTGGTTTGAGCAACGCAGTTCCCCTCACTTTTATGCGTGTCATTTTTCTTTTTGGTTTCTGTTTCACCTAATGCAGCAGCTGTGAACAAATCTGTTCTCAAACCGTATGTTTTCTCTTTAAACACAGTTTCTAAATTCACTACTCTTTATTGTACACTCCGCTCATATAAATCAGGCTGAATTAATAAATCACCAAATAGATAGTTAAACAATCTAGATATTGGTTTCAGGGGAAATATATATATATGCAGACCGCAGAGTTTTGTACGCACTCGTGTTGAAATCCCCAGCTTATGTTGTTTTTAATGTAATTCACAAATACATTTGAAAATTCCTCCAGAAACCATTATTTTCCCAGCTGTATTGGGACATCATGGTGATCAAACAGGGCTTAAGTTATAAACAAACCTCAGGAGAGGTATATATTCATCTTTCAGTGTGAGTCTAACTCCATCCACTTGGAATGTGTCATGAGACTTGGAATGTGACATGAGCGCGCATCTGTTCATGAAACAGTCCATGTGCATCTTATTGGCTCTGTTTAATCCACATCCGCTGTTTCTTTCAATACAAGAACCAAGATCTAGAAATAAAAAGACTTACTAAACCTCTTTAAAAAACTCTTAAAAATGAAGTTGTCGAAATATGACCTTAACTCCATAGTGGATATCAGTGAAAAAGTATTAAAATAATTAATAGAATTATTAATAAAAATGTTTATTATGATTTCAGCCTGTATTCTACTATTTATGTAACTTTGAGGTGTTCATTGATTGTTATTTGCGTCATGCATTTATTCAGACCAGAATGTTTGTGTTGATGTTCTCAGAAGCTCTTTTCATTGGGAGCGGGGGACCGGCAGCTCATCCAGACCCCACTGAATGACAGTCTGCCAATCAGCTGTAAAAGCGTAGCGCTCCTCTTCCAACAGTTAGGTGGGTACCTTTGACTTTTATAGGAGTATGCCAGTAGAACAATGTATACAGTGTATATTGCATTGTATACTTCCATGTAAGATCTTAACTATTCTTTGGCCTTGTTTACACCTGGTATGAAGATGCGTTTTGGTCGATCGGATCACAAGTGGACAAGGGAGACACATTCCCGTTTACACCTGGTGTTTAATCCGACTCTTTTGTCTACTTTCAACCACTTCTGTCCTGATTTCTTCGAGGGGGGGTCTATGGGCGGGTAAATGTATGTTTTTTTCGTTTTTTTTTTTTTTCATCTTTCAATCTAATGGACAAAACAAGCTTGTGTATTTTACATATGAATGCACATGGAGACATCAGAAAATCATATGGAGCACATCACCTTTCGTTTCTGCTTTGACTGCCACAAGACCAGCCGTACGCTGTGTGTGTGTTAGAAATGACGTTTTTCGTCTTCAAGCCAAACTTGGGTCTTCAGCCAACAAAGTTTAAATCCTGTCTGGCTAGCGTGCTTCCCATAGTGTTACGCATTAGATCAGTAGACGGAGAGAAGACGGTCTTCTTGTTGCTGTTTGAACACATTCGATCACATGAGCGTTTACACTACGAAAGCAATCCGGTCGAATGTGTTTCCCACTACCTCTGGAAGTGCTTGAAAGTGGACAAGCTCAAAACGTTTTAGACCCCGTTTACACCTGTATTTAGTGTCGTCCACTTGTGATCCGATCGACCAAAGCGCATCTTAATACCAAGTGTAAACATGGCCTCTGACACATTTTTTATCTTTTCCATATTTATGCAGACATCTCCTGTCCTTTATAGTTCCGCTTACTGTCCCTTCCTGTAAACATGTTTTTGTAGAGAGGAGTCATATGAGCATAAGGAGAACAGGGGAAAACAATTTTTTTTCTGCTTAAATACAACTACAAATTCTACCTGACATTGTATATATGCTGAAAATGCATTGCTATGTATTGTATAAATATTGTAAATGCCTTCATATTATCACCAAAGGTCAAGGTGTGTTAAATGTACTTCATTTTTTTCCCTCTGTCATAACAGTGGACAACAAAATAAAAAATTTAAAAATAAAAAAAAAATTTCGACATAAAATTGATTTATATTTTATATTTTACTTTGAAGTACGACTGATCAGACGCTTACTTTCACATATAAACTTACAATAATGGAAATTAAAGTTTTAGGATTTTTAACAATTTTAAAGACGGTAATTTCTAGGGTGGCTACCTGGTTTTCACACTGCATTGTGGGACTTTTTAGGGAGCAAATGTTTTCAGTGCACTGGAGGGATTTTGCGATTGAGATAGCCCTTAAACTGGCCTCCCTGATCAGTGCCCTGACTACTGAACTAGGGAGCTGATTGAGACGCCTCCTCGTTCACGATCAAATAAGTACTTTTGTGACATTGTGAAGTCTTTGTACAGATGGTCAGATGATTTTGCTTTTATTGAAGAACAAGATTGTCAGGAAGTAGAAGCGGATTCAGTAGCGAGTGAAAAAGACTCTTTAATGAATAACCAACAGTGAAGAATGAATGGGTCAGGTCAGAAGAATGGCAGGTAACAGAGTCACAAGGCAGCGCAGGGACGCAACTTTTTCCACTTAAATTGATATGCTGATAATGTAATTGGTAATGGAAACTGTTGTATTCAATTTGAAGAATGCAATATGTTAAAAACTGCTGATAGATTTTTAGTTTTATTATTCTTGTAACTTGATGCAGCTCTGCTGTGTGATTAAGTCACACTGGCTGCATGTTTTGTTCTCTATGCAGAAGTACTCAAAAACAAATCTTTCTGCTCAATGTTCTTTCACAACCTATGAATGCACACATGGTTTTGAAAGTGTACCGTGATTAGTCAAATGTGTCATATTTTGTTACACAAAAACATAAAATATGTTTCAAGAAATCCAGTTCTCATTATCAAGATAAAAATAATTTATTATTTTATATTCATTTAAAATAATTTATTATTATTATGAAAGATTGGTGTTACATTGCAGTGGCCTGCAGAGGAATGTACTAATGGTGTGTGTGCTGTCCCACGTTCAGCTGGACACAACACGCGGCGTTTGGAAAGATGTGCACGCACAACTTTATAACTGACTAATTAACACCATGTCAACATCCTTAATGCCATTTGTCGGCATGTAAGATTCGATTTTTCAAATTGAACAAGCAGAGCACGTTCTAAATCTGTCAAATAAACTCGGAGGCCTCGATTCAGCACTGAATGTTTTTGTTCACCTTGTGTTGAGGAAATGAAGAAATTAGTTTTACCCTTTTCCCCCTATTCCTTGTTTCGTGTCATATAATATCATAATTTTGTAATTGTACTGTGCACTATTTTTAAGATTGATCATGATTTATTTTGGCCAGCATTTGACTTGAACTATTCAACTTAGAAGTGGGCTAACGTGGAGTTTTTCATTACAGTTCACTGAGATTTCTCATATTTTGTGGATTTATGTAGATCTCTGATTAATAGTGCTCTTACTAAACAATCCCTTCAGTCTCTTTATAAACCTGATAACCTTTAAAACAGTGTTTTCTTTTGACATTTGTCTTTTCACATGACCGTCTCTCTAAGTGCTTTGATATGAGCGACAGTCGCCTTGTCATCTTAAAGTGTGTGTCATCATCATCTCAGCTGTGTGTGTGCTTGGCAATCATCAAGTGGTATTTCAGACTGGACGTGCTGCGATGATGATAGCTCAGTTCACAATGACAAAACACACAGATCACTTTGGTCTTGTCAATGTATTGTAACCATTTGGCAACTTTTTAAAAGTAAACTTTCCATTCAGAATCTTATTGGCACCCATTTCGGCGTCTCGCGCTCGTCATCCACTCAAAACGTAATGTTAACCATCTATTTGGCCGGCTCGCAAGCCCAAACAAGTGTGTGCGGCGTGCCTGTTGTTTTGTTTCCGGTCTAGCTAGATCCGCTTGCGCTTTGGTCGACGAAGCAACAAAACGTCCTCGCGCGGCGCAAGCCATTGAAATGAATGGGTTTCATAGCGCAGCTCCGCGCATGCCGCGTCCTGTTGCAAAAGCATGTGAAAAAAACTACAAAGTTTGCTAGGCCAAAAAGACCGTTAATCTCGTGATAAAAAAATTGACGCTGTTAAAATGGGTTTGCGTTAATGCCGTTAATAACGCGTTTAACTGACAGCCCTACAACATACACAATTTCTTGTTAAATCTCTTATGCTCATAAAGGCTGCATTTATTTGATCTAAAATCCAGTATTATTTCGAAATACTGTTACAATTTTATAATATTATTACATTGTAATAATATTATTATTACTACTGTTTTCTATTTTAACATATTATCAAATGTAATTTATTCCTGTGGTGGCAAAGCTGAATTTTCAGGGTTAACTACTCTTCAGTGTCACATGATCCTTCAGAAATCATTCCAATATGCAGATTTTTTTGCTCAAAAAACTTCTTATTATCATTGTTAAAAACAAATGAGCATCATTTTTTGTGAAATATAAATCTTTTGTAACATGTTTTAGTTACATTTTTGATCAATTTAATTAATCCTTGCTGAATAAAGTTATCAATTTATTTACAAAAAATCTTACTAAACTCAAACTTTTGAATGATAGTGTGTTTAATGTATTATAATATAATATAACATAATGGCATGTCATATCAAGTCATATATCATATCATACATCAACATCATCTCTTGATTCCCAAGATGTTTTAAGATGTTCTGAGAGAAACAAACCAACTTCCCTGGTTGCCTGTCAAGATAATTTGCTCTTTGTCCTCCAATAGAAAGTTCACAAGTGGGGGTGTAAGACGGCCATGGCCTGTGAGCTAACAGAGGAGAAAACACCACCCCAAATACCATTCTAGGTGCATGGCCTCTGATAAGATCATCATGTCAATGTATCATCCTCCCAGATGTCTGGTACTTCTGGGTCTGAAGCCTGTAATATCCCAACAACATGTCGACCTACGTGTTCAAGCTAATAAAAATGTCGTCTTGATCTCCTTTGTATAATTTATGCTGTACCTCTTCTCCATTGTTCTCCTCTGTGAACCAGCAACAGATTTATCAGAGTCCCCTAGCTCAGCTCATCCTTGGCTAGACTGCATATTTTTAAATGGGTTATGTCAACAATAGCGACCTTTAATAAGCTGCGTTCTCACATGCAAATCTTCATCTTACCGTGGATTCGTGCGATTAACATCTTCAACATCTCTGCTTCGCGTTCTCTTAATCAAATAAGGAACACAGGAACACTTGTCTGTCAAATTAGACGTCCGTTTCCTCTCGCAGCCTGCAATAGGACATCAGTGCAAATTACTTTATCCACATTTCCTTCATCCCAGAGAGGTCACATCAGAGTGAGGCCTGAAGAATGGCCTGTCTCACCATGAGAAATAGAGGAAAAGGAACATGTTTGCCATCATAAGGCTCACTGTTTATTGTTTGCAGCTTTTTGTGTCCCTGTCTATGTATGGGTCAGAAATGTGTAGCCATTCCAAAAGATAAGTGAATGTCACAAGGTCAGGACAAGTTTTACTGGATGCCTCACAAACAAGATTATGAAATGTGTTGTTTTATTTGGCAGGAGACGACTCTGAGATTCTAAGGAACAATCAGGAGTAGGTAGTCATTCCTGTAGGGAACATGTTAGAAACGATTCAACATGTCACACGTTCACGATTACCTGTTACGTTTCTAAAACGGGTCGAATGGAATGACAGCTATGCAATCGACTTCCAATCCTCTCTTTGCGCATTGTTGGATTCAGGTATTTGGTTAACATGACAGACAATGTGAATTTTCATATCTTGTTCCTGTTTATTGGTGCGTATCAGAGTTTGACACAGACATAATGGGAACGCTGACCCCGACAGCGCTGCGGATATGTCTGTTAATGGCTGCCTGTCGGCTTTTGCCGAGCGTGTGATTAATAGTCTCAGTGGTATGTTGATGACAAACAAAAACAGGAACTGTAAACTTTTATCTCTCACTCTTTCCGACGACTCCCGTTAAGGAGTTTGCTGTATAATTTATGTCTCCATTTCATATTTGCCATTCTTGAGGCATTTTTGCATCATCATGATAGAGACAAATATGCAAATGAATTGCACCCGCTGATAGTGTTGTTTATTTGCATGTGTTCTCTGTGTTGTTTAAACGCCAGATTCACTGAGTTATGTAAAACGACGGACACAAGGCCAGAAATTCACAATTTCAATACATTGATAATGACATTGGTACATTATCTTGGTTATTCGTAGATACTTTACTTGCCAAATTTATTATTTTACTTGCAGATTAACTTTAAAAAAAATTGCCCAAGAAACACAATCCATTATACTGTAGCAATCGGCCTAGAAACTAGATGAAGATTGCAGCAATATAATCATAATTTGTGTATTATTGGTATTAATCTGCAACCTTATTTATGGACTAGTTATCTAACATATTTAGTTATGTGGAACATCTATTTTATTAAAAAAAAAATTAAATCTATTTTTCATCTATTAAGTTCTCTGTCATACATCTCTTGTTTCATACTCAGTATAAAATTAATTCGGAGTTTTGTTTCTTGCTTTGAATTTAAACCGTTAACAATCAAGATCTAATAGCTCCCTCTCTCTCTCTCTTTCTGATTTTATACTCGCTATAAAATGAATCTTGAATTTTTTTGTAAAAATATTAAATTTTATTCTTATTTTTCTTATTCAAAGACCTGTCTGTGAAACCAGGCCCTGATATTATGTGAATATAATAATATTATCCACATTTCCTTCGTCCCAGAGAGGTCACATCAGAGTGAGGCCTGAAGAATGGCCTGTCTCACCATGAGAAATAGAGGAAAAGGAACATGGCCATTCCCACAGGCCATTTCCCTTCTGAACAGTTAACACTCCTCCCAAGGCATATGCCTTAAGTGCAATACTCCCACTGTTTAGTGCAATATCCTACAACTCAGGTGATACTTATATGTAGATTTATTTATTTATAATATTCAAAACACTGTAAATATGTTCATAATCTGTAAATCTGGAAATGTCTATTCTGACTAAACCCAACTGTGATACTTTTATTCTCATATATTTATAATTTTATTCTTTATTCTTATAATTTGTAGTATTATGTTTCATGTTTCTTGTTGTATTTGTATTTGTCCACTGGAAGCCTCAGCACCAAAACAAATTCCTTGTGTGTGCAAGCACACTTGGCAATAAAGCTCTTTCTGATTCTGATTCTGATTCTGATTATGGCTTTGGATATGTTGCAGTCACATTCTGTTTTGGTTTAGTTTTCCCTGTTTCGTTTTCCTGAGTTCTCGTCCTTGTTTGTTACTACGGTTTCTAATTGAGTTACGCACCTGGTTCTTTTTCTATTAATTATCTTCCCTGTGTATTTAAGTCTTGAGTTCTGTCTTTTGGGTGTCGTTAACTTTATGTTTGGTTCGCGATTCCTGTTCTGAGTATTTTTGGATTGTATCTTATTCGGCAAATCTGACAATCATATTTTGTGATGTATGTGTCGCGATAAATATATCATGAGGTAGCGGATGATATTTAGCCCTTTCTATTTTCAGGAACGGTTCTTGAATACATTTGAAGAAATGTTGCTCAGCAAATGTTGCATTAGTAATTGTGCATTTGTGTTATATATATATATATATATATATATATATATATATATATATATATATATATATATATATATATATATATATATATATATATATATTGTGTTTATATGTTCCAGGAATCCAGAATGTTCTTAGTCTCTTTTGTGCGGTTCTGACGGAGCACAAGGTTTTGTTCCATTCTTCCAGCTATCAGAGACTAGGAGAGGCCTGCCGTGCCTTAGAGACCCTCATGTTTCCTTTAAAGTACAGGTGGGTCAACATCGAATGTTAGTGATATACCCAGAATAATTAACCTTCAGTTGCCTTGATAACAGCATCTCATTTCATTAGCTACATTTTAAGCCGATCTAGTTCAATCTAAGTGTGTTGCGTAAAAACTAGGACACTGCCGTATCAAATGAAACATACCAAAAAAAGCTTGAATTAAAGTGTACTCTTCACAAATGATAAGAGTGTAATTCTGCAAACAGTTCTATTTTTAGGGTATTTCGCAATAGTATGTACTATTTTTATGCTTGGTAATGTAATGAGAACAGTCTGATGTTAACATCTGCTTGACATGTTGATTGCGGTTGCCTAACTCTCATTTGGACCACAGCTACCCCTACATCCCCGTCCTCCCATCTCGACTGCTGGAGGTGTTGAGTTCGCCTACGCCCTTCATCATTGGAGTGCATTCCATGTTCCAGAGCGAGATCCAAGAGCTGGTGAGCTCAAGGCCATACAGAAAGACATTTTTCAATCTGCCTTAAAACAGGAGGTCAGATTCTGGTAACGCTACTCTCCGTGACTCATTCGCTAATTTCTGATTGGGTTTTGGTTTCTGTTTACAGCTCGATGTGATCATTGCCGACCTTGATGGAGGAACAATAAAAATCCCGGAGTGTATACACCTCTCCCAGCTTCCCGAACCCCTGTTGCACAATACTCAAAAAGCACTGTCCATGGTAAAAAAAAAAACAAAAAACTTTATACACACACACACACACACATTGTGATGTTGTAATTTCTTTAATATGTCACTTGGTTTGCATGTAAGTAGACATTTCAAGTGTAAGTATTAGTGTATATATAGTGTAATATAATCTGAAATTGATTTTGTTATTGTCACTTTTTACTGTAGACTGTATTCCTACTGTTTGAATTGTGCATCAAAATGACCATTGGAGGGATGTTTAGTCTGATTGTCTATATAACAAGTATGTCTTATAGTACTGACTTTGAGAAGTGTGTGTCAAAACCTCGTATGTTCTGGTTTCCTCAGCTGTCTGGCTGTCACTTTACACTAGAGTCTGTAGTTCATGTGTTAAGCCCAGAAAACTGATTTTGAGGTAAAATAGCAAGTAAAAACTCAGTTTATATATGCATATAAAAAATTAATTCTACAACAATCAATAATCAATCAGCTGAGTACTGGAAACATGAGCCATTGAACCCCAATTAAAAAAGTTCAATTCAAATATCTAACAGATATGTTATGATAGATTGTGCTAAAGGTGACTAAATCATTTTGATTCATTTTGTAAGATTTTTTTTATGATAAAGAGCTTTTCCATGCTCTAGAAAAATAAAAAAAATTTGGAGATACAGTATGTGTTTTTCATCTGACAGCAATTACACTACCGTTCAAACGTTTGGGGTCAATAGGTTTATTTTTTTTTTTTAAAGAAATTAATACTTTTCTTCAGAAAGGACGCATTCAATTGATCAAAAGTGACAGTAAAGACATTTTATAATAATGCAAAATATTTCTTTTTTAATTAAATGCTTTTCTCCTGAACTTTCAAAGAATCCTTAAAAAATGAATCACGGTTTGAACAAAAATATGAAGCAACACAACTGTTTTCAACTGTGATAATAATCATAAATGTTTCTCGAGCATCAAATCATCATATTAGAATGATTTCTGAAGGATCATGTGACACTGAAGACTGGAGTAATGATGCTGAAAATACAGCTTTGATCACAGGAATAAATTACACTTTACTATACATTCACATAGAAAACAGCTGTTTTACATTGAAATAATATTTCACAATATCACTGGGTTTGTTTTGTATTTTTAATCAGATAAAATGCAACCTTGGTGAGCAGAAGAGACTTCTTTTAAAAACATAAAAAATCATAAATACTTCATAAATCCATAAAGCTTTTCAGCAGATGGAAGCATGAAGTGCTCCAAAATCTCCTGATAGCTAGCTGCATTGACCCTGCCCTTGATAAAACACAGTGGACCAACACCAGCAGCTGACATGGCACCCCAGACCATCACTGACTGTGGGTACTTGACACTGGACTTCAGGCATTTTGGCATTTCCTTCTCCCCAGTCTTCCTCCAGACTCTGGCACCTTGATTTCCGAATGACATGCAAAACTGAGCAACAGTCCAGTGCTGCTTCTCTGTAGCCCAGGTCAGGCGCTTCTGCCGCTGTTTCTGGTTCAAAAGTGGCTTGACCTGGGGAATGCGGCACCTGTAGCCCATTTCCTGCACACGCCTGTGCACGGTGGCTCTGGATGTTTCTACTCCAGACTCAGTCCACTGCTTCCGCAGGTCCCCCAAGGTCTGGAAACGGTCCTTCTCCACAATCTTCCTCAGGGTCCGGTCACCTCTTCTCGTTGTGCAGCGTTTTTTGCCACACTTTTTCCTTCCCACAGACTTCCCACTGAGGTGCCTTGATACAGCACTCTGGGAACAGCCTATTTGTTCAGAAATTTCTTTCTGTGTCTTACCCTCTTGCTTGAGGGTGTCAATGATGGCCTTCTGGACAGCAGTCAGGTCGGCAGTCTTACCCATGATTGCGGTTTTGAGTAATGAAACAGGCTGGGAGTTTTTAAAAGCCTCAGGAATCTTTTGCAGGTGTTTAGAGTTAATTAGTTGATTCAGATGATTAGGTTAATAGCTCGTTTAGAGAACCTTTTCATGATATGCTAATTTTTTGAGATAGGAATTTTGGGTTTTCATGAGCTGTATGCCAAAATCATCAGTATTAAAACAATAAAAGACCTGAAATATTTCAGTTGGTGTGCAATGAATCTAAAATATATGAAAGTTTAATTTTTATCAGTACATTATGGAAAATAATTAACTTTATCACAATATGCTAATTTTTTTAGAAGGACCTGTATATATAACTATAACTATTTGCTTTTGGTAGTGGTGCATAAATTCTTTACACTTCATCATATTTCATCATTTTTCCTCAGTAGCTAATATGCATTTTCAACACTTGTTTTTTTGTTTGTTTTTTGTTTTTTTACACGGTATTGAAAGATGATTGTGACTAGAGACATTCCATAAGCTATATTTGCACCATTTGTCTTGTTCCCACAGATAGCAGGATATTTCCTCACTGTAAATACCTTCTTTGTCTTCAGGTTTTGCATCCAGATCTGGAAGGAGCAGATAATGCCTTCCCACCCCCTCGTTCTGCTCCATCCAACCTCAAACTGCTGGTAAAAAGCCTTATATGTCTATTTTTCGCTTTTACAATCTCGCAAAGTAACATGTTAAAGTTACGGACACGCATATGGCCGACACGGGAGTAAATTTTTGGGTCTTCAGGGGCCAGAACTATCTGTTTGTTAAAGGAGTTTGAACTCCCATCACGTACGCAGTTTATTTTGAGACTAGAAAAGGTTCACACTGACTCATTCCATCCTCATACGTTCGTCTGGAATGATTCTCAGTCCCTTCTATTCTGGCTTTCTTGTTTTTGACAGGATAAGGAGGTGAGAGCGGTCTTCCTGCGCTTGTTTGCACAACTCTTCCAGGGCTACCGGTCCTGTCTACAGCTCATTCGCATCCATTCCGAACCTGTGATTCACTTTCACAAGGTGAGAGGAGGGCGCTGATTGGCAACTTAATGGTGTTAAAACTTATTTGCAGAGTAAACGGCCCCATCAGCCCATGAGCGATTAGGAGCAATTACTGTCATCATGCCAGATCATTCCAGCAAACCTGCAAAAGACTTTCTTAAGTGCTTGCATAATGACTGTACGAAAAGGATCTTACTAATTACGTCCAGGGTTTTCAACAAGGGATCTATAACGGTTCTGTGGGCAGATATACAGTATAAAACACATAAGATATTCTTTAAGAAGAAGAAGTTTTATATATTTGATCTAAATGTCGTATATTAATGACCTGTAAAAGGAGTAGTTCTCTCAAAAATGCAAATGTAGTCATTTAACCACTCTCACCTGTATGACTTTAAAAATTTAAAGCAAGACACTACTGGCAAAACCCATAGTTTTTTTCATGCACTGGTCAATTTTGAGATTTTAGCCTATTTTGCTTCCATAACATGTCTTCTTGCACACTAGTGGGAAGAAAACATTTGAAATACATATTCAAGTTTAATTTATTACACTATCTTTTTGCATAGATTTCAATTACAATACATATTTTTAAGGCAGTTTTCTTAAAATTATTTTTTCTCCTGCACTGAGCAAGTAATCTCTACTTCGGTGGAACATACTGTATTCTGTAGGTTTTACAGAGAGCTTTGTTCATATATCATTTGCCTGATTTATTTAACATTTATTCTGATAAATTCTGTCTGTTTACAGCATTTTCTGATTTATAAATTCCAAAATCTCCTCCTTAACAACATTTAACTCTAATATGTCAACAAAATGAAACTCTATCCAATGTTCAGATTTATTTTCTGGATATGTATGCAAATTAGTTAATTAGATGAGGCCCAATTTGCATATTTAAGAATAACATTTCATTAAACTTATTTTTTTCAATTGCCTTAATGTTCTGTAATTAATCAACCTGAGAAGTATCATCATATCAGGAGGGATATCAATATTAATCAACAGGGAATAATGGCATACATTTCTGTTTGTCCCTCACACAAATCTATCATATATTTTCAGAAGACTTTGCATGAGTCGTATGAATTACTGCTATAATACTAAATTGACAACAATTAAAATATTTGTGCAAATAAGTGCAAAACAACATTCTAAAGGTAAAAATGGTGCGTTGAAGTCATGTCGAAAAGACTGTATTTGCTAATGTAACGCACATGAATGGCACACAATGTCTTAATTATAAGTTGCAAACTTTGGATTTTCTTTTAGCCCAGAGTTTCCGAGTTGGGGGCGTATCAGTGAGAAAACATGCCAGACGCCATAAATACAGTCTGTAGTTGACGGTAAATTGGTTCAAAATGTACACCATCTTGTTCCGAGCAAAGTAATTCGACATCATAATTACGTTTCCTCAACTCGGAAATATGAACTTCACATGAGAAAATATTAATCTGATGACCTGTCATGTTATATAGACTGCCGGATATGCTGTACGGTACAAACAACTCTGACTGGTTTGAAATACAGCATTGTTTATCTGGCTTTAACTCAAGGCAGCTTGTACAAACACCTGCCTTTTCATAAACACCTTGAGTTTGGGTCTGCGCCAGAGAATGAAAGAATAATCTCAATGAACTCACTAGATAAGCACTGAGCTTTGCCTCGTCCACGTTTTGCTTTGAAGTGCTTCGGTGCAAAAGTAAGCGCTCATGCCGATGGTATCGCGGTTAATATGTTTAAAACACTTTGGTCCATCGGATTGTCCCTGCAGTGAGCCATATGAAAATCATCAAACTTGCATTCACAAGTGTTATTTCACCCCCCAACCTGTTTTTGTTTGTGTCGGCCGATGTCTCTGTGGCAACGTCTCAATACGACCCCTCATAAAGCACCCCACATGGCTCGCATTATAGTACAGGAATGCATCACGTCTGGAAACTGAGCATCTTGCCCTGCCAAATGCTTCCAAATTTTACTGGCTAATGCTAATGCACGGGATCTGTTTAAAATATACGTATGCCCATCTTATTTGATGTATCTGGTGATGCAGATAACAGACTTTGTTTCTTCTGGAAGTTGTTTTGTTCAGAAAAATCTCTCTGCACCATTTGAATCAAACTTGGCTACTCATTTTGAAGTGGAAGTTTAGCAGATGCTACAATTTTCGTTTGATCACTGACCTTCTTTTCTCTGATATATAGGCTGCCTTCCTAGGCCAGCGGGGCCTGATAGAAAATGACTTTCTGACCAAGGTGTTGGATGGCATGGCTTTTGCGGGATTCGTGTCTGAACGGGGACCACCATACAGAGCCTGTGATCTGTTCGATGAGGTGCAGTACTTCTTTAACAGAGCTTACTTAGTAATAGAGATGTAGAAGGGCATCATTTATGGACACTGTTCAGGAAGGTAGGGAGCTTAAGTTTCTTTCTTTCTTTCCACCTCACATGTAATTGCAGTGTAAAAGGTGTTCACACTTTATGTTAGGTGGCCTTAATTACTATGAACTTAACCATTTAATACAATATATTTATGTACATACATGTTGGTTTCATTGTAACAACATTTAAAGTATGTGTATTTTAACTTTACCCCTAACTGTAACCTAACCCTTACCCCAAAATCTAACTCTAACCCCTATAATCCTAACCCTAACTCTTAAACCTATCAATACCTCAAACTCATTAGCAGTAAATGAATGGAAAATGTTCCAGAACAACATGTAGTTACAAAGTGAATCCATTGTCTTGTATGTATTTAATGTTAGTACATAGTAGCTAAGGCCAAGAAATATGAAGTGTGACCGAAAAGGCAAAATAATCTCCAAGATGGAGAAAGCGGGAGAAATGCTGGTTATACGCATTCTCATAATTTATTTAATACCAGAAGTAAAGATAAAATAAAACAAATGAATGCAAACTAAATGTATTTTTATGCTTGAAGTATAATGATTACATCAGATATAAGTTGTGTCCCAAATGATGGACTTTATACTATGGGGTAGCACTTTATTTTACAGTGTCCTTATGCACAATTACAAATTATGATAATTGCATGCAACTAACCCTGAAACCAAACCCCAGTATACTAAACCCACAGTACTTAAATGCATTAACACTGTGAAACACGGACACATTGTTACAGTGTAATTACATAAATAAGTAATATTAATTAACGTAATGTACTGACTGTAGGGTTAGGGTTTGGTTTAGAGTTAGTTGCTTGTAATTATGTATTATTTACTGTTATTACTATAGTAAGTATATTTAACTGGTAACTATGTCATGTTAAAATAAAGTGATACTGGTTATTTTGTCATGTAACATTGGTGCCTCCTCCTCTCTGCTACGCAAGGAAAACTGCAACAAAGTGCATGAAGTGTCCACCATTCCACACTTTGTTTCATCCGGGTATTTGAAATGCATTTTCACATTGCATTTGTGTTTTCAGAATAGTTTTGAAAATAATAATGAATAACGTAACAAAATAAGATGGAATCAGAATGAAATTCGTGTCCATTTCATCATGTACTGTATGGCATGATTCAGTAAACAACCGTAATCGGATCGAATCATTGTTAGAGCAAATATTTACTCTCCTACTAAGTAACATCATTCCACAAGAGGAAGATAATACACGCGTGACTCAGCTGAGTGAAATTCCAGCTATTGTTCTGGGCAATGGTAAATCAGTTACAGGTGGAAAAAATGATTTAGTGTGCACATTGTAACCACAGATTCATTGGTTTCTACATTAAACTGCTCTGTTTCTGTTCTATAGCTGGTGGCCTTAGATGTAGACCGCTTTAAGGAGGAAGAGGAGAACCTGGTCAAATTCCAGAAGCGCTTGAGAGATCTGTCTGAGCAACTTTACAAAAATGTAAGCACATGACGCCATCTCTCATGTCAGTTCCTTCAGCTGTTTAAACTTCATGTATTAAACATGTATTCTCTGTCCTTCAGGTTGACCTTTCATGTGCTCTTTGGTTTTTGCCAAGTTTTCTCCCTTGACGCACTTGATGCATAAGAACTAAAGCTTCTTTAAAGGAGCACTCTGTCATTTTTTTTTTCATGAAAAAGTTTTACTCCAAATCGTACTTTTGATGAATATGTTGTAAATGATGTACACTCACGTGACAGCGGGTCGCCTCACGTTGAGGTCACATGACCTGTCAAATACTGATCAGTTTATCTTGATTATACTCCTGTTATTGGAAACTTTCTCTCACAGAATAAAGTAAACATAAATGACTGGGAATAGTACATTTACGCAATGGAGATTGTAGTTCTCACAGAGTTATGGTCTGATGAGTGGTGGTGAATTTTTTCCAAATTATACAAGAAAAAAACAACAATAAGCCACTGATCCAGAAAACATCTCTAAATCCTGAATTTCAACAGTTGTGTTGTCATGCATTCTGTAGGAGAACCCGAACCCCCACATGGCCTTCCAGAAAGTGCCTCGTCCCAGCGAGGGCTCGCACCTGCGGGTGCACGTGGTGCCCTTTCCCTTGTTGGAGGAGGAGAGGGTGGAGGAGTTGATACAGGAGGGCCTGGCCAAACAGCACACCGCCCCCATCAGTACCCGTCCAGAGAGGAAGTGTGTGGTGCCCGCCGGACCCCCTGTGGGTGAGTGACGGGGTCATACATATACAGTATATATAATTATTATCACTTCACTTGTTATTTGTGCTTTAATATTAATAGTGGTTTTTATTATCAATGTTTTTGCTGCTTAATATTTTTCTGGAAACCGCGCTACATTTTATTCTTTGATAAATATAAAGTTCAAAAGAACAGCATTTATTTGAAATTGAAATCTGTTATTTTTCATCCTTGCTGAATAAAGGTATATATTTTTTTAATCATACCCCAAACTTTTTCCCCCACAAAAACATTGAAAATTATTGTTATTCAACATTGATAGTCATCATATTGGAATCATTTCTGAAGGATCATGTGACACTGAAGAATGGAGGAAGAGGGCTGAAAATTCAGCTTGGCATCACAGGAATAAATTAGATTTTAAAATATATTAAATTTTAATAATATTTCACAACATTACTGTTTTTTTTTAAATAAAATAAATGCAGCCTTGGTAAGCATGAGATACTTTTTTTTTTAAACATTAAAAATCTTACAGATCCCAAACATTTGAACGGAAGTGTATATATAAGATAAGATAATAAGATCTTGTGAAATGAATTTCACAGGTTAACTTTGGTCAGCATTAAACGGAAGTTTAACTTTGATTGAAAATAATGAAGACAGAACATTATTATAAAAAAAAGAGAAATTTATGAATAGGGTCAGTTTTGATTTCATGCCGACTTAAAATGTTTGGGCCACTGCAACTCAAACCCTGATCAAACTCCCCTTCTAGTATCTCTGAAGACCTTGACTGACTGGACAGGGCAGTGGTCCTTCAGGACTGGATTTTAGGAACCCTGATTTAGTGTTTGGCAGTTAAAAAATGTTGTAAACCTGTGATTTACTTATTTGTTTTGTAATAAGCGTAATGTTCAGTCACTGATCATCTCAAGCCACCAAAACGCCGTTGTCGTGTAAATGAACAGCCAGAACGCATTTAAAGTTTTCTGTTGAAAACGGTGTCCTATAAGCGGCCCCTAAGTTAATATCTAATGATTTTTACAACGAAAAAGCTAGACAATGACTTTCTTTTAGAGCTGCTATACAGCCAAAACAATCTTTGTTGCATTAATTTCCTATTATCACTGTAAAGCTGCTTTGAAACAGTTTCTATTGTAAAAAGCGCTTTATAAATGAAGGTGACTTAACTTAGTAAGATAAATAAATCTTAACAGGGTGATCACGATCCTGTTGTGAAGCAGAGGGTCTTTTATCAACCTGAATGGGGTTATTTTGCTTATATAAGCGGTTTAATTCAATTCTTACTTGTTGACTTACATTGGTGTCTTTTATTTTGCCTTTGAACTGTTTTAATCGCAACAAGCCACTTAAGATGGCGTTTCAGTGATTTTATCACAGTTAAGGCATTTATAGGCACTCTGCTCTGTGTTGAGCATAACAACACATGGCCTCTTCATTTGTTAACGGTTCTTCTCTTTTATGCAGTGTCTATCCTGGGTAAGGCCAGCTCGGTGTTTAACAGCGCTCGTAGACTGGAGGTGGTCCGGACGTGCATCGGCTTCATCTTTGACAACAAGACTCTGGAGACAGAGAAGGTGATCCAATCATTTCTGTGATGACAGAAGGATTAAACCCACACATTCACTTACATCTGGAAAAAGACAGCATGCAGATTAGCTCGCATTAGTGATGCCATTCGTAGCACGATAAGCAAAGCTCTCCAGCTGCAAGTCGTACAAACGTAGGAGGAAAGGGGTGAACAAACAGTCACACATATTCTTCTAATTTCCCTGCCCTTATCACTAATACTAATATTATTCTAACATTAACCATGACTGGTGTTTGTCTAAAGCATCTCAACATATTTTTAGTCTAAATAACTTTGTGCAAATTACCTGTAGCAAAGGAAATTTGCTCACAGGGGATGTTTGGAGCCTGCCATCATTTGAGATCTATCCCCAGTGTGTTTGCATTGGAATGGTAGCCAGCTACCTGCACACATTGAGTTTAAATTGTAGGTTATACAATGCAAGCTTGCATCCCTTTACAGTTGTAAAAATGTTGTGCTTGCAGCTTAACGGCTTCTCTGTGCCAGTAAAGACATCACCTCCACACAACCTCAGCTCGAGTAAACCTGAGCGGAGGGCGCTGCCTTCGTCTAGACGTAAAATCTCATCAATAACAACCGTTCTGGAATTTTAACTATGGGTCAGAGGTCAACTGGCTGGATTTAGCTGGAATGATCGCGGCCTTTGCATTCATGTATTGAAGCAAACCACTTCTGCGTCCAGATGAGGGCGGCCCAGTCTGGTTTAGGTGAATGGTACGCACGTAAAAAGCATGTTTTTTAGTAATGCCTCGACACTGCTGTTTCTTCAGACACTCCCTGCGGCTCTTCGGGCCCTGAAAGGCAAAGCAGCACGCCAGTGCCTGACCGATGAGCTCAGCCACCACGTCCAGCAGAACCGTGCCATTCTGGACCACCAGCAGTTTGATCATATCATCCGCATGATGAACTGCGCTCTACAGGTGGGCATCAATATTAGCACAATTTATTACCACAGGCAGCGACCTAGAAGAAAAAACAGTTAATCAAGTCATTCGATTTGTCCTGGCAGAGATCCAGAACACAAAATACAGGAATGCTGCAACATTAAAAAATTGGATTTGACTTTTTCAGTGCAGCGTTTCCAGAAGTGCTATTCAGTGGCTGCCAATGCAATTTTCTTTTATATTTTTTGTATTTTAAATACTTTAAACATTACTTCAATTTGAATTTTTTAATATTTTATAAAGTTTTAGTAGATGGATGGATGGATAGATGGAGTTTAAGTGCAGGTTTGTGGGGGATGAAGAATGTTATGCGTGTCGTGGAAAGAGTCTCTTAAAATGTATATTAAGTGTAAACCACCATTTAGGGAAAATCAGCAGCTCTTTGTTCTCCCTTTAAAATACTGCCGACGGGGCCTCCTGATAGGATCTATGACGTAAAGTAGGTTATTAATTAAATGCAATGCCTGGAGTCTTTTTAGAAAGGGAACAGCAGATTTAGTGTTAAACAAACATCTCTGACAAGGCAAATCGAAATGAACCTTTTAGTTTGAAAGTTCCAGATTTTTTCCAGAATATTTCAGCCAGCACTGTGCCTGCATACAGCCAGCATGACTTATTGCACTGTTTTATTACACTAAAGGAAATAATATTGCTTTAATTCAGAAAAGGTATTATTGTTTTTCACAATTTAGAACAGCTCACTGATCTATAGGTCTGCAGCTTCCTGAAAGAGGTTCGCTTGATTTATGTGAAGTTGTTTGAGTTTTGCGTAGCTATGTCTTTCTTGTCATAGCGCTTCATGACTTATTGTGTGTTAGTCCATCACATTCCTTTATAAACTGTCACATTGCCATTAATCTCAGAGCAGAGTAGAGTCCCGCTGGTAGTTCCTTGGGTTTTACAACTTCACGTTGGTGTGGTTAGGGGGGATTTTAATGATGCTGTGCTGTTTAAAAAGCAAGCGACTTTTATAGAGTCACTGGACATTCCCAACATACTTTTGTCAAAATAATACAGACCAGCTTGGGCCATGGATGTCAACATCTGCAGACGAGAAGAGTGAAAAAAAAGTTTTATACATTTATATAAAAAAAAGTTCCAAACCAATGGAGAGAAATATTTTTGTATAGATGTCATCTGATAGCTAAGCTGTATGTAGGTCTGTAATGTATTGTTTTTCATCGAGAGATGAGATACATATGTGGAGCAGCTTTCAAAAGATGAAATGCATGTGCGATTAGCTATCAGAGTCTGTTAATCAAGATGAGAGACAGAAACAAGCATGCTGGGCCCAAGCAAGAGTGTTTTCATGTAGACCTCCCTCCAGAGACTGTGTCAAGGGCAAAGGTTGTTTGGCACCACAGGCAAAAACTTGACATGAAACAGGGATGAACATGACGAGCTATATTAAGTCTGAATAACATCGGGGAAGGTAAGCAGCATATGGACAGTCCATGTGTCTGATTGTCATTGATCTCCTCTTCTAAACCTGATCTAAACGCAGAGTCACAGTGTTGTGTCTGTTTTTTTGATTCAACACAGTTATTGTTAAGGAAAGTTAATGTAAAGTTAATTATGCGCCATGACACAGACAAGGAAATGAGCCACTTATTCTACTACAATATACAGTAATGCAAGACACTGCCCGGACAAAAAAAGTCGCTGTTTGGATTTAAATAGGCAAATGCTTAAGAGTCTCTGATTGGATAATTATTGCAGTGATTATTGTTTCTAGCATGTTATATGTTTGGCAACAGTTCTTCTAACCGTAATTGATGGAGTGTGTAGCTTTTCATTTCTTAAACAACCATGTAGGAAGACACATCATGGCCATATTCCAGGATGACAATGTCAAGATTCATCAGGCTGAAACTGTGAAAGAATGGTTGTGAAGAGCATGAAGAATCATTTTCACACATGAATTGTCACCTCTGAGTCCAGACCTTAAACTCATTGGAAGTCTTTGGGAAGTGCTGGAGGAGACTTTACAGAGTTCAACTCTTGCATTGTCAATATGAGATCTTCACTAAAAACTGATGCAGATCCTGAGGGAAATAAATGTTGTTAGTGTTAAAAAAAGTGTTACCCAGTTTTTAGAGACTTTATGAGGAATATTCTCCTTCTCATTGGAAATAGCAGAGATCATATTGATGTCGTTACTACCGTACCGTTGGAAACTTTTTTTGTTTTATGTAGGATATAAATCTTTTGTCTCCTTGTAGCGTTTAGTATTTGCGATTTGTTGGGGAGCTCGCATAAATTTTAGGTTCCTGATAGGTATGCGTGTTTTCGAAGAACAAAACTTGCATTACAGAGCAAATAATGTGAGTTAATAGCCTAGTTATTTGATAACCTTGCTCACAAGATCAGGGAAAGCATCACAAGAATTTTTTAATTGTCCTTTTGCATTTCATGGTAATGCTCTTTGCACTGCTATATTGTGCAAAGCCAACAAGTGTTATAAAAGAGCTCCACATTTTCGGGATAGTTTGTCATGACTCTGTCTCATGTGTGGCGCCAAGGTCAATGGATTTGTCTCCGATGAGCTGTAAGACAAACAAAAATAGCAGATTGCCTGGACACCCTAATTGCTTTCATATTACACTGCGAGTGCTCTCATCGCCTTCGACGAAGAGCTACAACAGACAGCAGTGACGCCAGTGATTATTTAAGTTATGTTTTTTGTTACTACATCTGCACTAAGAATAGCTGGAGACATAATCGCACAGACACACGCACACGGACGTTTTAAATGCTTCAGTGAAATTGTGTCTCATGCTTGTTTTAATTCTTTGTTACGACTGCGAGTGATGCAACAAACTAGAATGTTCCCTTTAAGTCAAGTCGCATTTATTTTTACAGTAAACCATACAAAGCAGCTTCACATTAATAAAACAGGTAAATTACAGTGTTGTAAATATTGGAAAATTCATCTCTTATGAAACAAATTAATTATTATTATTCTACTGAAAGATAAGCGTCACTATGCAGTTTTATTTAGTTAAATGTTTTACATTCAGTTCAATAACAGTGTCAATGTTGCAAAGTTCATCAATTACTAAACAAGTTCATTTATCAGATATAAGCAGTTCTACAGAAGACAATAGTGTCATTATTCAGTTCAGTTCAATAACAATATCAATGTAACAAATTTAGTGTCATTATCCAGCCCAATGTAGTTTGAATTTTGTTCGCATCCGATAGTGTCACTCCAGTTAAATCGATAATATTTCTGAAAATTGAACTTTAGGAACTACATGTTCTACATTACTAAGTGAACATCAATAATAAAGATGTGTCCGGACTTTGAGACGACGTAAGCTTTCGTTTCTGCTCTGACAGCCACAAGACTACAGTGAACACTGTCAGTGTGTGTTAGAAATCAGGAATGGCGAGAGAACATTGTGGTACGTTTTTCGTCTTCACGCCAAACTTTGGTCTCCAGCCGACAGTTTAAATGCCATCTGGCTAGCGCACTTCCTATTATGTTTCACCATCAGTTCAGTAGGTGGAGAGTAAGCCGTCTTTTGTGTTCTTTTTCGACCACGTGAGCGTTTACACTATGAAAGCAATCCGGTCGAATGTGTTTTCCACTACCTCTGGAAGTGGTCGAAAGTGGACAAGCTCAAAACGCTTTAGACCCCGTTTACACCTGTTTTTAGCACAAATTCACATTTTTGTAGTTTACATGTAGACGTTAATAGTATCGTTTCCAAAAACATGCACTTTTCAAAAGTTTGAGATTTAGGCTATTAATTATTAATAAATTAATCAGATTAATTCAATTTAAAGGTGCAATGTGTAATATTTCTGAGGATCTATTGACAGAAATGGAATATAAGAACTATGTTTTCAGTGGTGTATAAAGACCTTGCATAATGAACCATTAAGTTTTTATTACCTTAGAATGAGACATTTATATCTACATAACCACGGGCACCCCCTTCTATGGAGGCTCTGGAATAGGCCTTGGCTGGGCAGTCTCAGGCTGGGCAGTCGGGACGTGAACAGTCTGTGGCTGGACCGACAGGACGTGAAGCGTCCCAGACTGGGCAGACAGGACGTGGACAGATTCGGCCTTGATTGGTGGAATGGGTGGCGCCGGCAGGGCAAGGAGCTTGGGCAACGCCGGCAGGGTCAGGGGCTTGGGCAGCACCGACAGGGTCAGGAGCTTGGGCGGCGCCGGCAGGGCAAGAAGTACGGAGACAGCCTCTGGGCTGACAGGAGGCTCAGGAATGACCTCCGGGCACTGTGGGACGCAGGAAGTCCTCTTCGAGAGCGAGAGGGCGCTGGGCTGGATGGGACCAGCGGTGAGGGCGCTGGGCTGGACGGGACCAGCGGCGAAGGTCCCGTCCAGCCCAGAGCCTTCGCCGCTGGTCCTGTCCAGCCCAGCGCCCTCACCGCTGGTCCCGTCCAGCCCAGCGGAACGAGACTTTGGACGAAGAGGGGAGACCCGGACAGAAGGGAGATCGGGGACTACTTCCTCGACAGTGTAGGACAATCCACTCACCCACAGGATGTTGTCTATGTATTCCCTCAAGGAACACGTGGTGGAAGTAGGTGGAACTTGCCCAAAGAGTGGATCGTCCAGACCAATCCAAAGGGAGTGTTTGAGGGCTCCCTCTTTCCATGACACCTGGTGGGCGAGGTGAAGGAATTCCTTAATATAATCCTCGATGGGGCGATTGATTTTGGGTGATGGTGAGGATGAGGTCGATGGGATCCATAGTGCAGCAATAGGTCTTGGTCAGTTCTTCTGTTAGGTAACGTAGTTCAAGGAATCACGAGGAAGACGATGAGGAACAGGAATTTATTGAAACAATTTCAGGAGCCACAACACACGTTATACTTCAACGAGAACGGACAAGGAATAGGGAGAAACAGAGGGCTTAAATAACACAGGAAAACAACGGAACATAATTGGGAAACAGGTGACACAGATGACGATGATGAACAGAACACAGGTGCTGTAACGCTGGACAAACGAGGAGCGGGAAAACTAAGAAACAAGACTGAACCAAAACACTAAGGAAAAGGGGGAAACACAGAGTCACACTGTTACAGACACAATGATGAACAAGTAACAATAATATTCGCAATTACATATAGTTTTACTGAACAATTAAGTAAACATAATTTCTTAATTTATCCTTGTAAAGAAACCTCATTGCTGAACTGGCTACTCTCTGCTGTCTCAGACGATGACATATTTTCCTGTCGGCCACCATAACTTTTGTTGGTTGCAATTCGTAACCTCACCACTAGATGCCGCTAAAAATTACACACTGCACCTTTAAAGCTTAGAAAAACAAGTTATATTTATTTTTATAACTTGTATCAGGATAAAAAAGCATCAGGATAAGTGATGATTAATCAGATTAATTCACAAAAGGTTTAAAGTTTGATTTGTTTTAAAATATCTGTAAAGAAAAGCATCAAGATATAGAAATACTTAAAACTGTGTGCATTCCGTTTGTATTGCGATAGTAGCAAACAAGAAAACACGCTTGTGACATCCATTCCTACTTCCCTGAATCATCACATTGCTTTAGTTAAAATGCTAGATGACATTTATTGTTTTTTCCAAAGTGTTTGTTATAATATGTTGACTATTTAGTTGTCATCAAAACATGGGTATGATCTCAGGCGTCTGGACTGTGGGTCCATCTGTTTGAGATCGGCCGGTTTGTGTAGCGTGTGACAGATGAGGACAGAGCCGTGGTACCACATCCCTCCTTCACAAAACTCACGATCCCAGTGGAGCTAGCCTGATTTTATGCAACTTCTGGGAAAATCAGAGAGCTGTTAACAAATATTTGTTGCGCATTCTTCGGGTGTTTGCTGTTGATGACTGTTAACATAAAGGACACCTCCTGGTTCAACTTTAGATGAAAGAATGGTGCCGGAGTCAGTGCTCTTGAACTGTACTTATCTCGCCAGGCTATAAATGATAGACCTTATCATGTTTAAAACAAGACCATTAATAAGCCTAATTTACAGAATCTTGTTTTCTCCTTCTATGTCCAGCTGTGGCGGGTTCTGGTGCTGAATGTTGTGCAAGCCCAGCAGAGGTCTGCATGCT
Organism: Gila orcuttii; assembly: GCA_026230005.1. NCBI lineage: Eukaryota > Metazoa > Chordata > Actinopteri > Cypriniformes > Leuciscidae > Gila > Gila orcuttii. The sequence goes on along the minus strand of JAPDVR010000001.1, from coordinate 65,013,781 downwards.
CTGAAGTGGAGATGCACTATGGCATCCCAGTCATTTCCTGAGCCACAGGGTTATGGTCCAGCTTTATCGGCAGGGGGCCCTTGCAAACACTTACTCAGCCTGTCAGTCACACATTTGTTTTATGCTGTGCTGGAGGTGAAGGGAAGTAGATCAGAGCTTTGCACATCCATTCTGCAGGCGTTTTGAACAACGCTGTAAAAGCAGCCTTTGCCGAAGGTGCTCTGCAATCATTCAATTAAGTCAATAATCCTGAAGTCTTTTCATCATCTACCCACCGCATGTAATTTGAAACCCACATGAATTTTGTTTGCCTGTGCAACGCAGAAGCACAATGTTTCATGTGTGGTTCTTACGTTAAGTTAATGACACACTGACACATACAAGGATATGAGACACTATATCTGTTTAAACAATATTATGTATATAAACACACTGCCGTTCAAAAGTTTGGGATCAGTAAGATTTTTTTATGTTTTCAAAAGAAGTCTCTTATGCTCACCATGGCTGTATTTATTTGATTAAAAATACAACAACAACAAAAAAACAGTAATATTGTGAAATATTATTACATTATTATTATTTAAGTTAACTGTTTTCTATTTTAATACATTTAAAAAATGTATTCCTGTGATGCAAAGCTGAATTTTCAGGATCATTACTCAAGTCTTCTGTCACATGATTCTTCAGAAATCATTCAAATATGATTTGCTGCTCTAGAAACATTTATTATTATAATCAATGTTGAAAACAGTTATGTAAAAAAAAAAATCTGGATTCCTTATATATATATATATATATATATATATATATACTGATATATAAGTCCACCGCCTTTTCAGGAAATGATATAGGCCTATTTTACTATGATTTCCTACACTTGTACAACAATAACAGATGACAACAAGAAGTACATCTCTTCTTCTAAATCGAGTGGCAGAGCAAGTACGCTACATTGTGTCGACATTTTTATATTCAAAAACAAACTATTTGTGAAATCAGATACTAGTAACAGTTCCGCAGAAATTACGTATAGCACATATAGAGAAGTTCTCTCAAGCACCCGCAACAGTTTCTGGGTGAACGATTCCTTTAAAGTAAACTTGTTATCTGCTCATTCAAATGAGTCCTGTGATAATCGTTTGCTAGGCACACTGGGGTCTCACACATCTATTTTTTTTTAAGTCTAGGTGAACCACCTGCTGATTTCATTTCTTTTCCTCATTTGTCTGCAGTTGTTTTGCCACTGCTCCATGTGAACTCTAGAGCAGGAGACCCACTGTGCTAAATTCTTTTACTTGGAAAAAGAGCATTCAGTGAGCGATACCTGACTTTGCAGTCAGATGAACTTACGCAATGCTCTGTGAAAGCTACAGAAATAAATGTGCTGGGAAGTTGTGAAGTGCATCATTCCCATGTTGAACAAGTGTAGCTTCCCTAGGACACCTTCCCATGAGGCCAGGTAAACAGGAGGAGGCCACAGGATTCCGGTTTGGCTCAGCCTCATTGGCTTAAAGGAATAGTTTGCCCAAAAATGAAAATTGTGTCATCATTTACACACCCTCATGTTGTTGCAAACCTGTATGAGTTTCTGTCTTCTGTTGAACACAAAAGAAGTTGGCAACGGTAGCCATTGAGTTCTATCGTAGGAAAAAAATACTATGGAAATCAATGGCTTCTGTCTGTCTGGTAACCAACATTTCATAAAATATACTCTTTTGTGTTCAACAGAAGAAGGAACTTCATACAAGTTTGGAACAAATTGAGGTGAAGTAAATGATGACAACATTTTTATTTTTGGGTGAACTATCCCTTTTACAACAATTGAGATAGGAGACATTATTGCAATAAAAGTAACTAGAAAAGTTACTAAAAGTAGTGCTTGTCTGTATAAAAGTAACCGCACTTTTAGGATGCTGTGAATGGTTGCTAAGGTTTTCTGGGTGGTTGCTAAGAGGTTGATTGGGTGTTCAAATGAAAAGAGCCAACCCTAAGTCTCTATGATATCTTGGTCGCTAGATATGGCTCTGGTCCCTCTTTAAATGCCTGAGTGTGTTTTTTTTTTTCCAACAGTTTTTCCATCTGCCAAGCATAAATTGTTAGTTTGTTTGCTTGGGAAAAGTACACCTGTCCTCGATATGCTACGTTTGAGGTACACTGCTGTAAAAAAAAAGTTTGTGATAATTAAGATTAACAATTTAAAATAACTGTTTTCTGTTTGAATATATTTTCAAATGTAATTTATTCCTGTGATGCAAAGCTGAATTTTTAGCATCATCACGTTCCTTCTGAAATCAATCTAATATGCTGGTTTAGATTTTCCAACTGTTCCACAATTATTCCAAACTTTTGACTGATAATGTATCATTCATGTACTTACCTCAAGTTTATAGTCAGCATGAAACTGAAGTTGCAATAATCTTTTCTCCCCTATTGTGATGTATATACAAGTGGAACGGCTTCTCAAGCTAGAAAAAAATTAGGGTGGGTCTTGATTTTGAGAGAAGAGGTGTCGCTGCAAGAGGGAGGGATAAGTTATTTTGACTAAAGAAGGGCACATTGTTTTTGTTTGTAATGATGTGCACATGATACATTTATAATGCAATATTCCATAAAAAATAGAAATGGTCAATTTTGATTTTATGGCGACTTTATGGTTCAAAAACCCTAACATTAAGCATGAGTGTTGCAATATTAATAGCATGCTTTTTTTACAATTAGGTTGACCACAACCTCTGTTTTACAGAGAAGCAATTTTGTCATGTTCACAAAGTCTGCATTTGGACTTCTAAAACTGCTGTGTCAAAGCCATTCCTAGAAAGCAATCCAAATAAAGGTTTTGATTTACAGGAAGTTGACACATTGCCTATATGGGAGTAAAACAGGATGCAAGTGAGTCACATCATACCATGTGCTCTTCCATAGACTTCCATTCAAACTGCTCGCACTTGTGCAGCAGCACGTATAGTTTGGGGTAAGTCACAATCACTCAACATCCTCCCCTAATCCTGGATGAGTAAAGATAAATACGTGCTGTGCAGCAGCAGACAAGCAACACTCTTCTGACCTTTCCTGAAATTAATTCACACCATGAGTGACATATCTGATTACTGGCGTGTACAAAGGGTATGTGTGTGCTTACTGTACATACTGAGCTGAATATGTGTTAAAGAAGATCAGTGTAATGGGTCAATGACATACACAGTAAGAGTGTCCACCAATAAAAATTGTTTTTATATATGGTAAAAACTCATTTTTATTATATCATTACATATTAATCATACATTTTTCACACCACATCACATTGTCTAGCAGTAGTTTTCAGGTACAGAAATTGAATAAAGTAATCAAATGTAAAATAATTAGTATTCATCCTTATTAAAGGAGCCGTATGTAAGAATGTGGCCAAAACTGGTACTGCAATCACTTTCAAATTGCTGTAGAGCGGTGTATCCCCTCTCCCTCCTCCCTGACTCGAGGTTGCCAGATACGCTGCAGGATACAGCAGGAACGTAGGCTGCTACAAGAAGCTTTTTCTGTTAATTATGTTTATGCTTCAAATGAGAGATGTTTTACAAAGTAATTATATATCGCAAAAATTTACTAATGGCGATTAGCCAAGTGACAGTACATTGTTAGAACAGTAGCTGTTCGTCTAACTTGTAACGGTAGGTATCTGTCATTAACATAAGTACAAGCACAAGCCTCTGTCACTGTGTGTAACCGATATCAAAGATACAGCTATTCATTTAGCTGACGCTATAAGTGAAAGCGACCAGCTGTATTTTTTAACTTACCCTGCAGTACATGTCCATAACGCTAAAATATGTGATGTGAAAGATTACATGTCATTCTATTATTTTTGGCTGTAGAACTTGCATGATAAACAATAATGGGCGTGCTAATGTTGTTTTCCTCAGCGTCTCATCATAATGACAGAGAAACGGGCTCTGATAATGCATTGCTAATGTTAGTAATGACGACTCGCCGTTTTTATTACCCAAACAATTCCTTACTTTTTCAATTTGATGACCCACCTCCTCCATATGAGCTAACGTAACGTTACTTTGCACGAACATGCATAACTTTCTTCGACTGTCATGAATATTTGAAATGTCCATTTACATCAAGTACAAGTTAGCCAAACATAGATGAATCTTACCTGTCCAGGAGAAAATTAGCAACGTTGGCGTCTGTCTTCAGATTCTTCTCCGTTTTCAGCCGTCTCTATCTATCTCTCTAAAGGCATCTCCTATACAGATCCTTATTTTATTTCGGACTTTGTCACGAAGTATTTCGGATTCATAACAAGTTTTATTTTGGTTTCGCAACGTTAGACATTTTTTTTATCCGATTCCGACACGTTTGTAGCTGCAGCTGTGGTAACTAGCAGAGCTGGCAACCCGGATGCCGCAACACTACTGACTTCGTGATTGGTAGATAGGTGGAGGGTGGCGCATCAGACCAAAACACAACATGACAACATCAACATCAGTTGAGGGCTGCAACTTCACTTTTTAAATGACTATCCTGGCCGGACTACTGTTGTCAGTGATATAAGTATTATATATATGAACATGATTTCTTAATGTCTAGTGACATATCAGGGCCATTTTATGATTAATTGAAATAAATTTCTTACATACAGCTCCTTTAAAGTTACAGTAATAACAGTAAGTGATTTTTTTTATTTGTATTTTCTTAATTGATTAACATTTAAAAAACACAGACAGCAGCAGGTTTTTTAGGCTGCTGTCACTTTAAGACTTAATGCACATATTCAATATACCGATACACATGTTTTATTTCTCAATGCTTAACATTCACTTAAGACAAAACAGACTAAGTTTATGAGGATACTCTGCAATACGGGCATTTTTATCATAATTCTGTGTGAATTTGTCCTTTCAAGCGCAAGAAGACATGAAAGAGAACTCAATTCAGTATTCACGCGCTGTTTGAGACACGGCTTTCTACGTGTGCTTTTCGGATGTGTGTGCACAAAACTGTGCATGTAACAAATTGAGTTGTCTTTCACGTCGTCTTGCGCTTAAATATTAAAATTGCCAAGGCTTAAATACGTGAAAATAATAAACTTTCGTGGCGATGCAGCACTGGCCTGATCAGTTCTGTCAACTGTCCTTGTCGAGCCCTGTCATAAAAAGGTCAAATTATCTGTTTTTTTAAGAGACATATTGACCCCTCTGTTATGTAATTCCCTGTTATTGTTGGTGTTTTCCTTTCTTTTTACATGTTGGTTGTACCACATTACTTCTGATAGAGTTCTTCTGACTTAGGCCAGTAAACAACCAGTAAGCATCATGATGACTTTTTCACAGACGAGCACCACTGACATTTTCTTCAGGAAAATCTAGTCTGAGCAGGATAATTTCTCCCCGCAGAATAATTGGGATCTTTTAATGGTAAAGGATTACAGTCTTTGCTCCGAGTTCATTTACAGTGATTTAATTGTACAGAAGCTTAGAATGTTGGAATGTTTCAGATACCCTGGCAAACGACGCAGTTCATTCCAAACCCGATGTACTGAGAGAAATAACGCATGCTGCACCATCCATGGGGGGCCAGGCATGTGAGATCTGTGCAGGAACTGATGTTTTAGATTTGCTGCTGTCTTTACATTTAGATGTGTATGCCAGGATAGAGAGCAGAGGTGGTGGCTGGTTTTTGTATTGACATTTATTCCTGACACTGCTTACAACATCTTCATTCCTATATAAGACAATATAGAACATATAGAAGGGACAAATCTTGATAAATAAATGTGCCTTCATCTATTTAACTGATTTTTTCAGTGCCACATCATCACACACAACAAATCATAAATCAGGGACGTTTCATAGAGCTATAAAACCAATAGCTATTTTTTCATTAAAAAGGAGTCATCTGGCTTTGACTATTTCCAGGATCCTCATAAAATATAATGTCACTCCCACACCAGTTGCTCTTTTTATGCAACAACCCAAGTTTTGATTTAATAGTTCAGTTTAAATAGGACGATGTCATGTCAGTTAAGAATTTAAAATATGAAATGACTTCTAAATTGAAAATCGTAACAACCAGAAAACTGTGTCGGAGGCAAGATTATGTAAAATATTGAAAGCGTGCATGAAAACAGCTTGAAAGCATACAAATCCGACTGAATGGAAGCCAAACCTCTTTTTAATACGCATGACTTCTTTGCCCATATGTATATATTTATTTATTAAAGAAAAAATGGACATGCAACCAATTTATGGACATGCAACCAATACTTCGACATACCTAATAACATGGGAAAATAGCAAGTGATGTCATGTTTTGTGCACAATTGGCCAAAGCTCATTTTATCATCAGCTTCAGTGATATCATCTAACATCTCCTCGTGTCTGTTTACTCCAGGACTGCTCCAGCTCAGAGGAATACACTGTGGCCGCCGCATTGCTGCCCCTGACGACGGCCTTTTACCGGGTAAGTAACAGTTGAGGTCAGACTGGCAGCAGGCATACTGGCAGCTCTAGTTACTGGATCTTAATCATAGCACATCAACACTGGCACCGACACTCACTAATACTGGAAGAAGGGGGCACTTTCCACCTGTCTCCATCTGCTCAGTTTAACTCTTAACGCCCTGATATACGTCTAGCGAAATCGAAAAACAAACTGGTGTGATGTCATTTCAAACAAAATCAGGCCAAAACGAAGTTCGTTTGGAGTTAATTTCAAGAGTTCGAAACTGCTTGCCAAAGCGAACTTGAAAAAGTGATGGTGGGTGTGGCTCTGAGGCTCCGCCTTCTTTGATGTGCAACTCTCCTGTGTTTCATTTCTTCTGTTTAGTCCATCGAGGTCGGATGCGAGTAAAAACATGAACACACTGGAGAGATGCTTTATAGCAAAAAATTAAGTTGTAATTCTAATTGAAAGCGACACTTTCATGTTTATTACTGTAAAGCTGCTTGCTTTAAGGCGAGACACGGCAGGCAAAAACATCGTTTTTTTTTTTCACTGGTCAATTTTGAGATTTTGGGATATTTCTCTTCAATAACATGTCTTCTTTCAGACTTGTGGTGAAAAAAAGTCAGAAATACACATTTAGGTCTTTATTTTACTACACTTTGGCCGTTTGCATCTGTAGATTTCTCATAAATTCAACAAAAGTTGTCGTTCTAAATCCTCCCGCTGCTCCGCGAGCGCTGCCAGCACTCTGTCATCACACACACCGTTAGAAAGCGCTCTCTCTCCTGTACAATGCTGTCGGATCCAAATATGGTCATTTCCTTTTTATCAGCAACCAATTGTGAAAGTGAAAGGGGGGATTTAATTCTAAATGCACAATCTCGTTTTACAATATAAATCTTTAAAGCCCGTTTTCTCAAAATGACTTTTCTCTCATACTCCAAGTCCGAAATCTCTACTTCAGTAGCACCTACAGTCATGGTCAGAATTAATGGCACCCCTGGTAAATATGATCAAAAATGGCTGTAAAAAATAAATCTTCATTGTTTATCCTTTTGATCTTTAATTTAAAATAAAAAGTGAAAATCTAACCTTTCATTAAAGTAAAAGAATTGAAAGTGGGGGTAAATCACATTATGAAATAAATGATTTTCTCTAAAACACGCTGGCCATAATTATTGGCTCCCTGTTATTAAATAATTTTTGTAACCTCCTTTTGCCAAGATAACAGCTCTGAGTTTTCTTATATAATGCCTGATGAGTTTGGAGAACACCTGACAAGAGATCAGAGACCATTCCTCCATACTGAATCTCTCCAGATCCTTCAGATTCACAAGTTCATGTTGGTGCTTCTTCTCTTCAGTTCACCCCACTCATTTTCTATAGGGTTCAGTTTAGGGGATTGGGACGGTCATGGCAGAAGCTTCATTTTGTGCTCAGTTACCCATTTTTGTATTGATTTTGATGTTTCTTTTGGACCGTTGTCCTGATGGAAGATCCAACCACGGCCCATTATAAGATTTCTAGCAGAGGCTGTCAGGTTTTGATTTTTTATCTGTTGATATTTGATAGAACCCATAATACCATGTAACTGAACAAGATGTCCAGGACCTCCAGCAAAAAAATAGGCCCACAACATATAAGATCCAGCAGTAGATTTAGCCGTAGGCATGGGGTACTTTTTATCCCTGTTTGCACCAAACACATCTGGTGGGTTTGCTGCCAAAAAGCCCTTTTTTTGTTTCATCTGACCGTAGAATCCAGTCCCTTTTGAAGTTCCAGTCGTGTCTGAAAACTGAATATACTGGGGTTTATTTTTAGAGGAGCGAGGAGGATTTTTCTTGAAACCCTTCCAAACAACATGTGGGGATGTAGGGGTTGTTTGATATATTTTCTTTAGGCTTTCTGACCCCCATGACCAAGTAATCTCTGCAATTCTCCATCTGTGATCCTTGAAGAGTCTTTGGCCACTCAAACTTTCCTCTTCACTGTGCATTTAGGCAATATAGACACACGTCCTCTTCCTGGCAGATTCGTAACATCTTTAGTTGATTGGAACTTCTTAATTATTGCCCTGATGGTCAAGTTGGGGATTTTCAATTCTTTAGCTATTTTCTTACAGCCATTTTCTATTTTGTAATGCTCAACAATCTTTTGATGCACATCAGAACTATATTCTTTGGTTTTACAGATTGTGATGGATGATTAAGGGAATTTGGCCTTTGTGTTTCCTCATATTTAAACTCCTGTGAAACAAGAAGTCATAGCAAGACAATTTCATGTTCCTAGTCACCCTGGTGTGCTAAAAAAAAAGGTAAATATTAATAGGAATATACTTCAGAGATATTTTACATGTAAAAAATTCTATGGGTGCCAATAATTATGGCCAACGTGTTTTGTAGAAAAACATTTATTTCGTAAAGTGATTTCCCTCCCACTTTCAATTATTTTACTTCAATGAAAGGTTAGATTTTTACCTTTTTTTTTAATGAAAGATCAAAAGGATAAATAATGCAGATTTATTTTTTACAGGCATTTTTGATCATATTTACCAGCGGTGCCATTAATTCTGACCATGACTGTATATTAGTGGTGGGGGAAAAAATCGATTCTGTTCGGTATCGCGATATTTTGTGCACGCAATTATATCGATACAGTAGCGCAAAGTATTGCGATATTTAATTATAAAATTATCTGTTTTACTTTCCGGTTTTCTCAGAGTTTAATCTGATCATTTACATTTGCGTATTACATCCACAAGGTGGCGCTTGTTGCGGTGCTTTGTTGTCTACAATACATTCAACAGCAAATTCAAATGAAAATGGCTTCACTATTGGTTGTACACGACGCTCCGTCTTCTTTCAAATCGAAAGTGTGGTTAAATTTCGGTTTTATGATTATTCTCAGGTTTATGTTACTCTATGTCTGCTTTATGTTACTCTATTGTATTTAAATAATTTTAAGTTATGTGCTGGGAGCTCAGTGAGCTTTGTTTGTTTCATAATTCATATTAAATATTACCTGCTCGGTCCTGTCTGTCAGCGCGTTGTCAGTGTCCTCTATTTTTCACTGCTTGAGTACATGGGTTGAAATCCCCCCCTAAACCCTCATTCACTAAGTTAGGCCTATTCCCTAAGTTAGTCCACTAATACTGTTCACTTGAAGGAGTGAATGAAAACAAGTGAGCGAATTCGGACAGGCGTTGAGCGTAACGTTACATAAGCTGTAGCCTACATTCGTTAATGCAGTGCAATGTGGGCCAGAGACGAGATCTGACACGCGTCCCATTTTCTCACAAATCTCTATGTTCATTTAAGACTTTATTTAAATAATTTAAGATGGCTCTTATGAGGACACTCGACAAAACGGACATTTTGGCATAATTTGTGTGTGTTATGGTTTGTTCAAGCCCGAAAGAGAACTCGATACTGACGCGCGTCTTTTCTGTGGGTCGTGTGTGTGTGTGTAATACAGGCAGGATTTAACGGATACTGCGTAATTGCGTTAAACATGTTTAACGCTGTAAACTGTTTTTTGTTACTTGTTGCGGTGCCGCGGTGGGCAAGTGATGAAACCAGTGTTGCGACTGAACACCGCGTAACACCGGTAACACCGACTATTGTAGCAAGCCTAGAGCTCACCATTCATGTGAGAGGTCTCCTATTCAGAGAATAATTATGTCCTGTCCTGTAATAAGGTCCCGTGTCCTGAATGTTCAAGAACAAGTTTTCAAGTTTTTGCTCTACCCTCCTAAGTTTTTGCACTAGCACTTTTGCACTGTGTAGAAGATAATGTTTACAGAATTAAATGTGACATTTAAAGTGAGTTGAGCGGTCTTATTTTCCTAATTTTTTGTAATGCCTTTGAATAATATGGGGGACATGAATCGCAATATCGCAGAATTGAATCGCAATACTTGCTGTATCGCAATATATTGAGAATCGCAATACTATCGAATCGTCACATTTTTGACAATTCCCACCCCTACTGTATATACACCAAACTTTCCAGTCTTGCACCTAGTTATATTATGAAGATATTTACAGAGGGATTTGTAAATATATTATTCCTAGCCTGATTTATATAACATTTTATTCCAAAAAACATGGCAAAAATCATTTTTTTAAGGCTATTGACAGTATATTCTGATTTACAGGATAACAAAAGTAGATATCCATAAATCCCTCTGTAATTTTTTCCCATCTAATATGTGAACACAATGAAAAAAGAATTTTGAACCTGGCTTTGTCCAATACTCAGATTTCGTTTTTTTTATATATATGCAAATTAGCGCATATTTAATTAGATAATCCCTAATTTGCATTTTTAAACATTAAATTACAGAAAACTTGTAATACATTTTTATCTCATCTTAATGTAGGTAATCAACTGGTAAAGTTTCATGCTGATATCTGCTAGTTAAAAAGTTAACCCTATTCACCTGTAGTGTCTCGCCTTAAATCAATCTTTTGTATAATTTACTATAGAAATAAATGTGACGTATTTTATCCCTAAGCGAAGAACGAAAAATAATTTTTGCAGTAGAACTTTGGCTTTAGGCTTTGTTATGCACTCCATTCAGCTCATCACTGAAGGAAATCTTTAACTAGTGTGACAGTCACTCTAGCCTAGTTTGTTTTCGCCGTGGTTCAGTGGGAAAAGGGAAAGGCAGAGGCTGCAGGGATTTGGAGAGTGTCTGGCTTTCAACACCGATCCATCACGTACCCACATTATTGTTGTCATAGAGACAGACACAACTGACTCTGTTTCTTTTTAATTGAGGGTTGCTCTACGATCCGTCCTCAGTGACTCACTCTGCACAGAGAGAGACGTGATGAAATCAGATATCAGGTTGCTGACCCTCGTGTTCAAGAGTACACAACTTTGTCAACTTTTCAGAACTTGAATTTCATACCTTGAAGAGGTTAGAAAGAACTTCAGATTTTCCAGGATATTGCAGGTATTTAGAGTATTTGTTAGCACATTGCTAGGGTGTTCTGGGTGGTTGCTAGGGCATTGCTACACTATATAGTTGCATACTGGGTAGGGCTACATGATTTGGGGAAAAAGTCTTTGATTTGAATAAAAATGGAAAATTTGATAAAAATTTTGAGTATGCATTGGGTTACCAGCACCAAATCCAAGCCTATTCATGAACACAATGTAATATAACATTTAGCATGTTAATCAACAGTAAATTTATTGTTAACCTTTTGTCATATGTCTTTGAGTATCGCAATAATATCATATCGGGAGTTCACTATCGTGATATGCATCGAATTGTGACACGAGGGTATCGTTATACCCCTAATACATATATATATATATATATATATATATATATATATATATATATATATATATATATATATAAGCTCTAGGTTTGCTGTGTTTGTTTGTAAGGTGGCACAATTTGGCCAAAAATGTTGTGATTATATTTCAACAATATCAATATAATAAAAATCCCAGATGATGTCACTCCGCTTTCAAGGATTGGGGAATCCTTCACAACACCACCTATGGACTAAAATAAACACTACACAGACACGCATAATAAACTGATTGAAAATTTGAATTTTACTTGAGTTCACCCGTTTATCTTCCACCAGGCGAAATGCTTAGAAAAGCAATAGCACAGCTTTTCTCAACAAGCCACAATTTGAGGCGTCATTCATATTTTTAACATGAACAGTGCTGGTTGAGGGTCATGTACGTTTAATACTCAAGTGCAACCAAGCACCACCAAGTAGTTATAGGGATATGTATTCAGAAATGTTTCCATAGTCATTGTTCATTTTCATCGATGAGATGCACCTGCTAATCGGACTGTTCCCGAGAGCCCTAGATTCTGTGCGGTGAGGCGAACAATCCAGGTCTTTCATTAAGACATCTGAAAGCTATTTTTTAAACCCTGAAGTTCCTGTTTTCCTGTTTCCCATTTGCCATTTTTATGTAAGAGCGAATCCTGATTAAAGCGTTACACAAAAAAGAGCTGACGGATTTGTGAAGCTCTCGTGATAAACAACACATTTGTTGAGAGAGATACTGTAAGTAAAACTTTGCTTGTTTTGCAGTGCTAAAGAAAAGTCTAGGCTTAGTAGACTTATGTCATTGATATCACACAAACCACAGGCTAAATTATTGTGGTTAACACAACTGATATATTTCACTCATCAACTGAAATCAATCCTAACCTCAGCAAGATGCACTTCAAATGCAGCATTCAGGGCTATCCTCAGATGATCCCTGTGTCGCACTACAATTAAACCTTCATGCATTTTTCTGTGAGCCTGTGATCCACATGCCCTCCCCTTCACTCTCAGTAGCCTTGTTCTAAACCTGACTGCGTTATTGAGGTTCTCAGTGTCGGCTTGGCAGGAGATAAAGGCTTGAACGCCGTCTCTCTTCTGCCACTACTGGATGACCCAACTGAAGTATGGACACTACCGCAGACACACTAGAGCTCCATGTTGGCTTTTGCATTCTTGAAGCGCAAGTCTGATCCCTTAATAATAGAAATACATGATTCGAGGTGTCATTCATAGCACAAATGTCTGAATATGAATGACTAATGGGTTATGCGCCTTGGATAAGGCTTTGTTTGAATCCCTAACCTTAAGTATGAGTAACTGCAATGCTTGTCTTAGTAAACACCTTTTTTTTCTTTTTTTTCTTTTTTTTTTTACCTCTGAGCCAAAGGAAATCAAAGACTTGACCACAAAGTCAACAAAACAATTCCCACAAAGATCCGCTCCATTTACAACTACCTCTTTGCCGTGATTTACAGCCTAAACCTTTTTCAGCATTGTAAATGAGTGCTTTTATGTAACCTAAATGAATCTTAGCTCATTGTTCCTCTGCTTGAGATTGTTTTTATGCCATGGATACCTCAAAGTCACCTCAAATGGAGTTTTGTAGGACGAAAAAACAACTAGTCTGGTTCTCGGAGTGACACCTGATATGTTATTACGTCCCTTGTGAGAAATCACGCGCTCTCACTCACGGCATGAATATGTAGACAGGTCAGTTGCCATAGCAGGTCAAAAGGTTTCTCGTAAGTGATCAGCATGCACTTCGTTTAGCCTTTGAGCTCGGATTCATTCTCTTTCTTCTGGGAAAAGCTCAGTCTGCAGGCAGTTAATTGATCTTTAATAAGCAAGGTCGCTGACACACGGAGCTGTCATTCTCATCATTCAAATAGAGCCTCCCTGCTCATGAAACCGTTAAAGATGACATATGCAGACTGAGTTTATATGTGTTATAGTAGGGGATATTAGATATGGAAAAAATTAGGTCAAGGTCTGGTTTTTGTTACTCTATTTTGAGCTCATTTTCTCTTGTATAAACAAGTTTTGAGCATCATATAATTTGTTTGTCTGCGGCGTGACACAATCACAACCAATCAAAACATATTTGATGTTTAATAACATCAGATTTTAGGAAAGATTTCCAGAAAAATGAAAACGCCCAACACAAAATTTCTGAAAGAGATAAAACATTTCATATGGTTGTATTATTGTAAATTTTAATTAAATTTTTAAATTTTAATAAATGATTAAATTGTTACATTTTTATTAATTAAATTGATTATAAATTATTTAAATTGATTAGAAATGTTTATTAAAATGGAATTAAACCATTCAAATGGAATCCAGAAAAACGAAAATGAAAAACACAGAATTTGGGAAAAAATAAAATGGATTTCACAGGGCCCTTAAAAAGTTCATTTTTTTAAACTTAAAAAAAAAACATTTGCATAGGTTTCATGATTTCAATTAATTAGACTTTTGTCTATTTTCAATTAATTAGAAGTTGTTGCGAAATAGAAAAGGGGTTTGATGATTCTCTTAATCAGCTTTTTGTTACATTACTAATATTTAATTTAATCATTAAAACAGAATTGGGGAAAAAATTTAATTGGGAAAAAGAGTTTCACTGTGTAACACGGGGGCAACAAATCAGTTATGATTATGATCTATACTTGTTACATTATTTAGATGTATTTGCATATATTCGGGCATGCATTATTTTCATTCATGCCCTCTTCTTAGAAAAATACACTTGCACCTTGATAAACTTGTGGTTATGATATGATAAGCCCTGTAAACATCTCCTGCTCTGTGTGTGTGTGTGTGTGTGTGTGTGTGTGTGTGTGTGTGTGTGTGTGTGTGTGTGTGTGTGTGTTTGTGTGTGTTGTCTTATACTTGTGAGAATGTGAGAGGGCATCCACAAGTTGAGTTTTGCACTTTCACTCGGTTAGCTGGGTCATCGTGGCACTCCTCCAGCACATTGTCGTCTTTCCCAGAGGGCTATGCTGTTCTGTAGTCAAGGTCTGCATGCCATTGAACATTGAACATGGGAACTTACTCAAAATGCTCTCTTTCGGAGAGCGTGTCGGTCTACTAACGGTTTGTATTTGAGTGAATATTCAATATAAAAACATTACTGCACTCTTGACCGATATCATCATTGTTGCTGCGCTGTGTGTAGTTATGTCTGCTGTGATGTCTGGGAGGGTTGTGGATCTTTCAAGAGCTGGTTTTGTTATGTTTGTGCACCTGTAGCATGTTTATGAGTGTATTACATCCTGTACCTGTGTGTAGTCTGTCCTGAGATGTTGATATGAATGTTTAATGTCTGCCTTCTCTGCCCATTCACATGTTGGGTATTTGTTTGAGAAGTTTTTTTTAGTAATATCAGCATATTAGATTGATTGAAATCAAGTCACACTAAAATTCTTGTTTTTTCATCACAGGAATAGATTACATTTTATAAATATATTTAAACAGAAAATGGTTATTTTAAATTGTAATAATATTTCACAATATTACTGTTTTTATTGTATTTTTGATTAAATAAATGCAGTCCTGGTGAGCAAAATAGACTTAAATAAAATCGTATAAACGCCTTTGTAGTGTATTTAAAATGCATTTGGTTTAATAGTAATTGTTCATTTATGTACAGTATGTCTGACAAATATATCTCATTAAATGTATTAGTTAATGTTAAAACCTAATATGAATATAGGCCTAAATATTATTTTGAGTAGATGACTAGGCGATAATAGAAGCGATCCAGTTCCGTTGTGCCGCGTCACCCGACTCGCACTGTAGACTCCACGTGACTGTATTATGGGAAAGGGAGAGATTTTCCATTGTGTTTGTCAGTAAATAATGTTATGTCTGTAAATCGGTTATGTGAAGTATCGGGTATCTTCTTGAAATAATAAATGAATGTCATTCGCACGTACAGTTGTGGTTTGAAAGTACCACAGATGTCTCTGGCACTGTTTCCAGCAAGCAAGTGTTTCAGCCACAGTTCAGCAGAAATGGATTTGGTGTGTTTGCTGTTGTCGAGCCGTTACATTCATTTCTTGTCAATCCACGAGCTAGCATAAAACCGTCATGAGTCTTGCTGACCATAGCTTGACCTTCCCCTGTTTACTTTGCATTGTGGGACATGATTACAGCATGTCCTGCATACCGATGGGCCAGACTGTTCTGTTTGTTCAACCATTTAACATTTTGCCCTGATGTTCTTTGTTGCTTATTTTTTGTTTGACATAAATCATAATTGTAAATGCACTGTTTAATCCTAGATGTTTTTTAGCTCAAGT
The DNA here is from genome assembly GCA_026230005.1 of Gila orcuttii. Classification (NCBI taxonomy): domain Eukaryota; kingdom Metazoa; phylum Chordata; class Actinopteri; order Cypriniformes; family Leuciscidae; genus Gila; species Gila orcuttii. The sequence continues at coordinate 64,997,715 of JAPDVR010000001.1, read as the reverse complement.
AGACGCAATGCATTTGCATTTGACTATTTCGATTCCTTCCTGGCTCTGCAAACGGAATGTCTCTTAGTATTAAGTAAGCAGGGATTTGTGTAATGTCCATAATGTTGGTAAATCATTAGACTGCGCTGGTCACGGATCAAAGCAAGATCTGTTTTTCTATTTTCTGACACAAATGAAGCATTTGCTTTTTATCCCTGTAGGAAAATTCCAGCTAAAACAGCTTCTGATGGTGACTCGATTTACATGTTTTCTAGTTGGACTCCAGTTGGTTAGCTTGTAGACCTTCTTTTTCAAGGTGGTTGGAGCTTATAGACCATCTTAGACCACATACAAACCAGCTACCATGTTCCTTAACCGTCTTCATCTCAAGGGTTTAGAATAGCAGTGATTTGCATTGAAAAAGCATCAAGAAGTCTCTTTTTTTTTTCAACGAAGGCTGGTAATTTGAGGTAACAATAGTGACGGAGATTATGCAAGATTTCGGTGATGCAACACAGTTAAGCAGACTTGTATGCAAATGTGCGGTGACTACCAATAGGAGTGTAGGCACAAGTTCACATGTCCAACACCTAATAATACCATTGAATGCAGTGGTTGAGCAGAAAGTCTAAGTCTAAAGCTGCCACTGAGCCTGTACCCTTTCAAAACCTGCATCTTTGTACCTTATCTACCCCTAAAGTGTGCATATTAGTATATTAAAGGTATACTTTAGTACCTAAAGTGTATTGGTACCTTTTGAAAGGGCTCTTTTTTCATAGCTGAATCGCTGTCATTTAGGAATAAGATTGCATGGATGTTAAAATCGAGATTGCGACCTTTTAAAGATTAATCGTGCAGCTCTACTTCAACCCATTCAAAGGGGCCAGTTTTTAATCCTAGTACTTTACTCTAGTAAGTTTAAATTAACTTTATTGTCAAACTAAATGTTCCTATGTTGGTCAAACTTAATTTTGTTTTTTTTAATAATTTACAGAGGTTAAAATTAAGAAAATTAAACATAAGAAAATTAAATTCCTAGTTTTTATTCGTCATTATGCGCATTACGTATATAATGAACAAACAAGAAAAGACTGGTGTCGATACCAACATTAGAACAGTTATTATTCACTGTGTGTCCACATCCTAAGCACAAGCACAATGAAATTCAAAGACATTGCAGAAACTGCTGTAAATATCCAACATAACTGAACATTAAACGGTAACGTCTTTTTAAAATAACACTTAAATCCCTTAAATTTACTCTCCTAATGCAGACCCTTCCCAAGCATGCTGGGAACTTCAGATCCACTTGCCCAGTTAGTTATCTTAATAAAAATGATTCATGTAGTGTTAACGCAAATAGATTAAGTACACTTCCATTTTAAATATATTAGGTATATTAACACAATGAAATTAAGTTGTGACAAAATGTTCAAAATATTGTGTTACTTTAGCTGAACGAGACAAAAAAAATGTTTTTTTAGTGTACCTGCCATAAAACTTTCACAAAGTCTGATCAAATAAATCCTCCCCTGGAGTGTATAGTCGTCCATCTTGACATTGTCAAGACACTCTCTCTCTCTCGCTCTCTCTCTCTCTCTCTCTCTCTCTCTCTCCTATCATCAAGGCTGTACAGTTGGAAGAGGTCAAACTGACCCCCTCACATCTGTTGTTGGAGAACCAACAAATCTGCACACATCCACCCCATCTGTTGCCAGTCAGATGGCGCACAACCATGTTGAAGACAAATAATACATCTCTGGCAGTGTGTTCCTGGTCCGCATCCTGGAATAACAACTGCACTGTTCCTCCTGCTGCAATTCTTGCCCCTTTTTCACTCAGCTCCATCTGTATGTCAACCTTTAGGAAATGGGGTCTAGACAGGCCAATAATACATGCAAGCCCTCAAAGCTTTAACCTGCTCAGCTTTAGCTATCTCTGCAAAAAATTATAGATAAACTGGATTTATCAGCACAGCTTGACATGGGACAGTCTCTATTATAGGGTCTCGTGGTGTTGAAATGCATATTAGACATTCCAGACTACATAGGGAAAGATAAACTGTCCAAACAAACCTTCACATTAATGTCAGTGCTGGTAATTTCCCAGTGATCGAGGGCCATACTTAATGAAAAATGCATATATGTCAGCCTTGTGAAACGGCTGACAGATATACAGGATTGGGGGTTATGATTTATTCTCAAGTTGAGGTTATTGTGAAGAAACTGTTTCAGAGGTTGTGTCCTAGTTTGCATGCTGTCTCGTAAATAGAATGCAATATTGCATTTAGTGTGCACCACATTATGTAATGTTAAAAACATTATGCTAAGATGTCCAGATGGTGTACTATTTCCACTGGATCCATGTATGCTTGATTATATAACATTATCCAAAAGTTGTTGTGAAATAGAAAAGGGGTTTGATGGTTCTCTTAAAATTCCACCTGTATATGCAAAATATTCCACTCAATCACAGAAGCTCAGACTACCTGATTCACTCTTGACTAGACTACCTGATTTATTGGTTTAATTCAGCCATATGTTTGAACCAGAAATTGATTCAAGAAGAAGAGGAAGAGAGAATTATACAGGGTTGTCTACAAGTCGAAGATACGGTAATGCATTGTATGTATCCCTCTCTACAACGTCGGACACATAACGGTAATTAATATGATTAGCCTTTTGCTTGACTACATTATCAAACAGCTAATAATGTGTTGCTAATGTCACAAAAAACATGTTCCTGTCCTCCATTTTAGAGTCAGACCGCTGCCTTCTAAAAATCAGCATCCTCAGAAACACTTTGAACAACGTAGAAAAGTCAGTGGAGAAAGGCATATACAGTTGTTCATCAGAACATCGTAATAAACATAATTCACCCACTATATTTCTATATGTACACGATTTTTTTTCCCTTTTACGGTGTATGAAGAAATCTATTTAGGATGGGATTTCTCTGTATAAAATTTCATCTTAACATGATCATAAGGCCACCCAGCATATGTGATTTTTGCATATGCGTGGTTTCAGCTGTTACTACATTTTTTTTTGTGAATTTAGTACGAAAGTTATTGGTTCAAACAAGCACAGTATGCAACAATGGTTTCTATGGTATTAGAATGTAATTTAAGGACATGGTAATATCACCCTAGCAAACTCTTTTTCTACATACTCAAATATATATACTTATCATCAGTGAAGCACATACTTTCAGTGCCTAGTAAAGTATGCTAATTGAGGCATAGCCAGAATCTGTTCTTGGTTGTTATGTTTGTCTCCATCTTTCCATTGCTCCTGATTTTTCTCTCTTTCCCTCTTTCCATCCGTCATTTCACTTGTGGTTTGGGTAGTTGTAGGGAAACTAAGTAGCAAAGACAGTTTGTCATAATATTGTATGGTTTTTGAGAAGAAGACTTTGGATGGTAACCTAATCTGAGGTGTGAGCTTTATGGACCAATGGAAGGTGAGAAAGATGTCATGCATGGTGTGTGATCCACAAAGTTCCGCATGTGCAAATACAATAAGTAGAGCCTTCATAACTTTAGCAGATGTTTAGAGTCAGTAAGCAGCCCACATGTGATATGCTTTGCGTCGGAGCGCACAGAATAACACTATGGTCATGTTTTCAAAGTCTTGCCTTGCAATCTCTCTCTGTATGAGGCCTACTGTAGGTGTTGAGAACATTATGACCACTAAAAATGACTGATTGCTCCTAAAACCTTTGGCAACAGTGTGTTACTTTCCTGTTTTCACCATGCTTTTTAATGGACTCCTTTACAAGCGCTCTACAGCCCAGTTGGTTTCATGAGCTGTGAGGACCTGAGCTCGGCTGTGAGGACCTGTTGTGTAGACAGTAGCAGGCACTATGTTTATCTTAGCAGTTTGCCAGACTTTCCTTCACATTGTGTTGCCCGCTGATCCATTTTCTTGCTTACAGAAACTGGCAGCTGGGGTGGATCAGTTCGCCTACACCTGCATACAAGACCATCCCATCTGGACCAATCAGCAGTTCTGGGAAGCCACCTTCTACTCTGAGGTGCAAAACCAGATCAGAGCGCTTTACCTCACTGCCCCTGAGGACAAGCAACTCATCACTGCCAAGATCAAGGTAAAGTCTTGAAGTCGACTTTTTTACTTTTTTACCTATCCACTCATCCATCCAACCACCTAATCACCCACCCACCTACCTACCCACCCACCTACCTACCTACCCACCCATCCATCCATCCATCCATCCATCCATCCATCCATCCATCCATCCTCCCACCCATCCATACATTCAATTCAATTCAATTCAAATTTATTTGTATAGCGCTTTTCACAATACATATTGTTTCAAAGCAGCTTTACAGAAAGTGCATTTCAGAAATGTACATAAAAAATACAGTTAGTTAATCATCATGTATTAATTTAGGGCATAACATATCGCCGGCGTTGAGTCGTCTCTTCACAGGCGTCGAGTCGTCTCATCGCAGGTGTTGGGGACTCTGAAGTCTCCGTGAGAGGCTGGATACAGACTGTAGCTGAAGAACACTATTTACCTCGGGACTAGCGTCCCGAGATAACAGCAGAAAAGCAGATGGGAAGTAATTAGCTTAGCTGCTGTTCATAATATTAATGCATTCGATCTGATTCAACAGTAGTATAAGAGGCAAGCATTATGTGAATGCTTGGCTGAAGAGATGCGTCTTTAATCTAGTTTTGAACTGGGAGAGCGAGTCTGAGCAACGAACAGTATCAGGAAGGCTATTCCAGAGTTTAGGAGCGAAATGCGAGAACGCCCTCCCTCCTTTAGTGGATCTGGATATCCTAGGAATGACCAGAAGCCTCGAATTTAGGGATCTTAAAGAACGCGATGGATTGTAGGGCGATAGAAGGTCCATTAAATATACAGGAGCTAGACCATTTAGGGCTTTATAGGTCAGTAATAGTACTTTGTACTTGATACGGAACTTAATAGGTAACCAGTGCAGAGATGATAAAATTGGTGTTATATGATCATATTTTCTTGACCTAGTGAGAAATCTAGCAGCTGCATTTTGCACTAACTGTAGCTTGTTTATTGAGGATGTAGGACAACCAGCTAATAAAGCGTTACAGTAATCTAGTCTTGAGGTCATGAATGCATGAACTAACTTTTCTGCATCAGAAACAGATAGCATGTTACGTAGCTTAGCAATATTTCTAAGGTGAAAAAAGAAATCCATTCATCCTCCCACCCATCCATACATCCATCCTCCCACCCATCCATCCATCCACCTACCCACCCATCCATGCATCCTCCCACCCATCCACCTACCCACCCATCCATCCATCCTCCCACCCATCCATCCACCCATCCATTCACCTACCCACCCATCCATCCATCCACCTACCCACCCACCCATCCATCCATCCACCCACCAACCCACTCAGCCATCCACCTGCCCACCCATCCATTCATCCTCCCACCCATCCATACATTCACCCACCCATCCATCCACCCACCCATCCATCCACCTACCCACCCACCCACCCATCCACCTACCCACCCACCCACCCATCCACCTACCCACCCACCCATCCATCCATCCATCCATCCACCTACCCATCCATCCATCCACCTACCCACCCATCCATCCACCCACCCATCCATCCACCTACCCACCCATCCATCCATCCACCTAATCACCCACCCACCCATCCATCCACCTACCCATCCATCCATCCACCTACCCACCCATCCATCCTCCCACCCATCCATACATCCACCCACCCATCCATCCACCCATCCATCCATCCACCTAATCACCCACCCACCCATCCATCCACCTACCCATCCATCCATCCATCCACCTACCCACCCATCCATCCATCCTCCCACCCATCCATACATCCACCCACCCACCCACCCACCTAATCATCCATCCATCCATCCATCCATCCATCCACCTACCCACCCATCCATCCATCCATCTAATCACCCACCCACCCATCCATCCATCCACCTACCCACCCATCCATCCATCCTCCCACCCATCCATACATCCACCCACCCATCCATCCATCCATCCACCTACCCACCCATCCATCCATCCATCCACCTAATCATCCATCCATCCATCCATCCATCCATCCATCCATCCATCCATCCATCCATCCATCCATCCATCCATCCATCCATCCATCCATCCATCCATCCATCCATCCATCCATCCATCCATCCATCCATCCATCCATCCATCCATCCATCCATCCATCCATCCATCCATCCATCCATCCATCCATCCATCCATCCATCCATCCATCCATCCATCCATCCATCCATCCATCCATACATACATACATACATACATACATACATACATGAACAAAATAATATTACATTTATAAGAATTTGGCACGTGTTATCAAACTATATTTTATATATCTTGATCTTGGATAATCTTTTTCATCACTGACCAGATGTCTTATGTGATTTATGATTGCAGTTATGTTTATAAGCTATAAAAATACCATAAAAACAAGAACTCTTATTTAAAGTAAGTCTTGTAAACAAAGACTGGTGTGCCTTGTCTATGAATATGTTACGTAGTAGTATCATTGTCAGTTAGGTTGTTGGTTTTGATAGAGGTCAACTCAAACCTTAGCGTGCACCGAATCTGCACTATTTCATTCGAAAAGGGATATTATTTAACCCTGGATCCCATCTCTTCATCAGGGACCGAGTACATTGTCCACCGCATCCAGTGAGTCAGAACGGACCGCTATGGACCTCGCAGCAGAGCAGTTGCGTGTCTGGCCCAGTCTGAGCAAAGAGAAGCAACAGGAGCTGGTGAAGAACGAGGAGAGCACAGTGTTCAGCCAGGCCATCCACTACGCCAGCCTGATGGTCTACCTGCTCGTACCACTGGACACCAGTAAAAACAAGCTGCTGCGCTCCAACCCTGCAGCTGACTGGGAGAGCTGCAGCAACAGCATCCTCACAAACAGGCAAGAGACTCGCAGAACATGTTATCTCACTTTACTGAATCACAGATGCTACTTTAAGTGTTCACACTTGTTTGGTTCCCCTGGTTCTTTCGGTCAGGACCAAAAAAGAAATTGATACACTTAGTCCTTGTTTGCTCTCCATTCACACTGTCATTTTTAAGACCTAACTTAAAGATATCAAACAACAACAAAAAAACGGCTTTTATGACGTATAATTTCCAATGGAACTTACCGAACATCCAAAACTGTGCTGTGTGCTGGGCTAAACTCGCTTATTGTATGTGCGTACATATTATAGTATTTTTACCAGCTGAAAACTCGTGAAGAGCTTATAAAATGTGTAAAGGAGTCAAAACAGAGACAGGCATTCTTTCGTCACACACACAAATGAAGATCTCCTGCATAGAGACGCTGTTTTTGACGCCTTTACCGAACTGTAATGGGCAACATTGCTCATGACGAGAAAAGCCAGGTATGCTTGAGCATTCTGTTTAGGGTTGCTTTGCCTCTTGTGACATCTTGACCTGTATTTTGACTGGTTTTAATGTATTTGCTCCGTGTTGCGATCATATTATAGTTGAACCAAACCAGAGTTCGTTTAGAACTTGTTTGCTTGTTTGTTGCGCACCAGCGTTCAGATGGCAGCGTTCACACTTATTCAACTGAAACGCACTAACAGAGCAATCACACCAGAATTTGTTTTTTATAAACCAAGTGTGAACACACTCTAACATTTTTGTTCTCTGCAATTTTCATATTTCCAAGCTCTTAAACTCAAAATAATTAATTTAATGTGCCATTTTATTATAGAACAGGCTTTTAAAATAAACAAAACACAATAAAACTAAAGTTATGTATGCTCACTCATTTGCCTTACAATTGACCTCCACCTGCAAATGATTAAAATATCTTCCACATTTTCTCCACATAAAATCCCCTCAGTTAATGGATCATTGTGCAAGTTGTGAATCTGATGTTAGAGCTAAAGGGGAAAAAAGCATAAATTAGGAAATATGTGTTTTTCGGTGTCCTCATCAGGAAGTCAAAATCTCTACATCAAACCTCCCAGATACTGATTAATAAAGGTCGTCACTCCAAACACTCTGTGCGATCAAGGAGAACCCACATAGAGGTCACCGATCATGTATGAAGGAGATACAGAGTACAGATGCAGCTCATATCAGGTGTTTATGAGGATGAAACAAAATAAGCCAAAAGACACAATAGTAATAGTAGAGAATATTTTGTTCTCAAATGAGATCTGAAATGTATGCTGCCCCCCAACTCATACAGTAATTACAGTCAAATATGAGGATGTAGCATCATGCTACAGCAATGCGGATTGTTTAAAATTATAATGCATAATATTAAGTGGAAAGCCATAGGCTTTGTAAACAGCAAAAAAAGTATCCCCCACTTATGTCCAGTCAATCAGAAATGCTTTCTGCCTACAGTATGTCATTTTGTGTGTATGAATGTGGCGGTCTAATTCAGTGCCTGAAGCAGCTGTAACAGTAGAGTTGAAAACTAGTGGCACTATTTAAAAATTGTTGCACCAGTGACATTTGACCAACTTGAAGCTAATCTGTGGAAAAAAAGTATTTAATTCAGAGATGATTCTGCCAAAGTTGGTTCTTAAATATGTGAAAATACTTAGGCAAATAGCATATTTCAGGCTTAAGTTGTCTTATAACATTACATAAACATTTGAGAATATTTCAAATCAGTTTCAGTGCGCTGAAATAAAAATGTCACAGAAAAGCACAATTGCAATGTGTCATTTGTAGTCCTGTAATGTGAGAGAATTGGTTATGGGTCTGAACACTTTTGCAGGTCACTGGTGCTCAAGTCCATCTGGCATAGATCACTTAAAATGGAAAAGACGCACTGCAGGGGCTGACGGTTGTCCTTTCACCTTGGTTACGAAAGACACATTCTAGTGTAAATAAACCTGATTGTTTCTCAGCATCTCAGAGAAAATTCTACAGTTGATTGAGTCAGTGAGCAGAAATGTAAGGAGAAGTAGCCTGGTGTAAGTCCTCAGGAGTCCTATCCAGTTATACACCACATCCTTCTCCAGTAGCCTGAGTGTTGCTCTGCTGAAATGAGTTGGCTCAGTCACAGCCAAGAAAAGATGGAGGGAGAGCAGGAGGGATAGAGCTTTGTAGTAATATGTGTGAGTTTTGGGAGGCTTCATAGTCAAAATAGGTGATGTTTGGCCAAATCCACATCTCCAGAGTGGATCTTTCCTTCTTCTTGTCCATTTCTCTTCCTCTCAGAAATGTTTCAAGGCCACACTTAGAGTTTTAAGTGCTTTTTGTCTCAGATTTGTCTTTTCTTTTTTCTTGTTTAATTGGTGGTCTTTGATAAGGCAAGCGATTAATCGGACATTTGCTTACATGTAGGATTAGGGATTTTTCTAAACGACTCCTCAAATTATGTCTTTTGTTGAGGAGAGGTATGCTATTACTTCTCTAAGCAATCAGACTTGATCATTTGAACCTGCCAGACAATAAATCCTTTAAGGCAGGGGTTCCCGGAACTTTTCCGTCAGCCATAATATATTTACTTGAAGTACCCCTGAGATTTTAAGTTAATATTTCATTACAACACATTTGCATGTTCTCGGTTCTCTGATGTCAATGATAATTATAGAAATTATTGTTAACTCTTTCCACGCAGAATTTTCCAGCTTTCCGTGTTTTGACTGTTATACGGTAGGGGGGCACTATTAGGCATCTTCTGAAAAAAAGTACACAATCTCCAGGTCAAAACAGGCAAAATAAGAACAGAAACAAGCGATAAAAGCATTGCTTGTGCTCGTTATAGTCTTTGGGGGAAATTTGTTCCCAAGTCAAGTGTTGATTAAAAAGAAAGCATGAAGCTAGTTTGTTTTGTTGTTGATGATGTTTATTTGTTTAAATGCAGAGGCTCTGTTCATTATTTAGATTTTTTGCATTTTCAGATATTTATACAACCAAATATTCTGGGGGCCATATAACATTTTGTGAAAATTATCAAAAATGCTGGCGGTGGCTGGCATCTTTTTTTCTTTTTTCTTTTTTTTTTTTTTTTACTCTGCCGGGGAATGAGTTAATATTATTTATATTAATAGTAGTAGAAGTATGTTTAAACGCTAATTAAAAAATGAAGACAGAAAAAATTTACTTTTGTAAATCACATTGTAATCTCAAATAAAAATGAATATTTGTTAATTATTATAATAACATGCAGACTATATTTAATTAAATTGTAGCCTTTGATTTGCTATATTTAATTAAATATCAGCCTTGGATTTGATAATCGCACTAAGCTTTAATGCAATTATTGTGCAGCCCCATTTATTTATTTTAATTTTACATTAAAAAATAATGAATTATTAGCTTTTAATCAAGTGCAAAAACTACAGGGGGTTTGTGAACCCACATGTGAGAAACTCTGATTCAAGGCCATAGTACATTTGAATTTTTCTGCGCACAGTTAAGTGTGCAATCCTTTCAAAGTATACTTCATTAACCGTGACTGGATGAACACGTTCACCGTCATTCACACATTACTGTTGCCCACACACAAGATCAGACTGCATGCGGATGCTGTGCATGGACATCAGCGGGCTGTGCTGGTGAAGAAAAATTACGTCACGCAGTCACAGATTGCCTGAGAGACAGACAAGGGAAGTATTCTTTTGGCTTTTGGAAGAACAAGATTTGAGAGGTTGAACTCTTTTGACCCAGAACAACCTTGCAACCAGTTGTACGGCCCACATAACAGTTCTGCTAGAGCAAACGCCTCTCAGATTTTCTTAATAAAATTTAATAATCTCCTACGCGACTTAATGAACTGTTGTTCTTCTGCAAATTGGGGAAAGGATTTGATTTATTTCCCACCTGAAATGTCAGGAACGGGTCTCTATTTGTAAACGGAGTTGGCGAGTGGCATCACTTTCCCACCAGCGCAGTCTGCACTAAAGCCCAGGAGATATCAGAGCCGTCCACTTCCTAACAGTGGTATTTCAGACCAATTGTGTGTAACAGACTAAACAGACATTGAATTGTGATGGGTCGGTAAATGAAAGCAGCAGAATTACATCAAAGCCTCTTTAAATACTTAAAATGTGTTATTTTAAGAATATTGAGAGTGCCATTGCTGTTGTTGGATGTGTTGTGTTGAAATCCGCAATATAATTTGTGTCATGTAATAAACAGTATTGCAGGGAGTGTGGCCGAGAGCTTTGACACCGAGAGTGGATTCGAAGACTCTGAGACCAGTGATGTTGCCAACTCTGTGGGGAGATTCATCTCTCGTTTTATTGACAAAGTGTGTACTGAGAGTGGAGTGACCCAGGATCACATCAAGAGCCTGCATAGTATGATTCCAGGTAAAACACTGTGTGCTCACATACAGACACAGTCAGAGTATTTCAGCTTTTCTAGGGCTCGAAACGTGCTGACATGGACATAAACGTGCAATATTAAGATTTTTGTTTAAAATGTATATACAGTAATTGTATACAGCTAAGTGTATATTTTTAAATGCTGTTATTGCTCAACATTTTCAGTTAATTTCAGCAGTTCTCTCTTATGATTATTATTTCACAAATATTCCTTGTAGTTAAATTGCATGGACAATTATTATACAATTACAAAATGCAATTTAAAGTTCAAGATAATTAAAGTTCAAGGACAATTCAAGATATTAAGCAGAATTAAACTGAAAAAGTACTGTCACCCCATGTCCTAACCAGTTCAGAAAGTTTCCTGTCTCAAGGTTTTTATCTGTTTGTTCAGGTATTGTGGCAATGCAGATGGAGACTCTAGAGACGGTTCATAGAGAAAGCAGAAGACTGCCTCCCATTCATAAGGTAAAAACTTGTTCCCCACTGGTGAAAATTACACAAAGCTTGTATGTCATTTGATTTGCTTTCTTGGTCATAGAAAAGTTGCTCTTCAAATGTTTTACAGTTTCCATGATAGCAGTAGCTGCTTTGTGTATTATATGCAGACTTACACATTGCACAGTAATTGACATCAACTCTTTTGTCACCATTGACCTGGAGATTTATTATCACTGATGTGCAGTGGTGGACGAAGTACACAAATCAAGTACTTGAGTTAAAGTACAGATACCCTAATAAAATATTTCTCATTATATTTTTCATATTTCTCAATAGTACTCATTTTCAATGTTACTAAAAAGTACAAAAGTACTTGTACTTATTCTTTCATTAATTACTCACCCTGATGCCGCAACTACCACTTTTAAGCCTCAGAAAGGTAATAAAGACATAAAGTAATCAATGTGACTCCAGTGGTTTAAAATTAACATAAAATTTAATGAAGTGAAGCGAGTGTTTTCTTTGCGCAAAAAAACCCATCATAATTTAATACTTTATTTTCAAAATATTAATCTCCAATGTGCATTCACGTGAGCACCACGGCACATGTGTGTTGTGTTGATGCGAGAGCAGACTTTTTTTTTGTGAACACGAACTTCATAAAATTGAGTTTAAACAACGGGAGTCACATGGATTACTTTTATGATTTCTTTACTACCTTTCTGGGGCTTGAAAGTGTTAGTTGCATAGACTGTCATTGGAGGGACATAAAGCTCTCAGTTTTTAATAAAAAGATCTTAATTTGTGTACCGATGATGAACGTTAGTCTTACTGGTTTGTAACGACATCAGGGTGATTAATTAATGACATAATTTTCATTTTGAGGTGAACTAACCCTTTAAGTATTGTGACAAAAAAGTATTGATTGATGAGCTATGTTTATTATTTAGTTATTAGTCAGCACTGATAAGAAAGATTAGTGCAGACATTTAATGTGTGTTAATCTCCAAATAAGCAAACTTTTTATTTTATTACCAAACAACTTATACACTATCAAAACATTAAACTGAAATATATTAAAATATCAATTTAAAGTTGCAGTAGGGAGTTTTGAGAAAATGTTGACTTAGCCTGAAAATTTGAACAAGCACAACTTCCAGGTCCAACCCCCTTGCTCTCTGCTGCGCTACAGCCCTCCCTCCACAGCTCCTCCCCCACAGCGGAGCCTGCCGTGAACGCGCAGGCTAGTAAGCAGGACCACCGATGACGGCGGATTATAAACAGTTATGGAACATTCACTAATAGGGACGAAACATCAACAATATGCTTTACATTGACTATGGCCTGCCAATACTTTGACTACAAACTTGGTCCTCAAATCATTATGTATTTTGCAATACATGTAACTTTATAACGTTGCACTCTTTAAGTTATAAATAGCTAACGTTAAAGGATTAGTTCACTTTTAAAAAAACTTGCTGATAATTTACTCACCCCCATGTCATCCAAGATGTCCATGTCTTTCTTTCTTCAGTCGAAAAGAAATTAAGGTTTTTGATGAAAACATTCCAGGATTTTACTCCATATAATGTACTTCAATGGGACAAAAACGGTTCAAGGACCAAATGACAGTTTCAGTGCAGCTTCAAAGGGCTTTAAACGATACCAGACGATGAATGAGGGTCTTATCTAGCGAAACGATCGGTCATTTCAAAAATAAATAAAAAACTTTAAGTTTTATAAGCACAAATGCTCGCCTTTGAACAAAATGAACAAATCTTTTTTCGAATCATTTCGTTCGTTGAATGAACAAAATGACTCCGAAAAAGACTCGTTCGAAATGAACGAATCTTTTTTGCGAGTCATTTTGTTCGTTGAATGAACGAAATGACTCGAAAAAAGATTCGTTCATTTGGATGAACGAGTTCGAACAGGAGTGTCACGAACGACGGTACGCGCTCGCGCTGTGCAAGAGAGGGGTGATCAGCGCGTACACGAGCGTGATTGACACTGCTAAGACATTCCTCCTGGCTCTGATTGGTTGTTTCTGACCGGGAGCGGTGTATTTCTGCAAATGGCAATAGGACCACTGGGAGGAGCCAGAGGAGCTTGATTTTTTCACAGATTATCTGTCTCATATTATACTGTCAGGACATAATGACAGTTTGAACAAATATTTGTTTACAAAAGTTACCTACTGGAGCTTTAAGTTACTGATAATTCAAGTGTGGAAAGTGAAATACAATAAAGTGTTTTAAAAATTATGAAAAATAAATGTGTGTAGGTCAAGCCAAATATGTGGCTACAAATACAATACAATTTAGAGACGTCACATGAGGCAAAATTGCGTTAACATTTTAATAATCTTGACTCTTTTTGACCGGACTATTGAATCAGTAAGTTGACTCAAGAACAGCTGCAGTCGGATCAGTCAGATTCACAAATGAATCGTTCAGTGTATACTTGGATATGTTTACAAGACAGCACACTCTACGCATAAAAACCGCACACTCGGGTTTGATTTGGGTAGTGCTAGAGCCTATATAGGGTACCTGTCTGTGTACTGATAAACTAAAAGAAAGTTTATATATATTTTCTGGCTAGTTTACTGTAGTTTTTTTTTAATATACCATACTTTCATCCAAACTGAATATTTAAAAACAAGTTTAAATTGGTTAATCTTCTATAAATATTTGTGATTCTTTATGTTCTTTTCTGACATAATCCAGTTCTAAAACACAGTAGACATGCTTATTCTGTGCATTTGGACCACTACTTGTGGGAAATCATTTGTTTTGTCCATCAAGTGTGCTTTCTCTTTAATTGAGCGTGAGCAGCGCAACAAAAATAGACTCTGCGCCGAAACCCACGCTTCACTGCTGCTCCCGCTGTGAATGCACTCATTGGTTAAAATGCATGGTGAAAAAAATATGCGCCGCTCACGGTTGCTGGCGGCCGTTAATGAAAGTGTAATTAGGCAGACACCGATTGAGTGCGTGACCAACCATGCACTCGCACAAATGCAACCACGTCAAATTTTAACTCGCACATTCTCAAATAATAGTCGCAATCTAGAGCCCTGCATCTGACTTACAAGTCAGACTCACCACCGTTCTCTGCAGAAAATACTGCTTGGCTTCAATAACAAACTGGAAGTGATGTGTCATGGAGTCAAAAGCTGATTATAAATGGTCACTGGAGAAATAATTGAGACACCTGATAATATCAGGTATACACAGTAATCTGTCTTTTGTGCTGGGCTTCTGAGATGCTTTGGTTGAAGAGAGAATTCTGAGCTGGATAAAGTCCTGCTGTCTGAACAAAGTATGTTTTTCAGGAGAAAAAGAAACCATGTTAGATTGTTTACTAGTGTGCAAATCGAGGGAAGAAGCTGAACCCAACTGGCATCCTTAGTGTGAAGTGGACTGTTCTTCTAATACCACAATTTTCCACATAACAAATACTTGCTGTAATTCCCAATTTTTTTTTTTTTTAAGTCGGCTCTGTGTCAGTTCTTGTCACCCATCTGAATCCTACTAATGAGTTCGATAATGGCCTGGACAGAACAACTGTCTGGACAGTGTAAAAACTGATGGCTTGTCTCTGGTGGTAAACACACAAGGCTTGAGTGTGATTACTGTGCCTGGAACTAAACCTAATAATTGATGCTTACTCCATCATCAAGAGAATCATTTATTATCTGTCAAAAACCAGACCACAAATACTTGCCTTTTTTTGAGTTTTGGTCGATCGGATCACAAGTGGACAAGGGAGACACATTCCCGTTTGAACTTAGTATTTTTAGTATTTTAATTTGTCTCTTTTGTCCAGTTTCAACCACTTCTGTCCTGTTTTCTTCGGGGGGAGGGTCTAAGGGCGGGTAAATGTATCTTTTTTTTTCAGATCTTTCGATCTATTGGACAAAAAAAAGCTTGCGCAATTTGCATATGAACGTGACCAGAGACTACGGAAAAACTATACATTGTAGCAGATTTCGTTTCCGATCTGACTGCGGCAAGTGTGTTAGAAATCAGGAATGGAGAGAGAACATTGTGCTTGGTACGTTTTTCATCTTCAAACCAAACTTGGGTCTTTAGCCGACAAAGTTTAAATCCCGTCTGGCTAGCGCGCTTCCCATAGTGTTTACGCATTAGATCAGTAGGCGGTATTTTGCAGCTGTTCATTTGACCACATGAGCGTTTACACTACGAAAGCTATCCGGTCAAATGTGTTTCCCACTACCTCTGGAAGTGCTTGAAAGTGGACAAACTCAAAATGTTTTAAACCCCGTTTACACCTGTATTTAGCGTCGTCCACTTGTGATCCGATCGACCAAAGCGCATCTTAATACCAAGTGTAAACATGGCCTTATATTTCTGTTTACTAGAAAGGTTGTGAATATAATCGTCTCTGTACCAAAGCATGTGTTCCTGGTCTTGCATTAATGACATTAGTTTTCTCCAGCCCAAGATCCTGCGGCCTGCCCTGCTGCCCGGAGAGGAGCTGGTGTCCGAGGGGCTACGGGTGGTCTTAGACCCTGACGGTCGAGAGGAGGCCACTGGGGGTCTTCTGGGAGGACCACACATCCTGCCAGCAGAGGGAGCACTCTTCCTCACCACTTACCGTATCGTTTTCAAAGGCACTCCTCACGACCCACTAGGTAACAACACTTATAATGACCCTCCTGTTTGGATAAAAGCCTAAATTAAATATGTGCATCATATAATCGAACGCATCTCTTCAGAAGACTTGGGTTGTATTGCTCTATTCATATGGATTCGTTTTACAACAACAACTTTTTTTTTCTTTTTGGATATTCTACGTTTTGGTTAACTGGATTTTCAATGGAGGGAGAGAAGCCTCTCAGGTTTCATAAAATATATATATTTTTTGAAGATTAAACGAAGGCTTATGGCTTTTAAAGGACATGTCGGTGAGTAAATGATCATAGAATATTCATTTTGCCCAGGACGAACTCTTCCAAGTCATCTGAAGACATTCAATAGCTTTGTGTGAGGGAAAGTTTTTGTTGTTGTTGAAAATAAAACCCTCTGCTGTAGCTCTTAAATCATGTGTTTTTATGCACATTCAAATTTGCCGCCACAAGTTGCATATCACAAAGTTTGACATCAATCCAAGTTGATCCTAAATTAGCTTGAATCCTTTAATTAAACTTACAGTTTACAGTTCTTTATTTAGAGAGTTTTACCTCTGAGAGCTGTATTTATGCGTTTATATCTCTGTCTGTGTGTGCGCAGTTGGTGAACAGGCCGTGATCAGAAGTTTTCCGATATCCACTCTAACTAAGGATAAAAAGATCACCATTCAGAACCAGCTACAGCAGAACATGCAGGAGGGGCTTCAGCTGAGATCCTCCTCCTTCCAGGTACTGACACGCTTCATATTACATAGGGGAGAGTGGGGTAAGATGTGACAGTGGGTAAAGCTGTGTCTACCATTAATCGAAACGTGACAGTATTTAAAAGGGTCCTATATGGGCCATTCTACAGAATTGGTTCAAAGTCAAAGTTGGAAACGTCCTTTTCCACAAATTTTGTATGTATGCAAATTGTATAATATCCAAGGTACACATTTCTAGTAATTGTGCAGTTAATTATCATATTGTATTTTCAGAAAGTTTTAGAATATTTTTCCTCTCCCCAAATTGGTCACTACTGAAACACAATAATAAATATTTTAATAAGAAGGCTTATATTGACCTATTAATGTTTTGTTTACATCTACCTTGTAAATATATATTTTTTTGCTATTTTTAAAAAAAGTTTTCACAGGTAAATCAATACCTGAGAGTCGTTTGAGAATCATTGAAAATGTGGTGATGTGCAAATGTACATTATGAGAAAATTAAAAAAAATTGACCTTTGATGCATGTAAACATGTTGTAGGAGACTCCAAAACAAAATTAGGAAACTTAAAATTAGCATAATAGGGCACTTTAAGAAATGCACATTAAAAATGTGGCCTGTATTTTTATTTTTTTGTCAAAGTAAATCTAAATGACAGTTGAATTGAAAGGATTTTTATATCACATTTATTCAGGTTTAACAATATATCATACATGTTGGTGTACTACCAATTATTTGGTTAAAGATTAACTTTGAAGTCAGCATGGAATAGAGGTTGCCATTGTCTTTTCTTCCTTATTGTGACGTATATCCAAGTGAGACAGCTTCTGAGAAAGTAATGAGAAAGTAAGATGTGCTATTGGCTCAACCAATAGTAAAAGTAAGCTTTGTCTCAAAATGCACATAATACTATTGCAAAATGTTGAACATGGTTTCATGTCGTTCAGATATGTTAATATTAAATTTTCCTGGTGGTTTTATGAGAATGTGAATGTGCAGCAAAGTAAAGACTTTGAAATTATATTGAGTATTAGCAAATACAGTTTTTTGTTTATATTTTTTTATTTGAAATACAAATTGTTCACATATTCCCCAATAATTCCACTTAACCTTTTACATGACACAGCTTACCCCTAACATGGGGTAAGTTGTGTCACTGGACGATAGTGGGCCTAATAAAATATTGTGTGTATTATTTTAAGTGGTCAGCTTTCCCTCCATGCCTATATATTGGTTTGAACATACAACCTCTCTGTTGTGCCTCACCACCCCAGGTTTTATAAAAAAGTCCTTCCGATTTCAATGAGCCCAGCGCGGTCTGTTTGCTGAAGAGGAATGTGCACATTTTAGACTGTTCTTTCTGCTTGACTCATTATAAGTCTCTTCATGGATGAGGACAGAGCAAGAGAAGCACATGTTGTGTTCTTCACTATGCATGGACTATAGGGCCATAAAGATTTTATGGCTCATTCCTATCGTTTTACTAACTTAAGCTATAAAATCAGGCCATGTATGGAAGGGAGGGTCATTTGTGCTGGTCTGCCCACGTGTGACTGCCAGCAGTCGGTGTCTGGGGTACATTATCGAGCCCTCATTAAGACCTGCAGTCCACAGGAGAGATCAGGTCAGATAGAAGAGTGCTGAGGGATATGGGGTCACGTGTTCACGTGGCCAAACCTCCTTTTGGACTGTTCTCCTCAGAAAAGTGGGAAAAGATCTTGTTCCATACTGCTATCCAGCTCAAGGCAGTTCTGCAAGTCATTTCTCATGCCCTGAAAAATTTCAAATGATTATTTGCAGATTTTCTTGCTTCATGAAGGTGTGAGGCTCTATCCTAAACTATGGACGCTTTTCACATTTGCGTCTTTCTCAGAAGCGGAAGTCATCATATTTGAGTAAACGTCTATATTGAGGAACGAAAACTACAACAAATATAGATTTTGCGTTCCCATTTTCCCCGTTAGCAAAATCAACGATAGCAATTCTATGAATTTCCAAAAGAGGAAAAAATAAAGAGATTGATTACTTTGGTCGGAAGAGAGAAAGATGTCAAATTTGCCATCACTCCCTCAGCTGTTGTCTTAGAAACAGGAGTAACTATTCTGTAATTGAACCTTCGTCAAGGTAAGAAAACACAAAGTATAGTGTTACAAATGAAAATATAAAAAAACTGCTAGATATACAATGTTAATAACTGAAAAGGCATCATCACTGTCTGTGAAAATGGTCCATTATATATACACTGTAAATCTGGCTTGTAAGGTAGTTGGACCGTGGCAATTTCTGATCATATATCCTGCTTTGTTTTAGCTAATTAAGGTGGCGTTTGACGAGGAGGTGAGCTCAGAGATGGTGGAGATCTTCAGGAAACACCTGCAACGGATCCGCTACCCACCATCCATCTTCAGCACCTTTGCCTTTGCAGCAGGACAGACGGCACCACAGCTCATATTACCCAAACAGAAAGAGAGGAACACAGGCTTCCGGTCAGTGCAATATACGTTTTATAGAGAGGACATAATGTAAATTTAACAATCGATGTTGAGTTATTTTTACTACTATTGTTTAGGCTGCAACAAAACCCTTGATATCCTAATCATAAGAACAACATTAAAGTAATACTTTACCTAGAAATTCTGATTAATCCTCATGTCATTCCAAGCCCGCATGATTTTCTTTCTCCAGTGGAAATGAAATTTAAAAAAAGGACTGTGGTCGTCAAGCTTAAAAAAGTGCACATGCACGTTCTTAACCGATTATGCTTAATAAGTCGACAGTGCGTGTGGTCATGTAAACAAGTTAACCCGTTTTCCTTAATCGTCATTAGGTAATAAACCGATCGACAGAGCTTGATTTTTGCCCCTTACCCCGATTTCACCCGGCATTTAAACACCTTAACCTGCCTTCTGTCGTCTTATTGAAGTGCACATGTGTGATATGTGACAGGAACGCGTCCTTATACGGCAGGTTTAAGTGCTTCCAGTTACAGCGAGTGTTTCACGGTAGGGGAGGAGAAAAATATCGCATAAATTCTGACTTTTTCGACCCAAGAAATATAAAAAATGTGTTCTCATCTCGTGCAGCCTAAGTTCCAGTGGTACAGTTGTAGAAACTTTAAATATGAGAGGAGAATGAGTTTCCTGCTGACATTTTTAAATACTCTGGGGGTTTTAATGTTTTTTTTTTAACTTCACAACTCGCATAATAAATAGAATACCCTAAGTGAAATACGTGGATGCTTACATTTTGACGTCACCCCCGGGGAATAACCTGTTTTTTAATACAGTCTTGTAAATGTGGTTTACTTGAATTTCCAGGTTATTGGTTTGCATATAAACCGGTAAATCAGGTTACTTCAATAAACTGATTTTTTTGGTTGTTATGTGTATTGTGTGCATGTAAACATGGTCGCCAATCTGTTTGTCAAACTTTACGTGCATTAAGCACTATGACAGCATCATCTGAACTTGAGAACTGGATCAGTCAAATTTGTGAATAAATCATTCAGACCAGTTTTGCAAACTGTGTTTTATCAGATTTCACTCATGAATTAAAAATTGCTACTTCTTTAAAGAGCTCTTTTGAATACACTAGCGAGGGCTAGAGCGGATCAAGATTTTCAGTGTATAACAGCTTAAATTTAATTTTCAGATCTATTCTTTATATAAAACTATGGTATGGCTTCACCAGAATTCGAATACAGCACACATCATACGTACTACAATAATGATAATTTTGTGTGACCCAAGTGCTCATTCACATTCTCATTTCACCCCTTAAAATGAAAATCTTGTTTCTTGTAGCACCCTATCTAAGACCATTGTAAAAGGGGCTAAAAGGGCCGGCAAGATCACAATGGGCCGCCAATCCACTCTTAAGAAAAACGAGAAGGGCAGTCGCATGACGTGGCATGAGGATGATGACATCTCCAGTGAGTATAGTTCACAAAGAATCATTTTGGTAACACTTTTTAATATGGTCCCATTAGTTTGTTAATGCTTTAACTAACATTAAATAACAGTTAGTAATACATTTGGGTTACACCTCTATTTTAAGGTATCATTGTTACATGTGTAATATCAATCAACACCATGTGCTTACTATTGGGCTAAGGTTGGATTAGGGTTTGGTTGAGGTTTAGTTGCATGTAATTATGCATAATTTACTGCTATTACTATGGTAAGTAGATGTAACGTGTAACAAGAACCCTGTAAAATAAAGTGTTACCCAGCTCAGGTTCAATAAATAATATTAACAGATACAACTTTTTTTTTTAAACTTGTATTATTAAAAGTCTAAATAGACATGCTTTAGAAGTATAGTTAACTAGTATAGTTAACTAATGTGAACAAATGGAACCTAATTGTAAAGTGTTGTATGCTGTGTCAGTAGTCATGGTCCTTCACTTGTTTGATGTGTTTCAGTCTCAGATGATGGAGAGCCGCCCTCCAGCAGCACGTTGAAGGCCTCAGAGAAGTCCACTATGGAGCAGTTAGTGGAGCGAGCCTGTTTTCGTGACTACCAGAGGCTGGGCCTGGGTACCATTAGTGTTAGTTCCACACGGTCTAAAAGCGGAGAGCAGTTCCGTGTTACGGCAGTCAACAGGCTCTACTCATTATGTCGCAGGTAAGAAGCAACCCAACACCTAGACTTTGTTCGAAAACCTGGTGAGCAGCCATGCTGTCTGCTGTCTACTGTCTACATAGACAGCAACTGCAGAAACAGTGAGACTTAACTGACATTCACAGTCTGAGTCGTAAACTTGCGAGATATAAATTAGCTTTTTTTCCCTCAGAATTGCGTGATATAAACTCGCAACTGCTATTTATAAAATCAGAATTGCATGATATAAACTCGCAATTGCTTGTTTAAATTGTACAGGTGCTGGTCATATAATTAGAATATCATCAAAAAGTTGATTTATTTCAGTAATTCCATTCAAAAAGTGAAATTTGGATATTATATTCATTCATTACACACAGACTGATATATTTCAAATGCTTATTTCATTTAATTGTGATGATTAAAACGGACAACTAATGAAAATCCCAAATTCAGTATCTCTGAAAATTTGATTACTTCAGACCAATACAAAAAAAGGATTTTGGGAAATGTTGGCCAACTGAAAAGTATGAACATGAAAAGTATGAGCATGTACAGCGCTCAATACTTAGTTGGGGCTCCTTTTGCCTGAATTACTGCAGCAATGCGGCGTGGCATGGAGTCGATCAGTCTATGGCACTGCTCAGATGTTATGAGAGCCCAGGTTGCTCTGATAGTGGCCTTCAGCTCTTCTGCATTGTTGGGTCTGTCGTATCGCATCTTCCTCTTCACAATACCCCATAGATTTTCTATAGGGTTTAGGTCAGGTGAGTTTGCTGGCCAATTAAGAACAGGGATACCATGGTCCTTAAACCAGGTACTGGTAGCTTTGGCACTGTGTGCAGGTGCCAAGTCCTGTTGGAAAATGAAATCTGCATCTCCATAAAGTTGGTCAGCAGCAGGAAGCATGAAGTGCTCTAAAACTTCCTGGTAGACGGCTGCGTTGACCTTGGACCTCAGAAAACACAGTGGACCAACACCAGCAGATGACATGGCACCCCAAACCATCACTGACTGTGGAAACTTTACACTGGACTTCAAGCAACGTGGATTCTGTGCCTCTCCTCTCTTCCTCCAGACTCTGGGACCTTGATTTCCAAAGGAAATGCAAAATTTACTTTCATCAGAGAACATAACTTTGGACCACTCAGCAGCAGTCCAGTCCTTTTTGTCTTTAGCCCAGGCGAGACGCTTCTGACGCTGTGTCTTGTTCAAGAGTGGCTTGACACAAGGAATGCGACAGCTGAAACCCATGTCTTGCATACGTCTGTGCGTGGTGGTTCTTGAAGCACTGACTCCAGCTGCAGTCCACTCTTTGTGAATCTCCCCCACATTTTGGAATGGGTTTTGTTTCACAATCCTCTCCAGGGTGCGGTTATCCCTATTGCTTGTACACTTTTTTCTACCACATCTTTTCCTTCCCTTCGCCTCTCTATTAATGTGCTTGGACACAGAGCTCTGTGAACAGCCAGCCTCTTTAGCAATGACCTTTCGTGTCTTGCCCTCCTTGTGCAAGATGTCAATGGTCGTCTTTTGGACAGCTGTCAAGTCAGCAGTCTTCCCCATGATTGTGTAGCCTACAGAACTAGACTGAGAGACAATTTAAAGGCCTTTGCAGGTGTTTTGAGTTAATTAGCTGATTATAGTGTGGCACCAGGTGTCTTCAATATTGAACCTTTTCCAGTGGCGGATTTAGCAAATTGGGGGCCCAAGGCGAAGGTAGTATGGGGCCCCCCATCCGATCTTTAAAAGAGAACGAAAAAAAAAAATCAGATTTTTTTTTTTAAATAAACTATTACATGGCACTTTCTGGAGAGTTTTATGCAAAGAAATATAGGGAAAAAAAGTAGGTCTAGCAAGTCTTATATTTCTGTAATTCACAGAGATCAAACACAAATATGCTGACTGAATAGATTGCTAGTTGAGAAACACTGCTGTAATTAATGTTTTTATGATGACTTTGTGAAAGGTTAGCTAAACAGCATGAGCCGTCTTCCTGCTGGCCAGTAAGTTATTTGGCAAATTTCATTCATACAGATCTGTATTATGCTATAGTTTTTGATAGTGTTATACATTTCTTACAGATAATCACGATGATCATTGCGTTTGTCTTACCGAATGTGGTAGCTTTATGCAATTACAGTTTGTCTAAGTTTGTTTGTTTTTATTAATGCCGACAGTAAAATGTTGCCAGATATTGCTACGAAAAACAAGAAAACAAAATAATAATAATCCGAAATAAGTTCAAAGCTTGTGTTTTGGAAATAAGATTAATATATCACTAACCCTCACATGCAACTTTCCACTTTAATAATTTCCTAAAGTGTCACATTAAATCAGAAAAAACAAGTCCAGAAGACTACTGCCACCTTTCCATTAGGTGGATCTGGCAACACGGAGGCTGCACGCGCGCCCTCACTCACAACGCGCTCTCAAGTCCCGTTCACTGCGCTAGCTTCTCGCAGCAAAGTGCATTGCAAACACTCATATTAGGTGGTTTAAACGGCTAATTAATCATTCCGAGAGCTTGACTTTTTATTTTTGAATAAAACGCAAGCTCTCGCGCTCTCTACCTCTCTACCGTGCGCGCTGTTTGAACATTCATATTCCTCTTAGCCTTTCGAAAACCGGGAGAGTGTATAAATTTCCCGGGACAGGTTGTTAAAAAGAAGAACAATCCCGGGAAAAACGGGATGGGTGGTAACACTACCAGAAATATGGGACAAACCGCGTCCTGTATTGATTCAAAACGGGACGCGCTGTTTATTTCACAAATACGGGACGATTCCGTATTTTAAGGGACGGGTGGCAACCCTACGGGCATCACAAAAAAGTTTGTTACCTTCTGCAATTTTGCTAAAAACGTTTTGCTTTCCTCCCGCTTCCTGCTTTTTCAGCACCGCTTGGGTAGCTTCTCTGTCTGTCACTCTGTAGCCTACACTGTCTGTCAATAACTTATTTTTCTCCGTCAGTTTTTTGGCGCATTAGCCTTGTCACTTTCGCACGCAGAAAGTGAGATAATGGAATAGTCCAATGTAGTGAGGTGGGGGGCCCCCTCCTGTCTGCGACACTAATGATTTGATGTCTTTTTTCGCAAATGTTTTTTAGAAATATATAATTTGCGAAAAGTAAAAAATAAATAAAAACTTAAGCATAATTTAATGGGGCATTTTGGGGGCCCCTAGGTAGCTCGGGGCCCAAGGCAATTGCCGACCTTTGCCTAATGGTTAAGTCCGCCCCTGACCTTTTCACAATATTCTAATTTTCTGAGATACTGATTTTGGGGTTTTCATTAGTTGTCAGTTATAATCATCAAAATTAAAAGGAATGAACACTTGAAATATATCAGTCTGTGTGTAATGAATGAATATAATATCCAAATTTCACTTTTTTAATGGAATTACTGAAATAAATCAACTTTTTGATGATATTCTAATTATATGACCAGCACCTGTATATTTTGTAATACTGACTTTATAACTCACAATTGCAAGTTTATATCTTAAAATAAAAAAAAATAAAAAAAGTCAGAATTTCGAGATAAAAAGTTGCTATTATCTTTTAAATTGTTTTATTCCATGGCGGGAACAAGTTTCCATACAGATGTATGTCACAATACGTAAGAAAAGATCTGTTGATACTCATTGTGACTTTAAACTGTTGTTTAAGTCTAGGTGGGTAGCTCACAAGGTTTTGGAACAGAGTGCATTATAAAAACAATGACAGAAATTGTTATGCCATCTTTTTTTAGAAGAAGCAGTTTCTTAGCTATTACTGTTGAATCATGAGTTATTTTCTAAATGGTGTGGTTTGCAGTTACCCTGGTCTCCTGGTGGTGCCTCACACCGTGCAGGACAGCAGTCTCCATAAGGTGTCCCGTTGCTACCGGCACAACCGTCTGCCAGTTGTGTGTTGGAAACACCCTCGCACCAAAGCGATTTTACTTCGTTCGGGAGGTTTTCATAGCAAGAGTGTTGTTGGGCTTTTCAAGTCTCAGAACCCTTCCTCGGCAGGTATGTTTGTGCTGTAAAATATGCAGAGTTCACCAAGCAGTCTTCAGGAAGTTTTACAGTGAAACATAACTAGGGGTGTAAATATTTGCTCTGACTAAAACTAGATTATGATTTTGATGAAAGGTTATTCTCAGACCTATCTCACTGCCTGTTCACTGACTGTCTAATGCATGCTGCACACAACACTGGAAAGTGATTCATTGTTCTGGCAAGCACTAATCTTGATTTGATGACTTTATGCAACTTTGGTGACCATGAGAACACAGGGTTTTTGTTTACAAGGTACCAAATTGGTAAAACAAGCACTTTTGAGGATGAAATAATCGCTGGATTTGACAAAGGTAGCCATGTTTTTCACAGAAACTACCACAGCATTAGTTAAATATTTTCATGGCTGTCTATTATTTTTAGAAAACCCACACCAAACAGAACATAAAGAAAACAAACTGTGGTGGGTCACTTTTTCAATGTCTGATTCAGAGTCTTCCTGTCGTAGGTGGTTCTTGGCCAGAATAAGCTGCAATGTGGACCAGACCTTTGGCTTTTTAGTCCGGTGACCCTTTTTGTCCAAAGGCCCCCATTATCCAATGCAATATTCAAATGTCTTCATATTGGTCCCATAAGATATTTCTGCTGTAATTATGCCAATGATGCTTGTTTTCAAAATGTGAACAGAAACTGGGATTTTTGATTAGATTAAAGTAAATATGACTTGTTTTGTGATTCTGAATGTTCTTCAAAACAAATAATAGGGGGAAAAGAAAATATGATTTCTGTTTACATATTGATTTTGGTTTGTTTTTATTTTTTATTATAATTCAATAATTTTAAGTTATCTTGTGGTCCTCTTGGAAATTTTCTCTGGCCCCCTGGTTGAGAACCACTGATTTATAAAAAGGTCTGGCTATGTGAGAATAATAAGAAGTTGTCAAGACAGAAACAACTGTTCTAATAATGCTCTCTTGCCTTTACCAGCTCCGGCTTCCTCCGAGACCTCCAGCAGTCTGGAACAGGAGAAATACCTGCAGGCCATCCTCAGCTCCATCCCCATCTACTTCAAACCTCACAGCACCAACACCCTCACCAACCGTTCCCTCATCGGCTTGTCCCCAGGTACGGCAAAGACATCAGGTGCATCCTCCACTTAACGCCTGATTCTTCAATTCCTTGTGTAGACTTGTTTTTTGCCCCTTTATGTGTTCTTCAAGGCTCTCTTATCTCCTCCTGGTTTCCTCTTGGTTGCACAAAATGTTATTTATGTTTTGGGCTGATCTCCAAAGGAACTGGAGCACAATTGTGTGGTTATGTAAGGAGAGCAGGACATGACGAGGTCACCTCCCATCCATCTCTCTCCTTGCACTCAATGCTCTCCACAGCCGTATTGCAGATGGCTCAGACCACACAGATCCTGCCCCGTCAGCTATGCTTTGTCGCCACCATTCATTTTTCATTTATCCCCACCTGCTGGGTAAAAGACAGCCTTCTCTCACCAGTAAATGGCTCATCTTAGTTCTGATGATAGTGCTGCATGGCGGCTTTAAGTCCTTTCAATTCAAAACAGACCTTCAGTCTTGATACTCAGAATGAGATTCAGAAGTGTAATGGAATTGGTTGCGACGAGACTAGACCCGAATCTGACTGAGCAGTGTTGTGTCTTCAAAACACTTATCCCCGGTTTCACAGTCATGGCTTAAGCTAGACCCAGATTAAATGCATGTTTTAACTGTTTTAACTGAAAGCAACTTGCACTGACATATCTTACACTATGTCAGTGCCATTGTTTTGTCTGAAGATGAACACCAGTAATGTTTTTTACTAAGGCAAAAGTCACCAAGTCACATCAGCATCCATAAGCTAGACGGATCCGTACTAATCCACGTCTGTTATGGCCTGAAAAAGAGGGTTTTAAAGTTCAGTTGACATGTTTACTAACTACAACAACCAGCATCTACCAGTAACTAATTCCACTACAGTAACCAATGTCAATTTGTCAATTGATTCTGATGTCGGCTGAGATTGATATTTTGTCTTAAGTCCTTGTTTTTAAATTCAATGTCTTCCAAACATCTCATGCCAACATCATATTGACGTGAAACAATCTGCTAAATGTCATAATGTGAACATACTGTACACACAACACGAAATTATAACATCATTCGACATTGATAGTTCAATGCCACCAAACTCCAACAGCTTCTAAATGTCTCGGCCAACATTAAATCAACACCAAAAACCAACATCAATCAATTATAACATCATTGCACTTTGATATTTTGTTGGTTATAAGTTTTGGTATTGAGTAACCACAATTCAACATCTCTCCAATGTTGGAGGGCTGACATCAAGCCAACATTCGATTTTGATTGTCAACCCGATTTTCATGTTCATCCAAAATTTTACATCCACCCAACATTGGAGTTCAACGTCTATTTGACGGTACAGTGACCGCTGGGATGTGTTCTTTTCCCAAACCTAGTGAGCTGCCTACTGTACCTAGAAAGCATTTAGGCATCATAGCCTTGTTCAAAACATAAATGCTTTTCCAACAGCAAGTCAAGAAAACAAACATATGATGCCTTGCATCATTGCTTTACCTAACATTCAAATGTTTTATATATTGCTATGCTGGTTAGATAAAAATTATGAATGACGGCGTGATAATTGAGTGACTTAACAGACCCATGAAGAGCATTTCAGCTCAATGTTTCAATCCATTACTGAATGTTAGGATGCTATCCTATCGATGTTGGTATTTGACAGTTAGCAGCTCACTAGGGTGTGGAAAGGGATGTGATGTCTTGTTTGCTCATGTTTGTATGTGATGCATGGTGTGTGACTGTCTATCTGTATCTGTTTAGCAAGCGAAAGAAGGGCAACAAGAATAGCAAAGATGGCCCCTGTCCATTTGGACATTTCCTTCACCAATAGCTTCACCAGAGGAGGTGAGTTGGCCTTCATTCTTCATTTCCGTCGACTCCAAGGTGATATTTAGCGTGAAACAAATTCCCCATCCTTCATCTGATATCTTTAGTTGACTGTCTTCTGTCTTGATATCTCATTATCTGTGTTCTGTCACAGACCACAACTCTTCCCACACACATACACACAATCATGCTGCTTTGACTTTGGCCCGCTCTTTATTTTTTTGCGGTGATGGTTCTGCTGAACTTGCAGATATTTGTAACTGGCCACAATCCTCCAAAGTACAGAGAATTTCATAAAATCCAAAAAGCAAGCCATGCAGACACTTCCACATCCAGAACGCCCATTGTGAATGATTGTTCAGTAGTATTCACCTCCCCCAGTAAGGTCAATATCTGCACAGAAAATGAAGATGATATTACAAGCATAAAGGTGGAAGGTCTTTGCTGTGATCATGTCTTGTGTTTTGTTGTACATCATGGGAAGGGTATTACATATATCCAATTTAGAGTGGTGGTTAGAAACACCTGTACAGATATTCACATCTTCTCCCATTACCAAACACTCACGTGTGTGTGTGTGTGTGTGTGTGTGTGTGTGTGTGTGTGTGTGTGTGTGAGAGAGAGAGAGAGAGAGAGAGAGAGAGAGAGAGAGAGAGAATTGTATGTTAAGGGACATTCAAAAATGAAAATTATGTCATTTATTCATACTCATTTCTTTCCAAACCCATGTGAAAGTCTTAAGAAAGAAAATCACAAGATTTTGGAACAACATGAGTATGGGTAAATGAGGACAGAATATTCAGTTATGTCTTGTTTTGAACTTCATGTCTTAGTATAAATCATTTTATGTCAGGTCATGATGCGTTGAGTTCTTGGAAAAGAGCTCATGATTTTAATAGACTGTGTATAAGATGCAAGTCTAAGCTGATGGCTCAATGTTAACTCCATGATGTTTCTCGTCATATTTCTCAAAATCTGGGTTATAGATAGCAGCTGCTCTTGAAGACTCATTTTTTTGCTGTTATGCACTGAAATCAGATGGATCTCTGTCTCACCACAGCCAAATATATTCAAGCAGGTGCAAGCTAAGACATTTCCCATCATGTGTTTTTCACAGAAATGTGGAACTGATTTTTCACTTCCTCATTTCTGGTAAAATAATTGTTTTTATTATTAATGGTGAAAGCATCGACTGGTCTGATTCATTCAGCACCTTGTATGTAGCTAGTGCCACATTATCGATACCTCAAATATTGTGACTTCATGGGAAGACATGCACTTTAGAAACTGGAGGCCGGGTGGGTTCTTTTGACTTTTGCCAGTAAATAACCACTAAGAATAACCAATGAACCACATAATGCCTTGGCCACCCACAACCTTAGCATTCTAAACGCTAGTTTTGTATCAAAGAAAGACAGTGCACACGTATTACTGTGAATGGGAGAAAGTGCAATGCGCAATATGGAGAAATAAGTCCCAGCCTGAAAAATTCAGTTTTTGTCATGATTCGAGCATTTAGAAACAAAATTTATGAGACCGTTGTTGTCAGATTTCATGGTGATCTCAAATATGAAATTTAATCGTAAGCTTGGTGATTAGTTTACTTGCATGCATAGAGATGTTTAGAAGATGGTAGCCGGGTGAAATGACTTGTCTTTGTTTTGTATGGCCAAGCACCACTCACATTTTCTTCAGAAAATGTAAAAATCTAGTTTTCAATATATACATTTTCTATTTTTCCATTTTTTTCTTCTATTCTTCCTATATTCATCTCATTGATATAATTCCTGTCATTCATGTAAACCTTCAGCCATCTTATTGTCTTCATTGATGCCCTATCTTTGCATACTTCACATGATTCTTCAGGTGATCTTAGATTGAGGTTGACCAATATTGTATTTTGCCAATAAGATAATTTTTATGGGGGCAAAAAGCAGATTTCCAATTTTCCAATTTCACATAGCTTTAATGAAATCCTGTGTGCAGTCTATAGTGAAACCAGAAATCGCAATAATATATATATAAAAAAGATGAGTACTGTAACCAATAAAAGCGATTCATAAATCAGCGATTGCTCACCATATATGATTAGTGTCAGAGTTATGCTGGGTCCACACTACACTTTTTAGAAGTCGGCAACAAATGCCCAAAATTGGAGGCAAATTGGTGAGCGTTCACGTGATTGACAATCGCGTAGTGTGTATTATCAAAGATGCGATTTGAGAGAAGCGCCAATGCCGGTCAGTATCACTTCTCATGTCTGTTTGGTTATGAAATGTAGTTTGAAGACCAGACAGAGTTGTCAGCGATTCTTCCTATTGAAATGTTGTGTAATGTGCACACAACAACAACTTATTGGTTCCCCAGACTGTCATGAAGTGTGAGAAGAACATCGATCCAACAACTTTGAGAATCATGTAGTGTGTCCCCCGCATTAGCAGAGCAGTTCCATAAATTGGTCGACCTCAAATCTCAAACCAGCGTTTCTCTCTCCTGTCTGTCTCATGAGCTGAGGTGCTAATGACTGTCCTGTCTGTCTTCAGAGAGGGTGATGGTTGCATGTGTGTGAATTTTGTCTTCTGTTTTTATTTCCTGTTCCCCTGTGCCACCACCAACTCCTGCACCCTTAATCTACCAGTACTCGGGTACAGGGATAAACTATTCACTCACTCAAACCAAAAAGCTTCAGCTAAGCGAAGAATTCACAATCAAGGTATAGTTTCTCTGTTTTACTCATTCTTACTAACCTAATCCATACTTAACTTACTATGCATGTGCTCTCTACCTCTATCCATACATCCATCATCCATAGTGTCTGAAATTGAAACCACATTGAGGTTAGGCTACCAGTGACTATTCTGGTTTACAGAACTACAGAAGCAGGTGTAGTAGTTTGCTCTGGCAGGTCTGTAGTGAGGTTCACTGATATCTTAGTGCTTTAGCTGATGACAGGTCACTTGAGTCATTATCACTAAAATGCAGCAGCATTGACCCTGTTTACTAAGCCAGTTAACATTCATGACTCAGTCATTCGCAACTGAACTTTCCAGGACAAATTTTAGGAGAGAGGTCAGTCAACTATATGATGATGTGCTTCCAAAGGAACACGTTAGTGTATCTCTCTCTCTCTCACACACTGTTTTCACCATTGATAATATCAAGAATGATTAATAATAATTAATCACATTAATCTCCAGTAATAATTGATAATAATTAAGCAACAAACCAGCTAATTAGAGACTTCATTTTTGAAAAAAACAAAATCATAATTATTCCAAACTTTTGACCAGTGTGTATTGGGGTGCCAATATATTTACTGTGTATATATACACTTCAACATCTACATATCTCCTGCCCCTTACATGTTTATTTAAGACTTTTCCTAATTTGATTATGGTTTTAAGCTACCAATAAAAATATAGTACTTTCAGCTCCGTTTAGCACATCAGAAGATTCCATTTTATTCTTGTTATTAGTTACACTGGTTTGTTTTTATTACCTTTTTTTGTACTCCTGCCTAACCTGTGTTCATACATCTGTTGTATCCCTTCTCTCTGAAAGGTGTGTGGGCTAGTTTGCGGTCTAGCAGCAGATTCATGCAGCACCCCGCTGTCGACGTAGGCGCGCGGTTGGCTAGCAAGGATCTGGCGCCCCCTACAGGCATTGAGACCCTCCAGACCCAACTCCTCAAGCATCAAGCCGCTCTCTACATCTTTGGTGAAAAATCTCACTTGAGGGTAAAGGTGTTACACTTACTATCAGTTCTTAGAGAGAAGAAGCTAAAAGGATTTGATGCTGACCTTGTGTGATGAACCGTAGTAATTTTACAAGAAAGTAGGCCAAAAGAAGCATTAATTTCTAAAATGCTTTTTCATTTCTGTGTTGAAGTGTACTAGGTCATATCACCCTGCAATACTTTGAAAGTGTTCTCCCTAGTGCATAATAAATTTAAGACTAGATAAGGACCTCTTAATAGCCGTTTATAAAAGCTCTGATTTATCGACACAATTTGTCTGTTTTGGTTGAAATTATATCACATTTGGATGCCTGAAGGAACTTTGTGCTGCTTTTTAACTTATCGATGATGTGTTTCTTTAACCTTCAATGTAAAAATGGAGATTAATATTTGGAATAAATCAGCAGAGAGGTTAACAGTCAAGTAAACTCTAAGTTACTTGGCTGGTCCTGCTTAGTACATAAACTGTCTGTTTTGAATTTTTGTTGATGGCTATGAAATGGAAATTTAATTTCATCCCTATTAGTAAAATAGTTGGTCTGCTCAAATTTATGGTCTTGGATAGAATATAATAGCTTTTTCTCTGATTAAACAAATTTGTGACTTGCTGTAAATAAGCTAAACTTCTACACAACGTTCTACTCAGAGGCATAATCTAAATGTTTATTTTTATGCTATGATCCTTCCAGAAATTAAACAAAACAAAGTTAAAAATTCGAATCCAAATGCTTTTTCATGGCAGGGCTTAAAACTGGACTCAGCACTGAACTGTGAACTGGTGCCGGTTGAGTTTGCAGACACCAGACAGGTGAAGAGCTCCTTCAAGAAGCTTCTGAGGGCATGTGCACCCAGTTCCATGTCCTCAGACACAGAGGAATCGTTCCTTAAGGCTCTGGAGGAGAGCGAATGGATGCTGCAGGTTAGCATGACCTCTTAACACACATTCTTTGTGTAGAACCCAGTTCTGTATTTAAACTACCCCTGCACCTTCACCTTATTGTGACTCAGAGTGGCCTATATCTGGCAAATCCACTGATAGCAATGTGAGAAAACCAGAGACACGTTGACCTGTGTGACTTTGACCCTGTTGATAATGCCTTCCTCAAAACTAGACACCCCTGGGAAACTATACAACACAAAGATGGGAAAATTGCATGACACAATTAAAGCAAAACAAAGTTGCTTACCACACTAAAAGCCATGCACTCACAAACCCCTTTGGCCTTACGTTCCACTGCGTCTCAGACACTAAAACAATATTATCTGTAAAGATCCTTGCCAAGACACTCCGAAAGCTTTTAGTCAGCACAATCACATTACAATAAATGTACAGGAATTGCTCAAAGTGTTGTTTTGTACTCTGTATGTGTGTTCAACAGCTACACAAGCTGCTGCAGCTGGCTCTGGTTGCGGTGGAGTTACTGGACAGTGGATCATCTGTACTAGTTAGTCTTGAGGATGGCTGGGACATCACCACTCAGGTGAGTATCATCTCACACGTGTTCTATAGCAGTGGGTCCCAAACTGGTTGGCACATCCCCCTTGGGGATGGGGGTGTGGCAAGGCTAAAGCCCAAGTATACTTCAGACGTCCGCGAACACTGTCCACATGCTGCCTAATTTGAGTCCACGCAGATGGTGCGTGTATAACAGCGGATGTGCAAGTGAATTGAGTGCTTAAAAACAAAGTCCACTAGATATTGTGCACTCGCCGAAATATACTTTGAAAGGCTCGCGAGACAGAGCAGAAGGTGGAAAATGAAGTATACCCGGGCCTTAAGTGATTGTGTGTAATCAGCAGATTGTTATGCAAAAGAAAAATGTTCAGGGTGGTACAAGACCCCACTGCGAAATTATCCTGCTTATTATGAGGGTACTTTCCACTTAAGTACACAAAATATAAATTTGACATTTTATTTCCTCAAGATGTTTCTCAGTACCTGCTTGAGAGGTCTGTTATCAGTTGTAGCAGTTGTTGTCGTTCAAACACAGACCACTCGCAATTAAAGAATCAGAATTGAGAACTAAGCATGTGAATTCTGCACTAAGCATGGACAAGTTTGTGAAAGGACTGCCAGTGTCAGGTAAACGTAAGGCTGACAATGAATCTACTTCAAACGTCACAACTAGTACCAAAACAACGTGTCTATACCAGATGTGAGAGTTGCAACGTGACAAAAGCAAATAGAACAGATTATAATCAGTGATGTTGTCTACGATCATTGATGCGGCAAGGCATGACATATCCCAGACAGTAAAATTCTGACACAAAGGACAACTGGTTTTGCATCGTTCACTTGGTAGCATCCAGTATACAGCCTCAAGCTGTTGCAGCACGTCCGGTGTCGACACCAGTTCGGATTCACCAGTACAACTGTTGGTAATGAAGAAAGACTGCAGTGTGTTGTGTGCCTCAAAATATTGGCTACTGACAGAAGCCGAACAAGTTAAGACAACAATGTTACAATGTTTAAGCAACAGTAACTAAGTTACAATGTTTCAGATAAGTCTTGTAAGATTTTGCAAGCAAGTTAATATCTGAGAGTGTTTTTTCTGGTGGGTGGGGGGTCGGGGGAGTGTGTGCTTGCCTTGTCTTTGACTATAAAAAGATTCAAATATTAAGATGTTAAGATGACAAATGGAACTTTCAAATTAATGTTTCCAAACAGGATTCCAAATGCTCTTCCATTATCTTTTGATGGTTAAAAAACAAAAACAAAAAATAACACTGATTTACCGAGAAACGGATCATTTACATGTAGTGTCGCCCAAAAAAATTGACATGTCGGTCTGCTCAAACGAAAAGAGCAATGGAAATGTCTTCCTATAAATGCCTTATAGTTGTCTTGCACATTAAAATGGGATAGGAGAACATATTTTATTCAAAAACACATTTTCAATTGAAACTGGGATATTAACGGATTTATTTAGTTGCAGTAGAGGCACACTTGTCGAGTCACAGCTCATATTTTCCATGCCCACTTCAGTTAATGGTCATCAGGCTGTCAACTGCGGTTGTAAAATTTAGCTGTGGTCAGCGCCATAGTCAGGCACGTGTCTGAACAAGACTATTAGTGTTCATTTTCCCTGCCTCTTGACCATTCTGCCATTCTCTCTGCTGTATTCATCTAAATAGGCTCCATATGCCTGGCTCTGTTGGAGAACAAAATCATGCTTTTGTCATGTAGCCATGCTTTTAGTCTTGGTTGTTTTGTGATATTGCTTATTGCTTTGCGATGTTGCTCTGATAATGCTTAACATAATCATCTTTATATAATACAGGTCCTTCTAAAAAAATTAGCATATTGTGATAGTTCATTATTTTCCATAATGTAATGATAAAAATTAAACTTTCATATATTTTAGATTCATTGCACACCAACTGAAATATTTCAGGTCTTTTATTGTTTTAATACTGATGATTTTGGCATACAGCTCATGAAAACCCAAAAAATTAGCATATCATGAAAAGGTTCTCTAAACGAGCTATTAACCTAATCAATTAATTAACTCTAAACACCTGCAAAAGATTCCTGAGGCTTTTAAAAACTCCCAGCCTGTTTCATTACTCAAAACCTCAATCATGGGTAAGACTGCCGACCTGACTGCTGTCCAGAAGGCCATCATTGACACCCTCAAGCAAGAGGGTAAGACAGAAAGAAATTTCTGAACAAATAGGCTGTTCCCAGAGTGCTGTATCAAGGCACCTCAGTGGGAAGTCTGTGGGAAGGAAAAAGTGTGGCAAAAAACGCTGCACAACGAGAAGAGGTGACCGGACCCTGAGGAAGATTGTGGAGAAGGACCGATTCCAGACCTTGGGGGACTTGCGGAAGCAGTGGACTGAGTCTGGAGTAGAAACATCCAGAGCCACCGTGCACAGGCGTGTGCAGGAAATGGGCTACAGGTGCCGCATTCCCCAGGTCAAGCCACTTTTGAACCAGAAACAGCGGCAGAAGCGCCTGACCTGGGCTACAGAGAAGCAGCACTGGACTGTTGCTCAGTTTTGCATGTCATTCGGAAATCAAGGTGCCAGAGTCTGAAGGAAGACTGGGGAGAAGGAAATGCCAAAATGCCTGAAGTCCAGTGTCAAGTACCCACAGTCAGTGATGGTCTGGGGTGCCATGTCAGCTGCTGGTGTTGGTCCACTGTGTTTTATCAAGGGCAGGGTCAATGCAGCTAGCTATCAGGAGATTTTGGAGCACTTCATGCTTCCACCTGCTGAAAAGCTTTATGGAGATGAAGATTTCATTTTTCAGCACGACCTGGCACCTGCTCACAGTGTCCAAACCACTGGTAAATGGTTTACTGACCATGGTATTACTGTGCTCAATTGGCCTGCCAACTCTCCTGACCTGAACCCCATAGAGAATCTGTGGGATATTGTGAAGAGAAAGTTGAGAGATGCAAGACCCAACACTCTGGATGAGCTTAAGGCTGCTATCGAAGCATCCTGGGCCTCCATAACACCTCAGCAGTGCCACAGGCTGATTGCCTCCATGCCACGCCGCATTGAAGCAGTCATTTCTGCAAAAGGATTCCCGACCAAGTATTGACTATTGAGTGCATAACTGAACATAATTATTTGAAGGTTGACTTTTTTTTTTTTTTTTTATTAAAAACACTTCTTTTATTGGTCGGATGAAATATGCTAATTTTTTGAGACTGGGTTTTGGGTTTTCATGAGCTGTATGCCAAAATCATCAGTATTAAAACAATAAAAGTCCTGAAATATTTCAGTTGGTGTGCAATGAATCTAAAATATATGAAAGTTTAATTTTTATCATTACATTATGGAAAATAATTAACTTTATCACAATATGCAAATTTTTTGAGAAGGACCTGTATATGGAAACAGATTCTGTTGCAGTTTCTCCTTTTAGTTAGAGCAAAGCTATTTAAAGCTCTGCTCTAACTAAATGGAGAAACTGCAACGGAAATGTAAATTTAATTTTGCATCTGGCAGACATTTTGTATTCACATTTTGCATTTTTGATTATATATATATATAAAAAAAAATCTGCGTATACCAGGTGTCTTTACTACAGGACTGTGACGTATCTCTGGAATATTGAATAGGTGGCAGGGCTTGATTCAGCAGACCTTGACGCTAATCCAAAACCGTCAAACTGACGAAGGAACGCCATTCCAGAGGGGAAACAAATGTTCAGATTTTGGCTAAAGATTACGAAGGCAAAGTTTTTGTTTTTTTTTCCCTTCTGTGGATTAACTTGCAGGGATTAATTGTTCACCACTCGACTTGTAATGTGCACTAAATAAATAGGGTAAATGTTGATTTCATGCCGACTTTAAATTCTTGTGACAAACAGTGCAGGCCATTGTGTCACTCAAGATTAGCCAATCTCTGGGAAACAGCACCGTTCATAAAAATATGAAGACAGATTTACTAACATCTTGCATCAGCGCAAACTCTCTTTTGGCGTTAACAACACGCAGACACGCAGTAAACAAATTAGCACTGATGGCATGGACAGTTATTTTTGCAGCTGACCTTATTGCATATGCATTTGTAGGAGTTTCCCTTTCAGATGCAAAATTTATGGGAGGAGAGTATTTAAATGAATCATGCAACACAATTTACTAAGGTTTACGTTAGTCAATTTACTGGTTTTACCGCCCCCAAAAAAACAGACTTAAACCAGACTCTTATTTGTGCTGCTCTTGGTAGATTGCTTTGGTCATTATGAAAATGATCCGGCTGCATCTGTGTTGTTTAATTTGCGCGTCATCAGAAGATCGCGCGCAGAACTTTCCACTCCCAACTAATTTTCCCTTTTTAATAAATCTGCCCCTTAGTGGTCAGAATATTGCACATGTAATGAGGCTGCCACATGGAGTTCTGGTACTGATGGTAAATTTTGTTTTCAGATAAAAACTGTCGGGATGTGCAAGTTGTTTCTGATTCTGACAGTTTCTGATACTTACATTGGGTCAGGTCCAATAGGGCCATTATTTACTTGCATTGGGCACGTAGCAAGCGTTGGACCCTGTTTGCAACTCATGGTTATTTTCCTCTTTTCCTCTCCCAATGTTTCTGTAGGTGGTTTCCCTCACGCAGGTGCTCAGCGATCCATTCTACAGGACCCTAGAGGGCTTTCAGGTGCTTTTGGAGAAAGAGTGGCTGTCTTTTGGCCACAAATTCAGCCAACGTGGCACCCTGACCCCCAGCAGCCAGGGCAGCGGCTTTACTCCCATCTTCCTCCAGTTTCTTGACTGTGTCCATCAGGCAAGTTGGCCTTATAAGCAGTCATGTAGCAGACACCTTTATCCAAAGCTGCCCGGGGTTATGTGTTTTGCTCAAGGAAATAATGGCTGAGGAGATCTTGATGATCCTTGAACAATTGATCTTTTGATGTCTTCCATCATCTGGGGGTAGTGGAATTATAGTGGTTAAAGATCTGGGCTGGAAAACCTGAGGCATGTAGACTCAAACAACGGATGTAGTGACTCATGAACCCCATGACCATTGTGTACTTGACCAAGACACCTTAACCCCAGGTTGCACCAAATGGGACCGTCTATGTTCATTCTGAGTAAGTTTCAGCTAAAAAAACAAATGACCAATTGCTCCATCTCTCTCTCTCTCACACACACACACCCCTTTCTTGTTCTCACCATGCTTCGTCCATGAGCTCACAGCATTCCTGCAGCGTCCAGCCAGGAGGAGGAGGATGAGAAGCACTCAGCTGTCAGAATGCATGCTCTTGCTTTCCTTTTGCAATCCCCATGGTGGGCAAGTAATTTAGACAGAGATGCTTGTTCGGCCCATCTTCCTACCCCCCACCCCCTTTGAAATGATCGTACACAGATGTGAGTGTACAACCTGCAGCCAGCATTGTACTTGCTTGAGTGTTTCGCCATCACCTCCCAACATCCGCACATTTAGCATAAACAACGGAAAACAGCAATTTTGGGGATTCTGTTAAGTCTGTGCTACATTAAAATAAGTAAAGGGCAGGAAGTTTTTCTCCCTCTAGAGACATGCGCACCACTCCCATGGTTTTACAGACATGCATTGTTTTTAGGCATGTGTGATGAAATCAAGGCGTAGAGCACTTTCATGACCCAGCAGAGGTCCTCCAATGTCACAAACCACAGAAATATAGCGAATGCATCTGAAAATAGAAGGGTCTCATCTTAGAGGCAGCTGTTGTTTTTGCCAGGAAGTCCAGGTGGCCCGGAGTGTGAGAAATTCCCAAGCTCTTCTGTCTAGATCCTGCTGGCAGCACATTATCACATTATGTCCCTCCTGTTGCTGTTATTTTGGTACTTTTTAAAATCTCTTCAACTAATCATTTCCTGGGCGTTTACTAATCATTTTCTTGAACTGCAGTCTCAGTGGTGTCTACTCATATTTGTTGAATCACTGTGGCCGTGGAATGAGGCCAAAAAGCTCCTCCAATATGACACGTTAACTTTCTTATTCCAGGTTCATAACCAGTACCCCCTTGAGTTTGAATTTAATCAATACTATCTGAAGTTTCTGGCATACCACTACATCTCCAGTCGATTCAAAAACTTCCTTCTGGACTCGGACTACGAGCGCCTGGAGCACGGTGTGTAGCACAACTTTTTTCTATTTTATTATTGTCATAATTACATTATTGTGCAAATGTTTTTCAGAGGTGTTCTTGAAATAAACATGGATTTGAATGTCATTATAGTATTACAACAGACATGTGCAATCTTGCTCAGAAAAGTTTTACCTACCTGTAACAGCCTTGATGACCTTTGGAAGCACTTCTTTTAAGTGCTGCTAATCTTATCAGACTTGACTTCTGATATTTTGTTTCACACCTGATCACATTACTCTGAGTAATGTGTGATTAACAAGTGCTCCTTTGTGTCTCCTCAATAAAGGCACATTGTTTGAGGACAAAGGAGAAAAGCAGTCAAAGAGAGGAATCTGTATCTGGGAGTGTATCAACAGAATGCACCGCAAGAGCCCTCTCTTCTTCAACTACCTGTACAGCCCATCAGAGACAGAGGTAAAGAGTCTATCTGGGTGTGTGTCGAAGCACCAGACAGCTCTAATGGCTGTTACCCTAGAGCACTCTGCTTAGAGGTTATGTTGGTGACCGGTCCCAAATATGTTGTCGTCTATTGCCAGATCACATTCACAGTGAATAGTTCCCCACAATTGCAAAACAGCATCTTTGACCTTATAAAGCAGTCTTGTTACATCTGAATCAGGTGGTCACAGTATGTAAAAAAAAAAAATAGTTAGAATGCTCAAATCCAGGCTGTGAGTAAAGGTTGTTTTTCACATAGGGATCTTCTTACTGGCAGTCATCCCTGACAGTGTTTCAAAATGGGTGAATCAGTTCATCCATAGTCACCCATAGCCCAAACAAAAACATATTTGAGGAAGTTTAGTGAGAGCAAAGGACCCTGTGGCCTGTTTCTTCTTTCTTTCTTTCTTTCTTTCTTTCTTTCTTTCTTTCTTTCTTTCTTTCTTTCTTTCTTTCTTTCTTTCTTTCCCATTCCCTTTTTACAACCAAACACTGTAAATGGGGCTGCACATTATAATCTTGAAACTTAAACAAGATTTCTTTAAGGTTGAGAAAGAACAAGTATCATGCTTCTGAGTTAAAGGTTATTTTGCTTTGGAATGACACTCAAAATAATGCCCCATTACCTAATATATATAATTGAATTCGCAGTCCTTAAATGTCTTGAATGTCAATAGCAAATTATCTGTTTATAATCGGATTGATGGCTCAATTGGACTCAAAAGCCTACATGTACAGTAAACACTTCAGTCGAACAGATTGAGCTCAATCCGAATAAAAATTCGATCAAACGATTCAAACATACCTTGTGCACATGCACAATA
The DNA here is from genome assembly GCA_026230005.1 of Gila orcuttii. Lineage (NCBI taxonomy): Eukaryota > Metazoa > Chordata > Actinopteri > Cypriniformes > Leuciscidae > Gila > Gila orcuttii. The sequence continues at coordinate 64,956,437 of JAPDVR010000001.1, read as the reverse complement.
CCGTGAAAAACATTTATTTATACCTCACATCTTACGTCAATATCAGTGAAAGACACTGAATATTCACTAAATATTGGCTCTTCTTAAAAAGCTCTTCTGACATATGTCAGCTTTCTTTACAAACATGTCATCAAGACAAAAATGGCAATTATGCTTGTGGTATCTCTATTTATCGCATTTGGCTTTCTTTGGTTTTGAACGTGGCGACCGGCGAAACAAATCTAAATCGGATTGCAAAGTTTACCCTTTCACAGACAAGGCTTGAGTCTAGTCCCAGACTAAAATGCATGTTTAAGTTGTTTTAAAAAAGAAACTTGCACTGCCATATCTTAAAATATGTCAATGCCATTGTTTTGTCTCGAGATGCACACCAGTAATGTTTTTTTTTCTAAGACGCGTTTATAAAAGCTACTTAAATGTCCTAATTGAGCTAAAACCTAATCCAGGCTTAATCTAAACCCTGTCTGTGAAACCAGGATTTAGTGTTCATATACACTGAAATTTCAGAATCTTATACCGGATTAGATTCTTTCTGATTGATGAAAATGAGTGCATGTAAAGATAGGGCAAGGTTTTGGAAAGAGGGAGGGTGACTAATTCTGGCACACAGCGACTAACATCACTTACAGCATCTTTATATAATGTCAAAACTGAAATATCCAATAAACAATGGTTTCTGTCCTTTTCTTCTTAGCCGGTGTTGAAACCATTGATTTCGATTCCCAATCTGACAACATGGGAGTTCTACACAGGGGAGACGCTGTCCACAGGCCCCTCTTATGACTGGTGTATGCTCGCGGTGCGCTCACAGAGCTCGGTAGACTCAGACACCATCGCCACCACCAAGAGAAGGATCGTCTGGCCCTGTTACAGCAGTGTCAGCCGCGCACAGCCTGATGCCATCACCAAACTATTGGCTGTGAGTCCATATGTCTTTGTCCATTTTTAGTTTCTCTTTATCAGGGCCAAAATCTCAAAATCACAGCCAATCAGAAGAGAGAAGGGATGTTTCTTTCTGTTTGTATGGTCTCTAACACTCACTCACTCACCACACAGCTGAAAATGTACAACTAAAAACATATACTTTGTATTTTAATGCCATACTTTTGATGGCTTTATCAGCAATTCTGAACTTTTCAAACTACAATAAGGCTCTCATCCATGTTTTATATCTGTGAAGATCAGGATTTAGTCCAGAGTTTTCGATGCTTCCTGCCACAAATCCAAAGAAATAGGAAGCAAGCAACCAGCAAAATGTAGCGTCTGCTTTTGCTTGTGAGGATATATATATATATATATATATATATATATATATATATATATATATATGAAACAGTTAAGTCCGGTCGAACAATTTATTAATTTAATTAAAGATTGGATTCTGTTGGTAATAGGCACTTACCTAAAGCTAAAATAAATGTTATGCCTCTAACAGGTGCGTTCGATCTTCTTTTTGATCTTATTGGTATGCGGAAAACACTCGAGTTTTGCCACAGACTTGTTCCACCACCTAGAACGCAACTGAATGCTTTTTCAAGCACCTCCATACCGTCCACAAACCGTGGAAAACTACTTTTAAACAGGAAATGACAGAATATTTACATACATATTTACAGCTGGTCTATTTGCACGGGATAAGCATTACCTGGGGTAATTTTCCAGACCTTTTTACAAAGGTAAAAGTCGCTGTAATCTTTACTGAAATGGCACATTCGGACGGGACTAAAATCACTGAAAAGCTCTGGTAATAATGACTTTACCCCACCTCTCCATGTTAAACTAGTCCCATCTGAATAGGGCTTGATCAAAGGAACCTGTAAGACAGGAAGCCTTAAAATGTACGTGTATGGTTGCAGGACATTGAGAGGCTGGAGGGAGAGCTGGGACAGCAGTCTGAGCCCTGGCACACCACGCTGGAGAAGCTGATAGACAGCATCCAGGAAGACCTCAAACTGGAGGGCAATGTGAGTACTGCCACTTTTCACCTAAGTTTTGTTCCTCTTTCCTTCACAAATGTAGCCTCGATTGCCTGTCATCTTACCTGTTTAGTTTTCCATATGGTATATTGTAAATGTGCATTACACAGTATTAGGCATGTTTCACATCAAACACAAAAGCAACATGTATTACACGACAATATTAACATTTCTGCATTGACGCTGGAGCTTTAATGCAGTGTGAAACAGGCTTTAAAGGTGACATATTATGCCCCTTTTCACAAGATGCAATATAAATCTATGGTGCCCCCAGAATGTGTCTGTGAAATTTCAGCTCAAAATACCCCCCAGATCATTTATTATAGCTTGTCAAATTTCCCCCTTTTTGGGTGCGAGCAAAAACGTGCCGTTTTAGTGTGTCCCTTTAAATGCATATGAGCTGTTTCCCGCCTCCGTTCAGAAGACGATAGATCCTTTACACAAGCTTCAGATACAGACAATAACAAAACACGAATCTCACTCATCCAAAATCTCAGAAATAACCAGTAGCGTAGTACAGCCTCACAGAGAGACTCAGGAAGACTTGTACACAAGTTGACACAGTTCCCTGAGGTCCTTATAAGACGGCTGTGACATTTTTTGGTCAAATAGTGCTCTGTGCTCGTCTGTGCAGCAACGACAGAACAGTTTGCATGCTTTGCTTGAACTTTTGCCATTGCGTTAGAACTGGTTACACTGTTGTAGCTTGAGAAAACCAAATGGCGGCGCCGTGGTTGGAAACGTGCAGATTAAGCGGCGGTAATATTATAAGAAGATCCTCTTCCTAGGTCAGAAGGGGAGCGAAATCTGATCCGCTTATTTTTTGACTTGCTTGCAGAGAAAGGCTTACCAAAACAAAGTTACTGGGTTTCACTTTTCACGTTTTCTGGGTTGGTAGATGCACCGGGGACCCGATTATAGCACTTAAACGTGGAAAAAGTCTGATTTTCATAATATGTCCCCTTTAAAAAACACCAAAGCAGTGAACAAGCAGCAAAGCGTCTGTCTTCAGATCTCCTTATCTCACCTGTTGTGCGTTTAACCTCATAGCTGCGGAAAGAGTCAGTGTCCATCTCTGGCCTGGTCCCCACTTCCAACCTGCAGGCCTATCAGCGCCGCTCCATGTTACACCTCCCTGACAGCGGCCTCGGAGAGGACAGCAGCCCCACTGCAGCCAATGGTGTTAATCGCAGAGCAGCCACACTCTACAATCAGTTTACCCCGAAGAATGAAGACAATAGGTAACAGTGACAGACAACACCGCCGATACCGCTTCAACTAACTTCATGGACGAAGCAAACAAGCTATCAATTCTTTGTTTATACAGATCATTTGAGGGAATTCTGTACAAGCGAGGGGCATTACTTAAGGCGTGGAAAGCTAGGTGGTTTGTTCTGGACATTACAAAACATCAGGTGAGTGGTTGATTACACTTGTGGTATTTTGCACTTTACCTTAACTCATTCTATTATGTCTGTATTTTAAACGACTCTCTCTATAGCTAAGGTATTATGAGACGGATGAGGACACAAGCTGTCGTGGATATATTGACCTGGCTGAAGTGGAGTCTGTCCTGATCGCCACACCAACCATAGGAGCCCCCAAACACATCAGTGAAAAGGCTTTCTTTGATGTAAGTATTCCACCCGGTGATAATACAGCGCGTGAGGCTCCTTTAACCGTGACTGTACTCATTGAGCCTGAAAATATATTCAAAAAAAATCTTTATGCTAAAACAGCTAGTTCTCACTATGTGAAATAAGGTTGACTTCTGTAGGTGTTGCGCAGTGACATGGTTTTACATCATAGCTGTTACTACGACCAATCAGCATCCAGGACGAGAACTGCCATTTACTGTATACACTACCGGTCAAAAGTTTAGGGTTGGTAAGATTTTTAAAGTTTTTGAAAGAAATCTCTTATTCTCACCCCTGCTACATTTATTTGATACAGTAAAAACAGTGATAGTGTGAAATATTGTTACTTTATTTGCAAGGCTCGAAATTGCGACCGTTTTGGTATATGCGTTTGGTATAAGCATTTGTGCGAGTGCAAATAATGGTTGTGGTGCGACCTGTTTTCATTTCTTTACAAAACGTTCACAAATGACTGTACAGTGTGTACCTTATGTGCGCTGATACACGGTGGCCGGACCATCATTCTATCCAACGTTACATAACCAATAAAACTTCATCCTTACATTCATAAGGTTTTTAATCGCCAGGCTGCTGCCGGTCTCTACTGGCAGAGCTAAACGTCAAATTTGGTGGGTGCTCCTAAATTTTTGCTGGTGAAGTTGCGAGCACCAGCGCAACCAAGTAAAAAAGTTCATTTCGAGCTCTGATTTGTCACATGATTCTTCAGAAATCATTCTAATACGCTGATTTTGGTGCTCAAGCACTTCAAAGATTTCTTATTATCATTGTTGAAAACAGTTTTGCTGCTTAATGTTTTTGTGTAAACGTGCTACTTTTTGTCCAGATTCTTTGATTGATAGAAAGTTCAAAAGAACAGCATTTATTTAAAATAGAAATCTTTTGTAACATTATAAAAGTAATTATTAACTCTTTCCCTGCCATTGACAAGTTTTTCCAGCAATCTATGTTTTCACTGTAATACGGTAAGAGGTGCAATATCTGAAATAATACTGAATCTCTGGATCCAGAAACAAGCGACGAGGAAGCAGAAACAAGTGATAAAAGCATTGCTTATGCACATCAAACATTCAACAGCATATAAATCAAAACTGCTCAAATGAAATGTTGAAAAAAGTGATTTTGTTCAAAATGTTGACTTATTATGTACTTTCTTTTGATATATTGTATGTTCAGATATTCATACAACAACATATTCTGCCGGCCATAAAAGTTTAGTGAAAATTATTAAAAATGATGGCGCTGGCTGGCAACTTAATAAAAAAACACAGCTAGTGCATTAAAAGTTAATGTCATTTTTGATCAATTAAATGTGTCTTTTCTTTGCTGAAAAAGTACATGAAATCACTCTGTCTTTGTCCCTGCAGCTGAAGACCACTAAACGGGTGTACAACTTCAGTGCAGCGGATGCTCCGAGCGCCCAGCTGTGGATTGATAAGATCCAGAGCTGCATCTCAGATGCATGAAGTCACATGACTTATCAGAACCACCTCCACTGCAGGGAGACTCACTGTGCAATTATAGGACCGTAGTAAAGCCTTCAGTGCCTGTTGGAAATCCAAAAAACTTCTGACAAACAAGTGAGAGCACAAAAACATTGCATTTAATGTGTCCCACTCCCTGGGCCCAAAAGCTTGATCCTGAGCTTATGTTCAGGGGATCGGGGAAAATGATGCAATGCACTACTACAATGCTACATGTAACTGACTGAGACGAAGCAATAGCACTAATCTTAAACTCGGGGGTCAATATAATAGTGACTGGAGGTGTTCTGCAAAACAAAAATACTGATGCTGCTGATCAAATGCAAACCGACCACCAAAATCTGATAACTACATTTAGAAATATGCACAATGTGTTAAAGGCAAATGATTTGCACTTAATGATATGCACTCCGTACAAAACAGATTTTTAATGGCTAGAACAACTAGGCAAAAGGCATTATGTTTTGACAACATATCTAAGCTTGGAGCGAACAACTTCATGCTCTAATGTGCAAAGTATTTTTTATATATATATTTGCGAAAAACTTTTTTTCTTCAGTATGAATGTTATACTCATGCGTAACAGAGTTGTTGTTCTGTAAATTATTTTTTAAACATTAAAAGTGTCACCTGTGTGTTTTTGTGTGTATATATATATATATATATATTACAATTCAAGCTTTTTATATTCTGCTGATATGCTATTAAAAATGTTTTTCTAACCTTTCAGTCTAACTTGAAATAAACACTTAAATTTATACTGAATAATTACAGATAGTTTACCGACCAAGCAAAGCACTTCCTGCCTGACTCAGTTTTGTTTGAAATGAAGGGATGAACACTATATTTCTCTATTTTCCGTGAGGATATGTGTGATGTTGATGGCTTTTTAAGGCACTAAGGTTTTATCTGTTTGGTGGTGTATCTGTAAAGTTAAGAAGCAAAATGAAAAATGATAAGACATGATGTCTGTTACTGAACCTAAAATGACGTTACTGTATGTACAATACTTTGTGGTGCCACTAATGTTTCTGGTTTGTTTACTGGTTTGGTTATGTTTTATTTTGGGTTTTGCTGTTATTTGAAATAAATCTAAATCAGAATCAGAAAGAGCTTTATTGCCAAGTGTGCTTGCACACACAAGGAATTTGTTTTTGGTACTGAGGCTTCCAGTGGACATATACAAATACAAATACAACAAGAAACATAATACTACAAATTATAAGAATAAAAAATAAAAATATAAATATATGAGAATAAAAGTATCACAGTTGGGTTTTGTCAGAATAGACATTTTCAGATTTACAGATTATGAACATATTTACAGTGTTTTGAATATTATAAATAAATAAATCTACATATAAGTATCACCTGAGTTGTAGGATATTGCACTAAACAGTGGGAGTATTGCACTTAAGGCATATGCCTTGGGAGGAGTGTTAACTGTTCAGGAGGGAAATGGCCTGAACTCGAGTTTCTTTTTGTGACTGCATGACTCTCTCGCTATATATATATACAGGTCCTTCTCAAAAAATTAGCATATTGTGATAAAGTTAATTATTTTCCATAATGTAATGATAAAAATTAAACTTTCATATATTTTAGATTCATTGCACACCAACTGAAATATTTCAGGTCTTTTATTGTTTTAATACTGATGATTTGGGCATACAGCTCATGAAAACCCAAAATTCCTGTCTCAAAAAATTAGCATATTTCATCCGACCAATAAAAGAAGTGTTTTTAATACAAAAAAAAAAAGTCAACCTTCAAATAATTATGTTCAGTTATGCACTCAATAGTCAATACTTGGTCGGGAATCCTTTTGCAGAAATGACTGCTTCAATGCGGCGTGGCATGGAGGCAATCAGCCTGTGGCACTGCTGAGGTGTTATGGAGGCCCAGGATGCTTCGATAGCGGCCTTAAGCTCATCCAGAGTGTTGGGTCTCGCGTCTCTCAACTTTCTCTTCACAATATCCCACAGATTCTCTATGGGGTTCAGGTCAGGAGAGTTGGCAGGCCAATTGAGTACAGTAATACCATGGTCAGTAAACCATTTACCAGTGGTTTTGGCACTGTGAGCAGGTGCCAGGTCGTGCTGAAAAATGAAATCTTCATCTCCATAAAGCTTTTTCAGCAGATGGAAGCATGAAGTGCTCCAAAATCTCCTGATAGCTAGCTGCATTGACCCTGCCCTTGATAAAACACAATGGACCAACACCAGCAGCTGACATGGCACCCCAGACCATCACTGACTGTGGGTACTTGACACTGGACTTCACGCATTTTGGCATTTCCTTCTCCCCAGTCTTCCTCCAGACTCTGGCACCTTGACTTCTGAATGACATGCAAAACTGAGCAACAGTCCAGTGCTGCTTCTCTGTAGCCCAGGTCAGGCGCTTCTGCCGCTGTTTCTGGTTCAAAAGTGGCTTGACCTGGGGAATGCGGCACCTGTAGCCCATTTCCTGCACACGCCTGTGCACGGTGGCTCTGGATGTTTCTACTCCAGACTCAGTCCACTGCTTCCGCAGGTCCCCCAAGGTCTGGAATCGGTCCTTCTCCACAATCTTCCTCAGGGTCCGGTCACCTCTTCTCGTTGTGCAGCGTTTTTTGCCACACTTTTTCCTTCCCACAGACTTCCCACTGAGGTGCCTTGATACAGCACTCTGGGAACAGCCTATTTGTTCAGAAATTTCTTTCTGTGTCTTACCCTCTTGCTTGAGGGTGTCAATGATGGCCTTCTGGACAGCAGTCAGGTCGGCAGTCTTACCCATGATTGCGGTTTTGAGTAATGAAACAGGCTGGGAGTTTTTAAAAGCCTCAGGAATCTTTTGCAGGTGTTTAGAGTTAATTAGTTGATTCAGATGATTAGGTTAATAGCTCGTTTAGAGAACCTTTTCATGATATGCTAATTTTTTGAGACAGGAATTTTGGGTTTTCATGAGCTGTATGCCAAAATCATCAGTATTAAAACAATAAAAGACCTGAAATATTTCAGTTGGTGTGCAATGAATCTAAAATATATGAAAGTTTAATTTTTATCATTACATTATGGAAAATAATGAACTATCACAATAGTATATACAGGTCCTTCTCAAAAAATTAGCATATTGTGATAAAGTTCATTATTTTCCATAATGTACTGATAAAAATTAAACTTTCATATATTTTAGATTCATTGCACACCAACTGAAATATTTCAGGTCTTTTATTGTTTTAATACTGATGATTTTGGCATACAGCTCATGAAAACCCAAAATTCCTGTCTCAAAAAATTAGCATATCATGAAAAGGTTCTCTAAACGAGCTATTAACCTAATCATCTGAATCAACTAATTAACTCTAAACACCTGCAAAAGATTCCTGAGGCTTTTAAAAACTCCCAGCCTGTTTCATTACTCAAAACCGCAATCATGGGTAAGACTGCCGACCTGACTGCTGTCCAGAAGGCCATCATTGACACCCTCAAGCAAGAGGGTAAGACACAGAAAGAAATTTCTGAACAAATAGGCTGTTCCCAGAGTGCTGTATCAAGGCACCTCAGTGGGAAGTCTGTGGGAAGGAAAAAGTGTGGCAAAAAACGCTGCACAACGAGAAGAGGTGACCGGACCCTGAGGAAGATTGTGGAGAAGGACCGATTCCAGACCTTGGGGGACCTGCGGAAGCAGTGGACTGAGTCTGGAGTAGAAACATCCAGAGCCACCGTGCACAGGCGTGTGCAGGAAATGGGCTACAGGTGCCGCATTCCCCAGGTCAAGACACTTTTGAACCAGAAACAGCGGCAGAAGCGCCTGACCTGGGCTACAGAGAAGCAGCACTGGAGTACCCACAGTCAGTGATGGTCTGGGGTGCCATGTCAGCTGCTGGTGTTGGTCCACTGTGTTTTATCAAGGGCAGGGTCAATGCAGCTAGCTATCAGGAGATTTTGGAGCACTTCATGCTTCCATCTGCTGAAAAGCTTTATGGAGATGAAGATTTCATTTTTCAGCACGACCTGGCACCTGCTCACAGTGCCAAAACCACTGGTAAATGGTTTACTGACCATGGTATTACTGTGCTCAATTGGCCTGCCAACTCTCCTGACCTGAACCCCATAGAGAATCTGTGGGATATTGTGAAGAGAAAGTTGAGAGACGCAAGACCCAACACTCTGGATGAGCTTAAGGCCGCTATCGAAGCATCCTGGTCCTCCATAACACCTCAGCAGTGCCACATTTATCCATGAATAGTAAAAGTACTGTCACAAAATAAGCCCAGATCAGATATAAATGCAAAATCACAGTTTCACTCACTGCTGCATCCTGAAATGTCTCCAGACACAAATTAAAAAGTGTTGTGAAAACAAGGAAAATCCTTAGGTTTTAAATTGTGTCCGATTAATTTAAGATTTTGATACAACACAAATTTAGAACAATTAGGTAAATATCTGTCAAGCATAGAAACTTTGCTTTGAGGTAGTTTGCAACTTTTGTTCAGTATCTTGTGACATGACCGTTGTCAATGTTAAAATGAGTGGAGTTTTGAGTCTCTAAATCCCTGCATGTTGTTCAATGTAATAGAAATGCCTCCTAGTACAGATTAACAGCATAAATGCATCACTAGTGTCTGTCCCATTAACTAGCCCAACCTCAGTCATCCTTATCGAGCCCTGCCGTTGTATTATTAGTAATGCCATTAGGAGTTCTATAGTGGCCATTAGTGTAAACTGTTTTTCTTTCAGGTCAACAGCTGTCGTGGCAGAGCAGCACTCAAGTAAAACCAGCACACACTCCTCAGCTGTCAACATGCTTTTAGCTAACTACCTTAATAATAACACCTCGGGTTAAACAGCACCGACACGTGGAAGTAACTCTATCAGACTGTCAGTCACCGTAACTAAAGAACACATAAGAGTGGTGAGACAGGATCACGCTTGCAATGTGCTCGCCAAACTGAGGCTTTGATCTGATTGCCTTGCCAAAATGAAATTTTGGTTTACTTTGTCAAAATCATTTTTGTTGTTTTGCCAATACATTGTACACAACTATAATACTTTAAAGAACAATTTGGACAGAAATTTGTTCTGCTCATGTTTCATGAATGAGGCCATTCTATTCATGAGAGGACATCCCAGAAGAGACCAGCGTTCTCCAGAAAACATCACTTGTAATCATTAATAAACCATTGGTACTCAATGGAATAAACAAGTTTAGCACACACTGAAAATGTTTGGTTGAAATGATTGAAAACCTTGAAATGCTTTTTTCTGCCATGAACAGATGTTGCGGTAATGGAGCGTTAATGTCAATAATTGCTTCTCTCTTCAGACCTCAGTAGACAAATATGTCACTGTAGAGGCCAGGACAGTTCAAGTTCGTCATCAGTTGGCCATGCCTTCAGCGTGTCAGCTTGTATAATCTGATACACAGTGGGACTGAGCCAATTCATTTGTAATATGTGCCTTCATTGAGGAAAAACTGCGAAACCGCACGTCTCGCCTTTCTTCCGGTGTTCGGAACGGGACATCTCACTTAAAGAACGGTAAGATGAACCGGCGTCTACAGATCCTTGTTGGATACACCTAACGGGTCGCATCTAACAATCACAGCCAAGTGCTCTCACTTGCAGTAAATGAGGCCACGGGCGCCTTTGAGGCGAGACACCGCAGCGCCTCTCAGCTCCCAGAAAATAAAAGCTGACGGGACTCAGCTTCGCAAGAGCGTTGAGGACGTGCATGTGGGCTAGTCGCTCCCTGCTGACTTATATTAAGAGCAGGTGTTGGCCTGGCAAAACATCTGGACTGGGGCGCTCTCACAATTCTCTCCAAATATAGATGTCTCCTGGAGTGGGGGAATAGAGAGGGGAAGCAGCGGAAGAGGGAATCCCTCCAGAATGCTTGGAATGGGACAAATGGGATGCTCTGGAGAAATTGCAGTTAACTGGCCATCGCAGGAGACTTATTAATCTGCTGAAGTCATAGCGGTTCGTTTTCATGATGGTTTAAATGTGTCTTCTTTTCACGCAGACTATGAGCTTATACAAATATCAACCATTCTCTTCCATAAAATAGATCAACATTTTATTTTAAGGATTTACACATTAAACGGTTTACTTTTATTGAGTTATGTAGATTTATCACAAGTGATTATTGTTTATTCTGTGCTCTTATATTGCCTGGTTCGAGTTAAACTAGGATTTCAGAGCAAATCTGACGGTCTGAGATGCTTCACATTCTTGTTGGCAGCCGGCACACATGGCAGATGTTCTTTTCTAAACACTAAAGTGCTTGACTGTTTACAAATCAGCAATGTGAACAATGCAAGTGTGACCAAAGCATGCAGAATGGGGATTACATGTGGGCTGAATGCAGGTGGCACTAGCGTGCAGAACACACCTGTCACAAAGATAGGTCAAGTTCATTCCACTTCCTGTTACCAAAAAAAAAAAAAAAAGAATCGACAGCACACTAGATGCTGGGTACCGTCATGTTACCACCCTCTCTAGCTAGCTAGATCTAATTTGGTAGCATTGGCTTGTACCTCAACATTATCTAATGTAAACTGCTATTCATAGTTTTCACGTCACACACTTACAGGAACGCCCACCTGAATGGCAAAACAAGACTTTCTACTGTTGACCGCCAGTTACATTTACCAGGTTTGTACTTATGTACTACATAGTGATATTGAAAGACCAAATTCAGTATACACGTTATTGATTATTAATACTATATACAGGCAGGCAGATGCGCCCTGAACGCAACTTGCATGTTAATGTTAAGCATTCTTTATAATGGTTTTCCCATAGAAATCCATCATAAAGAATGTGCTTAATGTGGCTTAATACATTAAGACAGTGGTATTGGGGGTCCAAATTTAGTATACCCCTTTATTAATAAAACATACATAGCAGGCAAACAGAAGAACCCAGAATATGAACGCAACATGCCAAGTTTAACATTAAGCGTTTTCCCATAGAAAACTATTATAAAGAAAACATTCAATTGTGCACTGCGTTCATATTCTGGGCTCATCTGCTTGCCTGACCACTATCTTCGTTTATCGAAGCACGTTACACATTTTTCATGTGAAGCGTTTTAGTACGGGAATGTATCGGGAATATTAAGGCCGTGTGTCCACCAAAGAATTTTTAGCCACCTGAAAACGCTGGACGCTCTGCTGAAAACGCCTAGCTGTGGGCGCTTGAGAGCGTTTTGGCAGCGCAGCATTTTTTTTTTTAGTTGAGACACTTTGCTTGTTATGATACGGAATATCCACGAAAGTGTTACTAGTATCTCATTTTACAGTTCACACATATGTTGTTTTTGTGTTGCTTCTATATTAAAATGTCGATACAATGTAACGTATTTTCTCTGGTTCTTGTTTTAAATTATTTTGTTCCGTTATGATGCTTCTTGTTGTCATCTGTTGACGTTGAACAAGCAGAATGTGGCGGTTGGTCGGTGTGATATTTGTCCCGCCCCTCCTCCACTGTGATTGGACGGCTGGGTAAAAATTGACCATGATGAGCGCTGCGTTTTCCCCAAAGTTGAACATTCTTCAACTCTCGGCGACCAGTAAAAAACGGCGGGAGCTTAGCGCTTCAGCGTGAAAAAAACGCTCAGCACCTCGTTAGGCCATGTGTCCACCAAAGCGTTTTTAGCCTGCTGAAAACGCCTAGCTGTAGGCGCTTGAGAGCGTTTTGGCAGCGCTGCGTTTTTTTAGTTGAGACGATTCGTTGCTATGATACAGAATATCCGCAGCATAGTTTACTTGTAACTGATTTCTTAGATAATTTGTTTCATACTAAAAAGTTATTTTTCATCCATTTTGTTCGGTTAGCTCTGCTGGTTGACGTCGTTGTTCAGAAAGAATGTTGTGACAGTTGGTCGGTGTGATATTTGTCCCGCCCCTCCTCCACTGTGATTAGACGGCTGTGTAAAAAGTGACAGTGATGAGCGCAGCGTTTTACCCAAAGTTGAACATTTTTCAACTCTCGGCGACCAGTAAAAAACGCCGAACGCTCAGCGCTTCAGCATTAAATACACGCTCAGCGCCTCGTTACGCTCATGGCGTTTAAAAAACGCGGCGCTCCCATTGAAAACAATTGGAATTATACGCCAGCTGCGTGAAAAAACACTTTGGTGGACACACGGCCTTAGTGTTTTAGTATGTCCGGGAATGTATCGGAAATGTTAAGCATTTTAGTATGTACTGTTTTTAGTGATTCAAATTCTGCCACAAGTGCTGTATATAGGTCGCCAGTCACGGAATTGTTATGGGAATAAAAGTAACTTTAGTTTTATAATCTGCGCGTACCACATCAGCAACGCATATTATCAGAAAACATAATTTTCACCAGGGAAAGTTGCGTTGTGCCAACCTTGAATGGGTCACACCAGTAAAACTAGAAAAGGCTGGGCTCGCCAGCATTGGGGAACACTAAACCCAAATCAAAGGGCCTTAATAGAGTCCAAAAATGAACCAAAAAATAATGGACCACTGAGCAAGTTAATTTACAATACCGCGGGGGAGCTATTCCCTCGGCGAGAGGCATTAGAGTCGACACACTGTTGGCTTTCACTTGGTGTCATTCATCTGTGAAGGCCAATCTGTTGATATCATTTAGCCAGCATGACTGTGTGTGGACTGTAACATCCACCACCCCACCCAGACTATGATGAGCACTAAACAATAAAGTCACCAAGAAAACATCACAAAAACCTTCAGGCCTGAAGATACATTCACGAATACACTTTGCATTGTACAAAAGTAAGTCAAACTGTGCTTTCAAAACCCAACATGTGAAGTCATTTCACACGTGTCTGTTGGTTTATCTGTGTGCTTTCAATTACAGTGATGGCTTCTATTAGTCATCACGTTTCTGAGGAGAAAAACAGAACGATAGTTTACGGAAAAGTTGAGCACTACCAGGACGCAGCTATCACATTCATTCATCTGTTATTGAGTAAGACGAGGCCTAGAGGTATATCATTTGAATGACAGCCAGTCATGCAAACAAACAAGCCCTTTAAAAGAGCTATTGCCGCAATGTTTTCTGATGCCCTCGGACTTGAATGAGTTTCAGTTTGTTTTGAACATAAGTATGATAGCAAAATAGGCTTTTACCGATACCGAGGTCACAGTGCTTCTTGTATCTTTTGTTGTTGACGTGTCCAGACAATGGGTCTCATTCTCTTTCGTACAAAAATATACAAGACCCACCTGTGGAGAAAATCAAGTTTTTAATGTTGTTTATATGTCTGTCTGGTGATTTTAATATGTTTTGAGACAAACCATGTGCAGATGCACCAGTCCATTGCTGAGTATTTTTTTCTCCTTAAAAAAGTCCAGTCTCTCAAAAACGTGCTTTAAAACCGCATACGTTTCCTACCGTCACAAACATGTAACCAACCCCGTCAACATGATGGGTGGAGCATTTCTCCACTGACGTTCTACGTTGTTCAAAGCGTTTCTGAGGATGCTGATTTTTAGAAGGCAGAGCGGTCTGACTCTGAGATGGCGAACGGGAACATGGTTTGTGTAACATAAGCAACACATTATTAGCTTTTTGATAACGTAGCCAAACCAAAGGCTAATCATATTACTGTTATGTGTCTGACGTTGTAGAGAGCGATACATACATACTATTCTGATTCATCGACTTGTAGACGACCCTGCATAATTCGTTCTTCCTCTTCTTCTGAATCAGTTTATGCTGGTTGCTCAGCATAAAGACACATACGTGTACAGCTGGCTAATGAGACGTCTGTAATCTGAGACTGCATGAATGATGTTTACTGTGTTTGAACTGATTTTGAGGATGGTACACTTGGTATTTCTCGAGGATCTTGAGAGAGCGTCATACTGTATGTTTGCTGTGAGTGACGAAAGGATGTAAAGGAAACGTTGTGCAGGAAGTCATTATATGGAGATGGTTTGGACGTGTTTTGTGCAAATTAATAACTTTGGGCACACAGTCACTCATTTAGAATACTTCAAATTCATTATTATTATTCATTATTAGAATGAGCCTAATGAGTGAGAACTAATATCTGTCACTATAGGCTGCCAAATAAGGCGGATTCCAGCATGGGCAGGTTGTGTGACATGGCTTCATCCAAAAAAAACTGTGTGGTAAATATATATATATATATATATATATATAATAATTCAAACCAGACTACGTTACATATGGGTTACTTCACTTGTTTTACAAAATGATACATTTTTACTATTTAGATTTTGTCAATTATTTTCGGTTTGATTTTAAAGACATTTTTGGGTTACTTGTGTTTTTCTGACTCTGGTCCTTGATGTCCAGTGTAAATCTGGGCCTTGAAACAAAACCAGTTCACTAAAATATTGTGTGTTTGTAATTTGTAGGTGTTTGTCCAAGGTCTTTATAATGGCGATGACCTCAAGTAGAGTAAAACTGACATGTCAAGGCCTGTTATCCAAACCAGCTCTGGCCTAAGAATGAACTATTCTCTTTCTTTTGCATCACTGCAGTTTGGAGAGTGACTTCATTATCAGGCTCCAATGTCTAACATTTGTTTTGTTAAAACCCACAGATGATCTCAGATAATGCGACAATTTCTGCAGGTATTACACGTTAGGAATTGCACGTGGGCTTTCTTTTCCCGCCCAGTGCCAGAACTAAACACGCAGCGTAACGTAGTCCTGTTTGTTTTGACACTCACTTGTAAGGACTAGTGTCTATTATATGTCTTATGTTACGCTGTAAGGACATGTTTTCAGGAATCTGGTTTCTGAAATGTTCTAATTCCTCAGCATTTACGAAACAAGTTTCAGTTTCTTTTCATGAACAACAAAGTTCAATGGAAGTTCAGAACATTGATTTGATTCATTAACTTAGATCTGAATCTGCAGATTTACCTGTCGCATGGGACTAATATGAACGTTTTAAACGATTATATGTTGTTGAAAATACATGAAACTCTAATACAGCATATTTATTCATCCCTTAATTCCCCAAAATAGCTGCTTAGTTCAGAATAGTCAGCTCATACAAACACTTTGAACAAATACAGCCTTAAAAACTGCACTTCACTAAAAATAAAAAGAATGCCAGTTCTTCCACAGAAGAAAGAAAGTCATACGGATTTGGAATGACATAATAAGGGTGAGTAAATGACACAATTTTAATTTGGGGTGAACAATTCCTTTTACCATTGTTTACTGAAATCGCAAGTGTCTTTGTCGTGCTGAGGTTTTTTATTTATTACATTTTTTATGACCTTTCAAGTTTGCTTAACCTAAAATATGAGGAAAATATTTGAAATGTTTTAATTATGTAAAAAAAAAATTTAAATATGAAGGAACAAAATACTAAACTTGAAGGTATTTATCTGACAAAATTATTTGTCAAAAAAGGCAAACTACAGCTACAGGTTTAAAAATAAATTAACTAAAAAAACTCACAGGAAAAAGAATACATTGACAACAATTGAATCAGTTATTAATATTTCACTGGTTTCACTGGTTTTTGCATGTGTTGGATGGAAAAGAAACGCAAGGAATGTGCAGAGAAATAGCGTGAAAAATAGAAACAGGCCCTTCAAGCAGACACTGTAAAATGTGTCATTCATCAGGACCATCATCAGCTCCAGTGGCTGATGATGATAGTGTAGGATAAGGAGAGAGAGCCTGCGGTAAGCACTTTCAAACCACTTAGGGTATGTCATGAGTGTAGGAACCCATTGCCCATCTATGGCTATGTCATGGGATTAATATTATAAGTATTATTATGTAGTAGTGTAATGTAGACAGACACTGTAACTCAAAGAGGTTTGAAATTTTCTTTGTTTAATTTGCACACTGAATATGGGTTGGAGTTTTTAATTTTGAACTTTAAAAGTGCACCAGATTGATGAATTTAAAGGGGCATTCGGCAACTATTTCAACTTAATAAAACCGTTTAGAAATCATTTGGATGGTTTAATAACCTGTTCCGGTGAAAATGGTGACTTTCCCCGCTCCCCCCAACGTTCCCAGGTGGAAAACCATAGACAGTAAAAGAAATGGACACAGCGACCCCCTTGATTTCAACGGAGAAAACTGAAGCCCGATTAGAGCACTCACTTACTGATGGCTGAGCGACTGCGCAGGCTCAAACTGAGCTTGACAACAGTCTGACAGTTGTAAATCTTCTAGTAGCTGTGCCAAGACAAATCTGAATCACCTAATTCCTCAAAAACGTTGTTGAAATATTTTGTCCTGTTGCTTTTATGGACTCTCTATCTATGTGCTTCTCCCTTGACTTTATGCCTCTATGTCCCCCCGATTGCCTCATAGACAGTAAAAGATTGCCTGCGAGCTTCTCCTCCTGTCTATACGGTAATTTCTCGATTGTGCGACAGATTTTTACAAAAACGGCTTCTACGGGGCCATAACGTAAGATACAAAGTAATGGAGTCTTTTATACATTGTCGTGTTTCTTTAGAAATAAATAATGGACAAATTAAGTCTTTGGACGCCTCAGATGTAAAGTTATTCGATGTCAAAGTGACGCCAAAATGAATGGGAGTCAATGGAATGCTAACAGCAGGTGAAGTTCTGCTACAATGGCGGCCCCCGCAAGGCTTCAGTTTCCAGCTGATGGATTACCCCCTTGCGGAAAACCAACCTTGCAACATGGGGACTAACGTCCCGGTAAGTTGGAAATAGGAAGTCTCGTGAGAAGTGAGAAGGAGCGAGAAACACAAACTGCTTTACGGCAATTTGACATAAACACACACGCCGCCCTCAATGTGTATGATGTATTACCCCCCCCCCCCGGGTGAAAATACTCCACACGATAAAGTTGGCCGGCTCCGATAATAACAAATGCACGAGCAGCGGTAGAAAGGGGGAGGAGGGGCTGCAAGTGAGTTTTCTTACGACATTGTTGTGAAATATACGGCCCACAGCTGTAGGGGGAGCTCGTTGACAAAACATGCAACAACAAAAGTGAAAATCAGCAAAGAAATAGCTAGAGTTGCCGAGTTTAGATTAAGATGAAGCTCTGGAAGCTCTTTAATTGCAAGATGGCGCTGCGCTGCCGGCGACATGGAGGAGGGCTCCTGCTGCAGATTGTTTGTTTACTCGTATTATTCGTTATGTCTCCGTTTATGTTCCCGTATTACGTCGGTGTCCAGTGGGCACACTGTGCAAGACATACGCTGACAGTGACTCGTGCTCTAAATTGTTTACTCTATATATGCGACATGAGACAGAGGGGAATGGAGCGGATAGCATTGGCGTGGCTAATTCTGTCTGGCCAGTTCATCCAGTGTTTTTCGGATGGGATTATCAACCAGCTAACGTACAGCGGATCCGAGCTGCTGGCACTGCGAGACGGCGGAGTTCTACCATCGGCAGGACTACTCAACGACGTGCACAGGGAGCTATATCGGCATCACGGCGAAGGTCATCGTCGCGATGGGAAGGCGAGGAAGAGGGGTAAGAGAGGCGGCTTGAGACAGCGCACTCGGAGGGCTAGTAAGTTACCGTTGCCTCAGATGCTGCTTTGTAACTCCCGCTCCCTGAGAAATAAGCTGGATGAACTGCGTTTACTGGCCAGGGGTTGCTATGAATACCGTGAGTCAGGCCTAATGATTTTCACTGAGACTTGGCTTAGTAAAGATGTACTAGACAATTTTGTACAGGTAGACAGGTTTTCTCATGTACGCCTGGACAGAGACGCAAATTCGGGCAAAGTAGGGGGAGGTGGAGTATGCATTTATATCAAAGACAGCTGGTGCTCAAACTTTGCAGTAAGAGACACTATATGCAACCCGGACTTGGAGCTATTGTGTGTTACTTTACGTCCACACTACCTGCCAAGAGAATTCAGCAATATTTTTGTGTGCGCTGTCTATGTCCCACCAAGTGGGAATGCCAACAGGGCAGCAAACCAAATTGCTGACTGTGTCCATCGTCACCAACAGAATAAACCGGACGCCCCAATACTGATATTAGGGGATTTTAACCACAGCAGCCTGAACAAGAGTCTACCTGGTTTCTACCAATACGTGAAATGCAATACCAGGAAAAATAACATTCTTGATAAGTGCTATGGTAATGTCAGGGATGCTTATACAGCCAGAGCCAAACCTCCCCTTGCCAACTCTGACCATAATGCAATTCATCTGCTACCTACATATCGGTCAGTCTTCAAGTCCAGCAAACCAGAAATTCGAACTGTAAAGGTGTGGTCGGACGATAAAATTGAGGAACTGAAAGGATGTTTCCTCTCGACAGACTGGGACGTCTTTCTCAAGGAAGCGGTCATTGACAGGGCTACGGGCTAAGCGGTCATCCACAACTGCCTACATCTCCTTTTGTGTTGACTCATTCCACAGAAAACTGTTAAGATATATCCGAACAATAAACCTTACATAACAAAAGAGATCAAGGAGTGTATTAAGTGGAAAAAGTCTGCTTTTAAACTTAGATAAAGATGGAGTCAAAACAGCTCAAAAAGAGCTAAATAAATATATGAGAGCAGCTAGGCTGCAACACAAGGAGCGGGCAGAACAGAATTTGTCCATGTTCAACTCCAAGAAACTGTGGGACTCAATTAGAGGAATGACAAACATGGAGGCTAAAAGGAAGCCCCTGGTTGCTCAGGATGAGAGTTTAAAAGCAAATGCACTGAACAAATTTTATATGCGTTTTGAATCTGATAAAAATAGGGACTGCTGTGATGTTTTAGATAATGTAAACTGTAATGTGAAGGACAGGATTTTTATAGATCCACATGCGGTAACCAAGGTTTTTAAATCAATGTACTTGAAAAAAGCGACGGGGACAGATAATATGTCCACTTTTCTCTTAAAGACATTTGCAGAGGAATTGTCTCCGGTATGGCCCCAGTTGTTCCAACTTTCTATTGATAAACATGTTGTACCTGAGATTTGGAAAAAGTCCACTATAATTCCAGTCCCAAAAAAGGCATGTCCTCAGGAGGACAACGATTATAGACCAGTTGCATTAACTTCCAATGTCTTCAAGGGCCTGGAACGACTTATGGTAAATGTTCTTCGCTCGAAGGTGGAGCCAGTATTAGACAAATATCAGTTTGCATATACAAAGAGACGAAGTACAAGTGATGCCATATCAACTATAATGCACCTTATACTGAAGCACCTTGAAACCCCAGGTGCATATGCTAGACCGCTCCTTATTGATTTTAGCTCTGCTTTAATACAATTCAGCCACGGTACCACTCATTCCTTACTAAGAGGCCACAGCAGGTGAAGTTTAATTCCTCCTTATCAAACATAGAAATATGTAGTACGGGTGCCCCTCAGGGATGTGTCAGTTCACCATTTCTGTTTATTCTGTATACAAATGACTGTGTTAGTTCTGAGCCTAATCAATACGTGGTGAAGTTTTCGGATGATACAGCTGTTCTTAGTCTGCTCACTAAGAACTCTGATTCATCTATTCACAGAGATGCTGTGGACAGGTTTGTGGACTGGTGCGACAATCATAAACTACAGATTACTTAGTACTTAGGCATTCACATTGACAGTGACTTGAGCTGGCGGACACAGGCAGCCACTGTCTGCGTTAGAATCCACCAGCGCCTGCAGACTGCGGTTGTTTGGTGTCAGTAAAAACATAATGTTAATATTCTAGAGTCTATTTTAAGGTATGGTATCACCAGTTGGTTTGGTCATTTGAGTGTCAAATTAAATCGCAGATTCTCAACCTGGTCAGAGTAGCAGGCAGGATTATGGGTCACCCCCCCCCCCCCCCCCCTTAACCCTCAGGAACTGTTCAATGAGGCTGTCCTTATTCAGGCAAAAATTGTTTTAAATGACAGTTCACATGTTTTGTTCAGCGAATACTCGCAGATGCCCTCAGGGAGAAGATACAGGGTCTTCTTATGTAAATATAACCGGTTCAAATATTCCTTTATCCCAGTGTCGGTTAAGCTCATTAATGAGCAAATGTGTTTTTAATGTGTATTGCAATTTACTTTAAGTAGTGAACCCCTATTCTCTTGCACTTTGGTCCTTATCTGGTTGCCAGTTATGTATCCTTTACTTGTTTGGATGTTTTTATGTTTTATGCTGTCTATATGTTTTATGTTTGCTTATGCAGCAGTACCCTGTCTCTAAACCAAATTTCTCCCATGGGAGATAAATAAATGAACTTGTTCCCCTTTAACATTAAAATGCACAAAATTTTCTTACGGGAGAAGAAACGGGGGCATTTTCAATTTTGTACTTATTTCATCTGTTAACTCTCTCTCGTTCCTACTCACTCATTACATGGCATTAGTGGTTTCAAAGGGATAGTTCACCCAAAAATGACACTTGCCAGCCCCGAAAAGTTATTAAAGACATCGTTAAAATAGTCCAAGTGACTACAGTGGCTCAATCTTAAGTTTATCAAGCGACGAGAATACTTTTTGTGCGCAAAACCAAACAAAAATAACGACTTTATTTCAACTATTCATTTCCTTCTCTATGGGCCTCTAGTCAGTTAACATAGTGTGATAGCGTAGTGCTACGTCACATGTAGGCTCACTACTTTTGCGCACAAAAAGTATTCTTGTCGCTTGATAAACTTAAGATTGAGCCACTGTAGTCACTTGGACTATTTTAACGATGTCTTTAATAACTTTTCGGGGAACAAGTGTCAATCCCTTAAGAAGCCTATGGAGGAGTGATCCAGCTCTCAGATTTAATCAAAAATATCTTAATTCGTGTTTCGAAGATGAACGAAGGTCTTATGTGCCAGGGCTGATTTTTTATCCCAGTCCAGCCCTGTTTCGTACTGCTGTTAACACTTTCTCATACAAGCGGATGTGATGAGACCTGTTTTCCTGTTAATGTGATGTTCGGCATAAAGTTTATAGGTTCCTACCTGACTGCAGTATCCAACTATATCATGAGGCGAATCATGTGAGCTTCACTGTCTAAACCTACTGGTAGTCATCACCGCTCACTTATTGTGCATTGCCACTGGTCACTAATCTGCATCCCTGTGTCCGAATATGCCTACTACCATAGTAGGTCGAAAAACAGGATGTTAACTGAGTAGTATGTCTGATTTCCTACAATCCATAAAAGAGTAGGTGAAAAGTACTAGGGATGTCCCGATCCGATCCACAGCATCGGTATCGTGCCGATACTGGCCCAGAACGCTAGATCGGAGATCGGAGGGGAGAAAAAATATGATCCGATACCTATCCAACAATGCTTAAATATAGCATTTCCCTTGCTGCGACATTAAGCCGCGCAAATTGGGCGGTTTTGCCATCTATTTTGCGGGCAAAAAATGGGTTTGGGCGGGTGGATAAACATTGGGCTGGTTTCGGATCAGTTCGGCGGGTTTTTGTAGCCGAAACACCGGCACTTCAGATCCTTCTTCCGGCGACCCTCTGTTCAGCAGGCAGTAGTCTGTCTCACTCACTCACACACACACACACACACACATCTCTGGCTGACGTGCCCTCGAAACTCACAACAGACACATCCCACTACCTTCGGTGTACTATAATACAAAATTTATAATTTAAAAATACAACAACCGTTAATTTTTCGTTTTACGGGTAAAAAAGGAAAAACGAATGGACGCAAAAGCACACGGATCAATGGGTAATTTTAAAGCTTTTTAATTTTAAATGATTAACTTTAAACCTGTTGGTAGCTTTAAGTAGCCTACTGAAGTAGCCTGCCTGCCTGTATTTTGTCCTGTTTGAATAAAGGGTGGCAGTCTTTCATAATCAACTGTTGTTGTGGACTATATACTGGAGAAGTATTTGTTCTCCATTTGAGTGAGATGTTTTTAGGTTGCTAATTGAGCAAAGTGCTTCCATATATTTTATTAGGCCTAGTATTAGTTCAAGAATAAAATAGAATAAAATAAAAATATCGGATTAATACCGGTATCGCAAATAGCCAAAGCTGCGGCATCGGTATCGATATCGGAAGTGAAAAATTGGTATCGGGACATTCCTAAAAAGTACCCCAACTATTTCAGGCGAAATTCTGAGGTGCATATCCACACACATTCATACAATACAGAACATACTTTTTCAACCGTCGCAAAGCAAGTGAAGAACTACACTACCTATGATCACAAAGAGAAACTGACTAATCAGTGAAGTTGCGGTTTCCAATTAAAGGAGTAAACTGCCCACTACCATGAGTCGGTCTTCCTACACTTATGTAACTTATATACTAATAATTGTATAGTCAACATCTGAATATTTTGCTTTTTTTTATTAAATATATTATTTGTATACTTATAATCCATTTTAAACTTATAAACAGCAAAAATCGTTCCAATAATTTTATATTGTGCAGTCATTTCTGATTTCGATTACATCAATTTTTATTTTATTTGTATGATTACATATTTATCAATTACATTAGTAGGCTGTGCAATTAATGGGTTTTTTTTGTGAAAGAAAAAAAAATTGGGGAAATTACTGTTAGCTGACTGCTGAAATTGGGTGGTTAGTACACCATAAAAGTGGCAAAAGGTTCCAAAATAAAATGAAAGGCTAGGCCTATTTTCTTTTCTTTTATAAGGCTTCTCTTATATGAAATTTGCACTCGCCTTCATGTCACTGGTCACCTCCTGCCCTACTCCCATCCTCCTGCTCTCCCTCATGTGCACCTGCTTGCTGTGGATAACATCACAACACATAGGGATAGATCTTTGAACAAGTTTGGTAACTTATAAAAATATTTCTTGAGAAATGAGAAAGCCTTTCCACATTTCTGAAAAGTCATCTCAAAAAAGTCAAAGCATTTAGGGGTGGTTTACACGATGCTGTTTTCAACTAAACATTGTCATTTACATGGCAGTTGTGTTTTAGAGGCCTAAAAACGCAAACTTTTGAAAAAAAAAATTGTGAAAACGGTGATGTGTAGTTTTTTCTTTAAAGTGCCATTTATGGCCTATTGCCAACTACGGGCCTGGCAACATAATAAGAATAGTGTTTAGTCGTTTTCGCGGATCTGTGTGTGAAGTGATCATTTTGACAACGTTGTTGTCCTCTGTAAGCGAAAAACAAAAAATATTTTTTTTTCCCGTTTTAGTACATCGTTGTCGTGTAAACCTCAATCCCTCCATAAACTTGTTTCTCACATGAAACTATTGCAAGTATTTAGCAAACAATTAGGAAATATGATCCAACTAAGTTATATAAATACAGTGCAAGTTATTGCTGTATTCGGATCTAATAAATCTCTGAGCCAACCACTGTCATCCGGTTTACAATGCACTACAGTGGAAAGTATGCTTTACAATTGTAATTCTGTCAAAGAATGATAGTGTCAGAGTGCGGTGATATGAATAGGCTACTGAACTCGGCCCTGACCAAAATCACGTTAGAATAGAAGACTTGGAAGGATGAGTTACACTAAAGTTAAAGTGCTTGTAAAAAGAAAAATTCTGCTGTTCTAAATATCTATACAGACACACATAAGGCATGAGATACAGACACACATAAGGCACGAGGTAACAACAAAGACTAAAATATAGAGTAACTTACATTTTAGACACTATTGTACCAGTTAGTTTTTTTTACTCCAACGAAAATAGTTCTATCAAAGCCATAAGATCAACCGTCGAATGTCGCTGAGCAACAGTGGAGATTTGTTCCTGAATGAATCAGTGTTCGACCGAATCGGTGGAATGAGTGATTCAACGATTCATTCAATTATAAAGACTGTCACGTATCTCTACCTACTGGAGTATCGATGTAACTTTGCAGAAAGAGTCCACTAGTCTCTAGTGACACTTTCTTCAGCCAGGTTACATCAATATTACGGGCCAGGAACGGGCTAACAGAGCAGTGATACAATTTGATTGTTTTAATAACGTGCCTGATTTACAACAAAGAGTATAGAAGAACAACATTGCAACACCCGCGCCCAGCAGAAGCGCAACGCTTCCGCCATTTTGGGGTGAAAGCGCCTCGGCAGTCCACTAGTGTTGATGTGTCGTTCGCGAACGAGCTGCTCTAAAAGCCGAATCTTTGAAAAGAGCCGGATTTCCTATCACTATCCACTAGCTTTTTGCTGTCGCTATGGCAGTATCAGCTGCTTTGTATTTTTTTTTTTTTAAAGTAGCCTACATTAAAGATCAAATCCAAACTGAATGATGACAGAATAACGTAGCCTACAATCACTAGACTAGTGATCTTCAAATCCCTTTTAACAGTTTATTTCACAGAATTAGACAAGTTTTCTTCTTTTTTCCCACAAAACCTTTATTACAAACACTGAATTAATACCAACAGTAGGCCTAAGTAAAGGACATGCTATATCAGATAATTGGGAATGTTTGACAATATTTATATATAACAGCAATAGAATAGCTTTACAGTCAACTGTTTTTTTTTTTTTGTTTTTTTTTTGCAGTAGCTACTATCTTATATTAATGACCGTTAATGCAAGACTATGTAAACAAAAAAAAAAAACACAGCCACTGTCCATCATGTTCTATAAGATCATCATGTTTGTAGCATGATCCAGGGGATTACCCATACAGAAATGTAATATATGTCAATATAAGGAAATTACATATAGCCTAATGTCAGTGCCCATGTATGTCTGCTGCCTATATGAGAATATATGCAAAATTCTTATAAAACACATAGATATGAAACAAAACAATATAGCAAAAATGGCCGTTTTCATGTAAGTGCCATATATTTTCCTGTATATGCACATAAATGTTTAATATATGTAGCCTAAGACGCATATATGATATATGTATATATGCATATACAGTATGTACTTTTTTCAATGCATCAGTATCACATGCATGTTTACATACATTTATTAAATATGTGGGAAACAAATATGTATGTCACATATTTATACGTAATGTTGTCCATATATGCGAGAAACCAATACTATACTGTAATATATGCAGATATATGGTATCATATATAGATTAACTCAAATATTTTCTTCACATGTTTGGACACATAAATGTTCATATATGTTGCAGGCATAGGCTATATTGTGTTCTCAGATAAGTCAAATATATGTATAGCTATATGTCATGCTATTTAAAATATAACATATATGGCCATATATTACATTTTTGTATGGGTAATACGTACAAAATATATTTCAGGCCTAGTGGAGATGGTAACTAATAATAGTAATAAATGTGTAAAGTTGCATAAAATGGAAATACTCAATAAAGCAAGAAAAAAAACCCTCAAATGTGTATTTACTGATTGGATTAACTGTTATCTGTGCTGTTGTCCAGTAACTCCAGTAACTCCAATCGGTGTCTTTTATATTGACATTGCCTGTGTTTTTTAAAACCAACAAACCAGGCAATGCCTATAAAAAAAAAAAAAAAGATTTAATACTTTTATAGTATACAAAAGTAAAAATAGTAAAATACTACAATTTAAAAAATATATATAATGTGGCTAAAAACAGTAGAGTTAGTATCAATATTAAATAAATTCACCTTTGTTGACAGATTCTATTTATTAAAGACAAAATGTACCACAAAAACCCATCATGAACTACAAAATGTATTATTTAATATATTTTCAAACAAGCTGAAGCGAAAGGTTAAAAAACAAGGAATAATCAAGGCTAAATTCGCTCAGAGTAACACAGTATTACAGTTGTGTATCTTTTGTCCATTGGTGGTTCTACTGTGCAGAAAATGTGTGTATGACTTTTTTTTAGTAACGGGTCATCTGAGTGTATCTGTGTATCAACAGGGACATCTAGAGGACACAACAGGAACATGTCAATCTGGTGCCTCTGAGCAGATTTTTCCAACTCAAAAATACACTTGGAATTACTAAAGTTGAATGATATGTAACATTGTTTTTAAAAACGACATATGTAAGTATAAAAAGTGTGGATGTCATTTTCTACATTAACAACAAAAGCAACACAATCAACTGTACATCATTTTTCTGCTCATGTTCCATTATACAAGCTGTAACAGCCTCCTAATGTTAAATACTGTTCATGACATGAGTGCTGATGATGTGCCTTTAAGATGAATTCTTCTATGGTAGGTTATTGTGGGTATGCATTAGGGATGCACCGAATCCAGGATTCGGCCGAATATTGGGCTTTTTAACGGGATTTAATCAGAATTTTTTTCCACCCTAGGCTTGCACTTCGCGCGCTACGTCGAAGTCACCGAACAATGAATGACATCAAAGTACCGCGTGAACGAATAGAGAGCAGACGGCTCCTTATGCTTTTGAATTGCTCTCGGTACTTTGATGTCATAAACTGATCTGTCTGTGCAGCGCCGGTTCAAGTCGAACAAGCCTGTAGTGTAACGCGTTGTGTCAGGAAGAAAAATAGGGATAGCTCAAAGCTAAAGTTATTGCAGAGGCCAGACAGACTCACGGAGGCGATTGGCATCTCACAACTCGCACTTTATTCCACAATCTAACTTGTGTAACTGTCTGTCACACGTTCTACCGTCCACAGCGTTACTTAACAAAATAAGGTAAAAATGAGCATCAAACAGAAATAACCCGCACACATGGGCATGTGTTCGAGTGTTGTTTGGCAGTAGGCTACTTTCAGTGAAAAGAAGGCAATTCAAGTCGAGCTACATGTTCAATTTGCAATGCCGATTTGTCTCATGGTGGCAAGGACCACATCGCCGCTGTTAAAATGCATAATGTTGCTTATTTTTTTTTATTTTTTTTTACAGTTATAAAAGTAAAAGTAGTGTTTATTATTTACAGTAATAAAATAAAATTAAAAATCCACTTTGTTTACTTAATTAATGTGTTTACTGTGTTAATGGACTGAGGATGAGAGTTGGATTCGGTTTCGGATTCGGCAGAATCTTAACCAGTGGATTCGGTATTCGGCCGAATCCCACAAATCTGGATTCGGTGCATCCCTAGTATGCATGCTGTTCTTCAGTGAATTTGCATGCACACATAGAGAGAGAAAGAGAGAGAGAGAGATGTCCGCTCTACCGCTAACTATTAATGTGTTCATTTCCACTTTGTTTATCAGAGTGCTTTCTTTTCCTGTTTTATACGCGCTCTTTTACATGTATGTGAAGAGTGTGCTTGTGCAAACCATCTATAAAGACTTGTGGGACAACCAGTTTGTTTGCTTCCTGTTTTCTATTTTCATCTGAGCAGACTTCAAACCCTCTGACAGACGTTACAAAGCACATGATTAATTAACGGTTGAATAAAAAAAAATTCAGTGACAACAGATTTAACCAGTTACACAAGATCAGGATGAGGACTGCCAGCCAAATAAAAAAAATAAATACACAAATAAAGGAAATGGATGTATTAGGTGTTACTCTCCATCCCATGATCTATTCTTGTTCTCCTGCCAAATCTTCTCTATCTGATCCAGCTCTGTTTCGGTGAACGCTGCCTGTCCCCAGTTGGTCATTTTACCGGGTGACTTGTTGCCTGAGAAATACATAAAAACATAAAAATGGTGCTTTTGGTAACGGTATCTGGTATTTGACAAACTTCACACTCGATCACCTGGTTGAACGATTCGAAGTAGGCCCTCATGTTCAGAGACTTTGTGTTTCCAAGTCTTTGTCTTGTTACTTGCCCGTTCCAGTTTCTTCGTAACGGCCTGGAAAACAATAAAGGTCACTGAAATCCTGATCATTTACCTTATGTTTAAAAATGAAACTATACTAATTTGAGTAAAAGTGGAAACAAGAAGCAATGTCTGTTCTGTTTGATGAGAGGGACATTGGTGTTAGAGCAGGGGTTGTCATTATCCACAACAATATTTGAAGCCACTCCCCACCATATATGTCCGTATATAAGCCTAAGTAACTAAAATAATTATCAATAAATTAAAAACTTTTTTTTAGAGTCAACACTATTTTTAGCCAATGAATCTGACTTTTCCAGTCATTCGTGATTACACGATTATCGGATAAGGAATTTTCTCATATTCTCGCTTGGCATAACTAGAAAAATGTATATTCATTATAAAAACGCTCATGGCATTATAATGTTTTATTAATTTATATGACTTTTCCAGGTCTAGAAATACACTTATGAAACAATTAAAATCAGGTTTTCTCATATATCCAGGTTTTTCAATACAGTGGAAATCTTCACTGGTTAGTCAAAAAATAACAGGTATAGTTGTTGAGGGGTGAAATAAAATAACAATTATCTTGATTTTTTATTGTTTTAGCTTATTTTAAAGTTTTTTTGTCTTGTTTTAAATCATTTTAAAGGGGTCATATGATGTGTATACAGGTTCAGAATAGGTTTACGCTTTAATGGTCAAAAAACACATTATTTTTCACATTCTGTTATTACAGCTCTTCTATTCAGATGACCCAATGCGTTGGTCGGAAATGTAACGTCCCTTACCATAATCGCAAGATTCAGCTTCCAAGGCTTAAAGCAATTGTAAACACAGTTAAGAATGTTGTCGTTTTATCGTATCAGTTCGAGCCTGAGTCAGATTCTGAAAATGCAGATAATCAAGCCGATCGATTGCAACTTTGCAAGCACAACTTGAGCAGGACGTTTCATGGTGATAAGCATATAGCCGGCGTTGTGCCCTCGCAGGTTCAGGAAGCTGTCCTCTGTAAAATGCGCTGTGCAGAAGCAAACCTACTCCTCAGGAACAGCTTTTTTAATAAATCTTAACCTGTAATTCCTCATTTCATCCATTTTTGGCCAGACAAAGCGTTTTTGCTTTCTCACCGCATTGACGACAACCCTTCAATTCACTGAAGCCTTGCCTCTTTCTACGCATATGCCTTTTGGCAGTCATTATGACTGCTAAATATATATATCATTGTGACATTTCCTTTAAAGCATCATATGACCCCTTTAAGACAACTTGAGTTTGCTGACGCCCCTAGAGGGCGCTGAACCCCTGGTTGAGACCCACAGAGCTAGAGAGTAAAAGAAGCTAAATGAAACATGTTGGAAAAGCAAAATATACTAGAAAAGGAGAATGTTAATTTGATAAAGTGAACACAATAAATTGTTGAATAAATCCGCTACCTTGTATTCCTCTTGCGCCCCCTGTCTCTTTTGCTTAAGGCTCTCCAGCTGCTCCAGCGCAGCCTGCAGGGCACGTTCCTTCTCTGCCTTCTCTTTTTCCAGGTCTTTTTTCTCTTTCTGGGACTGGGATAAGACCTCTTGCTGGTACAGGTGAATCTGCTCTAGTTCAGTCCTCTTGCTTGCCTCCTCTTGTAGCAGCCTGCGAAACAAAACAGAAAACACGCAAATGGTTTGCATAATTCTGTGGCCCTTCTGTGCATACTGAATCTGAACGCTGGGTGTTACCTGGCCTGCAGTTTGCGCACGACTTCTTCATCCTCTTTGGCCTGCCTCTCATCGTCTAGTGCTTGTTTCAGCTGACGGTACATGTCTTCCAGTTCCTGCATACGCTGCCAGTACAGCTCCACTTCACTGGACTTTTCAACCACCTGCTCCTCCATCTGCATTCGAGCCTACGAAGACGTTTTAAATGTATACATCAGACCTGTTTCACACATCCTGCATATGTGCCGCAGAAGTGCAACTGTATTGTGCTTTCTTGCAAACTGATAGCCTTTCTAGAGAAAAGAGCTGCATTTCTATACAATAATTTTTGCATTATTTTTTCTTTCTTTTTTTAAAAAGGAGATGAATGCATTAACATGTTAAGAACTAATTAAATTAATCACAACTATTTATACATACTGTACGAATTTTAATCAATTGACACCCTTAATTTAAACAAAGTCACCATAAAATCAAAGTTGACTTTTTTTTATATATTTTGAAGTATTTATTATAAAACATTTATCCATGCACATCATTGTTTTTTTTTTATTCATGTGCCCTCATAATCTTTAATCAAAATAACTTCCCCTCCCTCTTGCAGCTCTGATGATATGTTTACTGAAGCGAGGGCGGGGCAACCTGTCACTCACATCATGAGATCCACCAATAGCAAACCACAACCATCCGATCAATTCCATGGACAAAATCAAGTCCCGCCTTATATTTGTTCCTGTTCGAGAAGCAGTTTCACTCAGATATACGGCAATTTTAGTTTGACCTGTAATCGGTTTTCTTGTTGCCAAATTATTATTTTTTTTTATTCATTTGAGCTGCACATGTTACTTAAAGTCGGTGTTACAACTCTGCCTTAATTAAATAAACACACAGACACATGTAGTCGACATAAAACAGAAGTTGCGTTAATCTTTTTTTCCTCAATTGTGTATTTTATTAATATCAGCAATAAATTCAATTTATGAACATATTTTTTAAAGTGTAGGCCTCTTACACATCAGCAATTATGGCATCCAGGCATATGAACACCTAAAAGCAACCTGGTGACCTCCATCAATAAAATCACTGTCCTTGTGAAAAAGACATAAGGTTGTTGTAATTACCATTCTCTCCTGCTCCAGGTCTCGTCTGTATCGGTCCAGTAATTCTGTTTGGGTCTGAAGTCTTCTCTGTTCCTCCAAATCACCCCTGATTGATGTGTCCTGTAGGTCCTGCAACATCCAGACAAAATTAAAGCAATAACTATCGCGTCTGTGAGCTAGAAAGGGAGTAAAACATAAAATAACAACTAGCCTTCAGTCACTGTTTAATTAATAAAAGAAAGTTCCAGTTTGAATCTACGGCACCTATGTCATTAATTTCAACAAAATCACTTCAGTTCATCCCACAATTTGTAAAAACAAATACATGTTTACAATAATAATGCAATAATAATAACGCACTTACAGTACAAGTAAATGACGCAAGGCATTCAGAACCACTTTGTGCAACTTGTTAAAGTGCTTAAGATGTATGTTATTTATGTATATTAAAAAAAGTGTTGTCTAGTTTTGTGGGACTATTTTTCTAGATCCACAAACTTACGTTTGGTTATGCATTTTTGCATTATCACGGTGTATTGTGCAAAAGTTTCCAAGTTTAACAGCCTTGCATGGTTGACAGGAGTTAAATACCAAACTAGTCTCATGCCGCCAAGAAATAATCATATTTCCTGCTTCATAGACGATAAAGTATGAAACAATCCCTTGAGATTGAAGATATAAAACAGGAACTGGTAAAAGTCAAACCCACCCATACACAGGAAGTGTGGCTTCATTGCTCAGGAGTTCTCTTTTGCAGGTGTCCTAAACTATGAGCGTTTTCAAGCTATATTTTGGGCCTTTTTTGCTTATATATGACAGGACAGTTGTGATTGTCGCCTGCGGTGCTGTTGCACTATGTGTCAGAGAACGATCTACAATACTATGGCTCCGACAGCAGGGCTGTTTCAGCATAAAAATGTTCTAAAAATATCTTCACATTTATCAGCTTCAGTTTAGAGATGAGAGTAGGTTCAGTAAGAGCTTCAGTAGGTTCAGTAGCTTTCTCTTCATGGTCGAACAGGATTACAAGAGTCAAAAGTTTAACAAGAAGAAAAAAACAGACAAGGATGTGAAACTTTCTTCGCATATTATTAATAGTGTGCTATAAACAGAAATAATGTAGGGAAATAAAAATAAGCCAAAGGGGGAAGTGACAGTAAAAAGTGCACAAAAAGAAAAAGATATTAAATAGAGTAATATGCATACAGTTTAAAAGGTGCATTGATTAGTATGGTGCTAATTTAATACGTTTTTGACATTATGAAATATATTGTGTTTTTGTGAAGAGTCATCTGATTATTGTATACATGAGATGAAGATTGAACTCATAATTACGGTGGCCGAGAAGGGTCACAACACATACAAACCCCACAACAACAACATATTCAGATAAAAACCTCCAAATTCAGAAAACACATACAAACCCCACAACAACTACATATTCAGATAAAAACCTCCAAATTCAGAAAACACATACAAACGCCACAACAACTTCATATTCAGAAAACAACTTCGTCGATTTCACATCACGTACGCTGCAAATATTCACAGCACGAGCAAATAGGGAGATGAACTGCAAACTGCAAAGACACAACGGAAATGTTTCCAGGGGGGCCATAATCAGTGACGGACCCGCATCCATCCGGTTGTCTTCGCGCTATCTGAATGTGCGCTTTTGTTGTCTATGGCCACAAGTAATGCATCTATTTAGTGACCAGAAGCGAGCTAGCCAGCTAGTTACCAGCTAACAACATTGGCAGAACGTTTAACAATTATCTGCGTGGACTAATACGTTATGGGGACAATAACTTAATATGTTGAAAACACACAAAACCACTTCGGTATCAGAGCACATCGACAAGTCTGTCATAATAAAAGAGACACACGTACCTCTTGTAGCCTCTTATTTGCAGCGTACGTGATGTGAAATCGACAAAGTTGTTTTCTGAATATGTAGTTGTTGTGGCATTTGTATGTGTTTTCTGAATTTGGAGGTGTTTTCTGAATATGTAGTTGTTGTGGCATTTGTATGTGTTTTCTGAATTTGGAGGTGTTTTCTGAATATGTAGTTGTTGTGGCGGCGTTTGCATGTGTTTTCTGAATATGTAGTTGTTGTGGCGTTTGTATGTGTTGTGACCCTTCTCGGCCACCGTACATAATAGTTATCAACGCCACTATCCAACACTATCAACAGCACAAAAAATCTGCAGTGGTCAGGTGGTACAGGGGTCACGTGGTACAAGTCGGAGCTTACAAGTTGTAATTACTAGTTCTACAAGTATTTGAATGCTTTTAACAAGTATGAATCTCATTACATAATTCCAACATGGCGTGAACGCACAATTTCACTAAGGCTATGTTTACACGGAAACGATCTGAAGAGAAAACGCAAAAGTGGTGTTGCGTTATCACTTTTTATTCTGCGTTTAGACGAGCGTTATGGAGGGGGAATCTGTGTGCATATGGTGACGCAAAAGTGTGTGAAATTCGATGTAGTATGCACTCCAGGCGGCTAGGTGGCAATGTGAAGCACTGCCACACAACAACACCAATATCTGAAAATATTTTGTACAACTGCTGAAAAGACTCTTGTACATTTATCAGAGCTGCTAGGGCAACTTGAAGGTCCGACGCATGGAAATAATCCGACATGTTGGTTGTTATTTTCCTGTACTGGCGCATGCCTGTGACGTAAACGCGTACGCGATGAGAGCCACCGTGAGCAGATTTGCTTTTTAACCTTTAGACGGGAACGCGACGGTGGAGCATTTTTAAGATTTCCACTCTGGAGGGTGGTTTCACTTTTTTGCGTTTTTAAGCCCCCAAAACGCCGTTGCCGTGTCACATCCGATAAAATATTTTTACGTTTTCACCCGGAATCGTTCTCGTGTAAACAGGGCCTAAATGTCGAAGAGAATCCTCGTGGTGACTGGCTGCCGCCTCTGCAGATACGCTAGTAGTGTAGCTTGGTGATCGGAGGAGCGAAAAAATTAGACAATGGAACACACTTATTATAGTGCTTTACCAGTAGAGACAAAGGGAGAATCTGCACCTGTACAGCCAAAAAATACGTGTAAACATCGGTATGGCATACATATGATGTGGAGAGATTAGATGACTTGAGAAAATCCTGAGTAGAGGCTCAAGTTGCTTCTGTTTTGTTTAACAGCTAGGGGAATTAATTATTGTGCAAACCACTCTCTAAAACTCACTAGTAAGGCGTAATTTATATAAAAAGATGTAACAACGATCATGCCGATCCACGTCGAAAGATGGCATTGTGGTATCGGTACAAATTACACAAAGAAAGGCAATGCAACCGTTAGCTAAAGAACTACTGAATACACGTTTAATCCAATGTCTCCAACAGAGATTCTACTAAATGGCTAGAAATCTAAGGCGTTTTGCAGGTGACTTGTGCTTATATCTTTCAATGATTTGAGGAAGGCCACAATACCTTACTCAGGGCCTCCAGCTGGGCCTGTTTGCTCTCGTTGGCCAACTGCAGCCGTCTCATTCTGTCCTCCATGATCTCCTGTTCAGCTTTCATCCTGTTTCTCAGCTCCCTGCGTTTCTGCCTGGATTCTCGGTGTGGGGAGGAAAGGCCTTGCCTTATGCGGACAATGCAGTCCTGGATGGCTAACATATACATGAACAAAAACTTACTCAGCAAGAGAATGTGTATATACAGTATAAAAATGTCAATGTCATCAGTGCAAAATGTGTGTGTGCAGCAAAGATATGTGCTACCGTGAATCCACTCCTGTTTTGTCTTTTTATCCGATGCACTGATCTCAAAACTTTTCTCAACACATCTTATAATGAAGAGGTTTTTCCTTCCATCCTTGTCTGGTAAGGACTGCAAAGACAGAGCAATTTAGATATTTGAAGGGATAGTTCACCCAAAAATCTAAATTCTGTCATCATTTATTCACCATTACGTTGTTCCAAACCTGTATGTTGTCCTGCCATAGCAATCCATTCAGAATATTTAAATGTAACACACCGTGTGATCAGAAAGCATGACCACAAAACATGAAAGAATCCATAATGTTATAGAACAAGCATCTTGAGGTGCCAAGTTTGAATACATGGAAGTGCAAAAGATATTTTTTGTGAATAACAACTTAAAATTGGGTCCTCACACAACACTATCGTAAGACTTGCAATATATCTCATAAATCGTATGAGCTACTTTTATGATACCTTTAGGTGCCTTTTTTGACAGCCACAATACTCATTGATTTTTATTATCTGAAAAAGGCAGCATTCTGCAAAACATTTGCATTCATAAGATAAGCCAATAATACAGGGTTGGATTAACATTAGAGTGTGTAAATGATGACAAAATATTCTATTTCTGCATCCCAATTCGCAAACTATTCATCCAAATTTGCTTTCAAAATTGTCCCAATTCATAGTATGTTGAAATTAATATCCTAAAGGTATGCGGATGCTCTACTATTTCTGGTGGAAATTCGAAATGCAGACCCATTGCGCTTTTGATGAGGATTCAGTTTAGATCTACAAACACGCGTCAAAATGGATGTGCAAGACTGATGATTAAGTAAAGGTTTAGATAAAGGAGTTTGAGTGATTAATAATCAATATCCAACCTGATAAAAAAAAATATATATATATTTAATCTGCAACAACATTGTGAACTTTTTTTAAAGATGTGTTTGGCCATTTACTTTTAAAAACATCATTATGCAAAAACGGAGAGTTCTCCTCAAAAAAGACCCACGGATGACAGATCAACATGCTACTTCTTTTCTCTCCAATATGGTAGGAAGAATTGTTGAGTAGCATAAATTAAAAAAAATGAATTGTGGAGTGTGTATATGAGGCGTTTAACTGGGACAAAATAATTGACAGGCCAGTTTACGGTGACAGGATGCATAGTCCATTAATGACAGTTCTGACGTAATAGTATGTCCAAAATTTGCCTAATCTTCTGCTACATAGTCAAACATACAGTATCTACTTTTAGGGGATATAAGTAAGCGAATTAGGATGCATTGGGATATACCTTTAAAATTCAACTCTGAACAACAAATACTACAAAAAAATGTTTTAGTTTTTACCTCGACACAGCAGTTGCGATCAAGCGAAATACATCCCTTCTGCTCTGTCAGGTCTTCACTCACATAATAGGATATGTGGTTGAGATGGAGCTTAAACCATCGCTCTGTCCAATTCTTCCTTTTATGACCCTTTTTCATCATATAACCCTTTTTGAATGAAAATAAACCAAGGGATGGTTTGTCAGGGATATCCGTTTATTTTTCCAGTGTTCACTAGCTAGTCAGTGGTCTTTGCACAACTAATTTAACTGACAACACCTGACTATCATGTACAGACAAGAGCAGACCTGGAATAACCCATATTATTTAAATACATTAACACAGACACCCACCTGCTTAATAACATCCAGTATAATTTCCTGACAGACCTCATTGATGCCCATGGAGAGAGTCTGAGGGTTTATGCCCTTGGTGAAATGGCCTATGCCAATAAGCTCAATCAACTCCCACGCATTCAGGTGACGTTTCTTTGCGCTGAGCTGCATTTTGTAGTCTTCGAATCTGCCCTCGTTCCAACTGCACCCCATTGCTGCAAACAGCTTGTGCAGGAAGTACTCAAGCTGTTACAATACAGAAATACCTCATTATTTCCATATACATTACAAGGAATCCTAAGATTAAAAGTACTAGGACCAACCTCCTCTGTGACAATGTTCAGTGGATATTTATCTTCAGACAGGAAGTTGAAGATACACCACACCTTGAAGGCATCAACGTCTGAGATGAGCAGATTCTTGTTGCTGATGTGTTTTGGTGCAGACAGAGTCCAGCACATCTTGTTCAGCTCCATTAAGTCAAAGTTGGGCTGGATCTGCCATTCAAATATTAAAAATGACTCAAATCTAATTTAGGGCTAAAATGTCATATCTTTTCTGCAGAATTCATCTGTAGAGGCATGAAGTTTGTCTTGTGTTAACTAACCACTTATTCTATAAAGATAATACCGACAGGTAAGTAGGAATTCTGTTTTGAACATGGCCAATTTGTATATAGTAATATTTGTATTATTTAGTAGTCATTATACAAAGATATTTGACCAAAGAATGCCACAACTGACCAATCAAAATCAAGTACCAAAGAGCTGATATTATGGAGTATATGACGTGTAGGACATGTTATAAAGAAAGAGGGATTGTACAATATGAGTATAATGAAGTACATATAGTCTTGATGGCATTATGAAAACTTAAAAGATCTAAATATACACTCAGTGGTCAATGCATAAAAGCATGTAAAGATGGACAAGGGGTTTGGTTTTTCACTATAAGAAATAATACTGTAGAAAAACGTATAAGGTCCTAGCATAAAATGACCAGTAGGCTACGTTTACCGCTAAGTTTTCGGACATTTCTTTCAACCCTAAAATACAACAAAATGCAGTTTGTATTTCAAAATATGAGTAAACACCTGTAAAAGAAAATCAATACAGATAATATTAACACCGTACATTGGGCATATATTTACTGACTTTAATTAAAATGTTTTTCGAACCAAACATCAGAATGGATGAAGAAATACTGTATGTGATGTGTTTGTGTTAGGAACTATTGAGAGAATAGTGTAAACAACAAAAACATCCAGTGGCAGTTCTGGAGACTAAAATTCCTTGGAGAGAAGTCAGAGAAGGATGGTCGAACAGGTTTGAGCTAACAGGAAGGAAACCGCATTTCTGAACGCACAAAGAGAAACCAGAGAGTACAACAGGTTAACAAGTCAGTTAACAACATGACGTTGGATTGAAATAAATTATATTAAAAACACTGTAACACGTCATCGTGTACTGGACTGGTGGCATGGTTTAGTGAGGGGGAAAACAAATCATACGGCACAGTCTTAAAAAAGAAAGGTTGTTGTTGTTTTTTACAACGATGCCAGATAAGAAATATTTTGGGTTTAGAACTTTTTTCCACTATAAAGAACCTGTACTGGAATGGAAAGGTTACATGGATGTTAAAAGTTCTTAACGGAACCATCGATGCCAATAAAGAACCTTTTTTTATTACTATTCACTATAGAAACTTCCAATAAATTTGACAAAAACATCAACAACCAGATGACAACAGTGAATAAATGCAATTGACCAGCAAGATGATAAGAGGTGCCTGTAGAATCACAAATCATTAGTAGATATGTAAACACACACAAACACACATGGAAAGTCACCATTCAATACGGAACCCCAACGTGTGTGTGTGTGTGTGAGAGAGAGAGAGAGAGAGAGAGAGAGAGAGAGAGAGAGAGAGAGAGAGAGAGAGAGAGGAACAGTCTGAGTTTTAGACCATCAGAGTGAGGACATTTTGGCCGGTCCTCACTTTCTCACAAGGCCTGTTTAAGGGTCAAGACTTGGTTTTAGGGATAAGGGTAGGTTTAGGGTAAGGGTTCAGATTAGGAACTTAGTTGTGATGGATAAGGTTAGGGTGTCCTCACAATGAGGACATTAATAAATGTCCTCACAAAAATAGCTGTACAAGAATGTATTTGTGTGCATGTATATATATATATCTCATCAGCAGCAAACTGAACCCACAGCTAAAATATCACGACTGTTAATAGTATAACATTAGAAGACAATACATGGTAACTGGCAAACCTCCTAGTGCTGTGCCCACTGA
Source organism: Gila orcuttii (assembly GCA_026230005.1). Taxonomy (NCBI): domain Eukaryota; kingdom Metazoa; phylum Chordata; class Actinopteri; order Cypriniformes; family Leuciscidae; genus Gila; species Gila orcuttii. The sequence continues at coordinate 64,917,277 of JAPDVR010000001.1, read as the reverse complement.
GAGTAATTTCACTTTAAATCAGCATGAAATCTCACACTAAGTTTACATTTTAAACACTCACTGAAGTGACTCTTTAAATTTATTTCATTTCTATTTCCAGGAGACATCAATATGTGAGTAACAAGTCTCATGCCTTTGAGTCATAAGTGACGGCCCATGGACTTCCCTACAGTCTGTTTGCCCTTTTGGGTTAATCTTCTTTAGCATTCACAAACAATTTTTCCGATTTTAAATATTGATGAATAACTTCATCAATTAAAAAATATGGGGTCCAAAAGTTTAAGACCACTAATGAACATATAAAAATCTATATATTTTACATTATAAATTGGTTACACTTTATTTTAGGTGATATTATAACTGTAATTACACAAATAAGTACTGAGTAAAATTAATTAACTACATGTACTTACTATATGCATGTATACTATATGTATCTTACTATATGTTTTGGTTTAGGGTTAGTTGCTTGTAATTATGCAAAATTTACTTTTATTACTATGATGTAGGCCTACCTACGTGTAACTAAGTCACATTAAAGAGTTATAATGGTTTTATCAGCATAAACATTTCAGTTGAACTGAACTTGAATTTCTGAGCCTTGGTATTTTGTATGTTGGCCTTTTGCATTACTGACAGGATCATTTTATCCAGCACCAGAACTATCCAAAGAGCATCTTGTGCTTCAATGGAACGTATGTACAAAGAGTCACATGATCAGTGTCAAAGATGTACCTATTTGATTAAAAATAGTACACAATCGTACATCTTTTTAATTTCCAGATTTAAATTCGATTTTGCATCCTAGATTTTTGACCCCACCAAATGTCTTGGTACAGAAAAGCAGACACACACACACACACACACACACACACACACACACACACACACACACACACACAAAATAATATCTCTATGTGAGTCATTAAATAGGGTGTAACCTTATTCCAGAGGAAATAATAAACGTCTGTTCTTAAAACAGACTCAGGCTTGTCTGGCGAGCGGAATGTCTACGCTTTGATAAGAGATAGTGTATTTGTTACCTTATTCAGTATGAACTTGTTCAGGTAGGGCATGTACCCTTGTGTTGACACTGGTCCTTCATCATTATCTTTAAAGTGCTCCTCCAAGGCCGAAATGTTATGAGGGATTTTCAGTACGGTGCACAGGTTGTGAGACAGCACCTTCAGAGAGACAGACAGCAATGGCTTCACTATGCAAAAAGGATTAAAGGGGCTATTTGTAGAATTCAGAAACCCTTGTTATTAGCGACACCCGTGGCCATTAAGTGAACTGCAGCTAGCAACTTACGGCTCATGCTCGCACTCGTGCTGCGTGGACCGGCCGGTGTATTACATTAAAGTACCATGAGAGACATTAGAGAGCAGACGGCTCTGTATGCATTCGAATCGCATCGGTCTGTGCAGCGCCTCTTCAAGTGGAACACATATGTGATTCAAGGCCCTGATGTATGGTTGTTTTTCGTTCTTCGCTTATAAGTAAAAAGACTGAGACTATTGTTTAATTTAATCCATTTTCTTTGCATGACACATTGACATTATAGTAAAGAGTAGCTCTTTCGGCATAATCCTGAATATTGTAAGCATTCGTTTCACGTGTCATTGAACGGAAGAGAGGCTCTTGGGAGTGCGTGTAAACATTCACATTCTTTTGATTTTTCGGCAAAAATGTCCCAATTCCTTTGCATAAAAAAGGCTTAGACAACCTAGGAAGTGGGGAAAGGTCTCGTTTTTTACCTTCAGTGGCAAGCTGTTCACACACTGGCAATAAAAAAAAAAATACTTAATGAAAATTCGTACATATAGCCCCTTTAAGCGAGGTCAAAAATGTAGACACACTTGATTAAATGTATGCTTATTTACACTTAAATGCCTGGAATACGTTTTGTAGACATATACGTAAATTGTGCCAATGTATACATTTATTCACAAAATAAATCAGTCAATATGTTTTAATCTGAGTGGATAGTGAAGAAAAATCAGCTGCAAGTGTCCACCAGATAAAGGATGGTGATTTGAAGAAACTCAATAAGCTATATATGACAATTATGCTTTGTAATATAGTATAATGTTGATTTATTTAGTCATTATTGATTTGATTTGATTGTTATTCTAAAATGTGAAAAAATAAAGAAAAATAAAGAATGCAAAACGGAGCAATTCCAAGAGAGTCCTAACACCATCGGTTGATAAAACATCCAGATGATAAAGATAAAGTCAGTCTCTCCACTTCAGTGCATATCTGAATACACCCTTGTGAAAGTCTTGCAAGACTGATCAAGCGTTATTCAAAAAATTAGTAAACAAATGAAGTCTGTGCTTCTCTTTTTCTTTTATTATATAACATTATCCTCTGCAAATATCTTGAAAAATAGGCCTAATGTTAATGTAACTGCCAGTAGTGTTGTTAAACAACGGTACGGTAAATGGAGAACAGAAGAGAAATTCTCTACCAGATGAGTTGACAATGTATTTTTACTTCATTTTGATTATAAGGACTGTTTCAATAAATAAGTAGAAGACACCTTTGAAACAACTCTTATGAGTACGCAAAATCATCAGTATGGACAAACATTAATTTGTCAGTGGACAAGCGGAATACGGTCTCGATACACGGAAACTAACAGGTGCGTGCGCTGTGATCTCTGGAGTTGTTCGTTTTAAAAAGATTACTTACCTTTAACTGGGATTTGGATACTTTCCCGTTTCGGTCTACATCCAGAGCAGTAAAGGCGTACCAAATGGGTTTGAGTATTTCATCCCGGGATATCATGATAACTTAAGATGTCAGAGCGCGTGTAAAACTAATCCTCTTCTCTGTCAGTCAGCGCAACATCAGAGTCATGTGACCAACACAGCTTTACATCATCTCACATATTTACATAGGCTACAAATAAAACTATAATCTAAACAGAACCGAAATGATGTGTTCTTTGTTTTTGTTTTTTTATAACGCACCGTTTTTTTTTTTTTTTTTTTATGTGGGCATTACTAATAAAATGTGCGTAGTCCAATGTAAATAACAGGAAATCCCTATGTTGGGGGAAAAAAACTATCCATGTGTGCTGATTATTCATGATTTCAGTCGAACCTTTGGTCCCACTTTATTTTAAGTGTCTTAACTACTGTGAACTAGCATTTCAATTAATCATTTATGCACAATTATTAGTATTATTATACAATTATCGTGTACGTTTTTATATTGTACTACTTATATTTAAAAAAAAGAAATACCTGCATGTAATTAATTTCTGTAATTACATAATTACACTGTTGACCCTTCTTTTACACCTTAATCCACCCTTAAACCTCCCCAAACCACCAATACAGACCCTATCCTGACCTGTATCCCACCTCAACATCAGACAAAATTGTTTTGCAATACAATATGAACACAATAAGTAGTTATCTAAAATAAAGTGTGACCGAACCTTTAAATGAATTTCTATTAGTAGCTATCCATACAAGACCATCAACTTATATTTAACTTAACTCTGCTGTCCAAACATCTTTTAAAAAGTCAGTTTCATAAACATCTTAAAGACGTTTGCTAAATGTATATTTAACATCTGACAGGAAACATCTTAGTGACATATTGCAGATGAGCAAACATTCTAAAAAATACATCTAGAGATGAAAACAGACACATCAAATAGACTTCTCAGAGATGTACGCGTGCTATCAGGGTGGTTATCTCCTCAGAAGACTTCAATTTAGTGTCTTTTTGTCGCATTATAACATACATAGCACAGGTACGTCTCTAATATGTCTGCTAAAGAGCACTTCATCTGGAAAACATCTGTTGTGTACAAACATCTGATAAACATCTTAGAACAAGCAGTTATACACTCTAAATCATAAACATTATTTAATGTTTATATATATTACATAAATTAGATGTTATATAAATATATATAAACAGAAATTAGATGTTTTCTAAATGTCTATTTAACATCTGACAGGAAACATCTTAGAGACATATTGCAGATGAGCAAACATTCTAAAAAATACATATTGCAAATGTAAAAGCAGACGTCTCCTTGATGTAGGCCTACATGCACTATTAAGAGTACGAAATTTTATGGCAACTGAATTGTTTCACTGCTGAAATGTAGGTATACCTGGTGTGTGTGGAAAAAAATATAAATGTGTACATATATAGCCTACTTTATCCAAAGGAAAATACTTAGTTTATTTTTCATGATCTTATCTCCTCGGAGCAAAAAGAGCTATAAAAATAACTGCAACCTACAACCTCTGCATTCACTTCAAGACTTCATCTATAAATAGGAATTAAATGTTGTTAGCTATTGTATCAAGCCATGTGTAATTTATACCATCTAAACACATTTTCCTGGATTGTCTGTGCCACTTTCACAGGCAGAAAATGCCACAGCAACTAGTTCGTGCTGGGGAAACACTACTTCTACTTATAGCCCTGAAAAACAGGTCTGTTAAATGACCAATACAAGAAACAAACATAGGAATGAAGTCAGAAGAGTACAAGGAGGAAGTTCTAATGTTTCAAAAAAGTCTTAAGAATTTCAAGTGCTAAGAATCTGCTGATAGTCTTTTGGCCTTAAGTCATCTAACAAACAAGTTCTACAGACTGCATTGCTTTACAGTGATTTAATTTTCATAATCTTTACAGTTTTACAGTAGTGACTACCATATAATTTCAATCACACAGGCCGTTTCCTAACCATGTTTCTTCTAAATAAACAAGCTAATTTAGCTAAAAGCTAGCTATTGCCCAACTGCCTTTACTTTTTCCTGTCAAAACTATTTTTTGCCCCACCCAAAAAATTATTTTTGAACTATGTAGCCTTATACACTCACCTAAAGGATTATTAGGCACACCATACTAATACTGTGTTTGACCCCCTTTCGCCTTCAGAACTGCCTTAATTCTACGTTGCATTGATTCAACAAGGTGCTGAAAGCATTCTTTAGAAATGTTGGCCCATATTGATAGGATAGCATCTTGCAGTTGATGGAGATTTGTGGGATGCACATCCAGGGCACGAAGCTCCCGTTCCACCACATCCCAAAGATGCTCTATTGGGTTGAGATCTGGTGACTGTGGGGGCCATTTTAGTACAGTGAACTCATTGTCATGTTCAAGAAACCAATTTGAAATGATTCGAGCTTTGTGACATGGTGCATTATCCTGCTGGAAGTAGCCATCAGAGGATGGGTACATGGTGGCCATAAAGGGATGGACATGGTCAGAAACAATGCTCAGGTAGGCCGTGGCATTTAAACGATGCCCAATTGGCACTAAGGGGCCTAAAGTGTGCCAAGAAAACATCCCCCACACCATTACACCAGCCTGCACAGTGGTAACAAGGCATGATGGATCCATGTTCCCATTCTGTTTACGCCAAATTCTGAATGTCTCAACAGAAATCGAGACTCATCAGACCAGGCAATATTTTTCCAGTCTTCAACTGTCCAATTTTGGTGAGCTCTTGCAAATTGTACCCTCTTTTTCCTATTTGTAGTGGAGATGAGTGGTACCCGGTGGGGTCTTCTGCTGTTGTAGCCCATCCGCCTCAAGGTTGTGCGTGTTGTGGCTTCACAAATGCTTTGCTGCATACCTCGGTTCTAACGAGTGGTTATTTCAGTCAAAGTTGCTCTTCTATCAGCTTGAATCAGTCGGCCCATTCTCCTCTGACCTCTAGCATCAACAAGGCATTTTCGCCCACAGGACTGCCGCATACTGGATGTTTTTCCCTTTTCACACCATTCTTTGTAAACCCTAGAAATGGTTGTGCGTGAAAATCCCAGTAACTGAGTAGATTGTGAAATACTCAGACCGGCCCGTCTGGCACCAACAACCATGCCACGCTCAAAATTGCTTAAATCACCTTTCTTTCCCATTCTGACATTCAGTTTGGGGTTCAGGAGATTGTCTTGACCAGGACCACACCCCTAAATGCATTGAAGCAACTGCCATGTGATTGGTTGATTAGATAATTGCATTAATGAGAAATTTAACAGGTGTTCCTAATAATCCTTTAGGTGAGTGTATATAGTATGTATCTGAATAAACTAGTGAAAATGCTCGTTTTACATTTTCTAATTTACTACAAAATAGTTTATTACTATTCATACTATCAGCATAACACTTTGAATGAATAGTCGAAAAGAAAAATGTATTATTTGCATTGGGTATGTTGCTTTAATGACATAATGGCACAAACCTTGTGCTCTTCAAGGGAAGAAACAACATTTAGAGGCGAATCAATGTCATAAATGAGAAATCACCACGACACATCCCCTTCATCTCTTTTTATTTAAAAAAAGCAAACAGGTCTCCGCCTTTTAGATATCTATGTCAATGTGAACAAAATCTGTTAAAAATGTTTTCATAGTGCACACTGTAAGCTCTGTACAATTGTGGTGAAAGGGTAATTACAAAAGTTCATCATTTGTTCATCATTGGAATCACTAGTTACACTAAATACTGAAGGTGAAGGTAGTTAATTGGCCAGTCCTGTTGTTTCTCCTCCCTGTAATGATGATGCTATCCTCAGAGCCTCTTCCAGTGAAGTCTGTTCGTTGAGCTACAAGATAGAATACAACACCTATGTTCAGTAATATATACATATGCCCAGCTATACAGTTAAAAATCAAGGTCAAAAATAGCATTGGAAAAATAAAAGCGAGTGAAACCATCTAGGTCGGACTAAAGGCTGGAACCAACAACCACAACTTTCATGTCATGGAATTAAATGCACAGGATAATGGGATATCAGTCGCTTTGCCATAACAATTTGTCCCTTGTCAAAGTCATTCAGATCTTTATTCCTGCACATTTCTCCTGCATTCAACACGTTGATTACGAGAACTGATTGTTTTCTTACATCTAATCCACCCAGACATTAATATGTGGCCTTGTTAGGAGATGATCCACAATATTAGCTTCACCTGTGACTGATTATAATGTTTTGGTTCCATCAGTGTATCTATGCTACCTTTAAAAATCAGATGAAGGGATCTCAGTAGACAGGATGTGACAGTTTTTGGGCGCAGCCTGTCTGATTCTTAAAAATACTAGGCATCATAAACTTGCCAACTTTGTAAACGTTACCAGACATTTGTTCCAAACACAACTAAAGGCTAATTCATACTGCACCGACAGACACAACCAGCACCAACAGACACTTCATCAGGTTTTTTCAGATCGGTATGTCGGCGTCTGTTGGTGCTGGTCGATTGTTTTCGCCGATTGAACATGTTCAATTTGTCAGGTCGTGAAAAGTCAGAGAAGTGATGTACAAAAATCTAGTGATTGCATTGTCCGCATTGGTCGGTGTCTAAATTCACGTAGAAACATGCACTAGCCACCAGTTACATCCTTGTTGCAAATGAAAATAATGTTCTAAAATCGGCTCAAAATATCGAACATGTTTGATATCCTCCGACTGGATGAAATCATAATCTGAAGTTAAAAAAAATCATGGTCTGTGGCTATAATATGCGATTTTCTGTGAAATTGGTGAAGACTCCAACCACCTAAAATCTGCAGATTGGCTGTGACTAGCATCAACTCCTCCAACTGTAAATCAGGCAAAACTCTGGGCAAAAGTCATGTAGTGTATTCCAGACTTATTCTACCTGAACAGCAATCTGTGTGCCGTTAGAAGTAGCCAGAAGTGTGATTGGGTGTGCTGATAACCCATCCTGTATGTTCCTGCAAGATGTTAAATCTGGCATCATAATAGTCATCTGAAGAAAACAGAAAAAAATACATAAAAATATTTCCTATGATCAGTTTATAGAGTGCTGCAGGGGTGATGTATTATAGCGGGCCAAAACCTGGAAAAGAGTTAAAATTTTAGCAGTTCTAGTTCCATAGTCCTGAAGTCAATGTGTTTTTTTAATGGGTTTTAAGTGAGGTGATACTAAGATATTTTCACATTTTATTCAAAAACATAAAAATACATCAGCAATGTCCCCTTGTGATTTTTTTTAAGCTTTTACTTGTCTTGAAAAATGCTGTTGCTAACAAGTGGCTAAATGGGACCACAAAGGTTGTAGGGGCCATTAAACATCATCAGGTAAACTCATCTACTCACTAGTCCACTTTCAAAGCCTCGTGTTTATAAATCACGCTCTTGCAAATTATTCTAATTCAAACTTTCAGTTAAAACGTCTTTTTTTTTTTTTTTTTTTTTTAAATAAAGACTGAAATAATTGACGGAAGTTAGTTAATGTCATTTAGTGAAGTCATGTGACCATGGTTGTATTTCCGACTCCAACTGTTCATTTGTGAACATAACATTTTTGTTGGTCACAGAGCTTATTTTCAGCAATAATCCAAAAGCCAATGGAAAAAAAAATCCTACTGGGTTTTTGTCGATGGAACCAGAGTGATGCTAACTTCCAGGTTGGCCTTTAAAGAAACATCACCGCAACACTCTTTATGCACACAGATCAGCATTAGGCAGAATATAGTCTTGTGATAATTCGGAAAGAATCTTTTATGTTTGCTGGAAATGAAAACCACACACACGAGAGAACTTGGTTGTCAAATTTACAACACCCAAAAATCCTACACACCTGTCCTTCAGTTCCGTCCTCTGAGACCATCGTCACTGAATGAGCCTCCGCTGAAGACAGCAAAGACTCAGTGGGTGGGAAGGTGATCATACTGCCATCTTGTGTTACCATTGTGATTGTATTTCCAATAGCCTGTTAAAATCACAGGCATAAACAAAACAAAAAATATTGAACATATTTTAATTTGACCATTTTTATGATTCATTCATTAATTTACGAAGCCCTTGCAGTTCCTTTATAAACCCCTAGTTTGGGAAACCCTGAGATATTGTAATGTTCAATGCACTTTATGCACAATACTTTATATTGTTTATAAAAAAAAAAGGAATACTTTTTCTTTCTCTTTTAATTTTTATATGAATATGGTACAAGATTATCCAATTCAAATCAGTGCGATAAACGAGTTAGGTCAAAACTAATCTAAAAGTAATCAAAAAGTAGTTAGATTATATTACCTAAAATGTGTAATGTAATAGATTACTATTATATAATAGATCACTAAATACAATTTTCATCATGTAATTTGTATTCAGTAATGGACTACGATTTGTAAGTAATTTACCCAACAATGATGCCAGCACAGAAATTATTGCACATTGCTCTGAAAATTGCCAAGTTTTAGGACAAGTTCTGAAAAGTCACCTGACCAAATTTGCAGTCAGTCTCTAGTGCCACCAACAGTTCAAATGACCACGCACATTTTAGCTTACAGTATAAAAATCTACTGACTTTTTCCTATGCTGTTAAACATAGTTCCACACTTTAATTGGTAGCCTCAATTAAAAACTCAAAACAATTAATATAAAAACATGTAAATCTAATGAGAAACTTTAGATGCAAACCTGTGATGCTCCATCTTGTGTGATGAAAGTTACATGCTGTTGTTCCGTGACATCAGATACTTCAGGAGCCATTTCAGGACAAGTGTCTTCACACTTCACAGGGCTAACACTCATTGAGGGGTCATCTATGGCCTCTGAATGCAAAAAAATCAGCCCAGTTCTGCTCATGAAACATCAAAATCTGATCTGTATCTAGGATATACTAGATATTTTTTTACAACCAACCTGAAGGGGATTCAAAATAGCCCTCCGACTCCTCTTCTATCGGCTCAGAGTCATTGTGTGCTGTACGTTTGTGCATGACTAGTGTGGAAATCTGCTTGTACGTCTTCCCACAGTGGTTGCACTTGTAGGGTTTACAGGGAGTGTGCACTACATTATGTTTGTATAGACTCGAGTACTCGGTGAATCGCTTGTCACATCCAGGAACTGTGCAAACATACGGCCTCTCTCCTGCATGTTATGAAGACAATGGTTTAGATATTTCACAAGAGTTGCATTCATAGTTACATTCAGGTTAGATTACATATTATAAAGAAAGAGTTCAAACAAATAGTCCACCCAAAATGGAAATTCTGTCATTATTTACTCCTCACGTCAATGCATTAACTAACATTAACAATGATCAATACATTTATTATGATATTTATTATTCTTTGTTAATAAAATACAAATGTTCATTGATAGTTCATGCTAGCTCAGGTCCATTAAATAGTATTAACAAATACATTGTTTGAGCATAATAACGTATTAGTAAATGTTGAAAACTAAGATTAATAAACGCTTTAGAAGTGTTTTTGTTACACTTTATTTTAAGGTGGTGTTGTTACAGTGTAATTACACAAATGAGTAACTGCGTAATATTACTTCATTACATGCGAATACTATAGGGTTATGGTTATTGGTTAGGTTTAGGGTTATTTATTTGTAATTATGCATCATTTACTTTAACTACTATTGTAAGTCAGGCACCATGTGTAACAACATCACCTTAAAATTAAGTGTTACTGTATTTTTCTTTGTTAGTTTGTGTTAACTTATGTAGTTAACCAACATTAACAGAGATCTTCTTTTATGTTCCACAGCAGAAACAAAGTCATGCAGGTTTGGAACGACATGAGGGTGAGTAAATGATGACAGCATTTTTATTTTTGGCTGATCATTTTAATACAATGAAAGGGAATGAGGACTGGAGTTAACAAGCTCAGAAATGACAAGCAGCACCATGAAAGTGAATTCATACGATATAGCTTTGTTTGAGAACCAGATAAACAATAACAACTTAACATCTAGACAGATCAGCACATCATTCAAAATTTCTCCTTTTGAGTTCCACGTGAGAAAGAATGTCATACAGGTCTGGAACGATTAAAAGGATACGCATTTTCATTTCTAGGCGAACAACCGCTTTAAGGCTAAAGAGCAGCATACCTGTATGGATCCGTATGTGGTTCTTGTAATTCGTTGCGCTGGCAAAGGCCCGATTACAGCCTGGTTCTGGGCAGTGATACGGTTTCTCTCCTGTGTGTGTGCGAACATGCACCTTACAGATGTTTGAGGTAGTGAAGGATCGTCCACAGCCCGGGAAAGGACATAAAAATGGCTTCTCACCTTAAAAGGAAAGAGGTCATTGGTAGAAGCCCAGGTAATGTGGTGGTACCGTAGTATCATATTGGTAATAAGGCTGCTAATATCAAATCTCCATATCGGAAATGTTGGGCGGAAACCTTGTATGTCCAAAAACACTACTTTTCAGAAAATGAAGAAAGAAAAAAAAAATACTTAAAAAATAATTAGACACCACGCTGTCAAAGTTGATATTGTGGCTTTATATGTGTCATTTTATTATTAACGTTTTACCAAAATCAAGCTCAAATGGAGTTTAATGTTTTTGACCAGCGAATTTCAGACATGTGTTTTGTCTTTCATTAGAGCGACTGAATCTGAGGGAGTAAAACGTTTTCATCAACTTACAGATTATAGAGTTTACTCTAGCTATGTGGACTCTCAGTTTTTTTCTTTCACTTAGCCAAAACCCCATGTTATTAAAGACGAAGTGCTTCGCGCAGGCAATTTAAGACTATTTAAGTGTTGTTGGCTATCAATCGACAAATGCTAGTCTTCTCCACTCCTCAAATACATAAAACATTAGCTGTTTTATATAGTGTTTCTTGAGTAAAGAAAACGCTGCACTTGTTCAAAAAAACAGTTATTTATTTACCCTTGCATTGCAAACAAGCAGAAACGGTCTCAAAAGCGTGCAGCACTTCATTCACGATAAAGGGTTATGAAGTTTAACTGACAGTTTGAGGAGCCAATGGAGATACAAGGTTTAGTCACAAGCTCTTTTTAATACTTTTCATTGGTTAGATATTTGCAAAAACCACAGACAGACGTAAAGGGTTACCAATAGTAATGATTTATAAAAATCTAGAAAAATGGAGACATGAGGTTTCCGCCCGAGAGCGACTATTTGAAACATTGATTTTCTTCTTGTACAATTATTATGCATGCAGCTTTTTGTCTACTATTCAATACCGTGGTATTTTAACACAGTACTTTGTGATAACTACATTCATATTCAGATAATATAATAAATCCAATAATCCAAAGAATAGATGAAAGATTTTAAGAAGGCAAAGAAAGTACCCGTGTGAATTCTGGTGTGCTTTTGGAGGTCCCCTGAGGTCTTGAAAGATTTTTTACAGTCCAACTCCTGACAGCGGTAAGGTTTTTCTCCAGTGTGTGTCCTGATGTGACTTTTCAAACCATAACCTAAAAGAAAATGAACTACAAGTTATAAATATAACACAGCAAATTCGTCAGAAATAGACAACTGCTCAAAAGTTGGGGGTCTGTAAGATTTAAAAACATGTTTTAATACATTTATGTGATTGAAAATGTGTAATTTTGTAAACAAATTATTACAATTTAAAGGTACACTATGTAAAGTTTGGCCCTCTAGCATTTAAAAAACAAAAACAAAACAAAAATGCATGCATTTTGCTGCAGAACATTGTTTTGGTTGTGCTTTGGCTCTACGTGACTGTGCGGATGAATATGGTTCTCCTGCTGCTCATAAAACATTCACTACTAGGCTTAAGGGATATAACCAGTTTAGATGGAAAGGATCTCAAGCTGAAGACGTTACTGTAGCTTTACACATTAACAGACAAGGTACTTCCTTGAAAATAAATTCCACCAGCACAGCGCCTCAACAACCATAATGAAATGACCCTTCACAATAGATAATGCTTTACAATGAACTCTGTTGAGAGCTGCATATGGCAATTCATTTGTTCAATAAAATACCTTACTAACCTACCGAGTAATAAAAATGCCATCTCCGCGTCACTTTTACAACATTTCAAATCCCTCAGTTCTCGCCATGTCCGAAGAGCCAAGCCAATGTTGATTCTTGTTTTATTACGAGCTCTATCTCTTTTTTTCCAGCAGACTCTCCTCTGTTCGCTGTTTGTTTAAAACGGGAGATTCCCCGGAGGTTCGAGATTTCTCACTCATTGTGACAACTAACCTATGCCACTCCCACATCATACAGGCATCAAAGCAGAAAGAACAACTTTTCTCTATTTACGGATATGACGAGATGCACATGGTCAATGGTATGACGTATGGACCCCGCTAGGTCTAAAATATAAACACTTATAATAGACTAACCATAGTGAATCAGGGTAAGACAAAAACACATGTATTGACTCATTTAAAAAAAAAAAAAAAAAAAGTTACAGTGCATCTTTAAAATAACTAAATTCTATTTGTTTCTATTGTAATAAATCTTAAAATGTAATTTATTCCTGTGATCAAAGCTGAATTATCCGCATCATTACTCCAGTCTTCAGTGTCACTTGATCCTTAAGAAATCATTCTAATATGATGATTTGCTGCTCAAGTAACATTTATTACTATCAAATGTTGAAAAAGAATGAATAGAAAGTTCAAAAGAACAGGTTTTCCTTTGAAATTAAAATATTTTCTAACATTTACAAATGTCTTTACTGTTTTTCAATTCAATGCATCCTTGTTGAATAGGACACAACAAAAAAAATCCTGCTGAGAAGACAAACTGATTTGTAAATCTTTTTGTTACCTGTTGCAAACTTTTTTCCACAGCCAGGTATGTCACAACAGTATGGCTTGTCACCTGTATGCGCTCTTTCATGTACCTGATAGAACAAAACACCAGCATGAAATCATAATGCATTACATTTGTAATGTTGTCTATGGTGAATTACTTTGATTTACAAGCTGATAGGCTCAAATACACAAGCCATATAACCTTTAGATGATTTGCAGTGGTGTAAAGCTTTCCACATCCGTCATAATTACACCGAAAACATTTCTCCCCAGGCTGCTGCATACTACGCCGGATTTCTTGACCCTGAAGTACGATCTAGAGGGAGGGAGGATAAACATTTTTGAGCATCTACTATTTGGCTATTGATATTTTTATTTTGCATTTACAGTGGTGTGAATAAGTTAGGACACCCATGCTAAAGTTGCCTAAAAAGAGGAATAAAAAATCATCTTTTGGAAATTGATCTTAATGCCTTAATTAAAAAAATGAGGAAAAATCCAACCTTTAAGGACACCAATTTTCTTTGTGAATGATTTTCATGCCAATCTCTAGGCATGGTGAAGGGAATGTGATGATGTGGGTCTATTTTAATTCCAAAGGCCAAGAGAACTTTATCAGGATGCATATTATCCTGGATCCATGAAATAACTGGCCTTTAAAAATAAAAATCTGCCTGACTCTATGGGAATTTAACATGGGGGGGGGGGGGGCTGACTTATGCACCCTGTATTTTAAGGAAGAACATTTATTTATTTATGATACATTATTCATACACAAAGAAAATTGGTGTCCTTAAAGGTTGGATTTTTCCTCATTTTTCTAATTAAGGCATTAAGATCAATTTCCAAAAGATGATTTTTTATTCCTCTTTTTAGGCAACTTTAGCATGGGTGTCCTAACTTATTCACACCACTGTATATCATATTCTAACCTGCATCTCCACAACACCGTGAGGATCATTGGTGATCAGCTCAGAGTTTGTGTACGGGTCCATTTCCTCAATCTGCAGGAAAGAATTCAAGAGTGATCATTACACTTTACAAAAATTATTTTGTAACCAATTTTGACAAATGATTAGCTGAAAAAAACATTTACAATATGTAACAACGTCACCTAATTTTATATCACCAGAAAAGTCATGGTAAATACATTGTGAGTATCTTTGCATTAGCCCTAGTCATCTTTAAAGGGTACCTTGGTTGTGTACTGCTCTAAAGCATTGATTGTTTCTTGGTCAATGGATGTATCTGTCTGCAAATCTGCTACTGTGCCATTTGTCTGGATGGCCAGAATGGTGTTCGGCTGAGACACCTGAACAGCATGATGGATGTAAGCGGTAGACCCGTCCTCTAACTGCACCGCCTGCAAGGTACTGGGTTCATATGTATCTGAAAATGCATTAATGACACAAAAAAATTATATGTATATATATATATACTCTGCCGTTCAAAAGTTTGGGGTTGGTAAGATTTTTAATGTTTTTAAAAGTCTGCTCACCAAGGCTGCATTTATTTGATTAAAAATACAAAACAAACCCAGTAATATCGTGAAATATTATTTCAATGTAAATCAGCTGTTTTCTATGTGAATATATAGTAAAGTGTAATTTAGTCCTGTGATCAAAGCTGAATTTTCAGCATTGTTACTCCAGTCTTAAGTGTCACATGATCCTTCAGGAATCATTCTAATATGATGATTTGATGCTCAAGAAACATTTCTCATTATTATCAATGTTGAAAACAGTTATTTACATTTTTATTTCAGGATTCTTTGATGAATAGAAAGTTCAAAAGAACAGCATTTTTCTGAAATAGAATCTTTTGAAACATTAAACACTACCGTTCAAAACTTTGGGGTCAGTAAGAATTTTTATTTTTAAATAAAAATAAATAAAATAAATCAATACTTTTATTCATCAAGGAGGAATTAAATTGATCAAAAGTGACAGTAAAGACATTTATAATGTTACAAAAGATTCTATTTCAAATAAATGCTGTTGTTTTTAACTTTCTGTTCATCAAAGAATTAAAAAAAAAAAAGGTACACAACTGTTTTCAACATTGATAATAATCATAAATGTTTCTTGAGCATCAAATCATCATATTAGTGTGATTTCTGAAGGATCATGTGACACTGAAGACTGGAGTAATGATGCTAAAAATTCAGCTTTGATCGCAGATATAAATGACACTTTACTATACATTCACATTGAAAACAGCTGTTTTACATTGAAATAATATTTCACAATATTACTGGGTTTGTTTTGTATTTTTAATCAAATAAATGCAGCCTTGGTGAGCAGATGAGACTTCTTTTAAAAACATAAAAAATCTTACCAACCCCAAACTTTTGAACGGCAGTGTACATATATAAATATATATATATAAAGCATGTTCAACTGAATCCTATTTAACATCCTGCACACACTCTTAGAAAAATAGGTTCAGTGGGGTTCTTGACTCAATTTTAGGTTCTATATAAGGAGAAATGTCTTAAATGAGTGCATAATACTATTGCATATTATGAGAAAAAAAAAGTGTTTTTTGACCTTTGATGCATGGAGAGCTCCAAAACAAATTAGGAACCTTTAAAGTAGCATAATAGGGGGAATTTAAGGTTCTATATAGTACTTTTACTTTTAAGAGTGCAACAAAAACAGGAGTAAATGGAAAAACCTTTTGTGGTGTGGTGGATGTAAGCAGTAGTTCCATCTTCCAACTGCACAGTCTGACCATCTTCCAGTCGTAAGCTTTCGTTACCAACAACATCACATACAGACGAGCTTGTCCAGTTATTTGGCTCATCTAGTGAGCATATAATATGGGAAATTAAAAAAGAAACAATATTTGCATATTAACATCATAAGCCCGTTCATAAAAGAATAAAAGCTAGATCACTTCCAATGAAACTAACATGAAGATTTGCTGCAAAACAAACAGGAAAGTGTACCTGCTTTTGGAACAGCGATGTGTTGCACATAAGCAGAGGATCCATCTTCTAACTGGAACACTTGTCCTTCAACTATATTGCTTTCTGGGGAAAACAACCAGCACTCAGTTAATACCTCACTCAACAACAACAAGAAGAAATTGAATACCATATCAACTGTGAATAAATATGAGATTTTAAAAAGAAAGTCCAAAACACTTCCATGGTAGCAAGGAAAGTAAAAACATGCACAACATTGATTTGTTTATTAAAAAAAAAGAGAGAAATACAGAGTTATAGATTGCAGATGCTTTCTGATCAATTTTAATAAACGTTTATTTGAGCAAGATTTTATTTGTTATATTTTCACTGATGATCCAAAACATAACCTGTCACAATATTGTTGATCATCTCCTAACAAGGCCACATATTAAGGTCTGGGTGGATTAGATGGTAAGCAAACACCATGTTGAATCTATGCCACGAAGAATTAAGGCAGTTCTGAAGGTACTCGGTACTAGCAAGGTGTATCTAATATATATATATAGGCTATACACACACACACACACTAAGTAAAAAATAAAAACAAATCATTTTAAGATCCTGTAGGTAACTAATTGAAAAGGTCATGGGTTTGATTCCCAGGGAACACATTACTGTTCTTCAAAACGCATACATGCAAATGTTTAATAGAAAATGTAAAAAGAATCTGCTCAGTAAAAACCACAACAACAAAAAATGAAATAACCAACAGATTTGCTTATCAATATGCCAATTTGTTTCTTATAGAAGGTGATGCTAAGCTTTACATCTCAAAGTGTCTCAGATGAACGATGTTTGTTCAGAATGCATTGTAATAGACATACCTTGAGGGTTGTGAGGTATATATGCAGTGGAGCCATCTGATAAAGTCACAGCCTGCAAACTGACTGTGTCCATGCTCTGATCACCATCTGAATAATTAACAAGACAAATAGACCATGATGACTGTAATATGGAGAACACTGCCGTTCAAATGTCTCTTATGCTGACCAAGGCTGCATTTCTTTGATAAAAAATAGTGAAAAATTGTTACAGTTTCAAATAACCCTTTTCTATTTTGAATATATTTTAAAATATAATTTATTCTAGTGATGCAAAGCTGAATTTTCAGCATCATTACTCCAGTCACATGATACTTCAGAAATTATTCGAATATGCTGATTTGCTGCTCAAGAGACATTTCTTATTATTAACAATATTGAAAACATAATATTTTTGTGGAAACGTCATTGACACATTTTTTTCCAGGACCCTTTGGTGAATAGAACATTTAAAAGAACAGCATTTGTTTAAAATATATATTTTTTGTAACAATATAAAGTCTTCACTGTCACTTTTGATCAATTTAATGCATAATAGTGTTTGTTTCTTTCGGGGAAAAATTGCACAACTTTTCCTTTAATAAAAGGTTAATGTCAGAAAAGAACTCATTTATGAAGTGCGCAGCAGTGACCTGATATCCCCACAGCCTCAGTTAAGCAGAGCGTGACTTCCTGAGCATCATCCTCATGCTGGAAATCTGCTGACTGATTTATCTGAGCCAACAGCATTATAACCTAGGAGAAAGCAAACATTAGGAACACAATATAACTATATGATCACATTTAGTAAGTGATGAAGTGATGGTCTCAGATTGTATAAATGGTTGATTGTTTGACTAAATATGGTAATAAAATATTACAAAATTCATGTACCACTGAAAAAACATGGTGCAAGTCCAAATAAACATAGTGGTACAGTTTATTTAAGGGTATAGAAGGGTGATTGCACTAAACCTTTACAAAACAGTCATGTTTTGTTTTCCCTCAGTTGTAATGTCAAACTAAATGGTATTATTATTAAAATTGTATAATTTAGTTTAAGAAGACAACCAACTTTATCTATCTGATAGAACGTTACAAGGATTTACAAGATAAATTAAGAATATATTATAACAATATAATAATAATAACATTATTATAATACAAAAATACTATTATTTTCAAGGCCATTTCCTCCTTAAACATACAGCTACATAGGCTACAGGTCAACATGGGAATAAAACACAATGCTCCGTCATGATATTTCTAGTTTTAGGGTGCTTTGCATATATCTCAGCTGATCTGAAGGATCCTTGAATGGCAGCCTTTGTTTCGCATCCTTCATTCGGCTCATTTAAAGGAAGCATCGAGTGTAGCCTTCGCGTCCTTCAACCACCCACAAACATTAGCATACATTCCACTTCACGAAAAAGAACTGACAGAAAATGAGTCGGCATTGAGCTTGTATGAGATCATTATGAAATTCGGAGATGAAGGCATAGGCTACATGTTTTCTTTTTGTTTTGGTGTAAATGAATCACTTAACTAACTGCATGAATACTACTGGGAGATTACAGACAGGTTGTCATTCACTGTATTGCATAAATAGAAAGCCAGTTATATAGTAATATAAAGATTTGTTTATAAAACTAAATTTTTATTTTGGAAAAGATAGTTTGAGTTGGAAAAAAATACCCCAATTTTATTCAGAGGCCCAAACTTAGCAAAAATATGCATTTGGTGCAGTTGCTGATATTTATATGGCCAGAAAGTAAGATGAATTATTGTAATGACAATCAATAAGATCTTTAAAACAGTATAACAGACTACTTGCATAAAATGCATATAAATATCAGTTGTCACTATATCTCCAAATATGTCTTGGTAAGTTGTTAGATTTAAATGATTTTATTTTGGGTGCAAAACATATAATGCAATTCAATACAATGATGATTGAGAGATGAACAAATAGGCCTAACCGTTCTTCAAAAGCCGGATGAATCTTATTTAATACTCACACATTTTAACATTTTTCTTTTGAAAAAAAAAATGCATTGATGATCAAGCAAACCTAAGTTGCTTCAGTTCAGTAAGTATTCATCTTGAAATATTACTAACAATATAGAAGTTATTCATTCGTTTACTTTATAAAAATCGTCACTACAAAAAGACACGTGAACCACGATCTGGAGGGGGACAGTTTTTACAATTATAAGGCCTTTTACTTGCTAAAAGCAAAAGTACTGTCAGAATTCAGATTTTTAGAAATGCATGTATCAAATATGATAAAGTAGACTTTATAAGGATTTAGATGATATCAGAATTGTTATGAAACGATCATTGACACGATCACAAAATACTATAAACCAGACGCGAAGTTTTACTTCCTTTTCTCAAAAAAGCTTTTGTCCTTCAAATTTGTAGTGTTTTCTAGTCGCCTCAGTAATGCTGCACATGACATTGATTCATCCCTGTTGCTTCTATCATTTGTTAAAATAAATAAATTAATTAATTAGGGTTAATCCACCCTAAGCATAAGTTACACATCTTTAAACGCTTGAAAACTGACACATGACATAATGGGATGTGAACTCAAAGTAACGTTAGCTGTTAACCTGCCGCGATATAACTAGGGTCAGAAAGATGTAAACAAGTCGTACGAGACTTACAGTCGATCGCTTTTAGTACAGTGTTTATAAACATGGTTTATTACTGCTGCTGATGCGAATCTGATTTACAGTAGCTATGTAGTTCATATCGCCTGATCTATAACATTAATAACAGATGTGTTTGGTGTTTCAGGCACTCACCTCTTAGAAGAACACAAATCTACCAGAAACGGCAAACCGGGTCGAATTATATGTTTAATATTTCCATATATCAATGTCCCTAACATCGGGAAATACAACGGTGTGTTTTGAATTGGTATATTTCTTCTGTGGTTTTAATGTCAGAGAACACAGTGAAGAGGTTTATTCTGCCCCCTGTTGTTCAGGAGTGATACCAGTTAAAGGGATAGTTCACCAAAAAAATTTCTGTCATTAATTACTCAACCTTATGTTCTTCCAAACCTGTAAGGCTTTTGTTCATCTTCGGATCACTAATTAAGATATTTTTGATGAAATCTGAGAGCTTTCTGTCCCTCCATTGACAGCAACGCAACTACCACTTTGACGCTTCAAAAAGTTCATAACGAGATCATAAAACGAATCCATTTGAATTGAGCGGTTAGTCAAAATTTTCTGAAGAGACTCGGTTGCTTTATATGATGAACATATTTAATGTTATTTAATGAATGAGCTTTTATTCACATATAAACATTCATCAACTCACACATCAGTTGTGGAAATGTAAGTATTTTTCAGTTTCTCAGTTCAAACAAAAGTCCTCATAGTCTAAAAAATGTGACTAAAAAACCAATAAAAAAAAAAACTATAGATTTTCAGGAAAAACTATTTTAAGACCTCACCACTGTCAAAACGATCCCCATTCACACGGATCCGCAAAAACGACTAAAAACGCTGTATTCTTCTGCCAGGCCATTAGATGGCGATGAAACACTATAGACTGAACACGTAATACGCATGTGCAAGATGTCATCGTCTTCAGAGATTCACGTTTTTGTTGTTTACATGAAGACCGTTTTCAAAAACTTGTTCTTTGAAACCCATTTTCAAAAGTTTGCGTTTTCAGCCAGCCAAAATGTTGTTGTCGTGTAAATGAACGGCCAAAAGGTATAACAAGCTTTTAGTTGAACACAGTGTCATTAAAAAATGTGTAAGTTTTTGAAAACGGTCTCTGTGTAAACAACAAAAACTTGAATCTCTGAAACCGATGACGTCATGCACATGCGTATTACGTGTTCAGTCTATACTGTTTAATGGCCTGGCAGCAGAATACAGCGTTTTTAGTCGTTTTCGCGGATCCGTGTGAATGGGGATTGTTTTGAAAATGGTGTCGTCTGTACGCAGAACACTCACAGGAAAAACTTCTCCATTTTAAGCATATCGTTGTCGTGTAAACATACCAAGTTGGTTTGAGAAAGTCTACCTTGCTGGGGGGAAACAGCTAAAACCAGCCTAAGCTAGTTGTCTGGTTTTAGCTGGTCTCCCAGGCTGGTTTTAGAGGGGTTTTGGACACTTTTTTAGCTAACCTGACTGGTCTTAGCTGATCAAGCTGGGATACAAGCTAAAATACCAGCTAAAACCAACTGAACACCAGCTTGACCAGCCAGAGAGGCTGATGTGGCAAAACCATTTACTTCATGATGGTGGACTGATTTCTGAAAAACTGAGCTGGAACTACCCTAACTTCTGCAGTGCCTATCCAATGAATGCGTCACTCTGTGGGTAAAGGCTGGCTTATCTAGTTGATCTAAATGAACATTGCCTTTGTTTGTATAAAAACACAATATGCATCCATTAGGCTATTACATCAATGGGTTTTGTTTGAGAGCCAATCAATAGACTCATCTGGAAAGCTGGTGCGTTTTTGCAGGGCTCAAAACCCTTTATATAGACAAAAACACCAGGATGCTTCTTCTAGTCTTCATGTATGACTAGAGATGGATGGCAGACTCTTTACTTCACTTTTTCTGATCATCTTAGCATGTGACGAAGCAGGACCTGAAGGTCTTTCCTGCCCAGAGCACCAACAGGCTTTCGAGAGCTCCTGCTATGAGTTTGTGCCCCAGAAGCGCAGTTTCCTCAGTGCTCAGGCTTGGTGTGAGCGGGACGGTGGGCATCTGGCCTTCATCCAGAGTGATGAAACCCAGCAATTTCTCCAGAAACACCTGCAGTCGGAGCAGGACTGGTGGATAGGACTAGTGTCTACCTCCATCAACCTCACTCTGGACACGGAAGGTACATGGTGTGACGGCACTAGATTATTGTGAAAGCTTGAATTAATGCTGCCCAGCGATGGTTTAGTTGAAATATTATGGCTTTTCTATTATTTAGCAATAGTAAGACATTTAGGCTAAAATATTTTGACCTAAATGTATGTATTAGACCTACAATTTCCATCTATTTGGATTAGACATCATAAACTAATAAAATGAATTTGATTTGCACATTTAAACAGCTAGGATTTACTATTAAACTGACTGTGTTTTAAACAACCAGGTTTATACAGGTCCTTCTCAAAAAATTTGCATATTGTGATAAAGTTCATTATTTTCCATAATGTAATGATAAACATTAAACTTTCATATATTTTAGATTCATTGCACACCAACTGAAATATTTTAGGTCTTTTATTGTTTTAATACTGATGATTTTGGCATACAGCTCATGAAAACCCAAAATTCCTATCTCAAAAAATTAGCATATTTCATCCGACCAATAAAAGAAGTGTTTTTAATACAAAAAAAGTCAACCTTCAAATAATTATGTTCAGTTATGCACTCAATAATCAATACTTGGTCGGGAATCCTTTTGCAGAAATGACTGCTTCAATGCGGCGTGGCATGGAGGCAATCAGCCTGTGGCACTGCTGAGGTGTTATGGAGGCCCAGGATGCTTCGATAGCGGCCTTAAGCTCATCCAGAGTGTTGGGTCTCGCGTCTCTCAACTTTCTCTTCACAATATCCCACAGATTCTCTATGGGGTTCAGGTCAGGAGAGTTGGCAGGCCAATTGAGCACAGTAATACCATGGTCAGTAAACCATTTACCAGTAGTTTTGGCACTGTGAGCAGGTGCCAGGTCGTGCTGAAAAATGAAATCTTCATCTCCATAAAGCTTTTTCAGCAGATGGAAGCATGAAGTTCTCCAAAATCTCCTGATAGCTAGCTGCATTGACCCTGCCCTTGATAAAACACAGTGGACCAACACCAGCAGCTGACATGGCACCCCAGACCATCACTGACTGTGGGTACTTGACACTGGACTTCAGGCATTTTGGCATTTCCTTCTCCCCAGTCTTCCTCCAGACTCTGGCACCTTGATTTACGAATGATATGCAAAATTTGCTTTCAAATGAGCAAACAGTCCAGTGCTGCTTCTCTGTAGCCCAGGTCAGGCGCTTCTGCCGCTGTTTCTGGTTCAAAAGTGTCTTGACCTGGGGAATGCCGCACCTGTAGCCCATTTCCTGCACACGCCTGTGCACGGTGGCTCTGGATGTTTCTACTCCAGACTCAGTCCACTGCTTCCGCAGGTCCCCCAAGGTCTGGAATCGGTCCTTCTCCACAATCTTCCTCAGGGTCCGGTCACCTCTTCTCGTTGTGCAGCGTGTTTTGCCACACTTTTTCCTTCCCACAGACTTCCCACTGAGGTGCCTTGATACGGCACTCTGGGAACAGCCTATTTGTTCAGAAATTTCTTTCTGTGTCTTACCCTCTTGCTTGAGGGTGTCAATGATGGCCTTCTGGACAGCAGTCAGGTCGGCAGTCTTACCCATGATTGCGGTTTTGAAACAGGCTGGGAGTTTTTAAAAGCCTCAGGAATCTTTTGCAGGTGTTTAGAGTTAATTAGTTGATTCAGATGATTAGGTTAATAGCTCGTTTAGAGACCCTTTTCATGATATGCTAATTTTTTTAGGTAGGAATTTTGGGTTTTCATGAGCTGTATGCCAAAATCATCAGTATTAAAACAATAAAAGACCTGAAATATTTCAGTTGGTGTGCAATGAATCTAAAATATATGAAAGTTTAATTTTTATTATTACATTATGGAAAATAATGAACTTTATCTCAATATGCTAATTTTTTGAGAAGGACCTGTATATTTGTCATTAATAAATCCTTTTTTTTTTTTTTCAATTTCAAACATATTGTTTGCCCATATTTTAACCACGTTTATCCTTTTTAACTGAATAAATTTAATTGTTTTCACAATAAAACGATTTGTGCTGATTCTAAGTAATTTGAATAAATGCATTTTGAGAATATGATTTTATGACTGACATGAAATCAAATAAATGCAAATGTTTTATAATCAATTCCATGACTTTTTTAGTAGAGAAATCATTTGACCTGCATCAACTTCTCTGTCCTCAGATGGCTTGATCTGGTTAGATGGTTCAGATGTGATTTACTCAAACTGGCTCAGTGAGCCGAGGCTGGAAACTGGCTGTGGCCACATCAACACACACTCTGGATCTCACTGGAAGATCACAAGTAACTGTAGTCAGGAATATTACTTCATTTGTGAGTTTGGTGAGTTTTACGCTTTCTTTCTTTTTATATAGTGTTTTTTATATAGATATGTTTAATAATATTTAAAGTATTCTAAAATGTTATATGCTCATTTGTTTTATTCAAACAAAAAAAAAACAAGTATGTAATATGAATAAGCCCAATTAGATTGAGTAACTGTAGTCAGCTGTGGCCACATCAACACACACTCTGGATTTCACCGGAAGATCACAAGTAATAGTATAGGAATATTACTTAATTTGTGAGTTTGGTGAGTTTTAACCTTTTTTTTCTTTTTTTCCCCCTAGTATTTATATATAATTATGCATAACAATATAAGTATTTTAATATATTGGTATGCTCATTCGTTTTCAGTGTTGGGGTAACACATTACAAGTAATGTGAATTATGTAATCAGATTACTTTTTTTCCAATAACAACAGCGGATTACTTTACAACAAAATATGTAAATTTTTCAAATATGTAACACAAGTTACTTTCTCCCATTTATTGACTGACAGCTCTCCTGTCCACGTTGAGAGAAGAGGCGTTGTGTGCGCTGTGTGTGAACATGATTCTTAGTTCTAGACTAAATGTGAGCATTTACTCATCTCACTTTCAGAACAGATTCAGTATTCCTCAAAATGAATAAAAAAAGTGAATTGCAAACTCAGAATATCACGTGAAGCCGCAGTAATAAAACATCTGAAGTAACACAAATATACTTTATGTATTTTATCTCACTTTATTAACCAAAGTCTTTGCTGCAGACCTTTGATGATTCAGCTAGGAATAAGCAAGAATGACTTTAGGTAAACATAACATTTGTGTTTCCTTTTTTTGCTGAAGTAAGAGTGTTGAACTTTATTATCCTTTTGGTGTGAAAGGGCCTTTGCATTTGCCAAAAACAGAACTATTTTTTTTATTATTATTATAAAGCAAACAACCAAGTCCAGCCCAGGCAAGAAAAAGTAATGCAAAAGTAACATAACATAACATTACTTTCCATACAAGTAACTAAGTAACGCAATTAGTTACTTATTTAGGGAGTAACACCATATTGGGTACCACTTTATATTAAGTGGCTTTAAGTACTATGTACTTACATTGAAATTAATAATTTGATACAATGGACTTGTTTTGTATGTACATGTTTTTACATGCATGTAATTACACAGTTGACCCTTCCCTTACACCTTAACCTACCCTTAAACCTACCCATACCACCACACCTGACCCTAACCTTACCCGTATCACACCTCAATAGCAGCAAAAGTGTTTTACAATATACCTGGACACAATAAGTACCTTGTACTTATTTTTTGATGTAAGTACATAGTACTTAGAGCCACTTAAAGGTCCCATATTATGCAAAATTCACTTTTGCATGCTGTTTGGACATAAATGTGTGTTGTTCGCTGTGTGTACACAACCACCCAATAGTGATAAAAATCCACTCACTCCTTTTTTATTAATCCCCATAAATCATCAGCAGTGTCTCCCAACGACCTGTTTTCAGAATGCTGTTTTAGTGACGTCACTAAGTGCAGGCCCCGCCCTCGAGTGTTGACAGACACTGCCGTTCTAACATAGACCCGCCCTGATCGAGTTCACAGCTGCTGCACTGACGAGAATGTCTCCCAGCGTTGTAGGTGTTGTGTGGCTGGATGTATTAATCCACATAGCTCTATTTACTCCCGAAATCTGAGGCAGCCGCTGAAGACGAGGTGGAATTATTTTGTTTTTAAAGAAAATGCTCCCTCAACTCTACAGAAATTCGTTTATGTACTTGCGCACTTCTTATATCTTACTGTTTACTCAGCTTTTACGGTGAGTTTCTGAAGTAAAACTGACGCTTCATCTTTTGTGTTATGTACAATAAACTTTATTAAACTCATCAGTATACGTTTGATCATCATTCGGACCTGGTCCGAAACAGCAGACTTGTAGGCTATTAATAGTGGATACATACAAGCAGATGACAAATACGTTATAACCGTAATTAAACTACTAAACTATACCTGTTCCATCTCTATACAGCACTCTGACTCTGTAGGCATTATTGTCCGACTCCGGGTCGAAATGAACACCGTTACTGAGAGTTTCTGATATTATTATCATCATTCTGTGTAGGGCTACGATGTGTCGTTTTAACATCGATATCGCGATGTGCACATCCACGATATGATGTTTCCTAACAAAGTTCGGGAGGAGCATGTTCAGATAATTAAACACATGTGGAGCACATTCAGGTAATCAAGCCTAATTAGACACGAGTGGAGCACACTCCCAATCAATGAGGTAAGAGATATATATTCAGCAAACTTAACTCAGTTCTTTGACAGTCTAACAGCATCCCTCCACCACCCCATCTCCTCACTTCTTCTCCTAAATACTCTTACAACAAGGGGGGAGCACTCTGGGTTCGGGCAAAAATTTCCGAGCTCGGAGCCCTCCCCCTGGACAGCACGCCAAATACGCATAATCTTTACTCTGTTTAATTGATGTAAATGTGAACTCGTGAAAGTCACATCGCAGGATGTTGCGATGTAAGCCTTAGGGAAAAAACGGCCCGTAACGCTTGCGATTCGCGGATTAATTGCAAAGTTTAACCATAATATAGTGAAAGTTTATCATTTGCATGTGTTTTTAAGTCCTGTTTAAACTTAAAAAGACTGGAACTTGCGCGTTGTT
The DNA here is from genome assembly GCA_026230005.1 of Gila orcuttii. NCBI lineage: Eukaryota > Metazoa > Chordata > Actinopteri > Cypriniformes > Leuciscidae > Gila > Gila orcuttii. The sequence goes on along the minus strand of JAPDVR010000001.1, from coordinate 64,890,154 downwards.
TTCTGTGAGCCGGGCAGACACAAAGATCAGTGGTCTTTCTCTTATTTCTGAGCTTGAACAAACATGAGAATTAAAAATAAAGTCAGATTGCCCTTCCTGCATTGAACATTTTTTGGCGGCCGCCAAAGCGTATTTATGTCCCGCCAAAGCCTTATTTGACCGGTGAGTGATAGATGACTGACTGCTGCGCTTGTTAACTGAGAGAACGAGCAGAGAGAGAGAGAGAGAGAGAGAGAGAGAGAGAGAGAGACCCGGTCGCGCGCGCGCACTCTCACCGTTTTCAAACTGTCTTGCTCTCTCTCCCTCCCTCACGCATATCAATGAATTGAGTTGACTGAATATCTTTGAGAATACACAATGGTAAAAGGTCGGAAGAACGAAGTTTCACGTGAAGCATTCGGATATATTTTTTTCCTGAACTACTGGTTGTGAATTGTGCTAAAAAATATATTCTCTGAAAAGCGTTCGACACATTCAGATAAACCACACTTTCAATAAACAAAACAAACAAAAAATCTATCCAGTGATGAAATGTTTTCTGTGTTGAGACCAATCTTGTGCGATGTCCTAAACTGCCGGGATAATCACACAACGTGTGCCGTGGTCCGTTAATTACACCTCCAATTCGCGAACTAATGACTCCTTTGAACCGATTCACTTTAATGAATGTTTAAAACAACTGACCTGTCCAACACTGAACTCACGAGACATAACAAATCGATAACACTTTACAATAAGGTTCCATTTATTAAACTCTAGTTAACTACATTAGTTAACTATAATAGTTGCTATGCAGATTTACTCCATTACAAAATCACCCCAGTCATTCAGATGATTCATTCTTTCCAAAGAGAGCTAATAAAGTCATCTGGTGAAATAGTTTTCATATCGCGATATATATCGCAGAAAAATAAAATATCGCAATGTGATTTTTTCCCAATATCGTGCAGCCCAAATTCTGTGAGATGAAATTGTCCTGAGACTGAGCGCGAGCTCTTTAAGCTCCGCCCCCTGTGTCGTGCTCATTTGCATTTAAAGGACACACACTAAAACGGCGCGTTTTTCTGAGCACCAAAAAATGACAATTTAAATATGCTGTGAAAAATGATCTGTTGGGTATTTTGAGCTAAAACTTCACATACACACTCTGGGGACATCAGAGACTTATTTTACATCTTGTGAAAAGGGGCATAATAGGGGACCTTTAATATAAAGTGGGACCAACTTGGTAAAACTTTACAATAAGGTTCATTAGTTAACGTTAGTTATTAACTAACATGAACTAACCATGAGCAATACATTTGTTACAGTATTTTTTAATCTTTGTTAATGTTAGTTAATAAAAATACAGCTGTTCATTGTTTGTTCGTGTTAGTTCACAGTGCATTAACTAATGTTAACAAATACCTTTTATTTTAATAACGCATTAGTAAATAACGTATTCTAGGGACCTGAGATGCAAATTAGCTCTTGCTATACTCTTTATGTACAATACATATTTTCCAGCTTTGACTGGGATCATGTTTTTTTTGTACTGTCCCTATATAAATAAACTGAAATAAAAAAAAATAAAAAAAAAAATTTGAAATTAACATTAACTAAGATTAATAAATACTGAAGAAGTATTGTTAATTCGTAGTTCATGTTATCTAAGGTAGTTAACTAATGTTAACTATTGAACCTTATTTTAAAGTTTTACCAGTAACTTTCCCAACACACAAATAAAAAAAAAAGACAAGTACCGGTATGTATAAATGTATGAATAAGCCTACTTATATTGAGTAAATGTTGTCAGAGATTCTATTTAATTTGAGTTTAGTGTGTTTTACGCTTTTCTTCTTTTTTAATATAGTATTTATAATTAAGCATAAAAAATAATGGACGTTTTTGAATTAGTATGCTCATTAGTTCTGTAAAGTGAGTATTATGAATAAGCCCAATTATATTGAGTCACACCAATAAAATAAATTCATTATTTACAGTGTGGCAAACAACAGAAAACAATGTTACTCCAAAGACATTTTGAGATATGCAAGGTATCTTAATTGTATGCCCGAGGAAAAAAAAAACTTTCATTTGAACATTATAAAGGCATTTTTACTAGAAACATGATGTAGTTTTAACAATGTTTCTGTAGAACTGGGACGCTCTCTGTCGTGTATGGACAGCACTATCCTGCAGTGTGGCTCAGATCAGGTGATCGAGGTTGATGAGAGTTTCTACGGCAGAAAGACGCCACATTACTGCAGGAACAACATGTCAAGCTCTCGCACAACTTCACCACAGCAGTGCAGCTGGATCGATGTGCGGGATTTAGTCGCAGGTACTGGACGACACTGGCAATAAAGTTCCAAAACAAACCAAAAACCTAGGTGTTATTAAGTATTTTGGCATTTGGAAAAAAAATCCACTATGAAAATACATAAATATGGCGCAATAATTCAGTGCCATGGTATCAAAGCACCTGATGCACTGTATGAAACTACATTGCAGGTGTTTAAACATAGGTAATCCGAGAGCATCCTTTTATTTCTAAACCTTTAATGAGTCTTAGTGTCTCCACCTGTCAAGGACAAAAAGTGCTTTTGTGTGCATGGTGCTTGTGAATTGATGCTCTTTTTCTGACTTCTTTCTTTTAATTCGAATGCAGAGCAAACAATATGAAATCTAAAAGGCAAACAGAGCTTCAATGAGCTTTCTTTTACCTGAATATGTAGGGTTTAGGTTTAATATTACATCATAACACATGTAAAGCTGGAAAACAAAGCGAACTTGGAAAAAAAGACCAATGTATTGATAGTTCAATAGGAACTAATGGACCTGAAAAAGTCTCATAAAGCGAACTTGGAAAAAAAGAACAATTTATTGATAGTTCAATAGGAACTAATGGACCTGAAAAAGTCTCATAATCAGGCTAAAGAATTGTGAGCATATTCATTTGTGAACATAAATATTTACAGAGGATTCAGGCAATCTCTTTGTGAAGATGATTCTTCTGTTTCAATAGTACTTTACTGTTGTTGTCAAAGTGCTCAGTGTTTAAAAAGCATTGAGAATTTCTGCATCTATTCTTTTACTACATCTCAGTAATGCTGTTTTGACTGGCTACAGTGATGAATATTAATGATGAGGTTTGTTGTTGCCTTCCAAGAGCTGTGTAACGGACAGCAGGTTTGCACGGCTGTGGCAGATGTTTCATCTTCCGGAGAGCCGTGTCCTGACCTGGGAAGTTACCTGTCTGTGGAGTACCACTGCAAAGGCCGTGAGAGCTTTTACATTGTCTAATGTACAGTATCAACCTTATTTTTTCAGTAAAAAATAGTAGTGCAGTAAACGGTAAAACTATTTGCGCTACAAAGCCAGCATATTTTAATGGAAGTCCAAAAATCATGCTTTTGTGAATCATAATTATGATATTATGGCTATGCCGTAAACAGTAAATCTATTTGCGCTACAAACAAGTGCGTTTTTACAAACATGTGCCCATTTCTGCCACATGAGAAAAAAAATTGTGCTTTGGCAAAACATAATTTTGACATACTAAGTCAAGTTACACTTTATTTGGTAACACTTTATTTTACAGTGTCCTTGTTACGTATGTTACATGTAATTAACATAGTAATAACAGTAAATTATGCCTAATTACATGCAATTAACCCTCAACCAAATCCTAATCCTACCCTAACCCTATAGTAAGTACCAGGGATGGAAATTAACTTTTTTGTCCACCGGCCACTGTGGCTGGTGGATTTCAAAATCTACCAGCCACTCAATGTTTTTACTAGCCACTTTCTTGTTTTTAACCGACAATGTGTAACTGCATGTGAAAAATAATACTACAAGATCTACAATAATTAAGCAGTTTAATTAATCTCAAGTCTCATGAAATACTGAAATTTTCTCTTTCTCTCTTATACCATGAACCATGGGCGTAGATTACGCGGGGGAAATTCGTCCCCCCCACTTTTTCATAGGGCAAATGTGTCTATGACAAGCTGAGGTTTCCGCGGGTGTGTATAGCCTGCCCTACATCGAGATTTAAAATCCAAAGAGTCAAGGATAGTCTATCTACATACGTGACTTTCACCCGCGCAGAATCCATCAGTTTCATAGAGTTCAAAACGGCAAAAAAAACTCTTTTTTCACGAAAAAGTCAAGCACTGTAAGTAAGTTTTCATGTGGTATCTGAATTGTGTTGCACAATGATGAATAACTCTGCCTATTTCTCTTGTTGAATAATTAACAAGGTTTGTTGTAAATTGAAAATATTCACTATACCCACACAAACGTGCACTATTTTCAATCTTTTTTTATTCGTAATGTCTTTTATTTTCACAGATATGTTATCAAAGCCCTTACTAGAAAGTTTGAAGTAGGCCTATTTTTAAAAGCTTGACGTTTGAAGGTTTTCAATTGGAAAGTTTTAGTTTAGTAAGACAGACTTTAGGCTATTAAGGAAATGTTATTTTTCCAAAAGAAGAACTTTTATTTTAAGTAAATGTTATTTTTAAATCAGCCTACTTCAGTGTGATATTTAACCATATTATCATGCTTAACAGTAACACTGATAATTTGAATAATTGTAATGCGATGATCAGATATCTAAATCAGAGAATATCATATGTTTGGGCGGTTGACGGGTGGATTATTTATTTTTAACAGTGGATTCGGGGGACTCAAAGTGCACCAGATTAATGAATTTATCTTTAAAATGTACAAAATTTTCTTCCGGGGGGGGGGGGGGGGGGGGGCATGCCCCCAGACCCCCCTAGAAGTAACGAGATCCACCTACAAAAATACTGTGGGAAACACAGTAGGCTATATGATGGTCTACGAAAAATAAAAATGTTATTATCTAATTAAAATACATGATCAGGATTTTACCACTCCCTCCGCCTCGTTTTAAGCCAGGAAAAAACCCGCGTGTGAAATATAAAGTACTGAACATCTACATTTCATTCTTTCTGTTTTATTGCTTTAAAAATAAATAGCATATTAAGCCAATTAACTTGTCAATAAGAGTCTGAAAAAAAAATGGTATTACACTTGACATTCTGTCCCCCTCACTTTTGAAATGATGGCTACGCCCCTGCCATGAACTGATATACATTTCATTAAATGAGTAGGGCAGATTAAACAAAAAACTGAACCGATGCTGAAACGCACTCTATGCTGGAGGTTCTCTCTGCGAGAGTATGCCTGTTCTGTCATATTTACATCATGCACTCGCGGCTAGCTCTCCTTTGGGACGGCAATAACCGCCTCTCGCGCTCAAGCCTCAACGGAAGAAGCGTGCGGGTAGATGTTCACACGGCTAGCTCTTTACGACGCATCCCTTTGGATGGCACACTGCCACGGTCTCGCGCTCCCACGCTCCCTTCTTCCCTCGTCGAGTCTCGACGGAAGAAGCGCGCGTGTGTTGAAGGTGTGCCTCCTCTGAAAAGTGTCTGCCGTCCGGGTGAAACAGTATGCTATTTTTATTTACCCGCCAGGGTGGCCGGTAGGTGAAGCGAGTTTACCCGCCACAACACAAAATCACCCCCATTTGGCTGGTGGCGGGTGCTAATTTCCATCCCTGGTAAGTACATGTAGTTAATTAATATTACACTGTACTTAAATATTTAATTACACTGTAACAATGACACCTTAACATTTTAAGGTGATGTAGTTACATTGTACTTACTCAAATAAGTACTGAGTAATATTAATCAACTACATGTACTTACTATAGAGTTACGGTTAGGGTTTGATTTAGGGTTAGTTACTTGTAATTATGCATAATTTACTGTTATTACTATAGTAATAAACATGTAGTAGCATGTAACTATCCCCTTAAAATAAGGTGCTACCCTAAGTTATAATTAGGACATAAAAAGTCATATTATGAGATAGAAGGTCGTAATTTTATGAAAAAATATGAGACGGGAGAAAAAATGCCGTTGCGTTTTCTCGCAAAAAAACTTTCTCGGGGGAACGCAAAAGCATTGACATAATTTTTCCTCCCATCTCATATTTTTTTCATACCATATCCTTATAGGCTCTGTATAATTTGGCCTTCTGTCTCATATATTAGAATGACATAATTAAGAGTTTTTGACTTAGTATGTCATCATTTCTTTTTTAATGTCATAATTTAGTATGAAACTAATAACTTAGTATGTTATAATTATGACTTTGTTGTTTTAATTATGTTACATTTTACATTTACCAAAGCATGATTTTTTTCCATACGTGACGAATTTTCCATATTGTTTATTATAAGCCAACGATAATAAATTAAAATAATATGATAAATACTGGTTTGCATTTTCAAGAAGAATAGTGGACTGTTTTTAAACACTTTCAATTTACAAATGGCTGCATATTAAAAATAAGGTGGATAGAGGAACATACTTAATGATACTGCTATTGTTCCTTCACACTATTAATATATTACAGACATTGAAGTTTTAGAAGCAAACCTGTTTACATTTGTCCAAATAAATAACCTATAGGTGAAGACCTGTGTGTTTAGGATGAAAAAATTGATTAATGACTGTTTCACCAAATAATGTATATTTTCCGTAATGCAGAAGCCTCTGGTGTTATTGTGAAAAGATCTGCAGATGATGGTGGAGAAGATTCTTATGTTAAGGTGATCAAATTGATTTTTCAAATTTGAACTGTCCTGTGTACTTTTTGTACTTTTATTTATTCACTTTAAACACATTTTTCACAAAGGGTCTTTAAACAGCTTGTCAAGGTTTATTTTGTCATGATGACACCTTTCCTCTAAGAAGATATGATTTTAGTAAATTTTATGGACTATAAAATGGTTATTATGGTTATTAAAAATTATTAACCAGCAATTGGAGAACCTTTTTTTCCTAGTTACAATATTTAATTACTGAAAATCCTAAACAGGCTTCTGTCTTAAAATTTATGTAATAGTTCTCATTACTTTATTTATACATTTTTACTTTAGTCCTTTAGTCATTTTCAATGTGGAAACGGATGAATTTATTATTAAAAAAATGATTCCGAAATGCCGCTTTCCTAAACCTTTATTAAGTATCAAAGTACTCTGAGACAGGTCACTCTCAAAAGGGCTAAAAGGGAGGAATCAGATGAGAATCGGATTTGTTATCCTGAGGGAAATAATCCAGCCACTTTGACAATCAGGTAAGACACATTTTTGGGACATTTATTTTCCATTACCTTAAACTCTGGGGAAAAAAGGGTTACACTTTATCTTGTTAGTCCACTTTAGACATTCTACTAACTACAAGTAACTTTGCAACTACATTTCAGTCATTACATTATTAGTAGACTGTCTCTTTAATATCTGCTAACACTTTATTTTGATGATCCTCCAACAGACATTCAACTGACTTTAAGTAACTTTGCAAATACACTTAAACTTATTCTACTAACCCAAACCTTTAATACCCTAATGAGAGTTAGTTGGCATGTAGTTGCAAAGTTACATAGTATAATGTCTAAACTGGACCATAAAAATAAAATAAAACCAAAAAAATATGTATTTACTTGCTGAGGTTTTTATCATTTTTTTTTATGGAGTTTATGAAGAAAGTGGATATGTATTTGTATTTTCTCCCAGCTGCTCAAACTGTGATGTAAATGATAACCATGAGAAAATCCAATTGAACCTAGAAAACCCTGACTGTGACAAAACTATCTGGTATGTGGAAACAGGCAGTAAATTGAAGAAAAAGGATGTAAGTACAGTCTTTTTCAAATGTATGTATTGATGTTATTTTCAATATTATTATATATACTAAATCAAATTTCTATAGCTTTTTAACTTTTGCAATGATATGCAGATGCTTCTCTAATTTTTAACTGGCTTTTTCACATATACATTGTTCTGTTTCTAGAGAGACCGTTTTAAGAAAGACTGCTTAAATAATGACAAAAAGGTGCTGAAACAAGTAAAAGATGGTAACAATTTGGATGTTAGAGCTAAAGCGATTAGATCTTTCAAGAAGGACATCCTCGTAGTGGTGACTTGTGCGTTGATTTCACAAGTTTTGACTACAGAATCAATTGATTACATCTATGTACAAAGGGCATCTAATAACTATTTCTGTATGATTTAGGCCAAAAAGATGGAGCAACTTCTTATGGGGAGTTCACCATAAAATATTCCTTAATAGAGATAGACAAGAATCAGCTCAAGGAAGACGTCAAAAAACAATTGACTGAAACTAGAGCAGACGACACAGAAGAGGTAAAAATGATGAAAGAAATATAATTAACAAGACTAAAAGGAATAGTTCACTTCAAAACGATAATTCTGTCATCATTTAGTCACCGTCAAGTTGTTTCAAACCTGTATGAATTACTTTCTTCTGCTAAACACAAAAGAAGATATTTTGAAGAATGTACCCCCATTGACTTCCATTGTATTTTTTTTCCTACTATGGAAGTCAATGGGGTCCATCAACTAACTGGTGACCGACATTCTTCAAAATATCTTCTTTGGTGTTCAACAGAAGAAAGTAATTCATACAGGTTTGAAACAACTTGAGGGTGAGTAAATGATGAAAGAATTTTCATCTTGAAGTGAACTATTCCTTTCATTTGTAGACCTACGTAGCAATGAAAAGGGTGTTTTTGTGGTTTCCCTCACCAATATATATTCCAAACTATCCATGTCCCACTTGCAGGTCAAAGAGGAACTTCTTTCAGATATAGGTTCAATTTTAGAAGACTCTGAGCCACTCCAGGAACCCACCGATTTGCAGTTCTATGCTGATGCTTTGAAAAGCATCATTGAAGATGAGGGCAAAGTGAATGTTGACACTCAGGTAGCACTGTGACCAAACACATAATTAGACATGTGATCAGATGTTACTTATAATGGCTGATGATGAGGCACTTTTCTTTCACAGGAGCTTGCTGGTTCCATACTAAATGTTCTCAGTGAATCCCTCACATCCATCGATCTGACTCCAGATAATATCATTGCACTAACTGATACAGCCAATCTCCTCGTTGAGTCCTCTAGTCACATTCTCGGTGCCTTCAATAAGGACAAAGAGGTAAAAAATAAATATTTTGGATTTTAATATTTAATCTAAATGTAAGGTTTGATCCAAAAAATATAATTTGAGAGATAAATAAAAAATGTGGCTGTAACAAATTAGATTTTTTTTTTTAAGTTGATGCAAAATATAATTTTGTTCAGTCCATGTTAAACTGCATGACACATAAGCTTTTTTTGTTGCTGAGCCAAGATTATCTATCAGTTTGCAGCAGTTAATGACTAGGTTTGACTACCTGCTATCATGTTCTCAAACAGTTAACTAAGTGAAGAAATCTACTGATGTATTCTCATTGCCTTTCAGTCTGACATCTATGGTTATTTGGTCAATGCAGTGGACAATGTGCAGACATTCCTGCTAAAAAATAAATTACCTGATCTGGAGCCCAACATCATCAGCACTGCTAATGTCAATATTTACGTCAACAGGTAGGACAGAGTTTAATTAATCACCGTGATCAGTGGAAATAAAACTGAACATTGAAAACATTTTGTGTAAGTTTCGATTTTTTTTTCTGGTTAGGTTATCTTCATCTAACCTCCAGAAAGAGCCTTTCAGTGTCCAGAACAGTCTAGCCAGCTTCAAGCTTCCAAATCTGGGCTCTGATGTAATACTGCCTGTAGATGAGCCAGTGGATGTGAAAGTGAGTGTTTTTCATTCACCACAAGCCGTAAAACATCAATACAAGACTAAACGAGATCATTTATTTGGCCTGCTCCATAGCCCTCCTGTCTTTCATATGATTATTTATTCAAGTTTGTTGAGGAAACATCAGCAAGTTTAAGATTTCTGAGTTCATTTCCATTTCATTTTCCATTAAAAAGTTATTAGTAAAAAGTGCAACTAAATATGTCACTATTGCTGATGTACAGCAGACAATTTTAATTTGTTTATTCAAAAACATTTAGTCAGGAATGATTCAAATTTGCAACCTTTTGAAAGGAAATATTCATCTGAGCCACATTGCTTTATTTTCAGGATTTCAGTTGAAATCCTAGAATTGCACCAGTTTTGACCCTTTCTACAATAACAATGATATAATATAGGTCTAGGGTGCATTTTATAATATGCTGTACTACAGTTACTTTACACATACAATACAGTACACATACCTGTTCTCGTTTCACAGATGACACATTTTAACATCGATCCATGGATTGAAGGTCAGCCCATTCATAGTATTGTGGCTGGTTTGTCCCTTTCCAATACAGACGGCTCTGGCATTCCAGTGGCAAACCTCACTGAGGAGATTGAGGTAAAAACCTTTTAAAAAAAGCTTTTAACCCCGTGTAAAGAAACATTTCAAGCGTGGTTAGCACCTTTTTTTAACCTGGGGTTATGAAACTGTTGTTGTGATGTTAACTCGCATTGTGGTGCCAAACAGTGTGAAACAATGCCATATTATGCAGCATTCCAGACAACTTTAGATTTTTCCATGTCCTACTCGAAAATAAAATCTGGAATGTTGCTCAAAGTCATATTTCTGACCTGTGAACCCTGGGCAGATCAATAAACCCCGACCTCAGCGAGACCTGATCTGATGTCAATTGCTACCTATCCTGCCAACACTATATTTGCATTGTTTTAAGGGTAGGGCAGGTATGGACGTTAAAGGGATGGTTGATTATGATTTCACTTTTCTAACTTTAGTTAGTGTGTAATGTTGCTGTTTGAGCATAAACATCTGCAAAGTTACAATGCTCAAAGTTCAAAGCAAAGGGAGATATTTTCTTTTAGAAAATTCATCAACTAACCATTCAGAAATGTCCTGTTGCATTCTACATGTTGTCACTTCTTGTCTGTCTTGTCTTGTCATGTCTTGTCACTTCAATGGTGTCTCCATCATTGTCTGACTCCGGGTTGAACATAAATAGCTAAACATTTTTGAAATGTTCAGTGCGTGTCTGTGTGAGGTAAAAGGACACAAACTGTTAAAGCTCCGCCCTCTGTGCCGGGAGCAGCAGCTCATTTGCATTAAAAGGGACAGACACAAAAACTGTGTTTTTGCTCACTCTCAAAAGTTGAAAATTTTAACATGCTATATAAAAATATCTGGCAACCCGCGTGAGCGTGGAGTCTGAAGAGGAGGGGGCGGGGAAACAACTCTCTCTAATATTCTGAATTTGGAATGCAGTAAACATTAAGGGCCAGATTTACTAACAGCTTGTTCTAGCGAAAACTCTATTTTGGCGTTAAAAACTACTGTCAGGATTTACTAAAGACACGCAGTGAAAAATTAGCGCTGAAAAGGTGTGGACAGGGTTATTTTTGCGGCTAACCTTATTGCATATGCATTATATTATATATTATATATATTATACATACACAAAATTTATAGGAGGAGAGTATTTAAATGAATCATGCAAGGTGATTTACTAAGGTTTGTGCTAGTCAATTTACTGGTATTTGCGCCATTATTTAACGCCCCAAAAAGCATGTCTGTGTTTTTTTATTTGCATGTCGTCAGTAGATCAACCGCAGAACTTTCCACTCTCACTGTCACTTTTTTGGTTTTGCGCTCTCACACTAATTTGCCCAATTTAATAAATTTGGTCCCTTAAAGGGTAGTTCACCCAAAAATGAAAATTCTGTCAGTATTTACTCACCCTCATGTTGTTCCAACCCTGTAAGACCTTCGTTCATCTTCGGAACACGAATTAAGATATTTTTGATGAAATCTGAGAGCTGGATCACTCCTCCATAGGCTTCTTCAGGGATTGAACTTGCAGGCCCCGAAAAGTTATTAAAGACATCGTTAAAATAGTCCAAGTGACTACAGTGGCTCAATCTTAATCAGAATCAGAATCAGAAAGAGCTTTATTGCCAAGTGTGCTTGCACACACAAGGAATTTGTTTTGGTACTGAGGCTTCCAGTGGACATATACAAATACAACAAGAAACATAATACTACAAATTATAAGAATAAAAAATAAAAATATAAATATCTGAGAATAAAAGTATCACAGTTGGGTTTAGTCGGAATAGACATTTTCAGATTTACAGATTATGAACATATTTACAGTGTTTTGAATATTATAAATAAATAAATCTACATATAAGTATCACCTGAGTTGTTGGATATTGCACTAAACAGTGGGAGTATTGCACTTAAGGCATATGCCTTGGGAGGTGTGTTAACTGTTCAGGAGGGAAATGGCCTGTGGGAAGAAACTGTTCCTGTGCCGAGATGTTCTTGTGGCCAGTGATCTGAGTCGCCGTCTTGACGGTAACAGTTCAGACAGGTGGTGTCCAGGGTGGGTGGAGTCTGTGATGATTTTACCTGCTCTCTTCCTCACTCTGGAAGAGTACAGGTCCTGGAGGTTTGGCAGGGGGGCACAAATGATCCTCTCCGCAGTCCGGACTGTCCGTTGTAGTCTCCTGATGTCTGATTTGGTAGCTGAACCAAACCAGACAGTGATGGAAGTGCATAAGACAGACTCAATGACGGCTGAGTAGAACTGAATCAGCAGCTCCTGTGGCAAGTTGAACTTCCTCAGCTGGGGAAGGAAGTACAGTCTCTGCTGGGCCTTTTTCACAATGGAGTCAATGTGATTGTCCCACTTCAGGTCCTGAGAGATGGAAGTGCCCAGGAACCTGAATGACTCCACTGCTTCCACAGTGCTGTTCATGATGGTGAGTGGGGGAGTGCTGGGCTGTTCCTCCTGAAGTCCACGATCATCTCCAGTGTTTTGAGCGTGTTCAGCTCAAGGTTGTTATAACTGCACCAGACAGCCAGCTGTTCAACCTCCAGTCTGTAAGCAGACTCGTCACCGTTTCGGATGAGACCGATGACAGTGGTGTCTTCGGCAAATTTCAGGAGCTTGACAGTGGGGTCTTTAGAAGTGCAGTCATTAGTGTACAGGGAGAAGAGCAGTGGGGAGAGAACGCACCCTTGGGGGGCGCCAGTAGTGGTGAGAGTCCTGGATGTGAGTTTCCCCAGTCTCACTCGCTGCTGCTGGTCCGTCAGGAAGCTGGTGATCCACTGACAGATCGAGGATGGTATGGAGAGCTGGGTCAGTTTGGCTGTGAGAAGACCAGGCATGATGGTATTGAAGGCCGAACTGAAGTCCACAAAGAGGATCCTTGCATAAGTCCCTGGTTCGTCGAGATGTTGCAGGATATAATGCAGTCCCATGTTGACTGCATCATCCACAGACCTGTTTGCTCTGTAAGCAAACTGAAAGGGATCCAGCAGGGGTCCAGTGATGTCCTTCAGGTGGGCCAACACCAGTTTTTCAAACGACTTCATGACCACAGACGTGAGAGCGACAGGTCTGTAGTCATTAAGTCCAGTGATTTTGGGTTTTTTGGGGACAGGAATGATAGTGGAGCGTTTGAAGCAGCAGGGAACTTCACACTGCTCCAATGATCTATTGAAGATCTGCGTGAAGACCCGGGCCAGTTGTTCAGCGCAGGCTTTTAAACAAGCAGATGAGATGCCGTCTGGGCCTGAGGCTTTCCTAGTCTTCTGTTTTTTGAAGACTCGGCTCACGTCCTCCACACAGACCTTAAGCTCAGGTAGGATGGCAGGAGGGGGGAGTAATGGGAGTGCAGGAGGTGATGGTGAATGTGTGAAGTGCAGGACAGAGCCGGTGTGTGGTGTGAATGAGTGCTTTTCAAACCTGCAATAAAATGAGTTTAAATCATCAGCCAGGTGTTGATTGTCCACAGATCGGGGGGATGGTGACTTGTAGTTGGTGATGTTCCTCAGGCCATTCCAGACTGATGATGGGTCGTTGGATGAAAACTGTTTTTTCAGTTTTTCAGAGTAGCTTCTTTTAGCAACTCTGATCTCCTTTGTCAGTCTGTTTCTGGCCTGGTTATACAAGATTTTATCCCCACTTCTGTAGGCATCCTCTTTGGCATGACGAAGGTGTTTGAGTTTCCAAGTAAACCATGGTTTATCATTAGTAAATTATAAGAATGTCCTGGTAGGAATGCATGTATCCTCACAGAAACTTATATATGATGTTACAGTATCTGTGAGCTCATCCAGGTCGTTGGTAGCAGCTTCAAAAACAGTCCAATCAGTGCAATCAAAGCAGGCCTGTAGATTCTGGTCTGCTTCATTAGTCCATCTTTTTAGAGTCCTTATTACAGGTTTAGCTGATTTCAGTTTCTGCCTGTAGGTTGGTATGAGATGAACCAAACAGTGATCAGAGAGCCCTAAAGCTGCCCGTGAGACGGAGTGATACGCATCTTTTATTGTGGTGTAACAGTGGTCCAGTATATTACTGTCTCTGGTGGGACATGTAACGTGCTGTCTGTATTTTGGTAGTTCACGGGAAAGATTTGCTTTGTTAAAATCCCCAAGAATGATTAAAAGAGAGTCAGGATACCTTTGTTCTGTTTCAGCTATTTGTTCAGCCAGCTGTTGTAGCGCCGCGCTCACACACGCGTCTGGAGGGATGTATACATTCAGGAGAATGAAAGAGGAAAACTCCCGAGGCGAGTAGAAAGGTTTACAGTTTATGAAATGTGCCTCTAAATTAGGAGAGCACATCTTCCTCAGTGTTGTTACATCTGAACACCAACTTTCGTTAATTTAGAAACACAATCCACCACCTCTTGTTTTCCCCGTTAGCTCCGCGATGCGATCCGCTCGGAACAGCTGGAAGCCCGGCAGATGTATTGCGTTGTCCGGTATGGCTTCACTCAGCCAGGTTTCAGTCAAGCACAGAGCAGCAGAGTTTAAAAAATCCTTGTTAGTGCGGGTGAGGAGAAGAAGTTCGTCCGTTTTGTTAGGAAGGGATCGGAGATTCGCGAGATGAATACTGGGGAGTGCAGTGCGCCGGCTCGCTTCCCGCGTTTGCGTCTGACCGCGCGTTTGAACAACAACGCTGCCCCTCCGACGAGAATGTCCTGCAAGACGTCCGAATAATCAAAAAACTGTAGAAAAGTTATCTGGTGAGTGTTTCCTAATGTCCAGTAGTTCGTCTTTGGTGAAACTGATAGGAAAAGAATGACTAAACGCAGAACAAACAAACAAAAACAACACAATAGCTGGAGAGCAACACACAGAGGCAGCCATCCGCGGGGCCATCTTGGATCATTAAGTTTATCAAACGACGAGAACACTTTTTGTGCGGCGTCGAGTCAGTTCACTAGTATAATAGCGTACGCTTCTGTTGTTGTACATCACACGCATCACCCACATGACCAGCGTCGGCCAATAGTGAGCCTACGTGTGACGTAGCTCTACGCAATCACACTACGTTAACTGACTAGAGGCCCACAGAGAAGGAAATGAATAGTTGAAATAAAGTCGTTATTTCTGTTTGTTTTTGCGCACAAAAAGTATTCTCGTCGCTTGATAAACTTAAGATTGAGCCACTGTAGTCACTTGGACTATTTTAGCGATGTCTTTAATAACTTTTCAAAGCCGGCAAGTTCAATCCCTGAAGAAGCCTATGGACTAGTATGGAGGAGTGATCCAGCTCTCAGATTTCATCAAAAATATCTTAATTCGTGTTCCGAAGATGAACGAAGGTCTTACTGGGTTGGAACAACATGAGGGTGAGTAAATACTGACAGAATTTTAATTTTTGGGTGAACTATCCCTTTAAACCGCTAACTGTCAATATTACATACCGCACCTTTAAACCAGGGGTTAGAAAAGGACAGTATACCCCTGAATACCCAGGAGTAATCGATAACCCTGGGCAAATTATGATCAGCGTGAAGCAAGATAGCCAGGATTCTGTTTACCCAAGGTTTAGAACAACCCGATATGAAAAATCCCTTTTAAATTTCATTCAAAAGCTGCTTTGAGTGGGCATGCTTTTGGACAGGGGAAAGAATTTTAACATCATTACTTCAACATTACACTTATCAAAGTTTATGTCATCAGAATGTGTAAACAGTCAAGAGATTTTACTGGTGAAAACTGAAAAAATGTACCCTTCGGTCAATCTCCAGATCTTTTTACCAAGGCTGGACACAGCAGTGAACAGCTCAGTTCTAGATCTGAGAAACTTCAGCACTTCGATGATCACTGTAACCACACCCAACATTTCTCTGGTCTTAAAGTTACGTCCCTCTCAAGAGTTAACACTAATGGTACTGCTGGGTTATCAGAACTATCCTACTGAGGAAAACCATGTGGCCAAAATTACACTTCCTCAACAAGGAAATTCACAAGGTGAGTCATTTGCTGGAAACAACACAATAGTTTGTTAACAATGGGAGCTGCAACAAACACTTATTAGTACTTTTTGTAATCTTTTCATACAGACCAAAGGTACACATGGGTACTGGGCCCCAGTGACATGACAATAGACGTGGGCAATTACTTCCTCCTGATACGACCTGTTGTTCCTCCGGGCGTAAAGTCTGTTGATGCATCAGTAACAATTACATCCATTACTGCTCAGTGCATTTTCTGGGAAGAAACCAGATCCAACTGGAGTGACTATGGCTGTAGGGTGAGTGGTGACTTTTTCTTTTTGTGTGTCAAAGGTGGAAACCATAAATGTAAACGTTCCTGACCTCTGACCTAATATTAAGGCCCTGTTTACTCCTGGTATAAGGATGTGTTTTGGTCGATCGGATCACAAGTGGACGACGGTAAATACAGGTGTAAACGGGGTCTAAAATGTTTTGAGCTAGCCAGACGGGATTTAAACTTTTGTCGTCTGGAGACCCAAGTTTGGTTTGAAGATGAAAAACGTACCAAGCACATTACTCTCACCATTCCTGATTTCGAACACACACTCACAGCATTCGGCATGATCTTGCGGCTGTCAGAGCCGAAACGAAAGCTGATGCTCTCTGTGTGTTTTTCCCATCGATTCTGTGCACGTTCATATGTCAATTACGCAAGCTTATTTCATCCATTAGATCGAAAGATCTGAAAAAGCCCATACATTTACCAGCCCGTAGACCCTTCCCTCAAAGAAATCAGGACAGAAGTGGTTGAAAGTGGACACGAGAGACTGATTAAAACACCAGGTGTAAACGGGAATGTTACTCCCTCCTCTACTTGTGATCCGATCGACCAAAACGCATCCTAATACCAGATGTTAACAGGGCCTAAGTGAAGTTCAAATAAACAATGAATCAATGAAATGTAAATGACGTTTGCTATCAGTCAATTTGCATCAGTCTATCAGTTAAAGACTAACAAGGCCTTAGCTATCAATAGTTTAGTTGTGAGATAACACTCTTCTTTATTCTTTAGGTTGGCCCTAAAACGACTGCAGAAGTTACTCAGTGCCTGTGTACCCATTTAACCTTTTTTGGGAACAGTTTCTTTGTCATGCCCAATACGGTAGATCCATCCAAGTCTGCTGAGCTTTTCTCCAACTTTGCGAATAACCCAGTGGTGGTGTGCTTTATCGGGTCTATCTTCTTAGCTTACATCCTGACCGCGGCATGGGCGCGCAGGAAGGACCTGCAGGACAAAGCCAAGGTCTGTCTAACTTTACTGCATCTATAGTCTCTAGACCCTGGCCAAGCCAACCATGAATTCTTTGTTTTAAAGTCTATTTACTTTCTTAACCCTTTGAAATCTTATTTGATAGTCATACTTTTTTTTTTTTATTGAACAGTTTATTGAACCTTTAAAAAAAATCTAAAATAACAACAAAAAATACATATGTTTTATTTTTTTGTATCATATTTGATACAGGCTTTTATGCTTCACATGGAGCTCATTCTCAAATGGGAAAAATAACACCTTAGTTTTATTCAGAGGCAATAAAATATGCAATTTTGGGGAATGGCTGATATTTATATGGCTTGAAATATAGATCAGGTAATTATAACAGTATAGCTACTGTTATTAAGTAAGTAATACTGTATATAACTTACATAAAAATGCATATACATATTAGTTATCATTCTATATCTCCCAATTATATGATATTTAAATGCATAGTTTTATGTAGTTTTTACTGTGGGGGGCAAAACATATAATGCAATTCAATACAATGATAATTTAGAGATGAACAAATAAACATTCCTCAAAAGCCTGATGGCTCATATTTGATACTCACATTTTAACATGATTCTTCTAAAAAATGATGTGATGATCTAATAAGATATATTCTTTGAAGGTGAAGATTACTGTGCTAGAGGACAATGATCCCTTCGCTGAGTACCGATACTTGCTGAAGATCAGCACTGGACATCGCATGGGAGCCTCCACTTCATCACGGGTTAGCATGTGCTTTTATCGTAAGCCCTTCTTCAGGAATTCGGATCATATGTTGTTCCATACCAACTTTGCATTGTCACTTCAGGTCATAGTGACTCTACAAGGTGCAGAGGGAGAATGTGAGCCCCATCACCTCACCGACCCCGATAAGCCAGTGTTTGAAAGGGGAGGAGTGGACCTGTTCTTACTGACCACCGCCTTCTCATTGGGAGAGTTGCAGAGCATCAGACTGTGGCATGACAACTCAGGAGATCATCCTGCTTGGTAAAATGGTGTTAAAAGAACAGTTCACCTAGTCCTACAGTCATTATACTCACCTTCACATGTGTCCTAAAGAATGCGGTAAAAAAGAAACGCAAGCTCAAGCAAATTTTTTTTCCGCTGGGTTCCAAAGTCCAAGTTTGCCCTGCAAATTCATATCACGTGAAGACGTCTGACCAATAGAAGACTGATACGCTACAGCGTGACCTTTTTTAACTGAATTAAAAGAACGCAAACTTTAAATATTCAGGATTGCATTCAAGTGGAGTAGATTGCACATTTTTCCATTTTTGATGTATTATAATTATGTTAAATTATATTTTTTAAAAAGACAGTGTGATGTAGTTTTGTGACCGTTGCAGTATCCATAGAAATTTCACGACAATAAAGTTTTAAGACACTTAATTGCATGTTAATTGCAATTCAATGAAAATGTATTATAGTGTAAATTTATATTAAATACAATTATCTGAACTTCAGTGTTTTTGACTCACTTAAGCAGGACTTAAGTACATCTTTATATGTAATTTTATAATCACTTCTATTGTCCTTGAAATATGGTTAGTGTACTGCACAATGTACTGGCAAGCATTTATGATAAACTAAAGTTTACTTTAAAGTCCCCTTTTAGTCAATAATTTGATCCCTAAACACTAATCTTTGATCACCAAAATGACATAATTAATTGTTTTTTCCTTGAAAAAAATTCTTCCTGCCTTAAAATAGTTTGAATGTAACTCTACACCCTTGCCTTATTTAGTATATGTGGTTCAATTAATATGCAAATGAGCCCCGCCACCACTCACTCACTCAGCTCAGAGATCCACTCGTTGACGATCACACGTTGACCTGATTGGTTACAAGGTAGTTTGTGATGTCAGAAACACCAGTGATTTCAAACCGCGTTTTGAGACTGTCTTTGATTCACTGCAGTTTTATGGAGAAAATACTCAGCAATGGTGTTGACTTATGAATTTGCACATGGTTTGTCTTAAAGCATATTAAAAACACCACATAGACATACAACATTAAACGCTTGATTTTCACCACAGGGGGGCTTTCATGTAATTTCTATTAAAACCTGAATGTTATATTTGCAATTACACATTTGTAATGATGCAATTTAGTATATTTGAAATATATTAACTTTAAAGTGATATTGAATAACACACGGCAGTTAAAATAATAATCAAGTACTTTTATGTTAGTGAACACATTAAAATAAGGGTACTTCTTTAAAGCAACAATGATTTTAAATGCACCTTAAAGTAAAACGTTTTATTCAACATTAAAAGCATACTTTAAAATTGTTTTAAAGAGAGAATCAAGTAAACTCTCTGTAAGTGCACTTAAGTGGCCTATAATTCAAATTATTATCAGCAAGTACAGTTTTAACATACTTTTAAAATGTATAGTGCACTACAAGTGCACATTCAATACAATTAAAGGTTGTATCAGCGATTGTGGGTGAAGTCACTTCTGTTTGTGTTTGAAGCGAGATCCCAAACAAACAAAAGTTAGCTCGCCCCTCCCTCAACGAATTCCAATTCGTCAGAATCAACTCGCTCACTAGCATGCCAATCTCACACACTAAATCCCTACAATCTGATATTCGCTAGAGCTATCCAAGTTTAGTCGAGCTTCACTCATATTTTTTAAAGAATTATATTTTCACACACAGTTCACATACAAAAAAGTCAGCACTAGAAGCTTCTCACCTGTCCAGAAGAAACAGTGCATCCTCAGCGTCCGATTTAAAATTTTTCAATTCTTTGAGTTCTCTCCACCGTTCAAAAGCCTTCCCGACAATTATTATTTTCTTTGATGAAAAACGAGGGTATTCCCTCGCCCTAATCCTCCTTCTCTTCTTGGGGATTGCCTCTTCCATGTTAAATGTATCTGGTCCGTTGATAGCATAGGGTTGATAGACGCTGCTTTATTCTTCAGCTCCGACTTCGCGTGCAGGCGCCGTGCACGAGAGCAAAAACAAAAAACACCCGCCCCTGTCGGTGATTGGTTAGAACACTGTTTATTTTGATTTTGAGTGGTGGTTGTACCCATTTGTTTTTGTGTGCAGATCTCAGAGCCTAGGCTGCCCTGATCATTTTTGTTTGGGCCTGAAAACGCTGATACAACCTTTAAGTGCACTTCTTTTTCCACCAAGGCCAGCATGTGTTAGAAAAATTTTTATTTTATATTTCTCAGGTATGTTAACTCAGTGATGGTTGAAGACCTGCAGACTGAGCAGAAGTGGCACTTCTTGTGCAGCTCGTGGCTGGCTGTGGATATAGATGATTGCACTGTTGAAAGAGTGTTTCCCGTTGCATCAGAGATGGACATGAAAGGCTTCAGGTGAGTTCACTATCTTGCAGTGCAGCTTTTCAAATAAGAATATTTGAAAATCTAACTAAAAGACTTTCCTTTTTGCAGCAATTTGTTCTTCATGAAGACAACAACAGACTTCTGTGACGGCCACATCTGGTACTCTGTGGTCAGCCGACCCCCCAGCAGTAACTTCACCCGTGTACAGCGTGTCTCGTGCTGTTTCTCAGTGCTGCTCTGCTCCATGTTGACCAGTATCATGTTCTACGGGATTCCCACAGACCCCTCTGAGCAGACAATGGATATGGGTATGATTCAAAAAGTAACGGTTATACTTTATTTCAGTAGTCCACTATAGACATTCTACAACTACATATCAGCTAACTTTCATTAATTAGCAACTACATGTCTACCAACCCTCAGTAGAATGTCTTAAGTGAACTATCGAAATACTGTTACCGTAACATAATTATATAATAGTCCTACTTGTGTTCAATGGCATGGAAATAAACAATTTATTAACTTCTAAATCAACTTTTTGTAAAGTCTATTCAAATTCACTTGTCTTGCTACAATACTGTAATCGTGTCTTTGAATGACGTCAGTTTTTAAAATACTAGGTAAATTAAAAAGAAATTAATATAAATATTTGAACATTTGGATTCATTGACAGCTCAAGTCAAAACTGATGTTTGGTGGGTGTTTGGATTCTCTTTTATCCAAAGGCCAGATTAAACTGACCTGGAGTCAGGTGATGATTGGCATCCAGAGCTCCTTTATTGTGTTCCCCGTGAACCTACTAATTGTGGGAATCTTCAGACACTCACGTCCCCGAAAAAAGAAGACAAAGAAAAGAAAGGCACATAAGCAGCCTGAGCCTCCTCAGATGGAGAAAGAGATCCCGTATGAGACCTTCTCTCCACATGTTGAGAACAATTTAACAGTCGATTTCCTTATCAATGTAAGTCCTCCATGTTTAATTAATTATGCACATTATTTTTGTTTAAACAAAAAGTACAGTATGTTTCAGCAATTCAGCTAGTGATGGTAACAGATGATAGTACTTTGGTATATGCCATCAATACTGTATTCATGTACCTACACTCTTAATAATAAAGGTTATCTATTGGCATTGATGGTTCTATGAAGAACCTTTAACATCTGGAACCTTTCCATTGCAAACTTTCCATTGCACAAAAGGTTCTTTATAGTAGAAAACGGTTCTTTAGGTTAATAAAATGTTCTTCACTCAAAAAAAAAAATGGTTCTTTAGAACTGTTTACTTAAAGGTGCATTGCGCAACAGTTCATGTTAAAAATATCCATTTTTCTAACCCATACATGCATAAACAGTTGCCTGATGGGCAATTGCCTTCTCTGATCACTGTGATTGCCTCTATAATCCTGTACAGTAAAATAAATAAGAGGGATTGGGATCGGAATTTGAGACTGGGCGTGACGTCATGCACGTTCACGCTCACCTGGCTATGTCTGGCAGGTTTGCGTATTCGCCGCAATTCTCTGTATCAGCGAAGACAACTCGCGCGACAAAAGTAGAAGATGGATTCAAAGAGGCCGGCTTGTAGTCCATTCAAAACCCCAACGCAAACTCCACGTAAGACAAAGAAAACACACTCTGGTTGCAGTTTCGCTTGTTGCCAGAGGGGGGCATAGCTCTGCAAAAACTTAGACACTTGCGCTATGCACCTTTAAAGGGGAACATTGGGGAACCAAAAATGGTTATTTTATGGCATCAAAAATGCCCTTTTGGAACCTTTATTTTCAAGAGTGTACATACTGAATAAAAGTAATTTTAAAAAATCAATGACCTCAAACCAACATGGGTATACATGGGTGTGTTTATTGCCGCATTTTGTAGCCAAAATGTACATACTTTATAATTTTTCGGTAAGACTTTATTTTACACATCTTACATACTTACTATAGAAATAACAGTAAATTAGGCATAATTACAATAAGCAACTAACCCTAATTAAATGTAGTTAAGTATTATTAGTACTTACATGTATTATTACACTGTAACAAGGACACCTTAAAATAAAGTGTAACTGTTTTTCATTAGGACATACAGAGAATCACATACTTGTTTGGAAATGCCATGAGATGCCCCGTCCTGAAAACACAGAAGAACCCTGATGAGGCAGATATCAGCACTTTACTGTCAAAGCTGCAGAACCTCATCGAACAACAGTACGTCATGCACAAAAACGAAACCTCCTCCGTTTTCTGGGCCTATAGCCATCATCTGTCCAAACAACTTGAAAACTTGGAGGAAGAAGTGAAGCTGCTGGGGCCTTCAGGCTTTTTTAGGCCTGGGTGTTACAGCCAGGTTTTACTGCAGATCCAGAGCATGAAGAAACTGCTGGAAAGCCTCTATTCCTCCGGACCCCTCATTGAGCAGCGGACCTGTAGCTTGAGCCCTAAAAAAGACACCGGGAGCAGGAAGGGTCTCCCCTGGTGGTTTGTGTATGTGGGTTGGCTTCTTGTAGCAGCCACAAGTGTGATATCAGGATACTTTACCATGTTGTATGGACTGAAATATGGAAAGGATCGCTCGATCAGTTGGATAATCACCATTGCGATGTCCTTCACTGAGAGCCTCTTCTTTACCCAGCCCGTAAAAGTAAAGAGCTGCAGTCTAAATGCTATATATTTGTATTGTATTCACAGTTATGTTGTTTTTTACTATGTTATTGTGCGTTTCATTTGGCAGGTGTTTTGTTTGGCAATTTTCTTTGCATTGGTGGTGAAGAAAATCAATTTTGAGGATGCAGAACTTGTTGACTCTTTAAGTAAGAAAACAACCACTTGCTCAGGTAATTGGAAATCAGGTACGCGGATCAAAAAGCCAACCCTTGTGAAAAGAAATTAGCTTAATTGTGTTGAAAATGCAGTTGTTGCCCTTTAAATCTTAAAGGGATAGTTCACCCAAAAATGTGAATTCTGTCATTAATTACTCAACCTCATGTTGTTCCAAACCCGTAAGACTTTCGTTCATCTTAAGAACACAAATTAAGGTCTTTTTGATGAAATCTGAGAGCTTTGTGTCCCTCCATTGACAGCTACGCAACTACCACTTTGATACTTCAAAAAGTTCATAAAGAGATTGTAAAACTAATCCATATGAATAGAGCGGTTTAGCCCAAATTTTCTGAAGAGACTTAATCGCTTTTTATGATGAACAGATTGAATTTAGGCTTTTTATGATGAACAGATTGAATTTAGGCTTTTATTCACATTTAAACAACGATCAGCGGACATAAACAGAAGCTCAACCGAACCTGCTTGACGGAAGAGAATAATAGAGAGAATAAAAAAAATAAAACCTCTTTCTGAAGCTCAAACGTGCTGCGTAACACGAGAATGAACATCATTGGTTCTCGCACGTCAAGCAAACATGTTTTTGGACCGTTTACCACAACTGATGTGTGAGTTGATGAATGTTTATATGTGAGTTAAAGACTAAATTCAATCTGTTCATCATATAAAGCGATCGAGTCTCTTCAGAAAATTTGTAAAGTTGTAGATTTCTAAATTTGACAATAGTAATTATAAAAAATAATTTAATAATTATAATAATATTCTAATAATTATGAAATCCTCTTTTAAAGGATATTATTCCCGTAATAATATTATTTCTAAAAGTATGGTAAAGCGCACTTGTTTTTCCTAAGGGAATGTCTCTCATATTATTTTTAAAGAGCCCAATCAGATCTTTGTGATTTGTTACTTTCAATCACGATCTCTTCAATAGATGGTCTCAATGGAGTGCGACTTGCTAAGAGGAATTGTACGCACAGCTTCTATGAGCCTCCACCTTCCAGTGATATTGAAAAGATTAAGAGAAACATGGTCAAACAGCAGAAAGCACGGGCGCTCATCATGGAGATTTTAGGTAGGAAAAAACAACTGTTCCCTTTCAGCCAATGACTATGTAAAAGAACGATTTTGCACAGACCTGTATTTCTTTTGCAGTTTTCCTGGGGTTCTTGTGGATGCTGCTCTTGGTGGCGTATGGTCAGCGAGATGAAAATGGGTTCTACCTCTCACAGCACATCCGGCAGAGCTTCAGCTATGGCATTTCAGACAGTATGAATCACAATGATGTGTTCTTCTGGGCTAATAGTGTACTTCTTAGTAACCTGTTTGGAAAATATCCAGGTAGTTCCATTATCTTGATTTGTCAAGAATATCTCAGTGCACAACAATGATCTTTAATTTGTATTTAAAGATTAAAATCTTTAATCTTAACAGATTGGTTTCCTTAAAACATTCTTCCCATTTTATACTATTAAAATAGTAGTGAAAAAAACTATCTATCAGGAGGTTACCGAGAGCTTTAGTTTAAACCCATTGAGCTCCAGTAAATAGCCACATTATTGACTGGTGTGTTTAATGACTACTTCATTTTCATTTCCAAGGCTTTATAACAGATGGAAACTCAAAACTTGTTGGCGGTGCTCGTCTTCGTCAAGTTAGGGTGACGAGAGACTCTTGCAAGATTGCTAAGTCCATGCGTCACGCTGTTTCCCACTGCAATGCCCCTTACTCTTGGGAAAATGAGGACATGGGCTCTTACGGTCCAGGCTGGGAAGAGTTGAATTTTGTAAATGGCTCTGAGGACACCGTCACAGCTTGGCAGTACCAAAGCCAGTCCACGCTCAAAGCAGTCCCCGTTTGGGGTATGATTGCACTTTATAGAGGAGGAGGCTATGTTATGGACCTCGGTTCTGACCAGCAAAACGCCAGCAGGTGAGTAATCTGACAAGTTGCTGCATCCGAAATCTCATACTCTCTTGAGTAGCTACTTGTTTTGAATAAGTAAGTGCTTCACGACCACTAAAAAAGTATGTTGTATACACTGCCCCGCCAAAAAAAAAGTTGCTGTTTGGATTTCAGCAAATGCTTAAGAGTCTATGATTGGATCATTATTGCATTGATTATTATGTTTCTAG
The DNA here is from genome assembly GCA_026230005.1 of Gila orcuttii. Taxonomy (NCBI): domain Eukaryota; kingdom Metazoa; phylum Chordata; class Actinopteri; order Cypriniformes; family Leuciscidae; genus Gila; species Gila orcuttii. Next base: position 64,864,392 of record JAPDVR010000001.1, on the reverse strand, counting down.
CATGTTATATGTTTGGCAACAGTTCTTCTAACTAGGGATGCACCGATACCAGAGTATGTGAGCGGAGTGGAGCGGCAACAATTTTCCCTCCGCGCTCCAAGCATTTAATAATCACTCCGATCCAGCTCCGCTCCGGGTTCACCATTTACCGCTCCCACTCCACTCCTCGCTCACTGATATCAGAAACATCGCTCCGTCGTCGCTCCCCGAGGAAATTGCGAATAAAGTATTTAAGTATGCTTTGAAATCTCACAAAATTTCTCCTCATCATAATATATAGGCATATAAAATAAAATAAAATAAAAAACAACATTAGGAGAATAGTTTCAATGTGGTTTATTGGATAGTGTGCAAACTTTTCCTGTGCCATGCTATGCTTATTACATGGTTATCAGAGTTAAAAGTTAAATATCATTTCTGCTTTTTGCAGAGCACATTTTGTTTGGAAAGAGTAAAATAACTACCTTTTCATCAGTTATTTTATCTACGTGTCGCTACATTTCTTACAGATTTCTGCTCATTCGAAATTAAATATGCTACCGACAGCACTGTAAGATTACATTTGTTTGAATGCAATGCATTAGTGAGAAAGCGATTGCGTGTGTGAATAAGTGTTACCTGTTTAAAATGTGCTTTCACCCGATCCAGCCCGATCTCATGAAAGTGCATATCTATAGCACAAATTTTATTTCTTGTACCATTTACAAAAATATTTTTTGCTTGCATAGCCTATGATAAGCAGTTTTCGCGTGCATATGATACACACTTTATGGCGTGCACGCACTTCACATCCCTAATCCTAACCAAGGGGTTTAGTGTGTTTCATTTGCACGCAAAAACTATTTTTTTGGCGTATAAATGCACGAGAAATAAAATTCGTGCTATAGATACGCACTTTCATGAGATCGTGTTGCCCGATCATTTTCAGTAGGCTTGAGAACCTCCTGCAGTCACTTATGTCCATCGGCGTCATCATAACCTTCACATTTTTTTCTGATTTGAGTGATCCATCTGTATCATGCTATAGCGTAATGTGTTTAACGTGTGAATCCTTACTAAAAATGCAGTTCTATAATGAGCCGTTGGCATGAATTGTACTCGTGATGGAGCGGTAGTGGAGCGCTCTCGGAGCGAGTGAAAACCACGACGCTCCGACTTTTAAAAAATCCGCTCCGCGCTCCATTCAAAATCACATCGCTCCACTCCTCGCTCCGCTCCCACTCCACTCCGCTCACATACTCTGACCAATACCGATACCAGTATCGGTATCGGCCCGATACCAAGCTCATGTACTTGTACTCATACCAAAGACTGATACCTCACGTGACATGTGACCTCACGTATATCCTTAGCTTATATTTCTTAATTCTTATGAACACTCTTCCTGCAGTTATAGTGTTGCTAGATTTAATAGTACAGTCTAATATTTCACTTTACATTTTCGGCCAGGGTCCGAAATTAACACCCGCCAAGCGCCAAATGCGGGTAGATTTTCTGTTTGGCAAGTAAATCTCAAAAGGCTATCCGCCCCACTGGCGGGTGAATGTTCATACCAAAATAGTAATGTAACGACTTAACGTTAACGAGTCCTCTTATCGATGCTCCTGCTCCAAAGCGAATTTTTTGTCCCACCATAGTCTTATTTGATCTGCGAGTAATGTAGACGACAGTAGTGCGTGTGACAGGGCGCAACTGAAGCACGAGCAGAGAGAGGTCGCGCGCGCACTTTCTCTTAGTGCTGTCTTGCTCTCTCTCGTTGTCACATATTAATCAAAATAAATCGACACAATAGTAAAAGGTCGGAAGACCATAGTTTCATGTGGAGCATTCGGATATATTTTTTCCTGAATTACCGCTGGGTGTGAATTGTGCTAAAATACCTTATCTTCTCTGAAGCGTTCTGCACATTCAGCTGACATAAACCACACTTTAAATAAACGGAAAAACCTATTAAATGTTTTCTGTGTTGACACAAATCTTGTGGGATGTCCTAGCTGCCAGGATAATCACACAACGCGAACACATCCGATAATGACATTGACACGTCCAATTCGCGAACTAATGACTCATTTGAACCGATTCATTTTAATTTCATTTTAAAACTGATATTTCCAGTCCTTCAGTTACTGATCGGATCAGTCAGAGTAAATGAAGTAAAAAAAAATAGGCAGAGTAAAACTAAATATTTTTTTGAAATAATTATAATATATTATTGCATATATTTTATTAAATATACAATTAATACATTTAATATGCACAGAACTATGTTCATATAGGCACCACCACAAAAATATTATTTTAATGTGTGTAAATTGTGTAATATGTGTGTAAATAAAAGTAAAAATGGAAAATAATAGACCAGAAATATGACAAAAATGTTTTAATATAGCCTATATATAAATTAATGTATATGTGACACAAAAAGGCTGTTTATTATTTTGGCCGGTAAAAAATATGCTTGGCTGGTGGTGAGCCAAAAAGTTAATTTCGGACCATGCTTTCGGCTGTGATTACATTGTTACTCAGTGTTATGTTATAAACATTTGTTCTGTGATTTCTTTGGCACTTTAGGACAACTTTGATTGCCTTGTTGTCTGTGATTTCTTTAGCACTTTGACAACTTTGTGACAGGCAGGTAAAAATTACATTCATTATGTCCTTGGTTTTGCCCTTTGGAGATTATTGGACACTGTGAAATTTGGGCTTTGAAAATTTGTAATAAGCACATAAGAATTATTTATTTTTAAACATAAGTTTATTTAAGTTGTTGACAATAAAGATGCTGATATGTTCATTAGTCTCATTGTGTTGTTCTTAGAAAATTGCCACATAAAACGAGACCCCCCCCCCCCCCCCCCAAACAACCATGTAGGAAGACACATCATGGCCATATTCCAGGATGACAATGTCAAGATTCATCAGGCTCAAATTGTGAAAGAATGGTTGTGAGGAGCATAAAGAATCATTTTCACACATGAATTGGGCCCTCTGGGTCCAGAGCTTAAACTCATTGAAAGTCTTTGGGAAGTGCTGGAGGAGACTTTACAGAGTTCGACTCTTGCACTGTCATTACAAGGTCTTGACCAAAATTGATGCACCTCTTGATGGAAATAAATGTTGAGATGTTATTTCCATCAGGAAGTAAATTCATTTTAGGTCAAGATCATGTACTGACAGTTGCGTCGCTTCAGTGCCATTCATATATCCTCTCCTGTGGCCTCATGGGATAGTAAAGTGTCCATCATATGCACACTTCAGAATCTACCCGGAAGTAGTAGGTCATTCTGGTACTTTTTGCCTATACTCTTTTATGAGTTCTGTGAATTCGGACATACTTATTTTTTCACATACTGTTTTTTGCATACTATATAGTAGGGAAGTATGCGATTTTGGATGCAGCCAAGGGCTCACTATTTGGTGACTCTGCACACTGAATTGGGATAACAGAAAGAATTATTTCAGAAAAATGAAAGCTTTTACCTTTAAAGCCCTGACATATCTTAAAATATGTCAGTGCCTGTTTTGTTTTAAGATGCACACTTGTAATGTTTTTTTTCTTTTCTTTTCTAAGGCATGTTTATAAAAGCTACTTAAATGTCCTAATTGAACTAAGATCTAATCCTGGCTTAATCTAAAAACGTACTCGGTTACTAACGTAACCTCGGTTCTCTCTACAGAAGGAACGAGTACTGCGTAATATCTTACGCTATAGGAAAACCTCTTTTCCACGAGATATTGAAGCCAAAAATTATCCTTAATTTTGAATTAATGTAAAACGCTGTGCAGCAGCATACAGACATAGGCAAGACGGCTCGCGCGCCTATTGGCTGCCCTGCGGCAACAGCAGCAGCCTATCGAGAGAAGCGCTGCGTGACACCATATCCAATGGGGGCATTTCGCGCCCATTTCGTCACGTCCCACCAGAAAGGGCGTGGTCTCGCCCTATAAATATAGCTCGATAAGGCTGGTACACTGGTTTTCATCGCCGAAGCGAACCAGAGCTGTGTATACACGGCAAGATACGCAGTACTCGTTCCCTCTCTAGAGAGAACCGAGGTTACGTTAGTAACCGAGTACGTTCTCTTACGAGAGCATCTCTCGTACTGCGTAATATCTTACGCTATGGGGAACACAATGCAAAACGCTGTGCGTACTGGGATCCGACACCAAAGTCCCAAGGGCAGTAGCCCGGGGCTCATATAGTGCATAATCACCATAGACTCACAGAGAGTCGGAGAAGAGAGGCTGCAAGCATCATTCCCCATGAAATAGCATCCCACAGGAGCTAGTTATGTAACAGTGTTTCACGCAGACAGGGTGAACGTGTTCAGCCTGAACTGGGTAATAGTACGGGTTATTCAACACCCATGGAGCTGTTATATCGCTAAATGAGCGATGCACAAGCAAAACTCAGCATCTGGGCCGGCACAGCGGGGCAGATACCACTGAATTCTATACCGACAGAAGCTTGGCTTGTAAGGCGGGAACGTCTAGGTTATAAAACCTTATAAATGTAAACGGCGAGGCCCAGCCCGCGGCCGTACAGATATTTTGCAGGGTAACCCCACTATACCACGCCCACGACGAGGCCACGCCTCTCGTGGAGTGCGCTCTGACACCCAAAGGACACTGCAGGCCCTTAGAAGTGTAAGCCAGTGCTATGGCGTCGACTATCCATCTGGATAGGCTCTGTTTTGATGCGGCCAGTCCCTTGGAGCGTTCGCCAAACAAAACGAAGAGCTGCTTGGTCTGTCTGAAGACAGACGAGCGGGACACATACGCTCTCAGTTCCCTGACAGGGCAAAGGAGACTCGCATCCTCCTCCTCATCATGAACCGAGAGGGCGCACAGGGAAATAACCTGGGCCCTGAACGGTGTGTTGAGGGATTTGGGCACGTACCCGTGCCTTGGTTTGAGTATGACTTTTGAGTCATTAGGCCCAAACTCCATACATGACGCGCTTACTGAAAGCGCTTGTAAGTCCCCTATGCGCTTCACTGAAGCGAGAGCCAAGAGAAACACCGTTTTGAAAGACAGATACTTGATGGGCAAGTATCTGATGATACTTGGATTGGCTCGAACGGGGCACCTTTCATGGCTTCCAAAACCGTAGAAAGGTCCCACACCGGGACTGAAGGAGGTCTGGGAGGGTTCAGCCTCCGAGCTCCCTTGAGGAATCGCACGACTAGGTAGTTTTTCCCCAGTGACTGGCCAGACACAGGTTTTGTAAACGTTGCTATGGCCGCCAAGTACACTTTGAGCGTGGATGGGGTCCTGCCCTTATCCAGCAGCTCTTGAAGGAAGGAGAGTACTTCCATGACCCCGCAGTCTACGGGTGAAAAGCCCTGAGCTTGACACCAGGCAGAGAACACAGACCATTTCGAGGAATAGAGCCGTCTAGTAGACAGGGCCCTCACCTGCGTGATCGTGTTTAACACTCCCTCCAGGAGGTTAGCGGGTACCCGTTGATGACCCATGCATGTAGGGACCATAGTTGCGGGCGAGGATGCCAAATCGAGCCCTTGACCTGAAAGAGGAGGTCTTTCCTCAACGGTATTGGCCACGGGGCAGTGCTGGTCAGCCGCATCAGGACTGGGAATCAAGTCTGGTTTGTCCAGAGCGGAGCCATAAGCAGCACTGGGCATCCGTTTTCCCTGATTCGTTCCAGCACTTGAGGCAGGAGCGAGACGGGGGGAAAAGCATAGAGGGGACAGCGGGACCAGACGTGGGCCAGCGCGTCCTTGCTCTTGGAGAAATATTTCGGACAGTGAGCGTTCTCGTGGGACGCGAACAGGTCCACCTGCGCTCTGCCGAATGTCTCCCACAGCAGTTGGATCGTCTGCGGCTGCAGCGACCATTCCCCTGTTGGGACATTGTTTCTGGACAGTCTGTCTGGTCCCAGATTCAGGTGACCAGGCACATGTGCTGCTCTCAGTGAAAGCAGGTTGTGCTGAGCCCAGACCAGGAGGCGTTCCATTAGCCTGTAAAGGTTTCGGGACTTGATGCCGCCCTGGCCATTTATGTATGCCACCACTGACATGTTGTCCGAACGGACGAAGACGTGGTGACTTTTTATCTGGGGACAGAAGCGCCGTAGCGCGTTGTCTACTGCCATCATTTCCAGACAGTTTATATGTAGGAGCTTTTCCCGTTCTGACCACTGGCCATAGAACCGTCTGCCCTCGAGCAGCGCTCCCCATCCCGAGGTGGAGGCGTCCATAGACACCACCTTCACACTCGAGGGAGTCCCCAGACTCACACCTGACTGATACCAGTCGGTTACTTTCCAAGGTTCCAAAGCTGAAACGCATTTTAGATCGACCCGGAGGCGAAACCGGCCAGTAGTCCATGCCCGGGGCGGAACTCGCACTTTCAGCCACAGCTGCAGTGGGCGCATGCGAAGCAGACCCAGCTGGAGTACTGAAGCTGCTGAGGCCACGAGGCCCAGCATTTTCTGAAACCTTTTGAGCTGGAGTTTCGAGCCGCGGCGGAAGGCTTTCACGGCGCGCTGAATGTCCAGCTCGCGCTTTGGCGACAGACGCGCTGTCATGGATAGCGAGTCCAGCACTGTTCCCAGAAAAGAAATTTTCTGGCTGGGAGACAGCGAACTTTTCGCCCAATTGACTGTGAGACCCAGATTCTCGAGATGCTCGAGTAATGTGGTTCTGTGTTCTATGAGCTCTGATTGTGATTGAGCTAGAATCAGCCAATCGTCCAAGTAGTTCAAAATTCGCATGCCCTGGAGTCTCAGGGGTGCGAGAGCCGCGTCCATGCACTTCGTAAATGTACGGGGTGCCAGGGACAGGCCGAATGGCAGGACTTTGTATTGGTATGCCTGGCCCTCGAAGGCGAATCTCAAGAATCGCCTGTGACGTGACGCTATTTGTATTTGGAAATAGGCGTCTTTCAGATCTATTGACATAAACCAGTCCTCCTGGCGAACCTGCGCGAGGATTTTCCTGGTTGTAATCATTCTGAACTGGCGCTTCGTGAGCGCTTTGTTCAGCTGTCGCAGATCTAGAATGGGTCTGAGACCCCCGTCTTTTTTAGGTACCAGAAAATACCTGCTGTAAAGACCCCCTTTGCTCTGAGCCTGAGATAAAGGTTCTATAGCCCCTTTGCTCAGTAGTTTCGCTATCTCGGCTCGAAGTAGATGAGATACTTCGTTTTTTACCGTCGTTTCGGCTTGCGCCGCGCAACGGCGGGGGCGTCGAGCGAATTGTAGCGAATAGCCTCTTTTTATAGTCTTCAGCACCCATTCTGATACCCCGGGAAGCTTCGCCCACGCATCTGCGTGAATAGCTAGAGGTAGAATGAAATCTGGGCTCTGGCTGCGGCATAACGGCGGCCGGAGAGCTCCGGTGTGCTGAGAAATAAACACTGTGTTTACAGTGTCCGAGGCGGGGGGTGCGCTGATCACAGCGGGCAGCCGGGCCGCGCTCAGCTTCTCTCTGACAGGTTGTGGAGAGAATGCGAGCGGGACGAGCCCCGTGGGGTTCGGCATGTCTGTGAGGGCGCGGGATAGCGGGCACACTCACTGCACTGGGAACACTGTCGGCTCGCGCCGACTGAGAATGTGTTGGTTTCGTTTTTACAGAATCCGTAGGACATGCTTCGTGTAGTGTTTGTGGGCACGTACACTACATTTATTGCACAATCGACATGAGTCGATTTTATTTGTGCTAGCCCTGTATTGTGGCGGGCTGTGTCTGTGGGAATGGGCACTGAGACGTGGGCATTCTTACAACACTTATAACACCATCGGCCGTGGCCGGAATTCCAGAAAATACACTCTTTTTTGGGATTTATCTGGGTCGCCGTAAAATTGGCGTTTGTGTGCAGGCAAGCGGGCTGTGGTACCGGCTTGTTTACTGCAAAATACACTGGAACAGTCACATTGTTTGGAACTGAACGAGCGAGAAGTTTCGGTAGAGTCTGGCCGCAGCGAGACTTAAACACCGTGGGCCTTAGCTGACTGTATGTGTGTTGGTTTCTTTTACAGAAAACATGGCACATGCAGTGTGTAGTGTTTGTGGGCACTGGGTTGTGGGCACATTCACTATAATTAATGCACAATTGACATGATTCAAACTCATTTGTGCGAGCCCTGCACTGTGGCCGGCTGTGTTTGTGTGTAGAAATGAACACTGGGCTGTGGCATTTTTAATACACTCATAACACCATAAGCTGTGGCCGGAATACCAGAAAATACACTGCTTACATGATTTTTCTGGGTCGCCGTGGAAACGGCATTTGTGTGCAGGCAAGCGAGCCATGGTACCGGCTTGTTTACTGCAAAATACACTGGAACAGTCGCATTTTCTCGGAACTGAACGAGTGAAAAGTTTGGGTGTAAGTCTGGCTGCGGCGGGACTAAATTTTTATCTGCTGCTAGAGCTGGGATCGAACACGGGTCTCCCGTGTGAAGGCTTTGGGTTTCGCCACTGAGGGAAACGACAAAAGCTTAAAATAGCCAGAGCGGATAAAGAGTGTCATCACAGTTTTGTGTGTGTCGGCGTTTGTTTGCAGGCGTGCGTGTTATACAACAGGCTCATTGCTGCAATATTGACATTTTCAACCGCTCAAACTAAGAGGAGCTGAGAAATGTTTGATAAATGGAGATTGGTCCGGCCTCGGCAGGACTAAAACACACTCTTTCCTTATTTCGCCGGTGACGCACGCCCACGGGGGGCGTCGAGCAGATAAGAGAGCGTCATCACAGTTCTTTGTGTGTCGGCGTTTGTTTGCAGGCGTGCGTGTTATGCAACAGGCTCACCGCTGCAATATTGACATTTTCAGCCGCTCAAACTAAGAGGAGCTGAGAAATGTTTGAGAAATGGAGATTGGTCCGGCCTCGGCGGGACTAAAACACACTCTTTCGTCATTTCGCCGGTGACGCACGCCCACGGGGGGCGGGGAAGCTTTCTTATAACGTAAAGAAAGCTAGCCGCGGTTTTGATGCTGGCCCGTTTCCCTGACGACTCGCGGGCAGAAGGGGGAGGTCCACAGAGCCCGCCCCATCCTCACTGTCCGACGCCAGGATAGAGCAGCTGGTCTTCTCTACAGATGCAGCTATCTCATCGTCATAATGGCGGAGGCGGCGGTGCGCGGTGGCCGTTGTCCGTCAGTGAGCGACTCGACTGATGCTGGTGAAGCTGGCGGGCGAACCGGCGAGCTTTCACGGGCTGGAGAAGGCTCGGGGACCCGCTGAGTACGGCGCTTTACGGCGCGGCACTACAGCGGGCGGGAGTGCAGACTCGGAGAAAAAATGCCAGGCGAGTCCTCAGAGTCACCATGGCAATAGCTCGCCCAGCGAGCGCGAGAGCTGCATGATCCTTACCCAGGCGGGAAACGCAGATGAAATGGCGGTCCCCGTCGCTGAGTACGGCTCGGCACGAGCCACAGGAACGAAGCATCTTTAAAAAGACGCGGCTCTTTTAGATAAAGAGAGAGAGAGTGTGAGTCGCGACGGCGAACACACACTCTCAGCAGACTAAAAGGATATTGACGCCGGAAAGCGTAGCAGGTACGGCGACTGAAGGCGGCGAGGTGAAGGCCAGCGGCTTCAGGTTCAAGGGCTCGTCCTGCAGAAGGCTTGTGTCGACGGCGCGGCTTCTCACTCTGGATCCAGCGATGCGTGCGCTTCGCTGAAGAGATGAAAATCAGTGTACCAGCCTTATCGAACTATATTTATAGGGCGAGACCACGCCCTTTCTGGCGGGACGTGACAAAATGGGCGCGAAATGCCCCCATTGGATATGGTGTCACGCAGCGCCTCTCTCGATGGCTGCTGTTGCCGCAGGGCAGCCAATAGGCGCGCGAGCCGTCTTGCCTATGTCTGCATGCTGCTGCACAGCGTTTTACATTAATTCAAAATTAAGGATCATTTTTGGCTTCAATATCTCGTGGAAAAGAGGTTTTCCCCATAGCGTAAGATTTTACGCAGTACGAGAGATACTCTCGTAAGAGTACTGTCTGTGAAACCGTGCCTACATATAATGATGTAATTAAGCCCTACTTGAGTGGGTCTAAAAAGCACTCTAAGGTTTAGCTAAATGGATTTAATATAAATTTAAGCTATAATACTTTTTTTATTGATTTGCATGTAGTTATGTGTCTGAAAAACATTCCATTCCATTTACACTTAAGTATATTCTTTTAAAGTCTATCATTGACATAATAAATACTCTGTTTAAAAGTATACTTCTTTTTCACAAGGTTTATGCATACTATCCTAATGGCATGCCTCCCTTCAACCAACAGGAAGCTTCAATATCTATTTGACTCCACCTGGTTGGATGTGTACACAAGGGCGGTTTTTACAGAGTTTACGGTGTACAACGCTAATGTCAACCTGTTCTGCATTGTCACGCTGATACTGGAGAGCACTGCAGTGGGTAAGGAAAAATAACAATCATTCCCATATACATAAAACCATCATGTTTTATTGCTAAGCTAAGCTGACATTTCTTATTTTTCAGGCGCATTTCAGTTTCGCAGCGTGGTGCAGAGTGTCCGTCTCTACCAGTCCACAGGTGGCTTTCAATCGGTTCTCATGGCGTCTCAGGTCTTTTACTTCCTCTTCATCATCTACTACATGTTTTTGCAGGTCAGCTCTCTGAAAGCATAATTTCATTGAAATTTTAAAGGAATAGTTTGCTCACCCTCAAGTTTTTCCAAACCCACATGACTTTCTTTCCTCAGTAAAAATACAGGTTCCAAAAGGGGGTTTTAACAGCGAATGTCATTTAAGAACCATTTTGACTTAAAATAACTTTTGTTTTTCCAAATGTGAAGAACATTTTAATAATCTAAAGAACCTTTTTTCTCTATAAAGAACCTTTTGTGCAATGGAAAGGTTCTATGGATGTTAAAGGTTCTTCATGGAACCATCAATGCCAATAAAGAAGCTATATTTTGCAGAACACGAGATCAGAATGTTCACGCAGCTCTTTTCAAATATAATGAAAGTGAAGCATGACCAGGGTCTGTCAAGCTCCAAAGCTGATAAAAAAGAAACCATAAAAGTAGACCTTCTGACTTGTGCACTATATTTCAACTTATCTTAAGCCATTCATCAGCTTTTCGCATGGAACAAACTGAAATATTTGTAATGTAGTGGATATGAGCTTTTTGGATTCCTTTTTTCTTATTTTTGGAGCTTGACTGACCAATCATTTTCTTTATATAGAAAAGAATAGCTTGAAGATCATTTCTAAATATTAGGGGTGTAACGGTACATGTATTCGTCCCAAACCGTCATGGTACGGACTTCACGGTTCAGTGCATGCAGTCAGACGACGAATACAGTCAGTCACAGGCGATCCACACTCCAATCCAGAAGGGGGTGCACGTGGTAATGCAACATTGTTTGCTAACCGCCAAAACATTTTTGTGTTCATTTTTGTGACGTGCTCCACAAACTTCACAGAAAGGAAACCGAAATGGCAGAAAGTGGCATCTGTTTGATTTCTTTATTTTACAAAAGCACAATCTTTAGTTTTTATTGTGAGTGTGCACAAATAAAAATAGACCCTTTACAGTTTCGAATGCTGTCTTACACTTATCTGTATGACAATAAACGACAAAGTTGCTTCCGCTGTTATAATGATTTATGTCGTGGAAGTCTCACTACTACAGTCCATGCAGTGATGAAATATGTGTGTCCTGGAAATGGGAAGTATCTTGTTCCGCTTCACTGTCTCCTCTTGGAAAGCTGAAGGAGGCTCTTTTTCACCTTCCGTCTTTCCATCTTTCCGTGAAATAGAAAAATTATTCTAATTATTTGGTGCTTTTATAACACAAGAGATGCTTTTCAGTGACCAAATACCTTTTGTTTATTATCAGCCTTAAAAAAATATATAACCTATGCAAGAGGGCATTATGTTTACTGCTTAGTGCTTGATACACTAAAGGAGGCAGAACTGTATCAACTACTTTAGGGGGGACTAAATGCTTAGTGGATCAAACTGTAATTTGCACTGCCGTCTGTTCAAAATAAATGAAAAGAAACCTAGCGTTGAGGATTTGTTGCTTTTTCCTGTTGTACCGTACTAGTATCGAACTGTGAACCCAAAACTGAAGTACGTACCGAAATGTGACTTATGTGTACCGTTACACCCGTACTAAACATCTCCTTCTTTTTTTTTTAATAGAATAAAGAAGTACTTAAGAAAATAATGATAGAAATTTAACTTTTGGGTGAACCGTTCCTTAAACTGCAATGCTCATATTAAACCATTCACATTTGTGGTTGAACAGGGAAAGCTGTTAAAGCGGCAGAAATGGGCATATTTCAAAAACAAGTGGAATCTGTTAGACCTGGCCATCATCATTTTAAGTTGGAGTTCATTATCAGTGTTCATCAAGAGAACAGTGCAGGGAGACCAAGACATTGAATACTACCAGAAACACAAAGATCAGTAAGTAGATCTTTTCTTTCGAATGTTTTGATATGAGCATGAATTGAACATCCCACGACCCTACAGGTTTGGAGAATGGATGGGTGAACTGAACGTGGTAAAAATGCTATTCCTGTCTTTTAGGTTTCCCACTTTCCATGACACAGCTGTCATAGATGCTACACTGGGATATCTCATGGCTTTCTTGGTTCTTCTGGCCTGTGTGAAACTCTGGCATCTGCTGAGACTCAACCCTAAACTACACCTCATCACCTCCTCACTGCAGCGGGCATGGAACGAAATGTCCAGTTTTATTGTGGTTATCTTCATTATCCTCTTGGCCTATTCTCTCTCTGTAAGGGGTAACAACTTTTTACTGTCAATAACAGTTTAAAGTCAACATGAAACAGAAGTTGTGGTAGTCTGGGATGTATGAGGTGTCCCATTGGGATGTATAACCAAGTGAAACTGCTTCTTAAATGAGAAAAAAATGTAGGGCATGACATGATTTTGTCCATGGGGAATTGATTGGTTTGTTTGAATGGTTTCATTTTGCTATTGGTCAGTCTCATGTGAGTGACAGGTTGTCTCGCCCACACCAGTAAATACATCATCAGAGAAAATGAAAAATAAGAATTGTCAATTTTGATTTCATGGTGACTTTAAAATACTGTTTTGGTATAATAGGCTCATTACAGTATTTTAACATTAAAAAACAGCAAGACACCTTTTGGCTCTAAGCAGCCACATTACCACAGACAATTTCTGTTTGCTCCTCAGTTTGAAAATCAAACAAAAACAAGATTTTATATTTTAAAAAGCCAAAAACTATCATTTGACAGGAGCACATTACAACTGAAGTTGAATGGCTGCCCCATAGACTTCCATTTTGGGTGCATTTCAGTCATTTTTTAAAAAGGTTTAATACCATTTATTTGTTTTCGATAGTGCAATCTAATATTTGGATGGAAGCTGTACTCGTACAAAACGTTGTCAGATGCATTCAAGACAATCTTCAGTTTGCAGTTTGGCTTGTTCAATTATAATGAGGTATGTAAAATGATTTACAGGCCAAGTAACACAGAAAAGCTGGTAACACGTTAGTTGACCAACAATTCTTCTACAACATTTATTAATCTTAGTTAATGTTTAATAATATAGTTTTAAGATCAAAAGTTGTAGCCTATCTGTTAACAGTTAATGCACTTTGAACAAACACTAAGAACATTTTTTATTAACAAATGCTGTAAAATATATTTCTCATTGTTATTTACTGCATTAGTTACCAAATGATACCTTATTGTAAAGTGTTACCGAAAAGCTTTTGCTTTATCTCTACAGGTGATGGAATCTGATCCCGTGCTCGGCGCTCTCATCATTTCCACTTGTGTCATCTTCATTACGTTTGTGATACTGACCCTCTTTGTCTCAGTCATTCTCGAGGCGTTCAGTGAAGAACAGCAGGAGCACCAGGTGTTATACGAGTCACTTTCATATTTCAGTCTAACTAACTACTGATACCGAGTAACTACTCTTAGCTGCATTTACACTGCAGGTCTTGATGCCCAATTCCGATTGACTTTATCTTCTTGTGACCCATATCCTATATCTGCTTTTACATTATATACTTGGTGGAACAACCCCATAAATATATACACTAGATGTTGCCTTGTCTACGGCAGTTCATTGAAACGAATGCGTCAATAGAGCCGCCATCATGGAACAGGGGAGCCCCTCCTAATAAAATCACCATAAATCATCATGAATGCGATTTTCTAAGGTTTTTTTGGTTCGTTCCAACATTCGTCAGACATGTATTTATCATTGAGTCCAGAGAAATTTTAAAAAATTTCACATTCTTGTGAAATGTAATCCCTTGCCGTCTGGTTTTTAGATTTAGTTTGTGTGTGAACATCCATACGCAGCACAAAAGTCCGGCATCATCCATGAATTGGAAGTACAGGCGGAGATAGCAGCGTTACCTAGCTACTTCCCATAGATATAAACACTAGATGTCGCCTTGGCTACAGCATTTCATTGTAACGAATGCGTCAATAGAGCCGCCATCTTGAAACAGGGGAGCCCCTCATCAGCGTCAATGTAGGAAAAGGTTTAACGGAAATAAATTCACCATAAATCGTCATGAATGCGATTTTCTAGTTGTTTTGGTTCGTTCCAACGGTCAGACATGTATTTATCATTGAGTCCAGAGAAATTTAAAAAAACTGTGAAATGTAATCCCTTGCTGTCTGGTTTTTAGATTTCGTTTGTGTGAACATCCTTACGCAGCACAAAAGTCCGGCATCATCCATGAATTCAGCGTTAGCTACTTCCTATGACAAGACCCCTGTTCCAAGATGGCGGCGGTTTTGACGCATGCTTAGAACCCCAGGGCGACATCTAGTGTATATATCTATGGAACAACCCAAGGTAGACGTACTGACCCGGAAAAGCTTAGGCTGAAAAGGAAGTAAAAACGGTGCGATTTGCAATAGAAGATGAAATGAGAATACAATCTTTTGCTTTCCACAAAGCAAAACATTGAGTTGAGCCTTTGTCCGCCATTGCTCCATAGAAAAGAGTCATGTGATTGTGGTTCATTCGCCACCATCACTTTCAAATGCACGTAACAAATTCATATCAGATTTATTTCCACCTATGAATGAGGCCTGAAACTGATCTGAGAATATCGGAATCCATGTGCCTTTTTTCTGCTTACTCGTTCGTGGGTCATATCCGATCTGTCACATGCGAGGATAAAATCGGAATTGGGTCACTTGAAACATGTAACGTAAAGGCGGCCTTAGTCTACTTGTGAAGTCAATAACATTGCACGTACCAAATATGGTTTAAGTTTTAATAACTGAAATTACTCTTCTGATACTCAGCCTTCTGAGGAAGAGGAAATCGTCGACCTGATTTTGGTGAAGATCCTCAGTCTTTTTGGGATCAAATCTAAGAAGAAAGAAGCAGAAGAAATTCATCATAGTGACAAGAATACCTAGTCCTCATCTTTGGCCTGTGCTCCTCAGAGGACTGCATGTACAAACTGACCTTCTGCATTTTGTTTTCAGTTTCTTCATCAGCACAAAGAAAACAAATATATGTATCTCTGCTGAATGTTAACTTAAAAATAACTCTGCTTCAACAATAACATATGGTATTTTTGGTCAAACTTTAATTTTTAGGAAAAGCAAAATGTACTTTTTAGAGCACACTATTTCTGAAACGTGTTCTTTTATAAACTACTATGGAAAAACGTATTTGAGTAAACACTACAGTAGACATGTTTTAAGAATGCTTTTGTGAACTTGTAACAAGACTGTAGAGAACAAAATAAAACAGGTTAGGCCACAGGAGCTTGTTTGACTTGCTGTTTATGATAAAAAAAAGAGAAGAAATCTCAGTGTAAATACAATGACACAATGACATGGCTGCAGTTCGGCTTTGCTGTAACACTGGACACTTGTCTTAATATTCTGATGGTCTAATAATGGTTCTATTATAAATGTAAATAGTTCAACCTTGATCAGGACCAAAACATCAAGAAAGAAAAGAACGTTTGAAATGAATTTCTTTCTCTCTTTTAATCACAACAGAATATAAGTCCTTTATATCAAAAAGACAGACACAATGGCCGATTTAGCCTGGAGATTGTTAAAGAGGATGCAAAGAAACACAGACGTCCTCCTTTATTCAGCCAAGATTGTGTAAGCCCAAGTTCATGCCAGTTTAGGTTTATTTCTTTTCCTTTTTGTCATCTTTCTTGGCTGCAGCATCTCCCTTCTCCTTGTCTTTGTCCTTATCTTTATCCTTCTCATCCTTCTTCTCTTTCTTGCTGTCATCTTTCTCTTGGCCCTCTTTCTTTTCTGCATCACGGTTAGCGATTTTGTTATTGATGAGATTATGGAGTGCCACTACAGAGCGGATGAGCGAGGCCAGATAGACCACAAGCATCTGGTCGTTGGTCTTAAGGTAGAAGGCCTTGACGAACTCCTGCAGGTTGACATCAGGCAGAAGATTGAACACGTCCTGCAGCTGATAAATGATCTGGTGATTGATGGGCAGTTTTCCAGTTGCAACCTTCTCCAGGTAGCTCTTGATATCCAACAGCTTGGAGTTGAGCCCTTTCAGTCCATGCACTTGATTGGTGATGCGTTGTGACAAAGTGCCAACTGTTGTGTCCTTGATATCACTGCAAGAAAGCATCATCAGAATAAATAAACTAGGTTGCTCACAGATGATTTAAAGTGCCCCTATTATGCCATTTTAAAGATTCCTAATTTTAGTTTGGAGGTCTCCAACAATCGTTTACATGCATCCAAGGTCAAGAAAACACAAATTTTCTCCTAATATACATTGCAGCATCAACTCTCTTCTCATAATGTCTGAAACAATTTGATAAAAGATGGACTTGGGTCCTATCAGGTATAGTACATAGCAAATTGTATGTACTGTACCATGTACGGGAGGGGGGATTTTTTGGTGGTGCAAATATATATATATATATATATATATATATATATAAATAAATTTTACATACTTAAATCTTCATATTTGTGATTGAATATACAAATAAAAAAATGCAATACTTAAACATGAAACTAAACCGCCAATAGGTGGCGGCAAGTGACCGTCTTAATTAGTGAATGGTTGAGTCATTCATACAAAAAATTCGTTCAAAACGCTGAATCATTCGGCGAATTTTGCTGAAAAGCAACTAATTTGCAGGTATGAAAATGAATCCGATAATCATTAATGTACAAGTTTGTCTCCGTCTTACCGCAACAAATGCTCTACACCCACTTCCTCCGCCTCCTCTGCTCCGATCTCACTAGTCACATGTTCGAACGTCTTGGAAGTGGGAGTTCCATCCTTCAGCAAAGAATAAATGTCAACAATTAGCATGAGAGACACAAACTTAACGTATAATAGAACAGCAAATACTTACATCATGCACTTCTTCCACTGAGATGTAAGCTTCAGTTGGCAACCCCAGGTCTTTGGGTTTCACATCAATAATGACTAAAACCTTTAGGAAAATACAAAGGATTTTAATAAGCTGCTGTATAAAAGGTTCTGTCTGTAAGAATGACAGCTAGTGGTTGAAATAGGTACTGCAGTCCTAATCTAAAATATCAAAGATAGTTGTTTATATTTTAAATTATATTTTATGTAAAGAAAATTAAGCCTATTTTTGTATTGTGGCGTTATTTTCATTACATTTAAATCCTCTGCCAAATTGCATTACTGTAAATCAAAATAATAACAATAGGTAATATAAGACTTAAATTGTAAATTATACATCATAGTAATATTTGTTGTACTGACTGTAATGCAAGCATCAAGTAAAAATTAATGTAATGAGAATCACTATCGAGAATGACAGTGGAAATTTTAATTTGTATAATTTTATGCAAAATATATCTGTTTTTAATTTTAGAATGAAACATTACTCAGACATGCTTTTGTCAGATTCAACCCAGTACAACTAAGCTAATACAGTATTCAAATAAACAGTATTACATACCGAATTGGAGCAGTACTGTTTCATGAGCTCATTTATGGCAATATCATTCTTGTGCAGCTTTGGGCCCGTGTGGTACCACCCAACTATTCGCTCCCGTGCTAGATTTGAAAGAAACAACACCACGACTCTATTAGACCTGGGACATCAGGTCACGTTCTATAACAATGACACAACAGATTGTATAAAGTATAACATTGGTTCTTGACATATGCATAGTTAAGCAATGTATCTTACCATTGACTTTCTTGAACATGCCGTACATATTCTCCAGATAGTCGTGGTCGAGGAACCAAACTGAATCATCCTTGTCATCCTCATCAAAAGGCACTGGCACACAATTACTAAACGTTACTTACATTATATTTCAACAGGAAAGAAATGCATTTTACACCAAGAGATGCAAGCATACCAGCGAAGCTGTTGGACACATCAAGCACTTTCTTATGCCATGAACCCAGCAGAACACCAACAACTCGCTTCTGACTGCCAACTTTGCCAATCCTACCAAACAAAGACAAGATTTACAAACAATACAAAATAGACAAATGGAATGTTTTTGAATGTATAGGAAATGTATGGCTCTTTGAATATATAAGCTGTTTCAGATCATGTATACCGCTTTATAAATCTGTTCAGAAAGCTAAGTTTATTCTAGAATCTATACTAACATATATACTAATAGATAGATATAACGTTATGTCATACAGCAAGTTATGTATCTCAATAAATTAAGTAAATACAACAACAACAAAAACCCGAGCAATACTTCGGTTCAATATTGAAATTATAGCAGACTATTAAATTATATAGTGTATTTAATTTTTATTGTTGAATAGCTTACAGCCCTTCTTGCAAATAAAATTATCTGTAAATTAAGCTACATGTTAATAATCATAACTGACTTACAGATATATGTGCCTCTACAAGACGTTTTAACATAAACTTTAATATTACTAAGTTCAGCCGATATGCAACACCATAATATGCCTAAATGAATAAACACTTCAAATGTTGCTTCTTTTCATGTTATTGCTTTTAAGACTGTGACTGCATCCAGTTAGCCTTTAGCTTGTAGCGGCTACTTTCATTGACATAATGACAGTGAGTTAACAGTTTTACTACAGCAACTCCACAACACTCATATTTACCTATTAAAATGGTCCACGACACTCAATAGCACCAGGGGATGAACGACGACCCTTTCTACCGCTAAGTCCGGCATTTTCACTCAATAAATCCGAGTACTTATGGAAAAAAATCTTGTTTTTCTGTTGCTCAGCACGCCAGTTTCATGGACGTTTCTCCGTTTGTTCCGCTTCTGCTTCGTGTGTGTTTCCCACAGTGGCGCTTCAGCATGACGCACCCGACGCACGCGAGCGCCCTCTGGAGTGGAGGAGGAATTACACTCTTTCATCTAAAATCAAGATGAGCATTGCAATATAAAAATATATTAACTTAGATACAATTAATTTGCAATCACGAAAATATTCAGTATGCTTTTATCTGTGAATGCATGTATTGTGATATGTTTTGTTTGCTTATATTATAGCGATAATTTAGACACCAGATGGCGCTGTTTATCCTGTTTAGTTTTTCTTCATACAGGTACTTTTTCATTTATTTAAATTAGAGTCATTAAGTCTAATTCTAGTCAATTGATATATGTACTGACAAATTAATTGGAGTCTCTCTAAAGTCAAATAAAAAGTGTCGACAATTCAAACATAATCTATTTGTAAATAGAGGGCAAATAATTTACGCTGTTCTGATATCACCTTATGAATCATCATAGAATGACCTTAATGCTTGGTCGATATGTCCATTGTAGAGTAATAAATCACTGTAAGGTCTAAGTTATACATCTAGTACAGATAAAATTATACAGGGCTATAAAAACAAGGTCCATGACCCTTCTTTTTTTTCAAATTTAATTTCATAGTAATTATAAAGTTGACCTTTATGAACATATAAAAAATGTAAGGGCTGAGATAGTGAAGTAATATTGCTGTGAGGTCTGAATGTTAAATGGGTTCTGTGACAGATCTATGAAAAATGACAACGTATCATATGCTAAATGTCACATAGGAATATAAAGAGATATTATAGAGTTATTATGAATGATTCGTCAATGATTAAACAATTGTAAATCTATCTAAGTTGATCAGCGTATCTCACTTGCTTTGCAGATTTATAGGGAATAAACACAATGTATAATGATACAATGCTGTATTATAATTAATTTATCAATAGCTGTAAAAAGAGTAAATGTCAAAAACTGCTTACATCATCATTTCAAGGTTTTTTTAAACTTTCATAATGTCAAAGTTTGTTTCGACAAGCTTTTCTTGTTAACGATTACTGCAGTTATACTTCCTTACATATAAAATTCGATCGTGCTTGCTACCTCAAATCAAATTCAGGAATTGAATTGGAATTTAAAAGGCATTGCAATTTAATTCTGAATGGTGCACCTTAAAAATGGATAGTTTACCCAAAAAGTAAATGGTGACAGAATTTTCATTTCTGGGTGAACTATCCCTTTAACATCCATTGTATGAGGACAATAGTGAATCTGCTGAACATGAATCATGTGTCAAGCTGCCAAACATTGTGTCAAACAGTCCTCACAGCCTGCGCTGTCTCTAGACAATAATGCTTTAATTTTTCCCGAGAACATCACTGGCAATGGCATGACCCTTCAGGGACACTGATTGGGTGCTTTTGTTAAACACGTTTGTTTTTCTAAGAAACATGTTCCACTAATATTTGATGAGCAAAAATGATGATGTTTGAGTGCACCACATTACTTCTAATATGTATGTTGTCTATACAATATCTACTGAATTATTTACTTAGATGTTCTAAATAAAGCATACAGTTTAAAAGCATATAGCTTAATTTAGTGTTATATTGTTTTGAGTAAAATATATACTTGAAACAGAGTATTGCAAAGTAAACTTCAACTAAGTAGAAATTACTCAACAAACTTTACTTGGCCAAGTTAACTTATTTTCTTTGTTAATTTTTCTTAGTTAAGTACAGAAGAGTCTACAGAAGCAACCATTCTTTAAAGAATTCAAATATACATTTCTTTCTGTGAAATAAACAAAGAATCTTGTTTTAAATGTACATTTATGAATGTAACATTTTGCAAGGAATTGTCATAATAAATGCATAATTATAAACTTAATAAGTCAAGGGTCAGAGAGTCACCATTTTTAGCGGTTTTATACTCGCCAAATACACTCACTTTCTTAGATACACCTGTTCAACTGCTCATTAACATAAATATATAATCAGCCAATCACATGACAGCAGCTCAATGCATTTAGGCATGTAGACATGATCGAGATGATCTGCTGAAGTTCAAACTGACCATCAGAATATAGAAGAAATGTGATTTAAGTGACTTTGAACGTAGCTGGGTTGTTGGGGATATTTTTTAAAGCACAACCATGCTATCGTGTCAATATGGATCAGAATATCTGAGGAATGTTTCCAGCACTATGCCACAAAGAATTAGGCAGTTCTGAATGCAAAACGTGGTCCAACCCGGTACTAGCAAGGTGAACCTAAGATTAAACCAGGATTAGGCCTTAGTTCAATTAGGACAATTAAGTAGCTTCTATAAACGTGCCTTAGAAAGAAAAACAATTACACGGTGTACAACTTGTGACAAAACAATGGCAGTGACATCAGATATGTCAGTGCAAGTCGCTTTCAGTTAAAACTTAAACATGCATTTTAGTCTGGGACTAGCTTAAGCCTTGTCTGTGAAACCGGGCATTTAAGTTTATAGTTTAGGTATAGGCCTAAGACTTATGAATAATTAAAAAATAAACTTTAACAACTTTTTTGGGCAGAAGAATTTTGTCGAAAAAGCCAGGATTCTTTCCATTCTATGTCACTGAATGTATTATTCCAACAACTTAAAATAATAAAAATCTGAGTCCTATTTATTATTGATCTAATTCACCTTTGTTTGGAACGTGTTGCTCTTGAAGTGATGACGCGTGGAGTGGGCGGGGCCGCAGAGGAAACAGACAACTGTTTCAAGAGTCGTGCTGGCTGAGTGTTTATACACACACACACACACATACACGCACACACACACACACACGCGCGCATACACACACTACGAAAAGCGCTGGCCGACACAAACACTTTTTTAAATGATATTTAGAAGTGTCATTGCCTGCTTTTTCTACACCTGGCTTCTGTTTGTTTTCGTCTTTCGTTTCGGCCAAACTAAACGATGGCAGTTTGTTAGGAGCTGCGGTTGAAGAGCAAGTCTGTCATTTTCTCGGCGGGTCGGAGGATCTGCGATGCCCTCTGATTTCACAACGCTCTTCAGCGCGGATATCGACCTCGATTCGCCCAAGTCCCTCTACTCCAAAGGTAACTCACTTTCTGCTCACTTTCAGCACACTACTCATACTGTACATTTACTGTGTGCACGCGCAGCCAGGCTGTGTTCCCAAACCTAGTGGGTTACCTACCTAGACAGCATCACGTTCAAGTTCACTATGTCTATTATAATGCCCAAAAGTGCTGTCTAGGTGGTAACACTTTATTTTAGTGTCTTTGTTACACGTTACACGTGGTTGCTGTAGTAATAACTATAAACAATGCATAATTACATGTAACTAACCCTGCCTAAACCAAACCCCTATCTAACCCTAACCCTATAGTAAATACATGTAGTTAATTGTTATTACACAGTACTTGGATGCATAATGACACTGTAACACAGACACCTTAAAATAAAGTGTAACAGTGCTAGGATTTGTTGTGTGTTCGTTTACTCAGTCTGTGTAATGCCACACTGGACTGTCAAGCAGTTTGTTGTTAGTTTACATAGTCCATGTGACAAGTGGTTTAAATGGTGACCAAATAAATGAGATGGTGTGAGATGATACACACATTGCATGTTTGTGTGTGTGTGTTTGAGGGGGCGGGGTGTGCAGTTGTAACTTAAATCAGCATGCTATTTGTTTGGTTTATAAATATCTCTGATGGATTGAATGAATGAGAAGACATTCAGAGATGGTTAATGGACCTGCGATGGAGTTTGACATCTATTTAACACATTCTACATGAACCCATCTGGTGAAAGTATAATTGTGCAGAATATATAACCCTCCCAACTCCTCTGTTCTCTTAGAAAAATGAGAACAGCTTTAAATTTCAAATGTTTCGTGCATGATGCCTCTGTGTCTCCTTTGGATATAGGAAAATGAACTCTCCTAATGAAAACCTCAGAGACTGTCTGTACATATTATATAGCCTACACGCATTATATAAACAAAAAACAAAAAAAGAGTTTGATGCAATTATTCACGAGTAATCAATTTGACCACTTTTTAATAGTTTTAGATGACAATAACAACAATATTTCAAGCAGCACTTCATATAAACTGGGAGTAACTCAAACTGTGGTGGCATCAAACATTGTTCTCATACTTGTAGAGTTATTATGGGCAGCGTTCTCATGAAATACACCCCTCACGCTGGGGTCCTCTATTGCTGCATTTTTAATTTCCTGCGCATTAGATGTTCTTTATGTTGTTTGTATCAGCCTTAAACAGAGTGGGCGCAGTCTTAGATTTTAATTTGCCCAGTGATTTGATGTGGATTCTCATCTTATTACAGGTGACGAGTGTTATTGCCTAGGTGTGTATTGTAGTATCCTGAATCAGGGCTTTAGTCACACATTACGTAAGACTCAGCCTAATCTCATTTGCAATTCTTGGTAATAGTCTGCTGGCCGCCATGGCTGTTGTTATTGTTGTTGCTTCATATTCTAGACATCCAGACCAAAGTTTTAGTGATTGTTTAGCTGTTTTTGTCCATTTCTTTTCAGATACACTTTGACGTTGACTTCTGTTGTTCAAGTAAAAAGTGTTCCCTGTCCCTCTGAATTGTCTTGCAGTTATACAGTAAATATAGAGTTATTCTCTAAGGACATCATTCCTTAACTTCAACGAAAGTTAAGAATCTCAAGTTAAACTACATTTTTCATTGCCAGTGAAATGTATTTAGTACAATGAAAATGTCATGCACTCTTAAAAATAAAGATAAATAATGTTTGTTTTTTTCCAACGATGCCATAGAAGAACCAATTTGGGTTCCCCAAAGAACAGTTATCAAAATAACCATTTTTTTATTAACCTTTTTTCCACTATAAAGAACCTTTTGTGAAATGGAAAGGTGCCATGGATGTTAAAGTTTCTTCATGGATTCTTTGATGCCAATTAAAACATGCCCCTATGCTATTTTAAAGGTTCCTAACAGGTTTACATGCATCCAATGTAAAAAAAAATCAAAATAAACACTTGAATTTTCTCATAATATACATTGCAGAATCAACTCTTTTCTCACAGTGTCTGAAACGGTTTGATTAAAGATTCAGTCTCTCTAAACCCCTCCGTTCTGAGAGCCTACTCTGCTCTGATTGGTCAGATAGGCCAGTCTGTTGTGATTGGTCGACCGCTTACAGCTCGTGTCATATCTAAATTTTCGGATTCTTCAGAACTTGTGATACAAACAGTAACAATGGCATCAGTTTCATCCAGTATCCATTTGAGCGTGAGTCCTCATACTTTTAAGGTAGATCTAAGATGTTGTTCACCGGCACCCAATGAAGACCGTAGGCTGAGATTATGCAAATTTGTTACATTGTTACGTAGGTTTGTAACAGGAAGTGAGACTGGAATTGCTGACGACTAATTTCAGCAGTTTATAATCGATTCTTTCTTGAAGGAGACAATAACTGTCATGCACTTTGATCTTTAAAACTTTGCTGACCTTTTACATTCACAAACGGCTATATTACACACTGCATGAAAGATTATATTATTTTTAAAAAAACATAATAGGGGAACTTTAATAGGGAGTATGTAATGCATATGACTCTTGGATTCAATAATAATGATTGTCTTTACTTTGTAACCATCATAAGACATACAGTATGCGAATACAACACTCGATTTAATGATCACCTGCTGCGTCTCCTTAAACCTTCTTCAGGTTAAAGACCTTTTGGTGGTTAAGACCCCTGGCCTAGAGTAATAAATAAATGACCTTCATATCCTCTTCTTCTAGCCTGATATCAGAGGTGAACACAAGGTTATGCAGTGACGGGGGTTAAAAACCTCAACCTTATCAGGTTGACATTTTCCTTTTCGCTTTTAAATGAGATGTTTACTATGAAGAATAATAGTCGTGTCAGGTTTTGGAGGATGGCCTTCAGATGTTTTAGGCTAAAATTTACATGTGAGAGAGAAACTATATACTGTATATATATTTAAATTTTAGTTAAATTTTTTGTAAATTTGTTGTGTTTTTGTAATTTGTATTATGGTTTTTAAATAAGTTTTAGTTTATTAAAATTTGAAGTTATTTTAGTACTTTATTTTATAATTAGTTATTTTTTTTTTTTTTTCAAATAATGAAAAATGTGTTTTAGTCTTATATTAGTTAAGGATAATAATCCTGCTATTTGCTTATGATACTGGATGATTTTTATTTTTATTGAATCGTTTATTATTTTGACATTGAGCACACAAAGAAGAATTTTGAATTGGACAAAGCTATTTTTAGATAACAATTGATTGAAAAAGTGATATTTACTATTGAAATTCCCATGTTTCACTGAGTTTTCGAGATTCCTTTTGACTTTTCCAGGCCTGTAAATCACAGTTTTTATATGTTCTGACATTTACAGGTTTTTCATGATGTTCCGTGAGAACCGTTTAATCCTCTTTCGAAATAGTCCTGTGGTCAGACATTATTTCACATAGTATCTCAGTTATTATGAAACTGCATGCTGAATAATTAAAAAAAACATTAGACATGTTTAAAAAATTGTAGATTGAGTATCCATGGCGTGAGAGGTCAAAAAGTGGCAGGGGTCTATGGGAAACCGGCAATCCGTCTAATGAGCTTATTTAAAGTAGTCAGTAGATTAGGCCTTTTCTCATAGACCCAGGCCAGTTTTGTTCCGTCATCGCACGTGTTTGCTCTTTCAGTATTCTTGTCATTCTCTGACATCTGCAGTTGACCTTTTCACATTGTTGTTTCTCCTTCCGCATCCCTGCCGCGCGAGCTCTTGGAGTGGACTGGCTAATGAGCTCGTGTGTCATGTGACGTGCGATGAGATGTAGCTAAGCATATGGCTGTGCATTCCCAGAAGGATGGCAAAATGCCCTGGAGATGTGGCTTGTGAATTTATTTTTAGCTAGATGTTGTTTGGTATGTGAGCTCTGAAAATACATTGTCCAGCTTGAGTGGCTGTGCGATGTGGGATTGATTTGCAGCCAAGATCTGATTATTTCCATGCAGCTGACCACTGTTTTCTATAGAGGCAAATCCTGTTTTCATTCACTGGATTAGCTCCCTACGTTCATTAAGTCAATGGGTTATACTGTAGGAAGCCGGTCTACCTATATGTGTCCTGTAATGTGACATTAATCTTTAATGATTACAATACTTTCAGTGTTTGTGACCTTACATTATTTTAAAGATTATGTTTTATTTTAAAAGTGAATTTGTCAAACTCCCGGACTATTATAAAATAGCTAAAACGCTATTTTATAATCTGAGGTTAATCAAAATTGTGAAATCCTCCTCGCTTGCAGTTTAAAACATTCTATACATTTTTGGAGTAGATATATTTGGAATGGCAAATATGCTTCAATTGCTTTGTCAACATAAAGAATACTCAAAACTGCTTCACAACTGCTTTTGAGTAAGTTCATGAATCATGTGGGTCACCCCTGCAGACCTTCATGACTGTTTATGAAGGTCAATAAGTCTATTAAAATATAAGCTAATTTGACATTTTAATGAAAAGGCAAGAATGTTAGTTTTGGATGTAAAATGTCATGTGGTGCGACTCCCCAAAAACTTGATTGATCTCTGAATTAATAATTCATGATGTTTTTAAAAAATGTTTTACCATGAAATGTATAAAAACATTTTTTTTTTATATTAAAAAAAATTCAATATTTCATTCATAATTAAAATTCATATTAATTCAATGTGTAAGGAATAAATTTTTATATAGTTTCGTCTATTCTTCCTTCCTTCTTTCCTCCCTCTCTCTCTCTCTCTCTCCCTTCCTCCCTCCTTCCTTACTTCGTTTCTTTTCACTTCCTTCCTTTCTTTCCTTTCCTTCTTTCCTTCCTTCCTTTGTCTTTCATTTTTCCTTTCTTCCTTTGTCTTTCATTTTTCCTTTCCTTCTTTCACCTTTATTTTCTTTCCCTTTCCCTATCCCTTTATCTTTTCTTTCTTTCCCCTTCCCTTTCCATTTCCTTCTTTTCCCTTCTTTCACTTTCCCTTTTCTTTCTTTCCCTTTCCCTTCTTTCCCTTTCTCTTTCCTTCCTTTCTTTATTACACTTGACTTTCCATATTTTCCTTTTTCCCCCTTTCTTTTCTTTCCTGTTCCTTCCTTTCTTTTTCTCCCTTTCCCTTTCCTTTCTGTCCCCTTCCCTTTCATTTCTTTCCCTTCCCTTCATTAAATCTAATGAAAATGGTCTACTTAACTCAATATATGTATGTGCTGTGTCTTTTTGTACTTAATATAAATCACATTGTTAACTCAATTGTTAAAAAAAGTCTCTTGCGCTTCACGTCAAAGTTGCTGTTCCGAATCAGCCACTTATAAAGGTTCCATTTCAGTTTGGATGTGGTTTCTTTAGGCTGAAGATTGCAAGGCAGTTTACCTGGGTTTTATTTTAATGCAGATCTAATATTTGTCTTTATTGGTTATTTATTTTTCTTGATTACTATTCTCCTGAGCCAATCCATGTTTTCTGAATAAACAAAACACAAAGGCCCATGCAGAACAAAATTAGGCCCGAGTGGTTTGGCCTCTGGTGATGCTTCGATTTCACAGACTGCTGAAATGTACCATTCAACTATGTGCCAATATCACATGTGCTACCAGCCTAAATTGTGCAATGTGTGCGCTAAATGTGTTTATTCTTGCTAGTTTTGTATGCAAGTTGTTGGTAAATAGCTTCACACAAATGTGACCAAATATTAATGTGGCAAGTGTTCACATCTAAAGTAGTCTTGTGTGTAGCCAGACCTTCAGACTGACGGCAGGTCTGCACTCCATATTAGCTTCCATTTGCCAAGGACCACCCAAGAAAGAAACCAATCACAGTTAAAGCAACCAATCACAGTTTGTCTTGTTCAGCGTCATGTTTACAGGGAGGTGAAAATGAAAGTCGATGTCCCCACAATAACAGACCACCATGCAATTCATTCAAGAATATTGTGCAAGTTTGCTGCAACAATGCCACAACAATGGTGCTGTCAACTTCACATTGTTACAGAACAGAGACTCACAACAAGGATAAGGTTAATAAACAGTTTATTTGAGATTAGCGGGTATACGGACATAAAACAGGTAAGTATAACTGATGTTGACAAGCAGGAATGATGAATGAGATACTGACAGTTCCTTCCGTGTTGTAGATGGATTAGGAGGTTGTGAATGAGGTGGATGATGGCAGCTGGTGCACACACAGAAGAAGGGAGAGAGGTAAGTAGCCGTTGTACGAGGAATCCACGGAAGACCAGGGAGACGGTGAAGACACAGAGGATGCAGGTAGATGAAACAGTAAACGTAGCATACACTATACTGGAGGTAAGTGATGAACGTAAATGAGAATCCTTACTCAGACGAGACCAGACAGAGTGATGTGTGTGCTTATATGCTGCCTGTGGTGATGAAGTTATGATGTGCAGGTGCGGGTGATTAGCATTCAGGTGATAGCGATCTCTGATTGGGTGATGGTGGAGCCTGACTGATCCCTGACAGTCGGTCCAGGCTCTGTGGGAGAATCAGACACAGGTGAGTGATAAGGTTTAAGTGGTGAGACATGAAATGAAGGGTGGATTCTGTAGTGTGAAGGTAACTGTATTTGGTAAGTGACCGGGTTGATCTGTCGTCTGATGGTGAAGGGACCAACGTATCTGGCACTCTTGGACAGCTTGATGTCCCGTGTGGAAAGCCAAACCTTCTGTCCCGGCTGGTAGGCAGGTGTTTCGGCTCTCCGGGTGTCCGCTTGGTGTTGGAGAAGAGACAAGGGATATATTTTACCGTGGGGCACTGGCTCATCCGGAAGGAGGTCGATGGAACAGTCCTATGGGCGTTGTGGAGGCAACAACGACACCCTTTTGGGGCAGAAGACTAAAGGGGGTGTAGCAGGCTGGGATGTCAATCGATTGTTGTTCTACAGGACTTTTGATGGAGGTGGAGTTGAGAGGAAGCATCACAGGTTGAGGTAGATGAGGGAAGCATCCTGGAAAACCACTATCGCCCCACTTCAGGACTTCCCCCGTTGTCCAGGAAAGATTGGGGTCGTGTTGCCCTAGCCACTGGTGCCCTAAGATGATAAAAGAGCTGGAATTCTCCAGAACCAGAAATGGTGGAAGTGGAAATGCGGAAGTGGTGCCAGAAAGTGCTTTCTTGAGTGCATCCACAACCTCCTGAAATGGATCTGGGGTACTCATTCTAAAACTGTGTTGGTCTGGTCTTCTTTTATGGAACAGAGACTCACAACAAGGATGATAAAATGAATAAACAGTTTATTTGAGATTGGCGGGTATACGGACATAAAATAGGTAAGTATCACTGCTGTTGAAAAAACAGGAATGATGAATGAGATACTGACAGTTCCTTCGTGTTGTAGATGCATGAGGAGGTTGTGGATGAGGTTGATGATGGCAGCTGGTGCACACACAGAAGAAGGGAGAGAGGTAAGTAGCTGTTGTACGAGAGGGAAGACAAGGAATCCACGGAAGACCAGGGAGACGGTGAAGACACAGAAGATGCAGGTAGACGAAACAGTAAAGTAAGTGATGAACGTAAATGAGAGTCCTTACTCAAACGAGACCAGACAATGTGACAGAGTGATGTGTGTGCTGCCTGTTGTGATGCGATGATGATGCGTGCAGGTGCGGGTGATTAATATTCAGGTGATAGCGATCTTTGTGATTGGGTGATGGTGGAGCCTGACTGATCCCTGACACGCATACTTTTAAAAATCCTGCGTTTAGTTGATCCTGATAAGGGCTCATTGTCACAGATCTTCCATAAGGGGGTTTGCCTTTGTTTCTTGGCGGACTGTTATAAAAACGTGACACACTCCTCTACCTGAAATCCTGGAGAATTCAACCAATCAGATAACGACTTGAAAACTCCCATTTTGTGTGCCATATGCATCAGGCGTTCAGCCAACGGTCCATGGGCGTGAAATCTGAGGCTGAGACTACATCAAAAGTGACTTAAATTCTACTTGATTCCATTTCTACGTCATTGCACGTTTTTCAGTCCAATCAAGTGTTTACATGTCTTAACAAACGGATTAGAAAAGGTTTATTCCACCCCTCTCAAACTGAAATTTTTATCGGTTTGGACATTTTTATTCCGAATTGAGCTGTTTGTTGTCTAAACTGAGAAATGACAGATGTAAGCAGACTTGTTTTGACTTATGAAATGTGATCCTGATAGTCCAGCCTTCTCTTGACGTCACGTTCATTATTCTTCGTCCTCTGCCAGCCTAAGGTGAAGTGTGCTGCTGTCATGCCCCAATAACTCCTGCCTCAAAATTCCTTAGTAGTTAATGGTTAACACTAACCAAACTGTAATTTAAAGAGGCAAAGAAAAAATAAAAGAGTTCCTGACTCTGGGTCAAAATATTACCTCCCCCACTATTTGCCGTGCATACTCTGGATGTTGTTCTAGAGCCAACAAAGAAATAGACGAGTGGTTAAGCTATATCAGCAGCCCCTGGCAACTGCTGAAGAGGGCTTTGGAAAGGCTGTATATTTCCCATCTTCACCTTTAAGGAAAATCCACAAGTATCTAGTGTCTGTTTGAAGTGCTGGTGCATAGATATGACTGTTGTCCCTTCTTTAGTATGAGTCTATGAGTAAAGTATGAGCATGGACTTTATTAGAATTTATTACTTTATTTCAACAATATTTGTTTGTTTGTCCTTTTAATGTGTTATATGTGCTGTCATGTTAATAAGGGGTCAAAGACATGACATTAATTTTTTGTCTGAATCTATTAATTTATTGAAAAATCGATGCAATTTATACAATGATCTGAAAAGACATTGATTATTATGTTTTTTCGTTTTAAAATTCTTTAAGCATAAAAAAAATAATTCTTGAAAGAAAAATTGTGTAACAAAACTGCTTCAATGTTTAATTATTTTTGAAAAAGTTTTGTCCAACAAGTCATGTGACCCCTGCATGAAAAATGTAATGTTGTGTGACTCCCCAAAAACTTGATTGATATCTGAATAAATAATGTAAAATAATGATTATCATGTTTACCATGTTTTTTGAAATAATGATTAAGATGTGTACACTCACATGTATTCCAGGTCTAAGGAGTAAATGTGTCCATTACATAAAACCATTTTATGCAATGGTTATACCACATGACATTTTCATTTAATGGCAAGTCATTAGTAAAAAAATTAAAAAAAACATTTTAATTTATTTATTTATATTTTTAAGAGAGGCTTTTCAAAACCATATGAAACCAGCATGAATACAAAGAGTACATTTCTAAGACCGTGGCACAATATAGAGATTTTCTTATGATTGAACCTATGATACTGTTAACCGTTTTTTTCAGTTCAGACTAACATGAAAGTAACACTTTACTCAAGGCCTTAATGTATAATGCATTATGAACATATTCATAATGTATAATGCACTATATTTTTTCATAAATATATATAAAAAAAAAGTTAAAATGCATTGTAATTTTCACAGATTGCTTTTTATATTTGAAATGTGTTGTTTGTCACTTGTTTTAATGCCTTATGCTTTCTAAAAATGTAAGAATGAATAGATAAATATTATAATGCATTATAACTGCCAACTAGTTACAATTATTCATGAGACAATGCATTATAGGGTGCATTACAATGCATAATTAATGCATGAAAAATAAAGTAAGGAGGGATCAGTTAAATTAGACTACTGTCTGTCTCCTTTTAAAACGACTATATATGAAAAGCCTAAAACCCTTAACTCTTCTACCCTGACTTTTTAAAGCCACACACTGTGTGTTAAATATGCAGGAAGTTAATCAAAAATCCAAGGAGTAGGTTTTCCATTGGCTGATGAGAAACACTCAGGTTACGGGTTCGGCTTTCTTCTTAAAACCAGATCCACACCGTAGAACGCACTTCCTTGTGTCACATATTGTCCCTTACTGAGCAGGCGTTTTTTTCCATTCGCCACTTGGACAAGTTTCCCGACGGACAGTGCGGTCTGAAAGCCTAAAGTCAGATCCAGATTTTTGATTGGTTGTCCTTTTAAAAGGTTTTTCACTTTATCACACACTACTCTTGGTCAAAGTTCAAAAGCTTTCTCACGACATAATCCATGACTTTGTTTCTCCTGCGGTTTTGTGAGCTTGTCTGAGGTTGAAGGGGAGATGGGCAGAGGAGTATAGCTTAATTTAAATTTCCTGTGTTTTCATTCCTGCTCAGTGACTCACCTGTTCTCCCCGTGGGGCAAAACTCAAAGCTATGCTTGGAGTGAGAAGAGTTTGTTCAATTTCCAGTTGATCGCTTCTGACACTAGACAAATTTGACAGGCAAATTATTGTTGTATGGGAT
Source organism: Gila orcuttii (assembly GCA_026230005.1). Lineage (NCBI taxonomy): Eukaryota > Metazoa > Chordata > Actinopteri > Cypriniformes > Leuciscidae > Gila > Gila orcuttii. Next base: position 64,831,801 of record JAPDVR010000001.1, on the reverse strand, counting down.
GAGGTTTTAAATCAGTGACTCATCACTTCAAAAGACTTCTAAAAAAAATAATAAAAGCAGTGCTGAGTTATGTTATATCACAATCTAATAAAAAGGGTCATTAAAATGTTTTACACAAAGGAATGGGGAAAAAATATGAAACCCTGAGATGAAGATTTCAGCAAACCTCTTAATTTGATGGACCACATTTTTGTAGACCACTAATACACCAAACCTGGCGTAAACTAGTACCTCAGAACAATTACAGTTTTTAGTAGTGTAATGGTGCTTTCACACTTGCACTTTTGGTGCGCACTTGGGTTCGATTGACGTCAGTTTGGTTCGTTTGGATGATGTGAAAGCTGTTTTCCAAACACTGGTACGCACCTGCGAACCATACCCATGTCTGCTTTGTGTGTTCACACTTGTAGTTTGGTTCGCTTGATTCGGACCCCCCAAAAAATTGTCCTGGTCCGCGTAGCGTTCACATTAGCATTTTTTAACACTGAACCTAGATACCGAACCTAAAGGCATAGGAATATTTTCACATCCTGATTGGTCGGCTTTTATGACGTATATTTTGGGACAGAACTTACCGAACATCCAAAACAATGCTGTGTGCTGGGATAAATGAGCTTGTTGAATGTGCATAGCCTATCTGGTGCAGATAGACACAAGTGCTGTTATGTGCTGATGCTTTGAAAACAAAACCAAAGGTTCAGAAGACAAAATATAAAAGTGAGGTATGCATTTTACCGTCTTTTCCAGCGTCATTGTTAGCAAGCAACAGGGTAAAACAGCTGCTGATTTGATCGTCAGCCTACTGATCTCACACACACACACACACACACACATACACACACACTGAGGTAAAATGCATACCTCATCTGAGAGCACAGACTCGCTTACCTGGGTAAATCCTACCGTAAACTCCAGTGACCGTCTGCAACGCTCTTATCCTGTTCCAAGTCAACCGAGTTGCCTTCAAATCATCTTCCAGTCATCCAAGTCTATGTTAGTAGAATTAGTTTACATGTTGTTGCAAAGTTACTTTTATAGTCAGTAGAATGTCTGTTGGGGAGCATCAAAATAAAGTGTTAGCAGATATTAAGCAGACATTCTATTAATACTGAAATGACTACTAGTTGACATGTAGTAGAAAGTGGACTATAGAAATAAAGTGTTTCCAATTATTTTATTTTGGTCTGTTTTTTTTTTTAATCAGCCCAACTCATGGACCAGCAGCAGCAAAAACTTCCCCTAGTTCACCTTTAACACATAACTTCACATAATGCACTTTTATTTTCAACTAATTTTCCCTGCTGCTCTCCACTTACAGTACGTTCTAGCATGAACTATTCTTGAAATTGTATATGGTAGTAGTACTGCTGTTTTCTCCTCTGTATTAATCACTTAAGTTGCTTTGGACAAAAACATCTGCTAAAGAAATATCGTGTTACCATATACTAAATGGTGCTATGTTTTAGGTTGGGACTATTTGCTCTAGAGATTCATGGCAGGTTTACTGACGCAAGACTTTTTGGGAATGTAAAATCTAAATGTAAAAATCAAATTTCTGTCATCATGAGTAAATGATTTTTATTTTTGGGTGAGATATTCTTTTAACTCAAAACTGTTAGCTGTTTTCCAGTTTATCATTTTGTGCCATTTTTTTTTTCTTTCTCCACTGTGAGATGATTTTATTTTGTTTCTGCTAACCTCAAATCTTGCCCAGGTGCATTGCTGTAATAATAGGTGTGTTCTCCTTGTGTCTAGTGGATCGGCAGACATTCTACAGCCTTAATTAGATTGCTGGCCGAATCCTCTTATGCTATTAATGATCTCAAGGTGTGGATTTAGTCTGACTGAGTCCAAAGGACAAACACACTGAGCTGAGGACTCTCTCCTACAAGATAACATGGAGTAACAGTGGGGCCCAAAAGTCTGGGGCCGCATTTAAAAAAAATATGGGATGTTTATTTATTTATTGATTTTTTTTTAACTAGATGTAGGATTTAAAAAAAGAACACAAAGCAAAGTTTGAAAAAATGGGGGGAAAAATGTGAAAATCTGCAGTTTATACATTAGGTCACTAATTTCCACCTGTGGTTTCCACCTGTGGTCCACCTGTGGTAATTATCCAAATATTTATAACCCAAATGTTTTATCAGCTTTTTGCATTGGTCAGCTATTTTATTTTATTTCAGTTAACCTGTATTTTTTTGAGGTAACAAAGGTTTTCTTTTTTATAGCTTTAGTTTTAGTTCTAATTCTATAGTTCTAATTTTAGTTCAAATTCTGACCCTCCCATCTGAATGTCGCAGCAGAAATCATCAGACCAGGCAATGTTTTCCAATCTTCTATTGTCCAGTTTTGGTGATCCCGTGTGAATTGTAGCCTCAGTTTCCTGTTCTTATCTCACAGGAGTGTCACCAGTGTCTTCTGCTGCTGTAGCTCTTCTGCTTCAAGGTTTGACGTGTTGAGTGTTCAGTGATGCTCTTCTGCTTCAAGGTTGGACATGTTGAGTGCTCAGAGATGCTCTTCTGCTTCAAGGTTTGATATGTTGAGCGTTCAGAGATGCTCTTCTGCTTCAAGGTTTGATGTGTTGAGCGTTCAGAGATGCTCTTCTGCTTCCAGGTTTGATATGTTGAGCGTTCAGAGATGCTTTTCTGCTTCAAGGTTTGACGTGTTGAGTGTTCAGAGATGCTCTTCTGCTTCAAGGTTTGATATGTTGAACGTTCAGAGATGCTTTTCTGCTTCAAGGTTTGACGTGTTGAGTGTTCAGAGATGCTCTTCTGCTTCAAGGTTTGATATGTTGAACGTTCAGAGATGCTTTTCTGCTTCAAGGTTTGACGTGTTGAGTGTTCAGAGATGCTCTTTTGCTTCAAGGTTTAATGTGTTGAGCGTTCAGAGATGCTCTTCTGCTTCAAGGTTTGACGTGTTGAGCGTTCAGAGATGCTCTTCTGCTTCAAGGTTTGATATGTTGAGCATTCAGAGATGCTGTTCTGCTTCAAGGTTTGATGTGTTGAGCGTTCAGAGATGCTCTTCTGCTTCAAGGTTTGATATGTTGAGCATTCAGAGATGCTCTTCTGCTTCAAGGTTTGATATGTTGAGCGTTCAGAGATGCTGTTCTGCTTCAAGGTTTGGTATGTTGAGCGTTCAGAGATGCTCTTCTGCTTCAAGGTTTGATGTGTTGTGTGTTCAGAGATGCTCTTCTGCTCCAAGGTTTGACGTGTTGAGCGTTCAGAGATGCTCTTCTGCTTCAAGATTTGACGTGTTGAGCGTTCAGAGATGCTCTTCTGCTTCAAGGTTTGACGTGTTGAGCGTTCAGAGATGCTCTTCTGCTTCAAGGTTTGATGTGTTGAGAGTTCAGAGATGCTCTTCTGCTTCAAGGTTTGATATGTTGAGCGTTCAGAGATGCTCTTCTGCTTCAAGGTTTGATATGTTGAGCGTTCAGAGATGCTCTTCTGCTTCAAGGTTTGATGTGTTGAGCGCTCAGAGATGCTCTTCTGCTCCAAGGTTTGACGTGTTGAGCGTTCAGAGATGCTCTTCTGCTTCAAGGTTTGACTTGTTGAGCTTTCAGAGATGCTCTTCTGCTTCAAGGTTTGATGTGTTGTGTGTTCAGAGATGCTCTTCTGCTCCAAGGTTTGACGCGTTGAGCGTTCAGAGATGCTCTTCTGCTTCAAGATTTGACGTGTTGAGCGTTCAGAGATGCTCTTCTGCTTCAAGGTTTGACGTGTTGAGAGTTCAGAGATGCTCTTCTGCTTCAAGGTTTGATATGTTGAGCGTTCAGAGATGCTCTTCTGCTTCAAGGTTTGACGTGTTGTGCGTTCAGAGATGCTCTTCTGCTTCAAGGTTTGACGTGTTGAGCGTTCAGAGATGCTCTTCTGCTTCAAGGTTTGATGTGTTGAGCGTTCAGAGATGCTCTTCTGCTTCAAGGTTTGATATGTTGAGCGTTCAGAGATGCTGTTCTGCTTCAAGGTTTGATATGTTGAGCGTTCAGAGATGCTCTTCTGCTTCAAGGTTTGATGTGTTGAGAGTTCAGAGATGCTCTTCTGCTTCAAGGTTTGATATGTTGAGCGTTCAGAGATGCTCTTCTGCTTCAAGGTTTGATATGTTGAGCGTTCAGAGATGCTCTTCTGCTTCAAGGTTTGATGTGTTGAGCGTTCAGAGATGCTCTTCTGCTCCAAGGTTTGACGTGTTGAGCGTTCAGAGATATTCTTCTGCTTCAAGATTTGACGTGTTGAGCGTTCAGAGATGCTCTTCTGCTTCAAGGTTTGACGTGTTGAGCGTTCAGAGATGCTCTTCTACTTCATAGTTTGATGTGTTGAGAGTTCAGAGATGCTCTTCTGCTTCAAGGTTTGATATGTTGAGCGTTCAGAGATGCTCTTCTGCTTCAAGGTTTGATATGTTGAGTGTTCAGAGATGCTCTTCTGCTTCAAGGTTTGATGTGTTGAGCGCTCAGAGATGCTGTTCTGCTTCAAGGTTTGACTTGTTGAGCTTTCAGAGATGCTCTTCTGCTTCAAGGTTTGATGTGTTGTGTGTTCAGAGATGCTCTTCTGCTCCAAGGTTTGACGTGTTGAGCGTTCAGAGATGCTCTTCTGCTTCAAGATTTGACGTGTTGAGCGTTCAGAGATGCTCTTCTGCTTCAAGGTTTGACGTGTTGAGAGTTCAGAGATGCTCTTCTGCTTCAAGGTTTGATATGTTGAGCGTTCAGAGATGCTCTTCTGCTTCAAGGTTTGACGTGTTGTGCGTTCAGAGATGCTCTTCTGCTTCAAGGTTTGACGTGTTGAGCGTTCAGAGATGCTCTTCTGCTTCAAGGTTTGATGTGTTGAGCGTTCAGAGATGCTCTTCTGCTTCAAGGTTTGATATGTTGAGCGTTCAGAGATGCTGTTCTGCTTCAAGGTTTGATATGTTGAGCGTTCAGAGATGCTCTTCTGCTTCAAGGTTTGATATGTTGAGCGTTCAGAGATGCTCTTCTGCTTCAAGGTTTGATATGTTGAGCGTTCAGAGATGCTCTTCTGCTTCAAGGTTTGATGTGTTGAGCGCTCAGAGATGCTGTTCTGCTTCAAGGTTTGATGTGTTGTGTGTTCAGAGATGCTCTTCTGCTTCAAGATTTGACGTGTTGAGCGTTCAGAGATGCTCATCTGCTTCAAGGTTTGACGTGTTGAGCGTTCAGAGATGCTCTTCTGCTTCAAGGTTTGATATGTTGAGCGTTCAGAGATGCTCTTCTGCTTCAAGGTTTGATATGTTGAGCGTTCAGAGATGCTCTTCTGCTTCAAGGTTTGATATGTTGAGCGTTCAGAGATGCTGTTCTGCTTCAAGGTTTGACGTGTTGAGCGTTCAGAGATGCTCTTCTGCTTCAAGGTTTGACTTGTTGAGCTTTCAGAGATGCTCTTCTGCTTCAAGGTTTGATGTGTTTTGTGTTCAGAGATGCTCTTCTGCTTCAAGATTTGACGTGTTGAGCGTTCAGAGATGCTCTTCTGCAGACCTCAATTGTAACACGTGTTTATTTGAGTTACTGTTGCCTTTCAATCAACTGGAACCAGTCTGGTCATTCTCCTCTGGCATCAACCATTTAGGCTACACCCACAGAACTGGATATTTTCTCTTTTTCTGAAAATTCTCTATAAACGCTAAATATGTTTGTGCTCGAAAATCCCAGTAGATCAGCATTTTCGGAAATACTCAGACCAGGCCGTCTGGCGCAAACAACCCAGCTACGTTCAAAGTCACTTAAATCACATTTCTTCTCCATTCTGATTCTCAGTTTGAACTTCAGCAGATCATCTCGATCATGTCTACATGCCTAAATGCATTGAGCTGCTGACATGTGTTTGGCTGATTAGATATTTGTGTCAATGATCAGTTGAACAGGTGTACTAAGAATGTGGCCGGTGAGTTTATATGATAAACAGATACGCGTTCATAAAAATGTTGGCAAATCAATGGTGGACTTGGTTCTGGTCCCCAATGCACAAGTCAATTGACCTTATTCAGAGCAGTGCCATGACAGGTATGAAAGCAAGGCTGTTAGGAATAGACTTACAGTGTTTTCAATGGCATCCACTAGATCACTTATAATTTTCCACAGCTCATGTTGCCTGTAGTTTTTTGTCTACTGAAATTTCTTGGAAAGATATTTTTGCAGTGTTTCGTAAGCAGAACAATCCAAAACCAATTAAATAACAGTACAACCCACTGAAGAGATGTGGGTCTATCCCTCACAGCCTGACTTTCATTCCCATTAAAAATCAAAGACGGCGCTGCTGTGAATAGGGTGACCTAAAAAAAAAATCACAAATAATTATAACATCCATAATGCATTTTGTCAAATTTTTGTTCCGCAAATCTTGTGGCATTATAATATACAGTATCATTACTCACCAAAAATAAACACACAGCTTTGACACAACGACTGTCCACCATTCATTCATTAGGCCAGGCGTTCTAGATATCGCTAATTTTCTTTCATTGTTTTAGAATATCTTGACTTTTACCAGGTTGATTTGATCTGCTTTGATTAGTAAATTCTGAACATATGTAGTTTTGCACATAGTTATGTGGAGGGTTGACATTGATCACAGCATTTAGTGTGTGTCTCTCTCAGATGGTTTTCATTATTGCATTGCAGATGCTTATGTGTCACACTGTTAAATGGGATTTACATGTGAAGTTTTACTCTTTCAGTGAGGGTTGGATGGCTTTGTGTTTGTGTCTGTGAGAGTGTTTGTGTGGATGTGAGCTTGTCAGAGCAGTGGCCATGCTTGTGTAAACAGCGTGAATTCCTCACTGCGCTGAGGCCCTGCTTTCATCCGAGCCCAATGGCTGTTTCTTCCCTTCTCCGCCACCCTGTTGAAGCTGCTGGTAAACACAGCAGACACAGACTTGTTTATGTGCTAAAAACACACTTCTGAGATCCATCTGAGAGCTAGAACGGGCTTCTCACAAGTGTCACCTCAGGTAAAGCCACACTTCATGGTGCAATTAATGCATTTCCCCTTAAGTTTTTAAAAGAAATATATGGCAGTAAAATTAGGCATTTTTTTCATTAACACTTTTTCTTATATTGGTTGAAATTCTCTTCATATCCTGATAGCAATCAATAATAGAAGTGGTCTAAATAATTAACGATGTACATACGTGTAAATCTTCTTTGGAAGTCTCAGGACCAAACAATGGATCAACATGCACCAATGCTGCATTTTTCTAAATGTCATAGCCTAATCGTTTGTTATCAAACAAGTATTCATTACTTCAATGAGCTCATTGTTTCTGCCTTAAATTATCACATTGTTTAAATTAATACATTTTTAGCTAACTGTGATTTTGTTTACATTTCTGAAATACATAACTTAGACCGTTACCTCTGATAACAGATCACACTAAATTGTAATGTGGACACGTGCATTTTCTGTAAAGCTGCTTTGAAACGATGTGTATTGTGGAAAGCGCTACACAAATAAATGTTAATTGAATTGAATTTATTTGAATGTCAGTATTACAGTGTAATTATACATTTAAGTACTGAGTAATAATTATTAACTACGTGTACTTACTATGGAGTTAGGATTTTGGTTTGGTCTAGGGTGAACTGCATGTAATTACGCATAATTTATAGTTTTTACTACAGTAACTACATGTAACGTGTAACAACGACACTGAAGTGTTACTGACTACTTATTATGGAAATAGCATACAGTACTTAAAAAGAATATGCTTAAGTGCGAACTGAATGTTCGCACACATAAACCTTGGCATACATAAAAAGCAACAGAGAAAAAGTGAAAAATGGTAAACTTCATCAACTTCTGATGATAGTGATGATGGTGCCCTTATGTTTTCCATCCTCCTTGTGTTTGGGTCTTTAGAAAGCTGAATGTAACAACAAGAGGTTTGTTTATCTGGCTACACACTGGAAATAAGCTGTTGAGAACCATCCTCATTTCCACATTCAATGAACTCTTCTGGAAACATCCCATGAATCCCAAGCAGCACAGAAAAATACAGCTTCTTTATTGGCATTTATGGTTCCATGAAGAACCTTAAACACCCATAGAACCTTTCCATTGCACAAAAGGTTCTTAATAGTGGAAAAGGGGTTTTAAGATTATTAAGAAGTTGCAATTTATAATAGTCCTTTACAATTGTTTCTTGTCAGACTGTAAGAACATGATCCCAGCTGTAAGCCATTTCACACTGTAATATCTCAGTCATTAATGTCAGACTGGATGAAAGTCAAGATGCATTAAAAACGGACGCACACAAGAAAACCCGTCTGGAGTTTTAATTTAAATCATCAATCAATAACAAGTTCGGTGACAGTGAGCTGCATTTACATGTGAAATAGAAATGGTGGCTACAAAGTAATCTCTAACGTTCATTTTGGTCATGGCTTGTCTTGAAAAAGTGAAGACAATTTGACTGTTGTCTTAGGAGAAGTCACACTGCAGGACTGTGAGTCAAATCTTCGAACACTACCATAATTTCGTCTGAATTCAAATTTTATCGCAACGGTCATTAATCTGTGAACATGTCAAACTACTAATCAAAGACTTCAGATTTTAGCCTAGGATCAGAGGAATCTTAGGATTTGCTAAATTAGTCTCAGGCGGCCAAATCGTGGCCAAAATCGTACAATGTGTACCCGGCTTAAAATAATCTTTGTTTTAAGAGCTGTTTCATGAATAGAATCCAAAATGGTTATTTAATGGCATTGCTGTGAAAAAACCCTTTTGGTACCTTTATTTTTAAGAGTTTATGGAATGTAATAGATTAACCTACATGCGATGGGATGCATGTGGTGGCACGCAGAATGAAATAAACATCCTACTTACGGTTTATGTCCGCCTCAAGGTTAGGCCATTGTTTAGCCCATAGCTATTGACACTGGACTAAGAGTGTCCATCTATCCTCCTGGCTTCTGTTACAGTAAGACCTCTTGACATGCTTGTAAAATCTAGGCCATGTAATCTGTTGCCCTTGGATGTTCTCATTATTTATTGCCCTTATGGGACAGAGGGCAGATCCCATTACTCTGTTCCAGAGCTTAAACTTAAGTGAATGCTGGTTGTGTTATCTCTGAATGAAGGAGTGCTCAGTGTGTCTGACTTTTGTGACTTTCTGAATATACTGTAGGATGTTGTCATACTTCAGCTTTTCTCTGTTTGTGTTTGCATCTCTGTTGTAGCTGTCATTGCCACATCTGTCACATTTGCTAAAAATATTATTTTGACTAAAGACACTGTAAAAAGCATGAAAATGATTTAGAATATTGAGAGGGAAAAAAATGTGTGTGTGTGGGGGGGGGATGGGGTGGAGTTAATGTTGACAGTGAGTTTGATTAATGGTATGACAATTTAGGACAAAAAAAAGTAAACTAGACCTGTGACTGAGATATCATACAATGCAAAAAACTGCCTTGCCCTGCCAGTTTCATGGCAGATCAAAAGTGTTTGGGGTTGTAAATGAACAATCCTGATCATCTCCGATGTTGCTTTCCTTATAACTTGTGTTTTTGTCGCAAAACCTTCCGGGCTTACTTGATACTCACTTTTGGGTAATTCCAAATATAGCTGCATATATTTGCATTTGTTTTATATTAGCAAACAAATAGACAAAATACTCGGAACTAGTGCTTAAGTTGCAGTATTAAGTATTTTATTATGTAAGACTTTTTTGTGCATTTTTAATTGACTTGAAATTTTTTCTTATTTGTGTCACATGCCTGTCCTGTCTTGTGTTGCACATGGGTGTTTTGTTATTTTGGGCCATGTGCTCTTGTCGTTGTCTGATCCCTCCCCCTCGTTACCTGATTATTGTTTGAGTTCTTCCACCTGTCCCCTCTTGATTTGTTCCCTTCTTAAGTCTCCTCTTGTTTGCAGTCTTTGTCGGACCGTTGTCTAATGTCTCCCGTTCCCCAATGTCTCCCGTTCCCCGTGATCCCCCGTCCCCCGTGATCCACTTCATGTTAAGGTTTAGTTGTTGTTTCATTTTATTCATTGTGTTTTTCCCCCGCGTGGGTTTTTGCTTTGTGTTTGTTTATTTTTTTGTAATAAATCATCTTTACTCTGCATTTGAGTCCTCACACCTTTTTACCTTGCCCGTTCCGTGACAATTTGAAAGCTTTTTGAACATCATGACATCATGTCTTTTATAGTCACACCATAAGAGCAATTTTATTCTTAACTCAATATTCTGGTTTAAAATGTTTATGATTTCCGCATACCACTACATCCATATGAAAAATATGAACTTGTATTTTAAGATTTTTATTTACATTTATTGTCATTCTACTTCAAAATAGAGCGCACGATTAATCATTAAAAGTATAAAAATAATTCAAATTAAATGACATAAATGAAAATTAAAAATGCATATTTTGAAATAGACTGCAGCAATTAACATTTTGTCAGAACCTCTAGTAAATGACATGTTATTTTGTTTAGTTGTCTGTACAGAATCGTGATCTCTGTTTAAAACAAGAAAAAAATATCCAGAATCATGCAGCTCTTCAAAATCTGAGTGTTATACTTGCCGTTTCTTTGTAATAAATTATGAAATTGACTTGCAATTTCTGACCATTTTTTTTTATGTAGTTCATTTTATCTATAGTATATGACAGACAGCCTCCCATACACACATTTTGATTAATTATATAAATGTACAACTTTAGACAGTTTCTACTTTTTTATCTCTCTCTCTCTCACTGGTTTGCTAGTAACAAACCAAACAGGACAGCAACTGTTGCCTTGTTTTTCTCCTCATATAGCTTAATGCGCCCATTTAAATTTCCCTTTACCACCTACTTAATGCTCAGAACACTTGGAGATGTAGGCTGCGCTTTGCTCCTGGTTGCTATGGTGCCATCGTCAGCAGGGTGGGATAAGTAATAAACATTTGTAGAGTGTTATAAATGATTCCCTGCTTAAATCCTTGTGTGCTTTGAATGGAGCCTTTCACCTTGTAAATCTTTAAAAGCACTGTCTGTTTCAGGGCCGCCTGGATCACTTTTATCCCACATCCCATTGCAGATAATAAAATACAATGCTCACCTCTGACTTGCATTAAAAGGACATTTCTGATTCTTGCTTTAGGAATTCAAACACACTGAAAAAAAAAAAAGTTTTGTTCAGTAAATATATTGAGGGAAAAAACAGAAATATCCTGATACTGAATCTCTTTCAAAGCCTGCACTGCCCAGTCCTTCAACCCTATCCGCAATCTCCTCAAACCTTTGTCTCATGCTCAGTGCATGATAAATTCGCCTCATTCTGAGTGTTCGTCAGTCCAGCCCTGAAATGTCGACCCACTAGAGCAGGGATGGGCAACTCCGGTCCTCGAGGGCCACTGTCCTGCAGAGTTTAGCTCCAACCCTGACAAAAATTATTTTTTTGTAATCCTGAAAACATTGATTAGCTTGTTCAGGTGTGTTTAATTAGGGTTGGAGCTAAACTCTGCAGGACAGTGGCCCTCGAGGACCGGAGTTGCCCATCCCTGCACTAGAGCCTCAGTGTGGGTGTCACTCCACCTCGGCCTGTTGACCAGTCGGCTCCACCTGGGACCGTTGTCCCTATGGCTCCACTGGGCTTCCTCATCCCTCCGGCTCCACTGGGCTTCCTCATCCCTCCGGCTCCACCGGGCTTCCTCATCCCTCCGGCTCCACCTTGGTCAGTCTTCACTCTGCCATCACCATGGACTTATGGGACTTAATCTGTGACTCTTCCCTCTAGGGTTGGGCGATGTCTACCAATTTGGTATCAGACGATGTCTACAGTGAAACATCATGATGGACGATGACATCGGGAAGGAGGGGGAAGGGGGGGGTAACATTCTCATTTTCCACTATATATTTTCCTCTACATCTCATCAGCAATTTCTATTTTTGCACGCTCTGCAGCAGCTGACCACTAAGGAGCGAATGTACAGTGACGTGACATAACTGCCAAATTCAAACTGTACTTTCACGCTATGGCTGGCGCTGAGCCAAAGACGGACGCGCTCAGCGCTTGTCGTATATCACAACTATTCAGTGTTTTTAACAACACAATCTCATGAAAGTGCGTATCTATACCAAAAATGTTATTTCTCGTGCCATTTATACGCCAAAAATGGTTTTAGCGTGCATATGCTACGCACTGAAAGCCCCTTGGGTAGGATTAGGGGTGGGGAGTGCGTACGTATTACACGCCATAAAGTGCGTATCATATGCACACGAAAACTGCGTAGCATATGCACGCAAAAACTTTTTTTGCCGTATAAATGGCACGAGAAATAACATTCGTTGTATAGATGCGCACTTTCATGAGATCGGGCTCGTTTTCAACCACATAATGTTTATTTTAGGTTTCAGACATTTAAATACATATTATTTATAGCAAAACAATACATTTATTGTTTGTAAAGTACACAATGGTGTCTATGGAAGCAGCAATAACAATCCATTCAAATATATTTGCCGACGTGTTTTATTCATATCAGAAACACAGTGTAAATAACTATAAAGTTTATACTCAACATCGTGATGTCTGTCAGCCATCACGATGGACGATGGCATCGTCTATCGGCCCAACCCTACTTCCCTCCAGCCCTTTGGCTTTCGGCGGGCTCCTCCATCCCACCAGCTCTGACCTGCTCGCCAGGATCTTCTGTGTCGCCTGATCTCTTCAGTTCTCTGCCTGGGACTCCACCGCCAACAGCATCATCTCAGCTCATTGCCCCCCTGGTTCCTGCTGCCAAGCCTCCACCATGGCTCCTCCCTCTCTCGACTCTGCCGTGGGTCCTGGCCCTCACGCCCTTGCTCTTACCGCTGTCTGCTCCTCCCAGGTTCCTGTCCTGTGTTCCTGCAACAAGTCCTCCACCAAAGCCCCCTCCCACCCTCCTATGTTGTACTTTTTGTAAAGTTAATGAGGCGCGAGCACGCGTCACCTCGATGGGGGGGATATGTCATGGGTGGTCTGTGTTCTGTGTATGTTTGGGTGGGTTTTCATGAGTTGAGCTCAGTTTCCTATGTTTTAGTTAGTTACTGTGGTTTCTCATTATTTGATTATTGTTTGCACCTGTTGTTCATTTCATTAATTAGTTTGGTCTGTATTTATGCTCCATGTTTCTTTCAGTTGATTTTCAGTTCTCGTCATGTGTATAGCAGTTGTTCTGTTTCTAGTGTTGTTAAATAAATATTCACACTTCTGCGAATAGGTCAGTTTTTCTCACCTTTATTGCAAAAACACATAAACAGTTCTTATATTTGTAATAATATTTCGCAGTATTACTGTTATTACTGTATTTTCGATCAAATAAAAGCAGCCTTGGCAAGCATAAAGACTTCTTTCAAAAACATAAAAAATGATGTTTCCAAACTTTTGAGAGATGCTGTAAATATATTGAAAAAAGCAGAAATATCCTGATACTGAAATGTCTACAAGGTATACTGCATACTGAGCAATGTCATCATTGGCTAATTAATATTCATGAGTTCAGTGACTTCACTTACTCCTTTGTAATCTGTTTCCCACCTCTGTTTTGCCTGTGATTTGACAGTCTTTTTTGGCAGTTCACATTTCTGCTTGACAAGCCTCTGAGCTACTTCGCGAAACCTGTTTAGCTAGTTAAATAAAGCAAGAGGATCAAGCCAAAAAGCTAACAAGAGAAAAAACACGAGGGGCTAACGGGAGCTGACAGGCCAGCAGCCAAAAACACTGGCACTCTAGCGTATCCCAGGGCTAATCAGAACAAGTGCCAGGAATCTGCAATAGTGAAAGAAAGTGTGAATGAGAGTTCGGAATTACTTGCATAATGTGTTTTTCCTTCCTTTACTTTTGTCCTTTAATGCTCAATAGGCTCAAATATGTTCAGCTTTTATGGTTCGAGAGCATGAATTTCAGTCAATCGTCCATGTGTGGCCGAACTTCTGTGTTATTAAGATTACAATAATGACACATATAGCGTGACAACATCTCATCTGACAGCAGATACTTAATCAGGTCGCGTTTTCTCAAGCACTCTTTACTTAAACTGCGTCTGACAGTTTTCTGGCATCTGACTGTCTGACGTCTTTCAAAATAAACGTTGCACATCAGAAAAACATTTAGAATTACGTTTTTGTTGTTTCTTTGACTACACACTCCGCGACCCACTCAAAACAGTCTTGCGACCTAAAAGCAGGTTGAGAAGCATTGTTATAAGAGACTCAAACTTGCGGAGATTGAGCTAAGCTTTTGCAAATTGATGATCGCACTAAAACATAATGCGATTATGGTTTATTTCGATATCCCTTAAAGTTATAATTTTATTATATTATAACACATGCAGGAACATTAAATTAATCACAGGGATAGTTCACAGGAAAAAAATTATGAAAAAGAGCAACACAGAGATTCAGATAAATTTCTTCTTTTGTGTTAGATGGAAAACGCGAATCTCCTGCGTTTAGATTAGAACAACACAAGGAAGAGTAAATGTCGTAATTTTCATCTTGCCCTTTAATTCAGTGTAAGTGTGTTTTGGCATCAGATCTAGTCTGAACAAGAAAGAAGCTTGAAAGTGAGAAATTGTTTTGTAGAAGCAATGAAATCATAATGTTTACCAAGTTAATATTGCTCTTTGTTTTTCTTTTCCCTAGTGAAAGAAAAACTGTGTTTTGGGATATGAACAGCAGCCACCATGTCCTGTTTGTGTGGGAAGAAACTGAAGCAAAATAGGAATTTTCTCTCTTAAAATGAGTGGAAACACTTAGAAACAATCCAGGTACTGATTCGGCAGCTGCAGTCTTAGTGCACAGCGCATATTTTCTGTCTATGTGGTTGGCAATCTGTTTACTGGAAGGGTTCTGTGCACACGGCACATGTTCCTGCATGTGCAGACCAGCCTAAGAAGACAAAAATTGGAAATGGTTATGCTGGGAAAGAGCTGGTGGGTGCTAGATTTGGGTATTATCCTGTCTTAAATGTAATTAATGTGCTTGTTTGCGTAGGAAAAAAAACTACTGATGTTAATTGCAAGTAGACTCAATTACTATTGTTCAGAGCTGTGAGGATTCAGAAGCAAATTCCAAGCATACAGTGCGTCCTTTCTGTATTAATCTGGATGTTGGTCCTTCTTAAGCAAGGTGTTTAAAATATCACTAAACTTTCAAAGTTATTGTAGTGCAATGGACACGGGACCATTCAGAAAGATGCAAGGTCCAGAAATGAAATAATTTTGTATCAAATTGAATGATATAGGCATATCAAAGTAGGCCTACATGTTAAAGTATCACGGTAATGCATCTGATATACCATACTTTTTGGGACATGCTGTGAATTATAAAAGGGGGAAAAAAAAGGTCTGCTTAAAGTCCAGACAATTGATATTTGGAAAAAGTAATGGTGGTTATGCAAGAACTGTGATGTTTTTGGTCTCAAGACTTTTGGAGGGCCCACTTTCCTAGGCTTGTTTGAGTTAGAAACAGAGAGTTTCTGTTGGTCCCCGTCTCTCCTCTGTAAACTGTGTTCACGGCCTTACCGAGAATTTGCCTTTACCTGCCCCCATGTTTGCATCTGTTTCAGGCCATATAAGAGATTAATTTGTTCTCAGAATTTAAGAGGCCTCTAAACATACCTGTGCTTTTCACATTTTATTTTCTGTAGGACTGCTTGAAATCGTCTAAGCATCAGGTATTACATTGTAGATTACATTATGGAAAATAGTTTGTTCTCCTATGTGCAGAGACTTCTACAAGTAAACCATTTGTGATTGTCGTCCCCAAAAGAGTGTAAACAGTGTGATTCCATGGCATTCTGCAAACATGCTTGCTTTGTTGGAGCGCCTTGTTCAGCCAATGACGTGACTGGAGGTGTGGCTACCCTCCAGGTGTTTGTCTGACCAATGGGAGATGGAGTGCATTGTAAGTGATTAGGAAACCAGTTTGTAAGCCATTAGTTTGCATTTCTGTTTGGTACCACTGGTGGACACAAATCCTTAAATTTACTAATGCAGTCCCTTGCAAAGCATGCTGGGAACTACAGATCCACTTCCCAGGGCTGCATTTCTCAAAAGCATTGTGAGCTAAGTTGATGGTACAGACCATTGGTGGCAAAGGCTCTACGATCTACTTAGGCTTACGATGCTTTTGAGAAATGCAGCCCTGGGCAGTGGATCTGTACCAGCATGCTTTGCAAGGGACTGCATTAGGAGAGTACATTTAGGGATTAAGTGTTATTTGATGTGTTTTGCACTTCCAGTAAAGGGAATGTTTGTCATGGGAATGTTAATGTCTAATGTTCAGTTGGACATTTAGAGGAGTTTCTGTTATTGAATGTTGTGGTTACCATTGTGCTGAAGAGTAGCGCAGTGTCAATTGTGATTTTCATGATGCAACATAATGTGTAATAAGCCCAAATCACAATTTCTCATTGAAGCAAAATTCTCAGATCAGCAAGGAACAGCCAAACACAAACATCTTCTTCTTTTTTGTCCTTCAGAGCAGATGTCCTGTAGCTGACACGAGTCACTACTATACTGCCCTCTATAGGTGTAGTGTAGTTGTAGTGCTCATGTGTTGAATGTGTCCATCCTTGACTGTGTCAATTGGAAATTGGGTCAGTGTAACTCAGCATGTTAAATACACCTGATTGAATTAGGTTACAAGAAGAAAATTTGAATTTATAGGTAGAATCTGCTAGAAATACCTCCTTAAAGCAACAAATGCACACTCACTTTTTACAGTGTAGGGTTTTTCGACTCAATTTTAAAGAACCCTTTATGCTAAAAAGGAGAAATGTCTTATATGATTGCATAATACTTTCTTGTTTAATTGGTTATTTTAACTTTTAAGCTGTTTAATTCATAAAATGTAATCAAAACAAAGTTAATTAAACAAAAAATACAAATGAATTAATACTAAATTCATAAAAGGATACTATGGATACTAAGTATACTAAGAATCACCTGACAGAACCCTTTTTTCCAATAGTGTGGCATCTAAGTTCTTTTTGCATGGATGCTTTAAATTAAATGCAATATATAACAGATTATAATTTCTTAACCAAACTGTGCAGTGCAGCCCAATATAAATATAGATATCCGAAGGGGTTCGAGCTGACAACAAATTTAACATTTAATATGGCGTCAGGCAACCCTCACTAAGGTTCGTGGCAGGTAAATTTTTTTCCATTAACCCGCCATTGGCAGGTGTTACAATTAATGATATTGTTTTCATAATTTGAGACCACACAACTGTGAGAGATGATCTCCATGGAAACATTAGAATCTCTAGGTACAGAATTAAGGATTTGACTTAATTCTGTACCTAGAGATTCTAATGTTTCCATGCAGATCATGGAGCTTGACTATGGACAGATGGGCAACGGTTATTTTTTCATTTACTTATTTATTTTTTGTGCTTGATATGGCCTAACTGGTGGGAACAGTATAAAATCACCATTTGACTTCTCAAATTCCTCATCCCTTTGTAGCAGCCTTGTTTTCAAAGTAGTACTGATCAGAGTCCTGAATAAGGATTGAAGGCTTTGTGTTCTTGTTCTGTTAAAATAACCCACTACAATCACAAGAGTGGTGACTAAGGCCTCTGGCATGCCAAAAATGGTATTTATCACTTACTATTGGTGTAAAATAAGCTGTCAGGACTTTTCCCATGTTTTTTCAATGTCTATGGCAAGGCTGTGTAGGTTCTAGAAAGACACTTTATACCTGGAATTGGACTGACAGATGTAGATGACTTTTATGGTCGTGGAAAAGTACTGAAATAAATGTTGTGCTGATTATCAGGCCCTGCCTGGCGATAATCCACTTGAAATGAGATATTGGAAATTCACTGCATATATCAGTTGCCACAAAGAAATCTGTGCAAGGCTATTTTGACTCGCTGTGTTTTACTGAGACAAAGCTGAAAAAGGTTCACACGACACCATTTTCAAGTAAAAACAGAAGATTTGTATGCGTTTTGGCCGCTTATTTACACAGCAACTACGTTTTGGGGGCCTGAAATTGCAAACCTTTGAAAACAGTACCGTTATCGTAAAACATGAATTTGTGAAAACGGTGACATCATCATGCACATGCGAATTACGTGTTCATACTATATGCGCGTAGTGTTTCTTAAGAAAAGCCCCTTTCACACAGAGATTCTGGAAAATACACGTATAAAGTGACCTGGGATTTGACCCGGGTTCGTTTGACTTTGGTTCATTCACACTGCCAGTGATTTTCCGGAATCAGAGAGTGCGTTCACACACAACCCGTAAAGACACGTGACATCGATGTGACATGTAATGTCTCAGCAGCGTCTATAGTTTGCTTATGAGCTGTGATTTCTCTCTCGAGAAACCACGCTTGTGCATTTTTTTCTCTGATTCGATCATAAACTAGCGCATTACGTACCGTTTCACGCTGGCGAACGATCCCGGCTTCATCGCCATCATTACGACACGGCATTGATTACAGCTTTTGTTCACACCGCGCGCGTTCTGGGACTGAACACGGCAATGTTACTAGGTCCCCAACCCGGCATCGATCCCGGCATCAATCGTGTTTGCGTTCACACAGAAGGTGTTCTGGCAATTTCCTGGCAATTTTCCGGGATCAACGCGCTGTGTGAAAGGGGCTAAAGTGACATCACCATCTACTGACCTGGCAGCATAATACAGCGTTTTTAGTCATTTTTTCGTGGATCTGTGTGAACTGGTATCGGTTTGACAGCTTTGTCGTCTGTATTCGAAAAACTCAAAGGAAAACGTTTCCGTTTTTAGTACATAGTTGTTGTGTAAACGTACCCATAACTGATAGATTTCTCTTCTGATTCCCTCTAGAATCAGTATATGATCTTCTCCCGAAAGAGCTGCAGCTGCCATCTTCTAGAGAGCAGAACGCAGCCGCTATGAGTCAAAAAAGTGGTGGAGAGGCGGGACCTCCTCCGTCAACAGCTCTCGCCGCAGGTAAGCTTGGCTTTTGTCTTTTAAGCCATCTTTTCTCTCAAGCTGGCTTGAGTCTGATGCTGAAGACTGGAACTAAGGCCTACATCAAGATGCATATTCAGCTGCCCAATTTGTTTCTGTGGTTTATTAATTTAGTAATTGAAAAATGGTGTCTATATGACAGGTGGTTTGAAGGGAGGGCTTGTGACATCAGACAAAAAAAGGAAAGTCGTTTCAGAGGTGGAGCGAGTTTTGATAAAAGATTACAGAGAACATGCACTGATGAATTGTTCACAATAAGACCAGGCACGTGCATTAAGATGTAAATAGGAACCTTTTTTTTAATTTCAGTTTTAATCAAACATTATAAAGAAAACTGTTTTAATGGTAAACATTAAAACATTACTCATTATTTAATTAAAAATTTAAATCTGATTGCATTTAGCATGGATTACGGTCTTTTACCAAAATCCAGATCCTGTTGTGAATGTTGGTCCTTGCTGGAAGAATATAAAGAAAAGCCTTCAAAAAGAAAAAAAATCGATATTTCAGAGTAAACTAAAATATTTTTGGGGCATTAGAGTTGCAAACATGCTTTGCAAATAGTTTTTTTAGGTCATTTTTTGTAATAAATTTAACAGTGATTAACAATTAGTAAAATAATTATAATCTTCTACTACTACAAATAATAATAATCAACTCATATTATTAATAAAAAATAAAATTTAACAAAGCAGTCAGACTGTCTTCCCTTGTGAAATTCCAGTTTGCTCTCCAGCATTTTTTTTTAGCTTTATGAATGAACATAATTGGCCTTTAGGTCCCACATTCCCAATCTCATTTGGTTTTGCACTGAAAAAATGTGAGTAAAAAACAAAATAACAAAAAAGGTTATTCTGTTTAGAATAAAATTCCAATGAGGAAAATCAACATGTGCAAAATGTATTCTCAGAAATTCTATATACAAAATATATTCTTAGAAATGCATGCATAATTGGCAAATGCTTTCTAAAGGATTTTCAATTAAAATTGCATTGCATTGCATTGAACACTGAGAAAAGAAACTGTCCACAAAACACTCCTCAGAACTTTTCTTTTGAGTTCCTATTTGTACATTCAAAATGCAATTCACTTTAGTTTCTTTTACTCTGCCCCTTTATCAAAGTGCCCAGGTTTAGGGTGAGTTTCTGTAAGCCAGAAGTCTGTTGCCTTTGGACATCTGTACCTAACTGCAGCCAAATGCATCCCTCTGACGAGGCAGGACATGCTGGCTGCAGCTGAAGGAAGGTGACGTATTTTCCAGCTTAAATGAATTTCATTGTGGGATTTTAGGTTTCACTGCAAATTGGACTTGCTTCTTCTGGCTATTTTCTCCTCCTGTTTAATTAATATTTTGTTTGTGTATCTTTTTATTTTTGAATCAAGAATATGTTCTTAGCAATCAGACATGTGCTCATTGTATTTGCTATTTGTTTGACTTATTGTTTGACACTTTTTTTTTGTTTCTTTGCTTGTTTTGTTTTCATTTTGTTTTCGATTGTTTTTTTTATTTCTTTGTGTTTATTGTTTTGTTTCGCTTTACGTTTTGTCTAATACTTTGTTATATTTTGTTTTGTGATGGTTGTCTCTCTTTCCCGTGTTAATGTCCCTTCTTTACATGATCTTTTCTCTGTGTTCAGAGATATTTGGGTTCGCCTGCATTGAGCCATTGTGTCACCGCCTTGTCTCTAACCCTAGCCCTTTATTACTTTTATTATCTTTTATTCTCTTTTACACTGTCTGAGTAATGTCTAACATAATTGCAAATTACTGTTCCTTTCTTAAAGGTACACTATGTAACTTTTGGTCCTCTAGCGGTTTAACAAAAATGCATGCATTTTGCTGCAGAACATTGTTTTGGTTGTGCTTTGGCTCTGCGTGACTGTGCGGATGAATATGGCTTAAGAGATATAACCAGTTTAGATGGAAAGGATCTCAAGCTGAAGACGTTACTGTATTTACCCATTAACAGACACGGTACTTCCTTGAAAATAAATTGCAGCACAGCGCCTCAACAACCATGATGAAATGACCCTTCACAATAGATATTACTTTACAATGAACTCTGTTAGAGAGCTGCATATGGAAAATTATGTTCAATAAATTACCTTACTCACCTGTTGAGTAATAAAAACGCCATCTCCGCATCACTTTTACAACATTTCAAATCCCTCAGTTCTCACCATCGCCATCTCCGAAATTCCAAGCCAATGTTGATTCTTGTTTTATTACGAGCTCCGTCGCGATCGTTTTGAAGGAGGATTGATGATATATTGACTCTGCTATGCTATTCATGTTTAGTTAATTTGTATCAAAAAAGTTACATAGTGTACCTTTAAGATTATTTCCCATGAATTCTCCATTTTTCTTGAAAGTATTTCATTGAATCACTTTTTGCACTCCCATTTCACTGCTCATACATTTATACATTTAAACACAGTTAAGCATTTTTGTCCTGATCATATAAATAATTTTAACTGTAATGTTTTAATTCAGTTTGCCTACATGTTTTAAAGGTTCACTATGCAGAAATGTTTAGTTACTGTCTCTCTTTCCTCTGATATGATATCAGTTACACACGCAGACCAACCGAATTGACTCGAGAATACTAGTGAGAAGATGAGTGATGAGCTATTGAACAATTTTTTTTTAATATATTGTGTTTATTATGCATAAATAGCATATTTTGTGTATATGAATGAGCACTTATGCGAATAGTTTGATGACTGGCTGTAATTTGTGCATGAGTTTAGCCATCTTCAGTCTAGCTTGCTAATAAACAATAATTACGTCATCATAAAAATAGAATTATAATGCCTAATAATCTGTTGAGTTACAGATAGCAGTCAACAAGGCAATAGCTATATTAAGCAACTTCAGACACAGACGATAAAGTCCCGCCCTCACCTACACCACGTGTCGTTATAGAGGAAAATATAAAAATACAGGCACAACATGGTTGTGTCTCTGTAGACACAATCACCACATACTTCTAGTGGACTAAAACCCCTTTCACACAGAGATTCCAGAAAATACACTGATAATGTGTCCCGGGATCGTTTGATTTTGGTTCATTCACACTGGCAGTGATTTTCTGGAATCTGTGCATGCGTTCACACACATCCCTTAAAGATCCCTTAAAGACACGTGACATCAGTATGACAAACACAAACTTTCTTCTTTGTTAATGTGCCATGTGAACGATGATATGCATTTAAAACTGCAGATCAAAGAGACACATGCATCATCACTACGGCACACTCCTTACGGCATTGGTGGTGGCTTTGGTTCACACAGGGCTCCTTCCGGGAATGATCCCAGCAATGTTACTAGGTCTGCATCCTGGGATCGAGCCCAGGATCTATCCCGGGATGTGTTTGTGTTCACACAGAAGGCACTCTAGCATACTATGGCAATGTTCTGGGATCAACACTCCGTGTGAAAGGGGCTTTAGTGATGATTTAGTGGCATTATTTTAGTTTGAGCCTATACTTGGAAAATCCTGCATAGTGCACCTTTAACAGAACATTCTGTTTATCAAAATTGATAAGTTTTAAAGGGGTCATGAACTAGCTTTTTAAAAAATGTTATATTGTTGTCTGAGGTCAACTTATGATGTTCGCTTGGTTTTTACATTCAAAAACATCAAAATGAATAAGTAATAGGCTATTTTCTACCCTAGTTTTGAGCCTAGCTCAAAAACGCTCGGTTTTTATGGGCGTCTCGCATTGAAGACTTGGAAGTAAACGCGCACTGCTGTGAGTGGATAACAGTTTTGCATATTATAAGGAGTTTCAACTCACTCGTCAGTAACGATTAGACTGATACACATGTACACATAATTATTAGATATCAAACGATCTGTAACAATGCAATACTAGCCTATCAGATTATTATTATTTTTTAAATAAAAATTTTACTCACATAAATGTGTTGCACCATTCCTGTCGGATCCAATATAGAAGGCACAGCACCGTTTTCTAATCTTAATCGGTCTGCAAATCCAGTCTCGACCTGTGTCTTGTTTCCAAAACAATCCTCAGTGAAATGAAGCGAACAAACGGACAATGTTTTACCCACATCAGCTGGAACGTCATTAAAAATAAAGTTTAACCAAGCATTCCTAATGGAATCCAGAGGAAGCTTCTGCAGCGACTGTCTTCTTCCACAACCAGGCACTGCACAATATTTTGTAAATGTCATGTTTATTGCTCGGTAGCTCGATCCGGTTTGTCATCACGAGGTAGGTCCATGTTATTTAGCTATGCGTGTAATGCGCGAATCGGTGGGCGGGGCTAAAGTAGCCGTGTTGAAGTAGGCGTTGATCTTCTTCAGCGGGGGTGGTGTTTTATCCTCTTTGACGTCATAGTTCCCCACTTTGAAAAACGAGTCGTTTGCTGAGCCTGGTGTCAATAAATGCATTTATTGGACTAACAAGGACGTTTTCAGTTCTGAAATTTACAGGATATTCTTATAATATGATGACCTCTTAGATGTCAAAAGCTCAAGGAAAATTTGATTTCTCAGTTCATCACCCCTTTAATGGAAGGCAAAACCATACATATCATACAATCAGAATTTACATACTGACAATATGCTGAGTCAGAATGACTATCTTGACCCAAATCATACATCAGGATTCTGTCACTATTATTTTTAACTTTAACCCCCCCCCCCCCCCCCAAATTATCCCCTATTCAGTCTTTAAATGAATTTAAATGTTTATTTCTCCACTGAGATGGAGACAGCTGCAAGATTTCTGCTACTGTACATAAATCAAAAAAGTGTAATTCTGTTACTGCTCCTCTGTAGGAATGTGTGTCCTCCATTGGTGAATTCAGATTGCATTTTAGTTTGGTCCCTCAGGGCTCCCGTTGGCTTGTGTTACTGCTTCTATCAATAGTGAAAGCTCTGAGGGCTCAGTATAACACAACACACTCAGGTTGCTGTGTTCAGTTGGCCATTTGCCAAGTAAAGAGTACAGTACGGTCATAAACATGGAGGCCAGACTAATGAATCAGAGGGGGTCTTGTCTTTTGAATTTGAATCTGTTGAGTTTGTCTTACCTGCATTTTGCATTGTTCCTAGATTCTTATCAAACTTGATATTATACTGTCAAACCCAATACACATAGAAAAATGCTTTGCAGCCACTTTCAGCCAAGACCAAGAAGAGAGAGACTGTGTGTTCAGTGTCATTGTGTCTGTGTTGTTGCACGTCTGCCAAGAGGTCGCAACATAATGCGCAATGAAAAACTCTGCCTTTGTAGTGCTCCTCCAGGACAGGGTTTCAATTAATTTCATTAACAATTCTGCACAAACATAGGACCAGATGACTCAAATGTCACAGTTTGGCAAATCGTTTCTCCCACCATACAACCTGCTCTCCATTGATGCTTTGCTGGAGTCTGAGATGTTCAAAGTGAAAAGGGGCCTCTAAGATAGATAGATGTGTATGTGTGTACATGCATAGAGAATGGTTTGTTGTTTCTATTCTTGTCACCTGCTCATGTCGAAAAGTATCTCCCACATGGATATATTTCTTCCTGATTTAATTGTATGGCTTGGGTGACCACACTTCCTGTGCATGCAGATGTCCTCATGTTAATCATGCCACATTTATGCACCAGTTTGAGCAATCCTTCTGTAAAATAATTCATTTAAACTGTCTTTTTGTGAGGCATGACAACAAACCTTATGAGGATATACATATACATGAGGCATAAATGGAGAAGGCATAAATAAATCTTTTCAGTGTCATGTGTTCGGATAAATGCTCAAAGTGGATGCAAATCATTTTCTCTGATTTATTTGAGGGTATCATTTTTGTCTCTGGTTGTTAACCAAAAATTATGGTCTTTCTTGTTATGGTTGTAGTTGAATCGTTGTTGTTGTTTTTGCTATTTGACTTCTGTCTATACAAGTCTTGATTTTAAACCAGCTATATAGTGAAAATTAAAACTTCTGGATTAGGGCTGCACGATTTGGGGAAGATGTCATATTGTGATTATTGAGGTCAATATTGCGATTGCGATATCCGCTTCAAACAATCCTCACATAAACCCATAATAAATGTCATATTTACCTGTGCCCTTCCTGTCTAAGAGGTAGGACATATACAGAAATTGAATAAAGTTATCAAACAGGTGCTGCATAAATTATAAATTATATATAGACTAATCCTTATTAAAGCTACAAAAGTTCTTTAGTCAAGAGCATTGAGTAATTTTCTCTGTTCCCTTTGTTCTTTGATTAACTTTACTGACAGAGATAATTAGTGGCTACTGTGTACTGCCCCTTTAAGACCAGCTGCTACTGACAGAGACGCGGATCTCACACGCGCCTCATTCTCTCACAATTCTTTACGTCCATCATAAGAATGCTCTTATGTTACGAAGATACTCGACAAAACGACATTTTGGCATAATTGTGTGTGTTATTGTTCGTTCAAGCGCGAAAGAGAACTGTATTCTGGCGTGCTGTCTTGTGCGCACGTATGATACTGGCGCGCGTCTTTCTGTGTCACAGTCAGGACATTCACAGGCAGCGCGCTCTCTTTTGTCTTCAAAAGCATTGGCATGAATAAGAGCGGGATCATGTAACTAGCCAAAGGATGACAAAAATAACAGATGCTGCGTTAATTGCGTTAATAGGCCTAATTTGTTTATTTCATATAAAATCGCAACATTTTGCGTCATATAATCGTATTGGCTTGACATCGCGATTGCGATACGATTAATCGTGCAGCACTATTCTGGATGCATCCTCTACCAGTTTGATTTGATTTGGATGGTTAAAGGATGGGAAGTCAAGTCACATTTATTTATACAGCGCTTTATATCTTCTCATTAATATATTAAGCTTCTCATTAATAAACAGGAGAATAACAGTGTTACGTTGTGAAGTTAATGAATTATGAAACTAATTCAGTGTAAATTAATTAATGAAACTAGAAGCTCAGTTTCAATTCAGTTAGATAACTGTCAGTAGCCGCGTTTCCATTACCCTTCAGATTGCGCAAATTGAAATTGCTAATGAAAAATACGCCAAATGGAAACACGTCGATTTCGCAAAAACTCCAATTAATCGCTAAAAAGTTTTTACGCTCGCATGAGGTGGTTTTTCAGGCAATTTGAAAAATAAATATTTCGTTAAACTGCAATGGAAACAGTTGTAGTGTTTCAAAGTTATGAAACAAGTTCAATGATCAGCTATAACAGAAGGTGATATCGTCATTATTCAGCTCAAGTCAATGTTGATTCAATTCAGTTCAATAACAGTGTCAATGTTACAAAGTTAGTGTCATTATCCAGCCCAAATCATTCTTCTGACAGTGTAGTTAAAGGTAGGGCAGGCAAAATTTGTTCTTTTTCGCTGCTTATTGCATTTCAACAGTTTAAAATCACCTTTTAAACTGCAATGGATAAAACAAATGCAAATGATAATCTTTCGTGACCACTCAGCACAGCAATGTCACATGAGCATAACCGCGATAGAGACGATAGTCCAAACATTGCCTACCCTACCTTTAAATCTATAATATTACTAAATATTAATTGTATTTTAATGTGATGATTGCCATCTTAAGACATGCCCATCTTTGCTGTTTTATAATTAATTCCAATGTTTTTCAACTGAACAAGGAAAAACTACTGGACGTCATGAAAAATTATATTGTTTTTGTTTTGTGCATATTTGACTGTCATGTGTTTGACTGGGACATTTGTTTAGAAGATATTTTTTATTTTTTTATTTCATTTTGTAATTTATTTATTTGTATTCAATTTTGTTTATTTTGTCTACATTTTAAGCAATGTTGTATACTGTTTCCATTTGAATCTTAAAGGAACACAGTGTTGAATATTTCATTTATTAATGATCTTTTCTCCTTAGAATAAAGGAAGTTGTGAAACACCGTTATAATGGTGCTTGTTGCAACAGGGCATTATTCCCACATATTTGAGCATTTGGAATGGGAAGACTGGACTGTGGGAGGACTAGAATGTGGCCTGATTAGCCTAGACTAGTCTTCCAAATGTAAACAACACTTGTCATCAGAATAATTATGTTTTTATTTAATGTTCTTCCATAGCCATTGTGGTTAGAAACCATTTCTGAAATGGCCCATAAATATTTTTTCATCCAAATCGTGAGCTGATCTTCTGTTCTGATAATTCATAGATAGGATTACAATGCACAATTCATTTCACAAGCTTGTTGTAAAGAGCCCACTCTGAGGCAACATTCAGAATTTGACTTTGTTTTATTAGGAGGGATGTCAAACTCACCCCATTGTTATTGTCATTGTCTCATTCATGCCATATCCATATAGGTTCATAGGCTTGTATTCAAACAAAGGCTATTATTAAAGGGCCAACCTTAGGTTGGTAATATGTTACTTTTCTTATTATTTGTCTGGCTGAGTCTATATGGCAGCCCTGCTTAGAGGAAAGTTTCAAACAATTTTCCAGAAAAATATTTGGCCTATTGAAAGATTGCAGCATGTTCTGAAAGTATTTGAGAAGTTTGGAGACAGCGCCACCTACTTAATAAAACAATATCAGCTTTTACTTGGTTGGTCAGGACGACACTTGGTAAGCATCATTGACACTGTTTTGGGATTGTGCCACTTAGTGGCACATTGTTTCTTTCTACTCCTTTAAATCCTAAAATTTCAATCCAGTCCTGCTTAAAATCAATGATATTCAGAGAACGCTAGACAAAAAAAAAAAAAAAAAAACACGTATTCTGTAGGAGAAACGTCTCGGTTACGTATGTAACCCTCGTTCCCTGAGTAGGAAACGGAGACGTTACGTCGGATGACGACGAATGGGGTTTCGCTTAGAAAGCCTATCAGCTTCGAGTATTACAAAACGAGCCTATGGCAAAGAAATGCCATGGGTCTGCGGAATTTGCATGACGTAACTCCGCCCCACCTCGTGGGTATAAAAGGAGGAAGTCCGCAACAGCAGTTTATGTTTCTTCGCTGAGGAGCCAAGACTGAGCTCAGGCGATCCCCGCGGTGCAGCGGAAAGTGGCAGGCAGACGTAACCTCTCCGTTCCCTACTCAGGGAACGAGGGTTACATACGTAACCGAGACGTTCCCTTTCGTTGTCACTCCGAGTTACGTCGGATGACGACGAATGGGGTTACCAGTCTAATCACGCCACCTTCTCAGCTGTCTTCCAGTGCCCTGCGTAAATCGAGATCCCTGTCATAGACTGGACGAAGGACTCCATTTAACACAGGAATAGCTGGGAATACACTGGGAAGCATATCCCAAGCTAGGGGAAGTATGCAATTAATGCCAACCCAGAGGGGGGAGGGACTTAGAAATACACATATGACCCGAAGGAAACATATGGAGAACACTGGGGTGTCCAGCCGCAGGTGAAATATTTCAACCCCAGGGGTGGCAAGGTGGCTTGCCAAGGGAAAGACACATGCTCAGAGAGGCTTACAGTGGAAATACACATGTGGGGGTCGCTCAGGGGAGGGACCGTGCACACGGGAGGCACCTAGCCGACGCGCAGGCAAGAGACACTGGCGCCGACGTCAGGAGTGCTGGAGGAACTCAGGGCTTTCGGGGAAGCTCACCTGAGGAGAATATCGCACGTATCCAGTCCGTGGAGTGGAATGGCGAGCAAGCGAAGACACCTGAGCGGGTCCGGTACTAGCTAATTGAAGCGAGTACATGAGAGGACACTGGCTCCACTCGGAGATTATAGAATCTGGCGAATGTGTTAGGTGTCGCCCAGCCTGCAGCTCTGCGGATGTCTGTTAGCGAGGCGCCATGCGCTAGAGCCCAAGAGGATGCCACACTCCGGGTGGAGTGGGCCGTCACACCAAGGGGGCACGGTCGACCTTGCTGCTGGTAAGCCAAGGCAATGGCGTCCACTATCCAGTGAGACAACCTTTGCTTGGAGAGAGCCTTCCCTTCAGCTTCCCACCATAACAGACAAAGAGCTGGTCTGAGGTCCTGAAACACTGCGTCCTGTCTACATAGGCGCGAAGAGCGCGTACTGGACAGAGCAGTGCCAAGGCTGGGTCTGCCTCCTCTGGGGGCAGCGCTTGCAGGTTCACCACCTGGTCCCGAAAGGGAGTGGTAGGAACCTTGGGCACATATCCGGGCCGGGGTCTCAGGATCACGTGAGAGAAAGCCGGTCCGAATTCCAGGCACGCTTCGTCGACGGAGAATGCGTGCAGGTCCCCTACCCTCTTGATGGAGGCCAGTGCAACCTGGAGCGCTGTCTTCATTGACAGGAACTTAAGCTCAACTGATTGCAGGGGCTCAAAGGGAGCACTCTTCAGGGCAGTTAGAACCACTGAGAGGTCCCAAGAGGGAACGAGAGGAGGACGAGGAGGATTTAGTCTCCTCGCTCCTCTCAGGAACCTGATGACCAGGTCTTGCTTCCCTACCGACTTACCTTCGACTAGGTCATGGTGTGCGGCAATGGCGGCAACATAGACCTTAAGGGTGGAGGGAGACAGCCTTCGCTCCAACCCTTGCTGAAGGAAGGAAAGCACAACGCTGATCGAGCATCTCCGGGGGTCTTCTCGGTGAGAAGAGCACCAGTCGACGAAGAGGTTCCACTTCAACGTGTAGACGTGTCTCGTGGACGACGCTCTAGCGGAAGTGATGGTAGCCGCCACCGCTGGTGGAAGGGTACTCAAACCTACCTCGAGCCGTCCAGGAGCCACACGTGGAGGCTCCAGAGATCGGGGCGAGGGTGCCACAGGGTGCCCCGTCCCTGAGAAAGAAGGTCCTTCCTCAGAGGAATGGGCCAGGGAGGTGCTGTCGCGAGGAGTGCAAGTTCGGGGAACCAGGTCCGGCCGGGCCAATACGGCGCGACCAAAATGACCTGCTCCTCGTCCTCCCTGACCTTGCGCAAGGTCTGCGCAAGAAGGCTCACTGGGGGAAACGCATATTTGCGGCCCGGCGGCCAGCTGTGCGCCAGTGCATCCGTGCCGAGCGTGCCCTCGGTCAGGGAAAAATACAGGGCGCAATGGGTCGAGTCGTGAGAGGCAAACAGATCTATCTGTGCGTCCCCGAACTGGTCCCAAATCAGCTGAACCGACTGGGGATGGAGTCGCCATTCTCCAGGGAGGGGCTGAAGCCGTGAGAGCTCGTCGGCTGCACAGTTCAGGGCTCCGGGAATGAAAATGGCTCGAAGCGACCTCAGATGCTTCTGACTCCATAGAAGGAGGTGGCGGGCGAGTTGTGACATACGGCGGGAGCGTAGACCACCTTGATGGTTGATGTACGCTACAGTAGCGGTATTGTCTGAGCGGACTAGTACGTGTTGACCCCTGAGCAACGCCCGGAAGCGGTGCAGGGCAAGGCGTACTGCCAACAACTCGAGGCAATTGACATGCCATAGCCGCTGGGGTCCTGTCCAGGAGCCCACAGCAGCATGTCCATTGTACATGGCGCCCCAGCCCGTGGTGGAGGCATCCGTGGAGACCACAACATGCCGGGAAGCTCGTTCCAGGGGGACACCCGCCCTGAGAAAACTGAGGTTCGACCACGGGGTGAGGAACTGACGGCAGGTCGGAGTAACTGGTACCCGGAGCGTGCCTTGATGCCATGCCCACCTCGGGACTCGGTCGCGAAGCCAAAGCTGAAGCGGTCTCATATGAAGCAATCCGAGCGGCGTGACCGCGGCTGCAGATGCCATATGCCCCAGGAGCCTCTGAAAATGTTTCAGTGGAACCGCATTCTTGCTCCTGAGATGTCTCAGGCAAGTCAGCAGTGACTGCGCGCGCGCGCTCGCTCGCTCGTAAGCTGCGCGGACATGGCGACCGAGTCGATGTCCATACCGAGAAAAGAGATCCTCTGCACGGGGCAAAGTTTGCTCTTCCCCAGTTGACCCGAAGGCCCAGACGAGCTAGGTGCCGGAGCACTAGGTCCCTGTGTTCGCAAACCTGATCTCGAGAGTGAGCTAGGATCAGCCAGTCGTCGATATAACTCAGGATGCGAACCCCGTGTTCCCGAAGGGGAACAAGGGCAGCCTCGACGACCTTCGTGAAGGTGCGAGGAGACAGGGCTAGCCCGAAAGGGAGAACCGCGTACTGGTATGCCTGGCCCTCGAAAGCAAACCGTAGGAACGGTCTGTGTCGAGGAAGAATGGAGACATGAAAGTAGGCGTCCTTCAGGTCGATCGCTGCAAACCAATCCTGGGGCCGCACGCATTCGAGAACGCGTTTGGCGGAGAGCATCTTGAACGGCAGCCTGTGAAGGGAGCGGTTCAGCACGCGCAAGTCCAGGATTGGCCGTAACCCACCGGTTTTCTTGGGGACAATGAAGTAGGGGCTGTAGAAGCCGGACCTCATCTCGGCTGGAGGGACAGTCTCGATCGCACCCTTCGCCAGCAGGGTGAGAATCTCAGCTCTCATGATGGGGGCATTGCCACCGACCACAATGGAGCGGACTCCCCGGAAGCGGGGAGGAGACCGTGCGAACTGAATCGCATAGCCGAGCCTGATGGCGCGCGTGACCCAGCGGGACAGACAGGGAGCTCTAGCCAGGCTCCCAGGAACTGAACCAGCGGGGTCATGCGGGCCACAGGCGTCCCCCCGGGGGGGCAGCGAAGGGGAGTAACTGGCCCGGACGTGGACGCCATAGCGGCCCGGTGTGGGGGCACGGTTAGCACCCGCGCCCTGGCAGAGGGGGCCAGGGGAGGACCATGCTGGTCGTCCCGCGGGGGCCTGCTCTGCCAGGGGTCTGGCGACAGAGGGGGACAGGGGCGAAGCGGTCCGTGGACGGCACGCCGTGTCAACCACCTCTCGGACAGAGGGGGACGAGGAGAGCACGGCTAGAGGGCGGCGCTCTGTGTCGTCCGAGAACTCTGTGTGCTCAGAGGCGGGAGAGTCAGTTCTTTGCGAATAAGGATTCTTCCCCGGCCGGGGAAAAGAGTGGTCCTGCTCCCAACTCCTGGAAAGAACTGAGTCCCATCTCTGAGGAGCCCCTCTCAAGAGCGCCACCTAACCCGGCGCGTAGCGGGGGGCGGGGCTGGAGAGGGTTGTGGCGTCCGGCCGCGGCCTCCAGAGCCGGCCCGGGTGAACGGGCGGGGTGGGAGCCGCGGGGGGGCGCCCTCGGCGGTGGGCAGACCGAGGGACCTGAGCAGACGCCGGGGCCATCGGGACAGAGTCGACCTCAACCTGCTCCATCCCCGAGGAGCCCGTCTCAGGAGCGCCGCTTAACCCGGCGTGTAGCAGGGGTCGGGGCTAGAGAGGGCTGTGGCGTCCGCCCGCGGCCCCCAGAGCCGGCCCGGGTGAACGGGCAGGGTGGGAGCCGCGGAAGGGCGCCCTTGGCGGTGGGCAGACCGAGGGATCTGAGCGGACGGCGGGGCCGTCGGGACAGAATCAACATCAGTCTGCTCATGGACGGCTGAGAGCTGTTGGGCCAGCCCTCAATCGCACCGCCGAAGAGGCCGACCTGGGATATGGGAATGTCGGACAGACGGGTCCGCGCGACATCCAGCACATCCAACAGGTACGGCCACCGAATGGTGAGCATCACCTGACCCAGGGAGCGTACGGCCACTTTCGTCGCTCAGAGAGCAAGGTTAGTGGCGGCGCGCAGCTCAGTGAAGAGCCCTGGGTCAGTCCCGCCCTCATGCAGGTCCATGAGCATCTGGGTCAGGTAGACCAGCAGAATGACCATGGCCGCAGTGAGGCGGCCGCCAGTCCCGTGGCGCTATAGGATCTCGCCACAAGCGTAGACGAAAAACTACAGGCCACGGACGGGTGCTTAGGATTGCGCCGAGAAGAAGCACTCTGAGGACACATAGCATCGCAACAGAGCGTTCAGCCGGGGGAACCCCAGTGTACCCACGGGCAGCGGCCCCATCGAGGGGAGGAAAGGCGGATGAGATCAGCGAATGGCCCCTGATCTCATCATGCACGTCCGGGAAGAACGGTATTGGGGTTTGCCGTGGACGAGGGTCGGCGGCCTCACCCAAAAACCAATCGTCCCGGGAAAGCATGGCCGTCATCTCCGGATCAGACTCGATGAGTTGTCACTTCCAGGAAAATCAAACCCACCTAGTGAAGCTGCTACAAACATAATATCATCCTCTGTAGCTTCAAATGAAACACACGGGCCACCAGAGGGTAGACCCGTGGGAATCACCTGTTCACTAGCGGGCACCGTCATTGAAGAGGGGGGCTGGGGTCGTGGACACATAGTCGGCGCCGTGTTCCAGAACGAAACCCTCAGGTCACCCTGGCCACCAGCCGAAGATCGGGGGGTGGATGAGGGGACTCTCACTCATGTGAGTTCACCGAGTCTCGACCTTAATGACGCGATGATCATGTTTCCATGGAGAAAACATGAGTCATCCACGAGCACTGCTCTAGCATGATCAAGCCCAAACATACTAGACAACGCTCGTGCCCATCAGAGTCCGATACCAAGCTGCCGCACCATTCATTTTTTTTTTTTTTTTTTGAAATGCACGGGCGAGCCGTCTTTAAAAAGACGTGCCGCGTGCAAGCTCTTTTAGTGAGAGAAAACTCAAGTGTTGAAGCACCCGGGGAGACACGCACCGACTGGCAGACCACTGCAACAGATCAGCAGGAAGCATGCGCTCGCCGTAGATCGCCGTCACACCAACACTCGAGGTACTCGTTTGTAAAGCTGACAATTCAGAGATGGCTTGTGGAGAGAAGAATACACTTGGCTCCGAAGCGAAAACATAAACTGCTGTTGCGGACTTCCTCCTTTTATACCCACGAGGTGGGGCGTAGTTACGTCATGCAAATTCCGCAGACCCATGGCATTTCTTTGCCATAGGCCCGTTTTGTAATACTCGAAGCTGATAGGCTTTCTAAGCGAAACCCCATTCGTCGTCATCCGACGTAACTCGGAGTGACAACGAAAGGGAACAGCATTTCAATGCATGTCCTCATCTTGATATGTGTCGTTAGGCAGCTGTCAGAGTTTTATCAGTGTGGTGTGGTGGTTAAAGATCTGGGCTGTGTCCAAAATCGCCCCCTATACCCTTAAATAGGGCACTATTTGAGGGGACAGCCATTTGTAGTAGTATCCGAAACCATAGCGGATGTTATCGAGTGCACTCATTCAATCCCACAATGCGATGTACACTCATCAGCTAGAGAATACCCATCATGCACTGAGAGTCACGCGCCAAATTAATTCCCGTGTCTCGCCAGAAGATGGCACTCGCTGCTGAATCATCCATTGGTCCAATGTGGGTACTGTGTAATATCAAACAGGTATACATTTATTTTTAATTGTAGTGCTGGGTTTCGATTGAAATTTCAAGAATCGATTCGATTCCGATTCTCAAGATCTTGAATCGATTATCATTATTTGATTCGATTCGATCCGAATCCGATCTTCGAGATTTAGATAAGCGGTTTTGAAAAAAGCATTTCTGCGGTCTTAAGCTTACACATTACACCATCTTTTACTGTCTGGTACATGTTGGGGATCACTTCACATTTGGTACATTCAGACAGACGTTTGCGAGACACAATGACATAATTTGGTTCCATTACCTTCATTAGCCGCCTGAATCCCACATTCCCAACAACAGAATACGGGCGCATATCTTTGCAAATGAAGCCCGCAATCGCCTCAGTTATTTTGACAGAGCGTGCAGAATTAGTTGGCAGTTGTAGAGTTTGTTTCAGTGTCATCTGTTGCGGTCCGGTGGCAGGCTTGGATAATATGATGTCTTGATGATGTCGCATCATGTGGTTCCTGAGATTAGTAGTATTTCCACAATACTTCACCTCCATTTGGCAGGCTTTGCAAATTGCTTTGCTTATGTCAAGCTCGTTCTCTGTATCGCTTGTTCTGAACCCGAAATGGTGCCAGATTGCAGCTTTGAGCGTTTCTGGAGTTTTCAAAGCAACCGCCATGTTCGTTGTTTTAATGTCCTTCCACCTCGCGCACATGCGTGAAAAAAAAAAAAAAATCGATCCTCTGAGTTACGGATCGATCTTAAGAAATTAAAATGAAAATCGATTCTGAATTGGTGAATCTATTTTTTCAACACAGCCCTATTTAATTGATAATTAAATTCTTTAATTATGATGTATAAATATTAGTTTCCATGACAGAGTTCAGGATAAATCTTTTCATCTTACTATTGGAGTGGCCAGTTTGCTAAGTTTCAAATGATTATTAAACAGCAAGCACGAACTATGCAAAAGCGGAAGCCCTTCCGGCACACTTAATGTCCAAATTCACTTAATTTACTCCCTCAAGTGAACTATAATAGTGGACTAATGTAGTGAATACTGAATGAGGGTATAGGGGGTGATTTCGGACACAGCCATAGATTGCTGAAGGTTGCTGGTTTGAACCGTCCATGATGCAACCCAGTTTTGCATTTTACATCAGATCCTTTTGGTGCCTGGCCTAAAAGCACTTTGATTCATCCAGGTTCATTTTCATGCATTACAGCAGATAAATGTTGTAAATGATAAGTGTAAAGAAATACTGTCACTGTATTAAGTCACTGTTAAAGGGATAGTTCAGCCAACAATGAAAATTCTTTCATTAATTACTCACCCTCATGTCGTTCCAAACCCATAAGACTTTCGTTCATCTTCAGACAACAAATGAATCTCTCATCATTTTTGCCTATCCATTGAAAGTCCACTCAACCAATATTTGCACACAAAAGTACAAAAAAAACATTGTAAAAGTAATCCATATGGAGAGTTGATAGGTTTAATCAAAGTTTTGTGAAGAGACTCAATCACTTTATATGATGAACAGATTCAATTTGGGCTTTTATTTACATACATAGAGCTCAATCAGAAGCTCAAACATGCTTGCTTGATGTGAATAAAAGCCTACATTGTGAATAAAAATCTGTTAATGATATATCGTGCGATCGTTTCTCTTCAGAAGACTGATTAAACCTCTCGATTCATATGAATTACTTTAACAATGCCTTTATGAACTTTATGAAAGAATATTCTTTCAATGGAGACAGAAATTATGGGAGAATATAAAAAAATGTGTTCTGAAGATAAAAGTCATACCGGTTTGGAATGGCGTGAGGGTAAATGATGATAGAATTGTCCTTTTTTGGGTTAACTATCACTTTAATAAATGTTTTTTTCAATCTCTTTTTCTCCCTGAATATGCATGTTTATTTGTGTAAAACAAACACAAATATCAAAAATGTCTTATAGATTATGCCACAGACAGGCATTATACTGTTTTTTTTTTGTGACAAATGCTTCACCTCGTCATTTGTTCAAATGAGGAGTGGAAGGTGTGTAGTTGGATTTTCAAGGCAAATCAATACATTAGATGCACCAAAAACAAACCAATAAAATTTAACAAAGCCTCTTCATTTTACTATCAGCTTTTATTACTCATTGGTTGTCTCATTTTCATTCCAGGAATTTCTCTCTGAAGCAGGGAGTGTCTGCATACAAAATGTTCTGCAGTTTTCTGCTTCATAGGTCAGACACTGGTTTATCTTGTTTCTGTGGCTATGCTCACTCCCATCAAAATTTGTGCAAATTTGTATAAGAATTTGCTTGCATCATTTGGATGAGAGATATATACCCCCATATAGACTGGAATAAATATTAAAGCAAATGCCAATTTATTTTGAAGGTCAAATGCAAGAGCTCATTTACTGTAGATTTCCAATGTATGCTTAAATAAAACCCAAGACATTCGAGGATATTATGGCTAGCGGGCTGTGCGTAATGTCTTGGAGAGTGATGTCATGGCCTGCTCTGCAGTAACTCTACATGAAATGCTTGTTTTTCTTTTTTCACAGATGTTATTCAGCATGATCGTTTTGCTCCCGTTGTTCGTTTATTTATTTCCACAGCATTTCAACTGCTTTTTGACATTTGCCCGAATGATAAATAATGCTCTGTAAAAGATAAACAAAACTGGAACAGCTGTAACGAAAAGAAAGAGAAATGTCTTGTCTTGACTGGGACTGTTGGCTCATGTTGATAGCGATGCCTTTATTCACTGTCTAATTGTACACACTACAGATGCGTCGTCCGCCTCTTCTGCTATGAGTACGGGAAGTCCTCGCAGTGCTTTTCCCACCTCTTCCACCTCAGCTTCAGAACGGAGTGCCGGGAATGACAGCAGCACGCCAGGAGATGTTAGCAGCCGGAGGAAAGCAGAGGTGCTGGCTGCGGAAAACAAGCTTTCCGGAAGAGTTTGTGGAGAAAAAGGTGGCCAGCAGACCCAGCAGCAACACCAGATGACACCCTCAAAACGGCCTGTCCTCAACATCTCGCCTCCTCCCGAGGACCTGTTCGATGACAGCAACATGTCCTGCCAGGATGAGCTGCTTCTCGACTCAGAGCAGAGTAACAGCATCTGGATGGAAAACTCAGTCTCTAACTTCAGCATTGTGAGCTCCAGCTCCTACAATGACAACACTGAAGTGCCCCGCAAAGCCCGTAAGTGTACCCCCCGACAGAAGCCGGGGTCAAAGCCGGTCCCTGCTGAAGAGGCCAGCATGGATGTCTTTGATGCAGATAGTGCCAAAGGTCCACACTTTGTGCTCTCACAACTTGGCCCAGACAGCAAGACCTGTTCCAAAGCAAGGTGAGCGATTCAGTGCCATGGTATACTTTGGGCATAATGGCCTTCTTGTATGTTTTGGTGCCTGTTTGTTGGAGATTGGTGTGAAGAACACAAAATATTTAATCAAAATAAAGGAATAGATCACTCAAAAATAAAAAAAATCTGGCATCATTTACTCACCCAAATGTCATTATAGACCCAAAATGCTGGAAACCCCAAAAAATGTTCTAAGAACGTTTCGCTAATTTTATTTTGAATGTTCTCTTAACCATCTGAAACCAGTAACATTAGATGAACATCTAACTATAATGGAATGACATGAGATTTGAGTGAGTGAGTGAGTGAGTGAGTGAGTGAGTGAGTGAGTGAGTGAGTGAGTGAGTGAGTGAGTGAGTGAGTGAGAGAGTAAATGTTGACAGAATTTTCATTTTTGGATGAACTCAAGGTACAAAAACCCCAATTAGCTTTCGACTGATGTTCACCAGTAATCCTTGTTTCATAGCTCTGATGGACCTCAAGCATCTGGTCTCAAAGGTGGGATACTGTCTTGTCAGTATCCTCAGAAAAGTGAAGGGAAAGAACTGAAGATTGTGGTACAGCCTGAGACTCAGCATAGAGCGCGTTACCTGACCGAAGGCAGCCGTGGGTCTGTGAAAGACCGAACACAGCAGGGTTTCCCTACTATCAAGGTGGGCAACGCAGACTTACAGTTACCTACAGTTGTTGTCTCTTTAGGGAAAGTTGTAACACAAATGAATGTACCTTTAAGATGAGTTTTATGTCATGGTTCTCTTCTCACTTTTCCCTATTGATATATGCATTGTTACTCTGTTAACCACAAGTTTCTTGATCCTCGCAGCTTGAGGGTGTTAAGGAGTCAGTAATCCTGCAGATTTTTGTGGGCAATGATGCTGGACGTGTGAAACCCCATGGGTTTTACCAGGCTTGCAGAGTCACAGGCCGGAACACAACTGCCTGTAAGGAAGTGGACATTGAAGGCACAACTGTCATCGAAGTGCCTCTGGATCTCAGCAGCAATATGACTCTGGCGTATGTAACAACTTGTCAACTAGTAGAATTGCACCCCACTTTGAAACTTTTTAAATTGTTAATTAAACTTTAAACTCAATATTCAAAAAGAACACTTCCCTGTCTTCTAATCCAGAGGCTGTATTGATCAAATGTGGTTGGAAGTATTGATATTGATGATGACCAGCTGACAGTCGGGTGTCTTTACAGTGTGGACTGTGTGGGGATCCTGAAGCTCAGGAATGCCGATGTGGAGGCCCGTATTGGGGTGGCTGGATCTAAGAAGAAGAGTACCCGTGCCAGACTGGTGTTTCGAGTCAACATCCCACGCCCCGATGGCTCTGTGCTCACGTTACAGACCTCGTCGTCTCCCATACTGTGCAGTGAGTGGCTTTGGGTTATTCATAGCATCTCCCTGCTGGCGAGCCCAGCTGGTGCTCTCATCACATAGGAGAGGTAGGGATTAGACAGGGGGAAAATGAATGTTTATATTATTTAAGCCATAAGGCCGTGTGTCCACCAAAGCGTTTTTAACCGGCTGAAAACGCTAGGCGCTCTGCTGAAAACGCCTAGCACTGGGCGCTTGAGAGCGTTTTGGCAGCGCTGCGTTTTTTCAGTTGACACGATTCGTTGCTATGATACAGAATAT
Organism: Gila orcuttii; assembly: GCA_026230005.1. Taxonomy (NCBI): domain Eukaryota; kingdom Metazoa; phylum Chordata; class Actinopteri; order Cypriniformes; family Leuciscidae; genus Gila; species Gila orcuttii. Next base: position 64,792,642 of record JAPDVR010000001.1, on the reverse strand, counting down.
CCGCAGCACAGATTACTTGTAACTGATTTCGTAGATAATTTGTTTCATACTAAAAATGTATTTTTCATCCATTTTGTTCGGTTAGCTCTGCTGGTTGATGTCTTTGTACAGAAAGAATGTTGTGACAGTTGGTTGGTGTGACATTTGTCCCGCCCCTCCTCCACTGTGATTGGACGGCTGTGTAAAAAGTGACAGTGATGAGCGCAGCGTTTTACCCAAAGTTGAACATTTTTCAACTCTCGGCGACCAGTAAAAACGCCGGGCGCTCAGCGCTTGAGCGTTAAATACACGCTCAGCGCCTCGTTACGCTCATGGCGTTTAAAAAACGCGGCGCTCCCATTGAAAACAATTAGAATTTTACGCCAGCTGCGTGAAAAAACGCTTTGGTGGACACACGGCCTAAAGCCCAAAAGGAGAGAGAATCAGGCAGAACATCAGGTGCTTACTGTGATGAATTGTACTAAAATTGAATTTCTGTGTCGCCAGCAAATATTCCAGGTTGATTACAACTTAAGTTCTACTGACACCATCTGTAGCATTCTGTCAATTACCACAGAAAATTATTCATTATTATCCCTCATTGTGTTAGTAATGTTGTTCATTACATTTACATTTATGCATTTGGCAGACGCTTTTATCCAAAGCGACTTGCATTGCATTTCAAGGTACACATTTACATTCTTATTAGTTCTTATTAAAATCATTAAGTGCAATAATTTATTTTTAACAATGTGTTTTTAGCACTGGAGGTGCTGTTGCATTGACGTAATGTCTTAAAAATGTGGCGTGATATGCTAAAAACAGTTAACACTGAAGTAGACAATATAATAGTGCACATGTGGAATAATTGCAATTTATTTGATTATCAAGCAAAATGATCTGCTGATGGGGTAAGAAAAATATTCTTAATTCAAACTGAGTTTTCTTACCCCATGGGCAGATCATTTTGCTTGTTTTAAGCAAAAACTCACTTTATTTTCACATTACATGATTTTGATTTCCCCCCCAGAAAACAAGACATATTATCTTATGGCATTTTACTACTTTAGTAAATGCATCTTAATTTAAGTAATAAAATAATTTTTTGCAGTGTTGACACGATGTAATTCACTTATAATTTAGCTCTTAAGAAGCAAATGTACCCCCTTGCCTACTTGGGTAAATGCACTTCTGGTTATACATTACCAGCATATAATCTGTGTCCCTTCCTGGTTTCCTTGTGTGGATACAAAGTAAAAGTACGCAGGTTTTCCCGCTAGTCACAAGCTGATTTTGCTGTATGGATTTGTTGACCCACATGTAATGTCAGATGTGCAGAAACTACATTTTTAGTCATGGTCTGCTGCACAGAAATATTGTTACCTGGCTGTGTATCCTAATGAACTTTTTCTCTCTTTCTCCGATTGGTTCTGTTTTTATAGCCCAGCCTGCAGGAGTACCTGAGATTCTCAAGAAGAGTTTACACAGTTGTTCTGTTAAAGGGGGGAATGAAGTCTTCATTATCGGAAAAAACTTTCTCAAAGGAACCAAGGTCATATTTCAGGAGAATGCTTCAGGTATCCTTACATGTTCAAGGTGTCATAGTCTTTTCTGTACAGCTTTTCCTGCATAACACTTGCACTGTTTAACTTCTGTCTGTTTGATTGTAGCAGATTATAAGTCCTGGAAGGCAGAGGCTGACATTGACATGGAGTTTTTCCATCAGGTAAGCCATAGCATCTGCTGTGTCTATTATTTGACTGCGTGGGATGATCAAGCACTGCAAAAATAGAGGCAGCTTTGTACAGGTCACAGACATCAGTGTCCGCAATTGTTGCCTGACATGAATATGGAAAGAATGGCAGATTGATGACCTAAATACACAAACAGTACGCAATAACGTTTTTAGTTCTTTTTGAGCTAGTGGTTTAAATAGATCAGTTTTTACAGTGACTTGTCCTGAAATGTCAGAAGTGATGTCAATGTTTTTTTAATACTTTATGTGCTGCCACAACAAACTATATTATACTAATGCAAATGGACCATAGTTTACACAAATGTAGCCAAAAATGCCTTTGAGGAGTAAATAAATCTGGCTAGTGTTGAAATTGCAACAAAATGCATGGTCAGACATCCCATTTTATTTCAGGTGATTTGAGTGAAATATATAAAATAGTCTGATAGTCTTCCAACACTTCTTTGAAGTCTTCTCATATATATGACACCACCATTATGTCGTGATTAAAAAAGATGTGATCTTTTAATCTTTAACCTTTTCCCCTTTTAGAATCACATTATTGTCAAAGTTCCTCCATATCAGAATCCAGCTATCACATCTCCTGTATCTGTTGGTATCTATGTTGTTACAAATGCCGGACGATCCCATGATGTTCAACCATTTACGTACACTCCAGAGCCAGGTCAGTTTAATCTCCACCCCCGTTTCCCAACCCCGTTCCTGGAGGCAAACCAACAGAACACATTATGGACGTCTCCCTTATCTGACCCATCCATATTAGGTCTTGGAGTCTCTATGAGCTGATGAGTTGAATCAGTTGTATTTGAATAGGAACAGTTTGAAAATGTGTACTGTTGGTGTCCGTCCAGGAACAGGGTTGGAAAAATCACTAATTTTGTATAAATTTTTTCAGCTGTTGATTCCTCTGTGAAAAAGGAAGTATTGCCTCCAGTGACACCTTGTTGTTTTGAACAAATAAAAGGTGAGCAAACATCTATGTGACTATTAGCATAACGTGATGTTGCGCTATGAGTACCAGGGTATTTCCTGAAATGGAAGAGTAACTGGCCTTCTGTCTGTTGTTTCATACAGTAATCGATACTGCCTTGATGACGCCGGTTTTGCCTCTTGTTAAACGAGAAGAGGCCACACCAATGGATGTCTCTAGTAATCCCCCTGCCTTCAAGGTTTGTATTCATGAGACAGAAATCACCACAATAAATCAGCATCAATCATTCCCATATAATTTGATTAATGCCTATGTTTATCCTGTTTGGAACCCAACAGACTTCTGAAGTCATCAATTCAGCCCAGCAAGCCTTAGACATGAGTACTGAGATCTCCACCAATAACTGCAAATTTTCCAGTCCGCTGGCACACCAAAAAAGAGAACAGGATCAATCTCCGAATTCTGTCTTTTCTAACAAGGAACCATTCAGCACCATCCAGGAACATAATCTTGCATCCAGCGGGTCTTTCCACGTGCCTAATAAATCTCTTCTCCAGCAAGGTGTTCAGCCATTCCTCTTGGAACACAGAGACAGTCTTGGACAGGAGAGATCAGGCAACACTGGCGGATCAGTGGTGGGGCTGTCCCAGATAGATGACAACCCGCAGCAACAGCTCTCCCTTCTACCTCCAGATGAGGTGGCACAACTAGAGCAGGCTGTGCGGCAGCTGCAAGCAAAAGGATTCTGCAACATCCAACTCCAGAATGAGAATTCAATGTCAAAGCAAAGACAACAGCAACTTCAACAGCAGCAGCAGCAAATCCAACAACAGCAGCAGCAAATCCAACAACAACAGCAGCAAATTCAGCAACAGCAGCAGCACATCCAGCAACAAGAGCAGCAAATCCAGCTGCAGCAGCAGCAGCACCAGCAGCAGCAAACTCTGGAGAACCTACAACATCAGCTTTTTCAGCCCCAGGTTCAGATTCATTGTAGTTCGGAGCAACAGAGCTCTTCCCAGGGAATGGTGCAGAATGGAAATTCCCTCTTCCAGCAAACCCCATCACAACAACAGCAGCAGCAGCAAGCAACCTTGTTTCAACAAGCAACTGGCTTTCTTCAGCAGCAACCCAGTCATTCCTCACCTTCCCTGTTTCACAATCCGACGGCCATGACTGAAGCCCAAAGCCCACAGGAGGCTCTTTTCCACACACAGAAGACCTCACCCAACCAGGATCAGGTCCAAGCTTCCCTTTTCCAAAGCAATCTCAATGTTCTCAGCGGGTCCAACATGTCTGTAGAAGCTCAGCCCTCTGCAACCAGTATGTTTCTTTCCCAGAATGCTGTACCAGGTCAACTTACCGTTAATGCCAGCCAGCCACAGCAACTGGCTTTCCTCACTTCTATGCAGGGGACTCTCGAGGCCCCATCTGTATTTCAGACTCCAACCCAACTGTCCCCCATTCAGCAAGGCACTCCGATGGAGCAGCAGCAGTCACCACAGCATGCCCAACCTGGCTCCATGTTCCAGAGTATCTCCCAATCACCAAGCAAACTATCCCCTGTTCAGCAACAGCAGGCTGGTCTACTCCTTGGGTCCTTAAATTCTCCAGTAACACAAGAGCAAACTTCAAATCTGTTATTCGGTGGACAAGTTCAGATTGGATCGATGAACAACAGCAGCCTAGCTTCTCCAGAACAACAGAACACTTCCCTTTCCTTCTCTCAGGCCGGCATGGTTACAGTCAGGCAGCAGGAGTCATCTAAACCCATGACATTTCAGGATCAGACTACTATGGTGGTCAACCCGTCCTCGAATAAGCCAATTTTCCAAGACCAGCAACCAATGCAGCTGGAACCAAGTTCTGGTACAGGCCCTTCACAGTCTGTAAACCTCTTCATGGCCCAGTCCAACATGCAAGGGGGAATGGCTTCTCAAGAAACCCTTTTTGCACCACAGAGTGATGTAACTGGAATTCAAACCAGCACTTCCTCTCCAGTTCAACAGCCTGGTCAACTCTTTCAGACTACAATGGGTGGAAACCTCAACCAGCCCAACCGGAATCAGCAGCCCGACCTCTTCCTTTTTGAGATCCAGAATGGTTAGGCAGTGTTCTTAAACATCCTTTTGACTTGTTTGTCTCGTAATTCAGAGTTGTAACTCATTCTAATGATTTCTTTCCTGCAGAGTGCCATCAGCTAATGAACAGCCCAGGATCTACACTATCTGATCAGATCATTGCCATCAGTCAGTCTGGACAGAGACAGCAAGAGAGTGAGGGGCAAATCCAGTCTTTACTTGGGCAGTCTATGCCAGACCCTGGAAATGTGCCGAGCACCTTGACAACCTCTCAGAACATGGAGAAGATTGACGATCTTCTGGTGAGCCTTCAGGAACAAGGCAATAACATCTCCCACTCCTACTAGGGCCTTCAAGGATTAGCTGCCCAATATCTCCATTCCATAAATGATTGTTGATATTTCTTGCACACATATTGGATATTTTGGTATCCTTTTTTTTGGATATTGCAAAAATACTGGATTGGAGATACTTTGATCATACCCCTTATAGCAAGAGTAGGCCATTAACATTTATTTCATTCTACACATTGACACTGAGACAGTAGAGTCATCTGTTGAAAGATTTGGCAAAATCTCTTGAAGAATCACAACTAAAACCATGGTATACACATTCTGACCTGCAATTCTTAGGCACAATGGCAGAACCCTCTGGAGAACCTCAAGGCATCCTTAAAGAAGGGCAGTTTTCCATGGATCTTACACAATGCAGCCCATATGTTCCTGTTATAAAGACGGTCGTTGGTTCTGCAGCAACCCCATCATAAATAAAGGCTTTAAGGCAGTTATTGAAGTTCCTTGAGTACACAATAGCATATTTGAGGCACCTGGAAACCTAGAGAGTCTCAAAAGGGTTTCGTTGGTGTGGCAGTCTAAGGAACTAAAAGGGTGCCTTGAGTATCTCTTTATTTTTACAGTGACGGAGAGAGCATTTTGAGAAGATCAGGACACATGAGATGTCTATTTTTAGCTGTAAACTAAACGAATAATCAAGAATGCCTGATAGAAGCAGTCTGCAGTCACATTTTTATTTTTTGCAAACAGTCATTAATACCTTTTTGTCTGACACACTTGAGTATAAGCTATTTTTCTTTTGGAAAAATCTTTTTAGTCAAATGGGGAAATAAATTGTGTAGAATATACATGTACATTCACTTTGAATATAAGTGAGAAAACAAATGTGTTTTGGCATTTTCCTTCTAGCACTTTATGTATGTTTTCAGTGTGGTTAGTTATTCCTGACTCATTGACATTTCATCAAGCTTTCTATCTCAAACCAACCATGTTTACTGAATACATAATTCTACTGTCTTTTATCTCTGTGTTTTTTAGACAAATGCATATATTACTTGCAATTAGAAATGCACATTCCCGGTTAAAAATCAAACAAGCAGTTATCAATAATCTAAAAAAAACAAAGCTTCTGATATTTATTTTTGATTTTGGTTTACACAAGTCATTTCTTGCCATCATATTTAGATTGGTGTCTATGTTTTGCATGTCTGAGTGTCCTATATACATGTGTATGTGTGACATATTTTCTGATAATACCTCTAAAAGTTTGTCATTATTAAATTTATTCTTATAATGATTCTAAAATATTCACAGTTGATGCTCAAATAAATTTGTGTCATTGTGGTAGGTTATTTTATTTAGTTTACCAGTGTCTGGTACGCTGGAACAGGGCTGATTGCATTTTTTTTTTTTGGCAAATTAGAAGGGAGTGTACAGCCAGTATTATCGACAAGTTCTCTGAATATACAGTAAATACAAACGCTATTAATGCTGGGGAAGCAACCTTTTATCTTTTGTAGTAGAAATCGTTTATATCAATAACTTCTACTTAAATCCTAAAATTTTATAGCCGTCGGCATGTCAAAACCAATATTTTATCTACTTTATCGAAAATTGGTCAATTTTGTGGCTCAGTTGGTTCAATGTTTGTGTATTCGGTTATGAAGTGGGTTTGTTTTGAATGTATGTAGAGAAACATTATGAGCTATATATTTCTGGTAATATCAAGCTCATGTATGTGTTTAGTGTCAGACATAATGTAAAGCTGCCAAACTAGTTTGTGTGCTTAATTTTAGGCTGATGTGACAATAGTTGGCAGATTGTTTTGTTGTTAGCATGAGGGTGAAAATATATACATTATGAGGGAGCTGTTCTCTGTAATGTCACAGAAATGGCTCATTTGAGCCTGCTATGTTTGGTATTAAATGTCAATTTTTTTTGACTATTTTCTTTGCTCAGAACCTTGACTTTTAATGCCTACTTTTTAATAGAGGCGATTTGATCTTCTTTTTTTCCTTTTTTTGGGGGGGGGGTGGGGTTTGCTTGAAGGGTGCTTTTTTATATCTCTGCTTGGGAAAGAACTGTGAACGGGAACTGGAAAAAAGTCTTCATCTCTGTACAATACTAATTGTTATATTTTTCCATAATCAATATTTATGTAAATATTTACTTTTTCACCATACCTCTGCTTAGAAAGTATTTATTTTTGTGTCTCAAGAATTTTCACAATTAGAATCAATGCCTATTAGATTTCAATTAGAATGCATAATTATAACATTTCAAATGTAGCTTTTGTGTCTTTTATGTCAAATCGTTTAAAAATTGTGTGTGTGTGTGTGTGTGTGTGTGTGTGTGTGTGTGTGTGTGTGTGTGTGTGTGTGTGTGTGTGTGTGTGTGTGTGTGTGTCCCATACTTTTGTAACATCATGTTTAGGCTATAGAGACTTTGTTGAAAATCATTATTATAATGCACAGCGATTCGGTAATACATTCCTGTACTTTCACTATTGCAAAATGATCATGGTTCTCAACTCAGCTGGATTTTTACTGGACTTCCTATAATGATTTCATCAATCTTTTGGGAAATATAAGCCATATAAACAAACATTGCCCTTAAAAATTCTATTTTGTATGATTCTTGGGACCAATTATGAATTATTTATAGTTCAATTTAGCAAACTAATATGTTTTGGGTGCCGTAACATTTATAATTTAAAAGTAAATATTTATAAATTAAAATAAATTCAACAAAATGTAATAGGAACACAAGTGTGTAATTGTTTTTCTTTAAAATATAATAAAAGCCAGTTCAATATTGCAAGTGAGGCTTTGCATATCACATTTCTTTCATTTATTTATATTCTGACACATTCTTCCTACTCATCCCAGTCAATAAATGAATACCAAACAATGTGCCTCTAAATTGACAAAAACCAATACATTTTTTAATTGGTTGCATGACGTGGTAAATATACAGCAATTAGTCGTGCCTTCTGATTTAAAAGCAGATCATTTCCTGGCCATTGCCTATTTTGACTGGTCATGTTCCACAGTGGATACGTAGGCTATGTTGTATGTTTCACTTTAAAGGCGCAGTAAGCAATTTCTGAGAATTATTGTTGAACACTGATGATATTTTGAAATCAACCCAAACAAACACGCCCCTACCCTCATTGCTCCACCCCCTAAATGCACAAACATGCATTGCAAGAGTTGATGTCTCTTTATCATAGCTGAAGCGAAGCAAAATAAAGCTTTGTAAAAAGTAAAGCGAAGATGAGTAAATACAAGCAGCGACTGGACACACCCCCTGCTGCTGATTGGCTCAGTCTTCTCTCCCATCATGAGTGGACACCTGCCCCTTACTGCTGATTGGCTCCCTCTTTCTCCTCCCCCATCATGAGTGGACACGCCCACTACTGCTGATTGGCTACAAGTGTGTTGAGGTGCTAGGTCTGATCCACTTTCAACAGCATTTCTCAGAAATTGCTTACTGCACCTTTAAATTGACTAAATCAAGAATGAGCAATATTATTCACAAAAAAAAACCAATTCTTTTATTTAATATATGCTTCTTTTCAAATGTTTGTTTAAACTGATATGCAGTTAGACTGAGTGCATATTCAGTTGGACTTCTTTATTCTTTGTTACTGTTCTGCTGCTTATTAATGCATAATGTGCAAATGATATGCAAATGATAATTCCTAATGTGCCATAACGAATGTCAGTCTTATGGCAATATACTTTTATGTGTCAGTTTGCTGAATTGTGTTGTCTGATTTGGAAGTTTCTGTTGTATGCGATGATAACACTTCTGACATAATTGTGACACTTTAGGCTATATACATTAAAAAAAAAATCATATAGAAGCATTTTGCTTTTGTCGGGGCACTTTTACTCTTGCAGCTATTTTTCTGTAAATGTTATGCTGCTATGCATCAATAAAAATAGGTTAAATAAAAAGGTTAAATGCTCTTGTTGTCAATCATGCATTTGGTTCTGAAAATCAATAGGCTACTATATCCTTCCTGCAAGAGTCTGAGACTGCAGTTTCAGGACCGCATTTCTAGGACCCTAGTTTTGTTGTGACATCTACACCAATTCTACTCCATCAGAGACCTGAATTAAAACTCAAACAAACAGATGCAAAGACTAGACCCACGGAAAGGATTCAATTTTATTATATTTCCACCTGCATGTTAAAGTGGCTGTGATAGGCCTAAAAGGAAGTTTATTTCAATTGAAGTTAGGATTAAATAACTATTAATACTAATAACTAATAATAATTACTGTACTTGATTCTTTTTATTATTCGCATGAGTTATTTCCAGTGTTCGCAATGAAAGAGAACTGCAGTAACGTTTTCTGAGCAACAGAGGTCACTGCTCTCAGCCAACAGATTCTGCTTCTTCATTTCTCTTTATTCAGTCACCTAAAAATGACTAGACCAGATAGGCCTATGTTTAAAACGTTGAATAACTATGGTTTTATCAGTCAAATACGGCACAAGTTGGTAAATAAATAAGAAACAACAACAGAGTGTCTTTAAAAACAATCTTTTTGTGCAAAACTACTTTCTTTCCTCCACGGATTCAAATAAAGCAACAAACCCCAAGAAGCAGTGGGCTGCGTCCGAAAACGACTCGGTTACTAACGTAACCTCGGTTCCCTGAGAGGAGGGAACGAGTATTGCGTAAGTAGCTTACGCTATGGGAAAACTCCTTTTCTCGAGAATATTGAAGTCTTTATGTAAAACGCATTGCAGCTGCACAGCTGACAGCAATGAACGAAGGAACTCGGTCATTGGCTGTGCTGCGGCAACTTGCTTGAACCAATGACGGGGCGACTCTAAATGCGCGACCAATGAGCGCGCTTCGCGCCCGCGCGCGTCAGAGCCCGCCAAGATGGGCGTGGCCAAGCTATATATTGGGCGCCCCGTCATGAGAGTTCTTTAGGTTAAAACGACTGAAGCGAACTAACCAAGCACAAGCACGGCAGCTTACGCAATACTCGTTCCCTCCTCTCAGGGAACCGAGGTTACGTTAGTAACCGAGTCGTTCCCTTTCGAGAGGTCTCTCCTATTGCGTAAGTAGCTTACGCTATGGGAACACCATGCAAAACGCCGTGCGTGCTGAACTTCGCCTTATGATAGCCAGAGGCAGGTGCCTGAGCTAAAAAGCAAAGTTATCATCCAACTAGCCGGCAGAGGCGAGCTTTATATGTGGGAAAAAATACAGAACGGCTAGAAGGCGCTCAGTGTGACACAAGCACATACATAATCTAGATACGAACTCGCAGTTCAACTAGCATTATGCTGATAGCACATTGGAATGCAATGTCGGGACCTGTAGGTTGTAGAATCTGATAAATGTGGACGGTGAGGCCCAGCCTGCCGCCGCACAAATATCCTCGATCGGTATCCCGCTCGACCATGCCCAGGAAGAAGCCACACTCCTGGTGGAGTGTGCTTTGACTCCCCAGGGGCATTGAAGTCCCTTAGCTTCATAAGCCAGAGCTATAGCTTCGACTATCCAGTGAGAGATTCTCTGCTTTGAAACGGCGGAACCTTTCGTACAGCCGCCAAAGCATACAAACAGTTGTTCTGTCTGTCTGAATAGGGCAGAACGCTCCAAATACACTCTGAGAGCCCTAACGGGGCAGAGTAGATTAGCGTCGTGTTCGTCTGCTGGAGACGAAAGCGCAGTTAGGGAGATAACCTGTGCTCTGAAGGGAGTGGTGAGCACTTTAGGAATATACCCATGTTTCGGTCTAAGGACGACCCTGCAGTCGTTAGGTCCGAATTCTAGGCAGGCAGCGCTTGTTGAAAGCGCGTGCAGGTCGCCCACTCTCTTGACCGAGGCGAGTGCCAGCAAGAGCGCCGTCTTGAGCGAGAGCTGTTTAAGGTGCACGGTTCGGAGTGGTTCGAACGGGGGCCCTTTAAGAGCGTCTAGGACCGTAGCTAGGTCCCAGATCGGCACTGAGGGGGGGGCGTGAAGGGTTCATCCTCCTGGCGCCCCTTAGGAAACGAATAATTAGGTCGTTTCTTCCCAATGGACGTTCCATTACAAGGTCGTGTGACGCTGTGATGGCAGCCACATATACTTTGAGCGTGGAGGGGGTGCGGCCCGCCTCCAGAAGCCCTTGTAGGAAAACGAGTACACTCGTAATCTCGCATGTTACAGGGTTCAGGCCCTTGGTATTACACCAGTCACCGAACACTTTCCATTTCTGGGCATATAAGCGTCTCGTGGAGGGCGCCCGCGCCTCAGCGATGGTTTTTAGTGCTCCGCTCGCGAGGTTCCTGGGAACCCGATGAGGGGCCATGCATGAAGGGCCCACAGATCGGGGCGGGGATGAAATATCATCCCGCTGGCCTGACTGAGGAGGTCTGGCCTCAGTGGAATCGGCCGTGGTGCAGATTGCATTTGCATCAGATCTGGAAACCATGTTTGGTTCTTCCAGAGTGGGGCTATCAGCAGCACTGCGTTTCCCTCCTCTCTGACCCGACTGATGACCTGTGGCAGCATCGCGATCGGGGGAAAGGCATATAAGGGGCGGCTCGGCCAGCTCTGGGCGAGCGCGTCCGTGCTTTTCGTGAAGAAAAGAGAGCAGTGCGCGTTCTCCTTGGAGGCGAAGAGGTCGATCTCCGCTTTGCCAAAGGTTTTCCATAACCACTGAATCGTCAGAGGGTTGAGAGCCCATTCTCCTGGGAGAATCTTGTCTCTGGATAACATGTCTGCCCCCTGGTTCAGGGCGCCTGGCACATGCGCTGCTCTCAGCGAGCGCAAGTTGTGCTGGGACCATAAAATGAGTCTCCTGGCCATTGAATGCATGGAGCTCGACCTGAGTCCACCCTGGCGATTTATGTACGACACTACCGTCATGTTGTCCGTTCGGACCAGGACGTGTTCGTTTTTTAGATGTGGGAGCAGGGCTCTGAGAGCCAAAGCGACCGCTTTCATTTCCAGACAGTTTATGTGTAGGCGCTTCTCCGGGTTTGACCAAAAGCCGGAGACAGGCCTGCCCTCGTAAAGGGCCCCCCAACCTATTTTGGAGGCATCTGTCGTTATCATCTTTCTCCTTGTGTTCACACCCAGGCTCACGCCTGACTGGTACCAGTCGTCGGCTTTCCAGTGCGTCAGGGCTTTTATACAGCCGTGGTTCGCTCTGATTAAAAAGTGGCCCGAACGCCACGCGTGAGTAGGGACGCGGCTCTTGAGCCAGCGTTGGAGAGGGCGCATATGCAACAATCCTAGCTGGAGTACGGCCGATGCTGAGGCCATGAGACTGAGCATCCTCTGAAACCGTTTGACGGGGGCGCGCGCGCCCGCTCTGAATGATGTTGCAAGGCGCCGGATGGTGAGCGCGCGCTCCGATGTGAGACGCGCTGTCATTTGCATCGAGTCTAGAACTATTCCCAGGAAAGAAATTCTCTGGCTGGGAGATAGTATGCTTTTTGCAAAATTGATTCTTAGACCCAGGCATTCTAAATGGCTGATAATCCAAGATCTGTGTGTTATTAGCTGACTCTCTGATTGTGCTAGAACCAGCCAATCGTCGAGATAATTCAGTATCCGCACTCCCCTTCGTCTTAGGGGGGAAAGTGCTGCATCCATACATTTCGTGAATGTACGGGGAGCCAGGGACAGGCCGAACGGGAGTACTGTGTACTGGTATGACTGTCCCTCGAAAGCGAATCTCAGAAACGGCCTGTGATGAGGCGCTATTGGAATGTGAAAGTAAGCATCTTTCAGATCCACTGAGAGAAACCAATCTCCTGGGCGCACTTGCGCGAGGATATGCTTGGTTGTTAACATTCTGAACGAGCGAATCATTAGTGCTTTGTTCAGGTGTCTGAGATCTAGGATGGGGCGGAGACCGCCATCCTTTTTCGGGACGAGAAAATAGCGGCTGTAAAAACCTGTCCCGCTCAGAGAGGGGGAAACAGTTTCCACAGCGCCCTTTTCTATTAGTTTGCGCACCTCGGTGCGTAGAACATGTGAACACTCTTTTCTCACTTTCGTCTCGACCACAGTCGTAAAACGTGGTGGCCTGCGAGCGAACTGGAGCGAGTATCCGTGCTTTACTATATTTAATACCCATTTCGGCATATCTGGAATGTTTTCCCATGCCGCTGCGTGTACAGATACGGGCTGAATACAGGCTAGGGGCGGGCCGCTGTGACGTAGGGACCCGGCTAGCGAATCGCCTGAGCTCATAGCTCTCAGAAGCGCGGGCGCGCGCTGAGCAGCTGAGTGAATGGGCGCGTGTGTGATTACAACAGTGCGCGCTGTGTTTGTAAAACTCGCAGCCTGAGCTGAGGTTTTGTTTGACACTGTAAGGGCAGTGTTTATAAGTGGGGGTGCATAAACAGTGGTAGGCACACGCGTCACTTTTATAATGTTTCCCGCTTTTACTGGGGATGAATTTATAACTGTGTGAACAGTGCTTGTGTGTAGTGGTGCGTACATGACCGTAGGCACGTGATCTACATTCATGGGAAGCGCAGCCTGAAATGGGAATGAATTTGGCACTGTTTTGACAGTATCGGGGAATGCACACTTTGTGGACATGTGAACCCTTAGTGATGCAGGCAGAAAAAGACTCTTTTTGTGTTTTCTGTGCGTCGCCGTAAAAACGGCGTTTGTTTGCAGGTGAGCGAGCTCTGTGACTGGCCCATTGACTGCTGTATGGACATATCCAGCCGCCTGTAAGGGGACTGGGTAATGTTTGAGCTTTTGCAGAGAGAGTGGTCCGGCTTTTGCGAGACACGCACTCTCTCTTCTCATTTCTGTGGCTAGGACGGCTTTCGAGGCTCAGGGTTCAGCACAATCTTGGGCCGAGGACCCCGTCGCTCAGGAGGCGGCTTGCGGTTGTGAGAGCGCGAGCGGCGTCGAGCGTCAGCCTGAGGCGCGGGCTGAGAGGCGGTGGGGGCTGTTCTAGCCCGCTGCGGCTGTGGCGGTCTCTGTCTGCTCTGCGATGAGCTGGAGCGCTTTGGCAGGAAATTACGCATAGCTTGTGAAGCGTTCTGGGCCTCAGTGAAGCGTTCGGCGAAACCTTTAACCGCCGGTCCAAACAGCCCGCTGGTGGAGATAGGCGCATCGAGAAATGGCGCCTTATCCGCGTCCTTCATTTCAGTCAGAGTCAGCCACAGATGGCGCTCGAGAACAGTCAAATTAGCCATAGCACGGCCGATGGACTGGGCGGTGGCCTTCGTGGCTCGCAGAGCTATATCAGTCGCGCTGCGTAAGTCCCTGAAGGCTTCGGGTTCGGGGCCAGACTCGTCCATAGAGCGGAGAAGCTTGGCTTGGAACACTTGAAGTACCGCCATTGAGTGAAGCGCTGATGCAGCTTGGCCGGCGGCGGCGTAGGCGCCACCGGCGAGAGCAGAGGTAGTGCGGCAGGGTTTCGAGGGGTGGGAAGCTTTGGCTTTCCATCCGGAGGTGGAGGGCGGGCAGAGATGATTGGCCACGGCCTCCTCGAGGGGCGGCGTTCCCTCGTAGCCTCTTTCCTTCGCGCCGTCCACTGAGGAGAGCGAAGAAGAAAAAGAAGGCTTTAGGCGCGCAGAGTGGGGGGCTTTCCACGACTTGGTGAGTTCGTCGTGAACTTCCGGGAAGAAGGGAGAAGGCCTTTGCCGAGGAGCCTGCTGGCGCCCCTGCAGAAACCACTCATCCAGTCGGCTCCGGGTTGGCTCTTCGGGAGAAGACCAATCGAGCCCGAGGTCTTCCACGGCCTTAGAGAGGACACGGATAATCTCAGTATCCATAGTGGAGCCCCCGCTCGTGCTAGCTAGTGTCGACGGGGCGGGGTCGAGAGTGGAGCCCGGCCAGTCGTCCGATGCAGCGTCGATGGACAAGCTGTCGTCCATTCCCCCGTCGTCCTCGGACGCGCCGAAAGTCACAAAGCCCACCGCTCTGCCAGAGGGGTGTGGGTCCGGCTGGGTGAACTGAACCGGCGGTGGGAAAGGCAAGAGCGGCGGTGAAGCACGCGGAGACTGGCTCGGCGTGACGTCACTGAGCTCAGGTTCAGGAAGCCTCTGTGAGCGGCGCTTTTTCTTAGTGCGCGGCTCAAACAGAGGGGTGGCGATGGGCTCGCTCACGGCGAAAGCGGCGAGGCGAGCCCGTAGTGCGGAGAGACCCAGGTCATCACATTCCGGGCATCCGCCCTTGGTCAATGCAGCTTCTGCGTGGTCACGGCCCAGGCAGCGAGCGCAGATGATGTGACGATCCCCGTCCGGGAGAAGGTCTCTGCACGACGCGCAGGAAGGCATTTGAAACAACGCCTTAATGGAAATTTGCTCTTTCACAAATGTCGCGAGGCGGACAGATGTAAAATACTTGCGTATATGGCGCGCCGGATGGCTCAGTAGGAGGTGCTTGAAGGCGGCTGAAGGTGCCGACGTCCTCGTAGCAATCACGCTGGTATGCTTTTCCACGGCGGCGAAGGCTTCCAATAATCCGGAGGATCCAGCGAAGAAGGTGTTCGCTGAAGGAGATTAAATCTAAAGAACTCTCATGACGGGGCGCCCAATATATAGCTTGGCCACGCCCATCTTGGCGGGCTCTGACGCGCGCGGGCGCGAAGCGCGCTCATTGGTCGCGCATTCAGAGTCTCCCCGTCATTGGTTCAAGGAAGTTGCCGCAGCACAGCCAATGACCGAGTTCCTTCGTTCATTGCTGTCAGCTGTGCAGCTGCAATGCGTTTTACATAAAGACTTCAATATTCTCGAGAAAAGGAGTTTTCCCATAGCGTAAGCTACTTACGCAATAGGAGAGACCTCTCGAAAGGGAACTGAAAAATAATGCCTTCGGAGGACGAATGCAGTGTTAGTTTCACTTCCTGTCTCCTGAGATACCTTCATCTGAATGATTTTTGGAGGCAGCATAGATGTATCCTTCGCTGCCTTTGATATCCCACAATCCTGTGCTTTCCATTCTGTGTGACAGTAGAGCTAGAAAAATAAAGATGGCATCTGAAAGTTGCGGGTGGTCATCAATTTCTGTGTAACTAAATTTTTGATAAAAGTTTTCCACTTATGTCATTTCTAGCGAGAAATTACTATTGTAGTCATTAAATATTCACTAAAAGTTTTCACCAAAGCTCTCTCTCTATTTCATGAGGTACCTAGGAAACAAGTCAGCTTGCCTATACGTTTTCAGACGCACCCTTGTTAATTTATAACAGCTAAGTGGCGTTGTTAGCATTAGGCTACCACCTCGGTTGTTTTTCTAATAATTGAACGGCCTGTCGTTTTCCACTTAAAGAAAAAACGTTACGCCACTCTATGCATATATATATATATATATATATATATATATATATATATATATATATATATATATATATATTGTAATAAACGATTATGTGTGTACATATGTGTATATGTGTATAATATAATATATATATTTTTTTTATTTTTTTTTATTTTTTTATTTTAGATGCGATTCATCGATTTGACTGCACTAGTAATGATATATTAACTCTACTTCAAAAGAAATCTATGTGTAGGCCTATTTTTAATTCACAGTTAAATAAAACAGTCACATAATCTATTAAAAAAATAATTGTGTTTATTGCAAACAAAAAGTATTTTAAAAATCCTTATTCTGTAATCATGAACAGCTGGAAAACTTTGTGGTCAAAAACAGCATGGATCCTGAACAAATTTCAGTTCTTGAAACTTCAGGAATCACTAAATTTGAATCTTGTTTGATTTTAATCTACTCATAGTCAAAGTTTATGTAGATAAAAAAGTAGCTTTGTCATCATTACAGCTGAAGTACAAGAGGAAATATATGAACTTGCCCTTCAAATATTATCTTGGACAATGGGGTGCCTTGCAGTCAAAAAGGTTGAGAGCCACTGACTTACAATTAAACACTGAGCATGAGCAACTTGTGTATTATTGTAGTAATGAGTACTATTTGCTATGACCTCTAGATGGCAGTCTTATACAACAAACATGGAGACAACTTCTGTCTATGCCAATTTGCGCCTTCTAGCCGTCACATCTTTCACTAAATTGCACCATTTTAACTGAATTTCACCCCTTGGATTTGGACGACGTGCCAGCAACAAAATTAAAGCACATTGAATCAACAAACTACCACGTAAAGAAGTAATTTAATTAGCAATCACAAGACAGATATACCAAATCAGCTACACTAAATTACCATTTTCAGACATATTCAGAACAAACTAACAACAATAGCTGGCATGCAAAAGTGCTCTGTGTGGGTGTGGTTAGGAATTTCCTGTAGTCTTTTGTTTTGGAAAAATAAATCTGGTGAGGTACTTGAAGAGGAGCTAAATTACAGTAAATCTAATAGAGACATGGTTGCAATAAGGTTCATTATGGGGTTTTCAAACTTTTTGTGTGTGTGGACCACTATTTGTAATCAAGAATTTTCGCGGACCACCTCATAATACACATAATAAAATATGTCTACACACAGTCCGACCTGAATTAATCCGCACCTCTAAATAGGCTTACTAGCACTAAAACTATAACTGGTCATCACATCAGTCTAACAGGCTTGTTAAAAGAAAGTTTACTGCACACAACGGCTGCCACATAGCCTATTTGATTTATTTATTTACTCAAGCGCCCGAGGCAGTAGCGTAGCCAGAAAAGCGTCTCTGGGTGTGCATAAGAAAAATTGGGTGTGCCACATTTATTGTCAAATTAATGTGCAAAACAACCTTGACCCGGCGTATCACTAACTTTACAGACTGGGCTGATGTGTAAAACTGGCTTGCCACATAAACATAATACTAGGCCTACAGTATATAAAATATAACTCAGGGCTCAACATTAAGGCTTTACATGTGCTTGTCCTTCGAACAAGTAAATCGGCCATTCTCTTGTGCAAGTAAAAATCCAGAAATCGGTTTAAATGTATGCTTCATCTTTCATTTTAAATTCTTAGATTTGATCAATAAATTCAATTGAAATAATAAGACATGCTGTTACCAATACAATTAATTAATTTACACTGAAAAATTACAACTGCATTAAATAATGTTATGAGATTGTTTTAAATATTTTTTGAAGATACAAATATGACATATTGGAAAGAATTATAGCCTACTTTTAAACACGAAACTAAACCACCAGTAGGGGGCGGCAGGTGACCGTCTTAATGAGTGAGTTAGTGTCATTTATTCAAATGTTTCGTTCAAACGGCTGAATCGTTAAGGAATGAGGCAGTTGTTTAATGGGTCATTGAATCTTTGACTCAATCGATTCATTCGAAGCGCTGAATCATTCATTAATGCAGTTATGTGTTCAGGTGAGATGCGCTGTGGTTCTTGGGATGTTTGTTTGGAACTATTTTCGCTGCTCAAATAGAACAAAAACAGTCAATATTGTGTCTAAAATGTAAGTGACTTGATATTAATGACTTGTTTATTGAACTGTCATATGAAATCAGTGTCATGTTTTCAGTCGTGATGGTATTCAGCACTCGCGGTCACTGTGATGTTGCTTAACTGTATCATACCCAAGGCTGTTATAAATATAAAAATTCCACAGTCATTTTTTAACCGCTCTATGTTCATTAAGTTTCTTTGTGTGATCTGCGCTCATTTGTTTCCATTTCTCCTCATGAGGCTGCGCGAGCCTCAACAGCACAACCTTATTACCAGTCAGCGGCTGTTTGCGGATTGGTTGGCAGTCCGAATGTCGGCATATATTTTGTTAACGATAATAATTAAATAATTAAAATACATTTTAAATGCACCAATATTTTAAGTAAACAACAATAGTCCAAGTTTAGGAAACGTTTTTATTAAAACTTTAAAAAAGAATTCTGCATCTATTTTTACCCTGGCACACCCGTGGCTACGCCAGTGGCCCGAGGGCATAATCAGGTTCATTTGAACGACAGGCTTATTGGAATATTGTCTTTGAACTTCCGTTTTAGCGGTCGCTCGTATATCTCTATGGGATTGCTGTCCAGGAGTAATTCGCTTTTGAAGTGGATTTACTTAATGTAAAGTTAACAAAAGTTATCATGAGGATTGTAATGTTTAAAGCAGATGTCTTAACAAACGTCAGTATACCGGGAAGATTTTAAAATGAGCCGTTCATTTATAAATAGGCAAGATCGCTGTGAAAATACAGACCGGAAGACAAAAGACAATGAGCGCAGCCAGAGCCCGTCTAAAACGGATTTCTATTAGAAATTCTCTGGCGCAGCGCTGAAAAGGGGCGGGGACACTGATCTATATAATGTCATTCTATATAGATCAGTGGGCGGGGAACGCTTGAAGTGTGGAAGTTGCGTCATATCCGAGGGCCGAGTCGGTTCGTTGACAATAATAGAACGAACGCAGGTTCAGTTGTGTGTGTTTGACGGAAGAGCGCGGAGAAGAAGATGGCAGACGGAGCTGTCGTGGATGGAGACAAACTCAGCAAAAAGTACACACATTTAACTGTTATAGCGTTACAGCGATTGTATTCTATACGAAACGCTAAACATAAGTTTACTTGTGTGCATTGTATGGTTTAGCGTGATTTTCACTGCTGTGAGATTTGGGTTAAAGTAAACGCATGCCGGGCAACGTGGTTATAGCAATTATTTTACGTCGTAACTTCGTAAATATATCTTATTTGTAACGTCCCTGCGATTTGGCTATTAAATATTCTTGTTTTATTCCTTATCAGTCCAAGTATTGTCTGAATGCTTTCACTATCGGTTTTCGGGTCATGCTGAATTCGGACTAACGAATTAAATAGTAACAGGTTAAATACAGATACATTTCACAAATTTAAAACACAATAATAGGAGGATTATTTGTGCCTCAAATTTTATGGGTCAAATAGTAGAATTACAAGAACTGATGCAACATGACAGAAAATTTCATGGAAGTAGAAGTAACTGAAAGTGGAAGTAACCATACGCGAAAAGCATAGCCTATATAATACAATTAGGTATTTTTATATTAGGAATATATATATATATATATATATATATATATATATATATATATATATATGTGTGTGTGTTTTATTATTTGTTCTTTTTTGTTTATATTTTACAGTTTCATAATAGAAATATTAACCACCATTTAACCATTATTTTATTGTGTAATAATGTGTTATTCGTTTTAATATTATGAATGAACATTTTCGGTGTTGTTAATGTTATGCAAATATTTACACAAATAAATAATTAGAAGAGAAAGTGACTGATGCAACCCCAAGCAGCGGTACTTTTACACTGAAATATGGTTGAACGTTAGCTAGTTTATTGCTGCTGTGTTGTAGCATATATCTGGCTTCAGTCTCAGTTACTGTGTGTGTGTGTTTGGCGGAAGAGCACGGAGAAGAATATGGCAGACGGAGCTGTCGTGGATAGAGACAAACTCAGCAAAAAGTACACACATTTATAGCGTTACAGCGATTATGCTTATTCTATACGAAACACTAAACATAAGTTTGCTTGTGTGCATTGTATGGTTTAGCGTGATTTTCACTGCTGTGAGATTTGGGTTAAACGCATGCCGGGCAACGTGGTTAGATCCGTCTGAACACGGTTGACTGACTAGAGTGTTTTGATTCCTATTCACCATGCAACGTTAACTTTAGTCTTTGTGCCGATAATTCTCTCGCCAGCATCCTCTCGAATCTCGTTTATGCTCGTAAATCCTCAAATTGCACACAGCCGGTTGCATTTAGTTGACCAAATGACTACTTAATTCCCCATAATTCCGCTGCGGGTCTACAGAAATCTAATGGCGTATTCGCTAATGAGAGGTCAGAATTTTCCGTTAACTTACCCAGTATTTCAAAGAACCGATTCGGCAATTATTTTACGTCGTAACTTCGTAAATATATATTATTCGTAACGTCCCTGCGATTAGGCTATTAAAGAATCTTGTTTTATGCCTTATCAGTCCAAGTATTGTCTGAATGCTTTCACTATCGGTTTTCGGGTCATGCTGAATTCGGACTAACGTTAGCATGCTAGGATACTATACTCTTACAAAAAAAAGTTGTTTCATTATTATGCCGTTTCGAATTCAGCTAAAGAGTTTCTTATTTGTGAACCGATTCAAATGATTCATTGGAAATATCAGACTCAAAAGAACGACTGTTCAGCGCTCTCTCTCTCTCTCTCTCTCTCTCTCTTTCTCTCTCTAGAGCTCTGTTTCACCTGTCAGGACGAGAAAGTATTTCATAATCCCAGTATTATTTTTCTAGAATTTCTTCACATGGTAACATTTTACAGTAAGGTTTTGTTTACATTAGTTAGACCTAACAATGAAAAAAACTTCGAAAACATTTATAAATCGTAGTTAATGTTAATAGTAACATTTACTATTATATTATTAAAGTCAAAAGTTGTATCTGTTAATATTATTTAATAGATAAGCAAGCATGAACTAATTACAAAGTCATATTTATATTAACTGACTTTTAAAAAATACATACTCAGACGAATGTAAGGCTTATTGCAGTAACTAACATTAACCAATGAGACCTTATTGTAAAGTGTTACCAGCAACATTATATATATATTAAAAGAAAAAAAAGCAACAGCAATGATACCAATATGTATTTATGACAGTGAAAACTAATTCCATAGTACCATGGCATCACCGTATAATATAATTCCTGTACCACCATGGTACGTTTCTGTAAGGGTGCAATAAATCTGACCCTTATTTTTTTTTTATTCATCGAATAGGGCGTTCACATCATGTTGACTCTGGTCAGAATATGCAGGCTGCAAGCGTTCAGGGCGCAGACGTTTGCTCTTCCCAGTTCACAAAGCCTGCCTTTGCTTATTCAAGGAAGTCGCTGGAGAAGTGGCAAAAGGTTGGTGGTCTTTCCATTTAATGCGAAAAGCGACCAACCTTTTGTCACTGAAAAATATTGTTTGCTAGAGACTTCCACAGCATGAATGTGTCAGCGCTGCAACAGCAATGCTAGTAGTGTTTCTCCGCATGGCGTCTGAGCTTCATTCTAACCCTATATGTCTTTAGTGAGTTGAAAAGGCGCATGAAAGCTGAGAAGAAGGCAGCTGAGAAGGAAGCCAAGGTCAAAGAACAGCAGGAACAGGAGACCAATGACAAGCCACAGCAAAATGCATATGGGGCCGATGAGGAAACCCTGGACCCAAATGTATGTTGAGTATTGGTTATGGAAGTCATATTTCTGGCACACAAATTCAGAATCAATTGTGACTGATTTATCTTGCCTCTCTTGTTTTTAATACAGCAATACTTCAAGATCCGTTCACAAGCCATTCAAGCCTTGAAGGGAACAGCTGAAGACCCGTACCCTCACAAGTTCCCTGTGGACTTGTCGCTTATGGAGTTCATTGAACGATATAGCCACCTTCAGCCAGGGGACCACTTGACTGATGTTGTCCTCAATTTATCAGGTAAATGTTTTCTACTTGGGATAGTTCACCCAAAAATGAAAATGATCCCATAATTTACTCAGTTATATAAAAAAAATTATCCTGGCTCTTTCAAGCTTTATAATGGGGGTGAATGGTACCTTTTTTTTTTTTTAAGCCCAAAAAAGCACATCCATCCGTTTTTGTAAGAAAAATAGTCATATTTATAACTTTCTAAACTAAAATCACTGGCTTCCGGTAACGGCCGTACTTTAGTCTATTTCCGGCGGAAGAGTGACCTCTGACCCGACGTAGGATGTAGGAGTAGCGTAAGCTTAAGCTGGGGCCGCACTAAAAGATTTTTTAAATCTTCTAAGATTTTCAAAATTTGAGAGACCACAAACATGACTATAAGAAATCATAGATTTAACCATTTTGTTCCTCTAGTGTGTGAAGTGCCACGATGTGATCAGGAAAGCACAACACACACACTAACAGATTCCATTCACAAACAACAGTCTCCAGCCCGTGAACACGGGAAATCTTTCAAAATCTCCCATCAAGTTTAAAGTAAACCAACCTTTGCCGGACGACCGGCAAAAATAAATTAAATATTTTGGATATTTACGATTCGAGATTGGGCCGGCTCAGACGTTCTACCGAGCAGATTCAGTAATTCTTAACAAACCTTACACCACAGGAAAATCTGATAAGATGATCTGTAGAACTATCAAGATAATCGGGACTTTACTTAGGATTGTCGGAAGGGGAGAAATCGGTCCAAAATTGACCCGAATATCTTGTTGTGTGTACCCAGCATAAGGTGTGAGTAGACACCTCTCACTGTTCAAACTCAAGCTCTTCCCACATTTCTCTTTAAAAAAAATTGTTTTAGACTTCTTATTTGTGACCGGTGTTTTGTTTTGCTCTGTCATCTGCGCTTCCGCATTCGCCAATACATCATGCACTGGGTCAGAGGTCACTCTTCTGCCGGAACTAGACCGTTGGTAATGCGTAACACAAATTTCATCCACCTAGAAATGTGAAGAATTAATGTTTCTTTAACAAAGAGACATTTCTGCTGCTTGATTTAAAAAACATTTTGATTCTTTCCTTATTTTGTGCCTTCATGTTTTTTCTCGATTGAAAGGTCGTGTCCACGCTAAGAGGGCTTCAGGTGCCAAGCTGCTGTTCTATGACCTGCGAGGAGAAGGAGTCAAGCTGCAGGTCATGGCCAACTCCAGGTCGGATTTGCACTCTACGGCATCACATTCACGGGTATTTTACATTTTGACATAGTAACATAACCTGTCTTTTTTTAATTCTCAGGAACTACAAATCAGAAGAAGATTTTGTGCACATTAACAACAAATTAAGGCGCGGGGACATCATTGGTGTCCGGGGGAACCCTGGCAAGACAAAGAAGGGCGAGTTGAGCATCCTCCCAGTGGAGATGACACTGTTGTCTCCGTGCCTTCATATGCTTCCCCACCTTCACTTTGGCCTGAAAGACAAGGTAAAAACTAGTTTCTTTAAACTCTCTTTCTGTTTTACCCTTCGTTTTCAGCACACCCTTTGACTCTGGTATTTAGGAGTACAATTAAGTGCCAGTACAGCAGCACAGCAAAAATTAATATGCAACTGACTGGGACTTATTGTGGTTATTAAAAGTGTTTATTACTTTTAAAAGAGTATACTTAAGTGCATGCACCTGAATGGAATGGTTTCAGACACATAATTGCATGTTAATTACATTTAAATGATAGTGTTTATTATTATTATTATTATTAATGTTTATTATTGTTTAACTTTTTAGTGCTTTTTTTGTAGGACTTAAGAACATCTTTATATGTCATTTCAATTTACTTCTGTTGTCTTTGAAATATGCTTAATGTGCACTGCTGAATTTACTGACAAGCATTTATCAAACAAGCATTTATCAATGTAATTTCTCTTAACTTGTATGTCATGTATTTAAATAAATTTGTAACTACACATTTGTAATGATGTTACAATTTAGTACATTTAAAATAGGTCAACTTTAAATGTAATATCAATAACATGATTTCCATTACACGAGAGTAGATGTTAAATCTTCATGCTTTCGCCAAGATAAGCACCAACTAAGACGTAGCTTTACAGTCACCTATGCTTCTAATAGCATAGGTTCCTTTTACGCTTCTTTTCAAATGGTGATGTGAATCTCATTCTGTCTGGGGTTAATCGCTTCAGCACACACAATGGCTGCAACCACAGTGCGGTCTCCCCAGTGGATCAGCATGACAACCGTCTGGATTGAGCTGAGTAGGGGACATCTCTAGGGTCTTCAAGTGGGCACCTTCCGTCCTCAGTGTTTCGTCGACTAGCCCACGACACCTCAAGAGGGCTCGACAGCGACTCTGGCGTCCCAGAGTCACCCCCCTCCGTCCCCCACTTAACTCAGCCCAGCTTACTGACCTTTACATCCCTTCTGCTGCTGAGGTTGCTAATTCCTCGTAGTTCACGTGTGACCTAACCTCAATCTCCTCAACCCGACCATACGCGCCAACCCGTTTGACTAAGGCTGTCGAGCCCCACTGTCGACGTTTAAAGCAGGATCAGTGTCAACGGTTCCGTATGGCATACTACCTGTCCAAACACCAATCCTCATTCACGCAAAATACACAGGAACACAATAACTGTAATTACTATGCAAACTATACAAATAAAAATACTCTTCGAGTTTTTCAAGAATTCTTCTAAACCGTAGCGTGGCGGCCTGTACACAGCCAGCCAGAATCTTTCCGTCTCAACCACAGCCAGTTGCTGCTCCTCTCTGCTGCTTTAGATAAGTTCTTTACTGTGCGACGCAACTCTTGGCCACTGAATCCGACGTCTCTGAGGAACCGGGTTGTAGAGTGTGCCACAAATCCTTGACAACCCACTTCCACTGGATAAACCCGGACTCTCCATTCTCGCTGTTCTGCTTCAGTGGCCAGCTGAGCATACCGCAGTTTCTTCCTCTCATATGCCTCATCTACAGCATCCTCCCATGGCACTGTTAACTCTATCAGTTGAACAATGCGTGCTGATCCAGACCACAAAACAATATCTGGTCGGAGGTTAGTGGTGGCAATCTCAGGTGGAAAAATAAGCCGTTGATCAAGATCAGCCAGCATTTTCCAGTCCCTAGCAGCTTCCAGTTGTCCTGGGCGAGAATTGGTTTTAACACCTTTTCTTGGTGGTTGCTCGCCTGGGCGGAAGAATATTGCCTTCTGGCTGTAATGTTTTGCTATAACAGGTGGCAACTTATTGGTCATGTTACGCTTGTCTTCCAATGCTAAAGCCAAACATCTGAGTACTTGGTCATGGCGCCAAGTAAACGGACCTTGGCTAAGAGCCACCTTACATCCTTTCAAAATGTGTCTTAATGTGGCAGGTGATGAACACAAAGGCAAGAGAGATCCTCTCCTACCCAGAGGTTTAGGTTCTGTGGTGATGGGAGAACATCATATGTTGACCTAAGGAAACTGATCCTACTCTCTTCCATTGACCAAAGGTCTTGCCAGCCCATCTTGCGTTGTTCCACACTCTCCCATCTCATCCACTCTCCCTGCTTGGCCTGGGAAATGGCCTTTATACACCTCATCCTCTCCTCCTGCATTCGCACCTCGTTGACTACGAGCTTCCTCCTTTGAGCTGGGGCTGCCTTGTGCCATTTAGGAGGAGCAAAACTGAGCCCAAAACCCCCTCTTCTATGCTGTACCTGCCCCACGATATCACCAATTTGAAGGTTTCTTCTTCCACAGATTTCTTTGCTGACCACTTTCTACCAGTTTTTAACACAGGTGCTGCCTCCCTTACACATTTGTCGCATGACTCTACTAAGGTCATTTCCAATCTGACCTTGGCACACTTAAACTCCTCGGTTAAAGCAGAGACTGGCAGCTGCAATATTCCTTTACTATAAAGTCCCACTCTGCTGAGGCAGCGTGGAACTCCCAACCATTTCCTGATGTATGAACTTATTAACGCTTCCAGCTTATCCACTGTTGTCAAAGAAACCTCGTACACAGTCAGTGGCCACAGCAACCTCGGCAGTAGACCAAACTGAAAGCACCAGAGTTTGTTTGCCTGGTAGAGCGCTGCTGTTTGTGCTCTTCAACCCTTCCACTGCTTGTCGTCTAACTTCTCCCACTCGAACTGTGTCCTTTAGATCCCCATCGTACCATCTCCCAAGACTCTTCACTGGCTTCTCAGAAACTGTTGGTATTGCCTCACCATTAATGAAGAATGTTTTATCTACTACCTTGCCTTTAATTATCGAGATGCTCCTTGATTTAGAGGGCTTAAATTGCATTCATGCCCATTCAATGTTATCGGTTAACTTCCCCAATAACCGATTAGTGCAGGCTACTGTTGTAGTCATGGTTGTCATGTCATCCATGTATGCTCTGATTGGTGGTAGTCGCATCCTAGAAGCCAAGCGCTCTCCTCCTACTACCCATTTTGATGCCCTAATAATTACTTCCATTGCCATGGTAAAAGCAAGTGGAGAAATGGTGCATCCTGCCATTATTCCAACCTCTAAGCATTGCCATGTAGTGCTGAATTCTGGAGTTGAGAAACTAAATTGCAAATCTCCAAAATAGGCTTTCACTAAATTTGTTATCGACATCGGTACCCTGAAAAAATCAAATGCTGCCCAAAGAAGCTCATGTGGCACTGAACCACATGCATTAGCTAACCAGGAATGTCACATGGAATGTCTCCTTCATCTCCTTTTTAGCTGATTGAATTCGTTGCCAGATAACATTGACATGTTCTAAGCTTCCTGAGAACCCTGGAATGCCCGCTTTTTGAACTGAAGTGTCAATGAAGCCATTCTTTAATAGGTAGGTTGACAATCTCTCAGCAATAATGCTGAAGAAAATCTTACCTTCGACGTTTAATAGTGAAATAGGACGAAACTGACTGATGCTTGTTGCATGCTCTAGGTACAACATGCTTTTCTCATGCCACTTTTACCAATTTCCACAGAATTTGTAGAACTCCTGAAGCACTCTTGTACACTTTGTACGGAACTCCATTAGGCCCTGGAGAAGATGAAGCCCTTGCCTTTCTCACAGCCTGCTCTACCTCTTTCCACTTAGGTGCACAGACCTCCATTTGGTATTCTGGTGGATTGATGGGTGGGATGTCTGACGTAATTGACATAGACTGCTTTTAAAGTGCCATTCTTCTCACTGGTGAATAACTTCTTTACGAATTTGAATGGGTCTTTATAGAAATTAGCCCTCGCACGCTCCTTCTTTTTGTAGCGTTTCCGTAGGCGCTCAGCTCTGCGTATTGCAGGGATTAAAGTTCTCCGTCGCTACGATGGATTTCCGTCAATATCAGGGTTCCCCCCTGACCTTATGTCTTAAATTCACTTTTCATAAATTTAAGGCCGTAAACATGCTTACATTTCTCAAATTAGTGTAATGTCTTAATTTTAGTTTGAATATGTCTTTTTATTAAGGAAGGACTAGGTGTATTCATCCTGCTGAGGGGAATGTGATCAGCGAAAGCACGTTCCTCTCTCCACCGCCTGATCCACTCCGGGTTTTCCATTCCCGCTAACGGAAAAATTGCTCCGTGTTCTCTCCATTTTAAAAGTTATTCTAATATGTTTATTTTTATATCATGAACGTCTGAATTTATAATACTATATGTAACGGCTATATGTAATAGGATCATATATCGGGAGACATATGGAGTAGGCTATATGTCTCCCGATATATGATCCTATCTTACTCATGCCCAGGGCCCACCATTGAGGTCCCCGAGGTCAGGATAAGTGCGTATAATGAAGGTTGTGAAATAATTGCCTAATGTTAACTCTACTTTGCATATTGCCACGATAACCGACTTCATATTTTGAGCTGCTTTAGGAGCCGTTCACACGTTTGCGCACACGTTCGTTATTGTAAATGTAGATGTGCGAAAATTGCGCCCAAATAAAGAGCGACGCCGTCGCAACTCTCGCTTGTTTTCCCAGGCGAAATGAAAAAGAAAATTAAAGCCGAGCGCAAATTCCAGCGCTACGCTTCACGACACGCTTTCAGTTAACGGTCATAGTCCGAGTCTGGCCTTCGAGAGGTAGGCTAAGTATAGCAAAACAAAACAAAACAACTGTTTACGATAGAAGTTTTAAACGAGTAACAGAAACAATCAGTTTACAAGGAATGTATCAATCAAAGCTCAGCTTTGGGAAGATAAGATATACAGGTAAAGATTATGAGACTGGGAGAAGGAGAGAATGTGGTGGAGATGAGAGAGGAAGAGCAGGTGTTGCATACTGTGCCCATGAGATTAACATTATTACAATGTATTCCTATTTAACGCATATACATGTTCTTTGCTAATTTCAGTGCAAAATATAAGCTCAATTTAACAACACAAGCACCTATAATATTCCCCTAGCAAGATCCCTTTAGCAGGGACGTCGGTATTTATAAAACCCAGAGTATGGCCCTGCTCATGCTGTTCAATTTTCATATAATCAACATAAATGAAATAAAAAAATAGCATTATATTATTTATTTATAATGGTTAGGTTAAAAACAGATATTATATAATATAAAGTTTGTGATATTAGCTCACTTTGCAGCAAAAGCTCTGTTGGCTTTTATTATTTGAGAAATAAAAACTTGCGTTAAACTTATACAAATGGTTAATTATTTGTATGACTACATCACAGAGTGTCAAGTCTTGTATAAGCATTAGATTGAAAACATTGAAATTTCATAAAAGTGTGTAAATAATAGAAACTCAGTTCAAAATGGCCTTTTTTTAAATGTGTTCTTTGAGTATTTAATTTGTGAAGGTGGTGGAATGGGGTTTGGGCGAGGAAAAATTCAGTCAATATATATATTTTTTGCTTTAATCCCTGGTAATGTTGCAAGCTTATCTTTTATGGCCCTTTGTAAGAGATTGAGTCCCTCCTTCTGACTTTGTTCTGCTCTTTTCCATTGCTTCCTCAGCTGCCTCCTTTCTCTAACTAACCCTTCAATTTTCTGCTGCTGTCTAGACATTCCAGGAGTAGTTTGTACTTTTTCCTTTTTTTAACACCAACCCTCTCACTTCCATATGCGTAAATGATGTCCCCAAATTTATCCAGCTTCTTTTCAACTGTACCAGTTAATCTTTCCAATGCAAAGCCTAGATCTGTGTTTACCGTGTCCCATGCAGTTTTCTCACAAGCTCTTGGCCATCTAACTCCAGGCCTATGCCCGTTGAGGTTCTTTTCTCTCTTATGCTGGTTAGTCTGACCGGGTTCACAAGTATCAATGTGTTCATCACTAACTGTGCAAACCCTCCTCTCCTCTATGACAGGGGTGCTGATATCCTGCGAACTGTGGTTTGCTTCCTGTCACTGGATTTCATTCGACTGACTTCGTAAGAAGTACTGATCAATGCGAGGCCCTTGTCCCTTCTCCCTCAAGCATTTCATTTTCCCTTGATGAATCTTCAAACCCCTGACCGTTGTCGCCTTGCTCCAGCCACAGACACAAGCTTGGAGTTCAATGACTTTGCTAACTGCAGAACCTGAACTAGTCTTTTGTGAAGTACTCTCCATACTCATATCCGTTTACATTCCAAAGTCGTTAACCATGTTGTCCAACATTGAGTCATCTTCCACCCCCGCTCTCACAGACTCTAGGGGTATTTTCCTCTTTAATTTCTCAGAAGCCTTGAGCGGGTGTCTCAAGCATCCTGTAAACACAGAGCTGGATACTGCCAACAAGGGTAGCTAACCCTTACCAGCCCCATTGGGGTCTCTTTCCTCCTGTTAGCTGTCTCTCCAGGCTGTCACAAGGTCTTTCCCTTGTTGCCAGCAGCACTATTCACCGCAGTCACTGGACGTATCCAGTTACAATTATAATCACATATTTTACATGTTCTTTAGTGTTTAGTCAACACATCAAAAGATTGACATAAGGTTATTAAAACAAGGATTTAGTATAAAGGAAAAATGTTAATTTGACATTATAAACTGCACCTTTTGAAAGCCATAAAAGTGTACACTTAAGTGGCCTTTATTTCATTAAAGTGCTGTTTTTTTTTAAATATACTTTTAAGACATCAATATATAATATTAAATAAATAGTAGTTTTAATAGTAC
This sequence comes from Gila orcuttii, assembly GCA_026230005.1. Lineage (NCBI taxonomy): Eukaryota > Metazoa > Chordata > Actinopteri > Cypriniformes > Leuciscidae > Gila > Gila orcuttii. The sequence continues at coordinate 64,762,106 of JAPDVR010000001.1, read as the reverse complement.
TTATTGCTCTGTCCAAAGACATTGACTTTCTCCCAGAGCTTTAGTGTTTACACATCGTCACAGTTGGCAGTAGATGTGTGTTATGTAGTGCAATCACAGGAAGGATTTCATCTTTCCAAAATAAATCCCTGATATGCAGATCAAACAGCTGCATTTCATCTGTTCAATAGAGTAAAAAGGGTTGATGGGAAATTATATTCTATTATTCATTTTGTATGCACACTCATCTGTTACTATGCAAGAGGCCGTTTGCCTTTATGGATGGTATTGCCAAATTGCAAGAAATCGAATGCTTTATTCGTCATTCATGATTTTACATGTACCGATGTTTATTCATTGTTACTTTAGGAAACCAGGTTCCGACAGCGATATCTGGACCTGATTCTTAATGACTCTGTGCGACAGAAGTTTTTTACCCGTGCCAAGATTATCACTTATCTCCGCAGTTTTCTGGACCAGCTTGGGTTTCTTGAGGTAAGGATGACACAAGAAGAAGAAAGTGAAGTGCAGATTAGGGCTACACGATATATCGTTTTAGCATTTATATCACAATGTGTGCATCCAGGATGTGCGGTGTTTTGCAGGATGTGCAATGTCATAGGGATTGTAGTTGATCTGCACTACTGTTCAAAACGCACGTGATTCAGGAATTAATTGCAAAGTTTAACCATCATACAGTGAAAGTTTATCATTGCACATGTTTCAGGTCCTGTCAGTTTGAACATTCAATACATTTTGAACCATTAGAGCGTAAGAAGATGCGAAAGAACTCAATTTGTTTGTTTTCTGTGCGCGCAGACAGCAAACACCAAATTCCGTCCTTTCACGTCTATATGTGCTTGAACGGACACATGCACGCAAAATTTTCAAAATGCCCGTGTCCTCATGTAAACAGTCGCTTATTGCTCACCTGAATGTAAACCATTGAGAAAGAAAACGGATGTGTATCATTATATTGGATCTGTGCATTCAGTCTTGAAGAGACAGCAGCCTAATAAACCTGCTTCTGTCATTAATGTTAATCAAACAAAAAAATGCAAAGAGGAAAAAACGTATGCAGCTTTATCAAAGATTAAATATATTTTAAATATAAATTAAATGTATTATAAATATATCTGAAAAACAAAATATCGCAATGTCATTTTTTTTTTTTCAATATCGTGCAGATTGAGATGGTCTGCTGAGAGTTTCTTCAATTGCTAAAACCTGTTAAAACCTAACTTTTTTCTTTAGCTTTTAATTCATTGTGAGCTTCTGTCATGAATGTGTGGTGTGCCCTTGTCTCTTTATCTTTGGTCAGCCATGTTTGCTGTTTTTAAATGTGCTATATAAATAAAAACAAACTTGAGTTTCTTCAATCGCTCCATGTTTTACTGGTTGCCTTTTTTTATGCGTTTTACAGATTGAAACCCCAATGATGAATCTGATACCTGGTGGAGCTGTAGCAAAACCTTTTGTCACCTACCACAATGACCTCAATATGAACCTCTACATGAGAATTGCTCCTGAGCTTTACCATAAGGTAAATGTGTCACTGCAGCAGCTGTTCAAATTTGAAATGTTGAAGTTCTTGAGTTATATTGGATATCTAACCTTCATCAATGTTTCAGATGCTGGTAGTCGGTGGAATCGACCGTGTGTATGAGATCGGGCGTCAGTTCCGTAATGAAGGCATCGATCTCACCCACAACCCTGAGTTCACCACATGCGAGTTCTACATGGCTTATGCGGACTATCATGACCTGATGGAAATCACAGAGAAGCTTCTCTCAGGTTACGTTCACATTGCAGGCAGAAGTGGGCCAAATCCAATTTATTTTACAATGCGACCTCAGTCTGAACAGTCACAGAATTCATCTGACATTTACATCACTCTAGATCAACATTTTAGTTAGAATTTATCAGTGTATACATTCAGAAATGAACTGGAATGAAAAATATAAGTAGAAAATAAACCAATGATAGTGGCATAAATTATAAACATTTAAAGTCAAGCCTAAACTAATTTTAAGCGAAACCAAAACTACTGGCATGTGGGAAATGCGCTATACAAATAAACTTGGGCTCATGTAGATCGTTCATTCAGTATGAATCCAAATGTGTGCGCTTTGTGCACGCTTGACGTTTACTGCATTTCATAAGTCACTTTGGTAATTGCACAGGAAGATGTTACCACCTGCTGGGCATTGCTGCCTGTCGCACCTCCTCCAGTGCCCATGGGTCAGCTGCAGGGTCATCAGCTAGAAACCACCGTTCACCGACATTTCGCTCCTTTAATTCTGGAACATCTCCTGGTGGCGGAGCAGTGACAGGGACGTCTCCCCCTGCAGCTGATAGCTGTTCTCCCTGCTTGTTTTGTAATCTGGGGTTAGATGTTCTTCCCCCAACACCTATCTTTCCTCCTCAGCCAGAGCCAAAAGCTACCTTTCTCTGCCTCCTCTGCCAGATCCTTTGTTGCCCTCCTTAGCCTCCCTCCGGTCACTCCTGCTTCCCTCAAGAGGCGTATGGTTGACACCCCAAGGAAACCTCGGCATCCGACCTCCACTGGGTGGATGGTCGTCTTCCAGCCAGCCTCCCGGCACTCGGCAGCGAGCTCTGAGTACTTGGCCTTCTTTCGTTCGAAGGCGGCCTCGATCCCCTCCTCCAGTGGTACAGTGAGCTCGATGAGGTGCGTCGATCTCGCCTTGGTTGACCACACCACTATGTCTGGCCGTGGTCAGAGATGTGGTGGTTATCTCCGTGGGGAACCGGAGCTGCCTATCCAGGTCAACCCTCATTTCCCACTCCTGGTTGGGGGAGAAGGGCCTTGCTGTTTCTCTTGATCTGGTGCTTCTCCTTACCCCTCCTTCCGACACAAAGATGGTGGGGTCCGCTGCTGATGGTGGTTGTTTGCTACCCTGTCGACACTCCTCAAGTACTTCGGCTAGCTTTCTCAGGACCTGATCGTGGCCCCATCTGTAGCGTCCCTGTGAGAGAGCGATCTTACAGCCTGCCAAGATGTGCTGGAGACTTGCGTTGGGAGCATTGCAGAGTACGCAGGATTCTTAATTTCCAAACCACTGGTGGAGGTTCCGAGGGCAGGGAAGCGTGTCGTAGGTTGAACGAATAAGGAAACTAAGTCTTGCCTGTGGGATCTTCCACACGTCTGACCAACTAATGTTCCGGTTCATGATTCCCTCCCAGGTTGTGGAGCTTCCTTGTCGACCCTGCGCCACGGCCTTGATTTTGTTGCGATCTTCCTCCATCCTCGTCACCTCTGCTACCACCATCTCCTTCCTTTGCTTGCGATTGGCCTTGGACCAAAAGCGTGGCGTCTCTCCCCATCCTAGACCTGCTCTTCCATCTGAACTCTGCCCATGATCTCCCGGTGTTGTAGCCGACCGACAGCTTGATCGACCTCGGTTTGGGCATTCCACTTGCGGCCAGTAGGAACCTTGGCATTTGCGTTCTTTACTGACTCGTCTGTGGACTCCCTCAGCTCGAGAACCAACCTGGTCTTTTCTTGCATGTAGCCCAACTGTATGGACTGCAGTGGCAGCTGCAGCATGTTTTTTTCAAATAGACCGGTTTCAGATAGGCACCGTGGCAACCCCAACCACTTTCGGATGAATGAGTTGGCTTTTCCGTCCATCTTACAGTTGATGAGGGAATCTCACTCATTTTCAGGGGCCACATCACCCTCCTGTAGAGTGTAAACTGGTAGCACCAGACCTTAAACTTCCCAGGGAGTTGGCTTTGGTCGATCCTTGCCAGTCTGTCAGAGAGCTGCTTCATGACGGTTTTTGGAATACAAGTAATCCGTTCATATATGGATTCCTTTTATGATAAAAAAAAAAAAAAAGATGAATCTTTTTCTCAAACTTCATTAGTTTTTTGAAGATAAAAGGAAGTCTTGGGTTTTGAAATGACCTGCGTGCAAGTAATTTTTAACATGAATATTTTGACGTCAGTAGTAATTTGAACTACCATAATTCTGTAATTCCATCATTTTTCAAAGATTTAAAGGGATAGTTCACCCAAAAATGTACTTTGTACATAACTTTGGCTATTTCAGAGTTATGACTTTCTTTCATGAGATAAACACAAGTGAATTGGCGCCAAGCGACATACCACACACAGCGGACATGACCGTAATCCATTCAACCCCAGTGGATGAATCAATGTCTTCTGAAGTAAAAAGTTAGGTGTGTGTATGAAGTAAAAAGTTAGGTGTGTGTAAGAAAAATACTAATGTTTTTAACTTTAATGGTTTTAACTATTAATCATTGCTTACGGTCTACTGTAATACGAGCATTCATGAGAGGGAAGTTGTGACGCGTGAAGAAGACATTGATTCACTGAGGTCGTATGGGTCACTGCCACATTCGCGGTGTGTGATCACACACGCGGCACCCATTCACATGCATTATATGGACACACAGAGATTGATTATTTTCCTAAAAATTATTGTTTGTTTATCTGAAGAAAGAAAGTCATATCAGGGATGGCGTGAGGGTTAGTAAATGATGAGAGAATTTACATTTTTAGGTGAACTATCCCTTCATTTATATAACTTGTCTGAAAACACCTAGTGACGTTTCTTTGTTGCTTTCACAGGAATGGTGAAGCACATTACCGGAGGCTATAAGGTGACATATCATCCTGATGGTCCAGAAGGACAAGCCCAAGAAATCGACTTCACTCCTCCCTTCAGACGGATCAGCATGACTCAAGACCTGGAGAAGGAATTGGGAGTGAAGTTTCCAGCTCCTGACACCTACGACAGTGATGGTAAGGGCTACGGTCAATGAACAAAAGAGCACAGAGAAGAGCTGTTGAATTACTACATGAAAATTACTTAAGCTCATCGAACATGGGCGGTGGAGCTTTACTCTTTAAAAACTCATGTTTTTTTGACAGAAACACGCAAGTTCTTAGATGACCTTTGTGCTCAGAAAGAAGTTGAATGCCCTCCTCCTAGGACGACTGCTCGTCTTCTTGATAAGGTATAATGCTCTGGCCAAAAACTGACACTATAATAGAAATTCGATGGAAAAGAGCTCAGGGAGCCGGATTCACTAAACATTCTTAATAAAATAGCAGTGAAGAATACTTTATTCCCAAAAACATTTCTTAAGGTTGATCTAAACTTTATAATGTTTTTAAAAATCATTGTAAATAACCTCATAAACTTAGGATAACCTCCAACTTGTCTTAAATTCCCAAAGGTAACATGTTTAATACATTTTAAATATTAAAGGGATAGTTCACCCAAAAATTTAAGTTTTGTCATCACTCACCCTCAAGTTTATCCAAACCTGTATGAGTTTTTCTTCTGCTGAACACAAAAGAAGATATTTTGAAGAGTGTGCGTAATGATACGCATTCATTTTCTTTCTCAATAGTTTACATTCAATACATAAACTATAATAGGCTATAAATAACTGCCTTAAACCAAATTTAAGGATTTTTTTTTTAAATGTAAGACATGTAAATCATAAGTATACAGCAAACTGAAACGGTTAAAAGAGAAATATCAATGTAAACATAATCAGGCCGACGCACAATTAGCCTTAACATTGAATGTAAACTCAGTTTTTCAGAGGTCAGAACACAAACAAAATGTATATATTTGATATAAAACGAATAAATAAAATATAGCAGCAAACTGAAACACTACATGAACAATTAAGCTATACCTGACTAACCTCACCGATCTCAGTCTTTGCATATTATGAGAAAGGAACAAGTTTGTCCACGTTGTTGGAGAGAAGTGAGCTCTGTGTCTGGCTTTGAGAAGATGCGCTCTGGCGTGGAAGTTGAGTTAAACGTCATGCTGTAAGCGATACTAATTTAGATTCCACACTCCGCACGGACACTTGGATATGTGCCTAATATTAGCACACCTTTATCGAGGATAACGGCCATGTAAGGTGGTTAAAATTAAGGCTACTACTTGCATGTTTTAAATAAGTCATGTTTGAGGTCACACATCACCTTTTTCTTTACCCTCAATATTCCCACACTTTGGATTTTCTGCCCGACATTACCGCATGGACCAGCCGTGTTAAACATCTGTCCAGAGAAATTGTATAATGCTCACAAAAATATGTATTAACACCAAAAGCACTCAATATCATAAACAACAGTTGGCTTATTTACAGAAGATGTGTACATATGTTCTTTGTGTTCATCAACATGTACACATTTTAAACTGATTTTGCCTTGTTGTTTATTTTTCCATGTAGTTGGTGGGAGACTACCTGGAGGTGAAGTGCATCAACCCAACATTCATCTGTGATCATCCACAGATCATGAGTCCTCTAGCTAAATGGTATGTTCCTGATTTTGATTCTAGTTTTTTACTCTGTAGTTAAATCACAAATGATCTAACCCAGGGGTGTCCAATCCTGCTCCTGGAGGGCCAACCTCCTGCAGAGTTTAGCTCCTACCAGCTCCAACACACTTGCCTGGACATTTCTAGTGAGTCTCTATAAACCCTGGTTAGCTGGGTTCAGGTGTGTACCCTCTGGTGGTGTTCGGTCATTTTTTTTTTTTTCTTGTTTTTACATTTTAAATATTGCTACTGCATCGGAATGGTACGAAACTTGATGACTTTTGTGGCAGTCGCTATGTGACCACAAAAAAAGTATGGGGCTAAGTGGTCGTAAAAAACAAACAAAAAAAACTCACACTTGTTTTGTTCACGGTCAAAAATGTCCGCCATAGGAAATTAATGGGAAAAGCGCAAAGATACGAAAATACAGAGAATATTTTGTGTAAAATCTACAAATTCACTATGTAGAAAAAAATTCACAGCAAAGAGGAAACTCTGAAATATCAAGAGTGCAAACTAGACACACACCCCCCCATCACCAACATATGTATTTGAACTGGTGTGACTGTAACACAAAGCACGTTTTTGCAAATTCAGGAAATAAAATCATTAATTCAGCCACAATGCAGTAAAAACTGACATCAGGGAAGGGGTTACACTCTAAAATATCGAGAGTACAAAATACACACCCACTAAAACGCACACAAATGAACTGGTGTGGCTGTAAGAGGTTGAAGTCAAATTGATTAACCTCTGATAAAGTATTCCTGTTACATTATTTTTGTTGAATTTTGGTGTATCAAAATGTCTTTTTCTGTGTTCAGGTTTGAATGTAGTCAAATTAATGCAACAAAGTGAAAGTGACACGTGATGGCCAAGTATGGTAACCCATACTTGTAATTTGACCTCTGCATTTAACCCATCCAAGTAAGTGCACACACATTAGGAGCAGAGTAGTGAGTAGTGAACACACACACACTGCAAACGTGGATACACACACCTGGAGCAGCGGGCAGCCTTGAGTGGCGCCCGGGGAGCGATTGGGGGTTAGGTGCCTTGCTCAAGGACACCTCAGTCATATTCCTGCCGGTACTGGAATCGAACCAGCAACCTTTGGGTCACCAGTCCAACTCTGTTACCATTAGGACATGACTGCCTAATGGTAACACTGGTGCCTAATGGTGTTGTTCATGACTGAACAACACTTCAAACCAACATTTCAAATCTAAACCTTTGAGAAGTCTAAATGTATATCCAAATCCACAACTTAATAAAGAATAAGTATTTGTATTTGTCTTTTTATATAATTTTTTAAAATATAATCTAATGGTTAAAACATGGCATTACAGATGTGTGTTTTTTAACACCCACCAGATGGCACTAATATGCCTTCAAAAAATATATTTTAAAGGGTAACTAAACACTAAAACAACTTTTTTTAGTTAATGATCTGTAAGAATGGAGCTTCATAAATGCTGTTCATTGATTCCAGTAAATTTTGACATTTGGGTTTAAAGTGTTTTAATTCTACAATATATGGTTTAAAAACGTCTGAGTGCTGTCCTCTTCAGGTTGAACGGTGGCTACTGCAGTTGAATTTTCCTATTGGATCTTTGCGGTGGTTCGTGAAGTAGCGGTTGTTGGTGACGTAGGCAGGTTCCATACAAAGAGATGCGTCTCATGTGCACGCCCCCCTCCGCTGGGCTCTGCCCACTTTTCCAGCATTTTTCAAGTATTGCCAGTGGGTGGAGTCAGGCTCTGACCAGAGGTTTAGTTACCCTTTAAAGGCATTGTCAAAATTTGATCATATTATTTATGATCAATTATCACCTTAATATCAATCAGTACCATGAAATTCTCTCAAAATACAAAGGAAAAAAGAAAAAATGACTGAAAATATTTTCCTGAAAATAAAGTTAGATTTGGAGCTGAACTCCTCAGGACAGGTTTGGACACCCCTGATCAAATACATTCAGCTGATGTATTTTCTGTCTCTCCTCCTCAGGCACAGATCACAGAAAGGTCTGACTGAGCGCTTCGAACTCTTTGTGATGAAGAAGGAGATCTGCAATGCCTACACAGAGTTGAACGATCCTATCAGACAACGAGAACTGTTTGAGCAGCAGGCTAAGGTGAGGCTAAACTCAAATACCTCATTTCTGTGTTAATCTTGTCCTGAAGTTTAATTTCGGGGGACTTTTTTCCTTAAAAATATCAAACTAGTGCACAAATTCCAATCACTTGCTGTTGGCTCTGGTGGTTTGTGTTGATGCACTGTATTTGCATGGGTATTGTAATTATATTGAGAAGTATATTAATTTTAATACAAAATAATTTATTTTGTATTCACGTTAGACTATTTTGTATTCACGCTAGACCAATTACACTATTACATTTAGTATTTTCTTGATATCTGTATCATGTACGTTACCATTCAAAGGTTTGGGGTCTGTAAGATTTTGCTTTAAAGAAATTACTACTTTTCAGTAAGGAATGCATTAAATTAAAGGGGTGGTTGATTATGATTTCACTTTTCTAACTTTAGTTAGTGTGTAATGTTGCTGTTCAAGCATAAACGTCTGCAAAGTTACGACGTTCAAAGCAAAGGGAGATATTTTCTTTTAAAGAAATTGCTTTTTAAGGACTATAAGGACTACAACAAACAGCTGGTAGGAACTACACAACCTATAATTTACATAAACCCCGCCCAGGGAACACGATTTACAGATTATCAAGACAGAATATGCTAATCAATGACTTGAAGATAACTACACATAAGCTAGATAAATTCATCAACTAACCATTCAGAAATGTTGTCACTTCCTCTTGAGTCTCTTCATCTTTCTGACTCCGGGTTGAACATAAAAGACTAAAAGTTTTTATAATGCCTGTGTGAGGTAAAAGGACACAAGCTCTGTGCCAGGAGCAGCAGCTCATTTGTATTTAAAGGGACCGACACAAAAACTGTGTGTTTTTGCTCACCCTCAAAAAGTGACAACTTTCACATGCTATTATAAAAATATATGTGGGGTATTTTAAGCTAAAACTTCACATACACACTCTGGGGGCATCAAAGACTTATTTTACATCTTGTGAAAAGAACATTATACCACCCCTTTAAACAAGTGACAGTAATGTTACAAAATATTTCTATTTCAAATTCTACATTCTCTTCATCAAAGAATCTGAAAAAAACTGTATCATGGTTTCTGCAAAAATATGAAGCCGATTTCAACATTGATAAAAATCAGAAATGTTTCTTGAGCATCAAATCATCATATTAATTCAGCTTTGATTACAGGAATAAATTACATTTTAACATAGCCTATATTCAAATAGAAATCAGCTATTCTAAATTGGAATAATATTTCACAATATTACTGTTATGACTAATTTTGATTCAAGAAATGCAGCCTTGGTCAACATATGAAACGTCTTTCGAAAATCTTAAGGCCAAACTTTCGAATGGTAGTGTATATAGGGCTGGGCATTAGATGAATTTCACAATTCGGTTTCGATTCACAATCATTCGATATCGATTAATTGGAGCCTATCAGGTACAGTACGTGGCCAATTTACTTGAGGAAAAAAATATCTAAAGCTGTAAACTACAGGAAGGACCAGTTGGTACATCACATCACTATAATATTAAAGGTTAAAATTAACCTAAAATTCAGGAAGCTTCTATCAATATGGGGGGTTTAAATTTCTTTTGAAAGCACACTCGGCTTTTTACCTTCTCTTTACAATTTGCGTTCACGTGTACAGGGAGCGGCGGTACGGACCACACTTTTTACAAGACAAGATGTTAAAAGATGTCACGGACGCTCAGGAACTGTTGCACAACAAATCCGCAGACATCGTCCTGTCAGTCTTCCTCCCTATAATATTCACGTGATGTAATGTAACCGACTACAGCAGCAAGCCTAACTTGTCCCTTTTGGCGCTCCGTAGAATGCGTTACTCATTTCTCCATGCCTTTTCGAATTCAGAATTGGCTTCGGGCACATCACTAACAAGCTGCTTTGGTTAGAAAGTAACCTCCAGGTGAATGAATGTTCATATTGTGTCCACAGGCCAAGGCAGAAGGTGACGATGAGGCGATGTTTATTGATGAGACCTTCTGCACTGCCTTGGAGTACGGGCTTCCACCCACGGCAGGATGGGGCATGGGCATCGACCGGGTCACCATGTTCCTCACAGACTCCAACAACATCAAGGTATGACCCACCATGACACCTTTTCACTAGAACTGTAGCCCTGTAAATAAATGCAGTCAAATATTATTCTGTGGATAGTTTGAAATTAAAACTCTGATATGATATGATATGAATATGAATTGATGTGCTCTGCTTCAGGAGGTGCTTCTCTTCCCTGCTATGAAACCTGAAGATAATAAAGCAGCTTCACCTGCAGAGGGCACATCAGTGTGAGACTGAAGAAAACACACATGAGGATTTCATCCATCTCTGGATTTCTTGATTCAACCTGAACTGTCCAATTTATCGTCACTGTTGAGGGTTATAACCTGAATATTCAAGACCTATGCACTGTTCATAATGAAAGGAAGGATTTCAGCAGTTCTTTTAACATACGGCTCACAGTTTTATGGGGAATAGGAACCCTGTTTTCTTTTCTCTGTTGCCCGTTGTCGATTTCCTGCAGTTTTGTGGCCTGGGGTGATTAAACAAGATGTTTCTCATACATATTTCAATGTTTTATGATCTTCTGTCCAACTGTATTTTTTAACAATGGCTGTTCAATTGAATCCCATTAAATAATTACTTATACAACCTAAACGGTTTGTGTTTTGTTTCTATATCACAGATGGACATCATCTCATCTTAGTTTTTCTCTCCTTTAGTTTGTTATTTGCTCAAAATATAATATGCTATTTTAAAGCAGTTTTGTAATGGTAGTTGTCATAATTTGCAAGCTTGATGAACTCTAAGGCCTGGTTTCACAGAGAGGTCTTAGATAAACCAGGATTAGGCCTTAGGTAAATTAGGACATTTTAAGTAGCTTTTATAACAATACTGGTGTGCTGTGCATCTCGAGACAAAACAATGGTACTGATGTATTTTAAGATATGTCATTGCAAGTTGCTTTTAGTTAAAACCGCTCAAATATGCATTTTAGTCTGGGACTAACTTTAACCCTTGTTTGTGAAACTGGGGGAAAGTTTCTCAACACAACTGGCCGCAACAAGTATGGATATCATTGCATTAGACAGCAAAACATCAAGTGTATTTTAACCATTTATTTTATAGAATGTAGCCTACAACATTTGATATTTTAATATAATCAGAACATTTTACTGGTTTATAAAACTATTATTTATACAATATGCTTAAGTAACGTGGCACTTTGGATTGTCAAACGTTAGTGGACCACGTGTAATTTGATGAATAACACCTGTGGTTACAGACAGGTGTGACTTCAGATATGCAGTGAGAATCACCAATTGATTAAAAGTAAAATGGCTAAGAGAAAGAGAAGAGAAAAGGTGTAGCGTTCTAGTTTGCAGATGTCACTTGGTTTGATGTCTTAAATATCCACATATTTTGGGGGAAATTCTGTAATGTATTCGGTACATGAATGTTGGCTTTCAAAACCAAGGGATTTGATTCTACTTACTGTGCTACACACATCATTTTGCTTTCGTCATGTTTGGACTTTGTATAATGGGTCGTTTAGTCTGTGCCAATGTTCTTGTCGTTATCGATATAGATATCTCTGTTCGTGTTCTCAGACTAATTTATCAGCACAGTGAGGTCCCTGGTTTAGCGTGAGCGCGCTTCTTGCCTCTGTCGCGCGCCTCTCGCTCGGTCAAGTGCATCAGGCTGGTATTTCATGTGTGAAGCCCAGAGTCAGTGAAGATGGCGATGTGTGCGGCGCTCAGATGCGTTTCGACAAACTTTTCGACAGCATTGCCCCTGCTCTCGAGACCTGCATATATCTGGACGTGCCAAAATTCGCTAAGACCAAACATCTTAAGGACGCTTTACACGAGCTCGCGGCTTTCGGGAGGTAAAAACTTTACTGAACTCACGGTTCCCACACGTTTTACATCTCACATTTAGCTTTTCCGTAAGGACTGCAGCCATTCCTGTTTGCGTTTTTGGTCTTTTCAGAAGCTTTAATGTGCTGGAATCTAATACTTATCAACTGAATTGGTATTGAGATTAAACGTTGGTTACATTGGAACTTTGGTTCGTTTGTTACGTCATGAATGTCTTGTAACGTTACGTTTTATTCGTAAGTTAATTGGCGGATTCTTCCGTTTCACTCGTCTCTTTATTTTTGGAACTTTTTCGTTATTGCATTTTTTTTTTTGTGTGTGTATTCTTATTTACAGCGATTTATTTACATGGTCCGGGTAAGGTCAATATAATTTTTGCTGACGCTTGCATCAAACTCGTCATGCACTAACGTAAATTTTTCTCGCTGCAGTATTATCATGTGTCTTTAAGATCTTAAAATGTGGCTATTTAAAGTTAATACCGTGCTGCATCTCGTGCCCGTGAAGTTTGATTAAATTAGAGGCCCCTGACTCCACATTATCTCCACAAAATCTGTCATTAACAAATCTGTGTGTGTTATGTGTATGAAATTACACATGCATGCATCACCTCCATAATGTTCCCTCAGTTGCCTCAAGATCAGAAATAACAACCAGGAGTGTTTTGCATAAAGCCCAGCCATGCTCCAGCATTCAGCCCTGCTCACAATCTGGTTTAAACCTGTATTGTTTCTGCATGGGCTGATGCTAGAATCCCTCTCAGTTGAGGCATTACCCCTCTGGGAGTCCTCAGCACTGGTTCATTGGTGTGCCAGACTATTTTCCTAAGAACTATGTTCTCAATATGCAATTTTTATTTCGAATTATTTCTGCTTGCTTTCAGAATCAGGTCCTGTGCAAGGGATATCGAGGCATTCCTGACGTATTTGTTTCACACGGAAGTGGATGTTTAATGCGAATCACTTGTTTTATCATGTGAATCTAATTTTGTAGCTTTCTTGTACAGAAACCCAAAACTGGTTTGAAAGGCAGTTATTTTGCAATGGCTGGCACAGAAATTAAAATCATTCAGCATGCCCTAACGTGATCTTTTTACTGTTGCTTCCACCCTCAGTGACTTGTGTCCGTGTCGTGTTCAGTACAATGGTAGAAGTTTCAGAGTTAGAATCATTTAGAAAACACAATGCAGTGAAATGGAGAGACTGATCTGGAAATAATTAATGCATCGTTAGCCTCATGGAGTTCAAATGGTCAACTATTATCAGTCAGGAAGTTAATATTTATATAGCCTAATAGTTGTTCTTGAAAGAAAAGTGTCAGGTTTAAAGTAATTGTTCTTCAAAATATAAGGGCAAATAATGATTCTCATGTCATTCCAACCCCATATGACTGACTGAAGCATTTTTTGTAGTTTACATGGAAACAACAATGCTATCATTTTCAAAAACTTGCCTTTTGAAACCCGTTTTCAAACTTTGCCTTTTCAGGCCCCTGAAAAGCTGTTGTCGTGTAAATAAACAGCCAAAATGCATAAAAAGGTTTCCATTTTTAGTTGAAACCGGTGTTGTCTAAACGACCCCGTACTGAAACGTGCCATTGGACGTTTGAAAGGCCCGTTCTTTGTAATTGCATGAAAAAGAATGATCAGTACATTATTCAACATTTCCCCATTTTGTCTTCCACATTAGAAAAACAGTCACAAGTGTTTATAACAATGTTAAAACTAATTTGAAAACTATTAAAAATTGTTTTTGGGGGATTAAAATAAAGCTAAAATGAAATATTTGATGAAAAACACTTAAAAAAATGTAATTGATTTTTGAAACGTTGCCTTGGGAACAAACTGAAATTAGATGAAATACTGAAATTATGGGAACTGAAATTAAAATAAATTAAAGCTATATATATATATATATCAGAATGACAATAGCACATGCTATTTTAGCTCATATTGATAAATCTTGTATAAAAATAATAGTAAAATATAATAACACTGAGAGTGAGTAATTGACATTGACACTAAAAGGCAAGCCTGCAAGGTTAGCAAAAAAAAAAGCAAAACACCTAGGGGTGTAACACTAACCTCATGTCACGATACGATACACATCACGATACTGAACTCACAATACGATATTATTGTGATACTCCAAGACATAAAAAAAAAAGTACTGTTGATTAAAATGCTAACTTTGATATTACTTTGTGTGTGTAAATGAATAGGCTTGGACTCTTTGCTGGAAACCCAATGAACGGGACAATTAATGGAGACGCCAGAATAAAAATATTCATGATTCTGAAGCTGAAAGTACAGAATTATTTTAGATGAATATTCTTGCACTCTGTCACTGACTAGATATATTTAAAATAATGTAAGCCACTTTTTACAGGTAACAAGACATTTGGCATTATCAGGACCCACAAATATTCCCCCATTGCATTATTATACATTATATTCAACATTATATGTAGTAGTTTAATGTAGTACTGACACAAACTCTGAAAACTTACATTTTTCTCACTCAGTCATTTTTATTTTGGGTGAACAATACACAATACATATTGTCACTATCCACCATAGATGTTGCATTTTTGTATTGCGATATATTATTACACAATATATTGTTACACCCCTAGTAACACCTGCTAATGCTGTTGTACGCAGGGAAGGAGACCATAGGCTGACTTTTATTAAATGGATGTCAATGGAGAAGAGGCTTCACTACGCTGAATAAAGCGCTTTTGTGGGAGAACGGCTTATTTAATGAATCGACAGTCCTTTGGCTAATCTTCAACATATTTGCTCTTGCCGAAATATTCCATTTGGATTGATCTATTTTAAGAGTTTGCACTGAAAAAAATGCTGTTTTATAAGAAAAGTCACGCACAATTGCACGACAGGTATGATTCAGTTTACGCCACTTCTCATTCATGGTATCCACAAACCGTGATTGACTGGCGTACAACTCTGATCGAGATTCAGTGACGTCAAGACTAGGGATGCACCGATATGAACATTTTGGCCGATACCAATAACCGATAATTCTTTACATTTGAAAGCCGATAACCGATATATTGGCCGATAAATCTAAATTCAATTTTTTATATACTTTGATAGCCTGTATACATAAACAAAATGCTCACCATTAAAAGCCTCGTCTCAAACACTTTTAACATAAATCAAACATATACAATACATTATAGCCTAGTTTGAACCAGTGTAAGATTCCTTAACTTTTCAAATTAATTTTACACTCCTATGGGCAACTTTCTTTATTAAAAAAAATGGTAACACTTTATAATAAGGTTTAATTTTGTTAGCATTAGTTAGCATGAACCAACAATTTTATAAGACATTTTTAAGAAAGTTGTATCTGTTAACATTAGTCAATGCACTGTGAACTAACATGAACACACATATTTTATTAACTACTATAACAAAGGCTATAGCTC
Organism: Gila orcuttii; assembly: GCA_026230005.1. Lineage (NCBI taxonomy): Eukaryota > Metazoa > Chordata > Actinopteri > Cypriniformes > Leuciscidae > Gila > Gila orcuttii. Next base: position 64,746,318 of record JAPDVR010000001.1, on the reverse strand, counting down.
TCTGTTAGTTAATGCATTAACAAATGAGACCTTATTGTAAAGTGTTATCAAAAAATCTATTGCCTAACAAAAAATAAAATACCTAAATAATGCAAACAAGCGGACAATAAGGAAATGATTTTTATCAAACCATATCGTTGATGAAAATACGAGAACAAAATAATGGTAGTTATTAATTATAACACAATGTTTCTGAAAAAAAAGAAACATTTTTAATATTACTGTGATAGTAAACATCTTTAATAGCTTAGTTACTGTTGCTGTGTGAGCTGCGCGCGCTGAAGCTGAAGAGAACGAACGTTAAACCGAATCGCTTTGCTAGAAGGTTAATCAACTCAACGGTTGCTGAAGAATGCAAACCCAAAGAATTTACATATTTATTACAATAGTGAATACAATTATAATTATATGACAGTCCCAATCATAGCTTTTAATGTTTTGCATATTTTAATCTGCGCGCGCTGGAGCTGAAGAGAACGAGCACCGGGAAACTGAAGAACTTTTCTAGCAGGTTGTTTAAATCCACGAAACGCATGATATTTGAGATTAATCAGATATTTATATTACATCAACTTTATATTACGACTTATCTGCACAAAATGACGTGAATGCACAATCGAACTTGTGCTGGTCATAATGTTGTATTAGGCTCCCTGTTCTGGACGCGCTATTCCCACAACAACGCGCTGAAACGGCAACTAAACCCAGAGAATTCACAACGTTTTATTACAATAGTGTTCTCATTATAATGGCATGTATATGACAGTCCCAATTATAGTTATAAATGTGCATTGCTGTTTGAGCTGCGCGCACGCTAAATAGGCTATAAAGATGATCACCGGTACAATGAAGCGCTACTGCATCGTTCATTAACTCAACCAAACGCATCCTATATTATATATATATATATATATATATATATATATATATATATATATATACACACACACACACAAAATAAACATATTACAACTTACAATGGCACAGAATGCTGCGAATGCTCAAGAGAACTTGACTGTGCTTGTCACATGTTGCACTGAACTGTATCTATGGAGCGAATTATGTGCCATAATTAAACAAACAAATAGAGCATTTTGCAAACAAACTCGATCTGCTTTGCAAAGGAAAAATCGACTCACAAACAAACTCGATCTGCTTTGCAAAGGAAAACTCGACTCACAAACAAACAGAAAGCAATGTTCAAGTACAAAGGTCAATTTGTGCGAAAATGCAGTGGAGTAACAAATATGTAGGCCTATTGTGTTTTTGCAAATAAATAAGCCTAGACAATATTTCACAAATAAATACAAACCGTCCTACAAATTGCATGTAACCTTTGAACAAATACCAAATCTAGTGCATACAAATGCATATCTGTCTGTTTTGATTGTGAGACACTTGGCTTTTTGTGAGATCTCTCGGCTCGATTTTCTCACAAATGTGTCCAGGCAGATTTTCTCACAAATGCAGTTGAGCAACTTCCTCTTCTAAAACAGTAGATTGCGCTAAGATAGGGGATTGCCTACAGCTGAGGAAAATGAGCGGTGAACAGGTGAGTTTCTATCTTACTGTAGCCTATCTATAATTTACCTTTTTGAGGTTTTCTTTTGCAAAATGTTATCACATATATAGACAGAAATCCACATTAGCACTTCACTCTCTCTAGGATTGAGGAAGCTGAAAGCTCTGCCATCATATGTTGCTTTTGTACATTTTTGTAAAAACGTTACATTTACTGAACGAGTCTATTTCTTTTGTTCTCCATATGAGTTCTCCAATGAGAACATTTAATTTAATTGAAAGGAGGGTCCCACTTATTTATTTATTTAGTTGGAATTCAGTGAGTTTAACTGTCAATGTAATAAAAAAATGAATGAACAAAACACACAATATACAATTGTTTCTTAACTTGCCTCTGACATATGCAGTGCCCAAATTCATTTTGGACAGACAAATGAAACCCTCCTTTCAATTAAATGAAATGTTCTCATTAATTTATGGATAATGAAAGAAATAGACTTGTTCAGTGTAGACATAATCACTAATTTAGTCATTTCGCACGCATCCGATAGGAAAAATGTAAAAACAAAATTATGATGACAGAGCTTTCAGTTTATATCTATCCTAGAGTGAAGTGCTACTAAGTAGGCCTACTAATGTGGATTTCTGTCTAGATATGTAATAACATTTTGCAAAAGAAAACCTCAAAAAGGTAAATTATAGATACAGTAAGATAGAAACTCACCTGTTCACCGCTCATTTTCCTCAGCTGTAGGCAATCCCCTATCTTAGCGCCATCTACTGTTTTAGAAGAGGAAGTTGCTCAACTGCATTTGTGAGAAAATCTGCCTGGACGCATTTGTGAGAAAATCGAGCCAAGAGATCTCATAAAAAGCCAAGTTTCTCACAATCAAAACAGACAGAAATGCATTTGTATGCACTAGATTTGGTATTTGTTCAAAGGTCACATGCAATTTGTAGGATGGTTTGTATTTATTTGTGAAATATTGTCTAGGCTCATTTATTTATATTTGCAAAACACAATACATATTTGTTACTCCACTGCATTTTCGCACAAATTGACCTTTGTACTTGAACATTGCTTTATGTTTGTTTGCGAGTCGATTTTTCCTTTTGCAGATCGAGTTTGTTTGCAAAATGCGCTATTTGTTTGTTTAATTATGGCACATAATTCGCTCCATATGTATCTTCCTTTTCGAAGTGAATCCAATCATTCAGAACCATCATGGCGAACAGCGCGCATCTCTCAACTGAAGTAAATAATCTATTATCTATCAGCTATGATATATCGGCTAGGGCTGCACGATATTGGGAAAAAATCACATTGCGATATTTTATTTTTTTGCGATATATATCGCGATATGAAAAAAATTTCACCAGATGACTTTATTAGCTCTCTTTGGAAAGAATGAATCATCTGAATGACTGGGGTGATTTTGTAATGGAGTAAATCTGCATAGCAACTATTATAGTTAACTAATGTAGTTAACTAGAGTTTAATAAATGGAACCTTATTGTAAAGTGTTACCGATTTGTTATGCCTCGTGAGTTCAGTGTTGGACAGGTCAGTTGTTTTAACCATTTATTAAAGTGAATCGGTTCAAATGAGTCATTAGTTCGCGAATTGGAGGTGTAATTAACGGACCACGGTAGACGTTGTGTGTGATTATCCCGGCAGTTTAGGACATCGCACAAGATTGGTCTCAACACAGAAAACATTTCATCACTGGATAGATTTTTTTTTTTTTGTTTGTTTATTGAAAGTGTGGTTTATCTGTGTGGAACACTTCTCAGAGAATATTTTTTTTAGTACAATTCACAACCAGTAGTTCAGGAAAAAAAAAAATTCCGAATGCTTCACGTGAAACTTCGTTCTTCCGACCTTTTACCATCGTGTATTCTCAAAGATATTCGGTCAACTCAATTCATTAATATGCGCGAGAGAGGGAGAGAGAGCAAAACAGTTTGAAAACGGTGATAGTGCGCGCACGCGACCGGGGCTCTCTCTCTGCTCGTTCTCTGTTTAACAAGCGCAGCAGTCAGTCATCTATCACTCACCGGTCAAATAAGGCTTTGGCGGGACATAAATACGCTTTGGCGGCCACCAAAAAATGTTCAATGCAGGAAGGGCATTCTGACTTTATTTTGAATTCTCATGTTCGTTCAAGCTCAGAAATAAGAGAAAGACCACAGATCTTTGTGTCTGCCCGGCTCACAGAAAACAACGCATAAGTTCCAGTCTTTTTACGCTTGATGTTTAAACAGGACTTAAAAACACATGCAAATGATAAACTTTCACTATACTATGGTTAAACTTTGCAATTAATCCGCGAATCGCAAGCGTTACGGGCCGGGGAGCTGCTGGCCCGTACTGATCATGAATCACGGATCAATTACGATCCCTAAGGCTTACATTGCAACATCCTGCGATGTGACTATCGTGGATGTGCACATCGCGATATCAATGTTAAAACGACACATCGTGCAGCCCTAATATCGGCCCAATTTTCTTATCGGATCGATAACGATAACATCAAAAAAGACGATTTATCGGCCGATACCGATATGTGGTCGATATATTGTGCATCCCTAGTCAAGACTGTTATCAATGATTGCGATTGGTTTTCAAGATTGGTTGTCAAGGCACACATGATCCATTAGCCGTTACGCTTTCTCCAATGGTAGAGCCACGGACCCTCGTATCTCCCTCCCAATAAAAAGACCATCTCTGCTTTAACTAATTGTTCTGTTTATCTTGATCTTTTTATGATTAAAATTCTCTTTATCAATCAAATTGTCTTGTCTTTACAGCTCTGAAGTTTACAGACAAACACGAGTGGGTGCGAGTGGAGGGCAGTGTGGGCACAGTCGGCATCAGCAACTTTGCTCAGGTTTGCTCTCCTCTATAAAGAAATGGGTGTTAAGACATGGTGTCGGTTCAGTTTCCAATGTTTTATCCTTGTTTTTACACTTTTTACTGCTGTATGAACCCTGTTACCGATCACTGGCCCACCAGTGGGACGTTTGTCATCATACAGGTGCTGCTCATATAATTAGAATATCATCAAAAAGTTGATTTATTTCAGTAATTCCATTCAAAAAGTGAAATTTGAATATTATATTCATTCATTACACACAGACTGATATATTTCAAATGCTTATTTCATTTAATTGTGATGATCAAAACTGACAACTAATGAAAATCCCAAATTCAGTATCTCCGAAAATTAGAATATTACTTAAGACCAATACAAAAAAAGGATTTTTAGAAATGTTGGCCAACTGAAAAGTATGAACATGAAAAGTATGAGCATGTACAGCACTCAATACTTAGTTGGGGCTCCTTTTGTCTGAATTACTGCAGCAATGCAGCGTGGCATGGAGTCGATCAGTCTGTGGCACTGACAAAACTGACAAAAGGTCATTGCTAAAGAGGCTGGCTGTTCACAGAGCTCAGTGTCCAAGCACATTAATAGAGAGGCGAAGGGAAGGAAAAGATGTGGTAGAAAAAAGTGTACAAGCAATAGGGATAACCGCACCCTGGAGAGGATTGTGAAACAAAACACATTTAAAAATGTGGGGGAGATTCACAAAGAGTGGACTGCAGCTGGAGTCAGTGCTTCAAGAACCACCACGCACAGACGTATGCAAGACATGGGTTTCAGCTGTCACATTCCTTGTGTCAAGCCACTCTTGAACAAGACACAGCATCAGAAGCGTCTAAAGACAAAAAGGACTGGACTGCTGCTGAGTGGTCCAAAGTTATGTTCTCTGATGAAAGTAAATTTTGCATTTCCTTTGGAAATCAAGGTCCCAGAGTCTGGAGGAAGAGAGGAGAGGCACAGAATCCACGTTGCTTGAAGTCCAGTGTAAAGTTTCCACAGTCAGTGATGGTTTGGGGTGCCATGTCATCTGCTGGTGTTGGTCCTCTGTGTTTTCTGAGGTCCAAGGTCAACGCAGCCGTCTACCAGGAAGTTTTAGAGCACTTCATGCTTCCTGCTGCTGACCAACTTTATGGAGATGCAGATTTCATTTTCCAACAGGACTTTGCACTTGCACACAGTGCCAAAGCTACCAGTACCTGGTTTAAGGACCATGGTATCCCTGTTCTTAATTGGCCAGCAAACTCGCCTGACCTTAACCCTCTAGAAAATCTATGGGGTATTGTGAAGAGGAAGATGCGATACGCCAGACCCAACAATGCAGAAGAGCTGAAGGCCACTATCAGAGCAACCTGGGCTCTCATAACATCTGAGCAGTGCCACAGACTGATCGACTCGATGCCACGCCGCATTGCTGCAGGAATTCAGGCAAAAGGAGCCCCAACTAAGTATTGAGTGCTGTACATGCTCATGCTTTTCATGTTCATACTTTTCAGTTGGCCAACATTTCTAAAAATCCTTTTTTTGTATTGGTCTTGAGTAATATTCAAATTTCCGGAGATACTGAATTTGGGATTTTCATTAGTTGTCAGTTTTAATCATCACAATTAAATTAAATAAACATTTGAAATATATCAGTTTGTGTTTAATGAATGAATATAATATCCAAATTTCACTTTTTGAATGGAATTACTGAAATAAATCAACTTTTTGATGATATTCTAATTATATGACCAGCACCTGTATATATGTATGTGTTTACATTTTCGTGCACCTAAACTTCTATAACTTTATCCCTTTAACTGTCAGTCCCACTTATTGAGTTAGTTCACCCAAAAATGAAAATTCTGTCAGTATTTACTCACCCTCATGTTGTTCCAACCCCGTAAGACCTTCGTTCTAGCCTGGCAAGCCAGACCTACGTCAAGATGTTAGGTCTGGGAACTCACAAATGGCATACCTCAATCCGAGGGGCGGGATAAACGGCTGTCTTTCAAATTCCCTCTGCACGCAATAGGACAGCGCTACAACCAACCAGAGCAACGAACGGTTGTGGCTGAGTGAGTCCCATACGTTTTTCCACCAGCGGAGCTAGTTGATAGGCCTATATTAAACTTTTGCCGTATCCGGTCGTCAAAACTCCGAACACATCTTCCTTTTTTAAGAATGACTTAAGTGAGGTTCTCTTAACTCCAAGTCATCCAGAGTCGCGGCCAAAGCCGATTCGAAAGACCGCTGTTCGCCAGCAGTATCTTCTTTGTTTTCAAGTAGCAGGGAATTCAAATCACCTATGGAAATCACGCGGAACCGTCTCAACTCTGCCGTCATTATGTTAAGCCCGCCCACCAACTCTATACGATGTGATTGGCCTGACCAGAATTTGTTTTTTCCAGCTCGAATGCCAACGGAGAGTTGCTAGACCACACTTTGCTGCAAAATACTTTTTGCTGCCGCTAGGGTGCGTCTAGATTTCTAGGCTACCTTCGTTCATCTTCGGAACACGAATTAAGATATTTTTGATGAAATCTGAGAGCTGGATCACTCCTCCATAGCCTGGAAGGTAATTGATATCTGCCAGCCCAGAAAAGTTAGTAAAGACATTGTTAAAATAGTCCAAGTGACTACATTGGCTCAACCTTACATTTATCAAGCGACGAGAATACTTTTTGTGCGCAAAAAAACGAAAATAACGACTTTATTCAACAAACTCTTCTCTCTTCCCTGCCACTCTCTTACGCTATTCACTTTGTTGGGCTTTTCACAAAGTACAGCTCTTCCGTGTTTTACAGCAGAACGCTGGTTCACTATTGGCTGAGCACGATCACATGATCACATGCATGCGTTAATGGTGCTTACGTGAATCGCGTAGCATGGAGGAGAATAGATTGTTGAATTAAGTCGTTATTTTTGTTTGTTTTTGCGCACAAAAAGTATTCTCATTGCTTCATAACATTAAGGTTGAACCACTGGAGTCTCATGGACTATTTTAATGATGTCTTTACTGACCTTTCTTGGGCTTGACCGCGGTCATTACGTTGCAGTCTGTGGATGGTCCAGACATCATTCGGATTTCACCAAAAATATCTTAACTCGTGTTCCGAAAATGAACTAAGCTCTTATGGGTTTGGAACGTAATTAATGACAGAATTTAAATTTTTGGGTGAACTATCTCTTTAATGGTCTTCCCCCTTTCTATCACCATAGGAGGCGTTAGGTGACGTGGTGTACTGTGGGCTTCCAGAAGTGGGAACAAAGCTTGAACAAATGGGTGAGAATCATTTGAAATCTCCATCTTTTGCCTGTTACAGCATAGACAACACAGATTGTATTTTTTTTCCCCAGAGGAGTTTGGTGTTTTAGAAAGCGTCAAAGCTGCTAGCGAGCTGTATTCTCCACTGACTGGAGAGGTGACGGAAATCAACACAGATCTGGCAGATAACCCTGGACTAGTAAATAAATCCTGCCACGAAGACGGTGAGTGCAGCTGAATTCACGAAATACTTTACATGGATGTATAATATACTCCTCAAACATTCCTTTCTCCGTCTTGAAGGATGGTTAATTAAGATGACCATAGAGAAACCTGCAGAACTTGATGAACTCATGGATGAAGCTGCTTATGAAAAATTCATCAAATCTCTCGATTCATAAAGGTTTTCAGACCTTTGTTGTTTTGTTCTTGATCATTCAGATCCTTTAAGGATTCACAATGGCTACTTTATAATGCTGATGGTAGAATGAGTACTAATACAATTCTTATGAAATTTATTTATTTTGGTTTTGTAATTTCTTTTTCCACCAAAATAATCTTTTGTAATGTGCTAGTTTAACAAACTTTTGCCATCAAGAGCCAAATATTTCAGAGGGCTTTTGGATACAGTCTGAGGTGCTTTACATGGACTCAAACAAAGAGAGGGCTGATTGTCTTAAATATTACATTTGCCTGTATGATGCGTGTGACGTTAAAGTAACATGACATGCAATAAAATCGAAAATGTAACATTTTTGAGCCACATTTTGCTTCTGTGTTCTGATGTTCAGCTCTTACCATTTCAGATTCAAATTGTAACTTCTTGTTCTCATACCTGCAATACACAATCAGTTTAACTTATGAATGTGAAGCATTGCTTCAGGAGTTCTGGGATAGTGCTTACAGCACATGCTTTCATCATATTTTACCAAAATATCTACAATACCGTTGAAACGTCGTGTTTTTGAAAGAAGTTTCTTATGCTGACCTAGGCTATATTTATTTGATTAAAAATACAGTAAAACTAATATGGTGAAATATTACTATTTAAAATAACTTTCTGTTTAAATATATTTCCAAATGTAATTTATTCATGTGATGCAAAGCTGAATTTTCAGCAGTCTTCAGTGTCACACGATCCTCCAGAAATCATTCTAATTATGCCGAATATTATAATATTCAAGAAACGGTTACAATGTCACAATGCTTAATATTTTCGTGGAAACCGTGACTTGTTTTTTTCAGGATTCCTTGATGAATCGAAAGTTCAAAAGAAACTTTTTTTTGTAAACATTATCACAAGAAATGCACCAGTTTGTTTCTTTGTTGGGAAACGGCACTAAAATCCTTTGAGGCGGCGTTTTGTTTCTGTACTGTACATTATGCACGGTTAGTTTTGAGAGCTTGATGCTGAGAGAGATGTAGAGAAAGAAGGGAACATGGCCGCCGCCCAGCCCAGCACTCCTTGACCTTTGCCCTTAGATTAAAAGATTGAGTTTCAGTGTTCCAATGATCAATGATTAATGAAGGGGTGATCACAGTATCGCTTTCTGCCTGAAGAAAATCTGAAACCTGTGTTAAAGAATTCACATTAGATTTCTTTCATATATAGCTCTTTGATCAGAAGGACATTTATTTAGATGTTTATAATATTGCTTATTTTGGTCATACATATACAGATTGTATCTGTAATACTGATTAATAGTTATCTATTCTAGGAACTCCATGTAATGAAATGCAACCATCTCTGGTAGCAAAACAAATATGGCTAATTGGTTGACCATGCATATGTATTGAAAATGAAAATTGACATTGATAACATAGGCTAAGTGTCGAAAGCAAATTAATATATTATTATTATAGCCTTTGTTTTACCATACCAACAGTTTTTGTTTTAAAACTCACGAACAAGCCAGTTTGAATCAACAATAAAACTGTTCAATTAAGAAAGAACGTGTGTGGCTCTAACAAACAATTACTTTCTTGATATATCCTACCATATTTTCTGATTTCTACACAAGGACTTACAACGCCCCCTAATGATTGATTTGAATCCTCTCATTAGACTGCAGACAATTGTTGAAACATTTTTACTTTTCCGAAATACCATGGAAATATCAGAGAATTTCAAAGTGAAAATATTACAGATAATGCACATGTGTCTATAAGAAATATTATCTAGTTCAGTTATAAAGTAGGCCTATTTAGAATCCATTAAAAAATCCTTATCAAGATATCACAAAAGTTATGTAAAATATGGAAATGTAAGTCTATTGGTCGTTTTCGGTGTGGGAGCCCTATACAAGTTTGTCAAAATCGTCTGTTTCTGTTTGTGCAGCCTCAGTAATAACATTACTGCAATAATGAAGTATTTCAAAGTGCATTAAGGTGCTTTTATATTTTTAAATATTATATTTAGTACGATGTATGTAGTAAGATATTTAATTCCTTCCATTATATTTTTTCCATTATTAGTTTTACTTTGATTAGTTGATTTATGTATGTATTAATGTGTTTATATGATATATTTATATGACCAGTTGCTCATTATCATTTAAAGAGACATGCACTGAAACGGGGCACTGTGAACAGAGCTGTTTTTGAGGAGGTAAAAAGGGTGTTGTTTTACACAACCACTGAGGAATTTTAACCAAAGTATGTTATAAACTTTACATGAAGACCCTAAAGAATCACACCAACTTGTGGAAAATGGGCATCTGATGACCCCTTTAATAAACACTAATACAATGTACCAGATTAAGTCTATAAAAAAAATAGCATGTCAATGTGTGTGTGTGTGTGTGTGTGTGTGTGTGTGTGTGTATTCTTAATCAGAGTCACAGTGCTGACAGATGAATGATGCCGGTGACCCTGGAGTGCAGGCTTGATGGGCCCAGAAACTGCATAGGGCGCATTTCACCCAAACCTTCCTTGGCTTTGAGTTGTTAAATTGCTCCATGCAAATCACTTTATTTAAAACACTGGCAGAGACACCTCTGTCAGTCTTTCTTTTCAATGCCCTAGTCATTCTTTAAAAACATTCAAATCAAGAAAATTAAAATCATGTGTAACAACCACTTTTTAAATAAGTGTTACAACCCACCCCACCCCTGTCAACCAATGTTTAGCTAGCTGTATTAGCATAGTGGCTTGATATTAGGGGGAAATGCATCACATATTGCCTAAGAAACTACTATTTAATCTAATATAAGTCATACAATTTTATCTGCAATAGTACAGATAAATAAACATTGTAAACGATGTAAAAAACATCTCTTATGCTCATCAAGCTTGCATTTATTTGAGAATTTTTTTTAAAAAAGAATATAGATAAAAGACCTTTAGCCTAATATTGTGAAATATTATTACAATTTATGCTTTTCTTGTTTAAAATACTTTAAAATATAAACATGAAGAATTTTCATCAGCATCATTACTCCAGTCAGTCATGATCCTTCAGAAATCATTCTAATATGCTGATTTATTATAAATGTTAATATATATATTAATATATATTTTTTAGAACCTGTGATACTTTTTTCAGGATTCTTTGATGAATTAAAAGTTAAAAAAAGAACAGCATTTACTTAAAATAAAAAAATATTTTGTAACTATACACTACCGGTCAAAAGTTTGGGGTTAGTCATTTCTTTTTTTCTTTTTTTTTTTAAAGAAATTAATAATTTTATTCAGCGAGGATGTTAAATTGATAAAACGTTATAGTAAAGATTTATATTGTTTGAAAATAATTATATTTTGAATAAATGCTGTCCTTTTAACTTTTTATTCATCAATGAATCCTGAAAAAGTATCACAAGTTCCAATAAAAGATTAAGCAGCAACTGTTTCCAACATTGATAATAAATCAGCATATTAGAATGATTTCTGAAGGATCATGTGACACTGAAGACTGGAGTAATGATGCTGAAAATAGAGCTCTTTATCACAGAAGTAAATTATATTTTAAAGTATAAATAGAAAACCATTATTTTAAATATTAATAATATTTCACAATATTAAATGTTTTTTCTGTATTTTTGATCAAATAAATGCAGCCTTGATTAGCATAAGAGATTTCTTTCAAAAACATTAAAAATAGTAATGTTTACAAACTTTTAACCATTACTATCTACTTCTGCAATTTTTTTTTTTTTTTTTTTTTTTTTTTTTTGCGTTTACGCATCAAATGAACGACTTTACATTCTTGATCATGCGTCAGAGCCTATGGTAGTCCGATAGCAACTATTAGTGGTCGAATTTTCTAAACATTTAATAATTATAAAATTTTCAGTTGTCGAACTTTTAATCTACGTCCCATCCACGTGCTAATTTGTTGCAACAAGATCCGGCTTCACACTTCCGGTTGATGGCGCGTTGGTCGTTGCTATTGGCTCTTTTCTTCACTTCCCATAAAACCCTGCGTTGTCATTTCCTTTTCCCTTTCAGCCATTTTCCGCTTAAGACGGTATGTGCATTTATTCCGGCTAAACATCAAGTTTATCCGTTTTAATCCTCAGTATCTCTTTGTTGTTTTGTAATTAAAATAGTCCAACATTAAAATGTGCTTTGTTTTACATGTATACCTGTCTGTATTGTTGGTGTTTTCACTTCTTGAGAGAGAAAAAAGATAATTTTAGGACACGGTACCGTGTTGCAGCTCCACACTCACGTTTCAGTGTTTATTTTTAAAATGTTTAACCGCCGCTCACGAACCAGTCAAATGTTTAAATGCCTAAATAAACGACTCCGCATATAACTTCCAAATGTGTGTTTACTATCGTTTTCTTTGGGCCTTATTCCACATGCACGACACTTCGTCAGGCACTAGCTTAGCTCATATGTAGTGTCTTGGCTTGTGCTTTTGACTTTGACAATATTTACAAAGATGTTCTAATAGCTTTTCTGAACGTGCAGTTCTTTCCAGAACCAAACCACAGCGCAAAGCTTCAATTAATCCTGGTTGAAGTAAATGTGAACATGGACCAGGGAGCTGCATACTTATTATGACATTTGTTTTGCATTAGGAGTGAACAACCATGGCTCCCAGCCGGAATGGCATGATTTTGAACCCTCACTTTCACAAAGACTGGCAGAAGAGAGTGCGCACCTGGTTCAACCAGCCTGCCAGAAAGCTCCGCAGGTAACGTTAACAAGTTTGTGCTGACAAATGTGTCAATGGTTCATCATGGAAAGTGGCAGTTTTATAAAAATGCTGTTTTTTCCTCAGACGTAAGGCCCGTCAGGCAAAGGCTCGGCGTATTGCTCCTAGACCAGTTTCTGGACCTCTTAGACCCATAGTCAGGTGTCCAACCATCCGGTACCACAACAAGATCCGTGCCGGACGTGGGTTCACCCTGGAGGAGTTGAAGGTAACTTTGGTGCCAAGTTGTGCTAAATCTTAAAGGCTTAGTTCACCTAAAAATGAAAATTGCGTCTTTACTCAACCTTATGTTATTCCAAACTCATAAGCACAAATCAGGAAGTATTTTAATGAAACCTGAGGTGTCTGTCTCTCCGTGGAAAAGTCCAGATAACCAAAACTTATAAGGTCCTAAAGGCATCGTAAAATTAATCGAGTAGTTTAATCCAATTCTTGTGAAGAGATGCAATCATTTTATGATAAACAGATTTCTTTTAGGCTTTGGGTTACGTCTAAACAATGATCCACACTAGAGGTTGACCGGATTTTACAGGGTTGGACATCGATGGGTGATAACCGATAGCGTTTAAAATCCCTATAAATTAAAATAAACAATGCATAAAGTAGTGCGGAACTTTAATACAAGAAAAAAAAACGTACTTAACCATGCAAATGTACTTTACAAATATTATTAATTATATCCTGGATATTCATATTAGTTCATAGTGCATTAACTTTAAGAGATGCATCTTTAAAATGTGTACGTAAATGTTAAAATTAACAAACGGGAAAATGTTAACCTTAATTTTTACAAACGCACTCTTATTGTAAAGCATTACTATTTCGTTTTAATTGTCATGCTTACAGATGGCTCTTTAAATATCAACACAAAGGACAGAGCATTGAAATTACACATGTATATTAAATGTATACTCTTACACTTTATTTGCTTTTATTTTCGAACACCTATCTAATCAAAAGTATGTATTACAGTGACGATAAAAATGTTGTTTCTGTCGGCTGCATAAATGTATCAATTTGCTTTCTCCCGTCACTAGCTTTAAAGGGTTAGTTCACCCAAAAATGAAAATTATGCCATTAATGACTCACCCTCATGTTGTTCCAAGCCCGTAAGACCTCCGTTCATCTTCGGAACACAGTTTAAGATATTTTAGATCTAGTCCGAGAGCTTTCTGTCCCTCCATTGAAAATGTATGTACGGTATACTGTCCTTGTCCAGAAAGGAAATAAAGACATCATCAAAGTAGTCCATGTGACATCAGTGGGTTAGTTAGAATGTTTTGAAGCATCGAAAATACATTTTGGTCCAAAAATAACAAAAACTACGACTTTATTCAGCATTGTATTGTCTTCCGATTCTGTTGTGGATCCGCTTTAGTGACGCTGCTGACGTAAGACGAGCTGACGTGTTATCTGGTGCGCCCGAGCTTCGTTTACAGTCTGAGGGAGACGCACGCTGGAAACAAAACAATCTTCGCAAACATGTCTAAGGATTTCGACACAGAGGAAGACTTGCATTTTTTTGCCCAGCCATATTTATTTGAATCCGAATACACGGGCGCACCAGATACACGTCAGCAGCGTCACTAAAGCGGATTGACAACAGAACCGGAAGACAATACAATGCTGAATAAAGTCATAGTTTTTGTTATTTTTGGACCAAAATGTATTTTCGATGCTTCAAAACATTCTAACTAACCCGCTGATGTCACATGGACTACTTTGATGATGTCTTTATTTCCTTTCTGGACAAGGACAGTATACCGTACATACATTTTCAATGGAGAGACAGAAAGCTCTCGGACTAGATCTAAAATATCTTAAACTGTGTTCCGAAGATGAACGGAGGTCTTACGGGCTTGGAACAACATGAGGGTGAGTCATTAATGGCATAATTTTCATTTTTGGGTGAACTAACCCTTTAAATATGCAATTTTGCTGCATAACGAAGGCATAAGTCACCAGCTGGATATACTAAACTAATGCAAATAAGTGGCAACAATTGTGACATTAAACATTTGGGTCAGACTTGCGTGTGTTTGTCAAATTATTTTAAATGCTTAAGGTACTAATGCTAGCGTTCTCTCCGCCTCAATGACAAACGCACTGCTATTTCTCTACTAATGAAACATCTAGTCAATTCATGTGCTGTAGACATACCGTATCATTGTCTGTTTTAAATCTGCATCTGAAGTGTGCGCACAGCCACACGTGTCAAAACAAACTCCCCAAGATGTCAGTGATTTCGCCTCTAGAGGCCGCTCTAGTACTGGATAATGAAAGTGGACGCTTCTCAGCCGCTCCAGCATTGCATGCAACACTAAAAAACTGCATGAAATATTGCGAAAAATTAATCTGATCAATCCTTTGACATCTAATCCACACGCATACATAGAGCACATCACATATGGTGAATGTGTATGATATTTTTGGGTGAACTATCTCTTTAACTCTTATGTAGTTATATCTGTCTGCTTGTTCATAATTTGCAGTCATTTCAGACAGTCAAATGATGACAAATCTCCGGAATCGCTGTACTTCCTTGATGATCCATGAACCCTTTTTGCTGATGACTGTTCTTGACTCTGTTTGAGTGTCAGGGCTGTTCCAGCATTATCACGTCTCACATGTCTGTCCTGTTGCACCGTAATCTGCCCATACAGGCAGCAGGAATCAACAAAAAGGTGGCCCGCACCATTGGCATCGCCGTTGACCCTCGTCGGCGTAACCGATCCACAGAGTCCCTGCAGTCCAACGTTCAGAGGCTGAAGGTGTACCGCTCCAAACTCATCATCTTCCCGAGGAAGGCTTCTGCACCCAAGAAGGGAGACAGCACTGTAAGTGGCTTACTTCAGTTCATAAAGCTTTCTAATTCATCGAATCATATCATAAAAGCCTTTAAAGCGTAATACAGCACTGTATGCCTGGTATAATATGGCAGGTCATTACATTTACTGTAGAGAAGCGCTTCAGTGTTTGCAGTCAGGTGATGACACTTTCTCCGGAATCTCTGCACATCCTTGATGACTTTTGAACCCTTTTTTAGCTGATGACTGCATACTATTCAACTATAATTCTCCTTTTTTTTCTTTTATCTTTTGTCTTTTGACTACTTTTGCTTTTTTGTGTGTGTAGGAGGAGGAGATTAAGATGGCCACACAGCTCACTGGACCTGTCATGCCCATCAAAAACGTACGTATCTTATCTTTTAACCATATAAAATCTACTGTATGGTTCTTTTTTAAAGTCCTGGTGCATATTTATTTTTCCGAAATCTTTCTTTATTTTGTAAGTAAAATTTCAAGATTAACACTTGCTCGAGAGCCTTTTTTTAGAAAAATATGATCCGTTTAGTGTTGTCACAATACTGAAATTTCTAACTGATACGATACCTTGAGGTTTTTTTTTAATATTCGATTCCATTTGATTTCACTGGGAAAAACTGCCATGGATCTTTTTTCTTTTTTATCCATTAAGATTCTAGGGAATAAAAAGATTCTAAGGCAAGTTAATGAAGTTTATTTAAATGCCCTAATTGAACTAAGACCTAATCTTGGCTTAATTTAAGCCCTATCTGTGAAACCAGGCCTATAAGTAGCAGCTAGGGGTGGGGGGGGGGTAATGTATTCTTAGATGCGATGCGGACGTGGGTGATTCTGAATTTTCTATGTTAATTGATAACGTAATGTTGAATGCAAAAAGCGCCTGGACATTCTGTGGCGTGCAGCTGCGCACATGATGTTGAGCGAGAAATCCGACCGGAACCTTCTGCATTAAAATCTAGTGTAACTTTATGAAGTTGAAGGGGGAAAAAGGACCTGGATAAGAGCCACACTTTATGCAAGTAGGGCTCTAGACTGCAACCAAATGGGCGACGAGGTCACACTGGTGTGACTGCCACGTTGTCCAATTGATAAGAGCTGCAACTTCTGTTACATACGAGAAACTGTAAACGAAATGAAACTGCGCTATTCGTTTGAGCTGCGTGGACCATTTAGCGCAGCAGAAGCTCAGAACAGGTTTACTTGTGGGCCGATCTCAATCACGCAACACTGTTATTACACAGCGCTGGGAGATCCAGTGAGAAAGTGTTTGAATTCATAGCAGCGAGATCTAATTTGAAGCATTCTGAAGCGCAGAATTCTGTTATAACCCCCACATGTCAGATCAAACGGTGCTGATGTGGAAACCAGGACAACCTTAAAAGCTTTCACCCAGCTCAGAAAAGGCAAAGCGAATTACAAACTCTATCGCAACATTTATTGCCAAATAAAATATTGTGGAAGTAAATTCATTATGGATCATTCACACAGTTAGAAAAAAAGAAAATCTGTATAGAAAAAAAAAGATTTATCGATAATCGTTTATCGCATTGCAGGCCTCTTGAATCATAATGAAATCTTGAGGTGCCTAGAGATTCCCACCCCTAGTAGTAGCACAAATAAATACAATAGAATAAAGATACAAATAAAATACACAGTTTTGCTGAAATTCAGGCCCTGTGACACCAACACTATTCAGCTGGAGTGTTTAAGAAAAGTGAATGAGAAGAGGTGTGTCTTGGGAGTGAAGGGAGCGAGAAAGAGCAGCAGGTATCGTGTATCGACACTGCGGGAAATAAGTATTGGAACAATATTTCAGTATTGAAAAATCTGTATTTGACAACACTAGATCCATTAGGCTTTTGAGGAACGCTTATTTGTTCTCTCAATCATTATAATTGCGTTGCATTGTTTTGCCCCCCACAATAAAAACTACATCTAAGCATTTAAATATCATTTTGCTAAGACAGGGATCCAATCCTGCTCCTGGAAAACCAACGTCCTGCAGATTTTAGCTCCAACACACTTGCCTGGACGTTTCTATTGAGTCTCTGTAGACCCAGATTAGCTGGATTCAGGTGTTTAATAAGGGTTGTGACCCTCCAGGAGCAGGATTGGACACCCCTGTAGCAAGACACATTATTGGGATGTATATACATTTTATCAAAGTAGTCTGCTATACTCTTATAAATATCTCATTTTTTTACAAGCTATCAATATTTTCTTTTTGGCCGTAGAAATCAGCAACTTTACCTCATTGCATTCCTTGAATTTTTTTTTAGTATGTGCTTGATATTCTCCTATATTATACTATGTGATCCATAAAAGCATCATGTATGATACTCAATAAAAATCATGCAAAAAAAAAAAAAAAAATTTAATATCTTGACTTAAAGGCTGTTCCATTTTAAAACATTAGATTTTTTTGACTGTTTCATATGTCAGTTTACTGGCTTAAGATACAGTGAGTAATGTGTGGAAATTGGATTTTCTTTCCGTTTTGTTATTATTTATAATGTTATAGTTCATGTATAATTTAGTGTTTAGCCGCAACTGAGGAAGTGTCCTTGTTTTCTGCAGTTTTTCCCGAAAGAGAAGGCCCGCGTGATCTCAGAGGAGGAGAAGAACTTCGAGGCCTTCGTCAGCCTGCGTATGGCCCGTGCCAATGCCCGTCTGTTCGGCATCCGTGCCAAGAGGGCAAAGGAGGCCGCCGAGCAGGACGTGGAAAAGAAGAAATAAACGTTGATTTGTAAGGAACTGTCAAAATAAATGTCTAAAAAATCTTTTGTCTTTGGAGTCATTTCTTTATATCATGTAGACTTCTGTCTGGTTGGTAGAGGATGTTCAAATGCCAGTGTAATGTTTGGTGAAATGCGTAATTGATTCTCAAATTTCAAAAAGGGACTTTTTAATTGGAAAACCTCCCAGCATTGCTGATGTCACAAAAATATCTTTCAAATACAGTAGTGGCTAAAAGTAATGTCCCGGTCTTTTTGATCTTTTTGCCTACCCTGCCAAAATTCAAAAATAAAAATGTTTATTAAATAATAAACTTGTATTTGTATTTTTACTGTTTATTCTTGTGATTTATATAAGCAATATGGGTGTTATTCCAATTGTCTAGACGTTACGATGACAAATGTAGCAGTTACGCATAATCAAATAACAAACAAATGGTAGAATAAGCAGTGCTTTTACCGTCCATTCATTGCAGACGACAAGCGAAAAACCCATGTTGCGCATGCGCACTTCGATCCTGTATTCTTTAACATGTACGGCAAAAAGCACAACTCTGCTGTGCCTTTGGACGTAAATAAGCTATGCCCGTACCCATCTACGTGGACCAATTAAAATCGAGATATTACTGGACACATTTGCGTAGCTAACGTCATTACACCACAGCTAGCCTATGCCTAATGCCTAATCAAATTCAAAGTCAAAATGACAGCACCGGCCGTGATCACAGAGATAAGACATTTTTTCAAGCTCGATTTTAATTCAAAATCTGAGTTAATAGCAAGAGGGATGTCTACGCCAGCCTTAGATAGACTAGTGCAGCAACTGAAGGCCGTAAAGACGAGTTTTACAAAGTTGTGATCGACGTCTTTACGAGGAAAGAGCGGCGGATGGATTTTATGTAGGCTACAAATAATCTACCGATTGGTGAGTCAAAAACTATTTTGGCCTTAATATTGAATTGATAAATGTGGTTGAATTAATGCAAGCCATTTGCCTTCATATTCAATTGAGCAGTGTGTGATTTTACTTTTGTTGACAGACATAATTGGCCGCTGTGCAAAAATTAAGGATTAAGAATGGTTGTATTGATGCTGGAGTGGACATTAACTACCGGTGTGTGCCTGTGCCGCGCTTGCGCGTGTGTGTGTGTGTGTGTGCGAGAGAGAGAGAGAGAGAGAGAGAGAGAGAGAGAGAGAGAGAGAGAGAGAGAGAGAGTGTGAGTACACGGTATACATTCTGATTTGTACATTTCTTGTTATGCTGCGTTTGTGCGTAACGTTTACTGTTATTACGTATTATTAGCCTAAACAATAAATCAGGTAATCTGGCTTTCATAACTCAGTGCCTAGCCTCTTTAAGACATCACCGCACGTCACTGATACGATTAAATATTAAAAATTTGTTAAAGATTTTGTGAAGTGTATCATCAAGATCATAAGATCTTGGTCGGAAGCTCTTCAAATTACTAAACTTCTTGCCGGGAGGGGGAGGGAAACAGTAGATCACTCAGTAGGGATGGTGGGGGGGCTCGATAAATGTAGAATTATGTCAGTTTTGTTTGTATTATTTGTGTGTGTGTATGTAGATTTTGGGTTGAGTGAGTGAGGGAATGAGGGTGTGTATGTGTATAATGTATTTTTTGTACATGTGTTTTGTTTATTCTATTTTCTTTCTGTTAGTATGAAACTAAATTTAAAAAATTGTTCACAAAAAAAAGGTTTTGTGAAGTGTGAAGATGCTAATTTTTCCTAAGCCGAACAACATTTTTGGCAAGTACTGTATAAACCAGTACTTCTCAAAGTCCGGACTCCGATCCGGACCCGGAGGGAATTCAATCCGGACCCGCCTCCATTTCGTAGGCTATTTCAAGAGCACTAATTGTGTAGTGATTACAAGTGTGGATTTCCTACTTTGATAAACGCATGTTAAAATCATTTGTTTATTTTTTTAGATGGTCCGAAATTAAAACGAAGGCGAGATATTTTAAGTTTTCCTCCGTGATTTATTTGCAATGACATCCAGTGAGCGTATGATTTTTGACGTAATCGGGCGCAACGCGACACTTCCCCGCAGTAAGCGTTTGAATGGGTGTGGAGGATGTCATTGTCCAGGAAAAGAAAAGTTGATGAAGAAAATAGTTTTCAAAGATGATTGGACAGAGAGGTATGCGTTCACAGGTATCCCAAGTCTCACGGAAGTTCCAGGAGTCTCCCGCATATTGATAGCGGCTCCCTGATGCCCGCAAATTAGTTCAAATCTCCCGCAATGTAGAGCTCGCGAGCTCCAAACCGTGTAGCGCGCGCACGACAGAGAGCGACTTTACGTGTGTGCGCAAATGTGCGTGCGTGCCTCATGAAGCGCATGTAAGCCCCCTCCCCATAGTTGATGAAAATTCTGATTTGGACCTTTGAATATAGACTTTGAGAACCCCTGGTATAAACCATAGACTGTAAAAAAAAAAAAAGTATAAACTGAGATGAGTGAGAATGCTACTCATTCTCCAGAAGATGGCAGTGTTTACCTTCATGGATGTTTATTTGCTATGAAGTTTTTAGTTTTTTTGTGATGTAGTTCAGCGATAACTTTATCTGGATAAATCTGATAGGTGCCGTCTTTTGTTTTAAGCTGCTATAAATGAAATGAACATACATGCCAGAGGTTGCACTCTTCCAGTGGTCATGAGACAGATCAGAGTCAGGAGTGTATTATGTTCACAGGCCTTTGCTAGTGAGACTATCAACTCAAATTTAATTTCTGTCATTTACTCACCTTTATGACATTCCAAATCTATATGTATTTCTTCTGCAGGACACCGATGTTTTGAAGACTGTTGGGAACCAAGCAACATTAGAGACCATTGGTTTTCATTGTATAAAAACAGACATTTCTTACATCATATATTGTTCCACAAAACAGGCCTGAGGGTGTGAAAATGACAGAATTAGCATTTTGGGGTGAGCTATGCCTTTAAGGATTTGTCATAGCTGCTGAATTTGCATATTGTGTTTGTAACCTGAGGTGAAGCCTTGATTAACATCTGTCAGCACAGTTTAAGAGTGGAATTTGTCTTCATGATGGAAATACAAATCAGCAAACTGGTGTTTCAATTCAAGTTTAGAAATGCCAGCATACTCTGTCCTGGAATGATGTCATGATGTCCAGTGGAGGTTTTTGGTGGATGAATGGGCTGTGGGTGTATTATGCAAACATTGCGTTCCCACATCATATCTATATGTGGTGTGTGAGTTTAAGCAGGATAATTTCTATCTTCACTCGGTTCCTGCCAGGACTGTGTTTTGGTGCTATCTTTATTTGTATTGTGTAACCTCTGTTTTATCAACTTGTTTCTCTGAGGCTTTTGCACTCAGATGCTTTAGTGACTGTTTTAGTGAGGAAACGATAAGAATTGGGTAATGGTTCATGTCCCAAGAGTGCTGCTGAACTGAAACTGAAGCTGAAGTGGCCTAAATCAATTATAAGGGAAGTAAAGGGACTGTTATTACTGGGGCTGTCCACAATCAATAAACCATTGGGATTTTTCCATGAAAACCTACATATAACGAATCAATAAACCAAAAATATCTTGACTCAGGAGAGATGAGTGGGGAGATAATCACGTATGAGGTTACATAAGAAATGGAGAATGTGTCCTGTAGTTACCCTCGATTTCTGAATCATTGGTGGAAAGACTTGATTTAGACTACTCATTCAAATACTGGAGAACTACAATAAATATTAAAGTACATTCTTAGGACAAATGATTCTAAACAGTAGCCTACCAGATTATGGTTGTTCCGGTAACTCTCAGGACAAATCTAAGAACGTTTTGCTAACGTTACCATTAAGTTATGAAAACGTTATTTCTAAATGTTCGTTGACCATTCAAAATGTCCAGTTTTTAAAAAAAATTTTAAACACGTTTTTCTTAGTTTTGCGAACGTTAAGGAAACATTCCATTTTCTTCAAGCATTATGGGAATGTTACTTTGATTTTTCTCTGTAGCCTACAATCTGAAACAGTAGCCTAACATAAAAAAAAATGTTAGACGAACGTCAAACTAAAACATTGCATAAAAAGACGATCCATATAGCCTATAGGCCTAAATAACGTTTTTTTGTTTTTTGTTTTTTCTGGTAATGTTTTTAGCAATGACTAAGTTAGCTCTGAGAACGTTAACTGGGTAAGTTTAACCCTATAAGATTTCATAAAGAACAATGCGTTGAAAGTGCTACATAGAACCTTAAAGGAATAGTTCACCCTAAAATGAAAATTAAGTCACCATTTACTCACCCTGGCGACACGTGCTGTATATTTTACATGTTCTGGGGGTATACGATAGGGGTTTGACGACGTACACGTTCGTGAGACTTTGTAGCGCCCCATTTCACTCTGCTTTTAGCTGAGTAGGCCTACGCTACATTTAATGATAATTGACATTGAACACAAAGAAATACAACGCGAAACAGAAACCAAATGACAGTTTTTCTGAATTGCTAAAACACATTTCTTGAAACCATCACTCACTTTCTCAAAACCTTAAACACAAAACCAAATTTTCAAATCACATTCACAGAACCTCTGACTCTTCTGACAAAATCAAACAATTAATCAAACAATCCTCTCAGATCATACACACATTGAGACAAACTTATAAACACTTCAGGTCATTCATTAGACACTACATCAAAAAAATGGAGAACACAGAATCCAAAGCAGTTACAGAAACAATATATTGTAACAAAGTAAACTAATTTTGCAATTACATAAGGTGAATAAATTGTATACTGTATCACTGCATATAGTATAGTACTGAATATTGAATAGTACGCCTAACGAATTCACCACTTGCATACTGTGAAAATACAATGACCCAACTGCAAAAGCCAAAATGGTTACAGTAAAAAACTCTAAATGAAAAGCATGTTACAGTAAAGTACACTCAGAAGAGTTCTGCAACTGCAAAATCAAGGTCAGCGAGAGAGATTTCATTTATGTTCATGTTGGTCCGGCCGGAGGAGTTTCTCCACATCTCAGACAATGTCATCTCTGCAGGAAAAGAGAAAAACCCTAAAGCAGATCCAGCCTTGACAACGTTCTCCACACCTGCTCTTCCTCGTCCTCTTCCTGCGTGTTCACCTCCTCTTACTCATCCTCTTCCTCCTCTCCCTCTTTATATTGTTTCCATCCATTTTTGGTATCAACATTCAGTGCAACATTTTGAGTAAATTTTGGGGCTCTGAACTGACTTGTATAATGTACAGTTGGTTTGGTCACATCATTAGAAATAAGTGTGAACAATTTTGAGTCGTTGTGTGTAAACGATGTAAACTGTGTTGCAGTTGTGTTTAACTTTCGCCTACCTGTGTTTAGCATTTTGAAACATAAGTGCGTCACAGTGCAAAATGTGTTTTAGTGAGTGAGAATGTTTTTAGAGTTTTGAAAAAAGAGTGCATGAGATTTGCAAACAGTGTTTTAACTACCTGCACTTGTTTAATGTTTTACAGAAAGAGTGATTTATTCGACAAATTGGTTTAGACTATTGAGAATTTGGTTCAGAGAATGGGGTTTAGTGTTTTAGCAATTCAGAAAAACTGTAATGTAATGAAGGCAGGTTCCAGTGTATTACACAATCCTCTATGATACTATATCTTTATGTGTGTATTTTGGTCTAGCCTAATTGAGTGGCATTTTGCAGACGATGAGGTCGTAGAAATACAGGAATGAGTTTAGAGTCACACAATCCCTCTTCTATTTGTTTAAGTAAAAGCCATTTAGTGTATGAAGGCCAAAAGTAGCTATTGTGAATGGACAGACAGTGTGTGAACCTTTCACAATGCTAAAGCGATGAAAAGTCATTGGACAGCTTTAATGTTTATAAACCCAAGTAATAATTTATCTCTAACAATATGGATCCTAAATTCAATATCTCTGTCACTTACTTGCTTAATGGAGAAGAGGCGAGAAGTATTCACCCTTACACACACTTACACAGTGCGTTTTTTAACAGGACATGATTGGTAGGAAACCAGCTAACATTTATCGACATTTAAGAAGGATATTAACCTGTTGAGAGTGTGTTGACAGACTGTTTAGTTGAATGGCTGAGCTCCAGATCAAACTTGAGCTAAAAGAACCATTTTAGAACAGAGCTGAACAGAAAAATACTGCTATTTGTAAACACTTAGCCTACCTGCATAGATTCAACAAATTCCTCCTCAGCATATTTAAAGTAATCTTTGCTTTTTTTTTATCTAACATTGAGGTTGAATATATAAAAAGATGTTGTACATTTAAGTAGATGTTCCCGCTCTGAATGATGTCACGTGCTGTTTGTCCTTCTCATCAGGATTCTGGATGGAGTGGCTCTTGATGTTCTCCTAATCGCAGACTGAATTAGCAGAGCAAGGTTAAGATGATCAGCACAGTGGCCACAAGACCGCAACTCCTTCTTTTTCAGAAACCAAACAGCACTTTACCTTTGATGAAGCCCATTCCATTATCTCTCCCACTTCACTTCCTGACCAATCTACACTCTTATAAATAAAGGGTCCAAAAGGTTGTTTTTTTTTCTTTGCAGCGATGCCATTAAAGAACCATTTTGGGTTCCACAAAGAACCTTACATGGAACAGTTCTTAAAGAGACCATATTATGCCTTTTTACAAAGTCTTAATTTTGTTTTTGGGGTCTAATAGAATGGTTCCCCTGCTTAAATGTTCAAAAAGCACAGTGTTTTTTGTCAGTGGCTATTTACACTAAGTGCAATCAGGGATAGATATTATTTACCCTAAGTGCAAATATCAGTCTTTCTTTGTACTGAGTGTAAATATAGTTAGATGCTATTTATACTTAGTGCAAATAGTGGCAGATACTATTTGCACCTAAGTGCATATTATAAAACAGTGCAATAATAACAACATATTCAGTATATATATTCTCGGTATGTGGCTGTTTGTCACAAGAAAAGAAAACATTGTGTTGCCACGGCATTGTACTTTTAACTGTATATTAAATAATGGCGCCTCTTGTGTTGTCATTCCCCTTGTAGCAACCGCAAGTGATGATTCTCTGTCAACCAATCAGCATTCTGCAGGGAGTCTAGCTCCAACATTTCGGATTACTGTGCTATGAAAGGGTCCCCTAAAAAGTGGTATGGTACGGTTCAGTATTTCGGTAACTTCTGACAATCGAAAACGGAAATAATTGCATACCGTACTGTACTGTACTGTACCGCTTGGTGGAAACGAGCCATTAGACCATTGGTTGGTCTAAGTTAGTTAGTGTAAATAGCATCTGCCAACAAGCCGGGCTATTTGCACTTGGTGTAAATAGACACTCCATTATTTTTTCACATATTTTACATTGTTGCAGCACCTTTCTTCCCAGTCTTTCAGTAACACTCCATTTAGTTCCTGTCTCTATGAAGCTCTCCATCCAAAAAGCAGACTGGACTGTGTTGTGATTGGTCAAATCCTTTGAGCGTGTTTGGAAAATGTCACAACTCAACCAGGCCTCGCTCTCTTTATTTTGCATATCCCATGGGCGGGAATTATTTAAATGAGGAATATTTGTTTCCAAAAGAAAACTCAAGACTACAGTGGAGTTCAGAAACAGTGACACTGATATAGAGAATCACTCCCGCTGGAGGGACTTTGTCCTTTGTAACTTTGCAGAACTTTTTAATGCTCAGACAGCAACATTACACACTAAAGAAAGTTGAAAATGTACAAAAGTATAATAGGTCCTTTCTAAAGTCAACATAAAATCAAAATTTACAATTCTAAAAATGTTGCAGTGTGAATGATTTATCTGTGCACTTTCTTTTTTTTTTTATTCACAAACTGCTGCATGAAGACTTAAAAAAAATTCCTAGCTAGAAAAACTTTTGAAAATGAATCTTTTTTTTTCTTCACTAAAAAGAATCTTTTGTGCATTGGAAAGGTTCCATGGATGTTTAATTAAGGTTCTTCATGGAGCCATAGATGCCAATAAAGAACCTTTATGAGTGAAACTACTGTCCTATCTAAACAAATAATAATAATGAAGAGAAAAAAAGTTGTGAGTGGACCAAAAAAGGTTATGGTAGCACAACAGTGGCATTTGTTGCATGCATTTAGGGTTTTACCTCTGTGTAAACCTTCAGACTGCTATCAGATGTCAATTGCTCTACTATTAGACTGCAACTTCATTGATTTGGTCTTGGTGTTTGTGCTTGGCTGACATCAACATGCATCCGTGCTGCTCAATAAACAAATGACAGGAAACTCCCTCCAATTGAATGAGAATATAATTTCTAATTTACCTCAAAATCTTGTCTAATGGCACTCTTCTGATTTGCGATAAAGACAAATTTGCTTCTTGGACCTTAATGCTTTTTGAAAATCCCACACAAAAGACTCCTAGTCAGATTGTACGGTATCTAATATAATAATATTATGTAAGAGTTGTCTAACAATGCTATTTTCACCACTTTTTATGCATTTATCCATTATGCCGCTATGCCATTATGCTATCAAAAAGAAAAAAAGGAAAAAGAATGCATCAGCTAACAGCATAAAAGCATTTCAATAACTCTTGAGCCTTCAACATCTTGCTCATGTGGCCAGGCTGATACGCCACACACTGACATTATACTCTGAGATCCTGATAACACATGACGTTAAGCCATTCCTCAAAAAAATGGGAGCCTTTGTGTCTTTCAGTGACACATGTGTAAATAATGACAATAAAAATGTATAATTGCATTCCCTTGTTTCATGTAGATGCCTTTCTGGCCTGAATATTGTCAATGCATCAATGGCTTTGAATTCAATGACAACATTTCTATCCATGTGGAATTTATTTTCGAGGATATCAAAACACTCTTTTCAACCAAACAATTAATTATTATTCAGCCATTAAAACTATTAAATTAAAACTGTTGGAAGTAAACATTCTGATTATAAAACATTAGTGGCTAATTTTCTTAGTTAATGCGATAAAAAAAAAAACCACTCACAGCAGTGGTTCAGAGACTTAAAGTTGTATCGCATATGTCAAAATGACATGATCATTCCTTTCAGGAAGTGCATGAAACTAGAAGGAAAAGTTTCCTCTGTATTTGAGTAAGGAAGAATCTTAAATGTCAAGATTCCATGACTTTGTATGATATTGTTAGTATAGTTTTGTTTATAGCAGTGCCAATTCTGTTACCACCAACCCTGCATCAGGGGTTTTCATTAGGTATCCCTAAGTTTATAAACAGAAATTTTACTCAAAAGTGGCACATGCAATTTATTAAAATGTCCCACTTTATTTAAAGTGTCTTTAACTACTGTGTATTTAAATTAACCATTTGATACAATGCACATAAAGGCAACATGTTTTTACATTGTAGGCCTAAAAAAGACCTACATGTAATTACAGCTGTAGCCTAATTGCTGTTGACCCTTCCTCTACACCTTAACCCACCCTTAAACCTACCCAAACCTGTCCCTAACCTTACCCGTATCCCACCTCAATAGCAGCACAAGTGTTTTGCAAAACAACATGAGCACAACAGGCTAAGTATACATTGTAACTAACAATTATTTTTGCATGCAAGCAAATAGTAATGACACCTAATATAAAGTGTGACTGCAAATTTTATAGAAATGTTAAAAAACAAACAAAAAAACAAAAAAAATCACCAAATGGCATAACCCATATAGACATGATTTCTGCACATTCATTCAAGCTTGGTAAGTCGATTCTTGTCAAAACTGACGTCATTTCTCCTGCTGAGGGTGTCGGATAAAAAAGCTGTTTAATTCACTCCAATGTGGCTCTTCAACGTAACATGAACTAGCGCGCGGTGGGCATGTGTCTCACACACACACATACACACTGAGAGAAGCAGCAGCAACAGCAGGTAAGAACACAGCTCTCTTATTTATAGTCATATGTATTATTATTATTATTATATTGTGTTATGTGTTGTGTATTATTATGTTTTTGCATGCGATATCAATGATGAGTAGGGACAAACGATTAGGGTGTTTACTATGTGAGAATTAACTTGCTAGTGATTTCAAATCTTTGCAGAAAGATAAGGGAGCTAGTACAATAAATAGGTAATAAACTGCATTAATTAATCGACACATACATTCATGCGAGTTTGACAAGTAATAAAGGATATAAAGTGAATTGTGGAACGTTTGCGTTGCCGACGCGCGCGCGAGAGAAGTTGGACTAAAGTGTGATTTATTAACACTCACTTCATAGTAGGTTACTCCATTTTAATCACGCCATTTAAACTGGATTATTCGCTTTAAACGGGAAAAGTTTGGTTTTCTTGTTGCATGCTAAAATAATGTACAGTACAAGAGACAGTTAGCCTACATGAAGAACATCTCGTTTCATGTGTCGTTTAACTTGTGGTTCTTCAAATCAAATAATGTTTCAGGCACAAGCAGTGAATTGTCTTGTAAAACGCAAGAAAGATTACTAACCGTGCTGAAAGGGCTCGATTGGTTCTTGTAGTGAAGTGATATAGATGTGAGAGGAGCTGTCCATGATCGGTGGTGCTGAACCACGCGCACACTAGGCTACTGGAGCACTTTGCTGCCTGATATATATACCTAGTCTCTTTTGTTTATTTGATCATTTAAAGGTTGAGTAGCTATAATGCATAAAACACACCATTAATGATATTGGTAATGCGAAATATGACCGCAGGGTACGAATTATAAGGGTGCAGAAATTGGCTTGAACACCGTAAAGAAAGTCAAAACAAAAGGTTGAAGGGGGTCTTAAAATTGCATAGTCTTCCTGAAGTTTATTACAAAGTTACATGACAAGTTAGTCAGAGCGCCTTAAAAGATGCTGGCATGGAGAAATCGCATTCGCCCGGTCTGGAAACCATCCACACGTAACGCGTTTTGGCACAAATCGGCAGTGGAATTTCAAAAAAACCCGCAAGGTCTCGAGACGCGGTTTTTTTTTTTTTTTGTTGTTGTTTGTTTACTTGAGCGTCGCGTTTAGAACGCACGTCATGCGCAAGATGATGCAAAAGAATCTAGCTCATGTTTACGGAAAAAAAACAAAACAATAGAAAGCAGCACAGGGGAATGCAAAAACGCATTCTGTGTGCACGGCCCATTAATATGTATGGCAATGGTATTCCCTATACCCCTGAACCAATCCCTATCCATAACCTATCCCTAAAATCGGGGGGAAATTATGTAAATAACACTGAAGTAGAAGCACCTAACCCTGACTGAAAGCCTAAACGTGACATAAACTGTTAAGCCATCCCTTAAATCTAATTTGTTCATTGGATTGTTGATCCAGAGGCATGTTATTCACCCAGTTGCAGTAGTGGTTTTAAAAGCGTTAGTTCTCCCAAAAATGAAAATGACCCCATGATTTACTCATCCTCAAGCCATCCTATGACTTGCTTCTTTCAGACGAATACAATCAGAGATCTATATAAAAAAATGTCCTGGCTCTTCCAAGCTTTATAATGGCAGTGAATGGAGGACAGAATTTTGAAGCCCAAACAAGTGCACCCATCCATCATAAACGTACTTCACACTGCAATGCGTTTGTGTAAGAAAAATAACCATATTTAAAACTTTAAAAACTAAAATAACTAGTGCCTGCAGACAGTCTACACAAGTCGACTTACGCCAAAAGAGTAACCATTGACGCGATGTAGGACTCGATGACGCCTCTCGTGGTTTAAACAAACAGAGCTGGGCAACAAACTCAAGCTCGTCTTCTCTTATATCGAAATCCTCCGACATTTCTCTTTAAAATTTCTCGTCATAGACTTCTAATTCGTGACAGGTGTTTTGTTTTGCTCTATCCTCTGTGCTTTCGTGTTCCTCAATACATCATGCGTCAGGTCAAGGGTTACTCTTTCGCTTTGCTTACAGTTCTCAGTTTTGTTCAATTTAGATTTTCACTTATTTATCTTGTATTCCCTATATTCAGTGTAAGTCGATATTCTGGTTTCAGTGCTTTTGTCCATTCACTGGATGTTAAAAGTAAATCATTAGAATGTACATCCTGACATTTCTTTTCCTCACATGCTTTTTTCTTGCTTAGGAGTCTGTTGTGAAGAGGCTGTTAACTGAAGATCTCATCAGGGATTTCCTGTTGTAATACTAATGGACATCTCTGATTTACAACACCCCATTTGATCCCTTTATATCTGAACCATTCCCAGCAGCCCATTCTGCTCTAAAGCGAATCAGATATAGAGATGTCTCTCCGTAAAGAGCTCTAAGTCGAACTGACAGATACTTTTTTAAAGACATTTCACATCTTTTGCTTTACGAAGAAACAACACAAGGTCACATTAAAAGGTAGACTCCCTGAATGGGAGAGTCCTGCTTCAGTCAAACTGAGGCTTTTAAAGATCGTCCGATTGACAGTGCCATCTCCCATCTCCCACTGACCCTCCACACTCAACTTTCTGTCAGGATGAGTGACTCGCAGGAAGCCACGTCCCCAGTGGCAGGCATAGGAGGTCCTGTTGCTTGTGTTTCCAAGGTGGAGCTGCGTGTTTGCTGCAAGTCCCTGTTGGACCGGGACACGCTCAATAAGTCTGACCCCTGCGTCATGCTCATGGTACAGAACCAAGGTCAATGGACTGAAGTGAGTTTTCCTTTTTTCCTCTTTATTGGGGCTTGATTAGATCTTTGCACTATTGGAATATTTATTTTACAATATTGGTTTTGTTGTAATGCAGTTTAGTTATAAATACTGGTCAACCAATTATTATTATTATTATTTTAATGGCCATGGGCCGATATCTAGAGAGCAGATTCACCCAAAATAAAAAAGGTTATTGTTTACTCACCCTCATGTAATTCCTGTATGACTTTCTTTCTTCTGTAAAACAAAAATACAGCCATGAAAGGGGAAAAAAGATGCAATGAAACTTAATTGTGACAGAGGCTATCAGTCTCAGTGGTTACTGTGATTTTGCCAAGTAAGTCATGTTATTGAATCAACATATTTTGTTGATCCTGGATCAACATTCCCATCTGAACATTTAGTCCTAACCCTATCCCTAATACCCCTAAACCTAACCACTTTTCCCTAAAATCAGGGGTAAATGATAGTGAATAACACTGATGTCGAAGCATCTATACCTGATTGTAAGCTTAAACTTGAAAAACTGTAAACTTGTCCCTCAAATATAATTGGTTGATTGGAATGTTGTTCCAGGATCAACAAATTTTGATCCAGGGACATGTTGTACTTGTTCCTGGATGAACATCCTTGTTGATCCTGGAGCAACATTCTAATAAACCAATCAGATTTGAGGAATATGTTTACAGAATTTAGGCTTACAGCAGTGGTAACTCCATGAGCAACTCTCATTTCCCTCAGATTTTAGGGATAAGTTATGGGTAGGGTTAGGTTTATGGGTAGGGATGTGATTTTAGACAAGAATGTTGCTCCAGGATTATCAAAAGATGTTGATTCAGGAACATGTCTTACTTGGCAGAACCACAGCGACCCATTTGATAACATCCTTTTGCCCTCACTTATCAGTTACAGACTAATCAGGCCTTAAATGCATGGCCAAAGTGGCAAAAATACAAAGGCAAACATAAACGGCAGTGTTCAAAAATGAAATCATTTTAGAAATTGTATGAAAGGAAGTCATGTTTGGAACAAGATGTGGATGAGTAAATAAGGACAGAAATAAAATTGTTTTGGTTAAACTAACCCTTTAATGATAGGAAATAAAATGTACACAAAATTGCTGGATTAGAATCCAATTTGTTATAAAGAAAACACTCACGCTTTACAAAAATATTGGAAAACGGGCGATGAGCGCTATTTATTAACAAGGTCAATACTTTGCAAATGACCAATATTGACCGATTAATTGGCCTGGCCAGTAGGGTTTGAAATGAATGGGGCACCAAAATAAATAAAAAAATGCTCCAAAATTCAAAATATGGTGACAAAATAAAAATGCCACTGTATAATTTTTGTCTTATATTTATATCATATGATAGAGGCTTGTTAAGCAGTATCACATGAGGGCTGTTTTCCCAAATATCAGCATGATAGTATGAAGTAAATACATTTGAATTGTATTTTTAAATTGTACACTTGTAGTGTGTAGCCATTGACTCTTTCTACTCTTTAATGATTCAAATTTAAAACAGGCCAAAACCAAACAAAAGTGTTACATTTGAAGGCTTTGGGTTAAGAAGTGTTGGATGGGTATAATTTCGCATAATGCCTTCAGTTGACATTCTGATAGTAGGGCTTGATTGTGAAGGTTGACTGGGCTGTTCAAAGTGCATGCGAGTGGGGGGAGTGGACACTTTTTGGAATGAATCTAGGCAGGGAATTGTCGCACAGCAGGAAAGGGCGCTTGAAGCAAGGAGAGAGACCACTCTGGTGGTTTTTTTCCATATCAAAGCAGTCACTGTGAGGGGAAAAAAATTATCTGGAGCCACAGCAGTGGTTCTGAAGACAGCTCGGCAAAGCTGCGAAACTGTCTACAGCAATGTGTCAGGCTGAAGGATGAAATCTTAATCCTGGCGCCATTATTCCAACAACTGTGTCACGTTCAACATCACAGGGAACAAATGGAGACATGCCATCCTGCTTCAGCTTGCATTTCAAAAGAGTCCTTTTAAAGCAGGGACACATAAAACAGGAAACGAAAAAGTCATTGAGATGTTGTTGTGGACACTGTATGAATCATCACTGGCTTCGTTTTCCAAGATGTTTTTGACAATCAACATGAGTTGAATATCATGAAAATACACAAAGATGAGCCGTGTTGCAAGGGGGAAAAAAATGCCTTTTCGTCAGTGTGGATAAGACAATCATATCAATAAATGCATAATCTTCACTGTGTGCCAATGATTAAGTCTGACTGCAGCAGCAAGTTGTGATGGTTTTATATGCGTTATTGTGAACATGATTAGCTATCGTTGTGAAGTGTTTGTAGTGGTTGATGATAGTGCTGGTGAGTCACTGGATGAACAGCCTCTTAAAGGGATAGTTCACTCAAAAAAATGAAAACACTGTCATCTTTTACTCACTGTCATGTTGTTTCAAAACTGTATGACTTTCTTTGTTCTGTCGAACACATAAAAGATCTTTATTTTAGCATTTTTTTTCCCCATACAGTCAAAGTCAGTGGGGTCCGAAACACAGTGGACAGTAGCCACAATCGACTTACTGTATTGTATTGTACTTTTTAGACATTCTACTAGCTATAAGTAACTTTGCACCTACATGTCAACTAGCTGTCAGTAGAGTATCAGTAAACTGTCTTCTTAATATCTGCAAACACATTATTTTGATGCTCCTCCAACAGACTTTCTACTGACTATAAGCAACTTTGCAAGTGCATGTCAACTTATTCTTCTAGCTCTAACTCTACTAATACTCTTATGTATGGAAGCTTGTTTCCGCCACAGAATAAAACATTTTAAAATATAATTGTGACTTTATTTCTCAGAATTGCGAGATATAAAGTCAGAATTGCGTGAAATAAAGTCGCAATTGCATGTTATAAAGTCAGAATTGTGCGATATAAAGTCAGAATTGTGTGAAATAAAGTCTCAATTGCGTGTTATAAAGTCAGAATTGTGTGAAATAAAGTCTCAATTGCGTGTTATAAAGTCAGAATTGTGTGAAATAAAGTCTCAATTGCGTGTTATAAAGTCAGAATTGCGAGAGAAAAAACTAACAGTTCTGACTTTTTTCTCACAATTCCGACTTTATATCACACAATTCTGACTTTATATCACATAATTGCGAGTTTATGTCCCGCAATTCTGACATATTTTCTCAGAATTGTGAGATATAAACTCGCAATTGCGAGTTATAAAGTCCAATTCTATGTAAAAAAAAGACTGATTTTTTTTCCCCCTCAGAATAGTTTATATCTCACAATTCTGACTTTATAACACGCAATTGCGACTTTATATCATGCAATTCTGACTTTATATCTCCCAATTGCGTATTATAAAGTCATAATTGCGAGATATAAACATGCAATTCAGAATTGCGAGTTTATATCTCATAATTCTGACTTTACAACACGCAATTGCAACTTTATATCAAGGAATTCTGACTTTGTAACCTGCAATTGCGACTTTATATCAATCAATTCTGACTTTATATCTCGCAATTTTGACTTTATATCTCGCAATTCTGACTTTATATCTCGCAATTCTGACTTTATAACACGTAACTGCGACTTTATTTCACGCAATTCTGGTTTTATATCTTGCAATTCTGACTTTATTTCTCAGAATTGCGAGATATAAAGCCAGAATTGCGTGAAATAAAGTCGCAATTGCGTGTTATAAAGTCAGAATTGCGAGATATAAAGTCGCAATTACCTTTTTTATTTTTCATTCTGTGGCGGAAACAAGCTTCCATACTTATGGGAGTGAGTTGACATGCTAGTTGCAAATTAATGAAAGTTATTTGACATATTGCAAAGTTATTTATAGTCAGTAAAATGTCTAAAGTGGATTATCAAAATAAAACGTGAGAAAGTGAGTAATTATGAATTTTCATTTTGGGGGAACTATCCCTTTAATGAACAGTGATCAAAGTGTGTTGTGTAAAATATATGTGAAAAATGAATGAATGTGAAATATTGAGCTTTGGTTTTGGAGAATCCAATTTTTTTAATGCAATCTTCTGTGAGCATATAAGATCCATATTTGACAACCTTCCTTGTCTCATGCCTCAATACAAGTCTCTCAGACTAATGACCGCTTTACAGAATGCTATCAGAATATTTACAGACTGCCGTATTAGGGGTGTGCCATCAATATTCTACGCATAGAGAAAATATAGACTCACTGTGAATATCATTTACATGGTTTTACACTTCAGTCAAAGAGCGGCAGTATTTATGTAATTAATGATTTTGATCTTTTCCCTGACATTAGCTTTTACACATTCCAGATTGCTTTTCACAGGAGCAGAAAAACCTAATATTAGACACAGGCATTTTGCCAAAGTCAGCGCAAAACATACATGCAACGCTGTTTTCCTGCCATCATCATTAGTCTACATTTTCTGTCTTGAATGTCTGCCAGCCGATTTCAGGGATCTTGGCATGCATGTCTAGGATGTGTCAATATAGTCTCATTTTGCTTACAGGAGACCCAGCTTCACATATTCCACTATCTCAATCCCATCCTATGCATATTCCCATGTTATTCCCATTACATCCCATTACTTCTCAAATAAGTGGAACACGTTACATTGATCCATGATCATATTATCAGAATGCCCAGAATATGATAAGTAAAACATTAGGCTTTAATGTTTTCATGCAAGCAATGAGCGTATGAATTGTCACAACATTACAATTGTTGCTGCTGTACAATTGAATGATCGAAGCAACAGATATGTTCCCCATTGTCCTGTTTTGCTAAACGTATCCATTTAAATCATAGCTCGATGAACACATTAGGCAGTTTTGTTGAAATGTCAAGTGGTTTGTAAAAAACTTACCAAATCTCTGACTGCTGACTGCTCTGAATCAGTTTTTGTTATCTTCCAAATGCAATCCCTTCACAGAAAAAGACTGATGTTAAAACTGGATTTAAAAATACACTGTTTTTAAAACGTTACTTGGGGCACAAATATTAAATCAGTATGTGTTTATGAACTGCACTGTAGAAAAACTTGAGTTCTAAATTGAGTCGAGAAATTCTCCAGTGTACAACAAAAATAGATTTTCAGAAATTCTGCCTGAAAATTCCTATGCAAAACTCTGTGTGGTTGCGAAGACATTTTAAGCTGTTTTTAGAGTGTTGCTATGTAACTGCCTGTGTATTCTAGGCAGCTGCTAGGATAGATATGTGTACGTAGATGCCACATTCGACCAATCCAGACGCTGCGATGCGTCCGCCATCTTGGAACAGGCAACATTCCAGATGCTGTAAGCACTCACTGTTAAAATCAATAAGGCTTTTCACATTTGAAAAAGTTAACCCTGGGTCATTCTAAACCCTGGGAAAAATGGAATCCTGGATAATCTTGCTTCACGTTTCACACTGCTCATAATTAATAGTTAACAATTAACCTGGGTATTCATAAGATGACGTTTCACACTGGTCGTTCCTAAACCCTAGGTTAACATTCTTCATTCTGTCACTGACTGGATCGCAGCCCTCGACCTGTTTACATAAAAGCCCTAGCATTGCGCATCCTCATATTGCTGACTGTACTATCGTGTTTATACTGAATAGACATTTCGGACTATAAAGGAAAGAATGAAACTGTGTCTTTTTCACTCAAATTGTCATGTTTTTTTGTCAGCCTTTGACATTTTTGCTCTCAAACGCTGAATTTACAGTTTATATACAATGTGCAGTGTTTCCGAGACTTTCAAAACCACGCAAATTTGAGTTTGCGATTGTCTGTTGCTAAGCGTCTATAGCTGTAACATTCCAACACTGCATCGTTTCGCACTGTACAAGTTCTGCTCAGAAGCAGGGTTTCATAATCCCAGGTAAAAAGCGGTGCTAACCCCGCTTCTAAATAAGTGTGAAATGTTCCTTTACCCGGGGTTAAAAGCGGAGTTTAGAACAACGTCTATTTAAGTGTTTTAAACCTTGTACGATATGATACACAAATAAGTGTTAATATTTGTATAGCGGCCCAAAATAAGTTGCTGCCTTAAATTCTTAATTACAATCAACTTGATCAAGTAATTTCAATTTAAATGCATTAAACTGACTTAAAAAATTTTGAATCTTGTATAACTTAAAAAAAGTAGAAAATTGCTTAACTTATTTTGATTAGTTGAAGCAATGCAGAAACATATGTTATGATAACTTATTGATATATATATATTTTTTTTTTACAGCGTAGAAACAGCCAATAATGAGGAATCTATGTATATATATTTCTATGGGTGCTAAGGTATTCTGGGTGTTTGCTGGGTACCCTGCTGAAAAATCCGGCATTATCCAGCAGGAATTCCATGTTGGTCGAGGCTGGTTTATTCTGGTTAGAACTGGTAGTGCTGGTGGACCAGCATAGTCATTCTGTTTTCAAGCAAACAAAGCTGGTAAACCCAGGCTTACTGGAAAAACATGCCTGTGGCAACATTTCTGCAAAATATTATGTTGCCTCTTGCACATTTCTCTACACTTTCAAAGTGAAGTGTCCAGTGTGTGTCCCTAAAAGCGGGTTCAGTTTTATCGGAAACAGACGAATGTGAATCTGGCAACGTTTTATCACACTGGTTGTTGTGCATATCACGGCAGTTTGGAAACGAAATATCCAGTGAGTGGCTCTTATAGGTTTATGCTTTATTGCGTTTGAAAATAATGTACCACTAAATGCTTCCCTAAACATAACCGATAGTGTTAACAAAAGCAAACTTGATATAAAATACATTTGCTTAAGCAACCATGCCATTTTAGCTTGCTTCTACAAGTCTTTGAGCTCTTTTATTGTGACTAGTGTTTCACAGGTCTCCAACGAGCGCTCCACATCACGATCTTCAATAGTTTGTTGTAGTTCTCTCTCTTCCACTGCTTCTTCGACTGTGAAATGGCCCGGGGCCAGTGTTGCCACCAAGTGTACTCTCTGCACTGCATGCATACGCTAGTGTATGCATAAAAAAATGCAAACCTATACACACAATTCACTGCAGTTTCCAACTGAAATTAACAATAGAGACAGTAAAACGCAATCATCTTGTTTTCCTTTTTTACAAAAAATATGATAACAGGGGCAAATTATCTATCAATAATGATTTTCATGCGGTTTACCAGACAGCAACATAGTGTCGGCCCAGATCCGGGCCACATCTGGTACATGTGGAATCCACGTGTTACAGCACTGCATTTGTGATGTGGAGCGCTTGGGTACGAGTCCCGTGAAACACGAGTCATGATAAAAGAGCTCAAAGACTTGTAGAAGCAAGCTAAAATGGCATAGTTGCTTGAACAAACGCATTTTGATCTCACGTTTGATTTTAACACTGTCGGTTAGGTTAAGTGTGTGTGGTAGATTATTTTAAAATGAATGAGCTTTAACCTTTTAGCACCACTCACTGGACATATCACTTTAGAACTGCAATTATAAGTATCCCTGACAACAACATAGTGACGGCCCAGATCTGGTATGCGTGGAATCCACATGTACCAGATGTGGCCCGGATCTGGGCCGACACTATGTTGCTGTCTGGGACAACAGTAATAAAAAATTACCAGATTCACGTTAATCAGTTTTGGTTAAAACTCAAACATGCTTTTGGTGACACTCTCATTGAGAGTGTCATGAAACATGCAAGAAGCAACGTAATATGCAATTTTTGAGCCTGGGTTGGCTCATTGGAAGCACCAGAGAAGCACTCAGTACAACATTGACGCAAAAATCCACATGGTTAGGATCAGTTACGAATAGTAACAATATAGCTGCATACGAATATGCAGCTATATTGTAACTATTCGTAACTGATCCTAACCATGTGGATTTTTGCGCCAATGTTGTACTGAGTGTTTCTCTGGTGCTCTTGAGCCATTAGGTGTTCCACTATCTGCTCATGCAGCACCTATCAATGGGAAGTGCCATTGTTATGCAAATCAAGAGCTAAAATTGAGTGGGAGCTAAGCCTACTCATATCTCTCTTTGCGCTCTCTTTCACTTACTCTCTCTCAAGGTGAACGTTGCATAGTATGTGTACATTTAGCATAATATTCTGTTGCACTGAGACCCTCAAGAACCTGCTGTGTAATCTCTCTACAACACTCTTAGACTGTACATCACTTCCTTTCTGTCACTGCTTCTCTTATACTGCTAACACATTATAAAGCAGCCACCGTAAGGGGTAAAGAGACAAACACTTGCTCATTTAACAGCTCCTTTACAGTAGTATAACCAGTGTTGTGCAAGTTACTTCCAAACTTTAATACATTATACATTACTTGTTACTGTTATTTAAAAGTAATTAATTACCTTACAATATTACTGTCTCAGAATTGTAATGCGTTACATTACTCCTGTATTACTTTTGTGTTACTTTCACCAAAATAGCTATACAGTAGTAGAACTTAACATTCTAAGGCTGTAACGATATGCGATATGAAACCGAAATCGCGACACTCAGATCCACGAACCTGCAGAATCGCGACACACCCCTTCCAACTCCAAGAGTTATCCTTCCCGTCCAGATCCAATGCTACCACATTTTTTAATTACTATTAGTATTATTTGAATTTTGAAGTTAACATTATAAAATACATAGACCTACAACACAAAACTAGTTGAGGATAAATTATTTAAAATTGGGGAATTCCAGCATTATGGACGTGACATTTGCAGTCAAAACTTGAAATATAAATTCTCAGAAAATGCATTTAATACCAATATATTGAAACGTCTGTTTATCCATAGGATACCCCCTTAAAGGAGTCCAGACATTAGAAAAATATCAGTCTACACATGCGTTTTATATTTAATATGAGGGAAATACACATGCATTCATGCGTGACAAATTTTTTTTTTAACCTTTTAAGAGGCAAAATATTTTTTTGTAATTCTTTGAATTACACTGCGCAAATCAAAAGTAATACTACCCACCGGATGAAGAAGGGTTGGCTCTCCACAGAACATAAAATATTCATTTTATTTTATTTTTCGTGTTTGCATTTATGAGGAAAAAAACAATGTAAGGACATGACAGTTCTCCGTTACGGACTCGACCGCTCTGAAGCGGCACTAAAAGACTGTTTTAAAACTTTCACAGAGACCTCAAACAGAAGACACAACGCTTTTCTTTAAAGTGAATTTCGATTTGTACTAATTTTATCTTAATTTTAATCAATGTTTCATCAACCAATTGCCTGGATTTAATAAATAAGAAGTAAATATAGCAGACAATAGATAATCACGACACGGAGGCGCCTGCGCTTGAACTGGAGCGCGTCTCATAAATTAACCGAAACTCAGCGTATAAGGTAGCCTACTTCACAGACCTGAAAAATATATCTATATTGAAATATCTACTTGTAAACAGAACAATTCAAAACGAAAGAAAACGGACTGCTCTCTGCTTATGAAATGTGCATTTCTCTCTGGCGCATTCACTACTGCGAAGATCGCGAGTCAGCAACGTCAACTTCATCTTTATTAATAAACAATTAAAATGTCTCCTTGCTATATTTCACATATTCATAATCATTGCTTTTGCCGGTTCTTTGTGACAGCTTTTAGGTGCTTTATCGGCAGCGCCGCCGCCACCCTGACATCATGTTACGTGAACGCGTCACCACCGCATCAAAAACATGATTGCGTGATGAAAACATGAAAAATACCACCTAAACATAGCCTAACTGTTTAGAAAGAAAACACAGAACAAATAGAGTAGCCTAATCCGCATACGTCCATCTCGCGAATGTACAGTCTTCTTCATGCCATCTTCACCCATTAGCCGCTTTTCCACTGGCCAGCGCGAGCACAGAGGCCGAAATCATGCCTCACGGCACTAATGTAGAAAATAAATCGCTATACAAATATATCAGACGCTGCCATTTAGTCTTTATTTACAAACTTGGACACCACACGCGGACGCGGCTATTGACTGACCACAAACAGGTAACTTTTAGCCTACTTGCATTTTTCATTCGTTAATGTCTCGCGGTCTTGGTGTTTGTTTTTTTGTTGTTGTTTTTTTACAATTAAAACTAAAAGTGTGTTGTAACGCAAGCGTAACTGAACATGTACCGAGTAAAATATTACTGAAAATTGATTAGTTGCCTTACACTACTGCGTTACAGCAAAAATGCATTACTGTAATGCATTACTTTTGTAACGCGTTACTCCCAACACTGAGTATAACTCACTATGATGTTCTTCATGTTGACAAGATCCTCTTAGTTTCTTAACTCGCTGTATTTGAAGATTTGTTCCGCTGAACTAAACAGAAGTTTGGCACCTATTTGTTTATTCAAAGCTTTTAACAATCTTAATACGGCGATAAGTCTAAACTCGCAGTGAGCAAACAGTGGTAAGTGATAAAAGCTCTAATGAGAAATCCACTCAAAGGTACACAGCCTGTCGCCTCGCCGCACCTCATAACTTGAGAAAACAAGTTAATTGGAAGGTTAACAATATCATAATTTAATTTCAGACTCCACATGACATAGACGCACGATCCAGTTTTGGCTGTGTACGTGCGTTGACCCAGCCATGGTTTTCAGTATAGGGAATGTGTCTGATTTCTGCATGTTGTCGGTGGTCGTTCCATAACTAGGGAGTTCTGTAGCAAAATGGTTTTCCAGCAGCAGATGTACTTGGAATTGATAAGAGGTCTGCTTTCCTGTGATTGGAGGAGCCGCGGGAGACAGTTGGGTGTTCGAAGCGATAGCAGAGACTCTAGTTGCAGGGGTATGAACTAGCTGTAGCCTATATAGGGATTCAGAAACCATTCGGCCAGCACAGTATTGCAGTAATCCAATCGAGAGTTTATTGGACATAATGGTTTCTCAATGTCATGCTCTACATCCAGGATCCTCCTCAAAAGTAATATTAGCAATCAGAACAGCACTTTTTTGACCTCGCAGGAGGAAGTCATCTATTTTAAGTCTAAACAGTCCAGTGCTATAAATTTAATTTACATGGTCTCTATGAAAATATCTCTAAAACATGTACAGGTCTATTGGAAAATTATATTTTCTGTAAAGAAACTCTATAAAAAAAAAACATTGAAATTAATGTAGGCCATTACATTTTTTTTTTTTTTTTGCATTTTGACATTTTTTAAATTTAAATGAGCATAAACTAAAGGGAGTACTTGAAACTAATTTTCTGTACAAATACTACTTTACAGTATCTCATTATAGTATGATAATTTGATGGGGAAATGAATTCTCATGAAAACAATATCACAATGGATGATATATTAATGGTCCTTTTCTTTATGCTGAATTCTTATTTCCTTTTGATTTTGGATGAATAATGACCTGGACATAATGTTTTTTTTTAAGATTCGTCCCATACCAACTCCTTTAGTTTGATTAACTACCACTTGCGCTATGTGAAAGTACGTACGCCTTAGTTCAAGGGCACATGCATAGTAGATTGAAGGGCTGAATATTTTATATGTGAGGCTGTATGTAATCGCTGAGAAAGACTCTGTCAAACATGGGCTGATGGAGGAGGGTCATTCCCTGCTTGATACATGCTATACAGACACATTAGAGGTTTGACACTGTTAATCTGATTTACTGGGAGTGTGATTGATTACCTCACATGCTGATTTTAAATGGTTATTTTCCACATTTGTGTGACAGTAACAAATGACCTTTATAGAAATACACCAGAGAATGACAGTCGGTCTAGCAGTGTTTGGTATAATTTCCCACAGATTCATAAACAGATCTTCCTTTTTTAGCTGCACTAAGCTACTAACAAGAATAGAAACTACTTTGATGCTGTCTAAGGAGGAAAAATCCCATAGCTTCCTTTTTTGCAAACAGAGCAATAGTTTTCTGGCTCAAAAACAGTGACTTATTTTGGGATACATTTACACTAAATGGGATAAGTAAAACCATAAAAAATGTGTCAAAAACAGTGATAAACATCAGCACTTCTATGCAGGGTCTCCAGTGATTTGGTGGATTGTTTATTTGAACTTGACTTGTAAATTTGCAACTAAATGTCAACTGACTCTCAGTTGAGTATTAGTAGACTTTGCTAAATATCTGCTAACTCTTTATTTTGATGATTTCCCAACAGTGACTATAAGTATCTTTGCAACTACATGTCAACTTAATCTAATTTTAACCCTACTAGTCTACTAATGCTCTACTAACACTCTAATGAGAGTTAGTAGACATGTAGGTGCAACGTTACTTATAGTCAACAGAATGTGTTAAAGGGACCATCGAAATAAAGTGAAACCCAAATTTCCATTTGAGTAGAACTTCCGTTCTTTCTTCGTTCAGCCTTTGCATTGGTATATTGGAAAGTAAAGCCCAAATGCTTGTCTCATTCAATGCCTATACTGTTATTTTCAGATTGCATCTCTAAACTTAACATTTCCTTAATGTCCTTAATGTCTCGGAGAATGATGCATTAACTCCTACAGCTAATTGCCTCAGTGAGGTTTTAATTCAGAAATGATTGTATTTGCTCTGTTTGTTTTTGACATGCACCAGAGAACAATAGCAAAGCAGGGGGAGGTGAGGAGAGAGACAGCTGATGAATGAGAAACGAGAACAAATGCGTTTTGTACGAGAGCAAGGCCACGATCATCACAGCTGCATGTGTGGAAGCTCTCAACAATCAGACTCACGAGGCCTTCATCCCCGCTGCCGTCGCTTCTTTGACTTCATCCAGGGACAGCGCACAAACAGACCAATAAACAGCACAGCCTGTGATCTGACTCTTGATAATGTGGAGACGCCAGATGCTTCCAGTGACACAGTTTTCAGCTACTGTTGACTGATCTGTTGTTCTGTCTTTCAGCTGGACCGTACTGAGGTGATCAAGAGTAACCTGAATCCGGTCTTTGCTAAAGTCTTAATGCTGGACTACTACTTTGAGGAAGTACAGAAACTGCGCTTTGAAGTTTACGACATCCACGGAACCCACAGTATTGGAACGCGCGATGACGACTTCCTGGGTGGCGTGGAATGCACGCTTGGACAGGTGTTGTCACTTTTCTTATTTAATATTGCTAAAATACACCAAGGGCCAGATTTACCAAACAGGGAAAATTAACGTGAGACCACAATCCCATTGGGAGTTGGGAAGTTCTGCAGGTGATCTACTGGCAATCGGCAAATTAAAGAACAAGCTGCCAACTAATTTCCGTAACGTAATTTACCAAGATCAGCACAAATTAAAAATAACTTGGCAAACGATATGTTCAGATAAAGTCTGATAAAGTCTAAATTCCAAATAAATGATCATGAGAGGATGAAATTTTACCATGTTCTCTGTGCTGCCACAACAATCGCAGCCATATCTTTTTTTGGCCGTTAAATATTTTTGCTTTTGAAAGGGAAACTCCTACAACTGCATATGCAATATGGTCAACTGCAA
Source organism: Gila orcuttii (assembly GCA_026230005.1). NCBI lineage: Eukaryota > Metazoa > Chordata > Actinopteri > Cypriniformes > Leuciscidae > Gila > Gila orcuttii. Next base: position 64,701,905 of record JAPDVR010000001.1, on the reverse strand, counting down.
AAATGACTGTCTACGCATTTTCATTGTTTTTTTTTAAATTAATGAATTAATTTTATTTTTTTTACAGCGCATCTAGTAAATCCTGACTGTAGTTTTTAACTCCAAAAGAGTTATTTAATGGGTGACTCCTAATTAATGGGTCTGGATATTTCAGGTAATCCTCACTGATGTTCATGTCTGAATGGGAGCAAATCCCTGCATCCATATTCCAACAACGAATGGAAGCCTTCTACAGAGTAAAAGCTGTAATAGCAGCAAAAGGAGGACCAACTTATTATAATTGACCTTATAAATATATTGATGTGCATGGATAAATCATTTATAATAAATACTGCAATATTCCACTAAAAACAATAATTGTCAATTTTGATTTCATGGTAACTTAAAAACCTTTTAATCTGTTCCATAGATAGTGGCCCAAAAAAAGATGATGAAACCTCTGTTGCTGAAATATGGAAAATATGCTGGAAAATCCACTATCACAGTGAGTTGAAACAATCTACACACACAATTGATATTTAATTGCTGCTGTTCACATTTACACATTCACTGAAAGAGCTCTCGTGGTAGAAGTTTCATCTGGCTTTACTTAATTTTAGCATCCGCAAAGGCATTTTAATTTTCTTTACAGAATAACAACAGCACAATTTGAGTTACTTTACTGGAGACACAAGACAGTCAGATACCAGACCAACCACTGTTTGGCAATCCATGTGTTCAATTAGACAAAATCAATCACTGTCTCTCTTTTAGTATTTGGTCTGTAAAAGCTTGTTCACATCAATGATAACTATAACGATAACTGTATTAGCGTCAACACCAACACATGATAATGCACGTGATAATCGTATATAAGCTGAAAAAAATCACTCTGAAAGATATCGTAACTATATAGTGTTGTTATCATTGTGGTGTGGACTTAGAATTATCATGCTTGCTGTGAACGGACCTTAACTATGGGTGGGTTGTTGTCACCTACACTCACCCCTATACAAAAATAGAGTTATCACTCAGAAGTGATATTCATCACTGTCTACAGGACCACCCTTTTTTTTTTTTGAAGTGCCAACTAAATGCCAAATCCTGCCCACGTTGCTCATCACTATACTCAGAGGATGACTGCACACTACAAAATGAATGATTTTTTCCCTATTACTTCTGGAATGAAATGTCACTTTAAAATATTTCTTGATACAGTTGAGTGAAACCGCTAGTATGTGTGATGGCTGAGAGATAGATAATGGGGAATCTCTATAACACTGGTGCATTAAAAAGTCATCAGGTTTCAGGAATAAGGTCTAACCTGTGTAAGGACTCTGTGTAGTTTGGGTTGCAGTGCGGGCGGTTTGACCTCCAACTTAAATTGTGCTGTTTGCTGGGCTCATATCATATAACACGTTATGTGTACTGGAAGTAGATGGGCTCGAGAAATTCTTACAATGTCTGCTAACATGGTGTAAAATTATGTAGAATATCAATTTCAATATGTGAAAATAGTATTTCAATAACAATATCACAGCTAGTTCAACTCGATTCAAACAAGCCACACATGCAAAACAAATCACATTAAAAAAGTGATGTCCCAAGCTTTTTTTGCATGTTTTGTTGCATGCAGGCAGACAAGGTTCATTCGTAAGACAAAACGTAATACCACATCCTTATCATAGGTGTTGATTCTCTGCTTTCTCATCAGTTTTAATACAGTTTCCCTGCAGACTAATGGGCTTTTCATGTTTAAACGCCACAGAAATGACTATTTTTGCAGGACCTCCTCATTGGATTACACTCGGGTTGTAGACTTTTTTTGAATGCTGACGAAATCACATTTTGATCTGAGGTGAGACAAAATGGGATGGTTTCAGCACTTCACCCTCTCTTTTCTTATCAAACAAACTAACAGAGGTCAAAGACAACTCAATAAATGGCTTCCTTAATCAGTACTGTTCACATTAAATTATGGGTAGGACTTTGTTTTACAGTCCTGTTTCGCATGAACATACTAGTACTTATTGTAGTAATGACACTAGGTACTAACACTGAACCTACCCCTAAACCTTAACTTAACCCATGTAGTTACCTTACACTACTCATTACTTTTGTGGTAAGAACACTGTAAGTACATTGAAAGTGCATGTACTGTAAAATGAAGTGTTACCAAATTATGTAGTAAAACATTTCCAGAAAAAAGCAAGTTAAGAACATTTACACTCAAGACTTTTGATCAAGTGCCTACAGTTTCTCTTCAGTTTATACTGTACTTATCTTTGTGAGTTTTTAGATGTATAGATAGAACGATCTGGGCTGGGCGGACAAACAGACGGATGGCTGGACAAAAGGACAGACAGAAAGAAGGATAGATGGGATGGGTGGATGAATGAATGGAAGGACAGATGGACGGATGGTTAACTGGATGAATGATCAGATGGGCTGAGCAGATGGATGGGAAGGGCAGTTGGTTGAATTGACAGATGGATTTATTGATGGGATGGGTGGATGGATCGGGTGGGCAGAAGGACAGACAGATCGGCTGGATGGATGGATGGATGGATGTATAAATGGATGGACGGATGGATGGATGGGTGGGTGGGTGGGTCGATAGATAGATAGATAGATAGATAGATAGATAGATAGATAGATAGATAGATAGATAGATAGATAGATAGATAGATAGTTCTAAAATAAAATGTTTAAAAAGCACATATGGATGTGGAGTCTGGGTGTCCAAATATAGAGTACAAACAATAACAGTATGTTGGCTTTGTCTCAGCTAATCCCTTTCTTATTTCCCCAGATTCACGCAGAAGAGATTTCTGGGAACAATGGTTACTTGGAGCTTTCCTTCTGTGCCAAGAAGTTAGATGACAAGGTACGGAGGGATGTTTTTCTTTAAAAAAACACACAAAAAAAAGGTTGTCAAGCATAACCAACTCACCAGAGTTTACACTCATTAAAGTAGACCTAGTGACAGTAAATCTGCCAAAGAACCTTTCAACTCACTTTTAATGTTTTGGATTGTCCATTTCAGCCCTTTTAAGAGCCATTAGGTCTATTATGGCTCCATAAAATCCCACTCTCTCTTTTTGGCTTTGGCATAATGTTTGAAACCCTATTCATTCAGCTGAGGTTTCCTAATGAGAATGGAAGCTCTGTGAATAGCGAGGGCTAACAGAGGGAGCGTAGGGTGGCTGGCTGACTCTCTCCCACACAGCCCGGCCCACGGCACAGCTCTCTCCGTGCCCTGGAGTCCTGCAGGTGTCTGCACTTACACAAACGCCTCTGCAGCCCTCGTCCTACTCTCAGCACTCATCTCATCTGCTTCTCCTACTCTTTCCTCTCGTTTCTCCCTCCCTCTTCCTCTTTCGTATGCTGCTGTTTTCTTCCTCTTAGCCTGGGGCGACATTTGTGCTCAGCGGTTATCTTTAAAAAAGCTTTTTTTTTATGTTCATTCCTCAACCCTTTTTAAATCTGGCTTTCATGAATTCATACATCTCAAGTAATGAAGGGAAACAGCAAATCGACATCTATGACTTGTTCACTCAAGCTTCACATTCCCTCAACCCCACATTAGGTGGTGAAATCAATATATCGTCTATTCATCTTTTTACAGTGAGAAAGAAAGGCTATTTGGCATCTGTTTCATGACAAAAAGCACAGGCTGTGATTCTGATTGGAGACGCTTATACAGTAAGCCAAAGCACCCACGCAAACCATTGGCTGACTGTAATTTTGCCAACTAGGACATGTTCCTGGATCAAAATCTTTTGCTGGTGCTGGAACACAATTCCTCTTCCCTTTTAATCAGATGGAAATGATCGGTTGATCTGAATGGAAAGCCCTAAACTCTAACAATTCCTCTTTCACTATTCCAAAAATTGATGAACCTCTTGATGAAAATAAATGTTGTGATGTTATTTCCATCAAGAGCTGCATCAGTTTTTGGTCAAGATCTTATATTGACAATGCAAGAGTCGAACTCTGTAAAGTCTCCTCCAGCACTTCCCAAAGACTTTCAATGAATTTAAGGTCTGGACTCAGAGCAGCCAATTCATGTCTGAAAATGATTCTTCATGCTCCTCACAACCATTCTTTCACAGTTTAAGCCTGATGAATCTTGACATTGTCATCCTGGAATATGGCCATGATGAATGAATGAAAAGCTACACACTCCATCAATTATAGGGTTAGAAGAACTGTTGTCAATCATATAACATGCTAGAAACATAATAGTCACTGCAATAATGATCTAATCATAGACTCTTAAGCATTTGCCTATTAAAATCCAATCCGCAACTTTTTTTTACTTTTTTTTTTTTTGGCCTGGCCTTTTGGTGTATGTTTGTAACAATATAACTTGTGACAATAGTTGGCTAAATAAGCTTTTAGGATATGCACCCCTGGCAATTTCTGCACCTAAATCATCTGATATGCACACAAAACAACAATCAATGCACGTGATAAATTGTTTCCTGCAATTGTCAATCTGTGTAAATACATTTATGCCATCTCTGTGCCTCTGGTATATTCGCACAGTATATTCACAGCTTATATGCAGTGTGAAAAAAGCTCTATACAAATGTATCCATAAAATCATATCATGTGGGGCCCTCTCATATTCCATGCCTGTAGATAATCCTCCATCTCTTAAACTTAAAAATGCATTAAACTAATCCAGCATGTCATCTCAAGTTTGTTAAAGTAGGGTTTCTCTTGGTAAATTACATATGCTGACGCAATAAATCGTGTTTAGAATATGGAACCACATTCTTTGCACATTGCATATGCATGAAAGCAGAGGCTACACGGTCACATCACTAATTTATTTCTGTACTAGCAACGAACTTGTCCACCTGCCCAACAGAACATTAACCAGGCTAATTCTGAAAGGCTAATGATGGCAAATTCCATAAGGCAATAAAATTGAATTCTCACTTTCATTTCAAGCTATCTCTGCAATCAGCCCCGACATGTTCACCAGCTTACCATTTTAATGCTCTTTTTCATGGACGGGGATTTTATTGTCCCCCCTCTTGTAATTGCTGTTTAAATTGCAGCGCGCTTTTTCACATTTTTACCCTCAGGTCTGTTAATTATTGCTTACTGGACTTCATGTACTTGTTAGGAATTACAATCATTAATATGGGAGTTCTGAATGTGTTGCATCGTTAATATTAGCTGTATTACATGAGCTGATCGGCGTTTCTTCTTCACACTCATCCTTAAAATCCGGAGTTGGCTCCATTCTGGCCCGGATATCATAGCGAGAGGATGGATGGAGTCTAATAAACGGCTAGGCAGAATAATAGCTGTGCTGCTATCTTTGGACAGGATCTGTCTGTTTAAATAACGTCGTCTTTCTCTGAATACAGGCTGATATGATTTAAACAAAATGGACACATTGGCAAATCAAACTATATTGGACTTCATGACAGCTTCTGCACGTGACTCATTCTAGAGACGTCTGTGCCTTTATGTGAATGCCATTTCTCTTTATGAAGAAGTCGCTAATGCATCTTGAATCGAAAAGTCGCTCTGGGTTATGTGACATTTATCAAAGACTCTTCACATGGCAACTTCTCTGTGATTTTTAATGCTTAATTTGGCGCTGTACCTTCACATTGGGTTCTTTGCAGATATTAGCACATATTTCGTCTTTTTCAGGGGACATTGATAGCTCTATTTTTTCATCGGATCATAAAAGAAAAGCACGAAATTAACCTTTAATCTGTGCATTAAGCATTCTTTTAAAGGAAAATGCCATTAAGGTCCTTGTCTCATTGGAGTCTGGGAGCCTTAAATGTCTTCCGGGAATAATGAGCAGCCGGTAATCATCATCGGTCCATAGTGAACTTTGCAAACGCAATGACATATTTCAGAGGTGCGATGCATGTGATGAATGCGAACAACAGACAAATCACTTGTCTAAATCAGTCTTCACTCAAACCACTGGCAAGATGTTACCTTGACAACCGGATAGTGGGGGCACCTCCTCTTTCAGCGTCCCTGTGGAGATGTCGCACACTAATGCAGCGAGAAATGGGGATATTAAATGGCTCGTTCTTTGCTCTACCCATTTCTCGCTCTCTCTCTCTTCCTTTATCTCTCTCTGCCTAGTTCTCTCTCTCACATCTGCTCACACTTAGGAACAAAGTCCTCAGTGGCTTCTCCGGAGAGCCGCAATTCAGAAACCTTATGTTGAATCATTGTTTCAGACAATATTGTGGATTTGATTTTCCACAGCTATGAGAACAATCGACAGGAACACACATGGGCATGCACTCTGAAAAATAATATTGAAATATGCATTTTCCCCTGACCAATTATTCCACCCGAAAGTGTTATTGCACATCTGTATGTTCCCTTTACTCATTTTTAGTTAAAGTGAACTCAGAATTTCTTTTTGTTGCCTTTATCCATATCAATATGGAAATATACCCCTAAAACTTAACAAAATATACTCATAAATAGGGGTGTAATGGTACACGTATTTGTCCCGAACCGTCACAGTACAGACGTCATGGTTCGGTGCATGCATACAGTCAGACACAGGCGATCCACACTCCAAAACAAGAGTTCAGATGACACGCACGAGCTAGTAGTCTATATGCTGAGTTTCAATAAATTTTTGGAACGCGCTCCACAAACTAGTGGCATCCTGATTATTTTCTTTATTTTACAAAAGCACAATGTTTTATTTTTATTGTGAGTGTGCACAAATAAAAATAGGCTCTTTACAGTTTCGAATGTTGACCAATGTCAACCTGTAGTGAAATCTGTTATATTTCAACCTCACACGAATACCCGATCGTGTGGATTTCTATTGAAATGACTGGATTTTGACCAAGAAAATGTGCAGAACAATTTTAAAGGTGAAAATACCTTCAAAGTTAAATTTTGAATCTGGACCAGGATTCCAGGACCAGGATTACTAATAGCTAACCTTGTTCAACCTTGTTCAAAGAATGACATGGACTTTGTCATCACAGCTAGTTTTTTCATGAAGTCATGTTCCAGATTCAGATGAATGAAAATGCTAATAGATCGCTTTTTCCAGGTATTATAGATCTTTTAGATGACGTCAAAACCCAGAAGATTAATTTGCCCCTGGTTCTCTCAAGATTTTCCTATGGGGTTTTATAATGTTTTTTTTGTTTTTTTTTTTCAGTTAATGAGCCTGTGGTAAACATAACTTAATGATACTTTGACTTTTTGTTCTATAACATAACCCCCCATTATAAAACCCAATAGAAAATTCTCTAGGGAACCAGTGGTCAATCAGTCTTCCGGCGTTTGACTTCATCCCTGCAGCACTCGATTGGCTTTGTTAAAGAGGTGTTAAAAAGACAAGTCCTTTTTTTCATCCTCGCCCAACTTCCTGTTTCAGAAAATACATTAATTCAGAAAAGATTGCATTTATAAATCCATGGGGTCTTTTAGAAAATGTCCATTTCATGATGTGTTCTTTTGAATGCGTAGACTGTACTGAAATTATCTTGTGACTGTATAGGATCTCTTCAGTAAGTCAGATCCATTCTTGGAGATTTACCGGATCAATGATGATGGAACAGAACAGCTTGTACACAGAACTGAAGTAAGTAGTTTCATCCCATGGGATAATAATCTTTCTTTTGCAGTTCAATATTCCTATTTAGTTTATATAATGATATTGTTTTTTTATCTGCAGGTGATTAAAAACAACTTGAACCCTGTGTGGGAACCCTTTAAGGTGTCTCTCATTTCTCTGTGCAGCTGTGATGACGAAAGGAAGCTAAAGGTGAATATTAATGGAATAGATCACTCCAGAATGGGCAATCTATCACCCATGTGGTTCCAAACCTTTGTGACTTACTTTCTTTTGTGAAGCACAAAAAAGATGTCCAAGATGCTCTTTTACAGTAAACGCATATTGTTTATTGGACAAAAATAAAAGCACCATCAAAGTTGTCCTTACGACACTAATTTCCAAATATTATGAAGACAGTTTTAGGAACAGATCTGAAAATCTTCCCAAGTTTGAACGTGCAAGAGTCAATGGGGTTTGACAGTTATGGCAGAGGACATTGGATTTGTTGATTACATTCATTCCAGTCTTGGGGAAATGCCTATGCATACCTTTGTGGTGAATTTATAGTGCTTTTTCATCATTATGTTTGATTGACCAGTTTACATCTGTTGTAAGACAGAATCTTGGACATACTGCTAAATAACTATTTTTCACCCAAAATTCTGTCATTAGTTACTCACCCTCATGTCATTCCAAGTAAGATTTTCGTTCACCTTCAGAACACAAAAGAAGATCTTTTTGATGAAATCGAAGAGATTTCTGTCCACTTCGAAGCTTCAAAAAGTTCATAAAGAGATCGTAAAACTAATCCATATGAATTGAGCGGTTTAGTCCAGATTTTCTGAAGAGACTTGATCGCTTTATGATGAACAGATTTATAGTTTTTTACAATCGCTATGACAATTTTTTCAATACTTTTAACAAATTTCCTAAACTCTTAACACAGTTAGCACTACATCCGTCTGTGTAAGCTATACTATTAACACATTTCTTGTAGCTTTAACACAAAATGCATACAATTAACACAAATTTAAAATGCTTGAACTTCTTTTACACACAAGCTCAAACAAGACCAAAACAATGGATTTTTACTGGCAAATTTACCAATGCTTTAACACTGTATGTCAGAACAGAAAACACCATGTTCTAAACCTAACCTTACAGGCGAAAGTCAAGGAAACAGCTGTTTATATTGTGAATTGAGACACAAATATATCCCCTGTATTTTATTCTATTGTTTCTGAGAAACAGCTGATTGAATTATGCAAATATATACATTTATTTATTTTTATTTATTTTATTTATTGCAGCAATTCTGAGATGGGTCTTTTTTTATTGAATTTCTGCAGCAAAAGACCTAAACCCAACAAAACAAAAATGTAGAGAGGCTTCGAAAGAAACTGCAGTGCAAAACACAATCTATGATCAATACAATATACTATCTGTTGTATAAGTGCAGACCTGACACTTATAAAATAATGCAGTTTCTGTAATTCCATCTGATGTTCGTGTTTTTATGACATTGTGCTATGATTGACTATATCTTCCTGTTGGACGAGAACATATGTTAGTGTTTTGAAAAATTATTTGATTTTGAGACATGTTTGCAGTGTTTTGGTAGACAGTGTATTGTTGATAGTGTATTATTGTATTTTGAAAATTAGTGTTGGAGTTTAGTTTACAATGTGTGATTTTTTGTTTTGCCAATTGTGTGTTGTAGGTGTGTTGGTGCGTTAAGAGTTTAGGAAAGTTGTTAAAAGTATTGAAAAAATTGTCATAGCGATTGTAAAAAACTGTAACTTTTATTCACATATAAACAATTATCAGCGGACAGAAATAGAAGCTCAACCGAACTTGCTTAACACGTGATAACAAGCATCTTGAGGAATTTCAAACGTGCTGCGTAACACTAGAATGAACCTCATTGGTTCTCGCACGTCAAGTGAACATGTTTAAGCTTCTGTTTACCACTGATGTGTGAGTTGATGAATGTTTATATGTGATTAAAAGCCTAAATTAGATCTGTTCATCATGTAAAGCGATCGAGTCTCTTTGAAGCGTTAAAATGGTAGTTGCGTAGCTGTCAATGGTGGGACAGAAAGCTCTCAGATTTCATCAAAAAGATCTTCATCTGTGTTCCGAAGATGAACGAAAGTCTTACGGGTTTGGAAAGACATGAGGGGGAGTAATTAATGACAGAATTTTCATTTTTGGGTGAACTATCCCTTTAAGTAATGCAGATTTGGTATGTCAAAATCAACTATTCCTTTAAGAGAAATAATGACAAGAATAAAAGCAAAATGAAACATGGAAACATAAGAGACATATGAGTTAATGAGTTGTAATTGTCTGTGAACTGCAGTGCTTAGTCTGGGACTATGACTCGAGGGGAAAGCATGACTTCATTGGTGAATTCTACACTAATTTCAAAGAAATGCAGAAGATTTCCTCAGGAAACAAGGTCAGTGTGAGACCTTCAGCCATAAATTGGTGTTTGATATCGGTCATAGCTGTTTTCTGCCGAGGACCAGAATGGATTAAAGAAATGTCACAGCCCTTCTGCATGTGTGGTTAAAGTGACTTCGCTGCAGTGCCACCTTCAATTTTCATCTCACCTCTTTGATCTCTTCCTGTGTTCCTGCAGGTCACGTGGGAGTGCATCAATCCAAAATACAAACTGAAGAAGAAGAACTACAAGAACTCTGGGTTGGTGATTCTCAGTGATCTCAAGGTAAGAGCCTGACAGTTTGTGTGCACACAGAGAGAGCTTTATAGATATGCCCATCCTGTTTTAGGAATGCTAGTACTGCACAATGCTGGCCAACAAGCTGTCAATGAATAGACATAGTTATTATTGTTGTGGGTGGGTGTGACAATCAAGCTTAGCCTAAAGACATTAGCGTGGTGGGAAAAGGCTAATGCATTCGTCTTGTTTGTGCACATTCACATAGGGGAGATTTTTATTTATAGAGCTGTTTACTTCGGTTTTTTTTATCCTTTTAACATTTATCAATTCAGATTGAGAATTGTGTTCTTTTACCTAACAACCCTGAAACCCTAACATCCGGCCAAACTATTAGGTTTGGCAATTTGGTGGTTTGACAATAATTCAGTAATAAAAATACTTTAGACATACAACATTAGGTTCATAACGTTGTTGCTGCTGGGCTCCAGTTCTCTGCTTCTGTGTGTGTGTGTGTGTGTGTGTCTGTGTCTGTCTGTGTGTGTGTGTGTGTGTGTGTGTGTGTGTGTGTGTGTGTGTGTGTGCGTGTGCGTGTGTGTGCGTGTGTGTGTGTGTGTGTGTGTGTGTGTGTATCATTGCAAATCAGGTTTATTGGCAAAATTTACAGACTTTCAGCTGTTTGCAATGAACAAATGAAACAAAAGTAATTGAAATAGCTCAACACAACAGAAGTTTAAAGTGGTTTACTGTGTTACTTTACTAGTTACTTGAAAAAAGTAATCTGATTGCTTAACTCGTATGCGTTACTTGTAGGCTAGTGCATTACTCTAACACTAACCATTCAAAAACGATTGTGTCTGTGATGGTACCATGGTACAGTAATGGTATAATCCCATGGTATAATATATATTATTTTCATGGTGTATAATATTTAGTACTGTAGTTTCATGGTATAGTAGTAGTTTCATGGTATAATATTTTCATGGTGTCCCAAGGAAGGAAAAAAACATGATACCATTTTTTTTTGGACACCATATGTTTTGTACTCTTTTTTTGAGTTGCTTCATAGCTCATGTACAGTACATGTGTGTGTTTGATATGTAGTATCAGTATCAGTATCATAACTTTTGCAGATAGTCTTGCAGATAAATGTGGCAGGGTTTCTACTCACCCTCCATTCTTCATTTTGCAGCTTCACAGAGTCTATTCCTTCCTGGACTACATCATGGGAGGCTGCCAAATACACTTCACAGTAAGTGGGAACAGCAGTGCGCTCCACATTTAGCACAGCGGTGCGATCCAGACCCTTCACAGATTTACTGCCCAAGTTCTCCACCAAGCATGAAGACACTGATGCCAGACGTTCTGGACTGATAACTGCCTCCTCTCAGCAAATGCAGCTCATTTATACATGATGTTGTGAGGCAGACTGCAAAACGTAAAGTTCTTGATTATTTTTGCCAGTAAAAATAGCTAATAATTCTTAAAACCATATCAGAATATGTTATTTAATCCCCAATCACGTTTGTCATTTTTGTGTTACATTTTTTTACCAGCTTCTCTTGAGTTTTATTTTGAATAAGAATGTGATTGTTTCACGGCTGGAGGCAACAGAACAAATTAATACCTCATCCAAACTGTTTTAAGTCCCCCACCTCATGCTCCCTTTTAGAGCAGCAAAATGGGCCAAGATTATTAATGAATCCAATTGAATATTCATTATTTAAATATCTGAATTCTCCCGTTGCCTGTTAAAATGAAAGATAACCAGATGTCAAGGAGTGAAGCCTCAGAGTGAATGGTTGGAGTCAATGTTTTGGAGCAGGATTCAAATAGGATCTTCATTTAAGTGTAGTGCACTGGTTTAATATAGTATATCGAGTGTTTACTGGGATATGAGCTGTATCTCTGTATTGCAGAGCATATGGTAGCCGTTTGTGCTATTTTGGATTATAACATCTGCTTGATGAATGACTATACAATCAGCATGCCTCTAAGCAAATAAAATCTACATATTGTCCATTTTAAGCACTTTAATTATTTATACATATGGACATTTGATTGCAGATCTGTTCTAGTCAGGTTTTGTGTAGCTTCCTAGGAAAGACAGCTCTTGAGTGCCTGACTTTTTGTTGACAGACATTTCCTTTCAATGTTCTACAATGGCGACAACTATTGTTCCAGGCGTAAAACTAAAACGATTAAACGTATTTGACGATCGATCAGATTATGTAACCCATTACATTTTTCTCCTGCATTTTGCAGTTTCATCAAGAGTGTGTCATACTATTATCTCTCTAGGTTGCCATTGACTTCACGGCATCCAATGGGGACCCTCGCAATAGCTGTTCCCTGCACTACATCAACCCATATCAGCCAAACGAGTATCTGAAAGCTTTGATAGCCGTGGGGGAGATCTGCCAGGATTACGACAGGTTAGTGCTGATAGAGGTGGACACTATCATGCAGGTTTGCAATTTTTCATATCTGGAATTTAGTGCATGCAGAATTTCTCCGAAAGTTAGTGACTAAAGCTCAAATGTAGAGTCCACAACTTTTTGGACTTTGTCACTTCTGAGTCTTTTAATTAATATTTCTTCAAAAGGATTTGCTGGGCCTCTGTCTATCCTTTTTGGGGGACGGGCACTTGGTAATTTTAACCAATATCCATATAGCTGTGTAATATAGCTATTTGTCCATGTAAACTATCTGCAAATTTACAAAGCACAAAGTCCATGCCAAAGGGAGTTCATCGCTCCTACATACAGTAAAGCACCTTCCTGAAATGCCTCGTTTGTAGTCTTGCCATCATTTCCGTGACATTTACATAATGCTCACCTACTGGCTTTTGTAAGTGATTTTGATTTTTGCTGCTTTTGTATGGACTTCCAATGCTGTTACCACAGATATAATACTTTTACAGCTGCTCATGAAGCCTCGGGAGATGAAACCAGATTATGGTACATTTCTGACACATACACTCTAAGTGGTTGAACAATAACGAGAATGCACCAGCTGACCAATCAGATTAGACTGGGTTTTTCAGAAGGCAGGCTAAACTAAAACAGTGTTTCAGGCAGAAGGTGAAAAGAGGTTCTGCAGCAATTTATTCTTGTAGACCCCAAAGTTATGAACTTGATTATTATATGCGCACTTTAATATAATGATGTACAGCAGTAGTAGCCTGAGTTGAACAACAAAAGGAAGTGTTACAATTTGAACACACCAGGATGCTCTGCAGGGTGAACTTGACCTTTAGCCTCCTCTTCTTGTTCAAAACACCCCTTCGAAAGTGGTTGCCGGCAGTGTTTCAGGAAGAGAGCACTGCTCCTCAGCCGACTCGCATTCAGGTCTGGAATGCCCACTTTTCAGGACCCAATGATCCCAGCAGATAAAAACAAGTCCAAGGATGGATTATGGACCAGGCCAATGGGGCCAGTGCCTCTTAGGGTCTCCGACTATCAGAGGCCTCAAACTGAGAGAATCCTAACAAAAACAACATGCCACTACAGATGTAAAATGAACATAGAAACATATAGAACAATTCTTGAATGTGTGCCACTGACTGGTGAAACAGTATGAATTTTTCTTCCTGGCACCTTGACAGCACTTACAGAGTCTTTTGAACAACTTATCGCAGCTGTGATGTGGTATACTCTTGTGGTATTTTATTGTCTCTTGCAATATGCACATGAATTTATTATCATAATTGTATTTCTTGTAATTGCAACTTCCGATAAGAGTGGTGCCATGAGGCCTCATATGATCTCAATCCGTCATCTTGTGAAGTGCCCTGAAGAAATGTGTTGAAGGTGCATTTGTAGTGTACTTCAAATCTTAAAAGTATTAAAAGACTTTTCCCAAAAAATTACCCCCCCCCCAAAAAAAAAACAACAACAACAAAACTGTATTTGCAGATAATATAATATTAATGAAATGAGGCAACTTAAGTTTACTTTAATCTTGTTACATGGATTATGATTTTGGATTGACCCAATAAAACTGCATTTGGATGTTCAACCTGTCTGTCAGAGCAGTTCCTGACAGTATCTTTTCTAAACGTGTCTTAGAAAAAAAACATTACTGGTGTGCATCTTGAGACAAAACAATGGCACAGACATATTTTAAGATATGTCAGTGCAAGTTGCTTTCTATTAAAACAGCTCAAACAAGGCTTAAGCCTTGTCTGTGAACAGGGTGGCCGCGGGTCCTTAAAAAGTCTTAAAATGTCTTAAATAAAGTTTTCCTAATAAAAGCCCTTGAAAAGTATTAAAATGTCTTAAATTCAGATTCGATGGGTCTTAAATATTTCTGGTCACATTACCGCTAAAATTTCTCCATTTAAATAACCAGTGAAGCATCGAATCGCGAGAATGATTCTGATTTTATTACATAAACAGCGATTGATAATAATAATGTATTTCTGGTAGCGCTGTTGAGACTCGCGCTGCCTGTCTCTGTGAGAGATTTTATAGTGAGAAATCAAAACAAATGAGCATAACATAAAAACATGTTTTTTATTTATAACATATGATATAGCCTAGTTAAGTAACATAACATGACGGGAGCTATTTTGCTGAATATTCTCACGATTGCAAATGTTACATTTGATTTTAGTTCAATAAACAAGTAGTTAATATTAAATTTACTTGGGTTAAACATTAAATATTACATATACGTTTGTAATATAATGTGTATTTCCATCACAGGTTTGGTCTTAAATTTCATTCAAAGTGGCATTAAAAAGGTCTTAAAAAGTCTTAAATTTAACTTGTTTATATCTGTAGACACCCTGTGTGAAACCTGGGCAGTATTTTTTTAATACACTTATTTTAATGTGTTGACTAACATACTAAAACATATATAATTTGAACTGTAGTGTTATTCAATGTCATATATTTTCGTTTAATATATTTTAAATGTACTAAATTGCCACTTCATCTTTACAAATGTGTAATTACAAATATATTTAAATGCATGACATAAAAGTATCAATAGATATTACATTAAAGTATATTTAAGTTTACCATAAATGCTTGTCAGTACATTCATATTTATAACCATATTTAAAAGACAAATGAAATTACGTATACAGATGTACTTAAGTCCTATAAGTTGGTCAAAAAACACTCCAAGTTCAGTTTATTGCATTTAATATAAATTTAAACTATAGTACATTTTCATTTAATTGCAGTTAGCGTATAATTAAGTTTCTGACAAAAATTTGGCTACATTCAGTTCACACTTTAGTATATTCTTTTCAAGTCTGTTATTTATAAGTACTATTTTTTAAAAGAGTTGGTTCCACCCAACCTTTTTCACATTAAATATTCAGTTTATCTATACATATTGTCACAGTGCAGAAGTAAATTGGGTTGTGAAGACATCTTTATGTAGACAATTGGGCTGAATAGTACATATCCTTTATTTAAAATGCATGAATAACCCAGTTGGATGTTTGTTACTAAGTTAAATGGCTTAAATAACAAAGACCTTGGAACAATACAAGAGGGATCGGTTTAGTAAGATTGCCTGGAGGCTGTTTGCTGACTTTGAGGGATTGTTGGTTAGCTCAGGTCACTATTTAATTTGTTCCTGGTAGTTCACTTAATGCCCAGTGAAGGTATCAGGGCAATAATCAGGCTCCAATCCAATGACTGAGGCTGAGTTCTTCCTCTGGGCTACATCCTAATAACCCATGTCTCCGCAGATCCTGCCAGGAACTCGTCTATGTCTGCAGTCTGTGGCTTATTAAACAACTGTGCTTGTGGAACCCTAGTGTGAGAGACAATTGGAAGAAATCTGAACTGACTAATCAGCCAAACAGAATTTCCCTTCATTATTTGGTCTTTATTTATTCAAACTGAGAATTAAAGCATTTTGTGTGGGTGGTTAATATAGTTGGTGTATTTTCTCTAATTGTGCAATGTTGCAATTTTCACCTTCCTTTTTCCTGGCTGATTCACTAAATTGTGCATTAGTGTGTTTATTTCCGGAAAGGCGTTCACTGTTTATCTTACAGCCATATCCCATGATCATTTATTATGTTCCCGTTTAATCCAATGGTAGTTCTGGACTCACAATGACTAAATCAATATTTGCTTAAGTTGTTGTGGGTTTACTACAATTAGCCTTATAGGAGCTGGTTAATTACAGTCATACACATTTATAATGAGATCTGTTCCAAAGGGAGGATTCTCTCCTCAGATCAAAGCCAAATGAGATATAAACAGATATATCCCCCTAATGGACAAAAGAGAAGAGGCATTATGCTTAATGAAAAAGCTTAACAAATGAGGGTGTTTTTTCAGCTTATTTCAGTTTAGCCCTGTGGACTATTTTCTACAAACAATGTCCAACAGTGTATATATTTGCATCACAAGAGAATCAATGCAATTCTCGATTTTTTTATTTTTTGTTCTATTAAACTGTGATGGAAATGATATCTCAGTAACACTTTATTTCACAGTGTCCTTGTTAAACATTACATGTACGTACTATAGTAATATCTATAAAGTGTGCATAGTTACATTATTGCAACTAACCTAAATCAAACTCTAATACTAAACTGAACCCCATAGTAAGTACATGTGGTTAATAAATATTACTCAGTACTTAAATGTATAATATATATTTAACATATTTAAATACTTAAATGTATTTAAAAGACATGATATGTGGAGTTCCACAAGGGTCTGTTTTAGGTCCATTACTTTTTATTTTGTTCATTAATGACCTCTGTGAAGTGTCTAAATTATTACAGTTTTAGATGTTTGCCGATGATACTAACATTTTTTACTCTGGAAATAATCTGTCAGAAATTACAGAAAATAAAAGTTCAGAGTTCTGCCTGGGGTTTTACAAAATTTATTCACTCTCGTATCAGAGGAAGATGGCCATAGAAGGCAATATTATTTTAAAACTCTTTTCGCACGTACTATACAAAAACAGATGAGTTTGTCTATTTATGAAGTTAAACTGTGGAACACCTTGGACTATGAACTGAAGTGTTGAAAAAGTGTGTGTAAATTTAAGAATTTGTATAAGAAAAAAATACAGGAATGTTACAAGGAAAATGATGATAATTAAGTGTAAAGATAGGTATTACTGAAAATGTTTGGTGACTGGGGTGAGGATTGGGGTTGATCCATTCATAAAGCAGCTGTTTTTTTCTGTTTCTTTTGATGTCCACAAATAGCGACAGGTATTACAAGATTTTTTTCTTCTTCCTGTTCCTTTTTTTTCGTTCATGGAAACAAAACAAAATGTTGTAAAACTGCATGAACGAATAAATAAATAAATACATAAATAATTACAGTGTAACAAGGACACCTTAAAATAAAGTGTGACCGGAATTTAAACCGAGCTTGCTTGACGAATGAGAACAAACCAAACACATTTGAGCTTCCGTTATCAAATTTGCTGTTCTTTATGTGTGTTGATCAATGTTTATATATGCTTACATCTGAATAATAGCAACCATGGAAATCGTTATTAGATAAGATCTGGATTAAACTTCGATTCACATGGATTACTATTTGTACTTTTTATGTGTGAAAGTTTTAGCTGTGTGGACTTTCAGTGGATGGACAAAAAGGATGAGTGAATATTAAACGTATCTTCATTTGTGTTCTGAAGATGAACAGAAGGTTTAATGGTTTTGGAATGACATGAGTGTTAGTAAATGATGACAGAATTTACATTTTTGTGTGAACTATATTTGCTGAAGGATGTTTAAAGACCTCCTGGGACGTAGACACCTACGCTGTGTGGGTTCCCTGATCAGGCTGAAAGTTACTCATCATTACACATCAGTTGACCACTTGAAGTTAAAAACAGGATGGATGTGATAATTCTAGTGGGATGGTGCGGGCTTTGTTTGTCCCCCCTTCTACAAGAAGTAGAATTTGACTTTCACGAACTACCTATTATCTTAAAGTCAGCATAAAACTGAAGCTGCAATTCTTGACATCCCTATTCTGACGTACATCAGAGTGAAACGGCTTCTCGAACATGAAAAAATGTAGGGCGGGACTTGATTTTGTCCATGGGAAATTGATTGGATGGTTGTGGTTTTCTATTGGTCAATCTCATGTGAGTGACAGGTTGCCCCGCCTTTGTGCCAGTAAACACGTCATCAGAGAAGGGATGTCGCTGCAAGAGGGAGGGGAGGTTATTTTGATTGAAGATTATTAGGGCACATGAATAAAAAAAAAATGAATTGTTGATTTTAACTTCATGGTGACTTTAACTCTCATTCAAAACAAGCAAGGACACACAGTAACGGTGAGATACTGTACATTCTTCAATAAGAATTGTCCTTCGCAAACAATTTTACTTGATAAACCAGTCGGGTCTTATTGTTTATATGTGGATATTTTCACACATGATCACATGAGTATTCGTACGTATTTTACATAAAGTTTGGTTCTACCACACATACATATAGTTTATCGGCACTAAAGCGTACCATATTGATGTATTGAGAGCATCTAAAACATGTACACATGAACAATTTCACTGATGTACAAATGCATACTGACCTTATGTGAGTTTGCTAAAACATTGCCCAAATATGAGCAGCCAGTGATGTCTGCTGAAAAAGGAAATGGTTTCAAAGTGAGGTTTTTTTTCTTTGCAATAACATGCATTGGTGAATCGTTCACAAAAAGTAAATAAGGACTGTGCAAAAGCAATTTTTGTGCATTTATTTAACGTATTAATTCTTTTGTGGATAAAGACGTTTAGTAGCTCTTATAGAATTGCTAGTGGAAATCTTTTTCTCTTCACATTCCTATAAGCTGCATTGGCAGATGCACATTGCTTTGGGGGAATATTCATCCCACTGCTTTTTTTTCTGATAATGGAAGTGAAAATAAGAGGATATTGATTTCATTTTGCCTGCTTAATGCATCGTCTTGGTGGGCAGAGAAAATGGCAGAGAGAGAATTTACAAAATGGCTGTTTCCTGAAATACACTGCCTTCCACATGTGGTACAGCTGTGTCAGATAACATCCATATATAATATAATAACACAACACAAGTAACCATTGAGACCTAATCATATACTAATTAAGACTTAATAATTGAATTACTGATGTGTTTGCATCGGAGATTCTTTGCAATAATTGTCTAAAAAAAATCTTCGGCAGCATGACTCACTCAGAGGTATAAAAAAAAACAGTTAACAGCTCAACATGGTAAGCTAATTACCGGTGCATGTATTGTTGCAGTTGTTCACATTGTCAGAGCCAATGTGACTTTGGCAAGCAGCGTCATGACTAATTTCACTTTGTTGCTGCTGTATAGCTCCCCGCTGCTTGTCCTTTGGGCTTTTATTAAAAGCAGGATTAGTCCTTTTACAGAAGTGTGTCCCTGCGTCTGGTTTGAGACTGGACGGTGGTGGCAGTCTGACTGCCTTCATCAGATTCTGCTGGATATGTGCGGATGTGATCTCTCAGGGGAGCCTTGAAAAAAGTTACCATTTTCTCCTCATGGACTGACTTGAGAGGGAGAGAGAGAGGGCAAGGAAAGCTCTTGCTTTCGTAATTGTTCAGCTTTTAGAAGCATTTGTGCCTCTGTGGACAGCATGATGGATGTTCTGCAACTGACATGCCTGAAAGACACTATAACCAACAACAGTGCTTGATATTTACGTTGGTGCATCCACACATAGTCGTGCTCAAACGTTTACATACACCTGCAAAATTGTCATTATTTTTACAAAAAAAGAGGGATCATACGTTTTTTTTTTTTGTTTTTTTTTTTTGTAGTGTCCTGAATACGATATTTTACATTAATGATGTTTACACATATAGTCCACAAGACAAAAAAAGTTGTTTTTTTGTCTCCGGAAGGAAAAATTAGGGGCCCGGGGTTGAAAACTTTTTGAATTTGAAGATCAAGGTAAATTGTACTTAATTTGTACAATCCGGGAAACGTAAGTATCTTCCGTTGCTTCTGAAGGGTAGTACTAAATGAAAAAAATGAGATTTTTAAAGAAAATGGGAAAAATGTGGATATCTTTATCCTGTTCAAAGGTTTTCACCACTGACTCTTAATGCATCCTGTTTTCTTCTGGAGCATCAGTGAATGTTTGAACCTTTTTTAATAGTTGTGTTTGAGTCCCTCAATTGTCCTTAGTTTGAATAGATTTGTTTCACTGCTCACGACAAACAAGGGACTCAAGAACAACCATTACAAAACATTGTGAATCATCCAGGTAATGAAACACAGTATTTTAGGAATCAAGGTTATATAAACTTTTGAACAGGGCTGTTTTTATAAATCTATTCATTTTTTTCTTATGAACTATATATGTAAACATATTTTATTTAAAATATCTTATTCAGGACATTACTAATTAAAAAAAAACATGCATTTTGAATGATCCCTCTTTTTTTTCAAATAATTAACATTTTGCAAGGTGTGTAAACTTTTGAGCACGACTTTATTTGATTTCATTGTGGCAAAAAAGTTGGAGGGAAGCTATTGTTTTAAACCATAATGCTGAATGAGAGTAAGGATGCAAGTGATTGGAATAAGTAAATGGAATATGACTGAATAATATGGATGCACCGCTTGTGACCCAGTTTCACAGAGGCCGATGAGTAAGCTGAATGCTTTTGGGAAACTGAGAAGGCACTATTTTTTTACTCATTTGTAAAGCAGTTGGCAATGAGGGAAGAAGTCACAGTTGTCGGAACAGCTTGCTTCGCGATCACGGATGTGTGAGTGTTTAGCATGTCAGACATCATTGTATTATACATCATGCTGATGGATACAGCACATAAAAAAAAAATCATTTGGAGTGTTGAAATATGGCACAGAGGGCTTTGGAGGATTTTATATTTTTATATTTATATTTATATTATTAAAGTCCCCCTGTAGTCAATTATTTTATCCCTTAAAACTAATCTTTGATCACCAAGATTACATATTTAAACGATTTTTCTTTGAAAAAAAATTCTTCATGCCTTAAAATAGCTTGATAACTCTACACCTTTGCCTCATTTAGTATACGCGGTTCTATGAATATGCAAATTAGCCCCGTCTCTACTCCACGCAGATCAGTATTATTACTGCAGTTATTACTAAAGCTATAAAAAAATTAATTCTTGAAAAAAAATAAACATTACCTGAAATAAATAAAAATAAATAAATAAAATAAAATACTACAATAACACTGGTGCAGATCATCTCTGCGGCTATGTCTCAATTATGGGATGGATAATTGCTGTGGTTGCTTAGCAACAAGAATGTAAAAATATGAAATGACCCATAATGACCCATTTCAGCTACGGACTTGAAATATAACACTAACTCTTCTCATGAAAAACAAATTTGCCTCTTTGACCCACAAAAATTATATTCTGGATTTTCTGCTTTTTGGGTATTTGATAAACTCTTTTGCATATTCTCAAACTGATTTGCTCAAATTTGCCTGCATGCCTGCTCAGTGGACATAAATTGGAAATTAATGAAATAAAGTGTAACCCAAAGCTATTTTTAAAGTCATACTCTTATGCCATTTGTTTTAAAACATCTATAGTTATTACAGACTTTGTCAACTTTATTTGTCTGCTGGGCTTCAATGGGTTTAGTAAGTCAGGATAGAGCAGACGTAATATTAGTCTCTGTGTTGTCTTCTCATGGGTGTATCTCAGTAATCTCTCCTTTCTTCACTAGGCTAAACAAGCCACAGCTCAATAGCTCACATTAACTTGAGCTATGATGTGATTATGGAGTCGGAGATTGCATCATGCTAGAGATTAGCGTGCTCCTCTTCATAGATCAGAAACATTCTCAATAGCCGTCACAGCATGATGTCTTCAGGCAAGCAAACATGTTAATGTGAGGAGAATCAGCTGAGCCACACACGGGTCCAGAGTTCTGCTCTTTTTTCAGACAGATTGCATTGATGCTCCACATACTTCAGAGTCTCGAGATCTGATGTTAGCGTACCTTTAAAAAGAGTACTTATTATGGAAATATGTGAATGTAATGTTTTTAGACACTTAATTGCATGTTAATTTCAATTAAATGCAAATTTATTATGATTTAAATTTATATCAAATGCACTTGTTGAACTTTAAGTGCTGTTCTCAACCCACTTAAGTAGGACTTAAGTACATCTTTATATGTAATTATTGTTTCCATTGTCTTTGAAATATGGCTAAAGTGTGCTGAAGTTACTGACAAGCATTTATAGAAAACTGAAATATACTTTATTGTAATTTTTATTGAAACTTGTCATGCATTTAAAATATCTGTAATGACTAATTTGTAATGATGAAGTTGCAGTTGAGTAAATTTAAGAAATAATAACCTTAAATGTAATATCAAGTATAAAGTACTTTAAATGTGCTTTAGTATGTTAGTCAACACATCAAAAATAAGTGTACTTAAGTTTAAGAAACATGAAAGCTTGTTTCCACCACAGAATAAAACATTTTAGAAGATAATTGCAACTTTTTATCTCACAATTGCGAGTTTACATCTTGCAATTCTGACTTTATTTCTCAGAATTGGTAGAAATAAAGTTAGAATTGCGTGATATAAAGTCGCAATTGCGAGTTATAAAGTCAGATTTGCGAGATATAAACTCACAAGCTCGCAATTCAGACATTTTTTTTTATCAGAATCATGAGATAACTTGCAACTGCAATTTATAAAGTCCAATTCTCAGGAAAAAAAGATGGACTTTTCTGACTTTATAACAGTCAATTACGATATATAAAAAATAATGCAATAAATATAAAATATAAAAAAATTCATATCTCGCAATTGTGAGAAAAAAAAATTCAGAATTGTGAGATAAAAATTCGCAATAACCTTTTTCATTTTTTATTCTGTGGCGGAAACAAGCTTCCATACATGAAAGTGGACTCTCTGGCCTTTTATTTCATTAATATTATATTATCTGCAATCAATTATCTACAGTTCTTTGATTACAAAAACCCTAGTGAAAAATAAATATGCCAAAATGTCAATACATTTAATACATGAATTTTATGCCAAGTATACAAATAAATTAACATATTTATGTACTTAATATGAATACCCATGACATTTTTATTTTGGTTTACAAAATTGGTATACTTAAAGTCTGCTAAATGTGAACAACTAATTTTGTACTTAACATACTTTAGTTATCTGGATATAGTGCTGAAGTTCAACTGAAGATATACTTAAGTATATTTGATTGTGCTAAAGTGGAACTATTGCAAGTATACTTCACGTACACGTTAAATATCTTGCATTTAAAGACTGATATTATACAGAGATCATACTCAAATTGCAATTCTGAATCCTGTTTGCTATGAATGCCAGCTATGAATAAAAGTTTTGTGCACTCACTTTTTTTTTTTTTTTTTATTCATCCAGAGAATAAATGAAATTGTTGCATACTCCACAGACTTGGCTCAAATGGGATTCATTCAGCTCAGGTGTCATTGATTGTCCAACATGAGTGGTGACAGCTATCAGAACGATGCTACCTCATCTAGCTTTCATTAGCGAGTGAAAGACTAGCTGTGTGCCTGGGGTGGTCTTGTTCCTCATGTCTCCGCTCTGTGGTTGCGATCTCATGACACCCTTCCTCTCTTCATGTTGAGTGACCAGCTGTGAATCTGCTGTCCTGTCGAGTCTGTGTCTTCCCCATTCCTTCAACACGATGATCTTACACACACCTCTGCCTATAGCAGTACACCATGTTCACCCGAGTGCCGTATTGATATTTGAACCTTGTTAAGCTAGTGAGGTATTTCTCAATATTAAGCATTGTGTGTGATTATGTGGGTTTTGCTTAATAAAATATTTCAGAAAGTACCTACGAGTTGCACCTATGTAGAAAGTGTTGTTTAACTCGTTTATTATTTGCGGTTTTATTTACTAATGAATGTTTTTATCTGATCACAGTGACAAACGATTCTCTGCTTTGGGCTTTGGGGCAAGAATTCCACCTAATTATGAGGTAAAAATACATTTTTTTTTTGTATATATTATGTGGTCCCTTCTGAAAAAGAAGTGCACTTAATTTTATTGATTGTGCACTTATAGTGTACTTCTTCAAATCTGGAAAGTATATTTTGATATTGTATTTAAATATATTTGTAATTTCACATATTTATAATGATGATGAAGTTGCAATTTTGGTAACACTTTATTTTAAGGTGACGTAGTTACACGTTACTACATGTAGTTATATATTAATAACAGTAAGTTATGCATAATTACAAGTAACTAACCATAAACCAAACCCTAACCCTAACTCTGTAGTAAGTACATGTAGTTAAAGTCAGTACTTATTTAAGCAAGTACAATGTAACTACATCCCCTTAAAATAAAGTTTAACCGCAATTTTTGTACATTTAAAATATAATTACTTTAATGTAATATAAAAGAACACTAGAAATACACCAAATAATCAAGTCCTTTACTTATTCTTTAGTTTGTTAGTCAACGCATCAAAATAAGTGCACTTCTTTAAAGCATGACAAAAGAGTATTAAAACATAATGATTTAAAATGTTTTTAATTTGACATGATCAAAAGTGTACTTAATTGTGTTAAGAAAAATAGTCCATGGCCTTTTATTTCATTAATATTATATTATCTGCAAGTGCAGTTTTTGTTATTTCCTTGTACTTTTAAAATTTGAAGTACACTGCAAGTGCTCATTCAATACAATTAAGTGCACTTCTTTTTCACAAGGATGGTGTATAATTTATAAATGTGGAAGTATATACCATTATCAGTGTAGGCCGCAGCCTTTATCTCACAAGTTGTAAGTCATAAAGTTATTTTTATTTACAGACTCTCTTTCATGAAATACCAACCTTTACAGCAAAAATGGGTTATTCTCAGAGAATAATATAAAATCAGAATAATAACAGCTTGTAAAGTCTTCCCCTTGTGTTGAAATTAACTATCACTGGATTTCATTTTATGGTCTGTTTGTTCAGGCAGATTGCAGTCCACTACCTATGAGGTCTATTTCCTTTTCAAAGAAATGTAACAATAACAGTTATATTCAGAATGTCTTTGTCAACAAAAGAAATTCAATTTCAATGAAATTTGTGCTAAGTACTAGAGGGGTTTCACAGTGGTTGTTGATTACAATGGAAAATCTGTAGGGAGGATGCTATTTTGTTTTAGCATAATCATCATCATCATCATCGGGTCATTTCATGCATAGTGTTGCAGAAAGTATTCTTCTTAGAAACATGCAAATAAGACCAACAAGCACTGCATGATTTATTGCTATCTTTTCACAGCAGAAAATTTTTTTTAACCAGAAACCAGGTGTGTAAAAGCATGCTAAACAAGCTGAAGTTGAATAAACAAAACCTTTCTGTTTGTTTTTCTTCTCCAAACTACAGGTGTCTCATGACTTTGCCATCAATTTCAACCCGGAGGATGATGAATGTGAAGGTAAGAGTGACAGGCACTTTGTATGTTAGTGAGTATCTCATGGGATCTGAACAGAGACACTCTGATGTGATGTTTCTGAAGCTATTGTCACAGTTATAGGAAAAGTTCAATCACAAATCCCCTCATTGACGTTTCAGACTTTATATGACTTTCTGTCTTCTGTGGAACACAAAAGGAGAAATGTTGAGGAATGGCCATTCTTTTCAATAAGGCACTTTGAACATTTTATAAAAGTGGTCCCATGTGACTTGTGCATGACTTTCTCCTGAATCCATCTGATGCCATCTTTGTGTAAGGAACAAGAAAATCTTTCCCTCTGCTGTCACCATCCATTCAAATATTTCGTGCCTTTAAGTCTGAGTAAGTTTGATCTCAGTGTTATAGTGACGCCAATGTGACGTTATCAGTCGTCATTGACATCAGACCTGCGTCATGCACCAAACCAATCATGGCATGGTAAATCTGTCAACAGGCATAAGTGTGAATGGAATTGCAGGAAAATCTAGTTTAAAGGTGAAGAATGTAGTTTCTGCAACACTAGTGGCAACTATCGGAATTACAAAAACGTACAACTTGCAAACACCCCTTTCGCGCCTCTCCCAACTCAAACATCACAAACCTAGCTGCTTGTGAAGGCATGTCTCAAAAGGTAAAAGTAGGCTACTTTCAGTAAAAGTACATATTAGGAATACTTTTAGCTGTGTTGCTATGTGTCATTAACATTACATACTTCCAACTTTAAAGGATTAGTTCACCTCAAAATGAAAATTTCCTAATAATTTACTCACCCCAATGCCATCCAAGATATCCATGTCTTTCTTTGAAGAGAAATGAAGTTTTTTGAGGAAAACATTACTGGATTTTTCTTCGAATAATAGACTTCAATGACAACCAACATGAAAGGTCACGCTCGATGTCGTCGGCGCCGGCGGAAGTACCGCCCCACTCGGTACTTCTGGAGGAGGATAGTTCAAATTGTATTGGTCGCTTTGTAAACAGTGGGGTGGTCCTTCCGCCGGCGCCGACGACATCGAGCCTGACCTTTCAACGTGATGACGTAGTTCCCGGCGCATTGCAGATCAGCTCAATCCGAACAATTGTAGTTAAAAAGTATATATATATATATATATATTTCGTTTCGCTCGATAAGACCCTCCTCCTCAGCTGCGATCTCTCTTCCACTGAGGGAAAGAAAGACATGGATATCTTGGATGGCATTGGGGTGAGTAAATTATTAGGAAATTTTCATTTTGAGGTGAACTAATCCTTTAAGCTGCTAACTGTGTTTGGAAGCTGGTAGCTGGTTTCTAGTTAGTCTAGTCACGGTAGATGAACTTGGGCCAGCAACAAAGCAGTTGGTCATACCAGCTTAAGGTGGTCAAGCTGGTGTTTAGACCAACTAATGTCCAGCTGATGACTGGACTGAACCAACCCAATCTCACGGCAATTCGTACGTATTTTACGAGGTGGCTAATTTGTACGAATGACCTACCCATGACCTCGCCCCTAAAACTACCCATCACGAATTAGCCAATTCATACTCACTCGTACGAATTGGTCGTGAGATAGTGTTGACTGAACCAGCTTCCATGTTCTTCTAGCAGGGATTACAAAATTTTTGACTTCCTCACACATATATTTATAATGCTCATTAACAACTCAGACCCCAGTTACTTTCATAATATGGAAAAGAGCGTACATAATATAGCTCAGCATTTTTGCTTTTGTGTTTCACGGAAGAAGAAAAGACATGAGGTTTTGGAACGACATGAGGGTGAGTAAATAAGAACCGAATTTTAATTTATGTGTGAAAAATTCCTTTAGCACTCAAAGAGAATATGTGAAGACTGTGGGAAATTTTGGGCTTGCTTCAGTCCGTTCACAATTTCTGGAAAAGATGAAGAGTTCCGACTCAGTCTGTCCACTGATTTGATCCCAAAATCTGTTGCTTCTGCTGCCAATACTTTAGCACTGCTCTCAGAAACCCGCTGAGACCCAGAGAGAAATACAAATAAGCCTCCAGAACAGAAGTGATAGCCGTGTCCCCTCTCTCTCTGATCAGAGATCCAGGGGGTCGTGGAAGCCTACCAAAACTGCCTGCCCAAGATCCAGCTCTACGGTCCCACTAATGTGGCTCCCATCATCAACAGAATAGCTAAACTGGCAGCCGGGAAAGAACCCATCAAAGATGCTTCTGTGAGTATCTTTAAAGTGTCTGTTTATGGTACAGCACTGAAGGTGAAATGCAATAAAAATGAACACTGGAATCACTAAAGGAATCATGCAGTCAGGTAATGGTGAAAACATGGCCGCGAAAGTGTTGCCATTGGCAATTTGCATGGAGTACTGTAAAATTATTGTAAAAAATATTTTTCAAAATCGTAGATAAAACAAAGATTACTAGAGTACGTTTTACAAGAAAACACCAGTCTCTCTACTTCAAAATGTCATGTTTCCTTCAATGCATTACTTGCCGAGTCGTAAATACCTGTGAAATTTATTAGCAATTTCTGAGTGAATTTTCTACACCATTTTGTCCCCGGTGAGGCAGTTTAAAATGGTCAAAGTGTATTTTACTGCATCTGTCTGGATGCATGCATCTTCATTATTTGATGAATTACTAGTGCCATAATCACTCAAATGTACACAAACATTCTTTAAAAATTAAGTTACATTAACCACCAGCTTTCTATGGGCAGTAATTAAGGGTGTGGATAACACTTTATTTTACAATGTCCTTATTACACGTTGCATGTAGTTACTATATTAATATAATAAAATAAAATACTATAAATTGTGCATAATTGCATGCAACTTACCTTAAGTCAAACCCTAATACTAACCCTACCATATAGTAAGTACATGTAATTAACTATTATTACTCAGTACTTAAATGTGTAATTACACTGTAAAACGGACACCTTAAAATAAACAGTGTGTGCGTTGAAGATATTTTCTGTATATTTATCTTCCTGTATCCATATTCGGATAAAACCAGATGTGGAAAGGGTTTAAACAGTAAACTAAATTTTAACTCTATTTTAGATGCAACTGTTTTTATTGCATATACAGTACATGCAACATGTCAACTAGCAGTCATTAGAAGTAAGACTGTCTGCTTAATATCTGCTAACACTTATTTTGATGCTCCCCCAACAGGCATTGCATCCAGGTCGCCTTCAGTCACCATTATACGTTTGGTCTAAAAAGCAAATGCTCTCATGTTTTGCCTCAGGATGGCAATTGCGAGTAAATTTTTTTGTCATCTTCGCAGAACTGTGATATTAAGAGAGGACAAAATAACATTATCTTTAGCAACAGTGTGAAAGTGAATAGCACATAACAGGTACAATACCAGTATAAACATAGCTCTCTATGGGTGCAATATGCGTCACATGACTAAACATGGGTCATCGTTTTCGAATATCTCAGTTTTCACAGTCCACAAAGATTTTCAGATGTATCCACGGTGAGAGCGTCTTCTAAAAGCTTAATTTTTGCAGGACGAAAACGAACGCCGTCTCAGTGTGGATGGAAGGCCAAAATGGAGAGAAAATTAGTTTTCAAATGAAAACGGACAAGGCCTTAGTCACAATGGCTTTATGCACTCCCCATTGTGCTGAATATTAGATGGTCATTAAAAAAACTAATTTATCCTTCAGGGCTCTAGAGTGCGACCAATTTGGTCGCATATGCGAACAAAATTTGTAAGGGTGCGACTAAAATTTTTCCAAGGTCGCACCGGTGCACCTAACGTCCTCGCGTCCGCTGCCTCTCCACGAACGAAGCGCTTGTTCTCCTTTGTCGGAACTCACACTCATGGTTGGATCATATCGTGGTCTAAACCAATCAGAGACAGAGATAGGGCGGGTCTTTGCCTCTGATTGGCTGTGGTAGGCCTACACGGCTCCGTGCTGTGTGACTGAAATTGCGACTTGAGCACCAGAGAATCAGTTACGGCAATCAGCATCAGCAAAAGAAACGCAAGAAAACAGACGACGAACAATGAAAAGAAATGGACCCATAGAGTTTTTTCTTTAAGAAAAGTAGGCCTGTTCCCCCAACACTCTCCAGTGTAGGGATGGGTACCGAAACCCGGTATTCAACTTCTGAAAGACCGCTGTATCGATCAGCTCGGACGTGATCGGTTCTGATGTCGGTAACTTACTGGAGAAATTAAGAAAATACACATACTATTTATTATTACTATAAAGACGTTATTTAAAAAAAGCATTTATCTTGCGAGCCTTTCTGTGTATAATAATATTACACCATTTTTGCTATTCGCAGTCCAATAGAGCAAGAGAGAGAGTAGAGATCTCTCACGCGGAGCCACAGCGCGCACAACACGACAGCTCTGCTTAATGAGTGACGACGGCAGAACTAAACATTCAAACGTAGCCTGGTTACACTTTAGGTCTGTGATATTAGTCTGATTTTTTTTAGATTTCGGCTTCCAAAGATTATTAAAAAAAATATTGAGGTAAAACCATTAAAAACTACAGCTACATTCGGTCTTGCGCAGTTTCCTTCCCTTCGCAGCAGTACGCTGTCATTTCTCCCTAAAACTCAAACTTAACGACAGAATCAGCTCGTGATAGTTGTAAAATGCAGTCCAGCTACTATTGCTAAATTGCGGGACGCGTTTAATAATAAAAAGAGCTATTAAAAGCACAAAAGTCTGCACAAGAGATGCTGTTCCCAAGGCGACGCGCGCTCCGAAACAGACCGTAACGAGACAAGCAAATTATACTTTGGGTTTCATGTGCGTGTCTAAACTATCAAATGTACACAAAAATATGTCAAAATGACCGGCTTGTATTCACAGCTCTTGAATT
This sequence comes from Gila orcuttii, assembly GCA_026230005.1. NCBI lineage: Eukaryota > Metazoa > Chordata > Actinopteri > Cypriniformes > Leuciscidae > Gila > Gila orcuttii. The sequence continues at coordinate 64,671,388 of JAPDVR010000001.1, read as the reverse complement.
AATAACTTCAGCTTTAATAAGCATTATCTATCTATGATAAAATATGCAGTGTTATTTTACATTTGATTACTTTATTAGATTTCTTTTTAGACCATACTTGAACAGTAGCTAATGTTAGACCTTCCTGAAATTAAAGCACTGTGTAGCCCTATATAATGTGCATCTTTGTTTAATTGTTTATCTTTGTTTATAAAACAAAAAGAACCGATAAGAATACGGTTAAAGTACCGGATCGATAAGCAGTATCGGTAAGAGTAGTAATACCGTTAAAACCTTGTGGATACCCATCCCTACTCCCCGGTCAATGCTCCGACAACAGCCCAGACATGGAGCTACTTCAGCCACCAGTCTCCCCAGTCCCTGTAAGATGCCAAGCCCTGGTCCTTCGTCGGAGATGGCATCCGACTCAAGAGGTAGAGCCTACCGAGCCTGAGCTAGAGACTCAAAATAGTTAGTTTGGCAGCTCAGTGAAGCACTTAAAAAAAAAAAAAAAAAATGATATACAGTATAATTGTGCTTCAAATAAAAAAAAGTATTTACCTACACCTTATTCTTGTTTAAAATCATTTACATAATATCTATGAATGTATATGGAGCATGATAAAAAGCTGAGCTTGAAATTGTGGCGTTAAAGGCGACGCGAGCCGAGGAAACATTTGGGTGCACCTAAATTTTGTGCTGATGCACCTAAATAAAAAAGTTAGGCGCATCAGTGCAACCAAGGCAAAAAGTTAGTCTGGAGCCCTGTCCTTATGCTTGTTGGGTAATCAGTCTAACGAATATTTTCAGCTTATATTATTCAATAATATAAGTTCATTGGAGTTCATTATTTGTGCCTTTCTAAATTAGGTATTTGACTTTGAGTCCCTAGCAATAATATTGCAGTGTTAATTTCATCATGCAAATAGCGGTGATGGTTTCTACCCTTTCCAAATTTGCATTGAAAAGACTCCTTTCAATGAAAGGAATTAATTTCAAAGGAATAAGGTAATATTCACGATGAAATATGCAGGTGAAAATCATTTCGTTTCTGGGCTATAGGTGAAATGTGAATAAAAAAACAGGATTTTTCTCTGAAATGCAGCTCTAAATTGGTTTAATGAATTTGCCTCTGACTATCCTTTTGTTCCCCCCTTTATGTCAATGGTTTGTGCACATAACCTTAGAAATTTAGTCATGGTCCGAATAAAACCTTTTATAGCTGATTATCTTGAGGGCTGTTTTGGTAATTAACGCAGCTACAATCAATTTAGAATTATATTAAGTCACTTAACATGGCATTTAATGGTCTCTGGTCAAATATTTGCCCTCAAGCTCAGCAATTTCATATGCATTGCTCTATTGCATTGCTGTCTTCTACACACTATGTCCTTGTGATGATCTTCATCTATTATTAAACTTAGATTCCCCCTTCCCCAAAAGTGATCGTTTTACAGTAAATGAGCTCAGTGAGATCAATGTTCAGAAACCAGGCCATTCATTCAAACTGTAGACTTTGCATGTTTAATGTTGGGCGGACCCCTGGGATGTTGAGGCCAGTAAATATTGCTAATTTTAGCCTAGTGACTACCTATTTTAGAATGTATTTAATATTCTGTTCATTACTATCAAGGTATTTAAAGGAACAGTTCACCTATAAATTAAAATTCAGTTTTTTATTTACTCACCCTCATGTTTTTCTAAACCCAAACTCTGTTCTTCTGTACAACACAAAAGAAGAATTTGATAGATATTTATTTTGCACTTTTTGGGGGGCCTTTTATGCTAAACAAATTGATTTTTTGTTCCACTGAAAAAACAATACAGGTTTAGAACAACATGGGGCTCAGTAAATAATTACAGAATTTAATTTTTCCATTTTTCATTGAAATTAAGTGCTCAGTGGATGTTCATAACAGTGCATAGTAAAAATGAAACACAATACCTGATAACAACCCTTTTCTCTGCCAGCTATATCATATCCTGCTGATCCTCACAGACGGGGTGGTAACAGACATGGCTGATACACGGGAGGCCATTGTTCGGGCCTCCTACCAGCCTATGTCCATCATCATAGTGGGAGTGGGAAACGCCGACTTCACGGACATGCAGATCCTCGATGGAGATGATGGAGTCCTGCGCTCACCAAAAGGGGAACCCGTCTTGAGGGACATCGTCCAGTTTGTGCCCTTCAGAGACTTTAAAACGGTCAGTTTTTGTCAGTCACCGGGAATTTGCAAATACATGTTATTGTAGATCCTGTATAAAGAGGGTATCTGCATATCTACAGAATTAAACTTAAAATTTGTAAAATATATATTTCTTAATTAAAAAAACAAAACAAAATTGTAATATAATTTTTAAATATTTGCAATGAAAAAAAAACATATCACGCTTTTAATTTAATCCTCACCCTATCAAAGGTCTTTATGTTAAGTAATCAAGACTGTTTCCACCTCAGAGTAAAATATATTAAATTAAAAAGAAAATGTTTTAAACAAGAAAACACACTGAGATATACTGTACACTCACTGGCCACTATATTAGGTTCACCATGCTAGTATCGGGTTGGACCCCCTTTTGCCTTCAGAACTGCTTTAATTCTTTGTGGCATAGATTCAACAAGCTGCTGGAAACATTCCTCAATGGGAGATTTTGGTCCATGGTTACTTGATATCATCACACAGTTTCTGCAGATTTGTCGGCTGCAAATCCATGATGTGAATCTCTCGTTCCAACACATCCCAAAGGTGCTCTATCAGATTGAGATCTGGTGAGTTTGGAGGCCATTTTAGTACAATGAATCACTGTCATGTTCAGGAAACTAGTTTGAGATGATTTGAGCTTTGTGACATGGCACGTAATGCTGCTGGAAGTAGCCATCAGAAGATGGGAACACTGTGGTCATAAAGGGTCTGACTTGGTCAGCAACAATACTGATGTAGGCTGAGGTGTTTAAACAATGCTATATTGGTACTAAGAGGCCCAAAGTGTGCCAGGAAAATATCCACACCATTACAGCACCAGTAGCCTGAACCATTGAGACACAGCAGGATGGATCCATGCTTTCATGCTGTTTATGCCAAATTCTGACCTGACCATCTGAATGTCGCAGCAGAAATCCAGACTCATCAGACCAGGCAACGTATTTCCAATCTTCTATTGTCCAGTTTTGGTGATTCCGTGTGAATTCTGCTTCAAGGTTTGACGTGTTGAGCATTCAGAGATGCTCTTCTGCTTCAAGGTTTGATATGTTGAGCGTTCAGAGATGCTCTTCTGCTTCAAGGTTTGATGTGTTGAGCGTTCAGAGATGCTCTTCTGCTTCAAGGTTTGACGTGTTGAGCGTTCAGAGATGCTCTTCTGCTTCAAGGTTTGATGTGTTGAGCGTTCAGAGATGCTCTTCTGCTTCCAGGTTTGATATGTTGAGCGTTCAGAGATGCTTTTCTGCTTCAAGGTTTGACGTGTTGAGTGTTCAGAGATGCTCTTCTGCTTCAAGGTTTGATATGTTGAACGTTCAGAGATGCTTTTCTGCTTCAAGGTTTGACGTGTTGAGTGTTCAGAGATGCTCTTCTGCTTCAAGGTTTGATATGTTGAGCGTTCAGAGATGCTCTTCTGCTTCAAGGTTTGATGTGTTGAGCGTTCAGAGATGCTCTTCTGCTTCAAAGTTTGACGTGTTGAGGGTTCAGAGATGCTCTTCTGCTTCAAGGTTTGATATGTTGAGCGTTCAGAGATGCTCTTCTGCTCCAAGGTTTGACGTGTTGAGCGTTCAGAGATGCTCTTCTGCTTCAAGGTTTGATGTGTTGTGCGTTCAGAGATGCTCTTCTGCTTCAAGGTTTGATATGTTGAGCGTTCAGAGATGCTCTTCTGCTCCAAGGTTTGACGTGTTGAGCGTTCAGAGATGCTCTTCTGCTTCAAGGTTTGTTGTGTTGAGCGTTCAGAGATGCTCTTCTGCTTCAAGGTTTGATATGTTGAGCGTTCAGAGATGCTCTTCTGCTTCAAGGTTTGATATGTTGAGCGTTCAGAGATGCTCTTCTGCTTCAAGGTTTGATGTGTTGAGCGTTCAGAGATGCTCTTCTGCTTCAAAGTTTGACGTGTTGAGGGTTCAGAGATGCTCTTCTGCTTCAAGGTTTGATGTGTTGAGCGTTCAGAGATGCTCTTCTGCTTCAAGGTTTGATGTGTTGAGCGTTCAGAGATGCTCTTCTGCTTCCAGGTTTGATATGTTGAGCGTTCAGAGATGCTTTTCTGCTTCAAGGTTTGACGTGTTGAGTGTTCAGAGATGCTCTTCTGCTTCAAGGTTTGATATGTTGAACGTTCAGAGATGCTCTTCTGCTTCAAGGTTTGACGTGTTGAGTGTTCAGAGATGCTCTTCTGCTTCAAGGTTTGATATGTTGAGCGTTCAGAGATGCTCTTCTGCTTCAAGGTTTGATGTGTTGAGCGTTCAGAGATGCTCTTCTGCTTCAAAGTTTGACGTGTTGAGGGTTCAGAGATGCTCTTCTGCTTCAAGGTTTGATGTGTTGAGCGTTCAGAGATGCTCTTCTGCTTCAAGGTTTGACGTGCTGAGCGTTCAGAGATGCTCTTCTGCTTCAAGGTTTGATGTGTTGAGCGTTCAGAGATGCTCTTCTGCTTCAAGGTTTGACGTGTTGAGCGTTCAGAGATGCTCTTCTGCTTCAAAGTTTGACGTGTTGAGCGCTCAGAGATGCTCTTCTGCTTCAAGGTTTGATGTGTTGAGCGTTCAGAGATGCTCTTCTGCTTCAAAGTTTGACGTGTTGAGCGCTCAGAGATGCTCTTCTGCTTCAAGGTTTGATGTGTTGAGCGTTCAGAGATGCTCTTCTGCTTCAAGGTTTGATGTGTTGAGCGTACAGAGATGCTCTTCTGCTTCAAGGTTTGATGTGTTGAGCGTTCAGAGATGCTCTTCTGCTTCAAGGTTTGATGTGTTGAGTGTTCAGAGATGCTCTTCTGCTTCAAGGTTTGATGTGTTGAGCGCTCAGAGATGCTCTTCTGCTTCAAGATTTGACGTGTTGAGTGTTCAGAGATGCTCTTCTGCTTCAAGGTTTGATGCGTTGTGTGTTCAGAGATACTCTTCTGCTTCAAGGTTTGACGTGTTGAGCGTTCTGCAGACTTCGGTTGTAACAAGTGTTTATTTGAGTTACTGTTGCCATTATATCAGCTTGAACCAGTCTGGTCATTCTCCTCTAACCTCTGGCTTCAACAAGGCATTTCAGAACTGCCGCTCACTGGATATTTTCTCTTTTTCTGACCATTCTCTGTAAACCCTAGAGATAATTGTGCTTGAAAATCCCAGTAGATCAGCATTTTCGGAAATACTCAGACCAGCCCGTCTGGTGCCAACAACCCAGCTACGTTCAAAATCACTTAAATCACATTTCTTCTCCATTCTGTTTGAACTTCAGCAGATCATCTTGATCATGTCTACATGCCTAAATACATTGAGTTGCTGTCATGTGAATGGCTGATTAGATATTTGCGTTAATGAGCAGTTGAACAGGTGTATCTAAGAAAGTGGCCGGTGAAATTATATGTGCAAGTGTGAGCTGTAATGTTGCATATTCTGAGAAATAAAGTCATAATTAAACCATTAAACCATAAAACCAAACCCTAATCCTAACCCTATAGTATACATGTTTTTATAATAATATTACTCAGTAGCTTATTGTACAATTACACTGTAACAAGGACACCTTAAAATAAAGTGTAGTTGTGTTTTGCAATATAACATGAACACAATTTTTGGATGTGAGTACATAGTAGTTAAAGAAACCTAATACAAAATGTGACCAATAAAATTGTAGTTATAAAATAATAGTCTGTTAGAAATTGAATGCCTTTGCAGACAAATTGTAATACATTGTAATATTTTATTATGGCCTTAAGATTTGAAAACTAAAAGGAGCAACGGATGCCTTGCATAAATGATGTGGTGCTTTGGTGAATGATGCAGGCAGCGAGGCGAACCAGCATATGCCAGTGTTGCAGAAATATCTCTTAGAGCTCCACAGTTTTTTCCACAAGAGCGGTTTGTTCCCTCCATGCATGTAAACTCCCAGAAAAAAAAACAAAAACAAAAAAACAATAATTTTAGAGAAGCGAGGATTAAAAATGTGTAAATACTCTCACCAGCCTGCTGCTTGGCTCTCCACCAAACAATCTAAATTGCAATTTGTACTTTCCTCATCCCTTTGTTTGGACACAATTTACCATGAATGTGGTTGATTTGCTCTTTTTCACTATTGTTAATGTTTTTCCCTCTCACTGAGGCCAATAAAAGTGTAACTTTTGCAGGCTTCACCAGCTGCACTGGCAAAGTGTGTCCTAGCGGAGGTGCCTAAACAGGTAGTGGAGTACTTCAGTCACAAGGCCATACCACCCATAAACCCAGTGATGAATTCAAACCCCAACTCCATCGCCAACACACCTGAATAACACTCAAACCTCCAGTCAAGCCCTCTACTCCTCAACGGTCCAGCAATGAGAGTGAGAGCTGGGACAGGCCTGCTCTGCCACAACACACAGTACATTGACTACATTTTGTTCATTCATAAGGTGTTTACGCACGACTGACGGTTTGGATCTTGGTGGCCGATCTTACCCTTGACACCATGACTGCCCCCTCAGCATGCAAACCGGAGTACATCGAATTCCCATCAGCATCACAGGCCTTCTGATCCCCGCTGACTCTTTTCAACTGCACAAGGCCACTTCTGCATTCTGCTGTTTTGTACGCCCTTCAGGGCTTTCCAAGACTTTGCTCACACTGCCTGTGGGCTCCTTTCATTTCTGGACTCCTGGAGAACTGGAACAGAACTGGCCACAATCGTACAATGTAAATTGAAGAATTGTTCTATAGATAATTGCATGTACATTGACTGAAAGAGTTTGCTTTGGTTTCGCTGGAAACATATGCATATTTCATAGCTTAAATCATGATAATTTTGATGTAAAGATAATGGGTGTGAGAATGGTCATCAACTGACTGGTCAGTCAGGTCAGCGTTTAAATATTTTAGCGGCGGTGCTGTAATTAGCGTGCTGACAGAGCGCTGTTTGACTATTTGCACGGTGAAAACCTGTGTTTTCAAATCCATCGCTTTTTAAGTACCGGTGCAACCGCCATAGACATGCAGACATGCTGTTTTTTTAAGCATCTTACGCCATGAGCATTCTTAAGACGCTACGTCAAGAAAAAAAGAGTTGTTTTTCAGGATAATACCCTTTTAAAAATGTATCTTGAGACCCTTGAAATCTGTTTCATTCCATTATGTCTAACTTGAATGCATCTGTTAGCATCCAATAACAAACACGTCTGATTGGTGAAAAGTCGATAGGTGATAAGCCTGAGAATATGTTGAAAAAGTTTTGTTCACATCCCTAGTCATCACATTCTGACAACAACTCTGCTCTTATTCAAGTGTACACTAATTAATAATTTTTCCCTGATTTAATGGTTTGTGGAAACATTGCCACAGCCACTGTGTCAATCATAAGTGCACAAATCTATGCTCTAATTAAAAAAGTGAAGTATAATTTTTGTGCCATTAGTAGAACCAATCGGAACTGTCTCATGAACACTCCCCGCTTCTGTTATTGGTGGGCCAAACAGATAGTCTGGCCCTAAACTCACTTCACTTATGAATGAAGTATTCCCTTGTGAAAAAAGAAGTGCTTTATTGTATTGAATGTGCACTTGTACTGTACTTCAAATCTTAAAAGTATATTTAAAAAAACATGACACAATATTAATTAAAAAAGGCCACTTAAGTGTACTTAAAGAGAGTCCACTTTTATAAATGTTTAACACATTTATAAAAAAGTGTACACTTTTAAAAAGCACACTTTGTAATATCAAATTAAAAGATTTACTTTAAATAACTTTTCAAGTTGAATCTTATGTGCTTTTAAAAAGCACACAATTTTGATGTTCACTAACATACTAAAGCACATGTAAAGTGCTTGATTCTAATTTTAACTGTAGCACTTATGAAACGTTACTTTTAAAGTTAATATATTTAAAATGTATTAAATTGCAACTTTATTACAAACTATTCTATACTATCACTATATTATACAACAGAAGTAATTACGTAATTACATATAAAGATGTACTTAATTCCTACTTAAGTGGATCTTAGGCTGAACTAATTGATTTTAATATAAATTAAAACTATTATACATTTTCATTTAATTGTAAATAAGATGTGATTAAGTGTCCTCAAACATTACATTAAAAAAAATATATGATAAAGTGTACCTATTTTTCTCAAGGGTAGCCACATTATGTGCGATAAAACAAAGCATTTCAACATTGTAAGACATTTTAGCTGTTAAGCAAGTTTTCATCTGAAATTTTCAAAATACAGGCAAAGTTAATATAAAAAGTGACAAAAAATACATGTAAAGTGCTGTCTTCATTCTTATGTTTGGGTGCAGCGGCACTTACACAGACTGCTGTTCAGTGACACTGACACGTGACATTACAGCAGGTTGACTACGAACAATAGCCATGTCTAATATGGATGGCTGTACAGTTCTACAGTGCATGACCTCAAATACTAACAGGCATATGATAATGTATTGAATTTTGACTTCAGATAAGAAAAAAAAAATAATAATTTTAAAGCGTTTAATGAATGTACATTTCTTTTTTAAGTGCAAATCAGTGGTTGGAGTGATGCATTAACAGGGTATATATAAAGTCATTTACGATGTTGGGCACAGAATCAGAATTGCTCTTAAGAATATAGCATAGCCTTAAGTTAAAACTGAAAAGTGTCACATGTGTGATGTGCTTAGTACACGTCTATACAAGAGCACAAATGAAACAGCCTGTAGTATTGCAGCGGCCGCTCTCTCTCTCTCTCTCTCTCTCTCTCTCTCTCTCTCTCTCTCTCTCTCTCTCTCTCTCTCTCTCTCTCTCTCTCTCTCTCTCCCTTGCTTCCTCGCTCCCTCTTTCTGTTTGCTATTCTGAAGCCCTTATTGCACAACCGCAACATTATCATTGTGATATGGTTATGTAAATTAAGGATTTCAGATCTTAACATGTTGCTGTTTCTGTAATGGCTTTTTGAAATGTACATGTAGCCTATTCCAATTTCTGTAGCGGTCTTGTACATAGCATTTTATTAATACTCATTTTTATTTTCTTTGCTTGTCTTTTTAATCCATTTCCAAATGGACTGCATTTGCATGTTCAGTGTATCCTGGGGTGAAGTTTGCTCCCTCTTTTTTAAGAGGTGCTACTCTTCCACGCAGTAGCAGAAGGAGAAGAAAATGTTAAGCATGAGTTTCCTTCTACTATTCGTTTGGATCATGAGTCATGACCCTGGTGGTATTTTCTTGCAGCCTGAGGTTATTGCAGCTTTAGATATTCATGCAGACCTCAGAGTTATTTGGTAACACATTAAGTCTGCTTACAGACAGTCAGCTGCATCCTAAAGCATTATATCATTGAAAAGATAGGCAGATCATGCTGTCCAAAACGTAATTTTCATTAAACTGTATTGTTATTACTGTCAAAGGCGCTGGATCACAGGGAGGAAGAGGAGTCATTTGAACATATTTCGTCTCATCTATGCTTTAACAATGCTTTGATTTGAGCCAGTGCCATTACTGGAAGTATCTCTTTCAAAAGCTGTGATTTACTGCATGCACTCCTCTGTGTTGAAATGTACCTGTCGGATTTCTTTCAGTGTTATTTTGTTGGAAGCGAGTCTGCTGTTGCACCAGCCCCCTTCCTGTAGTCTAGACTTCTGCATCGAGGCTAATAAATCTTTTAATCATTTGACTGAATGGTGGTATGTCGGTGGTATGTCAATTTGATGCAAGTGGAGGCATATTTCAGATTATTTGTTAAAAACTTTCCCCACTTCAATCATTCAATCATTATGAATTTGTGTTAATTGGGGTACATCTATGCATGAAAAACCATGTGACATGAAAGTTGATCAACATTTCATGTAAAATATGCAGTAAAATTTCATGGGGAAATAAAATCCACCAAACTGAGTGACCCATATCTTATTGCAAATCTGCAAAACCTGAGATTTATTACCTGAGAATAACTGGTTCCAGATTTTTATTTTATTTTTATTATATGTGGTGGTACTTTAAATTCATCCAGCAACATAAATGTGTCTCAAGATTTACGGCAGAAGCTATATCTGTCATTACATAAACATCAAGAAAGCATCTAATGTGCATCTAGAAGACACCCAGCCAATGCACAGCATTTTAAAGCATACAAGATCATAATTCCAGGTCATTTCTGCTAAACCCAGTGAAAAGGTGCTGCTTTATTTCCATTCATTCTCATGCAGATGTCTTTATGTGGAATAGTCTGTACATATTAGCAATATCAGGCCCATTTAGACCTTAGAACAGGTGTTTTAAAGAACTAAACTTCAAAGAAAGGGAATTGTATTGCAATTATTGCTAAAATGATAATCAGTGAAAATTACATGTCATTGGGAAAATGGGCTTTTCTAACTGTCAATCATGGACTAAAATGTTTTGTGTGCCTGGTAATTTAACTGAGTATCACTCTTAAAAATAAAGTTTCTCAATTGGCATCAATGATTCCATTTAGAACCTTTAACATGCATGGAATCTTTCCATCACACAAAAGGTTCTTTATTGTGGAAAAAGGTTCTTTAGATGTTTAAAATAGAACTGTTAACAGGAAGTTTCTTTTGGGATCCCAGAATGGTTATTTTATGGCAGTGGTATTCAAATGGTGGGCCGCGGTCTGGTTCCGAACCCCAGCTTGTTTCCATCTGGACTGCGGGACATAATTGAGCCATAATTGAACGCTAAAGATGTAAAGCGCCACATTAACAGCTGCAGTTATTTTAACAACAGTATAGCAGCAGAATAATAGATACTTTTGCTAAAATACAGCAGAAAATGAGAATGCAGCAAATACAATTATTTTGATCTGTCATAAAGATGAATCCGACCATTTAACTAAACCAGGTTTGTGACAAGTTAACACGTGGTGCCTTTAGACGTTATGTTTTCCCCCCATTATTAATCAGCATATCAAGAGCATTTCATAATAAACAATGTTATAATTTGGAAAATTATTTAGATACAATATGACAAGGGGAGAAAAAAAAATGTTGAAATAACTAGTTAACTTTGTTTTGTCCTCATGATGAGAGATTTGATTATTAGATTATGTACGTTGTTTATTTCTAGTGGTTTATTACTTTGTGCAAAATATAAAAATGGTCCATATTTTTCTCAAGAGGTAAACCTGCACCCCCAGTATGTTTTCTCACTCCCAATGCCTTCTATGTGCCATACACATAAGCGTCTAAATGAAAAAAATAAAATAATAATAATAATAGCCTGAGGAAACATCTGATTCATATTCATATCCAGTTCAGAGAAATCATCACTTTACAAATTCTCTTAATAATCTTAGACAGGTTTGGCTCTCGGGGCCAAAGATTCTCATCTTTGATGACTATTTTGAGTGTTTCGGATTTTCACTTTTACAAAGTACTATGGCTGCCCTGATGAAAATGTATAACTGTTCCAAACACGTATTGTTCGGACCTCCACTAGTATAGAGAGCGGACCTAGGAGTGGAAGGTCACTTCTACATACAGTATAGAGTACATACAGTATAATTCTTGTAATTCACACCCTGCTATCCAAAATTGAGGAAAAGAGAGGATTATTTAGAAAAAGAGATGTTTAAACTTGTCCTGATTGGCAAAATAGGCTGATAAAGATCCTGGCATTTTTATTAGATGCAATAAAAGGGTTATTTTTACTTTTCAGCAGCTTAAAAATCTTTGTTTTATTTCTGTGTTACAGCTCAGCATTTTTATAAATACCTAAGTCATATTCTTTTCTGCCCATGACCAGTTTTTGCACATATTTTTTCTTTTTCATTTCACAGTCAGATGAATTCTGTTATAAATCTATTTCAAACCACATGTAAATGAAATCCACAATGTTTTCAATTTGTCAGCCTTCACGCCATGAGTATTAAAGCGAAACGCGCTGCACTAAAGCCATATCTAAGTGAATCTTGTGATGTGCGTTGATGTGGTTTCCAGCTCCAGGAGGATCACTGGTGTCCTTACTAAAGATGATGAGGTCTTCTCATGTCTCGTACCTCAGTTGTGTCACGTCATTGGGTGACTGCATGAATGATTGTAGTTGCCATGGCGATGATGCTGGGTGCATAAAGGCCAGCCATGAAGAAATAGAGTGAGATGTGCTGGAGCAGATAATTGTTAAAAAAAGAACCGAACAACCTTGAGTAAAGTTCAGGGCTTTCAAAGAATAGCACAGAATTGCTTTGGTCTCAGATGTTGACACTGTGTTGAATTATAAACGGCTTTTAAGACCATCAAAAATGCGCTTTTGTATGAGCATAAATACTTATGTTCTTTATTGAAGATCTGGGTGTATTTTTGATCTTGGGTGTAAGAAAAACATTCAGTTATCCATTTTTTTTTTACCATTCACTATTTACATACACTGTAAATAACATCTTGTGGAGAAATATGTTCACTTTTAACTGATTTATTGAATGAATTAACTGAATGTGACAACTTTCAGTTTTAATGGCGGACTGGCGGACTCACATCATAGCAGCTACAAGAAGAATCCATCCCAAATAAAAAAAAAAAAACTACTGCCAAAACAATGGTTTAAATCAATTTAGTCAGTTTGAACCGGCACTGAAAATGAACAGCATCGCCAAACCTTTAGCCCAAACCATGAATGAGCATCAAATTGAGGATGATATACATTGGCAAAGGTTCTTCTCTGAATGGGGTATACGTATATAGGTTTCATTGCATCCCTCAGAAATCATAAATTGTATCACAATTGTAATTTGCCTTTTCCTCCTCTATAGGGTTTTTACATTTGGTTTCCTTGTTGTCTCTGCTTAATTTTCCTCAACATTATGTTTTGCTTCTTTCTGACTTTTCGTTTCCAGCCCCTCCTGCCTAATTATATAGTCATGTATGTCCTTGAATTTAGCCAGCTTAGAAAGTTTTTCATCATAAAGATATATAGCTAAAACAGATCAAACAAAACCTAATTTCAGTTTCAGACGGCAAGGCCATGGGCATTTATGGTCCGTCTTATGGACAATGGCGAGAGCAGGCTAAAAATCGGACAACGTTTTCTGGCATTCTTTAAATATTTAAACTATTTTCAAGATTATGCCTAATAAATATGGCTTGAAATAATTAAGATTTAACTAGTTATATAAATGTGTATTTCTTCGACTATTGGGACTTTTGGTTGTGTCAACTACCACAGTGGACATACTGTACATACACTATATGGACAAAAGTGTTAGGACACACCTCTTAATTATTTAATTCAGGTTTTTCATAGGATCAAGCATGTGTAGTCTGTGCACATGACTAGCCATTTAGTCTGCATTTACATACATTGAGTGCTAATGCGCATGGTGTGTAAAAGTCACCAGTACTCTGATTCCATAGCTATAGATTTCCAAACTTCCACTGGCATTAATATCAGCACAAAAACTGTCCAGCAGGAGCTTCATGGAACGGGTTTCCATGACTGAGCATCTGTATGCAAGCCTCACATCACCATGTACAATGCCAAGCGTCAGATTGAGTGGTGTAAAGCACACTGCCACTGGACTCTGGAGCAGTGGAAACCTGTTCTGTGGAGTGACGAATCACGAGTCTCTGTTTGGCAGTCTGGGTTTAGCGGATGCCAGGAGATCATTACCTGCTTGACTGCATTGTGCCAACATTAAGGTTTGGGGGAGGAGGGATAATGGTATAGGGCTGTGTTTCAGGGGTTGCGCTTGGCCCGTTAATTCCAGCGAAGGGAAATCTTAATGCTTCCACATACCAAGACATTTTAGACAATGCTATGCTTCCAACTTTGTGGGAACAGTTGAGGAAACCCTGTTTCTGTTCCAGCATGACTGTGCCTCAGTGCTCAAGTGTTCATAAATACATGCTTGGATGAGATAAGTGGAAGAACTTGAATGGCCAACACAGATCCATATCGAACATATTTGGGATTGAACTGGAATGGATATTGTGAGCCAGGCCTTCTCGTCCAACATCAGTGCCTGACCACTCAAATGCTCTACTGGATGAATGGGTGAAAATTTCCACAGAAACACTCCAAAAACTCATGGAAAGCCTTCCCAGAAGAATGGAAGTTCTTATAGTTGTTATAGTAGAAGTTGTTATCCAACCCTACCCTAACAGTCTACTAATACTCTAATGAGAGTTAGTTGACATGTAGTTACAAATGAATGAGAGTTAGTTGACATGTAGTTACAAATGAATGAGAGTTAGTTGACATGTAGTTACAAATGAATGAGAGTTAGTTGACATGTAGTTGCAAATGAATGAGAGTTAGTTGACATGTAGTTACAAATGAATGAGAGTTAGTTGACATGTAGTTACAAATGAATGAGAGTTAGTTGACATGTAGTTACAAATGAATGAGAGTTAGTTGACATGTAGTTACAAATGAATGAGAGTTAGTTGACATGTAGTTACAAGTTAATGAAAGTTAGTTGACATGTAGTTACAAATGAATGAGAGTTAGTTGACATGTAGTTACAAATGAATGAGAGTTAGTTGACATGTAGTTACAAATTAATGAGAGTTAGTTGACATGTAGTTACAAATGAATGAGAGTTAGTTGACATGTAGTTACAAATGAATGAGAGTTAGTTGACATGTAGTTACAAATTAATGAGAGTTAGTTGACATGTAGTTACAAATTAATGAGAGTTAGTTGACATGTAGTTACAAATTAATGAGAGTTAGTTGACATGTAGTTGCAAATGAATGAGAGTTAGTTGACATGTAGTTACAAATGAATGAGTTAGTTGACATGTAGTTACAAATGAATGAGAGTTAGTTGACATGTAGTTGCAAAGGTACTTATAGTAGAATGCCTAAATTGGACGATCGAAATAAAGTGTTACCAGATTTTTTTATATTTTGTCAAACTTGGTAAACAGGTACACTAACTTTTGAAAAGTTATTGGGCAGAACTGTAGGTTGAGATAGAAATTACATTATTATTATTTTTGCTTTAAATAATTAACTTATTTTAATTTCTTTGAAAAGTAGTCTTAGTTTAATGTTCAATTTGAACCGAAGCTAAAGAAACACCCACATGCAAAAGTTTCAAGATCAAGTCCAATTCTACATTTTGTCTTTTTTTTTGGCAACATGCCTGATATCAGCAGTAGAAAATGTGTTTATCATTTTAGCTTTTATAAGAGAAATGAACTGGCGTTGTGCTATTAATCAAATTCACGGAAAGTATTTTAGCTGGGTGGCAGGCAGTTCCATTTCCATGTCTTGATAACACACAAACAAACAACAACATAGAAACTTCAATTGAGCTGCGTGTATTTGATGTCTGCCCTCTTTACTTTGCATTTCTGATGTAAATGAATGTTCAAAGCACAGGCTGCACATCAGAACAGTGGCATTTCACCCCACTGACTCCACAGTGCCCAAAAAGAGACGTTTCTATCACCAACTGCAGCGTCTGAAAAAGCAAATAGACTGTTGTTATTCCGGATATTAGCAGGTTAAGATAGCTTCTCAGAAAGGTTAGTTTCATTATACTTCTTCAAAGATACACATTCCTAATTATCAGTGGAATAGTGAAACACACGGACACCCCATATTACAACAAACATGATTTTAAGACTGATTATTCCCATCAGTTGCAAAGTGATCTTAATATCACATTGGTCATTTATTTATCTAACTGCATTTTAGAGATACTTTTGGAAATTATATTTAGTGTATTTTATATTTTATATTTATATATACATATGGTGGAAATATAGTAGCAGTGCAAGTTCGTTTTTTTATAAGAGGTTGTTTCTGTAAGAGATTGTGGTCACACTCATTAATGAATCAATCTCAAACTCATTAATGTGGTTAATTTCAACAAGGCTTGTTCTGATCGCACAAAAAGATGATCCCTTGGGCTAAATTTTCATATTTGTATTCCACTGCAGCTGTTTAATATTTTATTTTCCTCTCCAATAAAAGCTAATGTGCAATTATAATGATCTTCTTCAGTCCTTTTGAAAAACACCAAGCTAACAAACCACTACATGATTTTGTAAGAGTTTCATCTAGTGTGCAACCGGTCCCACAACAAACAAAGCTAAATCTTCTGTTATAATAAAAAGCTGAATAAATGAGGTCTGTAACATGAGAAACACCAAATCCCACAGGTTATTATCTCTTTCTCACACTCACCTTTGAACATGTATATTGCAGATATTAAGGAAAAATGGGTAACACTTAATTTCGATAGTCCACTTCAGACATTCTACTTACTATAAGTAACTTTGCAACTACATGTCAACTAACTCTCATTAGAGTATTAGTAAAATGGCTGTTTAATATCTGCTAACACTTTATTTTGATGCTCCTCAACAGACATTCTACTGACTATAAGTTTGTTTACAAGTCAACTAATAGGAACCCTAAGCCAAACCCTAACCCTAACTAACAGTCTGCTAATACTCGAATGAGAGTTAGTTGACATGTAGTTGCAAAATTACTCAGTTAGTAGAATGTCTTAAGTGGAATATCCAAATAAAGTGTAACCGAAAAATGAAGTGCACACACTGCACACTTAGAAATGTGGTAGCACTTTATTTTACAGTCCTGTTCCCCATGTATGTGCTATGTATTATTATAGTAATTGTAATAACTGGGTAATAACTAGGTGATTACCTTGAACCTACACTAACCTAACCTTAACCCATGTAGTTACCTAACATTACCTTCTTACACTTTAAGTACACGTAAGTTCAAACACTGTAAAATAAAGTGCAACAAGAAATGTTAGAAAAGTTAAATGAATTTCCCTTACTGATTTTTTTATAGCTGTTTTATCTGCATTTTGAATTATGCAATGTGTTGTGTTGTAGGGTTAAAAGAAATGTCCATGAACTTAACGGATAATGCCCTGGCAGAAAATTACAAGTGCCTTTTTAGTTTTTCTACAGTGTTTTATTTACTTACAGAATGACAAGCATTCACTCAGTTCTTGAAACAAACTGTATACTTGTGCTTATTTGACTGACCGCACTAAAGTAACTTCCACAGAGCCTTTAATGCTGTTCCAAACTACTGTTAGGGCAGGAAAAACTTGCTGTAAGTAATATCAAGTCTAATGAAAGAAGCTGTCGATTGGTGACCAATGTGCAATTAATAAGCATTAACCAACAACCACAATTCTTAGTAACTAACTGTTGTGAATGGCTTTACTATGCAGTGCATTTATGTCCATAATGGAGTCTGCGGTATTTTTTCCCACATTTGCAGCAAAATATATTACAAAATGGTCAATTGTTTTCAATGCAGATGAGAGCACTACTGGTATTATAGATGAACAAAAAAGTCAATAGATGAGCCAAAAACATTTAATAAATGAATATGGAAGAGGTGCAGGATGTGTATATGTCTTTGAATTATGTGAATTCAATTCTGTGGCAATCCGTGGGCTCGGATTTGTGGTTATGGGGTCTGGCCAATGTTTAGTGGATCACAGATATCCTTTAAAAGAACAATGGACTCTGCTCTTAATGCATCTGTCAAGTTTCAGTCAATCATTGCACATTAAGATTCACATAAATACAAATTCCTTTCAGCCACTTGCTCAGTCAGTAATAAAGGTAGTTTACTTAGGTTGGTGTTTAAGCTAGAGGGAAAATATTAGGTGAAAGTATTGCTAATAATATTAGCAGATAAACACATTTTTGTTAGCTAACATTACAGTTGCATTATAATAAGATTTTTGTGCAAAGAGGTAGCAAGCATTTTAAAGTAGACATGTTGGTTGCAAAGTTTGTCCCTTCATTCTTGGCCAATTAAATATTATAAGACCTTTAATTTTGCGGTCACACCTTATACACTGAACAAAATTATAAACGCAACACTTTTGTTTTTGCCCCCATTTTTCATGAGCTGAACTCAAAGTCTTTTTCTATGTACATAATTCTCTCAAATATTGTTTACAAATCTGTCTAAATCTGTGTTAGTGAGCACTTCTCTTTTGCCGAGTTAATCCATCCACCTCACAGGTCTGGCATATCAAGATGCTGATTAGACAGCATGATTATTGCACAGGTGTGCCTTAGGCTGGCCACAATAAAAGGCCACTCTAAAATGTGCAGTTTTACTGTATTTCGGGGGATCCGAAAACCAGTCAGTATCTGGTGAGACCACCATTTGCCTCACGCAGTGCAACATATCTCCTTCGCATAGAGTTGATCAGGTTGTTGATTGTGGTCTATATTTTATGTGAACAATATTTGAGAGTAATAGACCTTTTGTGTACATAGAAAAACTCTTAGATCTTTGAGTTCAGCAAAACAAAAATGTTGCGTTTATAATTTTGTTCAGTATATTAGGTGTCTTTAACTACTATGTTACATCAAAAAATAAGTAAAATGTACTTATTGTGTTCATATTGTACCTATTGCAAAAAACTTGCTGCTATCGAGGTGGGATACGGTTAAGATTAGGGACAGGTTTGATGGTATGTAGTTTTAAGGTTCGTTAAGGTGTAAATGGAGGGTCAACTCAGTAATTATAGATGTAATCTATACATCACATCGAGAGGAGCCAGCTGAGGTGGCTCGGGCATCTGTTTCCGGATGCCTTCCCGGGGAGCTGGAGGGATTATGTCTCCCGGCTGGCCTGGGAACGCCACGGTATCCCCCCGGAAGAGCTGGAGGAAGTGTCTAGGGAGAGGGAAGTCTGGGCGTCTCTGCTTAGACTGCTGCCCCTGCGACCCGGCACCGGATAAGCAGAAGAAGATGGATGGATGGATGGATGGATGGATTACAGTAAGTTTTACATCTGTAATTACATAAATGTATTTTAAAAATGTAAGTAAAATGTAAAAATATCTATGTACACAATAAGTGCACTGTATCTAATTATTATTTTAAATGTTAGTACATAGTAGTTAAAGACACTTAGTATAAAGTGATACCAATTTTGCTTAAAATTGGTCACGCAAAACATCTTCAAAACCAAGCACAAACCTTGCCAACTGATTGCATCAGCATACAAATGCCCACTGGTGCCCAATTGGTAAATTGGAGCTAATAGCTGTATTAGAATAACCAGTCACACTTTATATTATGTCTTTAACTACCATGTACTATGAACATTTAAATTAATCATTTGATACAATGCCCTTATTGTCTACATACGTGTTTTTACATTGTACTATTTAAAAATACCTGCATGTAATGTACAGCTGTAACTAATTTCTGTGATTACAATTAGACTGTTGACCCTTCATTTACACCTTAACCCACCCTTAAACCAAACCATACCACCAAACCTGTCCCAAAACCTTACCTGTATCCTACCTCAACAGCACGTGTTTTGCAATACAACATGAACAAAATAAGTACATTTTACATAACACATATAAATAGTAGCAAAAAAACACCTATATAAAGTGTGACTGGTAATCCTAATACAGCTATAGCACCAATTTAGCATCTTTACAGAATGTATACGACTACTGACATCACCTATGAAATATTCATGAGCCTTGTTCATAAGGCTTTTATGGTTTATAATATGCCTGCCTTTTGTATCTTCCATTATCTCCAGCTCTGATAAATGCAGTCATGACGAACGGCCGCACCATCTTGTTCACAAGATTTAATATTCTATAATTGCTCAGTGTCCATTCAAAGGCGACATTAATCAATACTTTCTCCACTGTGATACTAAATGTAACGCTCCGCTCTCATAAACCTGACACGGAGAGCTGTAATTACATTAAATTTGTTCTATATTGAAGATTACTGGCTTGTAATAATCTGGTTAATGAGGTAACAGTTTACCTCTGATTGGTGTAATAGATAACCCCAGTGCAGTCTCCAAGAACTTCTTCAATGTTTTTGAAAACTTTTGACAGGAAGCTTGAAGAGATTCTCACATCCATCATTGTGGTTTAATGGCATTCTAACGTTTGTTCTGATATATTGTGAGTGTTCTGGGTGGGAGCAGATATGGTTAGTGTCATAAAGGAGCTAAATGCTTCTGAAGCAGCTGCCAGGATAAGAGAATAACATGCAGCATTTAAACAAGCACAGCTTTTGCCTGGCTTCAGTCTTCCTCTGAGAGAACCTGAAAAGATGTCGATGAAGGCACTTTGCAAAAATGCTAATATCTGCTGACAGCACCTGATAACAAAGAGTTGAACTAAAGGAAAAACTACAGCAGAGGCTTACAAAGAAGGAAACATTGCTTTAAGTCTAACATAAGATTGATGGTATTGTTTGTTGTACACACACACACATTTGAGTTTTCATGGGGACTTTCCATAGACATAATGATTTTTATACAGGATAAACTGTATATTCCTAACCCTACCCCTAAACCTACCCATCACAGAAAACGTTCTGAATTTTTAGATTTAAAAAACAAAAAAACACCTTCATTTTTTCCGTATGAGGACCAAAAAAATGTTCCCACAAGGACAAGGATTTCGGAAAGTGCCATTTTTGTGGCGACATTGTGTTCCCATAACGTAGGGATACACACCCTGTCAACTTTCTTCTAGCTCAACCTGAATACTTTTCAAGTTCTCTGACCTCCAGACTGACCCAACCACATTCACCTGTAAGACCTACACTGCTCAGTGTGGCACAACAGCCAACATGATTCGCAGAGTAAGACGTGTTCTTGGATCAGCATTCTTGTAGTCCCTAGAACAACATTAGCGCTAACCTTAACTTTAAGCCCACCCCTTCAGCAGTCTGACATGTTTGTATTCAGTCAGGTAAATCTTCACGCTGCCTCTCAGTGGATGGCATGTGTGGTGTCTAGACTAATGTGCAACCCTATCCGTTATACATACATGCAGCCTCAGACTCAGACTGTAAAGTGCCAACCACTAGATCAATGCCATTGATCAGTCTGCTGGGTGGAGACTGATGTGCTGGTTTAACCCATTAGACATGTCACCTTTTTGGACCTTTAACCTGCTGAGGAGAGATATAATTAAAGAAATAAAAAAGTGCTCCTTGTGAAAAAGAAGATCAGTTTAGCATACTAAAGAGTGCTTATTATATTTTAAAAGAATATACTTAAGCGTGAACTGAATGTAATGTTTTTGGACACTTCAATGCATTTTAATTCCAATTAAATGAAAATGTATCATAGTTTAAATTTATATTAAATGCAATTAGCTGAACTTTGGAGTGCTAGTAGGACTTCAGTACATGTTTATATGTAATTTTATAATTTCTTCTGGTGTGTTTGAAATATGGCACTGCAGAATGTTGAAGTTGCAATTTAGTCATTTTAAAATGTGTTCACTTTAAATGTAAAACAGTGCAGTTTAAATTATGATCAAGTACTTTAACTTTATGAGTATTTTTTTTATTCTGCACATCAAATTAAGTGCACTTCATTAAAGCACAACAAAAGATTATTAAAACATAATGATTTAAATTGTACTTTAAAGTAAAACTTTTAACCTGACATTGTCACAGAGTGTACTTAAGTTTGTTAAGAAACTTAAGTGTACGCTCTTTTTCACCCAAAAATGAAAATGATCCCATAATTTACTCACCTTCAAGCCATCCTAGGTGTATGACTTTCTTCTTTCAGTCAAACACAATCGGAGTTATATTAAAAGAATATCCTGCATGGCTATTTGAAGTTTTACAATGGGAGTGAACAGTAACTGAGATTTTGAAGCCCAAAAAAGCGCATCCATCCATCATAAAATTAATCCATACTGATCCAATAGGTTAATAAAGGTATTCTGAAGCGAAGCAATGTGCATTTGTAAGAAAAAATACCCATATTTATAACTTTATAATCACTAGCTTCCGGTAACGCCGTATGCGAGTCTAGTTCCTGCAGAAGAGTGACCCCTGACCCGTTGCATTGACTTGCAGAGGATAGAGCAAAACAATCAAAAAACCGGTAACGAAGTAGAAGTCTAAAACTAGAATTTTTAAAGAGAAATGTTGGAGGAGCTAGAGTCTGTTGCTCAGCACTATTTGTGTGAACCGCGAGAGGTGTCAACTCTCACCTAAGCTTATGTTACTCCTATACCCTACATCATGCGTCGGGTCAGAGGTCACTCTTCCACTGGAACTCGACTCGCATACACTCAATGCACATTGAATAGGCCTACAATAAAGCGCACTTCTTTTTCACAAGGATGCATTTAAAGCTGAAGAGTGTTATTTTTTCTAGTGGGAAGAAACAACAAGAAAAGAACTGGTTTGTCAATGAAATAGTAATAGTCTGTTTTACTTTTGGAAGGATGGAATTTCTTATCAGATTCTCTAATTTTGCTGGTGTTTTCTGTACAACAATTCACGTAAACTACTGCAACATCATTTAAATGTTATTTTTTTTCACACTGGTCTATTATTGCGCCATAATCTTTTTCATATAAATGCACCTCTCATTAAACAAAAACGAACGCTTTGCATGTCAGTCAGACACTCTCTTCCTGTCTAAGTGGGATATTTTTGGCCAGAATAAGCTGCAGTGTGAAACCGACCTTTTGCCATCGTGTCAAAGTGGCTACGTGAGACTAATCATAAACTTGCCTCATTAAATATTCATGTGCTATAGTCTCAGAAACTCGGTCCGTTGTGTTTAGTTTCAGGGTTGTTTTGGAGGCAAACCGTTAACAGGTTAGTGACAACAGATTGTTCTGCACTTTTCAGTCAATGTCTTTTAACTTCATAAAAATGTTAAGAACTTTAGCTGAAGATAAATACAGGGTTTAATATGACCCTTGAATAGGAACTTAAAATGTTGAGTCTGTTACTTAAAAGAATGAATGTGAGTGAACTCCTTGGTCATTGCGACCCTTTATTATCTTTCACTGCAATATCATTACACTTTTATGTTAGTAGACAGTAGCAGAACTCAGTAATGGACATGTTTGAAAAGCTTTACAGTAGTCAAGATTGTTCTCTGTTAGGCAATCAGTACACCAACAGAGCACATAATGTCCCATAAGCACCACAGTATATATATATCAATCGACTCATAAATATGTAATACAAATGAACTAGTAGCTGTTATTTTTCTCCAGGTTATGATCTTCCATCTCCAGGCCAGCAGTATTGATTGAGCTGGTTCCCCAAGTCAAACGGCTCAGTCCACAAGAGCTCCAGCTGTCTTTCACATTGCCCACGCAAGCCATGGGTGCAAAAGTCATCTATATGCATTCTGTTGCTATTCCTCATTCCAATCCATTTCATTTTCTTTTAAATACGTGCAAGCACTAACAACACATAGTCCCATGTCTGCACCGAGAGATATCGCCTTATATCACCTCTAGGGGAGCATTGATAAATCATAAAGAAAGAGACATTAGCTGGTTTTAATAAAGCCTTTGGAGGCATTTTTCCCAATCTCTAACACTCCAAACCCACAATTTCATCAGCACCATATTAAGAAGGCCCCATCTTGTGTTTGTCAACTCTTAATTGTTAATTACATTAGTCAGTGGCATGGATTAAGAAATCAGCTTCAGCAGCCCTGCAGCAGAGTCATCCAAGGTGAAGAGAGCAGGTTTATTTGCTTGCATTGTGTGTTTGACTTTGTACTGAAAGCTATTTTGATTTTTCCATCATATTTGATCTCAATTCAATTCACACTGCACCAGCAGACGGCAAGAGACTTCATTGTGTTTTGTCGATCAGTGTGTTAACCCTGTCGGCGTTGGCGTCTGTCAGACCTTGTTTCTGCCAATTGAACATGCTGAATGGGAATTTGAATGTCTGAGGAGTGACATGCTGTAATCTGGTGACTGTCTGTCGGACGCATTTTCTATCCGATCTTTCACAGCAGACTCTACTTAAAACACCAACATAAGTCAGAATCAACTATAACTAGGTTATAGTAAAGTCAGCTAACATAAATCAGAATCAACAACTATATATATTATACTATATATGCATTTTAATTATTTACACTTTGGGCTATATATATATATATATATATATATATATATATATATATATATATATATATAAATATATAGATAGCCTAAAGTGTAAATAATTAAAATGCTGTTTTGTTGAGTCTGCTAACTAATACAGACACTTAATTTTGAATCATATAATTTATGTCACCAGCTAAACTACACTTGTCGTTTTGTATGTTTGTTTCAGCCTACAAGAAGAACATTTCTTGCCATTATTTCACAGTAAAAATTGCATTTTATTGCATCACATTTAATAGAGACTGTGAACTCATGTTCAACAATTCAAATACACTACACTACACTAAACTACACTACACACACACACACACAAAAATTATTTGACCAGAAAATCAATAAAATAATTTAAACAGAAAATCTATATTTGAACCCATTCCTATGCTGTTCTAGCTGGTGCACTGAGTTCAGCATACAAGATCATGTGAGGTCATACATTTTTTGGTAAGCAGAATATTAGGAATGATCCTAATGGGTCTCACTATGAAACACAAGAATAGACTTTAACATGGATAAAAATCCTCTCATGTCCAGCATTAGTGTGTAATGCTATGAAAGCCCATTGATATTTCGCCCTCACAGTGGAAAAGCACTTCTCAGCACCTCAGTTTAGTTGCCTTATACACTCAGGTTGCTTTTCTCATATCTTGCCAGGATATATGAGTCAGTTCTAATCAAATCTTTTCTCTGAATATATTCTGAACACACTGACCTCAAGCACTGGTTTAATGTGAGCGGTAAAACTGAAATGTGTTATTTAATGGTAACTGGAGTTTGCAGCATACGGCCGCTGACATGTCCATTGACATGAAAAGATGCAGTTTGCTACAGCTGTTTGGATGTCTCATATTTACCAGAGCCCCTAACATGCATGACTAACTTCTATGAAAGCTCACTGTAGGTGAATGAGTTGAAGCAGGGTTGTGCTCAAATAACACTTCAAAAGTATTTTCTTCCACATCCCATCTTCAGAGTAATGGGTTCAGAAAAAGATACATAAAACAAGTTCAAGGACTGAATGGTTCATGGGTCTGCAGCCATAAAAAAACATTACTGCATTTGCTGGTGTGTGTTCGGGTGTATAGTGTAGTGTCTGGGTATCGTCCCCACTGAAAAGCTTCTACGACTGCTCAGGCATGAACCATGACAGTGACTAATAACCGAAGACCCTAGAAACTCATTCCCACTGCCGGCTTTTCGCTCGCAGTCTTTCCTAATAAGCTTTTTCTTTCCTGCTACTTTTAACTCCTTCTAAGACCAACAATATGACACCACATTTAAAACAAACTCAACATATATTTAAAACATGGAAAGAAATGTAACACTTTACAAAGATTAAATTTGTTAACAATAAAAACTATTTTTACGGCACTTTTTAAATCTAAATTCATAAATATAACCTGCTACTATTCATTGTTAATTCATATTTGTTCATAATACATGAACTTGTTATTTTTAACTTAGTTTTTAATTTATAGACTACAAAAATGTTAAAATATTAGTAATACTACATATTATATTTATAGTAATATTGAATATTTAACATTAGTATATATACTAAATAATAATAGTAATATTGTAGTAATATATAATAAAGTTATATATATATATATATATATATATATATATATATATATATATATATAGTAATATTACTGCATACGTAGAAATTAATATTAACATTAATAAATGCTGTAAAAGTTTTATTAGTTCATGATACCCAATGCATTAACTAATTGTAAAGGGTTACCAAATTTAAAGCAATTATTCATTATGTAAAATCAAACTAAATATCTGCATTTCTATAGGTAACTAATTGAATAGGTAAATTTGAGACACTGATCATGTGACTTTTGTACAGACTGTTGGATGTTCTTGCTTCTAATGAAGCACAATATTCTCAATGGATTAATTTTCAGAGCAAGGAGGACATAATCATCAGCATTTACACAGAAATAGTGTTCATGCAGGTTGTGTGCTACTGTAATAACAGGAAAAAATCATACCAAAGGTGCGATACTATTGGCAGAAAAGGTCCATTGTCTATTATCGTAGCGATATATGAAGCACAGCTCACACAGAAGTCCCTTTCCAAACCAAATGGCTTTCTGTTAGTCAATGCAGCTAATTCATGTCAATTTGAACAGATTGTGAAATCCATGTGGGAAAATATTTCACCTTTATGTGAAATTCCAACCACATGGAAATTACTGCAATTCAAACACGAAAATTTGCCAGACAATTCAATTCAGTCTTTTTTTTATTTCACACTTTCACTCAGATAATTGTTTTGATAATAGAATTTGTACTGAAAAATGCAAAGTAGAACCATTTTCACTGATTGCTTTAGATTTTAAACCTCACTTATACTTATACACATTTTCCATAATATTCACCAGCAACACAGACAGCGGATATAACAGGGGCGACTTTGTAAAAGAAGCCTAATTCACGACATCTCTTGAACCCACACATGATTACTGGGGCTTGTTGGCTCTGCTCTGTGTTTCTCACTGATCCGGCTGACATCTATGCTGCCGTTGCTTTAGCTCAGGATTACAGATAATAGATGAAGCCGACTATATGGATGCAATTACAGATGCGTAATTCACCATCACCTAATCTCTGTTCATGATATGAGCGAATGGAGCCCTATTCATGTGACCTCGCACATGACCTCGTCGCAGGAGACATAAGCAGAGACGCGCTGGTGTGTGAGAAAAAGCACATTACAGCAGACTCATCCTAATGCACTGAGCATTAATATCCCTCCAAAACATGCCCAGTTTGAACAAGAACATTGCTACTCTTTCATAACCTAGGCAAACCTCATAAGACTGACTAATAAAAAGTCAACATTTTAATCTAAAGAACTGAACTTCAACACTGTAGTTATGTGTAAGAGAAATAAGATCAGTAGACTACTAGCAATTTCAACTTGTGCAGTGTGGTAAAAAACAATGTAAGTCTATCCATCCATCCATACATCATCCATTCATCCTTAATTTATCCATCCATCCATACATCATCCATTCATCCTTAATTTATCCATACATCCACACTTCTATCTATCTATCTATCTATCTATCTATCTATCTATCTATCTATCATCCATCCATTTACTTATCATCCATCCATTCATTTATCATCCATCCATTTATCCCTCCATTCATTCATCCATTTATCATCCATCCATTCATCCATTTGTCATCCATCCATTCATCCAGGCAATATTTTCAAAAGTAATTTGCAATTAGAAAATGAAATTAATGTTTATATATATTGTAATGAAGTGACGTTGGATAAATGTATTGTTATGACTGCCGTGTGTGTGTGTGGGGGGGGGGATTTGTGGGAAGAGTGGGTTGAGTTACGTGAGTGTTCGCACCTGATGACTGATGAGCGTGAAGGAGCAGGAGCTTTGGCATAGTGATTATCGTGAGTTTGAAGGAGAGGGCGAGAATAAAAAGACAAGAACAGTGAAGGGGCGCGAGTCTGAGAATCGGTGTGTTGTTGCTAACGCCGAGCTGCACTCAAGGTTGGGGGGTGGGTGCCATTCGTATGCTTTAGGGCTGCCGGCAGCGAAGATAGCTTAGTGGCCTAACCTGTAGATAAGGCCGGGTACAGGAGTGCGTAGGCGGCGCGGCTTCTCAGCAAGGGGTGCTCCGTTTCCGCTATAGTTCGGAGGCCTCACGAGCGCTGGACTGGTGTCTGCCTTCTCCCATTGCCAACCAGCGCCAAAGCCTAGACCCCGGAGGAGGGTCTCGCATCCTGGGAGAGTTAAGTGTTGAACTTTTTGTATGTGTATGTGCGTGTGTGTGTGATTTTAAATCTGGCAGTATATCCATTTCATTATGGGGTGGGAGGGTTATGATGAACTGGATTCTTATGTAGTAGTCTGAAGGAGTCGTGTATGAAGTTTACGTGCATTTTGAACGTGTGCAGTGTCCTCCGGGGGTGATGTGGGAGCTATAGCTTTTTATTATATTTATTGCGTGGGCGTTAGCTTTGGTATGGCTTATTTATTGCGGTGTTCTCTGTGTAGCATGCTCCATCGTGGTGTTGTTCGCCCAGGCTGATTAGCATTTGTGTTTGGGACTTCAAGAACCTGACCCAGGCTGACATGTTTGGTAACTGCCTGAATTATATTAAATAAAGATTATTGTTTCTACTTCTGCGGTGCTGCTTGCTTTGTAGATTCCTCTAGCCATAACAATCTGACCTCACCCTCTAGGTTTATTACACTGGTGGCAGCGGTGGGATTTGCTTAATTTTTGTGAACCCTATAAAACCTAGACACTGTTGCAAAAATGTTACAGGGGGAGGATAATGTTGGGCCCGAGGTGGACCGCGCAAGGGTAAATGGTAAATGGACTGCATTTATATAGCGCTTTCAGAGACCCAATGGCCACCAAAGCGCTTTACATACAGCGCCTCACATTCACCCATTCACTCACTCATTCATACACTGACGGCGGTGTCAGCCATGCAAGGCGCCATCCAGCTTGACACTTGGTCAGGTGGAACCGGGGATCGAACCACCAACCTTACGGTTTGTAGACAACCTACATGAGCCACTGCCACCCCAAGGGAGGTGGGACCATTAAGAGCTACGGTGCGGCCAGTGTTTATGCCCGAGATGTTTACTGGTGTAGGCCGAGAGTGGTCTGATTGGTCAGAGCAATTTGAGCTGGCTGCGGATGTAAATAATTGGGATGAACCCTTAAAACTTAAATTTATGTCTCTCCTACTTTCTGGGCGTGCAAGAGATATTTATAGTGGTTTGTCCGGTGAGGCTAAAGGAAACTACGCGCTGCTATAAGCTGCTATGGCTAGATGTTTTGAGCCCTGTGATAGTAGTGACTGGAGTAGGGCTACATTCACAGCCCGCCGTCGTATGCATAATGAGACCGCAAGGGAATTCGGAAATGCCTTACGGCGTCTCGCCACTAAAGCTTACCCTACAGCTGATAACTGTACTTGCGATATGTTGGCAAGAGATCAGTTTCTTACACATTTTGCAACTGGTGACTTCCGTATTAGCTTGAGTAGAGCAAAACCTAATACCCTAGAAGATACAATTGATCTTGCTTCTGAATTAGAGCTTCTTAGGAATATGGAGCAAACCTGTCTGATGTCTGATGCAAAAGTAAGGGGAGTTGCGGAGAATAAATCCAAAAGTGATGAACAAATGCAAATGATGCTAGGAATAGTGGAGGAATTGAGGCAGAAAGTAAAATCTCTTCGTACCACAGTGAGTAATATTCAACAGTCTATGGCAAACCCTACTCCCACTCAATTTTCCAGGGAACCTGTACGAGAGCCCAGGAACAGTGGTTCACAAGGGTCCGTAGATCGAGCCAGAGGGGCGGGGGGTGGTTGTTGGGAGTGTGGGTGTACAAGACACAAAAAACGAGATTGCCCATATTCGCAGGGAAACTACAGGGGGCAGGCACTATAGGCCCGCTGCCTGCCCCCCGGCGAGTTGGTACATATGCGGCCTCTGCAAGCAACCAGGGTGGCTCTGGATACATTGGAGCCAAAATAGGTGCGTCAGACTCCCTTCTCTTGATAGATAGTGGGGCAGCATTATCAGTCATACCAATACAACTTTGGCTTGAAATCACTAAGGAGGGAACAGAACTGTCTGGACATCATGGTGATGTGTCTGCAGCTAATGGAGGGTTGATGGGGATTTGGGGAAAATGGCAAACAGTCCGCCAGTTTGATTCATTGGCATTAATTGTGGAGTTTTTGGTAGCTGATGTGCCTTCCCAGGATATTCTTTTGGGTTTTGACTTTTTGAGTAAATATGGGGTCGTTATGGATTTTGGTAAGAAGGAGTGTCGAATAATGGGTAAAATGTTTCCCCTGATTTTTCCGGCAGATATTGATAAACCCCGGACTGTGATCGTCTTGGAAGACACTGTAATTCCTCCACGTAGTGAGGCAATCGCTGGAAAGGTGGATAATTCCTTTGTGGCCTGTTGTGAGGGTATGTTGGAACCATCAGACACATTATCAAACCAATGTGATGTAATGATCGCTCGGGTGGTCTGTAGAGTGGAGAGGGGTAGACTTCAGGTACGAGTGATTAATGTAACTAAAGATGCCCTTACATTAAAGGGGGGCATGAGGTTGTGAACTTTACATACTGACATTGAGGTGGGCTGTAGGGCTGAACATATGGGTGAGGATGAGGATGGGCCAAATGAGCCTTGGTCTGTTGACAAGCTTATTGCTCATTTTGGGTTGCATCAGAAGAATTTTACTCCATCTGACTTAACAGATATTCGTGAGCTGTTACGAAGAAATATGTCTGTGTTTAGTGAAGGGGAGGGGGATTTGGGGAGAACTCACATGACACTGCACCAGATCGATACAGAGGATGCGAAGCCTGTGAAGTTGCCACCCCGTCGGGTTCCCCTCCATATACAAC
The DNA here is from genome assembly GCA_026230005.1 of Gila orcuttii. NCBI lineage: Eukaryota > Metazoa > Chordata > Actinopteri > Cypriniformes > Leuciscidae > Gila > Gila orcuttii. The sequence goes on along the minus strand of JAPDVR010000001.1, from coordinate 64,640,932 downwards.
ATGAGGTGTCTGACCAGGTAAAGCAAATGTTGGCAAATGACATAATTCAGCCTTCTCATAGTCCATGGGCAGCTCCAGTAGTTTTGGTACGCAAGCGTGATGGCGGCCTCCGTTTTTGTGTGGATTATCGCAAGTTAAACGATGCAACCCGGAAGGACGCGTATCCGTTGCCACGGATCGATGATGCCCTTGACAGTCTAAATAACGCTTGCTGGTTCTCCACTCTCGATTTAGCCAGTGGCTACTGGCAGGTGGAGTTGGATCCTAGGGATAAATATAAGACTGCTTTTAGCACTCGGCAAGGTCTGTTTGAATTTAATGTCCTTAGTTTTGGTCTTTGCAATAGTCCAAGTACATTTCAGCGACTAATGGATCTGGTGCTGGCAGATCTTCAGTGGACTACCTGTCTGGTGTACTTGGACGATATCATTATATTTGGACGGACATTTCAGGAACATTTAGGCCGCCTGGACGAAGTTTTAATAAAACTACGCCAGGCTAACCTTAAAGTCAAGCCCGCTAAGTGTAACTTGTTTGCCACTCAGGTGCAGTATTTATGACATATCATTTCATCGAAGGGGGTGAAAGCAGATCCCGCCAAAGTGGAGGCTGTGCGTCAGTGGCCGGTGCCCAAAAATCAGACAGAGGTCAGGAGCTTTGTGGGTTTCGCCTCGTACTATCGGAGGTTTGTGAAGGGGTTTGCTGAGACTGCTCGCCCCCTGCACCAACTCACTGAGAAAGGCAGGCGTTTTAAATGGACAGCCTTTGAACAGCTCAAGCTGAGTTTAATGTCAGCACCTGTTCTTATATATCCTGATCCCTCCAAAACATTCATTTTAGATACGGATGCTAGCGATGCGGGTATTGGGGCTGTGTTGTCACAAGAAGAGGGGGGGGGGTGTGAACATGTTATAGCATATGCCAGCAGAGCCCTTACTAAGCAGGAAAGAAAATATGCCACAACTAAGAAGGAATTGTTAAGTATGGTCACGTCCATCAAGCATTTTAAACATTACCTGTTAGGTAAGGAATTTGTCCTCCGAACAGATCATAATTCCTTGAGGTGGCTGCATTATTTCCAGAGTTTAGAGGGACAGTTAGCCAGATGGGTGGAGCAGTTAGCAAGCTTCCAATATAAAATTGTTCACCGCCCTGGACGAGGGCATGCTAATGCTGACGCCCTTTCTAGGCTGCCTGCTTACCTGTCAACTCCAGGGCCCCCGGAGCCAGCCCCACAGACACGAGGGGTGCCTGTAATGGCGGCAGTACAAAACGCCGACCAATGTAACCCCAGGGTGGGAAGGGGATGAGTTGGCTCAGGCGCAGCGGGAAGATGCCGAGTTACAAAAGATCATTGCTCTAAAAAAAGAGGGAGGGACTTGTTTGCAACCACCGGACGATCTACAAAAGTATGCACCGGTATGGTCCCAGTTACAAATGCAGGGCTCCCGGTTGGTGAGGTTTCCCCCATCGAATTCGGAAGCCGCAAACCAGGTCCAGGTGGTTATTCCCACTGTAATGATGGCAGAAATCTTAAGACAGTTGCATAATGATGTTACGGGTGGACACTTGGGAATACAGAAACTACAAGCAAAAGTGAAAGACCTTTTCTATTGGCTGGGCCTGTTTGGGGATGTGAAGCGATGGTGTAACGAATGTGTGGATTGCTGGTCTAGAAAAGCTGGGGGGAAACAGTGGCGGGCCCCACTACAATCGGTGGTAGCATTAAGGCCATATGAGCGGGTGGCGTTGGATATTTTGGGACCTCTCCCCGAAACCCCCAAAGAAAACAAATATATTGTAGTTATTGGGGATTACTTTTCCAAATGGACAGAGGCGTTCCCTCTTCCTAATCAGGAAGCTGAGACGGTGGCCAAGTAGTTGGTAGAACAGTGGGTGTGCCGCTTCGGAGCCCCCAGGATAATCCATACTGATCAGGGCCGAAATTTTGAATCTAGGTTATTTAAAGAAGTGTGCCAGTTGCTGAACATTCATAAGACTAGGACATCACCTTATCTTAGGACATCACTGGGTTTACACCCTACAAAGTTGTTTTTGGGAAAGAGATAGTCCTTCCTGTGGATGTTATGCTTAACCTGAGTGGTGGGGAAAGATTCTCTTCCGCTTCAGAGTATGTGTCTAGATTGTTGGAGACAGTGTCTACAGTGGTAGAGGCGGTAAGGGGCCATCAGCTAAGAGCCTCTGTGGAACAGAAGGGAGAATATGACTTCAGAGCACATTTCCAATACTATTCTGAAGGAGAATTGGTGTGGGTTCGGGGGAAAGTTAGAACAAGGGGGCTTTGCCCAAAATTACAAAGAAGGTTTAAGGGGCCTTATAAAGTCAGAGAGAGGATAACCGAAGTTCTGTATAGACTTGTGCCAGTTGAGGGAGGGACAGAAAAAGTGGTGCACTTCAACCGACTTAAACCATGTCTTTTTCTTCTTCTGTAACAGAGGTTATCAACCAAGAGGGTGCAGAGAGCCCATGGATAGCTGGCATCCCACCTAAGGAGACCTGGCTGCAGACTTCAGCTTCTACAGCGGGTCGAGAGAGCGAGGTGGTAGTGCCAGGGGCCAGATCCGAGGTGCCCCCAGTCACACCTACAAGGGCAGCAAGTAAGGTGCCAGGAAGCTGTGCAGCCTCAGTGGTATCACAAGGGCAAAGAGACCGGCCGGCTTCGGCCACACAGAACCAAGGTGGTCAAGAATCTTCACACACTGGGCATATGCAAACATCCATGACTAGCCATTCTGCAATGACTGGGGAGGCCCAGAAAGGGGCATCGCTATCCAAAGACTTACGCCAAGGATGACCAAGGAGGGCACCAGTGTGGTCCCTGGACTATGAAATGTGTTGAATTCGACTCGAGGATGAGTCTACCTTATGGGTGGGGGGAGTGTAATGAAGTGACGTTGGATAAATGTATTGTTATGACTGCCGTGTGTGGGGGGGGGATTTGTGGGAAGAGTGGGTTGAGTTAGGTGAGTGTTCGCACTTGATGACTGATGAGCGTGAAGGAGCAGGAGCTTTGGCATAGTGATTATCGTGAGTTTGAAGGAGAGGGCAAGAATAAAAAGACGAGCACAGTGAAGGGGCGCGAGTCTGAGAAGCGGTGTGTTGTTGCTAACGCCGAGCTGCACTCAAGGTCGGGGGGTGGGTGCCGTTCGTATGCTTTAGGGCTGCCGGCGGCGAAGATAGCTTAAGGGGCTAACCTGTAGATAAGGCCGGGTATAAGAGTGCGTGGGCGGCGCGGCTTCTCAGCAAGGGGTGCTCCGTTTCCGCTATAGTTCGGAGGCCTCACGAGCGCTGGACTGGTGTCTGCCTTCTCCCACTGCCAACCAGCGCCAAAGCCTAGACCCCGGAGGAGGGTCTCGCATCCTGGGAGAGTTAAGTGTTGAACTTTTTGTATGTGTATGTGTGTGTGTGTGTGTGTGTGTGTGTGTGTGTGTGTGTGTGTGTGTGTGTGTGTGTGTGTGTGTGTGATTTTAAATCTGGCAGTATATCCATTTTTTACATCCACGAACTGAATTCTTATGTAGTAGTCTGAAGGCATCGTGTATGAAGTTTACGTGCATTTTGAACGTGTGCAGTGTCCTCCGGGGGTGATGTGGGTGCTATAGCTTTTTTTTTTATTTATTGTGTGGGCGTTAGCTTTGGTATGGCTTATTTATTGCGGTGTTCTCTGTGTAGCATGCTCCATCGTGGTGTTGTTCGCCCAGGCTGATTAGCATTTGTGTTTGGGACTTCAAGAACCTGACCCAGGCTGACATGTTTGGTAACTGCCTGAATTATATTAAATATTTATTGTTTCTACTTCTGCGGTGCTGCTTGCTTTGTAGATTTCTCTAGCCATAACAATCTGACCTCACCCTCTAGGTTTATTTATATATATATATATATATATATATATATATATATATATATATATATATGAAAAAACAATTATGAACATGCTAATATGAAATTATAAATGATTTGTTTTGCTGCCAGACTAGACATGACGCACAAAATATAAATGTCACTTTTAATGAAAATAGAATGCTAAATCTTAATATTGATTCCCTTTCAAGGGAACTCGAGCTGCGTTGAGACGCGGTGGGAACGCTCTGCGTGATTGCGTCGTGAAGCACGTGTATAATCAGTCCAATGGAAGAGCGAGACGTCATAGGCGGGTGACGTCATAGACCAGGAAGCTATAAAGCACACCAGAAAACAGACCGCGACAGCTTCTGTTGCCTTCAGCAAGCGCTCTCTGTATACTGTCCTTGTCTATTTACTGTTGTCTGTCACAAGCACATTATCTATCTATATATATATATATATTATGGCGAAACAAGAATTCAAGCGTTGTGTTGTCCCTTGCCCTCGTTTTATCACGGGTGGGGACACACATCAGCTTTGTGTTGCTTGTTTGGGAGTGGAGCATGCCCAGTCAGTTCTCGAGGGAGCTGACTGTGAGCATTGCGAGAAGCTGTCCGTGAGGACGCTCCGCTCTCGCCGGGCGTTCTTTGAGGAGGACGGTTCGGTTCGCGCTCCCCGAGGTGCGGGTCCCGCTGCTGCCGAGGCACAGCGAAGGCTTTCATCTTGGGGTTCGCATATGGATCTAGTAGCGGGGCTTGAGACGGGCCCAGCCCTTTCTCAACCCTTACCTGCTGGATCCGGTGCCTCTGCCCAGGAAGGAGCCCGCGCTGCGGCTTCTCCTTCCCAGGTTGGGGCACCATTGCTGAGGCTATCCAGTTCTGAGGATCTGGATGTCGTCAGTGTTGATATGGGGGATTTTGAGTCTTCGCCAGCTCATGCCTCCAGTAATGATGAGGAGCTTATGGAGGTTTTATCTCGTGCTGTAGCTAGATTAAATATTGAATGGCCAGCCGATGATTCTCAGAGTGTTTCTAAGAAAGGTTTATTAGATGAAAGATTTCTACCATCTATAACACAGCCTCCACGTCGGGGACTCCCGTTTTTTCCCGATCTCCACAATAAGGTTTCGAGATCGTGGAATAAACCGGCGTCATTCAGAGTATTTAACCCACAAACTTCCAACTACAGTAATGTTTTGGGTGCATCTGACTATGGTTATTTGACGGTGCCTCGGGCTGAAGAGACGCTCGCGAGCTATCTCTCTCCCGAGTCATCGTCATCATTAAAAGCCCCGACGTTACCCACCAAGCCATTAAAATCTACATCTTCGCTGGTGGGTAAAGCTTATTCGGCAGCAGGTCAGGCTGCGTCATGTCTGCATACTATGTCTATACTGCAGGCATACCAGGCTGATCTGCTGAAGGATATCGATGAACGTGAGGAAGTCAGCGCTGACGCAATTCGAGAATTGCGTCGCGCAACAGACCTGTCTCTCCGGGCCACTAAGGAGACGGCCAAATCAGTGGGCCGTTCTATGGCAGCCCTGGTGGCCACGGAGAGGCATCTTTGGTTAAATCTGTCTGATATAAAAGATAAAGATAGGTCTGTTCTTCTGGACGCGCCACTGTCACCTTCAAGTTTATTCGGCGACGCTATCAATTGTGTCGTCGATAGGTTTCAAGAAACGAAAAAAACAATCGGCTGCGTTCCAGAGGTTTCTTCCTCGACGTTTCGATGTCCCCGAGACTGCTGGGCGGAAAATGATTATTAAATCCGAGCAGTCTCGTCCGAGTACAAGCTCCTCACAGCACAGAGTGCATCAAAAACAGAGCGTCGCCACTCGGGCTCCTCCACAATCTGGGGAACCTGGGTGGCGGTCGCAGTCCAGGCCAGCTAGGGGTAGGCAAGATCTGAGGACTGTCATCTCTAAGAAGGCTTGGGCTAAGAAGAAGTCCTGACGCCCAAGGCGTCAGGCTTCTGAGGGTGGTCCCCTCCGAGGAGGGACGTTTTCGAGAAATCGTTCATCCTCGGCACCCTCTGGGGGGCGATTCTCTGAGGAGAGTCGCAGCGCTGCCACATCGGTTGTTCCCTGCCGGTTCGCCGCTTCAGGGCACCGAGGTGTCAGCGTCCCCATACGATTCTCCGAGGAGGATCGTAGAACGGTCAGTTCGGTTGTTCCCTGCCGGTTCGCCGCTTCAGGGCACCGAAATATCCGTACAACCGAATCCCGAGGCCAGTCTCGAGAGACTGGTCCCCTTAGTAGAATTTCTGGCAGCGTGGAAACTACTGCCAAATATTTCTCAGTGGGTCCTGCATATAATAGAAAACGGTTACAGAATTCAGTTCGGTTCTCGTCCGCCCAGATTTCAAGGGGTCCTTCCCACAGTGGTGGACCCGAGGCAGGCTCGGGTCATGGAGCTAGAAGTACTGACGCTTCTGCGAAAAGGGGCTATAGAAAGGGTTTCTCCTCTCAGCAGAGAGTCAGGGTTTTACAGCCGTTACTTCATCGTTCCCAAGAAGGATGGGGGGTTGCGTCCTATTCTAGATCTGCGTCAGTTAAACAGCAGAGTTCAGAAACTCAAGTTCAAGATGCTTACACTCAAACAGATTGTATCACAGATTCAGTCCGAGGACTGGTTTGTCACAATAGACTTGAAGGACGCTTACTTTCATGTATCCATTCATCCTCATCACAGGAAGTTCCTGAGGTTTGCTTTCGGGGGCGAAGCATACCAATATCGGGTCCTTCCATTCGGCCTAGGTTTATCACCCCGCACCTTTACGAAATGCGTGGATGCAGCGCTGGCTCCTCTGAGACTCCAGGGCATTCGCGTATTAAACTATATCGACGACTGGTTGATCCTGGCTCGTTCCGAGCAGTTGGCAGTTCGGCATCGAGATGTCGTTCTGTCTCACATAAAGAGGTTGGGGTTGCGGCTAAACACCAAGAAGAGTGTTCTCCTCCCAGCCCAGAGGACCACTTTTTTAGGGGTGATGTGGGATTCGACAACTATGCAAGCACGATTGTCTCCAGCACGTATTTCTGTGATTCTCACAGCCGTAAAGATGGTAAAACTAGGCCAGTCACTCACTGTGAAACAGTTCCAGAGACTGGTGGGTCTCATGGCAGCTGCGTCCAACGTAATTACTTTTGGCCTTCTGCACATGAGACCCCTGCAGTGGTGGCTCAGGACCAAGGGGTTTTCTCCGAGGGGAAATCCGTTTCGCACGATCAAGGTTACGCGGCAATGCCTATGTGCCTTGGTCATGTGGAAGAAACCTTGGTTCCTCGCCCAAGGCCCAGTTTTGGGGGCTTCTTGTCGACGTGTAACGCTATCGACGGATGCTTCCCTCACAGGCTGGGGGGCGGTCATGAGTGGCCGCTCGGCGACAGGTGTCTGGCAGGACCATCAGCTTTCGTGGCATATAAACCGACTAGAGATGATGGCGGTATTTCAGGCTCTCAAATACTTCCTGCCAGACCTGAGAGGCCATCATGTGCTTGTCCGCACAGACAACACATCGGTGGTCTCTTACATCAACCACCAAGGGGGTCTGAGGTCCCGATTATTATGCAAACTGGCTCATCAGATCCTCCTATGGGCCCAGGGGAAATTACTGTCACTCAGGGCAGTTTATATTCCAGGGTGTTTGAATGTGGGAGCAGATATCCTGTCAAGGCAGGGGCTGAGGCCCGGGGAGTGGAGACTTCACCCCGAGGTGGTGGAGCTCCTATGGGAGAACTATGGTCAAGCTCAGGTAGATCTTTTCGCATCTTACGATACAACCCATTGTCAGCTTTGGTTCTCCCTCACATATCCAGCTCCTCTCGGACTGGACGCTATGGTACAGGTGTGGCCGATGCTGCACCTGTACGCATTCCCCCCGATATCATTGCTTCCGGGAGTTCTGGAGAGGGTTCGCCAAGAAGGGGCTCATCTACTATTAGTAGCCCCGCACTGGCCGACCCGAGTGTGGTTCTCGGACCTAGTGTCCCTCCTTCACAGCTCTCCCATGGAGATTCCTGTCAGAAGGGACTTGTTATCTCAAGCAGGGGGCACGATATTTCACCCTCGCCCGGAGTTGTGGAAACTATGGGCTTGGCCTCTGAGGGGGCCCAGCTCTTAGAATCTGGTCTCTCGACTGAGGTCGTTGAGACCATCCTTCAATCCAGAGCTCCTTCCACGAGGAAAACTATATTCATTGAAATGGAAACTGTTCTCTACATGGTGTGGAGAACGCTTTTTAAATCCTGTTAACTGCCCGGTTGGTACAGTTCTCGATTTCCTTCAAGACCGTTTCTTGACCGGGATGCGTTTCTTAACCGTAGCGGCTATATCTGCTTATCGCTCCCCTCTGGGGGCTTCTTCTCTTGGGAGAGATCCTCTTATTATTCGTTTTCTTCGTGGTACATTGAGGCTGAGGCCTGCACTACACTCTAGAGCACCGGCTTGGGATTTGGCCATTGTACTTGAGGGTCTGGGTCTGGCTCCCTTCGAGCCTATTGAAGAGGTTTCAGAGAAATTCCTTACACTAAAAACTCTATTTCTTCTCGCTATTTCTTCTATCAAGAGAATTGGAGATCTGCAAGCCTTGTCGGTGGCTCCTTCATGTCTGGAATTTGCACCTGGTATGGTGAAAGCATTTTCACACCCTAGGCCGGGTTACATTCCTAAGGTCCCCGCTAATGTGGGGGGCCCTATTGTGCTGCAGGCTTTTTGCCCTCCACCTTTCATTACCCCAGATCAGGAAAGTCTCAATCTGTTATGTCCCGTTAGGGCTTTGGATGCCTACGTTCACAGAGCTGCCCTGTGGCGTAGATCAGAGCAGTTATTTGTCTGCTTCGGTTCAACCAAGAAAGGTTGCCTGGCATCGAGACAGGTAATGAGCAAGTGGGTAGTTGAGGCTATCTCACTTGCTTATGAAGCGGCCGGACAGCCTTCACCTATGGCTGTCCGCGCCCATTCTACTAGGAGTATGGCTGCCTCTAAGGCTTTAATTTCGGGGGTTTCCCTTCAGGACGTTTGTAATGCGGCAGGCTGGTCCTCACCGCATACATTTGTCAGATTTTACGACCTAGACCTCTCCACTCCCGGGGCTAGGCTGCTTGTTTCTTAGTGTGCGCAAGGACTCCACACAGAACGGGCATTTCTCATTATGGCGTAGTGGATATGGGGTTCCCACCGCGTCTCAACGCAGCTCGAGTTCCCTTGAAAGGGAACGTCTCAGGTTACGTATGTAACCCTGGTTCCCTGAGAGGGAACGAGACGCTGCGTTCTCCTGCCATACTTCCTGCATGCCCTGAATCGACTTGCTTCAGGCCTTTTCAGAAGCTGTCGCGGTCTGTTTTCTGGTGTGCTTTATAGCTTCCTGGTCTATGACGTCACCCGCCTATGACGTCTCGCTCTTCCATTGGACTGATTATACACGTGCTTCACGACGCAATCACGCAGAGCGTTCCCACCGCGTCTCAACGCAGCGTCTCGTTCCCTCTCAGGGAACCAGGGTTACATACGTAACCTGAGACGTTTTATTTCTTGCGACAAAACTATTAGTGTCGACTCCATTTCTCTGTTTCAAACACTGAATGTGTTAAAATATCTCAATCAAAATCCCATTATAGAAATTGCCGTCAATCCACAAACTGTTTACCTTTATTCTCATGCTAATAAAAGGCCATCACTAAAGGGACGCTTACTGAATATACAAAAAAAAAAAAAAAACATGCTTGAAATACCATTTTCCATCATTAGCAGCTGTGGCATTTCAGATAATTGACAGGTTTTAGTGACTCTGCAACACAAACAAAAACACCTTATATATTGTGCATTCATGCTAGTCAAACAAAAAACATCTTGAATTTGTGCACTCGTTCTTGCACGTCTTTGCAGTATTGGAAATTGATAACATTTTCTAATTTTACTGAATTACAAATCCTATATTTAAATAAGTTCCTGTGATATTTTTCTTCTGACTATAAGTAACTTTACAACTACATATCAACTAATTCTAACCCGAACCCAAACCTAACTACTAACATTCTATTGTTTTCTACTAGTATAATGAGAGTAGGTTGGCAATTTTTTATTAGCATGGTATATCCTAGGTAAGCAAGTTGATTTTTATTATTTAACCCATCTAAAACAACTCCCTGTATAACATGGGAGGCCTTTAAAACCCTCAAATTATTAGGTTCTGTTCAACTGTTGACATTTCTGGGTCTTAAGATTAAACATCTATAAAAAGTGGATGTTTGTGCTGATGCCCAACAGAATGTGTTCTGCTCATTCCAATATAATGCACTGTCAGTGAGTAGAGCTGCTAACAAGTTATATATTGGATACAACATTCTTTTTAGAAAAAAGGGAGGACAGCAGGAAGTGTACTCGTTTGTCAGAATAAACTCAAACAAACGGATGAGACTGTTGTTGAAGGTCTTCTTCCCTTTTGTTCTGGGAGAGGCTTTAATCAACATAAACTTTGAAAACATGCACCCTATCAGCCATTTATATTCAGACACAAAGACACTGTGTAAAGCTGAAGAGGAGACTGGAGGCTCATTACCCTATTTAGAGAGAACAGAATGAATTTCACCCCAGACAGCGATTTCATAATACTGGAAAAGTGCAGAATGTTCTTTATCATGAAAAGGGACAATCAGACACTGCTTCTCTACCAGTGATGCTGAAGAAAGCCTTCATAGGGTTTAATGGCTGTATCTTAAAACTCACTTATCAAAGTAAGACTTGGTAAAAATGCAAGTGGGTCAAGCTGCTTTATGTAAACTGCATTATATCATTTATTATGACTAGAGTCAGCGTTCAATGTTCTCTCCTTCCGCTGTCCTCTTTATAATTGGTAGCTTTTGTAATAGCAGTATTTAGAAATTGCAATCTGCAATATTAAAATTTGCCTTGCATGCCAACAATGTCAAACATCTGTCTAAAACACCTTCATAAACCTCTTAAGTTAATGCTCAGGCACCTCAGCCATCTGGGGCTTCGGGTCGACTGGGAGAAGAGCAGACTCTCCTGTGCAGAGCATCTCTTTTCTTGGTTTCAAATCGGACTCGGTTAATATGACGGCGTGTCTCAATACATTCAGGGGGAAGACAGCGGTCCCACTGAAAAAAGTTTCAGAGGCTCCTGGGGTGTATGGCATCCGCTACCTTGATAACGCTGATCGGAGTGATGCATATGAGCCTAGTCCCAAGATGGGCATGGTGCCGCGGCACACTCTGTGTGACCATCACACCAATCTGTCACCGAACTTTCAACCTTTGGTCAGACCTTGCCTTTCTATAGGCAGGAGCGCCCTTAGAACAAGTGTCCAGGCACGTTGTTGTTACAACAGATGCCTCCATAATGGGCTGGGGCGCTGTATGCAATGGAAAGCAGCCTCGGGCTCCTGGACGGGAACCTTGCTGTGCGCAGGTTGCGGCTGTTGCATTCAGGGCAAGCATATGTTGGTCCACAAAGACAACACAGCGCTGGCGTACATCAACCACCGAAGGCGGTGTATGCTCACGTCGCATGTCACAACTCATCCCTCCATCTCCTCCTCTGGAGTCAGCAGCGGCTGAGGTAGACCTATTTGCCTCCCAAGAGTCTCGCTGTTGTCCTCTCTGGACTGAAGAGAGCACCCTTTGAACCACTAGGGTCAATCGAATATAAGATCCTGTCTCGAAAGACAGTGCTCCTGACGGCGCTCACTTCCATCAAGAGTGTGGGCGATCTGCAGGCAGTTTTGGTCAGCGAATCATGTCTTGAGTTCGGGCAAGCCTTTTCTCACATGATCCTGAGACCCCTGCCCGGCTATGTGGCCAAATGTCTCACCACTCCCTTTGTGACCAGGTGATGAACTTGCAAGCATTGCCCCCAGAGAAGGCAGACCCAGCCCCTGCATGGCTGTGCCCCGTTCGCGCCCTGCATGTTTACGTGGACCTTCAGAAGCTCTGAGCAGCTCTGTGTCTGGTTTGGAGGTCAGCAGAAGGGAAAGGCTGTCTCCAAGCATAGATTGTCCCACTGGATAGTGGATGCCGTCGCCTTAGCATACCAATCCCAAAATGTGCTTTGCCCCCTTGAACTGAGGTTTCACTCCACTAGGAGTGTTGCCTCCTCCTGGGCCTTGGCCAACTCTTGACTTACAACTGTTAATAAAGGAAGTCTAATGCATTTTCTAAATGAAAAAAGAAAGAAAAATATTATTTTATTGGTAACACTTACAATTTGTATGAAAACTTATTGTAAGTGTTACCAGTAAAACATTTTTTTAAAATTAATTAATCAATTCATTAACTAATGTTAAAAGAAAAAAAAATGACAACCTTATTGTAAAGTGTTACCATTTTGCTCTCAATTTTACCCTCTGTTCTAGCTTTACTGCCCTTAACTTTAATGAAAGTTTGTATTGCAGCACTGTACCAACTCAACATCTCCAAAATATGTGTTTTAGGCTGAAAAACTATTCTCTAACTATTCACTAACACCAACGTCATATGGTTGAGGTGGGCTTTAATTTTATAATTTGCTACAGCATATGCCTGGTCAATGATTAGGTCTTGCGTATTTTCAGATAAGACTATCTATTTTGTTTTTGTAATGTTGATGTAATGCAAATTATGTGTTTATACCTAAAGATCTTAGAACAATAATCCTTTGGTGGTGGAATGAAGTCCAAACCTTTACCTGAACAATAGAATACACTGAAAGTTTCAACAATGGTACAGTAGCACTACTTTTGTTTGTTTGGGTTAGGGATTAATTAGATTAATTGATTCTGGTTGTTACTATACAGTATAGGGCTCACAGATAAAAAAAAAAATGTAACAGATTGTAAGAGGACGGGTTTGATTTCATATTTATACAATATGTTGGTGTAAGTTTCACAGATTTCCTCACATTCCAGATTAGAGGCCTGAAGGAAGGTCTAAATGAGTTTATTCCAGTGAATAATTGGATGGAGCCATGAAAGAACACTCGAATATTGAATAGATTACCAAAAGTACTTGAATTTAATTAGTTGTTATAATGACAGCATGCCATAACAGATGGAATAAGTCTAAATTACACTCTCATTGTAAGCAGGAATAGGAAGAACAAATGAAAAGATTTTTTAAAGTTGTACATCAGATAGACCACAAAGGATTTATATTGCATTCATATTCTCTTAATACATGCCAGAAAGAAATAGATTTATTTATGCTCTCTCTCCAAGTAAAGCACCAGACAATGGAGAATACACACACACACACACACACACACACACACACACACACACACACACACACACACACACACACACACACACACACACACACACACACACACACACACACACACACACACACACACACACAATACATTTATAAATGCATTTCTGCATTGTTCAGTAATGGTTTATTAATTACTTTAATATTTTGTTCAACTCTATTTATAAAAGGTTCCCAAATTACTTTTGGGAAACTCACGAGACCATAAATGTTGATTCATTCTTTCTGTGTTAAATGGAGCCATTTATTACATTTCCCAGTTTCATCCTCTCCTATATCTGGATCTCTGTCCACACTGATCACGATCAGGAAGCCCTTGATAAAGGACAGGAAATGCTTGGTACAGAGGATTTATGAATGTATTCTACATGCTATATGTTATTTGACAAAGACACTTCAGTTGACAGGTAATCAGTTACTGAGGACAGGCTAATGGCTGCCACATTTCAGAGAATCTTAATATGCACGAACAAGCGCCTGCATGCCCTTGCCATTCTTGTTAGCTCGACTGGTGTAAGACCCAATAAACTCTTCACGGGCCATTACTTAGACACGCTACAGGACTTATTTACTGACTGTGCTGCCAAGTTGTAATACCATTATGTCCTGCTTGTTCTGAGACATATTAATCGCGCAATGCTGTGTCTCACACAACGTAAAAACTTCACATATTTTGTGGTGTTTTCCAAGGCAAACATCACTCTTACTATTGCTTATACATAGTGTTAGGGGTTTGTTCAATCTACTACAGCACTAAACGTTGACACGTAACTCGTCTCAAACCATTTGTGCAGTCTCAAATAGTGCAGCTTGTTGAGGAGAAGTCTGCTGTTTCTTTTATGTTTTGGCTTGTGGGCAGTGAATTGGCACAAAAATCCCATAGCCTTACATTGAATGAGAGACCTGAGCCGCATGGGACCAGAATATATATATTTTTTCTTTTTTGACAAGTAAGCAACCATCCATCAACGTCCAAACAAACAAAACAGCTTGGCAATCGCTCAGAACCACTCAGAACACATGACACTAATTTGTCTCTTTAGAGTTAATTTTTGAGATTGTTAAAGGTATTGTGAAAAAGTAGTTTTTTATACATTATTACAGAGTGCACTTAAGTGTGTTATGAAACATGAAAGTGTTTCTTTAAGTCATAAAAGTGTACTCTCTTTAAGCACACTTAAGTGGCGATTTATTTTATTAATATTATACTATCTGTAAATACATTTTTTAAATTTACATTTACTCATTTAGCAGATGCTTTTAGCGACTTACAAATGAGAACAATAGAAGCAGTTAAACTAACAATAGAACAACAATATGCAAGTGCTTTGACCCTTCCCAGTTTAATTTAATGCAGTACATGTACTTTTTTTTATATACATATATACACTTTTAAGATTTGATTAATTACAATCAAGCACACTATTTTTCACAAGGTTCACGTTTAATCTTCCTCATGTGGTTTCAAACCAGTACAACTTTCTTTCTGCTGTGCAACTTAAAAGAAGATATTTTGAAAAATGTATTTTTTATCCATTCAATGATAGTCAATGAGTGTTGTTTTAGACCCCGCTTATTGCCATTGTATGGACAAAGACAGTTGAAGCATAATTGGCTGATCTAATCCTTTAAAGGTATGGTAGGCAATTTTCAGAGAGGCTAGCAATAGCAAGCTAGCTTTGAAAGCATAAGATCCCACACTCCCTTCAGAGCATCTCCAAAGTCACGCCGTCTTTAAAACACGCATACAGCAGGGAGCACACAAAAGTGTCACGAGAGACGGCGTTAAACTACCTCATGTCTCAAAGCACATAACATTACAATAATAATGAACATAAACAACTTGAAGAGCTCTGACCTGTACCACCTGACTGCTGCAGTTTAATGATATGTGACAAAAATGCATAAATTCAAGTCACAAATCACCTACCCATGCCTTTAAGCCAAAGCTGTTTCAAGTTTCATACAAATTGAATGGTTATATGTAACATTTATGTGCAGCCTTCTTAAAAACAAAACAGCCATAGGATTAGTTTGCATTTGTATTTTTGTACTTACGCGTGGCTTCAATGACCTTCATCTAATTTAGAGTACACTAAAGGCAGAGCATTAAAATAATCTATGTACGTCAGTGGTAGAAGTAGACCGTACATGACTGAAATGCTAAAGTGGTTGGAGATTACTTTTCAGAATAAATGGGAACTGTCAAATCTCCAGAAGGTGGAAGCTATTTGCATTTCATACCACAAAGCACAGAGTCGACGCCGTGGATAATTGGGCAGGGCGAACACTTCGACTCTTTTGTGTCTCTTTAGAAAATCTGTCCAGTGAGGCAGATGATGCCAACAGAGGACCAGGGCAGTCATGCAGCAGAGTCGGCCACAGATGGCTGGAATTAGCAGCAAGGAGAAGAGGTCAAGGTAAGCAGAACCCTGTCCCAGGCTGCCCATCGAAACCAGTACTTTCACCCTCACACCAGTCGGGTCTCTTGTCACTTGTGACAGTGAGTGAGAAGAAAGAAAGCATGCTAAAGTGGGTTAGCACAGTCAAGGGTAAATTATAGCATTCCACCCCTGAGAATATGACAACTGCATTTTGCTCTCTGTTCGTTTTAGGGACTATGAAATAAATATAGTGTACTGTAACTAATGAAAGGTTCCTAACCATGTGTAGAATATTGGATTCAATTGATTAATAACAAGGTGGAAGATATCCTGTTGGGTCGAATAAAACATGGCATGTCCTATATTCCCATTAATGCCCTTGGTAAATGGTACAAAGGAAGCAATTTAGCTTTCAGGTTTTTTTTAAAGGCTGTCAATTATTTAAAAGTTTAATTGATTTAATTACACAATAGTGTCAATGTCACTTTTATTTGTTTAGCACTATTAAAACAACACATGTTGACCAATGTGCTTTACATCATCTCAGTAAGATAGACAATAGTAATAGAATAAAAAGAATGAAAATGATCATCAAAAGGATGAATAGGCCATGGCAAACAAATGTGTCTTAAGTTGTACTTTAAAGATGTACAGAGTCAGCGTCCCTAACATGTAATGGTAAGCTATTCCAAAGTCTTGGCGCTACTACCCCAAATGCACTTAACATACAATAAGCGGATTAATTAACCACATGAATCATTATTAATCAGACATTTTTGTGTTTGCTGAGAGAAAACACTAAATTGAGAGAATTTAACCCTATGAGCCAAAAAACCTAAATTAATTCATAAGGTAAACAAACCTATGCTTTAATCCCATTTTTATAAAACTTAACATGTTGTGAAATATATTTGTAGTTACACATTTGTAATGTTTTGTAATGCAATTTAGTACACTAATGTTCAAATACTTGGGGTCGGTAAGATTTTTGATATTTTTGAAATAAGTCTCTTATGCTCACCACGACTGCATTCATTTGATTAAAAATACAGTAAAAACAGTAATATTGTGAAATATCATTGCAATTAAAAAGAACTGCTTTCTGTTTGAATATATATATATATATATATATATATACAGATAGGCTATATATAAAAAAATATTTTATTTAAATGAACATGATATTTTATTAGTTTGTAGGATTTTAAATGTAAAGTCTTTCAAACTAAGTTGGTGTTTTTATTTTAGTGCTTCTGACATGCTTTGTTAAAAAAAATCCATCTGATCCACAAGGAAGTGTCAGAGCTGCTGTGAGGAAATGAACTGTTCTTCCTCCTCAGGCAATGTGACAGAGTTTCTTTTGCCAGCAAGCAGCTTGGAAGGGTTAAGAGTGGGACTACAGGGGTGCCAGCCCTCATGTTCTGAGGTGTGTTTGAGAGAGAGAGAGATTGAAAAGCTGCGTGACAACCCCTCTGGGTGTGCTTGTGTGTGTGTGTGTGTGTGAGTGTGAGAGAGCGTGTGTTCGTCAACTGAACTGTGAGGCCAGCGGGCCCTCAGATGTGCAAAACATGTCAGCAGCAGTGTTGCTGAATGTCCCTTGAATGATGCCTCTCCACCTGGGTTACAATGCAGTCTGTGTGTATTCACAGCTGCCAAAGACAAAAACAGACAGTCTGATAAACACCGGGATACAGCTTTATTTCATCTGACAAACTGCTCTACATTATTGTTCCTTATTAGAAACCCACCTTTTAAAGGAATAGTTAACTTAAGGCAAGACACCAGTTGAATAGGGTAAAAAAAGAATATATCACCATACTTCAGTTGATTGATTACATTAAGAATTGCAAAAAAAAAAAAAAAAAAAATGTTGTATTAAGATTTTTCTGAAATGTTATGTTAAATATGCTAATGAGGTGATATCTAATTAAATATGCATTAGGCCCTATTTTTACGCACTTTACTTGGAGTGCATTCATCCCAAACAAACCAAACTGTCCTGTAAAGATAAAGCAAGTAATGTTACTATAGAGTCTGATTCAGAGACAAAACCCAGTGTGAATGTAGCTTATTTCTTCTAGGGAGCACAGAGAAATGTAACGTCTGAGACAAATCAGACACAATTATTTGTTATATTTAACAAATAATCTTTAAAACTCACTCTGGGATCTATGGTCCCATACCCCCAAAAAGGGCAAGAAGGGTCTTGGTTACCATGACTACGATCAGATAAGTTGGTTTTATTGCTGTTAAAAATGTGGTCCCGTGGAAAAAGCAGAGGCCATAAAAAAGACCCACAACCCTTAAAGGCACACTATGCAGGAATTCCGTTTTTGTCAAACAGCGCCCCCTAGAGTCGCTGTAGAGTACTTGTATGTAACGTTACCGTCGTAAATACCACTCAGGCAGAGCTCTGCACTCACGGCCTCTGCACTTTATAATAATAAAGTAGCCTACCGCGTTTGATGGCTTATAACGTTTTTACATGATTGCAGCTAAATTACAAGTAAATAGCCAATAGCCTAGGCCTACTGTATAATTTCATTTGTGTTTTTTGAGTGTAATGTAAACATTACAAAATGCCAGATGACATCAATAAAGTTACATGTACGTCGCATTATTTCGTAACAATGTCCGTTATGATGTCGTTAGACATGATTATTGCAATTTATCATAATAGTTTGCAAATTGCGCTCATTTACACTATTTACAATGTGTAGGCTTACTTATGTCCTGATAATTATGTGAGATATTGACAACTGTTCTCATGATAATCGCAGGAATCAACTTTAACAGTGAAAGCCTGACCGAGTGGGACTCTTGTCCGGTTCCTCACGCTGTAAGATTCTCTTTTCCTTTTCCTAGTCTCTTCTGACCACGCTTTCTTTGCTTTTTCCATCGTCGAGTATCATGTCTGAAATGCGCGCAAGTGTCTTCGTGCTTCATATGTTGTTGTTGATGTGTGTGACGTCGTTGCCGTAAAGCATGTCGTGATTCTCGCGAGATTTGTCGGGGGCGCGCCTCCTCTCAAACTTGCATTGCTGGTTTTTCCAGCGGCGTCCCCCCCAAGCTTTACTACCAGGATGATTCGCCCTACTAAGAGTTTGTTTACCACTGAAATGACTTTGAAGCTGTTATATTAAGGTACAATTCTTGCATAGTGTGCCTTTAAAACAGACTTTCCTGCCTTAATTTATGGACGAACTGATCTGTAAATAAACATGCACCCCAGGACACTGTGTGAATGATTTACTGTCTTGTGTGTCTTTTGATACTATTATATATTTGATACTATGTATTTTATGATAGAACCAATGGTCAATGTAACCCCACCTGTATCGTGTCTCCTATCTAATTAATCCTCATTTAATGACTCACACTTTAGTGTACATCACCTTCTCATAGAATGCAGTGTGTGTTTGTTATATCTATCTGAGTATAAATGAATACAAACAGCTAACCACACTTGAGACAGAGCCATAAATCCTCCCAACAGAGGAATTTCCTTCTTGGAAATTCCCCCTTTCTTATTGGTCAAGCCAACCCTGAGAGGGATCCTTTCTCCAATCCTTTCTCAGACTTTAAATGGCCTCTATACAAGCTCTTCCCTCTCTTGGCCTTATCGGTACGTTCGCATAGCTGTCCTGCGGGGGCGCACCAGGCCTCAGGCCCCAGGGCAGCAGGCCCTGACCCACAACCAGCCATTTGCTCATTCAGGAGAGAGAGGACTCTCTCAACCAGAACAGAATCAAAGGACAACATCAGGAGTTTGGCACAATGTCTTCATTCAATGCAGAAGAAGTCCATCGCAACTCCAACCATCAACTCTTCCGACTTCCTCCCTTCTCCTGTTTGCTCTGCGTGTCCTCTCCAGCCCAGGGCCGGCAGTCCACAATCGGCACTCCAGCCATGGGAACGGAGTCAAACCAACCACACAAGTTCATCACCAATTCTTCAGTCAACGCCGAAGTAATCGATTGAGACTCATGGGACAATCAAAATCCTTCTTCAGGAACTTCAAGAAATGTTTCACTGCAAAGGAAGTATACATTTAATGAGGTGCTCTGGAAATGATAAGCTGATGTTAAACTTTTCATACTTAAATTGATCTTTTCCATAGTTCCATTTCCTGCTTCCAGTTTCATTCTGTCACTCACCATTTTACCTATGCATGTATGTATGTATGTATGTATGTATGTATGTATGTATGTATGTGTGTTTAGTTTAGGTTAGTTATGGTTGTGATTTAGTTAATAAAATCTGTGCACAATATGTATTTGATTATGATTCTCTGCTTGCAACAAAGTTTATTTTACGATTTAGATTTTGACTACAGGCTCTTAGTAGTACTGTAGAGTAAGAAAGACATTTCCCTCCCCCGGAAATGAACATTTCTTAGAATTAATAAACAATTAACACTGAGTGTTCACGGGACGAACAGGTGGATTGATTGTAATATTCATTTCACTACATTACACAAGTTAATTCTATTAACTGATCCAAATACTCATAATCAATTATAACAAGTTATGATTGATTATTAATATTTCTTTAGAGCTAATTTGCTACGGATATTTAGTGAAATATTCACACTGCTCTTTTCATACAGTAAAAGCAGACCAGGGGCTGTCAAACTTAAAAAATTCCAAAAAAAACAACAACAATGAAACTAGTTCATATGGCACTATTTTAATTAAAGTCCAACCCAGGCTCACTCTCTCCACCAGCCTCACTCCGGTCCCACAGCTCTCGCCCTCACCCTGCTTCAGTATTCAGTCACATATTTCCAATGAGCCTGGGTCAAAAATCTAAATTCATGCTGTTATTCCATAGCATGCCATCCACCTATATTTCAAACTTTATTCAACTTGTACATAATTCAGTTGCTGTGTTGTCCTAGGTTTGAATATGAGCATAGGCAAAAGTGTTTAGAGAATAACAGAGAGGAAGATTATCATATCGAAAACACCAGTTTCACGCACATGGCCATAATACTAATTAGATGCTGTTCTTTCCTCGTATAACGTCACTTCACAGGTTGAGCAGAGTATGGTGAGAGCACTTCATAATCCTGAGATCAGCAAACTCAAACATTTCTCTTTTAAATCTGTGAATGTGTGCAGGCAAACCACAATGGCAGCTGTGTCGCAGACTCGGTAGGAAAAGAAAATCTCGTTGGATTACTACATAAGAACTGGCACTGGCTTCCAGCAAGAGCACTGTATAGAGAGAGCAGGAGGTGCTGCTGGGAAGGAGGAAATGAAGGAAACGCAGGGGTTCAAATGCAATGAATGGATACTCAGATACTCAAGACTCTCCTCTGAATCTTTGTCTGCTTTCTCTAATCTGTGCCAATCAGACACCACACCTTGGCTCATTTAAAAGGAAGAACGAGAAGCTGAAGGCAAACGTGAGAAAGGCCTGATTGTGCGAAAAGCTTCTCCGCTGATCTTGATTAGTAAGAGGCTCTTCATTCCTCAGGGTGACTTTAAGACTCCAATGGATCTACTGGACTTAGTCACAAGAGAATCATTATTTACGTACATGCCCGTTTTAAAATATTCCTAATAAAGTCCCCCTGTGGTGAAAATCAATATTTTAATGTTGTTTATATGTCTATGTGGTGTTTTTAATATGCTTTAAGACAAACTATGTGCAAATTCATAAGTCAACACCATTGCTGAGTATTTTCTCCTTAAAACTGCAGTGAACCAAAGACAGTCTCAAAAACACGGTTTGAAATCACTGGTGTTTATGACATCACAAACTACCTTTTAACAATCAGGTCAACGTGTGATCGTCAAAGAGTGGATCTCTGAGCTTGTGCGAGTGAGTGGAGGCGGGGCTCATTTGCTTATTCATAGAACCGCGTATACTAAATGAGGCAGGGGTGTAGAGTTACATTCAAGCAATTTTTTTCAGTTTCAAGACCCAAAGAGAGGCATAACAAGAAAACTTCCTGTTTTAAAAGTTGTGTGGCCACATATTGTGCTTGAGGGGACGGAGGGCAGATGCTGGTAGTCTGGCAAGAAAAAAGCTGCAGTAGTTTGGCTGTGAAATGACTAGGGACCACACAACAACCGAGCAGAGGCCAGGAAAGGCTTGTTTAACACACTGTGGAAACTTAAATATAGTCTCGACTTCCTGTGTCCAATTTAATTTTGCTCTCTGCAAGTGTGGTTTGGCAGGGGGTGTTGGTATAGCAGGTAGGCTGCACTGACTCACAAAAAAATACACTACCGGACAGAAGTTTGGAATATTTTGGTGTTGAAATATGTTTAATATGCTTATTACAATTTAAAACAACTGTTTTCTATTTTAAAATGTATTTCATTCCTGTGATGGCAATGCTGGATTTTTCTGCAGTCTTTGACTTCAGTCTTCAGTGTCACATGATCTTTCATAATCATCCTGCTGATTTGCTTCTAAATTATTATTGGTACTATGGTCAATTAATAATAATGGTTCTAATTATTATCAATGTTGAAAACAGTTTTTGCTGCTTAATATTTTTGTGGAAATCATGATACATTTTGTTTGTTGATGAAGAGAAATCAAAAGAACAGCATTTCTTTGACATGTAAAACTTTTGACTTTTGATCAATGTAATGCATCCTTGCTGATTAAAAGTATTAAGTGACAATCTAGAAAATATTAAGTGCCAAATTTACTAATAGCTTGTGGTGTGGACAGGGTTATTTTTGCGGCTGATCTTATTGCATATGCATTTGTAGGAGTTTCCCTTTCAGACACAAAATGTATGGGAGGAGAGTATTATATCACGCAACACGATTTACTAAGGTTTGCGCTTGTCAACTTATTGGTATTTGCACCATTATTTACTGCCCCAAAAAATCTTAAACTAGACCATATTTGCGCTACTCTTGGTAGATTGCGTTGGTCATTATGGAAATAATAATTTGCTTCTATCTTGCATTTCTATATTACCAATAGAAGCATAAAGTGTAAGAAGTGTTTTTTGCATTGCTGAAAGCAAACACTATAGTGACCTTCAATTGAAACAGGAGATCAGTCTTATCAAGATTACACAGGGACAATTTTAAATAGAACAAAAAAAAAAAGAAGACTGATTGCTGAATATGAGTATTTCCGTAGGATTTGTTTATGCTTATGCAAATGCATGAATCCACATTCCTCACATACCCCTTAAAGAATCTGCAAGATGTTCATCATCTTTTATTGGTACTGCTCTGATAAAGCTATTTCCATCTCTTATTGTTTTTTTAATGATTCTACAAGTAGTTTGTTAACTTATGAGGAAAGACTGATGCTGTATGTAAACGTATGAGCACAACTGTTCACTGTAGAATAAAAAATCGAAGTTGTAAATAAAACAACGATTATAGGAGTACATCAAGAAAATACTATTTCAGTGTTTCTATTTCATAAATTCTATGTGCTATACTTGGGGTTTATTTGTAATACATTCACTAGCAATTTCTACTCCTGTAGATTTTCAGTGTATATGTGGACCAACTTACTGTTATATTAACTATGTTTTTTAATCATAGTAATGGATCCAGCTTTATGAGCATGTCGATTCTCCCAGTACAGGTGAAAGCAATGCATAATAACAACATGATTATTACACACCCTATTCTCAAAGTAAATAACACACAAATACACTTCAGGATACATTGGAAATTACATGTTCAATTCCTTCCAATCACAATATAATCACTCTCTCCATATCATCCTCCAGCCCATGAAAAGAGACAGCATCTGATTAGCTCAACTCAAGCAGGCATCTTGCCATCCCTATAAGTGCCAATATTACTGAAAAATGAACAGAATTTCTAACATGTATGGTTCATAATGTGCATCATTTCCACTGATCCTAAAATATGCCTGAGTGTTCAATAAAAGACCAAAGGCCATCCAGAGTACAGAAATGATGGACGTGTTCCTGCAACAATCAAAGACAAACACAGTTCTCCACATATCATGAACCCTTTGAATTACATTATTGAAGCATCAGGGATGGATGTGCTATAATATCAAGGTCCTTCTTTCCAATATGCGATTTTGTTATTTCTCTTGCCAAGTCATGATGTTAGGACCGAAATGGGTTATGCGCCCACTCGTACACTGTGCCTTCCTGTTTCATCTGTGTCTCTCTGGTGTGCATGTGAATGTGATTCATTGTTACTTTTTCTTCGGTCTCTTCAGAATATACAAACAATATGAGTCACAATTATAGTTATGATAGCTAGAAGAGCTTACAACAGTGTATGAAGAGTGTTTCATGATTTAACAAAGGTGATGAGGTTTAAGGAGTATTGCAATATTTTATGAAAAGATCAAATACATAATCTCTGACAACATAAAGCTTCGGTGCCGAGCAACAATTGAGAATTTGTAACCACTGTTTAGTAATTTGTGTGGTCACGATTTAACTAAAATCAGGGAATGAATTAAGACCTGATACTCACACCAAAGTGTGTTTTTCACCTTTTTCTTTCTTTGCTTAGGGGTAAAAAGAAGATTGAAATACCTATGCAGTGATATACTGATAGCGAACATCTCGAAGCCGTAACCGGATGCCCTATCCTAAGTTTTAAACTTTAGTGGGTGACTTTACCGCAGTTTGTCTTAGGACATGAATGATAACTCAAATTGACCTATCGGTAAGAGCGATGAGATGAGATGAGAGCATCGGATCTTCCCGTGTTTCTTTATGCCGCTGAAACCTAAAGATGTCCGAGTTCTGGTCCCCGCGCAACTGATACTCAACTACAATGGGCTCATCTGCGTTCAAGGGGAGGGGCTTAACGATAGGTCAATTGTGCAGCATGATGATAATACTTGTGCTTTTATTCTTCTAAGCAATCGAAATTATGATTTTCACCCACCAGATGATAAAACAGGCTTAAAAACCCCATAGATTTACATAAAATCTAGATAAAGTCATACCTAGGAATGAGAACATTGGGCCAGTATGCAACCATCAAACTACGATTCAGAATAACCACATTCACTAGCATCATAAGCAAGCACCACTCAAATTTTCTTCAGACAATTATTTTCTCTATACCATTACAATACAATACGTAGAAGATTCAATGCGTATTCTTTAGCCAGTCGCTCTCTGCAGCAACTGCTGATTACACACTATTGCATGCTTTGTTGGCACTTTCAGGAATATTGTTGTGTGCCATTGGGACACTCATTAATTTTTAATTAATGTTGTTCTCAACGGAAGAGATTGGCAAGAACAGCAACTATGTTAGTTATTCCTAGAGACAATCTATTAATGAGATGCAAATTACCTGTTATTATCTGATTTGTGACTAAATAATTTCACCAAATAAGCGTACTACTATGGCGGTTTGAATTTACATTCACCAAAATTTCAAACGTTCATGATGAGTACATCGTTTTATTAGTGCAGAGGAAAACAGGATGTGACATTAGGCAATTCGACTAATGATTCCTCTTCTTGAGCCGTACTCTTGAAGTCTCCCAGCGACTGAACGAGAGCTTGTGGAAAATAACCAGAGATTAGATCTACAGTCTCTAAAATCTGTTTTACAGTGAGCTGGAGGAGACACAGCGATTCTTCACAGCCAGAAGCAGCTAACGGAGCCTCATTATAGATCCCCACAGTACGCTAGGGTTCAGAGATTAGAGGATGTGGCTGTGCCCATTACAGGATTGTTCTTTTAATGTTTCTTTGGAACGCTCGACTGCTTCACATTTCAGGCTTTAAATAGAGACGAGGCTCTTGGCTATGATATCTTGCGTGGCAGCAGTGGAAGCAGGTGTGAATGTGAGTGTGTGTGAGTGTGTGTGCGTGTGTGTTGGTCTGATTAAATGATTAGGTGGATTATTTCCAGTACTAAATGCCGGTGATTTTGACAATTACATTATTGAAAACTTGATTAAAACACAAAGCTACAGTTTAAGGTTCCATTCTCAGGGTATTGCTCAATCAATCTGCCATTTGCAACATTTTTCAGCCCCTGAAAGAACAAAAAAGCTCAATTGATCAAACTGGATGCTGATTTAAATGAGAACATTATAAAATGTTAGATTATTTTCTTATGTTTTGTTTTAATGTCAGAATTTTTTAAGACAATGTAGTAATTTGTGGGGTTGAGGATCTTTGTATGTTGACTCACAGGAAGGCAAAGCAGCACAGCTTCTGTCAGAATCATACAAACTTCATCATATTCAAGACAAAAAAGAAGGGTTCTTTCCTCTTATGGCGCTTTTCCACTACACAGTACCAGCTCGACTCGACTCGACTCGCCTTTGTTTGGTTTTCCACTGTGTAAAAGTTGTACCTGTAACTGCTTTCGGGTACTTTTTTTCGTATCACCTCCGGCGAGGTTCTAAGCTGGCTGAGGCGATACTAAAATGTGACGTGAAACACTGCAGACTGCTGATTGGTCAGAGAGAATCGTCACTATTCACTGCGTCATCATTGCACGTGCCAGACCAGACGGAGCTATTTTTTTCAGCAACGTTTCGTTTTGCTCTCCTGAAACAACGTTTGTCTTCTTGCTGAGAGAAATAGCCACATCCCGAGGTTAAAAAAACAGCATACACTCGATTTCCTGTCGCATAGTTCCTGTGGCGTCGCTATGACGACCAGGTACTATTTTGTAGGTACTATCTGTAATGGAAAACGGAGCGAAAAGCGAGCCGAGCCGAGTCGAGGCGAGTCGAGTTGAGCTGATACTGGTAATGGAAAAGCGCCATTATTTAGCAGTTAAAAAAAAAGGCCCAACGGCCTCCAAAAGGGGAAAAAAACAGCCTTTTTTAAAATTGATATCAATAGAGGAGAAGCTTCACTACGCTGAATAAAGCGCTTTTGTGGGAAAACAGCTAATTTAATGACTCCACAGTCAATCGGCTAATCGTTTTGGATTGATATATTAGAGTTTATGTTCCGTTTACGGCACTTCTCATCTCATCGGCATCAAAATTCAATGACGTCAAAGCTGTAATGTGATTGGTTATCAAGGCACACGTGATCCAAGTTAGCAGTAACACTTTCTCCAATGGTAGAACCCAATAATAAAACCATCTCTGCTTCTACTAAGAGTCTTTGACTGAATTCGAAATTGTCCCCTAAACCCTCATTCACTATTCACTACGTTAGTCCACTAATACTGTTCACTTGAAGGCGTGACTGAAAAGGAGTGAGAGAATTCGGACAGCCGTTGAGCGTACATCGGTTGTCCACTTGTTATTGCAGTGCAATGTGGGATTGAATAAGTGCACTCAATAACGTCCACTATGGTTTTGGACACCACTACAAATGGCTGTCCCCTCAAATAACTCCCTATTTGAGGGTGTAGGGGGCGATTTTGGATTCAGCCTCTATTTATATTCTTCACTGGCCGCACCTTGCCCCTCGTTAAGTGGAAGTTTGGGAATTGCAGCTCTTTTTGGTCGGCCGTCTTGTAACTGGCCTGCGTGATTTTTTCCCTCAAACCACTTCAGCGAAATCCTGCCCTGCAGGCGATTTCATTGGTTTAGGTTACAGTGACAGGTAGGTTTAAGGATCAGTGTTTGGTGTAGGCAATCAGTCCAGTGATTGACATGATGACCAATGAAGACTTTAGAATCGGCTGCAGGGCGGGATTTCCGCTGTAAGTTGTTTGAGGAAAAAAATCACGCAACTGGCCTTACAGCAAGGGATTCTGGGAGTCGTAGTTTAAGGGGTAGTGCACCAACCACCTTGCTGGGTCATACCTCACATCTAATACACACCTTCTGGTGATGCCACACAACAAGCATTAATATTGTTCATATTTAACCCAATGTATAAAACGGTGACACTTTACAATAATTCTTTACAAAAATTCATTAATGAGTTCACGATAGCGCCACGACGCATGTGCAAGAAATGAGAAGGTGACGCTCACAATCCCTTTAGCAATATATATTTGTTACAGTATTTCATAATCTTTGATGATGTTAGATAAAAATACAACTGTTCATTGTTAGTTCATGTTAGCTCAGGTCCATTAAATGATAATAACAGATATAACTTTTGATTTTAATAATGAATTAGTAAATGTTGAAATTAACATTAACTAAGATTAATAAATGCTTTATAAGCATCAGTCACACTTTAGATTAGGGTCCAATTCTCACTATTACTAAATATTAACTACGACATTTGCCTCAATAAACTCCTTATTACTGCTTATTAATAGTTAGTAAGGTAGGTGATAAGTTTAGGTATTGGGTAGGATTAAAGGATGTAGAATATGGTCATGCAGAATAAGGCATTAATATGTGCTTTATAAACAGCCAATATAGTAATATGCATGCTAATATGCAACTAGTAAATAGTGAGAATTGGACCCTAAACTAAAGTGTTACCAAAGTATCTTTTATTGTTAGTTTATGTTAACTAATGCAGATAACTATATTAACAAATGGAACCTTATTGTAAGTGTTACCATACAAACTTTGTGCATAACTCATTCAGCATCATTTGTGTTATAAACATGAACAACACCTCAAATCATGCAGTTGGTGGAGGAGATTTGCAATGTACATTTTCTATGTGATGGGACTTATGAATTTCACCTTGTGGTTGATAAAACAAGCTGAAAACATTTAGACTTACACAGAAGGACAAGCCATATCTAAGGGCTTGTGTGTCATAGAGACATGAGGGTGGGCTCTTTTCAAGTTATCAAAATCAAGTAATTAAAAGTGTTATGTATTTGTGGGCACATTTGAATATACGTAAGATCCATTAATAACTTGAACTTCCAGCTCACTGGTCAGATCTATCATCTTCACCGTTGGACTGATCTCTTCCTTCTGCTTCATTGATCAGACAAACATTAGCAGGCATCACATTAGTTATACTGCTGACATGTGCACAAATAAAGCTTTTAAAATGGCTAAAGGTGCTGTAAGCAATCTTTCTTTCAGATATCACTGAAATAGATAAATGGAGAAATCAAATCTCTGTGGCAGCTAAAGGCAAAAAGGGGTGAAAAACAGTAAGAATGCCTGTTTGCTTTTTTGGAAAACTAACCAGATACTGACTGTACTTACAGAATACTGGACATTACATCCATTCGCCTGCTCCTCACTTTGATCACTCCCTCGAAGACCACATCAGTGAGTTCTTGGACCTTGCCTATCTAACAAGCTACCCTGATGGTGTAGTTTAGCAGTTAGTGAAGCCTCCCCATACTGACATAAAAAAAAAACCTCACTGGAACCTCATCTGGTCTCCTTCCCTTTGTACTGCAGCATTACTCTTTTTTTGCTAACCTTGGAGGCATGCCTTAAAGCGGCTTTGGGCCTACAGGCTTGTAAAAGTTTAGACATAAGCCCAATGTGAGGATCCATGAGCAGATTTTAGTAGAAGATCAGCAAACAATCCAATAGGTAAATTCACAAAGAAAAATATATGAGAAGCAAACCAGGTTCCACACAAAATATGAAAAGGCAAACAAATCCAAAACAGCAGGTACAAACCAAAAGTCATCGAACCGGGCAGAAAACAAATGGAAGTCAGAAGCTTAGCAAGTATAAACTTATAAACCACAATAATTTGCAACCAGTTGATAGAACATGTGCTGTATAGACCTTATGCGCCAGAGAAACAAGCGTACAGCCATCTTTATAATATTGTCTTTGAACTTCCGGTTTTGCGGTAGCTCTGTATATTTCTATAGCATCGCTGTCCAAGAGTAATTGGCTGTTGAAGTGAATTTACTTATTGTAGAGTTAACGAAAGTTAACATGAGCATTGTAATGTTTGAAGCAGATGTCATAACAAATAACAAATGCGCCCTGTCCCAAATGGCGCACTTTCAGTCTCGTGGACTTAACGCTCGTGGACTTAACGCTCTGAAGTGTGCTCAGCAGCGCCCCCTTTGTACCCTTGAAGCGGTCTTCCGCGAAGCCCGAATAAATGCAGGCTCCACACACTTTAACTACCCAGGAATCCTTGCGAAAGGCCAATCAGACAACGGATGGAAGGAGATTTCACTCACGGACAATTGTTAACATGGCTGAGAAGAAAATATTTAAGTGTAAGTATCATTACGGTTTTTATGACCTAGGTGTACATTTTACCAGTTATTACCTACAGTTTTTACAAACATTATGGTCATCGACCAGTGGTTGATGTCTCAAACATAGGCTAATAATAGCGTGCTGAATAATACGATCACATTATGATTCATTAAATAAATAGAACCGAATGTTAGGGCTTTACTGAGTCTTATGTAAACGTCGTATGAATATTTAAACCTGCACATTTTCATTATGTGTTCAAATTGTAATCTTAGTTCAAATGGAACATTATGTATTATTATGTTAAATAAGCATGTATATATTGTCTAATGCCCAGGTGGCATACACAATATCAAAATATAGAACTGTAAAAGCAGGCTGTGTAGTTGACATGGAGATAAGATTTGGGAAAAGAAAAGAAATCCTGTTCTTGATCGATGCTAAATAGTGATTTCTCTGCATGGCAAGCCATCTCGCAAACACAATGGTAAAAACAACAACAAGAATAGGCAGCATATTTCCCTGAACCTGCAGCTCCTGTCCATAACAACAAACAGATTGTCTTCCTATTTCCGTTTTTTTTAAAGCTCCAATTATTTTTTTTTCCCTGGATAGGGGCTAAAAAAATTAATGCATACTTAACAGATAGTGTTGCTAATTTTCACTTGTACCAAAAGTGTTTAAGATTACTGCATTACATTATACTGTATGGACAATTAAACTATTCAATTAAAAAGTGCTCTTTAATTTTGTGATAGAAAGATGGATTTCATCAAAAAGATCTTTATTTGTGGTCCGAAGATGAACTAAAGTCTTATGGGTTTGGAACGACATGAGAGTGAGTAACCAATGACAGAATTTTCCTTTTTGGGTAAACAATCCCTTTAAAATTTCAAAAAGATAATTGATAACACTTTATTTTAGTGTGACGTAGTTACGCGTTACATGCCCTTACTATAGCGATAACAGTAAATTATAAGTAACTAACCCTTACTGTGCGTTCACACCGCCGCCGGCGAGAGCGTCAAAGTGGCCGGAAGTCATTCATTTTCAATGAGAGCCGGCGGCGAGCTCCGGCGAGAGCGGCGCGGCGCGTCTTGGACGGTGAGAGCGGCGAGGAGAGTTGAAATCAGGTCAACTTTATGGTAATGCGCTATGACGCAGTTCGGCGGCAACCGGCGGCAACCAATCGGAATGTAGAAGTGCTCCGTTTGAGAGGAGTCCAGAGAACGCAGGCCAGGTAACATTGGCTCCGACCACATTAGTTCCCAAGCAAAATGGAGGAAAAGTTAATAATTTCTGTTGCGGGTTTCCCATTGTTGTATGACTTGTCCCTGTTTACGTACAGGGACATAAATAAAAAAAAACGATGCGTGGAACAAGGTTTCTGAAATTGTTGGTGTTTCTGGTGAGTTGCTGATGTGCATTAACGTTATATGTTTTCTGAAAAAAAAGCGGGAATTACATGCTAACTTTAGAGCTATAGCACGCAAAACAGTTGTTGATGCAAATCAGTCAGTAAAGTTAACTTTACAATTTTTACAAGATCAGTTTTTGTCTCTTCTTAATTAAATGTGCAACTATGATGGCTTTTAATGATGCTGTACAATAGCCTAGTTTAGCCCGCCAAATTTAATTAACGTTAGATGTCATTTTCAGCGGTTATAATCATAGTTATCGAATTTCGCAGTAGGCTACATTTAAAGTAGGCTACAAAATATTTCTGACATATTTTTAAAGGATTTTTTTTATTAGAAAAACAATTGTGCAAGGAAAAACAAAAGTGTACTATAACTGTTACATACCTGTTCCCCCTGTGGTACTATCAACATATTGCTTAGCTGGAGAAAATAATGATAAAATGTCATTACAGTCACATATGTTCTCTTTGGTTAAAAGCGTCTGCTAAATTAATTTTACTTTCTTACTTTCACATTTAAAATATATTATTAGGTTAACTTATACCCTACGTGTGGCCAGTCTGCACAAATACTGATCAATATGCTTATTTGCTTGCGGCCGCTTTAAATGAAGTTTAAAAAAAAGATCAAGCTTTCGATCTACGTCAGAGCATCAGAGCGTCCACGAATCCTGGACGGCGTCGTTAGCAGAGCGGCGAGAGCGAATTTTGCCGCTCTCGCCGGCGGTGGTGTGAACGTACAGTTAGTGTAACTAACCCAAATTACAAGAAACAACTAACCAGTGTATTTACACTGTAACAAAATGTCAGTAAATGTAACAAAGGGTTACACTTTATTAAGATATCCTTGTTGCAGTGTAATTTAACATTTAAGTACAAAGTAACATTAAATAAAGGTTAGTTACATGGTTACATGTAACATGTAACAAGGTCACTGTAAAATAAAGTGTTGCCAAATAAAGCTAAGTTAAACCAGATCATTTTCTGAGGATCTGCCAAAATGGAACCCATGATTTCCATAAGAACTATAGCCAACAATTCCTCCAGTAACCTTATCACAAAGAAAATATTTATCTCCTTGAGTATAGTACATTTAAGACACCTTCAGAAGGTTCTGTTTCAGTGTGAAGAATCCCAAATCTCTGCAGTGTTCAATGACACTCTGTTGTATCTGTCTGATTAGATAGTTAACACTCAGCCATGTCTGTGTGTATAGTGCACTGTTGGGTTTTATTCTGTGTCTCGTCATCAGTTCAGCGATACTCAGGGGATGTGGATGCACAAAATTGTTACAAAAATGTTTACTCTCAATTATCATTGCAATAACATGCACTATCAGCCTGGAAAATAATGCTCTCCTCTTCATTTCCTGCCCTATCTCTCCTATTCAGTCCCTCGGCCAGGGCATAATTACTCATTCTTGTCTACATTGGCGTTAGAGCCAATGAAGAATTGCCATATTCTATAATTGTCTCAAAGGAAAGTTTGCAAATCATTCTGCAGTAGCTCTGCCACTGGCATAATGTGATAACACTATTTAATTTACCCACTGGGGTGAAGACAAGCAGAATAAATCAAAGCGGGAGTGTCATAATCTGTTATCTTTGTGATGATCATCAAGTCTGTGTGAAAACATTCTTGATCATCCTAAATCTATTTTGTCTATTCGGTTTGCATCTTTTTTTTTATGCTTGCCCGCTCCTGGAGCACCGCCACGCCTGATGGAACTATCAAACTGTGAATATCTGATAATAGTAATGGCTGCAGTTTTGTGGCTTCGTATCTGATTCTCCCATTCTGCACTTGATGAGATTTTGTGATGATTTCCTTTTGAGCAAACGGAAAATAATCAAAGCAACTTTGAAATTGAAAACATGGAAAGTTATTGCTACAACAATCTCATACTTTTAGAAAAGTTTACATGACGCACAATTAACTCTTAGACTGTTTCTGTCACGTTGCAGTGTGTTTAGTTCTGTTTTGTGATCTGGTTTCCCCCTGTCTTTGTGATTTTGGTTTAGTCCTGTTAGTGTTTTCCGGTCTGTTTAATTAGTAATTCCCTTCACCTGTGTTCTGTTAATTATCCTATTAGTCCCTGTTCATTTAAGCCCTGTGTTTTCCCTCAGTGTTTGTTGATCGTCGTCTATGTATGGTTGTGTTTTTCCTGAGTTCCTGCATTTCCCTGTATCCTGAGTTTGTTATTAAACTAGCTGCATTGAAATTATGTTTCCTCGTCTTCAGTTACCTGCACAACCCTGACAGAATGACCAACCGTACCGACAGAAGAACTTACCACACAAGATCCAGCAGTATGTTCGCCAGTGTCTCTTCCCCAGCCACCGAGCGGGAGAGAGGACATTCCTTTGAGGGGACCCGGTTGGCCATATTTCGCGGAACCCGTGGAGGCCGCAGTAGAGGAGGTGGTCGAGAAGAAGCCCGACACCACTCTACACTCTGGCCTCTTTTCAACCCTGGGTTGGTGATGTCCCGTTCAGGGCTCCATCAGCCACTGTTTCCATCTAGCCCAGAGCCCTCGCCGCTGATCTCGTTTGACCTAGAACTTCCACCGCTGATCCCGCCCAGCCCAGAGCTTCCTTCGCCGCTGGTCCCGTCCAGCCCAGAGTTTCCTTCGCCGCTGGTCCCGTCCAGCCCAGAGTTTCCTTCGCCGCTGGTCCCGTCCAGCCCAGAGTTTCCTTCGCCGCTGGTCCCGCCCAGCTCAAAGCCCTCTTCACCACTGGTCCTGCCCAGTACAAAGCCCTCTTCCCTGTTGATCATGCCCAGCCCAGAGTCCGCTGATCCTGCGCCAGAGTCCGCTGATCCTGCGCCAGAGTCCGCTGATCCTGCGCCAGAGTCCGCTGATCCTGCGCCAGAGTCCGCTGATCCTGCGCCAGAGTCCGCTGATCCTGCGCCAGAGTCCGCTGATCCTGCGCCAGAGCCCGCCCAGCCGGTCCCATCCACGTCTGCTGATCCAGAGATGGTTCCCGTTCCTGAGCCGGTGTCTGTTCCCGTTCCTGAGCCGGTGTCTGTTCCCGAGCCAGTGTTTGTTTCTGTGTTTGTGTCAGTCCTTGTGGCCGTTACTGGTCTAGTGGCTGCTGATCCTGAGCCGGTGTCTGTTCCTGAGCCGGTGTCTGTTCCTGAGCCGGTGTCTGTTCCTGAGCCGGTGTCTGTTCCCAATCCTGAGCCTGTCCTTCTCCCCAAGAAAATTTTGGGGGGGGGCTATACGCCTTCGCCGTGGTCGGCCAAAGACCCATGGAGGCCTTAAAACAAGATCACCACCACGGCCGCCCGAAGGGTCCTCACCGCCATGGCCACCCGAAGGGTCCTCACCGCCATGGCCGCCCGAGGGGTCCTCACCGCCATGGCCGCCCGAGGGGTCCTCGCCGCCATGGCCGCCCGAGGGGTCCTCACCGCCCTGGACGCCCGAGGGTCCCACAGCTCCGCCCTGGATGCCTGAAGGTCCCACAGCTCCACCTTGGTCACGCCCACAGCTTGCTCCGTCGTTGCCACGCCCACAACCTGCTCCGCCGTGGCCACACCCACGGTCTGCTCCGTCACGGCCACGCCCACAGCCTGCTCCGCCGTGGCCACGCCCACAGCCTGCTCCGTCTTGGCCACGTCAACAGCCTGTTTCGCCATGGCCACGCCCGCAGCCGGTTCCACCACGGTTCCCCGAGCTACCAGCTCCGCCCTGGAGGCTTCCCGTTCCTGTACCACCACGCCCTCGTCAGCCTCCAGGACGCCCACCCTCCCACCCCTTTGGATGTTATACGGCGCGAGGACGCGCCTTCGGGGAGGGGGGAGGTATTGTCACGTTTCAGTGTGTTTAGTTCTGTTTTGTGATCTGGTTTCCCCTTGTCTTTGTGATTTTGGTTTAGTCCTGTTAGTGTTTTCCGGTCTGTTTAATTACTAATTCCCTTCACCTGATTTCTGTTAATTATCCTATTAGTCCCTGTTCATGTAAGCCCTGTGTTTTCCCTCAGTGTTTGTTGACCGTCGTCTATGTATGGTTGTGTTTTTCCTGAGTTCCTGCATTTCCCTGTATCCTAAGTTTGTTATTAAACTAGCTGCATTGAAATTATGTTTCCTCGTCTTCAGTTACCTGCACAACCCTGACAGTTTCCACTTTTTTATGGAAAAGAGGTTGCAGAACAAAAAAGGAGATATTTTGAAGAATGTTTCTGTACATACAATGAAGTCAATGGGGTCCAAAACAACACTCGACCTATGACTTTCATTGCATAGACAGTAAAACGCTAAGGCATTTTTTAAATTATGACATGAAGGTGGGTAAATGATGACAGAATTTTCATTTGTGGGTGAACTTTAACCCCTGTAAAGCCTGACATATGAAATAATAGTACACTGAACAAAATTATAAACACAACACTGTTATTTTTGCCCCCATTTTTCATGAGCTGAACTCAAAGATCTAAGTCTTTTTCTACGTGCACAAAAGGCCTATTTCTCTCAAATATTGTTCACAAATCTGTCTAAATCTGTGTTAGTGAGCACTTCTTTGCCGAGATAATCCATCCACCTCACAGGTGTGGCATATGAAGATGCTGATTAGACAGCATGATTATTGCACAGGTGTGCCTTAGGCTGGCCACAATAAAAGGCCACTCTAAAATGTGCAGTTTTACTAAATTGGGGGGGTCCGGGGGGGTCCGAAAACCACCATTTGCCTCACGCAGTGCAACACATCTCCTTCGCATAGAGTTGATCAGGTTGTTTATTGTGGCCTGTGTAATGTTGGTCCACTCTTCTTCAATGGCTGTGCGAAGTTACTGGATATTGGCAGGACATGGAACACGCTGCTGTATACGCCGATCCAGAGCATCCCAAACATGCTCAATGGGTGACATGTCCGGTGAGTATGCTGGCCATGCAAGAACTGGGATGTTTTCAGCTTCAAGGTATTGTGTACAGATCCTTGCAACATGGGGCCGTGCATTATCATGCTGCAACATGAGGTGATGGTCGTGGATGAATGGCACATCAATGGGCCTCAGGAACTCGTCACGGTATCTCTGTGCATTCAAAATGCCATCAATAAAATGCACCTGTGTTCGTTGTCCATAACATACGCCTGCCCATACCATAACCCCACCGCCACCATGGGCCACTCGATCCACAACGCTGACATCAGCAAACCGCTCACCCACACGACGCCATACACGCTGTCTGCCATCTGCCCTGTACAGTGAAAACCGGGATTCATCCGTGAAGAGAACACCTCTCCAAAGTGCCAGACGCCATCGAATGTGAGCATTTGCCCACTCAAGTCGGTTACGATGACGAACTGCAGTCAGGTTGAGACCCCGATGAGGACGACGAGCATGCAGATGAGCTTCCCTGAGACGGTTTCTGACAGTTTGTGCAGAAATTCTTTGGTTATGCAAACCGATTGTTGCAGCAGCTGTCCAGGTGGCTGGTCTTAGACGATCTTGGAGGTGAAGATGCTGGATGTGGAGGTCCTGGGCTGGTGTGGTTACACGTGGTCTGCGGTTGTGAGTCTGATTGGATGTACTGCCAAATTCTCTGAAAAGCCTTTGGAGACGGCTTATGGTAAAGAAGTGAACATTCAATTCAAGGGCAAAGCTCTAGTGGACATTCCTGCAGTCAGCATGCCAATTGCACACTCCCTCAAAACTTGCGACATCTGTGGCATTGTGCTGTGTGATAAAACTGCACATTTTAGAGTGGCCTATTGTAGCCAGCCTAAGGCACACCTGTGCAATAATCATGCTGTCTAATCAGCATCTTGATATGCCACACCTGTGAGGTGGATGGATTATCTCAGCAGAGGAGAAGTGCTCACCAACAGAGATTTAGACAGATTTGTGAACAATATTTGAGAGAAATAGGCCTTTTGTGTACTATTTTATGGAATAGTTTATTGAATCTTAGGACAAATCTTAGTATCACAGTATCATATTTGATACATCAGGCTTGCATCATTCCAGTAAGTGTTCCTTTTGAAATATTATAACAATATAAAAGTTATTATATTTTTACAGCAAACAAAACAAAACAAAACAAAACCAAACCAAACCAAACCAAAACAAAACAAAACAAAAAAACAAAAAACAAAACATGTGTATCATGATTTTTTTAAATCATACTAATAGGCCTTTTACTATCAATCAGATGACAGAAGGCATGTAATAGATTGTGTACAACAGGTTTTTCAGTAATGTTTTGATCATGTTGATAATTACAGTAGGCTTTCAAAGGGTTAAGAAGTGGGTGGTTTCCTTCCATCTTTGGTTTACTTATTATGATTCATCAAATTCTGATTCATTATAAGGCCGCAGACTTCTCATAGACAGCTCTCAAAAAAGTCTAACATTTCCTTGTGAATTAACTATTTCTGACTTGTTCAAAATTCTTTTTGCTTTCAGAATGATCTAGTTCGCCCTGGCACAGTGTCAGCATCACCCGCTGACTGCATATGCCAGTGGACAGCTTCCTTTTGTTTCTGGAAAGGTTAAGACATTGGAAGTCTGCCTAGCCGCCCTTCATCAGCCACCTCACAGGATCTTTATGCAGTGTTTTCAGAATCGGTTTATGGAACGAGAGTGAAAAGCAAAGGTGAGGGGTTCAAATCAATGCTGACAAACAAGAGTGAGAGCGCATTTGACGAAAGTCAATATCCTTGACTGTTTCTGCAGATGCTGTAGACAAGCTGTGGTTACACAACACTTAAGTGTGGTTAAAAAATATTCTTTTATTTTTATGCTTTAGAGGTGGAAGTAGTCAAGAGGTTGAGTCTTAGGGTATATACACGTTTTTAAATGCCTTTAGTTTTAAAGTAGCTATATGTCATTGTAAATAAGCTGTTATTTTTTTATTTCTCTATTTGTAAATATTCATGCTTTGCGGTTATATCAAGTGTTACTTGGCACCCCAACTTCTCTTACATTTTCTCTCTTTCAGTGCTTTTCAGTTAAAAACTTCTATTCTTTCTTGTCTATTCATTTATTTATTCATGCATTTAAACCACATGGGACACAACCAACTGCTGCTCAAGAGCATTATACAACAGATATTGACATTATAAGTGATTATGTAACAGAAAATTACACCAATTTATCATATAGTATCATTTAAAGTGCCTTCTGACTCTGAGGCTTATTAGAAATGTAGTTTAAACACATCCAGTAGGTCACCGGTGTCTATTTGCAGAGAGCTGGAAATGGGGGAGCAGCTGGGATCAGATGATTCCCTCAGAGTTAAAACATGCTATATAAAGGATCTGTCTTAACCCCAGTGCACACACAAACATCAGCACAAATGCGCACATATATCTGTGCAAATTCTCTCTCAAACTTGCATAAGGTGTATTAATGAATGAATATATTTAAATGCTATAGAATGTACTGTTCTTTTCATAAGCACGATTGCATTTACCAAAAACATTTATTTTTCTGTCAGTTTTATTTTTGTGTGCATATTTTTTATATAATTTGACTCGTCTAATAAGGAAGTAGTTCTATGTGCTAAATAGCACCACACTAAACAGAATTAGTGGTATATGGTATTCACACTGTAAAAAAAATATTGTAATTTTAAAGTGAAAAGACTGTAAATATCCTATGGTAATTGGAAATTTCATGTACTTTTCCATGTAATTTCATGTAAACTGTTACAGAAACTGTTAGAAAAGAGATGATGCTGTAATGTATATTATGACCAAATTAAAAAATTAAAGTATTTTTGACCTTTGATGCATGTAAACCTGTTGTAGGAGACATCCATCTAAGAACCTTTAAAGGGATAGTTCACCCAAAAATGAAATTTATACCATGATTTACTCACCCTCAATCCATCCAAGGTGTATATGACTATCTTCTTTCAGACCAACACAATTGAAGTTATATTTAAAAAATATCCTGGCTCTTTACAGCTTTATAATGGTAGTGAATGGGGGGGTGAGATTTTGAAGCCCAAAAAAAGGCATCCATCCATCATAAAAAAATAATCCATACGGCTACAGGGGGTTAATAAAGGTCTTTTGAAGCATAGCGATGGGTTTTTGTAAGAAAAATATCCATATTTAAAACTTTATTTGCTATAATAACTAGCTTCCGGCAGACGGCCATACGCATCGATTTGCAGCGGAAGAGTAACCCTTAACCTGACACATGATGTATTGACGAGTGCGGAAGCGCAGAGGATAGAGCAAAACAAAACACCAGTCACGAATTGGTCTAAAACGAGAAATTTCAAAGAGAAATGTCGGAAGACTTCGATATGAGAGGAGCATGAGTTTGTTGCACAGCCCTATTTGTACAAAATGCAAGATAAGTTCTGAGCTTACGATACTCTTACATCATACGTCTCGCACTCGTGCTCACGTAACGTACAAGAGACTAAATGCGATTCAATGCCCTGAAATTCTCTCAGTGAATTTCTTTTTCATTCTTTGCTTAGAGGTAAAAGGTTGGAAATACCGTTGCAGCGATATACTGTTAACAAAAATCCTGACACCGTCTACGATGCTGAGAGCGACGTTTAGATGAATATGTAATTATGTGCTGTGCGCTTTTCTCGCAGTAACAAAATAAACACACAAAAATTTAAATGGTAAGAGCGATGTGATCATAGCGATGTGTTTGCACCAGCTCTGCGATTCACCTGCATCATGTCGACAGATATGGTAATTAAAATGACGCTGTTATGATGATTTGACTATAAAGTATATTTGATACAATAGACATTGTATAAGTATCCGTTTCCACGTGTCATTGGATGGAAGAGAGGCTCTCGGGAGTGTTTGTAAACGTCACTCATATCCCTTTGATTTTCCCAGTAAAAACATCCCTGTCCTTCTCATAAAAATCAGTCTACAGGCTTTCATAGACAACTTAGGAAGTCTGGGAAGGTCTTGTTTTTAAGTTGTTACAAGCTGTTAACACATTGGCAATAAAAAAAAAGCGATTAATACATGAAAATTCTTACGTAGCCCCGTAAACAAAACATCATAGGGGCACTTTTAAATGAATAGGGAGCATGTGTTAACATCTCTGACCCTGAGTCCTGCTATCAGTCTGAGTGTGTCTTTCTCCTTCCTCACACACTGTGACAATACAGCCTTTCATAAGTCACCTCCCTTTACATGAACAAAGACACTATCTCTCTGTAGCATCTGCCTTGTGTTACAAGTTACAGGTGAGACATGCACAAAAAGCAATACAATCAATACCCATTGGTCCCTATCTCACCTAGCATGTGCACAGTCCACACAGTCATCCACTACACAGATGCACAGTTGCTTGTATTCAGTCAAAATTATTTGGTTTATTAAATTAGTTGTATTATTATACACCGTGTGATATACAAAAATAAAGAAATAATTCACCTATTAGTCACAGTCACCCCTTTTCGAGCAAAGATCTGAACTTAAAATGGTTGTAATTCATGAAAGATTTGGAATACAGACATAATGTTAGTCTCTTTTTCAAGACACAGCAGATTAAAGCAAAAAGTCAGAAGTTATAATTTTATACAAAATATAGGGTACAGCGGGAATAATGGCGCACCAGGGTAAAAGGCACATTTAACTTTATTCTCTTTAAAACCACCAAATGGCACAAAAAATTAGCTCAGTACTTATCTTAACAACTGCTTTTGATGATGCACGTGGAAATTTGGCTGATCCTTGACGCGATAGTTAAGTTGATTCTGCGTTAATTTGATATAATATTTAATGTTTTAAAAAATGTGGAAGGTTTATGTAGCAAATGAGAATCGAAAAAAATAGTCTATATTTTGAGACAAAGGTCTTGTAAATGATTTTCAGTTTTGTTCAAGGTAATTAAAGCAACAGTTTTTCCATAATGGAAGAATATAAAAGTCACCTCTGCTGTTGGGGTGAAATAACATGATAAAAACAGCTGACTGACCTTTTCCATTTGTTGACATGGTTAGTGTAACAGACGCAGGGACGAAGCGGAGAGAAAATCCACATGCAAGCACTATTTTAATAACAATACAGGGCAAACAAAGAAACTCTGGACAGGAACATGGTACAGCAAACAACGAGGCTAACAAGGGGGTGTGGTTAATTGTCATGGGAACATACGAGGGTAATCAAGGGAACTAACAAGACACACCTGGAGAGACTAATCAACATAAAAAAAAACATGGCACAAGACAGGAAATAACACAAAAGTCCTCACACAAGACATGAACACAGGCTGTGACAGAGCCCCCTCCCTAAGGAGCGGATTCCAGATGCTCCATAAGAACAGACATAAGTCCAGGAGGGAGGAGAGTGGAGGGGGGCCAGGGCCGAGCCGACAGTTCAGGGGGCCAGGGCCGAGCCGACAGTTCAGGGGGCCAGGGCCGAGCCGACAGTTCAGGGGGCCAGGGCCGAGCCGACAGTTCAGAGGGAGGGACGAAGCGGAGAGAGAATCCACATGCAAGCACTACTTTAATAACAATACAGGGCAAACAAAGAAACTCAGGAACATGGTACAGCAAACAACGAGGCTAACAAGGGTGTGTGGTTAATTGTCATGGGAACATACGAGGGTAACCAAGGGAACTAACAAGACACACCTGGAGAGACTGGTCCGACTGGTCAGGCGCAGAGGCGGCCATCTTGTCGGAAGACACAGGCGTAGAGGCGACCATCTTGTCCGAAGACATAGGCTCGGAGGCGGCCATCTTGTCGGAAGATACAGGCGTGGAGGCGGCCATTTGGTCCGAAGATACAGCCATGGAGGCGGCCAATTTGTCCGAGGGCTCTGGAACGGCGGCGACCATCTTGGCTGAGTGGTCACAGGATGGAGTTGATGTTTGTGCTGCCAACATACACAAAATAGTCGTGGCCATAATGATCAGCGCTGTATCATCTGGAGCTGACTCAGGCAAGGTGGCCATCTTGTTCGAGGACTATGGAAGGGCAGCCATGACAGGCCAGGAAGGGCGACCTTGACGTGAAGAAGCTCAGGCTCGGCCTTGACGGCTGGAGACTCTGGAAGGGCGGCCATAACAGGACAAAGATCTGGAGCAAGGGCTACTGTGGGAGTGCCGTGTTCTTCCCCTGCGACCCCCACAGTAAATGCAAAGCCGCTCAGTTGCAATGCACGATCGATGTAAAACTCCAGAGTCCAGTGAGGATCATGCAAAGGCATGAGTGAGCTAAGAGGCTCAGATAGCCCCCCACGAAACAATTTCATAAGGCATACCTTGTCCATAGATATTAAATATGGAGATGCATGACCAGTGCAGCTGGATTCATGGTTGGTCAGTTGTTCTGTAACAGAGAGGCAGGGAAGAAGCGGAGATAGAATCCACATGCAAGCACTATTTTAACAACAATACAAACAGGTAATACAGGACAAACAAAGAAACTCAGGACAGGAACATGGTACAGCAAACAAGGACTGACACAAGGGCAATTTGTACACAGGCTAACAAGGGGGTGTGGTTAATTGTCATGGGAACATATTAGGGTGACCATGGAAATTAACAAGACACACCTGGAGAGACTAATCAACATGAAAAACTACAAAACATGGCACAAGACAAAAAATAACAAAAAAGTCCTCACACAAGACATGAACATAGGCTGAGATTGTGACAGTTAGATTCTGATGATAAATATCATATATTAGGTTGGGTGTCCATCTTAGAGATAATCACCATATTTATAATGAAACCATTATATTTAAAAATATGATATTAATCATATAATATAATAAAATATCATATTTCAGTTCAGTTCAGTTCAACTTTATTGTCAGACTCAGGGTCCATTAGAAAACCATACAACATTACAGACACCCAACACCTCCCTAAAACCCACAATTACCAATTATAAAAGACAGTTATACCAGTGCTTCCACAAAGGTGACTGGTATCGCACAACACTTTTACTAGGATTTGTCAGCAGATTAATAATGCCATTCTGAGAGCCATTCAGTCGATCAATAAATTTGTACATCAGATTTCTCAATAGAGCCTGGAAAGTGTTGACTCTTGCCTTACAGAACAAGTCACTTGCACTACACCACCTAGGTTTTTTAAGCATTATCCGCATACAGTCATTATAGGCCACCTGAAGCTTATGTATGGTTGTCTTTTTAAACTTGGCCCACAATGGGGCAGTGTAGAGTGGAGTGCAGTAGGCTTGAAAGAGCCTTATCTTAACATGGTCTGAACACATATAGAATTTTCTTGCTAACATGTTAGCTTGAGCATAAAGCCGACACTGCCTATACATGTCATCATCATCATCAGACAATTGATCAGTGAGGAAGTGCCCCAAGTATTTTGTTTTATTACAAATACTTAGCACTTTACCTGATAGATAAAAAACTGGAAAGTTGAGGTATTTATCCTCTTTTGCTCTGCATATCATGACAACTCTTTTCTTAGCATTATACTGCACATCATATTTGAGCCCATAATCAGAACATACATTCAGCAACTGTTGAAATCCAGCACTGCTAAGAGAAACAATAGCCAGATCATCGGCATACATAAAATGATTTATGAGAGCGTTACCAATCATACAACCTGTTTTGCAGCCTCTTAGTTGTTCTGATAAGTCATTCATATACAGGTTAAAAAGGGCTGGGGAGAGTAACCCCCCCTTGTCGTACTCCATTACCAACACTAAACTGAGCAGAGACTCTGTTACCCCATCTAACCTGCATACTCTGGTTGGCATACCAGTATGCCAGGATTCTTATCATGCTGTCAGGCACGCCCCTTAGTTTCAGTTTCAGAAACAACTTCCTATGATTGACTCGGTCAAAAGCTTTAGAGGCATCTATAAAGCCAATTAGAACTGAGGAGTTTTCCCTCCTATACACTTCAACTACTTCTTTCAATGCATAGATACACAAATCAGTACCATGCTTAGCCTTAAAGCCAAACTCGTTGTCTGTAGTATCAATAAACTCACTCAGACGATCTAATAAAATCCTCTCTAAAACTTTAGATAACACACTGGCTAGTGCGATTGGCCTATAATTCTCCACGCTTCCGACCTTGCCAGCCTTGTCTTTAATGACAGGCACAAGAGTAACGGCTAACATTGAGTCTGGTAACATTCCATGGGTCATAAAGCCATTAA
Source organism: Gila orcuttii (assembly GCA_026230005.1). Lineage (NCBI taxonomy): Eukaryota > Metazoa > Chordata > Actinopteri > Cypriniformes > Leuciscidae > Gila > Gila orcuttii. Next base: position 64,596,878 of record JAPDVR010000001.1, on the reverse strand, counting down.
AGCAAAAGGCAAGAAGAGCTGCAACCTTTGGGCTTGCATACTTAAGGTGCTCTGCTATGATCTGATCTGAGCCACTTGCTTTATTATCAGATAACTGAGAAATTGCTTGATAGACCTCATGGGTTGTGATTCCCAGTATGTCTCTTTCGGCAATATTTCCCACTTTATAAGGTTCACTATTGACACAGTTAAATAAAGTTAAATCATATTTATTTGTTACTAGTGTAAAACTATATTAAATGAAAAAATATTAAAGCTAGATCTCATTCAATGCTTTTAGAATCTTTACTTTTTAAAATAATTTTGTTTCTGAAGTTTTAAAATAAACATTTTAATAACAATAGATTTATTGAACATAAATTAATTCATTTATCAAAAAAAAAATAAAAAAATAGTACAAACTTTGCTTAAGTAATTGTTTTACATTATAGTGATTCTACATTATTAAAAACATGTGTACCTTTTGCCCCATGCTGGTTTTACCACCTCATGCATTTGTAAGATTTCTGTAAATTAAGATTTTTTTATGATTTTTTTATCAACACTATGTAAGTGAAAAGCACATTTTTCTGTACCTTAAGGTGTACCTTAAGCCTCGTTATACCCTATATATATTTTTTATGATTATTTGGAATCTAAGAGCCATATCTAACACAAAAATTGAGCCTGGTAAAATTATTAAGTACTGTTTCCATGGTAATCTCCAATTTTAAAAACAAAAAATGTCACAAGATAAGTTTGTGAGTGTTTAAGCTTCCAAATTATGCCTAATTTATGATGATTACTAGGAAAAAAGGCAATAAACAAAGCATGCCAAGCGTCCTGCTACTGGGAAACTGACAAAACAAATAGTTTAAAGAACTGGCATTGTTTCAGTAGGGTTTTTGCCCTCCTTTGATTAGAACTATGCTACTTTACATCAAATGGGTATATTTATAACTCAGTGTGACTAATGGTTAAGCGATTAATTTATGAAAAGATTAGCCTTTAAGAATCCTCGTCATAAACTGGCCTAATCTGCAAGTAGGCCAAAGCCTGCACGTGTCAAGAGTTAAAGTGAGACATCAAACCATCGCACCGCAATAAAGCACTGAACTTTCATGAAAACTTCATTTTACGGTGAATCAACAAGAGAATGTCAGATGAGCAAACATCTGAGGTGACGACGTACATGAAACTATACTTACACGGCGACGACTTTAATCTTGAATCAAACTCCACTTTCGCTTCACAATCTCTCAATTTTCAGTCAATCAAAGCTTCATGCTCACTCATGTCAGTTGTTATTTGGTGGTACTAACTACTGTCATGCTGTAAATCATGCTGGAAATTACAGCAGGGAGGTTTTGTGATGTTATTAAAGAGAATAACACAGAGATTCTGAACTAATATATTATTTTGACACTACAGGGAGATTAATCAAGAGCCTCTTTTCTGAATCAAAAGATGATGAAATCATCTCGCCTCTCGCCCATGTTTGGGTTATGTGTAATAATAATTACACAGACATATTGAATGATTTGTGATCTTTATGCAAGGCTTTCTGATAATCTGAACCCCAGAGCTACAGAACAAACAATGTATTTTAATGTTTCGGCTCTAAATGAACACATCAAATCCATGGGGAGTTGGACTATGAGAGACATATCTAAGCAGGCTGAAACAAAACATAAAGCAATTTTGCTGTTGTGCTTTCATATACTGCTTCAATAGCAAATTGTTGATGTTTTGGATAATTGTATTTTTGATAGTGACAGTGATTTTTACATCAGAACATCTAGTTGAGGCACAACTTAACTTTAGCACTTATAGTACTTCTTTAATAATTAATTTGCAAGGAAAACTTTCATAATAGGCAGGGAAACAGCCAGCAGAATGCTTTACTGTCAAGTTAATAGTAATTCAGCTCTTCAGTGTAAAAACAACCAAAAACTGCATATTATCTATGCATTTGTCCATGTCATAGTGAATGTCTTGGTATAGAGTGTGTTCTTTGACATTCATCTGCTTATCATGCCATTCACTGTGGTTCACGCCTGACCTCTGCAATTAATTCAGCACAATCCACTTAGCGACTTTTGTATCTAATTTCAGCCTTAAGCATTTGTTTACTACCTTATTAATGTTGCAATACAGATGCAATAGTCTTTTCTTTCCTATTGTGACGTAAATCCGAGAGAAAAGGCATGTCGAACAAGAAAAAATGTAGGACGAGACTTGATTTTGTCCATGGGGATTTGATTGGAAGGCTGTGGTTTGCTATTGGTCGATCTCATGTGAGTGACAGGTTGTCCCGCCCTTGGGTCAGTAAACACATCATCAGAGAAGAGAAGAGATGAGCTGCAAGAGGGAGGGAAAGTGATTTGGTTTAAAGATTACGATGGCACATTATTATTATATATATTTTTTTTTAATGATGTACATTGATAAAATATTTTTAATAAATACTGCAATATTCCATAAACAAAAAAAAACTCAACTTTGATTTCATGGCGACTTTACATTTTATGAAAATGAAAGAAAGTTTGAAAATGTCCCATTGATTTAATTAACAGAACTTTCAGCATTAAAAATGCAAGTCATCTACATGCATAGTGCATTCTAAATTATGTATTAATTAAATTATGACCCTATAATTTTCCTTCTCAGTATGCCCAATTTGTCAACTATCAGAGTTATCTTAAAAAAGTTTCCTAGATAAAAATTGGTCATTTTTAACACTTGGAAGCCCAGTTATTTTAATAAAGTAAGCATTCTAAAATAACTGCATAGTCTTTACTGTATAAATGAAACATCCTTATTAATGAATCCTAATTAAACTTACAAAAGTTGAGTCAAGATCAGTGAGTGATTTTGTTGTTTGATTAACATTAAAAACACAACAGCAGGAATATTAGGCTGCTGTCACTTTAACAGCGAATGCACATATCTACAAATGTGTTTCCTTTCTCAACTGTTTACATTCACTTAACACATAACCGTCTATGTTTACTAGGATACTCACTATTTTTTTACATAATTTTGTGTGAATTTGTCCGCTCAAGCACAAGACGTGAAAGAGAGCTCAGTTTAGTATTTGCACGCTGAGATGTGGCTTTCTAGGCGTACACTTTGGATGTTTGTGCACACAGAACTTTCCACACAGCGCTCAAGTAACGAAATGAGATCCCTTTCGCGTCTTCTATCTTGTCAAGGCTTAAACTTCTTGACGATGCAGCGCTGGCCTGTCACCTGTCCAGAGCGTCGTTCATGTTTGTTCATACCAAGCGGCAACCTCCCTGTCTCTCTCTTGAAACCAACACGGAAGTGAATTAAACTGCAATTCATCGCCTGGCCGCTTGAGGCTGGCAGCAAAAGTGAGTCAAATCTGTATCTCCCCCATGTTAAAATGCCCAACTTTACGGCAGAAAAAAATATGTTTACAGCCTGGTGTCCTAAGTTGTTTTGGTCTATACAGCTAATTTTGCCCTTCATGACAACTGTGAGGGGGGTGAATTTTTTTAGAACTCATCCGTTTAAATTATATTAAGCCTTAAAATGCTGCATAATCAAGGGCGTGGCCACTTGAGTGACAGGTGGATTGCCGCTGCTGTTACTAGCCGTTTGTCTGCTCTCTGTTAGCCATCATGTCACCTCAGCTGATTCCAGCTGCTGAACTTGCCATCTCTGCCGTGTTTGTACTTTTTTCGGGATTATTTCATACAGTTTATTACACGCCGCCCTTATACCTTCGCCCACGCCGTTGGATTCCGTCATTGTCGAGTGTCGAGAGAACAACCAGCGCTGTTCTTCAGTTGTTTTCCTCTGTGATCATGCACTCATGGATGTCTGACAATATCGTTGCTTTTTGGAGTTCAGATTTAAAAACGTCTAAGATCTAGAGGCCACACTCGTTCTGCTGTACCGTTGATCTTACGGAGCGGATAGACTATAATATGTTTATTTAACTTTTTAGTGTTCAATAAAAAGTACCGTCAGATGAAATCCTGCAGGTGTCAGTGCTTTCTCTTCGTCCCTTAAATGAGCGTGGATTTCTAGTGCATTACTTGAACTTCTTAGGTAATATCTATCAGAATTGAAAATGGACTGAATAAAGCTCTCTAAGAACTTGACGTGCGATGCCGCGCTGACTGACATGTATGCGCATGAATCACTGTCACACTCACACACACGCTCAGAGCAAATATTGTAAGTTACTGCATGAGAATAATAATGCATCACAATACACAGTCTCACGTTTAGTTATGTCTTTTAACTATTATAGTATTTCAAAGGGCAAAAAACATGAACTTTAACTACTGGCTTTAGGTCTACTTCAAGTCAGCTGTCACTTTAGCGCGAGGCCAGTAGCACATTAGCTCCTTATCCTGAGCAAACTCGATCACGTCGAGCTAGGCGGGCGTAGTTTCAGCATCCAGGCACCTCAACTCCACCCACGTCCCGCCTTTTTGCCCATTTTCGTTTATCCGGGAGTGACGCACTGTGACGCGCTTCCAAGATGGCGACGAGCAACTCCGCCCACTTTAGGCTTTAAAAACGCTCTTCAGAAACCTACGGGTGACGTCATGGACACTACGTCCATATTTTTTTACAGTCTATGGTTCATACATGCATTGTTAGAATTCATAAAAATGTTACTGGTCAACTGGTGAGTGACACAGTTTCATATACTCACCAACAACGATTTGCACTATTTCCCCAACAGTTTCATAAAGAGCCCTCCCGTGAATAAAAACAAGTAAAAAAATCCTTTAAAAGCCTACTGAAGTGTCTTGAAACACGCAGCATTATTCAGTGTGTTGACGTAATTTCCTCGGAAACAGGAAGATATAGGGTGGGACATATCAAACAGCTCCTCTCCTTTTTTAAAATAGCTAATAGCATTTTGTTTATATCACAGTTTCGACCGGAGCAGATCTGTGTGCATGCTGTGGCGGTTCGTGTGACACTAACGTGAAACCAGACATCATTTGCCCCAATGGAAAGCATATTTACACTGTATGAATCGTTCCCTATCCCCTATATAATGCACTATGTGCCATTCACCATAGAAAAAAGTGGTGAAAAAGTAGGCAGTGTGAAAAATGTGTGAAAAAGTAGCCTAATCGATTTTAGCTGCAGCTTTAGTATCTATTTGGGGGCGGGATGCTGTAGATTCTGGAGAGCATTTGATTGGACAGAAAATCGAATTTTGTCATTGTTTTGAAGCACACTAGCAGATAAAAGTAAGACTAACATTCATACTAAAAGCCACAAAAAAAAAAAAAAAAAAAAACATTTTGATTTCATGGGGACTTTAAAAACACGACTGGTATTGCTCCGTTCAGAAACCGGCCACCTGTAAGGATGTGATAATTAACATCAGGGTGGCATCACGTGACTGAGCTTTATTTGCTACAGGTGTTCATCTTTCCTGGAGGCAGCGTCTGCTATGTAGATTTTTTTTTTTTGCTTACAGTTGATCATTGTTAAACCTGTTTGTAACGTTTGAAAAATAAGGATTTTTCAAATCACCATGGGTCAATGATTAATGCGCCATGATGTCCGACATTAACGTCTCCATCCCATTAACTGATGTGGACTTGAATGTCACGGATCTACAGAGGACACTAGAGGCTCACCGCCCCATTAAAATAGGAATTATATCAGTTTTGGGAGTGATGATAACTTTGGGAAACATTGCTGTAGTGATGGTCATAGCTTCAGCAGTTTCGGGGTGGTCGAGAAACTCTCGCTACTTTCTTTTATCGTTAACGGGAGCGGACTCGGCGTTTGGACTGCTTATCATGCCGCTAAATCTGTGCGTGAGTTTCATGAAGGAATATAACAAGGGCCCGGACCCCTTCTGTCACGTCGTGGCATTTTTCAACGCAACTATTTATTCCACCTGCATGTACACGCTCGCAACCATCAGTCTGGAAAGATACATCGCGGTGTTTTACCCTCTGAAATACTCAACCGTGTTGACCAGGAGAAGAGCTCTGCTTTTAATCTCGTTCGCGTGGATTTTCCCTCCTCTCCTCCTCGTTCCCATCTCGTTCCCAGCGGGCATCATTGAAGTGCACTTCTCCAGAGCTTCTCTCGTCTGCAACCCCATGTACTCCAGCAACGTCACGTACTCCCTCACGCTGACGTGTTTCATCTTCTTCCCGTGCTCGGCCATCATGACCTTCTGTAACCTCAGACTGTGGATAGCAGCCAAGAGACAGAGGTTAAAGTTGAGAAGACACAGCTGGGGTGGAGGATACAGGCCTAAAGTCGCCTTACGCGTTCTTGTACCAGTCATGACTGTTTACTACACCTGCTGGACGCCCTGCATGGTCATCATGCTTTACAATGGTGAGCTCTTTATTGATTATCATTTGTTCATTCTCCTGTTGTTCCAAACACAAAAGCAGATGTTTAGCAGAATATCCAAGCTGCTCTTTTTTATTTTTTTATTTTTATACATAGAATGGAAGTAAACGTTGATCAAATGTTACAAACAATATAAAAACACTATCTTTTTGTCTTAAATAGACTTACTCTCACAGCCACTTAAATGGATAGTTCACCCAAAAATGATACTATTGTCATCATTTACTCACCCTCAAGTTGTTCCAAACCTATAAAGAGTTTCTTTCTTCTGTTGAACACAAAAGAAGATATTTTGAAGAATGTTGGTAACCAGACAGTTATGGCACCCGTTGACTTTAGCATTTTTTTCCTACTATGGCAGTCAATGGCTACCGTCAACTGTCTGGTTACCAACATTAATCAAAATATCTTCTTTTGTGTTCAACAGAAGAAAGAAACTCCTACAGGTTTGAAACAACTTTTAAGTGCCTTTCATCCAAACTAGTAAAGTGTATTTTATTATTATTATTTTTCTTTTTACACTTATGTGTTTTATCTTTAGGCACAGTGTTGAGGAACTTTCATTCATACTTAAATGATTGGCTTTATTTTAAAGCGGTGGTGTATTTTGTTTAGTGTATTTAGTTGCTTTGCTACTCTTTACAATAACGTCCCACTACTATACTACCAATGAGCAATATATGTTACAGTATTAATCTTTGTTTTGTTCATTACTTAAAAATACAACTTTTTAATTTTAGTTCGTTAACTCAGGGCCATTAAATAATATTAAAGGGTTAGTTCACCCAAAAATGATCCCATAATTTACTCATCTTCAAGTCATCCCAGGTGAATTGTTTTCATTGTTAGGTCATGTTAACAAACAAATTGAACCTTGTTGTACAGTTACCATGCTTTGTAAATGTATTTATGGCTATAGTGCCTATGGCTACTCCATCACTGACTTGAGAGGGTAAAATAAATGTTAAAAAACTGATAAGGGAAGGACTCTGCATGCAATGACCTTAGCTTACTGCAGCTGCTTTTTTCAGCAGACATGAAGAGATAATCACAGAGATCTAGGAGAGCTGAGATGAAAGACAAGACAAGGAGACTGAAGCTCTCCTACATAGCGTTTAAATTGCCCATTTTTATGGCACTTGTTTGACAGCACTTGGTTACCGTTTACTTCGGTTGTGTGGAATAGAGCAGCTTGAGCTTTCTGCTAAATAACTTAAGGGGTGCAAACTGAAATATAAATATATTGTATTGAGCCAAATATACAGGTCCTTCTAAAAAAATTAGCATATTGTGATAAAGTTCATTATTTTCCATAATGTAATGATAAAAATTAAACTTTCACATATTTGAGATTCATTGCACACCAACTGAAATATTTCAGGTCTTTTATTGTTTTAATACTGATGATTTTGGCATACAGCTCATGAAAACCCAAAATTCCTGTCTCAAAAAATTAGCATATCATGAAAAGGTTCTCTAAACGAGCTATTAACCTAATCATCTGAATCAACTAATTAACTCTAAACACCTGCAAAAGATTCCTGAGGCTTTTAAAAACTCCCAGCCTGTTTCATTACTCAAAACCGCAATCATGGGTAAGACTGCCGACCTGACTGCTGTCCAGAAGGCCATCATTGACACCCTCAAACAAGAGGGTAAGACACAGAAAGAAATTTCTGAACAAATAGGCTTTTCCCAGAGTGCTGTATCAAGGCACCTCAGTGGGAAGTCTGTGGGAAGGAAAAAGTGTGGCAAAAAACGCTGCACAACGAGAAGAGGTGACCGGACCCTGAGGAAGATTGTGGAGAAGGACCGATTCCAGACCTTGGGGGACCTGCGGAAGCAGTGGTCTGAGTCTGGGGTAGAAACATCCAGAGCCACCGTGCACAGGCGTGTGCAGGAAATGGGCTACAGGTGCCGCATTCCCCAGGTCAAGACACTTTTGAACCAGAAACAGTGGCAGAAGCGCCTGACCTGGGCTACAGAGAAGCAGCACTGGACTGTTTGCTCATTTGAAAGCAAATTGTGCATGTCATTCGGAAATCAAGTCTGGAGGAAGACTGGACTTCAGGCATTTTGGCATTTCCTTCTCCCCAGTGTCAAGTACCCACAGTCAGTGATGGTCTGGGGTGCCATGTCAGCTGCTGGTGTTGGTCCACTGTGTTTTATCAAGGGCAGGGTCAATGCAGCTAGCTATCAGGAGATTTTGGAGCACTTCATGCTTCCATCTGCTGAAAAGCTTTATGGAGATGAAGATTTCATTTTTCAGCACGACCTGGCACCTGCTCACAGTGCCAAAACCACTGGTAAATGGTTTACTGACCATGGTATTACTGTGCTCAATTGGCCTGCCAACTCTCCTGACCTGAACCCCATAGAGAATCTGTGGGATATTGTGAAGAGAAAGTTGAGAGACTCAAGACCCAACACTCTGGATGAGCATAAGGCCGCTATCGAAGCATCCTGGGCCTCCATAACACCTCAGCAGTGCCACAGGCTGATTGCCTCCATGCCACGCCGCATTGAAGCAGTCATTTCTGCAAAAGGATTCCCGACCAAGTATTGAGTGCATAACTGAACATAATTATTTGAAGGTTAACTTTTTTTGTATTAAAACCACTTCTTTTATTGGTCGGATGAAATATGCTAATTTTTTGAGACAGGAATTTTGGGTTTTCATGAGCTGTATGCCAAAATCATCAGTATTAAAACAATAAAAGACCTGAAATATTTCAGTTGGTGTGCAATGAATCTAAAATATATGAAAGTTAAATTTTTATCATTACATTATGGAAAATAATGAACTTTATCACAATATGCTATTTTTTGGAGAAGGACCTGTACTGTTGTCAGTGTGCCAGTTTTACTTGGTAAATAGTTAAAGTAGCCAAAAACATTGAGTTAAATGGAGTAAAATTTCCAAATGCAATTGTACTGAAGTATTTAATTTTTTTTTACTTGCGTTTAGAAAATAGACTGTAGTACATGTCCTAAGGGGACATGGTGGTGGGGAAAAAAAGAGAAAAATAATCATATGTCAATGCTTTTGCGTTCTCCTGCAAATGTTTTGCGTTCCCCTGAGAAACTTTGCATTAGCTCGGAAAAATTTTGCGTTTCTTCGCAAAAACGTTTGCATAGAGGCCGACCGATAGTGGGTTTCACCGATAACTATAAGTAGGTTGGCCGATTACAGATTAATCAACTGACAGTTTTTAAAATGGATACTGAATGGAAAACAAACATAAAATAGTGCTGAACTTTATTAAAGATAAAAATGAATTATACCTTGATCATTATTTATGTTAGTTCATAGTGCATTAATGTCAAGAGAGATTTTTAAAATGTAAAAATCTATTTGTAAATGTTGAAATTATTGAACAATACTTTTATTAACCTTAGTTAATATTACAAATGGACTCTTATTGTGAAGTGTTACCATTTCATATAAATCCAAACAGTCATGCTTACAGATGGCTCTTTAAATATCAGCACAAAGGACAGAGCATTGAAATTACACACTCATGTATATTTTAAGTTTACTCTGACACTTTATTTGCTTCTATTTTAGAACACTTATCTAATCCAAAAAGCACAATATATGTTAGTGATGATAAAAAAGGAGTTTACATGAAGTGCGTTTCTGTCGGCGAACATGTCAGTTTGCTTTCTTATGTAAGCCCTGTAGGTTTGGAATGACAATAAATTATTAAATTGTCCTTTTTAATCTAACCTTGAGGTCAGACATTTCTTACATTGACTGTCTGGATTAGATACTGCTTTGTAAATGTCATGGGCCCTGTTTACACCTGGTGTTAAGATGCGTTTTGGTTGATCGGATTGCCGTTTTAATCATTTGTCCACTTTCAACCACTTCTGTCCTGATTTCTTCAAGGGGAGGATCTATGGGCAGGTAAATGTATGACTGTACGAGTAAATTACTTTTTGAGATCTTTTGTTCTAATGCACGAAATAAGCTCACGCAATTTACATTTGAACCTGACCGGAGAAAACAGAAAAACATACGGAGAGCATCATCTTTCATTTCTGCTCTGACAGCCACAAGACCAGCCGAACACTGAGTGTGTGTTAGAAATCAGGAATGGTGAGAGAACATTGTGCTTGGTACGTTTTTCATCTTCAAACCAAACTTGGAGTCTCCAGAGAGATTTTTAAATCCCGTTTGGCTAGAGCGCTTCCCATAATGTTTACGCATTCAGTAGTCAGAGTAGACTGTCTTTTGTGGCTATTTGAACACATTCGACCACATGAGCGTTTACACTATGAAAGCAATTCGGTCAAATGCGTTTTTGACTACCTCTGGAAGTAGTCAAAAATGGACACTCAAAGCGTTTTAAAACCAGTTCACACCTGTATTTAGCGTCGTCCACTTGTGATCCGATCGCATCTTAATACCTGAAGTAAACAGGGCCAGTTACCATGATGCTAACTTATCAAAAGCAAAAATAAGTCCTAAAGCATTTTCCCTTGTTCATAGCGATTTCAGGCAGTGGTGTCCCAGAATGGATTGAGTTCATTGCTGTGTGGTTACCAACCTCCAATGGCTTCCTCAATTGTATCTTCTACTTCTGGATCAACCATAGCTTTAGAAGGAAATTCCATCTGGTTCTTCAGAGACTATGTCTTGGACTTTGTCCAGGTTCTGACAGTGATTCTAGTTGCTTCAACTCTGTAGAATCCTCTGTGATTCCTGGAAGGAACGGTAACAACTCTCTCCATGAGCGGTTTTCTAGCGTGTCGTCCACCTTCACTCTGCTAATGCACATGCCACATCAGACCAACATGCGTGAACCAGAGCCGGCTTGAGAATCCTTTTATTCTTGTGATCTGATGAAGTTTTAAAAGCTCTGGTCAAGTTGAAGACGTCATGAGTGCAACTTATATGTTATTAACAAGCTCGGACAGAGTTTTCCCCAATAAGTGTCTTTTTAATCACAAGTTAGCATTCGGAAACGCTAATATTTCCATAGATTCATGCTCTTTTAGATTAATGCTATTTGTGCCTTTTAACTTCTTGATGGCACCTTCTCATGTTTACTCAGACCTGGTTTCTTAGCCTCATTGAACTCTTGTTTCTTAACTGAAATGGTTGTGCGTCTTTGTTTGCCATTTCAGGTTAAACATACAAGAGCCTTTGAAACATTTGCACACATTTCCTTATCTATTCGTAAACCCAATATAAAGCAGTTGTGGAAGTTTAACCTTTAAATCTCAGTTATGCAGTTTATGCAGAAGGGGAAGTAATTAGCCAGGTACGTAATGTAAAGGTCAGATCAAATATGCCTTTTGGCTTTAACCTTTTCTGTTTCATGACATTTCCATTGCATCTTTGAAGCAAACATTAATTTTTATGTTCAAGTAAGTTGGCTTTTTGGTCAGGGTCAGACATGGGGAACATTGTACGGCCAGCATTACCAAACTGTAAATAAACCATATGGAGCTGGAGTGAATGCTGAATAAAGTGGTTGTGCTTCAAGGGTGAAGCTTTATGCATCTTTTTGATTGCGTTGTAATAGCATAACTGTAAATCTGGATTTTAAAATCGTTTTAGCATAAGCACTTGTTACAGAATGATGAATTTAAATTGGGAAAATACATCCTGTGGTGGAGGGTGCATATAAAGAGATGTTATTGACCTGGGAGTGTTATAAACCCATAAAGAATGATTGATTACTAAAAGTTTTTGATGTGTAAATATTTTTTTTTTATATGGTTTATAAAAGTGTTTGTGAAATGTTAAGACTTCATTGTTGTAAAATAAAGCGTCAAAGCCTATTTACTATCTAAAGCATCACTGTTTGTTTTGGTTTTATGATTGACTTAAAAAAAAATCAGGTGTTGCTAAAAAAAAGCATAAATCATCTTTTTAATTGGCTTTTTGTGCTTTGTGGAACATTAAGGTGTTGTTGAGCAAGTAGTTGAGGAAATATACCTGTTACTGTGAGAGGAAAAACCCACACATGAGCACTCATGTAACTTGATGTGAGGAGTGAGGTTCTCCATTCTGCTCTGCTCATATATGATTCATGAAGATTACATTTATAGTGGTTACTTTTGACAAACCTCAGAGGCAAGATATGTAAGGGATGTGCCAAAGTTTGCAGCATATGTTCCTGCACCCCAAAAAATGATATGCTGCACTTTTGTGGGCTGTTTACTGTACAGCTCAGGGGCATGTATGGGAATTTTATTGGTCAAAGATGTGATAATAGATATCTAATTCTGATTAATCATTGTGGTCATTTTTGTATGATTGTGAGACGATAAACAAAACAAGGGGTCATGGCATAGTCTAAAGGCTCATTCACATTAAGAAAGAACGATAACTATAAAGATGACTAACATAACTACATTAGTGTCCACACTAGTGGACGATATTGTTCTGTTTATTATAAGCGGGCTGCAGTTTTGTTGTCTGTCGCTTTAAATGCTCGAACTCTTTTAAAGCAGGATGGATTATGATTGACTGTCAATATTTTAATCTTTCATCAGATGAAAAAATCATTCTGAAAGGGATTCCAACGATATCTTTTCTCTGTGCTGTTATCGTTAGTTGTGGTGTGGAATCTGCTATTTTTTTTTTTAGATTTTAATACTATTTTTAGAACAACATCTTTATTGTTATCTTCATTGGTGTGACCGGGCCTTAATTCAGGTGTTTTCAGCAGGAGGTTTTGCAAAATATTTGCCCTCAGATATGTACAGAGTTACTCAAGTGCAAATAGCCTGCCTAGTTGGCAAATGGTATGGCAGAGTACACTAACTCCACCCAGAGTCTGTTGGGCCAGACAAAATTACTAAAGAAACCCTGGAGCAGTGGTGGGGAGAACTTTTTACATGATCGACCCGATTTCAAATCCTCCTTTTTCCGAACTCATTCTTCTACTTTTTAATATCGCTTATCAAATCGTAAATTAAAATAAAAAAATGAAGAAAATATTTGAAAAGTGGAAATAACCAACGGGTGCCTACCGGGTATTTAATAGTAGAAATTAAGTGTTTATTGGGTAGGGTTAGGTTTAGGGAGGGCTTTTGTCCCAATAAGTCTGTATCCATTTAAAGCAACACCAAGGAACTTTTCCACTGCGGTCGCCCTACAGGTTGGAAGCGGAATTGTCCATTACCGCTGTCATAAATAATTTAGCCTACCGCAGCCTACTGTCGCACACGCACGCTCCATTTATCCAGCACCGGCTTTGGAATCAACAATGGCCACAGACAAGGTAGAGTATGATGCATGATTTTATGAAAGACATCACAAACGAAGAAAAACTATGCATGCCGTAAAGCAGTCGAATTTTGTTGTTCTTTTTGTGCTCCGGTTACTACCCGAAACCCGAAGTTACATAGTGCCAGTAAAAGCGATACAGACCACGTCAGGCTATGGCAGACGTGTCATTTAACCTATTGTAAGTCGATGTACCATCACAAGGGTCTTGGAAATATATTATGAAGGTTGAAAAACTACATAGTGTTACTTTAATGATTTTAATAAATATAATCATTTACATGTTGTTATTGCATACTGTGTTTATAATGTACTACAATACTGAGGTGCAAATAGGGTCCGCCACTATTTGCACTAAATATAAATAGCATAACTATTTATTACACTTAAAGCAAATAGACTCTTCCAAATATCTATTAATTTAAAAAGCCTAATGCAAATGGTTTGATGCTACTGGTTTTATTTGATTCGCTTTCTAAATAAAGAAATCATAAAATAAATTGTGATTTATATGAATAGCCATAGTTGTGGGGGAAAAAAGCATATGAAAAAGTATTTTATCTGAAAGAGTATACTATTTTACTCTATAGTTTCTCACCACTGTCGTTTATAGATTGCTCGCTGAAGGTTTTATGGCAAATTGGTTGCATTATCCAATTATATTTGTTGAAAATATTTCAGTTGTATAAATCTAACATTAAGTGAGTAGAATATTAATTTGAATATGGCTATGGTAAACAGCCCACAAAAAATCTGCAGCATATGCGCAGTGAACTTTCTTTTTTTGGGATGTGGGAACATCCGCTGTGAATCTCAGTGCTGCCTCAGCGACTTCTGTTGATCTGCTGCAGCACCATCATAGAGTTGCAGAAGATGAGATCAATTCAGCTCTTCTCCTATACGTTCTATAATGAAGGAAATGGTGCAATGCTGTACCATGGAGCTGTTTACGTGATGCTAACTTGTATTAGCGTACAAATCATGCACTGTGGTAAAAATGTTGAGGTCATAGTATTGTAGGCTACAAGGAGTCATGTGAAAAAGTCTTTATTAATCAAGAATTTTTAATCATTGTTTATGTAAAAAGAAATAACCTGCCTTTTTCTGCTCGCTAATGGAGAAAAATTAAAAGGATAAAATCTAACATAAATTGTATTATCATGGTCATATCAAATCAGCTTCCAGCATCCTTGAAGGTCAGTTTATCATTGAAAGAGTAAGGTAAGAAGCGAAACATTTAATACATGTCAAATGTTTTGCTATAGAAATGTCAAACGATTGACAGTAACATCCAGTGATGCAAACTACTTGACTTTTTTCCTTAAAGGGATGGTTGATTATGATTTCACTTTTCTAACTTTACTTAGTGTGTAATGTTGCTGTTTTCGCAAAAAATATCTGCAAAGTTACAATGCTCAAAGTTCAAAGCAAAGTGAGATTTTCTTTTAAAGAAATTGCTTTTTAAGGACTACAACAAACGGCTGGTAGGGACTACATGACATTCCTTCCGGGTTAGTGACATCACAAACCCTAATAATTACATAAACCCTGACCCCGGGAACGTGATTTATAGATTATCATGATAGAATATGCTAATCAATGACTAGAAGATAGCTACACATAAACTACATAAATTAATCAACTAACCATTCAGAAATGGTGTCTACATGTTGTCACTTCTTCTTGAGTCTCTCCATCTTTGTCTGACTCCGGTTTGAACATAAAAGGCTAAAAGGTTTTCAGTTTTCAGGACACAAGCCCCTGAAGCTCCGCCCCCTGTGCTGGGAACAGCTCATTTGCATTTAAAGGGAGAGACACAAAAACGGTGCATTTTTGCTCACCCTCAAAAAGTGCTATATAAAAATATCTGTGGGGTATTTTGAGCTAAAACTTCACATACACACTCTGGGTACATCAGAGACTTATTTTACATCTTGTGAAAAGGGCTTTATACCACCCCTTTAAATATGGCTGTTTTGAATTGAAAATATGCATTTACGGGACTCATGAAATTAGAGTGTAAGAGACAAGTTTTACGTTTTCGACAGGCATTCAAATATAAGTACATGTGCATATTTTAATGCAAATATATTTTGCAAATAGTTTATTTTATTTTATTGTTTCCCAACTACTCCCCCTCCAATGTTCAAGACATGGTTTTGGCCTTGAAGCTGCAAGTTGTGTGGTATTTTTTAAAATCAATACTATATGGACATTTGAAGTACTTCTAGCAATGCATATTCAGACACAAGATTTAAGTGATTTAAAAAAATCTGTTTACCACCATTCCCATTGCCAAAATATCTGCTGGAAATTAAACCCCTCAACAGCAAATCTGGACAGTATTGCACAAGTATAGGTGGCAGTGACTTTGTAGCTGTTTGTTGTCATGGTGATGCAATTAGGATAAGTGTAGGAGACCATTTTAGATCACGTGGAAGCCCTCGTGCCATTTAGAGGGGCAGCAGAGCACCAAATAGAAACACTGGAAGGATGCCTGTCCCCCCCAATCAGCAAGAACAGTGAAGCAAATGAAGCTCATTTACTATTTAGAGAATTGATGATATCATACTAAAACTCACATTAGACAGCCTTCATAACCCACTTTACTTGTTTTAATAGTTCAATATGTATTTTTTGTTTGTTTATTAAAACTGTCAACGTTAATTCAATTCAATTCAATTCAAATTTATTTGTATAGCGCTTTTCACAATACATATTGTTTCAAAGCAGCTTTACAGAAAGTGCATTTCAGAAATGTACGTAAAAAATACAGTTAGTTAATCATCATGTATTAATTTAGGGCATAACATATCGCCGGCGTTGAGTCGTCTCTTCACAGGCGTCGAGTCGTCTCATCGCAGGTGTTGGGGACTCTGAAGTCTCCGTGAGAGGCTGGATACAGACTGTAGCTGAAGAACGCTATTTACCTCGGGACTAGCGTCCCGAGATAACAGCAGAAAAGCAGATGGGAAGTAATTAGCGTAGCTGCTGTTCATAATATTAATGCATTCGATCTGGTTCAACAGTAGTATAAGAGGCAAGCATTATGTGAATGCTTGGCTGAAGAGATGCGTCTTTAATCTAGTTTTGAACTGGGAGAGCGAGTCTGAGCAACGAACAGTATCAGGAAGGCTATTCCAGAGTTTAGGAGCGAAATGCGAGAACGCCCTCCCTCCTTTAGTGGATCTTGATATCCTAGGAATGACCAGAAGCCTCGAATTTAGGGATCTTAAAGAACGCGATGGATTGTAGGGCGATAGAAGGTCCATTAAATATACAGGAGCTAGACCATTTAGGGCTTTATAGGTCAGTAATAGTACTTTGTAATTGATACGGAACTTAATAGGTAACCAGTGCAGAGATGATAAAATTGGTGTTATATGATCATATTTTCTTGACCTAGTAAGAACTCTAGCAGCTGCATTTTGCACTAACTGTAGCTTGTTTATTGAGGATGTAGGACAACCAGCTAATAAAGCGTTACAGTAATCTAGTCTTGAGGTCATGAATGCATGAACTAACTTTTCTGCATCAGAAACAGATAGCATGTTACGTAGCTTAGCAATATTTCTAAGGTGGAAGAAGGCTGTTCTTGTAACATATGAAATATGATTTTCGAAAGACAAGTTGCGGTCTAGTATAACACCCAGGTCTTTTACTGTAGTGGATAAAGTAACTGGACATCCTTCTAAATTAAAGTTGTATTGTACGAGGTTTTGTGGGTAGTTTTTTGGACCAATAAGTAATACCTCCGTTTTATCTGAATTTAATAGCAGGAAATTACACGTCATCCAGCATTTTATATCTTTAAGACACTCTGTCAATTTAGATAAGTTAGTGTTTTCATCTGGTCTTGATGAAATATATAATTGAGTGTCATCAGCATAACAGTGGAAATTAATTCCATGTTTTCTTATAATATTACCCAGTGGCAGCATATATATTGAGAATAGCAGAGGGCCTAACACCGATCCTTGCGCCACTCCATAGTCTACTGACGTTATCTTCGATTTTTCACCATTTAAACAGACAAAATGGTAACGGTCTGATAAGTACGATCTAAACCAGCTTAATGCCTGTCCCTGAACACCAGTGTAGTTTTGTAGTCGATCTAAGAGTATTTTATGATCTAAAAGGCTAAAAGGCATGCGATTCATTTTAAAATCCCCCAAATAATTTAACGCAAATAAAATACTGAAGCACGTGAAATTGCGTCATTACCGTAATTTACTTCACGCAGTTACAGCTAGATGCATTTCGAAATCGGGAGCATCTACAACAGTGTTTCTCAACCTCTCCTGCAGGGACCCTCTGACAGGACATGTTTTTGTTTTAACCCTGAAATGGCACACCTGATTCAATTAGTCAGCTACACATTAAGCCTTTAATTAATTGAATCAGGTGTGCCATTTCAGGGTTAAAACAAAAACATGTCCTGTCAGGGGGTCCCTGCAGGAGAGGTTGAGAAACACTGATCTACAATGATCAGAGAGAACAGAGACTCACGTTGCGTTTGCAGCGAATTATTCAATCCAGTGTGTGTTTCGCTTTAAAACACGAACTCTGTCATATTCTCTGTCATATTGTTTCTGAAGAGCGCGACCCCTCAGACTGAATGAAACGGTAAAACATCCCACCGCTGTATGGCCAGATGATAGCAAACAACTTTCCTCTGCTGGATAAAGCAAACCAGCGTCTCGCTAGTAAAGTTTTGATGGATGATAATTGCAATCAAGTTAAAGACGATTGCTGTGACGTAGTCTACAGTAAGCACGTGATATGTGTGATTAATCGCGCTTAAAATACTTAAAGCCTACTAATAAAATAGGCTACTAAAATTTTAATCTATTGACAGGCCTAATTAAAACATGTTTTTTTTTTAAAGTAGAGTGTGAGTCGTTTTTGTAGTCTCTATATGACAGGTGGCAGGAGGAGAGAGTTGATCTTGGTGGCATCAGCTGAAAAGAAAAATCATTCCAGACGAGGGTAAATTACATTTTTAGTAACAGTCCACCCACAAATGTAAATTATGCCATCATTTACTCACCCTCCTGTTGTTCCAAACTTTTATGACTTAGGCTACTTTCTTCTATTAAATATAAAAAATAATTTAAATGACATGGTGAAATTATCACATAATTCTCATTTCTGATGGCTGAACTATCCAACTTAGACTTGTGCTTGTGTTGACATTTCTGCAAAATGCTATTACATTGTTTTTGAGCATTTCACGACACTTTCACAGTGAAATGTGAAAAGTAAGTCCAGTAAGTGCCGCTAAAAGGTTAATGCTCTATCACATTTGAAAATGAAGTAGCCTACCACCTACAATAAAAAAAAAAAACAATACACCTAACCGATAGTGTTAACAAGAGATAAAAACGCATTTGCTAAAGCAACCATTTTAGTTTGCCTAGGCTACAAGTCTTTGAGCTCTTTTACAGTGACTCGTACCTAGTGCAATGCTATACCATGTGAGCTGAGCAAATTTACAAGCCATATGGAGCTATCGCAAATGTCGAAATGTATTCGTTTAGAAATCATGCACAATTGTAAAAATATTTCGAGATCATAACATAGTATTGTGCATCCAAGTAACTGCGTGGAAATAAGGGTTTATTAATCGATACTCAATCCCTTTCACACAAATTATGATTACTGGGGCAAAGTTGTTTTACTGCCACTAGTGTTCATTTCAGCTGGAAACAGCAGTAAATTGTATTTCTAAGGCCCATTTTTGGAGCTTTTAAAAATGTAGATAGCCACTGAAATGACAAATAACACTTCATAGCATAAAGGCCGTGAGAGCTCATCATAATTCAGGATTATTTGAGATTTAGCCATGTGTAGTGACATCTGATAGCTTCATCTGTGCCAGCTGGACCTGCTAATGCAGGATTCTAATTATACTGATTGTAATGATAGCAATTCAGAGCCTCTTTTTACATTCTCGTCATTATACATCTCTATCAAACATGGCCATTGCTTCACCTTATTTAGGGAGGCTTCATCTGTCCTTTCTTTTATCTCAACTCTCCTGAACAATCTCTGATTCTGTGATTATTATTTCTTAATGAAAACAGTTGTTGCAGCAGCAACCATTTTTTTAGGGTATTTCACAATAAATACCCCCCTTACCATGTTTACATACTGTATTATTCTTCTCTTTTTGATATCAGATGCTTGTCTGTTTTTGACTTTCCTGCTCTCTAGTGAAACCACACACAAAAATGCACTCCCTTTATCATTATGACATTAAACTGGAATTTTAAAAGATTTTATTAAAAAAAAAAAAAATTATAATTGTAAATTTCACTTAAGGCAAGAACCAAAGCTCTGGACCAACTGATATGGTCAGTTGATGAATGAGACTAAATACTAGATTCATACTTTTGAAAGCGGTGTAAAGCATGACCAACATTTAAAGGTTCACTCATTTAAGATAATAATAATTATATTAAATAATATGTTTATGTTTTACTGAAAGATACAGCGGTCATGCTGACACCTAGTGGCATGAATGTAATATCACACAAAAGTTTTAAGTAATTGATGCCATTGCACTGTTCACAGAGACATGATTCAATTCCATGAGCCATATGTCTAATAACAGGGAGGTTACTAAGAAAATGTGAGCATAATTGTGTGGTCATGTGATCTCAACAAGGCAGTTTTATTAGGCTTCTGATATGAATATCAGTATGTTCATCTCATGTGAATGTACATCATTTTAAACATTTTCTTTTTCAAAAGTGATTGAGTGACCTGTGGTTCTCAACCAGGGGGTCGGGGCCCATTGAGGGGCCTCAAGGCAGCTTAAAATAAAAATAAAATAAAATAAAAAAGACAAAATATACTTTAAAATAATCATTTAAATCATTTAAATACTCCTGTCATAATAACCAGGTTTCCCACATTCCTAGAAAACCTGAATATATGAGGAATTTTAAAAGTGTGATTTCTAGACTTTGAAAAGTCATGGGAATTAGTAAAATCTTTAAAAAGTCATGGACATTATTGACAGTTGTTGTCAAGCTCTAAAATATTTGATTGGGTAGAAATTGCAATTTGTGTATAAAAAAAACCCCTCTGTAATCACAAATGACTAAAGGTCACATATATTCATTCATTCTAAAACGTAAACCCTGATTCGTTTATTGAAACTGCTTCTGTAATTCTGTCATTTTTTTTCCTTCCAATTATTTGATTTTTTTAAATAAATGTTATTGTAAATATAGAATATTTGTATAAATATTTAACTATTTCATTACATTTATTTCTATTGGAACTCTAGTTTCTGTAAATATAAAGTTTGAAAATGAGCTGCTTTTTCTTTACACCAGAAGTACCAGAAATATGGTGGGGTTGAGAAAGATTAAGAACATTTAGTGTTGTTTTAACTTTGGTGGCATCTTAGAGGTTTTTTTATTCTTGTACCTCCATGCATCATTGATCTGCTGAGGTCTGTCGGATTCAATAGCGCTATTCCATCACGACAAAACCTTGACAGCCTAGAAAAGCAAGATGCGTTTAATAGCACTCTCCAGTTCGCTGCTACAAAAGATGCTCTGGTGTATTAAAGTCCGTGGGTGGATTTAATTATCAATGCTGTCACGCCTCTGCAGTGAGCTTTGACCTTGGGTGTTTTTTTCAGGCCTGTGTTCCTATGATGTTCGCTGACCCGTCAGGCTGTGGAGACGACGATCCGTTGCTGTGGTGACATATCGAGTCACGCCACATTTTGACATGAGATTTCCCGGTTTGTACGGAGTCCAATAAAACCTCTAAACATCTTATCTTTGCACACTCTGCTGCCATTGAGCATAAGGCACAGATTATGGTAGAAAATGAGAGGATAAAGCGTTAAAGACCTGGACATGGCATAGGGTGTACAATGACTTATTGTCTAATTCAGATAAAGGTTCACAGGTTTTTAATACGGGATAGCACTCTAATGAACATGAAACATGCATCATGACAGAGTGTATTTTTATGCATCTTGATAAAATTCATAGAGGCATTGACTTGTGATTCATCTCTCGAATTATCATAATGCATCACTCCATATGTCACAAAGGGGAACAGAAAGTGAAGATCACCATCCAATTTCCTGTGTAAATATTACCAGCTGTTTAGTAGCGCTAATCAGAGATCCCAATCGCTCATTTCCTTAGAAAAAAATAATAATTCTTGGATGGAAATAAACAGGGTCAGTGATGATCAAGACCACCTTTCTTCTGTTCTGATACTCCGTTGTCAGCTTGTCTCCAACTCAATTGTTTTTGTCTGCATGTGCCATTATGCAGATTATACGTACCATTAGGTTTTACTAGGTTTTGCCCACTGTCCTTCTGCCAGAGAAAGACATGCAAATAATTACTGGAAGGAAGGACAAACGGTTGTGTGTTGCCATAAAGCACATAGAGGCAGCTGGGTTTGTGCTCAGTGTTTAATATATATTACAAATAAGAAGTTGGCCTTGGAGTTAAAAAGGTTGAGAACCACTGCAATAAGTAAATGTGTGACATTGATCGTGACTTTGCACAGATGGTCAGGTGCTGAAGCTCAAGATGCTTTTTGGATGATGGTCAAATCATGCTGGACAACATGATCATTAGGTTTGACAAACTTGTGTAGTTCAAGTGATGCTGCCATTTAAGCAAAAGAGTTAGGTAGATCTATAATATCTTAAACATACTTGTCTGAGCAGACTGGTGGTGTACATAACATGTCTGTTTGCGTTTGTTCCCATGACAAACGAAGAGTGTAAAGATGCATACTAAATGTATGTATTGCCACCTTGTGGCCAATTTTAATACTTTAGATTTTTAGACAGTCTCCTACTTACATTGAATGGGATCACATTTTAAGACTCCCCATGTAATATTAACCAGATTGTCGGTTCATGCTACAAGCAAAAAAAAAAAAAAAAAACGCTGCGTGACTTCAAAACTACAACAAACCAGAACAAATTTGATGTTTAATGTGCATCTGTAGATTAGATGAATTAGATTGCATCCTCATGAATTAGAAACAAAGCAACTAAAAAAAAAATAAAGTTGTGTACTGGATGTCACCTTATATATTGTTTTTGGTTAAGTCTCAGATTGATGTCATTGTTAACCAGAATGAATTAGTACACTTTGTTCTAGGTCCCAAGTATATTTAATTTGCTTTTTTTTTAAAAATACATAAGGTCAGCCAAGGTGGCTTGGCAAGGTCACTACACATAGCAGAACGCAAAGTTCTTTAGTTTATTGGGGACATTGAGGTTTATTAGATACAAGCAAATACTCAACATGACAGCCAGCTC
This sequence comes from Gila orcuttii, assembly GCA_026230005.1. Classification (NCBI taxonomy): domain Eukaryota; kingdom Metazoa; phylum Chordata; class Actinopteri; order Cypriniformes; family Leuciscidae; genus Gila; species Gila orcuttii. The sequence continues at coordinate 64,573,959 of JAPDVR010000001.1, read as the reverse complement.
CTCACAAAAAGCTATACCCTCTTAAATAAGGTTTATTTTAATCTATAGTTCCATTAAGAACATTTAATGAATACTTTATGGCTAAATGTTTAGATTAAGACACTCACGCTGAGAAAGTTAAGTCACTAAAAGCTTTTTTGGAAACCCAAAATGGTTCTATGGCATCAATCAGAAGCCCCATTTCATAGCTTTAATAAAGTGGACAGCTTTAAGAAGAGGCTGGAACTAGTACAGACATCAAATCATTGTGCAACATGAGGTGGAGAAAGGGCAGAATTTAAAGCAGCTATAAAAAAAAAAAAAAAGACAACTTGAAACGCTTTTGTAATAATTTTTTTTATTCTGCATGTGACTTTAGTGTTACAAACAAAAATCTGGAACGCACTGGACTATGAAAAGTGATAAAGGTGGTTGGTTGATGAACGGGTGCAAAGAAAAAAGGGATTTGTCATTTCTTAATTTTAAGTAACCTGGTTGCCTTAATTTTCACGTCCTTAAATACAAAGAAAGAAATCTTTGTTTTAACTCAATTAAGGAAACCAGGTTACATCAAGTTAAACAAAAAAAAACTCAAAGCCATTACAGAGATGATACAAGTAAAAGTAAACTTAAGGATTAAGACATGCGCTCTCCTTGGAACACTCATGAATCACTCACAGTGAAACATAACACGAAAAATAAGGGTCAACTTTCATCTCATGATGACCAAAAAACACACTGCAGAGGGGTCTTTCACATGTCCTCAGTGTGGAAACTGAACACAATGAACAGTCTGGTTAAAACCATTAAAAGCAATAGTAACAGTATCTGTGACAAGTGATTTAAAAAAGATAAAAACTGTGAAAGTTCACATTAACATTTGTAATCAATTTATTATGTGAAGTGACTTTAGTGTAATAAACAAATCTGGGATGTACTAGACTGTGAAAAGTGAAAAGGTGGTTGGAGGGAAAGGACTGAACGTTGCAAATGCAAATGTTAAAATTTGTTGGTTTAACTTAAAATGTTAAGTAACCTGGTTGCCTTAAATTTCAGGTCCTTAAAATTAATACAAAGAAAGAGCAATCTTTCTTTGTATTAACTCATTTGTTAAATGTACTAAGGAAACCAGGTTACATCAAGTTAAAATACAATTAAAAGCAATGGTGACCGTATCTGTGACATGTAGGTGATGTGAACATGTAAAAACTACATTAAAAGTTCATTTAGAAAAAGATATTACCCCCACCGTGGCAACCCAAAACTTCACTCCTGCAGTCAGAATGAGATGGCAAATCAAATCCATACTGAAGTCAAACCCAACAAGTGTTCACAATGTGGAAGAGTCATAGTTTCTGCATCTTTGAGAGATATGGAAACAAACACAAGAAAATGCACACTGGAGAGAAACCTAACACCACCCTGTTCAAAACAAACCAAGTCAGTCAATACTCATTTATATAAAATAAAAAATAAAAAAAGGTGTGGGGGGGGGGGGGGACAGAGTAAGCAAGTGTGGGACACAATTGTGCCATCTGATACAATGCATTAAACGCTTGCAGTAGCCTAGTGAAAAGAAAATGGTGTCCATGTCAAAACAGAAGCAGTGATGTCCTAGCCATGATGGTTGGCAACCGGGGTAGATTGTTCAGGTTGGTCCAGGGAAGGCCTGAGGTGGTCCAATCTGGGGCTCATTCAAAACACTTTAGGTTCAATAATGGCCTGGATGTCTTTCATCCAGAAGTGAAGCTGCTCAAGTTGTGCCGGTGTCAGAGAAGATCATCCCTTAAGAGTCACTAAGTTAACATAAACACGCAATTGCTTAGCCCACAAAACAATTGTCATTGGAATCTTTAACTTGCATAAACTGCAGAGTGTAGACAACTGTGACCTGAGGTCACTTCATACAACAGTCAGATAAACAAAATGGAGTAACTTCAATTTCACAGTTTCTACTTACGGTTTCTGGTCCACCAATGAAATTAGTTCCAAACCAAAGCAGGCTCAACCTGGGACGCTGGTTTTCTGAGCAGCTCATCTCCTGCATGAATGAGCAGAACTGGTTATTCAATGACTCCCAAGAGAACGCTCAATTCAGAATAGCAAATTACAAGATATTTAACCTTTATAAGAAATTGCCTGAAATAACAGGGGGTAAAGAAATGAACATATCACAATTAACTTTTCCAGAAGCTGAGGTAAACACTAAAGGTGCACAAGCAGTGTCATACACACAAATACAAAGTCATACACGACACAAAAATACAATAAACATTTTTAAAAGATGTAACAAAACCCTATGTACATTTAAAATAACTAATGAAAGCAGTCAACTCTGGGAATGCAAACTTGTTTTTCACTAAGAAACAAAGTTGCGTGACAAACTCCCATTACTACAGTTTTACAGTGTGTAGCATAAAGAAACTTATTTACCAACAGGTTTACCATAAGATTTGTATAGTCTCATTCCTTAAAGTTAATCATTTTACAGTGCATTTCCAGGGGAAATATAGCATTTCAAATTCAGCCAGTCACTGGTGACTAACTTGTACTTAACAGTGCATTTTGGAGGGCTGTGGAACCAAATTACACAAACTAAAGACTAAAAATGTAAACTTTGATCAGTGCACTTAAAGATCTCTTAAGATACTAATGTCTACTAAACTTGGCAAATTACCTTTTGGGAAACAATTTTGGCTGAGTTCTCTCACCTGGTATTACCTCAACTACCCCGTAGCTGCTGTAGATTTCAATTTGTGAAAATGTGAATGTGCACAAATTCAGCATTGGCCTACATATGGGCTTTCTTAATTAGCCATTTCACAGATGAGACCAATTACGTTTCATCTGGTTTCTCTGAACAGATATCAGTAGAGTACACATGGCACTCATCACTAGCTGATTACATATGCAAATGAGTGAGGTTGCACTCCAGCACTCTGCAAAAGTCATTAGCAAATTCCTTCAGTGAAGATAGTTGAGTTGTGGTTTCAGGGGGGAAAACCCTTTTATACCTGCTTGCTACAAGTAAAAAACAATAGCAGCGATTATATTTATTTTGAGATGGCAAACCTGAAACCTTTAAATTGTAAAACATACCACCACAAAAAATTAAAGCACACAAGGGTGTATAGCTGATAATTACCCTTCAGATTAATAGTACTTCGTTGTTTACCAATTTATTTTGGGGTATTTTTAAATTACGGTACTTCAATATGCTAATTGAGACTTAATTACATTCACAAGTCAAAAATCTAAAAAAATAAAAAGTTACTCCTTAACATTACAGACTAAAGCACAAAAATGGGCTACGTATTCCACATCTCGACATCTTTCTTAAAGGGATAGTTCACCCAAACATGAAAATAGTGAATGTTGGTAACCACAGTTGACAGCCCTCATTGACTTCCATAGTAGGAAAAAAATACTATGGAAGTCAATGGCCAGCAACTGTTTGGTTACCAACAATCTTTAAAATACCTTCCTTTGTGTTCAACAGAAGAAAGAAACTCATACAGGTTTGGAACAATTTGATGGTGAGTACATTGTGATAATCTTTATTTTTTTTTGGGGGGGGGGGGGGTGGGGGGAGACTATCCCTTTAAATAGCCTATTAAATCCATGTCATTCACCCATTCAAAGTCCATGACGATTATTCATTCTTGAGAAGATATGTAACAAAGAGATATAAGGGACTTTTGTATCAGTAACCACACCACAGACCAATATGTTTCAATCAGTCTATGATTTTAACACCTGTTGTGTCAACCTTTCAGTCAGGATTTTTTTGTGGGGAAAAAACAGGCAGCTTTACAGAGTTTGTGTATTAAAGTTAATTTATTATTTATCTTTCAAAATGTGTAAAAAAAAATTGCTTTTACATAACCATTTTTGTATGTTTGTTTTTTAGACAGCCTACTTTTGATCTGATTTTTGATGTAGGCCTAATGCTCAATGTCGTTGTGTTTTTTACACTTCAAAATAGAAAATTGATAAACACAACAGTCACAAAATATAGCCTACACAGTACACATAACCAAAAAGGACTTTTCAGTATAAGGACTTTTGGGGTTGTGTAACGTGACGCCATTGTGCGTAAAACATGCGTGTGACGTTACACGGTCTCGCGATGCTCTGATCATGATTCTGATAGGCTGCTATTGGATTAGATACCGAGTGAACTGAGCGCTGATTGGCTGAAGCGAATGGATTCAGTCTTTTCTCGTGACTGGTGGTGAAATGGTGTGCCGGTGTGCCTAGTACAGGTTACGTGTAATATATATATAAAAAAAAAAGATTACAGGTAAAACCTGCGCACTAGTTTCCACTTAACTCTAGCAGAGAAGCGCCAGAAACTGAGTGAAGATGGGGGAAGAAACTGAGTGCTCAGTGAATAGAGAGAATCAGATCATAAAGGATGAAAATACAGGCAAATCGGAGGAGAGCGGTGTGAAATACTACACAATCGAAGAGATTCAAGCCCACAACATGATCAAAGACACATGGCTCATCATCCACGATAATGTTTACGATATCACAAGTTTCATGGAGGAGGTAAGACGGTTTGAGTTTCGTCATGTCCTCAACACCACAGCTCACACTGTGCAAACACACATCACTAAACCCTGCATGATTTTACTTGACTTCTCTATCACATATGTTTTACACGAGCTACTCTTGCTAATTTACGGTAGAATGTCTCTAGACTCGAAACATTAGCTTCGGTCAAGTGTCAAGATAATCAAAGTTTGTGTGACCCGATCATACTAGATTCAGTGCAGTAAACAACACTCTGAAGGATTAAACTAGCTAACAATGTTTATAAAAATGTTTTATTAAAAAAATTTAACCAAAATTCAAGGAAGGCTTTGCGTGACTGGGTATTAGCCACACAGCTAACCGGCTAGCCCAGTCACGTTGAACGGTCACAGTGAAATGAACGATTCCAGCTAGCCTGTGTGTTTATCTCTGACACATTTATTCAAATCCTGTGTCACGTTTCTGAGTTTTATACAACCAACATTTCTTTTCACTTTATGACAGCTAACGTTACTGTCAAGAAGCGTGTGAAAACGAGTAATACTGTCTGCAGTAGTTTTCTTTGTTTAAATTCTCACTGCAGTTCAGATAATAAAGTAAAAACGAAAAAATTGAATATGACTCTTTATTACATGGTTGCCTAAAATAAAATAGTGTTTTGTTTGAGTCTTAAAGAGGGATTTTCGTATTAAACAAATACAAATTAAAAGTAACTTAGGCCAATGTGTCCTTTCAACCCTTTTACAGTATTCAACCCCATCACAGTATTCTCAACCCTGTCACATGAATATTTTTGGAAAATATTTTTGGAAAATAAAATAAGACAATTCAAAATTAAAGAATTTCTTGCTGATTACCACCCGACATGTTAAGGGCTAAAAAAGTAAAATTGTGGTTAATGAAACATCCAAATTTTTTTTCTTACTAAAATAAAGAGACCACGGACAAACAATTTGGATATTTGTAACTTCCATCACATACAAATGTTAAAATTATCATAAATGTTGAAGTCAGTGAATTGGTATGAGGGACACATGAGTAGTAGGTAGATGTTTGTTTTATAACAAGTTGTGTGTAAAATCCGGTTTAAACTAATTCAATTTTGTCCGTTACGGGGTTGAGAATAAAAGGTGTACAAATCTGAAAAAAACTGAAAATAATAAGAAGTCTTTAATGCCTGAGATGGGAAAATATGATTTTTTTGAAGGTTTGATATGTACCTAATAATGTGGGGTATTTAGAAATGTAATCATACGTAGTTCAAAAATTTAAAAAGTCGAAGTTGAAATCTTACCGAATCCCAGGAATGACCCAGTTCACCAAAGCACCAAAAGCTTCATTTCACCATCACTAACTTTAAGGGGTCTTATACGAAGACAGACTTTTACTGCGGACTAACTTTAACTTTTTTTCCATTAACTTTAAACCGCAGCGCTATTGAAATGATGTTTCATTAACAAAGTAAAAAAAACGTTCTTATAATTAAACCTATTTAAACACATGTGGAGCACACTCAGGTAATCAAACCTAAGTAGACACGAGTGGAGCACACTCTGTTAATCAACCCAATCAACGAGGTGTGTGTGTGTGTGTGTGTATATATATATAGGCTACACACACACGCTGTTCTCTGCCCCGCTTAAAATCATGGGCAACGCAATTTGTTTGGAACTATTGAGAGCTGTACGAATCACGTGACCGCGCAGTGGCGAGATCACTATGATTGTTATTGTTGTTAATATTATTTTATAAAGTATGTAACGTAAGATAGAAGTTTTATCAGTAGCCTACGTGTGACGAAGCATTTCCTGCGACAGCTCCAGCTCTCCGACGCACAGTGTAAACGTCAGCGTCCGAATTCACTCACTTCATTTTGTTCACTCCCTGCAGATATAGTGAACTCAAATGCCATACACTATATAGGGATTAGTGAACGAGTGAGCGGTTTCGGACACAGCTACTGTGTCGCAACCGTCTATGTTCGCAACTCTTATAACGGCTCTGGGGTGCGTTTCCCAAAAGCATCGTTGGCCAACTATGATCGACCAATAGCAAACCACAAACATCCGATCAATTCCCTTGCCGTCCTTATTATCGAGCCCTGTAATTATTATTATTTCCTGAATCAGTTAATTTTTTTTTAGTAACTGCTGCAATTGATCTGAAGTGTTTGATTCACTAAAATAAACTGGTTCATAGTCATTTGACATGAGTCATCATGACATGACTTTACCCTTTGTTTTTGATCCACCTAAATAGTATTTTAGTTCCGTGTTGTGGCAGAATCGTTACCAGGATCGAACTTTCAGAAAATATTTAAGTTCCCGTTTTAAGGCGGCATAAAACAGAAGTTGTGATAGTCTTTTCTTCCCTATTGTTATGTTAATCTGAGTGAAACGGCTTCTCGAACATGAAAAAATGTAGGGCGGGACTTGATTTTGTTCATGAGGAATTAATTTGGATGGTTGTGGTTTGGTATTTGTCAATCTCATGTGAGTGACAGGTTGCCACGCAGTCACGTCAGTAAACGCGTCATCAGAGAAGAGAAGAAATGTTGCTGCAAGAGGGAGGGAAGTTACTCTGATTAAAGATTACAAAGCACAATTTAAAAAAAAAAAAAGTGTGATTTATAATAAATACGGCAATATTCCATTGAAAAACAATAATTGTCTATTTTGATTTCATAGTGACTAAAATTGGTTGGTTCCTGGGTTTTAACCTAGCTGTTAACATGCAATTTTTTTGTTCTTTTTTTTTTAACAAAAAGCTTCCAAAGAAATTTGACGTCAGTTGCTTGGATGGTACACTTTCTCACCATTGTGTAACCTCAACATCAGAAATTGTAAAATGAGATCAGAGGTTACATTTTGTGCAACAGATTTGTCTGGATTTATGGGATGTATGGGACACAGTGCCCGTGTTCAGAGGATATAAACTTTTCTCTCGTAGCATCCGGGAGGTGAAGAGGTTCTGCTGGAGCAAGCAGGTTCAGATGCGACGGAAAGCTTCGAGGATGTGGGTCATTCCACAGATGCCAGAGAGATGCTTCAGCAGTATTACATCGGGGAACTCCATATGGTAGTGCTTGTTTTTTATAATGCATTTCTATGGACAAAACACATCTGCAAATATGAGTCGAGTGATACAATTAATCATTAAAAGATTGCAAATACATAAACTTTAATAATGCTTACTTTCCTGTTTCAGGATGATCGAAAGAAAGACTCAAAAAAGGTAAAAACAATTCCAAGAAGTCTTTGTGAACCACTGTGACCGATGCAAAAACATATCGACTGTCATGTATAAGTTGCGGTTTGTTAATGTTTCCTCGCTTTATCACGTTTCTGTTCTAGGAGGTCTACATCACAACTTCCAAGGAGTCAAGGTAAGAAGTCCGATTCAGTTCTGCATGAAATACAGTGCTCATGTTTTTGTTTGTTTTTTCTTTAACCGATTGTTCGTCTTTTGCTCAGGTCATTGACCACCTGGTTAATTCCTGCCATAGCGGCTGTGCTTGTGGGCATCATGTACCGTTACTACATGCTGGAACACAAATCGTCCTGAACTTTGTCACCGCTGTACTTCTCTTGTCTGGAGGCCTTGACTTGTTTAAGTGAGTGAGTCTATAAGATCGCTCTCTAAACTCCTGCTCATCCTTTCTTCTTTAGTTTCTACTCATCTGACTGGAAATGGTCCATAGCCCATTGGCTCATTTTAACAGGGTTTTTCTACCAGCCTTCACTTCAGAATCCACAATTCTGTCTAGCATGCGGGACTTTATATGACTTTATATTAGACTATCTCTGATCATGGCCACCTTTTCTGTCTTTTTAAATGTACTTGGAAATGACTTCAACTCCTTTAAATTAATCTAGAGTATAGTTGGAAAGGTCAGGTATGGTCCAGCTTTTGCTGATGGATCCTATTTTGCGGAGCATTTTGACAAATCGCATGTCCACAGCCTTCACATAGCTGCTAGTTGATGTTTGTCAATGTATTACCTTAGGTTTATTACCTGAGGATTTTGACCAAATGATTCAAGTGGAGTTGAAAGTTGCATCTCCAAGAGAAGAGCATGGAGTCATGGTTCTAAAAAGAAATTTCTATTTTAAATACAACATGGTTTAAAGGGATGATTTGGGAAAAAAATGATCATTTACTCACCCTCATGTTGATCCAAACCGGTATGACTTTATTTCTAATGCGAAAAACACAAAAGAAGATATTTTTGAAGAATGTTTGTATTTTATGGGGAAAAAACATTTCTTAAAATATATTATGGTATGTACGGGTGTGGCGCGATATGAGGGTGAATATTCATTTTTAGGTGAACTATCCCTTTAGGAAAACTAGAAAATATTGTCATAACACTTTTGCATGAATGTTGTAATTTAACATCAGATGATGTGCAAATGCTGAAATGTAAGAAATGTAGCATAGAGTTACAGTCATACATTGCGTCACCGTTATGTATGCTTTTTTTCTTACAATGAAGATTTCTAGTGTGGTACCTGTATCTGCAAACTTATAATTGACTCCATTACTCAGTCCATTTGTAATTATGCATTTGAGAGATGTTTTTTTTTTTTTTTTTACCATTTGTTTCAAGGTTGGTAAGAGAATTTTTTTCAGAAGTGTTTGAACTGTTGCACAGCTTGTAGAGTACCTGTTCATATAGTCATCGTTCTTATATGCTTCTCTAATGAATTGCTCTTAGCATTGCTTGCATGCATTTTCTAGCTCGACTGGCTTTAGCTGAAAAGGCAGGTCATGAAAAATCATTATATGCAAGTGTTTATTGTTCAACTGCCTTTACCGTTCAACTTCAAAACTATAAGTAAACCAAAATGTCTACCTTTGTTTTCTTCTGTTATTAAATCTTCCATTGTATGTCCTTCTCAAAAAATATTGCATTTAATTTAGTAGCGGCTTTTAATGAAATATGAGTGAGTCATTCACATATATATATATATATATATATATATATATATATATATATATATATATATATATATTTCTAGCCCAAATTCCCATGTTTTCTTGAGTATCATATTTGCATTTTTTCTTAAAAAAAAAAAAAAGCATTCCTGCCCCAAGATCTGTGCAAATTACTTTTCCTGCCAGGCTGGATTCAGCTTTGTCTAACAATTGATGTTCATGTTTGTGTGCATTTTATATGCATAGTTGTCAATGACATTGTCAAGTTTTCATTGGATCACATATTAATGTCATAATTTAATTCTTGCAATGGGGGGGAAAAAAAAGTAGTCCTGAATTGAGTACAAATGTGTTAATCTCTAGGTCACTATCTGCTCTTTTAGTTCAACAGCAGAAGAATCACAGCTCAAGGCCTTTAATAGAGATAAATGTGATATATTTAATAATGATAATTTATCTGTCTAATTAGGAATATCAGTGAATTGACGTACTGAATCAATGTGTTATAAAAATTGCAGCTACGTTTCAATAAATGGTTAAAAATACAAATATGTCTGTGTATTACTGTATGCAATTGTTTTCTATATATTGTATTTTAGACTAAATTTTTAGACTAATATTTTAGACTAACATGCATTTAAATTTAAAATGGGCAGGTACAAGGGTATCATCCACATACAAAGTTGGTTGATGATAACTGCAATAATGTAATATCCTGTGGTTAACAATTACTTGCTTACTTAGGATATATGATATATTTTATATTATTTAAGCACTTAAAACCTTAACAGAACCCCAGGTCATTTTCACACAAAACACATTTATTTAAAAAATATTAAAAATTGAGTGTTCATTGGAGTGGTCCAAGACCTCAGAAACACAAATACAATTTTTTTCTTTTTACTGGATTTGAAGAGTTTAGTTTATGTGGTTGAAAACAAAAGAAAAGAGTAACAAATCCTTCTCTCGCAGGTCAATTTGACCCCCAGGATTGAATGGAATGCGAGGAATGCTTCAGTATACATAGAAAACCCTAAAAATGGGGTCAAAATTAAAACTACAAAATGTGTATCTGAATGCATACTGAAGAGAAAAACCTCCAGAAACTGACTTAAGGAACCAGCAAAACTGCTCATGACTCATGAAATAGTGTTATATTATTTTTTTTCCCACAAGATGTGTGGTTGCAAGGAGCTTAAAAATAATTAGTAAGTAGCCTACATGTGGTTCATTTGTCTGTACACAGTCACATGAACACTGTAGGTGAGACCCATTTATCGAGATGGGTCTCATAGAGGTCTGTCTGCGGACTGCAAGAGGGGGGCATAACTTGTCCAAATCACACAGAACCACACAAGATGTTGTAGGATTACAATTTTTATTTAAATGTTTAATTGAGCTTCCAATACTATAGTATTTTAACTGAGAAAGTTGCACACTGTTTTGTCCATTTTGAGGCAATCAGGGTTTCGGACATTAACCTCTTGTCACATCTCAAAGGTCAGCTGGGCCTTTTGTTGATCTAATCAGGCTGATTGGATTAGCATCTCAAGACTCTGAGTTACACTGTTACCTGATGAAATCAGGTAACCAGCTGAATCAAGAGTCCCCTCCTCTATGAAATGAATCCCACCCCCTTGAAATGTATATAAACTGCAATGTAAAGTTCCCTTAGTTAGACTTGGGTAAGATTTTGGATGAAGCAGACTACAGCAAATAAACAATCCTGCTTAAAAGATACAATCCCAACGTCTCCTGGTCTTCGCTTCTAAGTCTCCTACACTTAAGAAAAACAAGGTTTACAACAGATGGTGCCGTGACCCTGATAGAGCTACTCACCAGAATCCAGATTGAATCAACAAAAGATCTCAACGAAGAATGAACTTTCTGACTGAGTTCCAGATGGAATCTTGAAAACCTCAAACTCAACAAAGATCTCAACAAAGAATGAACTTTCTGACTGAGTTCCAGAACTGAATCTCAACTGGACCTCAACAAAGCTGACTGAGTTTTCCAGACTGAATCTTTTAATTCAAACAACGATTCGGTGAGTTTCACTCTATTCAAAGAACCAGACCAGTACGAATTTTGTGCCTCTGCGCCGTCAGAGAAAGAGTTATCAGACAGCTGTAGTGTTTGATTACCTAAAGTTATCCTTTAAAAGTTGTCTTTTAAAGATGAAAATATATCCTCTGTTCAGGCAGGGACGTTTTAACATCACATGTTAAAAAGATATCCTCTGTGTCAGGCAGGGAAGATTAGTATTATTTTGCTAATTATTTGTTTTGTTGTTTGTTACCTTTTGGTGTCACCCTCTAAAAAATTTCTTTTAGGGAAGAGAGTTTGATCCTCTGTTCAGGCAGGGAAGTTTTTAACATCACGTGTTAAAAAGATCCTCTGTTTGTCGGGCAGGGAAGATTAGTATCATTTGCTAATTATTTTTTATTTATTTTTTGTTATTTTGTGTTGTTACCCTCTAAAAAATTATTTTAGAGAAGAAAAGTTTGACCCTCTGTTTCAGGCAGGGAAGATTAGCGTAACATGCTAATAGTTTGTGATGTGTTGGTAACAAGGAAGTTTAACAATAGTTGATTTGTGTTAACAAGCGTACCCTCTGTGATCAGAGAAGTTTAGTGTTTGTTTGTGTGGTAACAAAGAAATCCACAAAATGATTAAGAAAAGTGCTAGACTAATCTCCACAACTAAAAAAGGTGGTCTTGCTACTCCTTTGTGGTCAGATAGCGAATTTAAAACACTGTTAGGAGAACAGATGGATCTAATAGTCACTGAAAAAGTTAGACAAGAACTAACACAGAAATATGAGATTCATCCAGATAAGATTTGGTCTGTAGAAGAGTGTAAAAAAGTACTAGGAGCAAGTATTCGCAAGAACAATGTGAACGCCATAATTTGTTGCCATAGAGAATTTCTTTTAGCAAAAGCTACAGAACAGTCTCAGCATAACTCAGAGCTAGAGAAAGAGAACAAAGAGCTACGTGCTAGAGTTTCCGCGTTGACCAAGAAATTGAACCGCAACAAAGATGCAGAAAAACTGATGTGGAAGAAGTAAGTCAGCCTGATAACATTTACCCTGATTTACGAGCATTCTTTGAAACAGATGTGGCCATCCAATCAGTCACTGATAAGCCTGATTATTCAGTTTATGTGTGTGGAGCTAGAAAAAGATCACAGGGAATTGAGGAAAATGAAAGTGTTTCTACCCACCCTTCTGTAGTCTGAATGCAAACTGTTGCAAAAGCCCTTGGACCTAAGGATATAGAACGACTCTCTGAGAGTTTACCCTCACCTCGTAAACAGTTTTCTGAATTTAGAAGGGCATTGATCAGTAAAATGAGTCTCTACGACATGTCCTTGGCAGAAGTCACACAGCTAATGTCACAAATTCTAACTGAATCTGAATTCAACAGTTTTGAGTCTGCTGTTACTTCTGACCTGCAACATGCCAGAAAAGATGAATTGAGAGAGGGAGTTCTGAGAGTGTTAAAGAACATTGTTGGACCAAACATGGACTGGTCAAAGATCACTAGTTTGGTACAGAAGAAGGGTGAAAATGTATGTGAGTACACAGAAAGATTTTGCCAGACCGCTGCAGCTTAGGTGCTAGAGGACAATGGTGCCCTCGTTCGCACATGGTTTGATGGTCTTTTGTCAGAACATAGAAATGCATTGCCTTTCTTAGAAATCACATGGTCCACTAGGACCCTGCAAAGCAACCTAGACAGGTTAGCTACTTGGGAAAGAGATTCTGATGTCAGGGCGAGAGTAAAAATTGCAGCAGCATCGTTTAAGGTCAACACAGAGAACCCACAGAAACGTGAATGTCCTAAGAGAGAGGGCAGTTGTTATTACTGTGGTAAGCCTGGACATTGGAGAAAAGAATGTAGGAAAAGCAAAAAGAACTTTAGAGAAGTTAACAATGTTGCTCAGCTCCTACTCAGTCTGCTTGCTACTCTGAAGCAGCCATTCCCCACGTCATTAAACGGGTGGGGCAGCTTGTTGAGGTGTTAACCATTTGGGCTGTGAGTGCTTAATTTCCCCAGTAACTTACAACAGAGATAAAAGACTTATTCTTATGTTTAAAAGAACAAAAGGAAAAGTGACTGTCTCAGCTTTCCTTTGTGGGGACAATGGTTAAGTAGACTCACAGCCTTAAATGTTGTCTACAGCACAGGCCCTTCATTAGTAATGAGCTGGGTCAGGCTGTAAACTTAAAATGCCCTCAATGTAATGCCCTCAATGTAATGTCCGCATTAATGAATCAAGCAAAAGTCACTTCTGTCACTTCCTCTCGCTGGGGAAATTGGTTAGCAACTCTCACAGCCCCGAATATTGTCTTACAGCGTGCACCTGTCACAAATCCGTCCTCATGTATGATGTCTGCTATGACTGAAGTTTTGTTAGAGGATGAAGGAGAAATGACACACGATTGTGTTACGCTTACATATACTCCTACGAGTGAAGTAAGAGAAAATCCCATAGAGAATTCAGAATTTGAGTTGTTCGTTGACGGTTCAGCTCAAGTAATTGAAGGTAACAGACGAGCAGGTTATGCAGTAACGTCCACCACGGACGTCTTCCAGATAATTTTTCAGCTCAAGCTGCAGAACTAGTAGCCCTAACAAGAGCATGCACGCTAGCTTCAGGATCAGTTGCTAATATCTACACAGATTCCAGATATGCTTTGGGGTAATTCATGATTTTGGTGTCATTTGGCAAACCAGACCGTTTCTAACTTCTGCTGGATCCCCCATTAAGCATGCTGAATTAGTGAAAGATCTAATGTTTTCCATGAAACTTCCAAAGAAATTAGCAGTGATCAAAGTAAAAGCACATCTCACAACTAATACTACGGAAGCTAAAGGTAATGCTCTTGCCGATATGGCAGCTAAACAGGCTTGTTTCTATGCAACTGTACAAGTGTGTTCAGGTAGTGCAGCACAGAAGACAATTATGCCTCCTGAATCAATAATTGATCTGTACAAAGACGTTCCTCTGTATGAAGCATGGACATGGTTAGACAAAGGAGCCACCGTGGATTCATCCGGTTGCTAGACAAAAGGGGGAAAGTATGTTGCTCACAATTTGGGTCACAGTGGTCCAGCAACGATGAATCACAGGTTCTCAAATCAGTGGTGGAATCCAAAATTCAGAAATGTAGCCACAGAAACAGCCAAGGGGTGTGTTACATGTCAGAAAAATAATGATGTCCCAGCAGCCACTACACCAGCAGCACATATCCCAGCCCCACCAGGACCATTTCGTCACCTTCAAGTTGATTACATATCATTGCCTCGTTGTAAGGGAAAACCTGATGTTTTGGTAGTAATAGATACGTTCTCAAGATAGGTAGAAGCTTATCCAACAGGGCGTGCTACAGCTGCACATACTGCTAAATGTCTTGTCACTGATTTCATTCCCAGATGGGGATTACCAGATTGCATTGACTCAGATCAAGGTACACACTTCACAGGACAGGTAGTCAAGGAAGTGTCTAGAATTCTGAAGATTAAGTGGAATCTTCACTGCCCATACAGGCCACAAGCATCAGGACAGGTTGAACGATCGAACAGAACAATCAAAACCAGACTAAGCAAAATGCATCAGGAAGGGGTACCATGGGTCGAAGCACTGCCAGCAGTACTGTGTAGTATGAGAGCATCACCTAACAGAACAGTAGGACTGAGCCCTCATGAGATTATTACTGGACGCCCCATGCAGATGCCAGGTGTGATTGATCTTAGAAATGCTGATGTACACATTGCCTCAGATCCCCTGATTGCTTACTGTGAAAACCTAACAAAGGCGGTACAGAGTGCCAGAGAGAGAGTTGAGTCATGTTGGCAGACTCCAGCAGAAGGTGGACACACAATCATCCCAGGTCAATGGGTCATGATAAAGTCATTCAGGAAAAAGCCATTAGAACCTAAGTGGCATGGACCACATCAAGTGATGTTGATTACAGCAGCTGCAGTATTGTGTCAGGGAAGGAAAACCTGGACTCACGTATCACACTGTAAAGTTGTTCCCCCTCCAACAGGGATAGGATAGGACACGAACCAGTGGGGAGCCGAGGGAAGAACCGATTGCAACAGGCGTCGGGGGCCAACCCTTCGGTGAAGAATCCCTCATAGGCCTTCCCATCCATTAATCCATCCTCACCTCACTGCGTTCTTTAGGTGTCATAATTAAGAAATAGGGAAAGAAGGAACAACAATAGCAGACTCGGAAAATTTACCACCCTAGTGTTTGAACCAATACTGCTCTACTATTTAGCAGACTCAGAAAAAGTTTACAACCCTAGTGTTTGAACAAATACTGCTCTCCTGTCTTTTGTTTTCTTTCTTATTCTTTGCAGACACCACTTGATGACTGTTCCGGGACCCATATACACCGACCTCGTCATCTGCGTATGAAGCCACAAGAAAACCTCAAGAACACGACTAGACCCACTGCCGAACCAACTATCACGAAACTCACATACGAAACCTTCAGTCATCCATCAACATGATCAAGATTGTCGTACCAGTAACATCACAGACACTCTCACTTCGCACAAGATAATGATATTACAGAACAGAGTGGCCTTGGATTACATTCTAGCAATGCAAGGAGGTGCCTGCACCATCATCGGACCTGAGTGCTGCACCGGGTTAATGGACCCAACAGAGAACTTGAACAAAATCCAACAAGACATTCTTGATCTTTAAGCAAAATTACACCAGATGACTGAAGATTATTATCCGTAAGAACTTCACGGACCCTAATTGCATGTTTGTTTCTGTGTCAGCATGCAATTACAGAAAAGCAAACACAGAACATGCGTTATGTGCCTGTAACGATCACAAGTTACAAGAAGAACTTAAGAAGAACAAGGAGAACAACAATGTCAAACTACCTGGGAAACAGGATTGTTTAACAGAATGTAGTGGAGGATTTTGATTTTATTATATATATATATATTATTTGATGGCGGTAAATGCACCTTAAGCTGGTTTGCCAACCGCCATAAAGCACCTAAAGAAGAAGAAAGAAGAAGATATGTCAAACTCAAAAAGAGATTTTGCTGCAAGATGCCAGCTCTTATAGAGACAACGGTAAGAATATTTTCCCGAGATAACCGTGTAAGTGTATAAGTTCGCTTTTTTCATTGCAGCAAGGGCAAAGCGTTTGAATTTGTCAATCTGTCTCGCTGACTGTCCCACAGATGCCAGCAACACAACACAGTAGTAGATCGCCCTGGAGTGGTCACTTTCCATTATTAAAATGTAAATGCATGGGTAAGAAGATTTACCTAATAGATGTAAATGCATAGGTGTCGCCTAATTTATTGTTTTCTATACCTGTTTACGACGGTTTCCTCTTTATATTTTGTGCAGCTTTGGTGCTTTTGAGTGACGATTCCTCATTTGTCCTTTAACCCTCATTGTGTTGCCTTTTAAAGATTTTGTCATGGGTGTGCTTGTTCGTTAATTGTCTCAAAAGTATCATAAGATTTGTTTGTCAGCGGTGCATTTAGCTGTTCATTAGTGCTGTTTATATCAGTCAAAAGTTTTAATCACCAGCAAATCATGCATAAAATAAGACATCAAAAGGTGTTTAGAATTATTTATTTAAAAAAAAAAAAAGAAAGAAATAAAGCCCAATTCCAAAAGGATATTTTAGTGCTTGCTCCACACACTTTAGTTGAGGTGGGACGAATAATTGATAAAACAACACATTGCAATATGATTTCTTGCAATACATTATCAGTACCATGGCACTAATGCAGCCTGCTTTAGGCTACTGCAGTGGCGTGGACAGACCTCCTCAGGGGCGGAGGGACCAAAAAGGGCACTAAATTAAAAAAAAAGATTACTTCTTGATTTTTTTTGTTTTTGTTTCTTTCTTTCCTTGGCATTCTAAGAAAATAAGTTGATACAATTATTAGAATACATAACACATCAAATGAAAATAGGGAAATTATGATAATATTACTAAATATTATTTACTTCACCAAACAAAATTCTCAGTGAGAATCAAGAAGGTAATTATGGAAAATTAATTTTTAGTTTTGTTGATGTTGTAAATTTAATGTATGTATTATATGTATGAAAGACAGTGTTAGCTATCATGAATCAGTAACACTTTACAATAAGGTTTCATTAGTTAACATTAGCTAATGAACTGCATGCACTTCAGCATTTATTAATCTTAGTTAATATTAATTTTAGGATTTACTAAAACATTAAAATCAAAAGTTGTATTTGTTATCATTAGTTAATGCACTGACTGTGACATAACATGAATAAACAATTAACAGTTGTAGTATTAACTAAGATATAGCCTACAGTAACAAATGTGTTGCTCATGGTTAGTTCATGTTAGTTCATACATGAGTAATGAACAAATGAACCTTATTGTAAAGCGTTATTATGAAATCAAAGATATAAGTTCCTCACAATTTAGAGTTGGACATGGACTTAAGATTTCATTGAAACTAACTGTTAGATGTAACGTTATTTCCCCTTGCACTTTTATTCCATGGATAAAAACGAATGACATTGTCACTCAGAATGCGTCTGAAATCGAGTTATAGGCTGAGGGGCGTCAGCTTATGTTAAACTCGCGCGAGAGCGATTCAAAAGCATACCGAACTGTCAGTTTGCTCTCGCGTTACTTTGAAAAAAAAAAAAAAAAAAACAGTGAGCAACTTGAAGTCTTGCAGGCTGCAGACAGATTCTATTGCATTTATCTGTAAATTTGCTAGTAACTGAACAATTTTTATATATCTGCTCCATAGAAATAAAAATATTAGGATGGTTATGTGCGTTCACAAACTTTACTACTACTAATAATAACAATAACAACAATACATTAAATATGCCGGAAATTGTTATTCTAAAGAAGAAATCGCTTGGTAAAAAGGGCTGGTAAGTCTGATTCATCAGGGAGTCGGTTCTTTCGGACGGGTTGTTTCAAATAATCGGTTGAAATTCACCAATTCGCTGGCAATCACTCAATTGTTTTTTCCAGGCGCTCAATTTTATTGTGTAGTTTGTTTAAAATATGCTGTTATTGCCAAGCTTTATAAACCGCAAACTGAATGAGGTGCGACCGTGCGACATTTCGCTGGTTAATGAAACGAACTGAAAAGCACTGTAGAGAAAACGGGATAAAACTCACAGAAATGGCCAATGAATGAATGAAAAAGACTCAGATCAAAACCCTGATCACAACTAGCATCTCCCTGCTTACGTTACTCCCAAACTGTATTTCCTTCGTTTACTAAAGCGTTGCGATCAAGTTGACTGAGTCATTTAAAAGGACACCGGTTAAAAAAAATTGAATCGTTCAGGAATCGATTCACAAAACCACAGACGTCACTTCCTTGCGAATGCTGGGATAGTAATGGCGGCCTACTGTACACATTGTTGACGTTTACCGCTATGCTATTTCACTGAATGTTTATTTTATTTTATAATTCAGTACATATCTTTTATTATACAGTGTAGAGCAGTTTTGAGGAATCTGTCGTTTCAAAGGTAAACCCGTTTTTTTCTTATAAATGAGTAGTGCCACAGTGCTGTTTTGCATTAACACATTTGAGAGATTTATCATGTAAGTTACATCAATGATCGCGGTTTAATCAGCTTCATTCTAATTAATGTACATATCGATAATACAGCGGCAGCACTGGTTTTATTGTCAAAATGCTATATGATCAGTTCAGTTATTAATGTTTTCTAACCTTTCAGCAAACTTACCGTGGCAACCAAAATACTATTGTTACTACAGTTATTGGTGATATTTTAAGGCGCACATTAAACATTAAATTGAATCCTTAATTATGTTGCGATCTCCTTTAAAATTATAGGTCGTTAAAAAATCTCCCTATCGTTTATTGTTGTGACAGTGGTGGCCATGGCTAATGCTAAGAACTACATTTTTATTTTAACAATAATAGCTGTAGTAACTGGTATTGTGGTAAAAACACTGCTAGAAATGACTTTTTTAGTGGCAAGTGTCAAAACCTACCCGTTGTATTGTTTAGGGGCATTTTAGATATTTATGTAACAAGATTTTTTTTATTTTTTTTTATGTAACAAGTTAACAGTTAAACATGTCCATTTTCCAGTTTTTACTTATTATTAGTTCCATGTACTCCTATTAATCACATATTATATCAGCATGTGTTTACTTGACTTCTAACACAAAGACTGTGTATTTTTGGCCCTTATGAGTAACTTTTGTCAATGTCTTTTTAGATACACCAGAAACCCATCAGCTGAGTGCTGTGATCGACACCTCAGCAGAGATGGAAGATGATTCCTCCCTGCATCGGCTAGAAGGCAGTGACCCCAGTGTGCAGGTCGGGGGGCTGATAGTGAAGAAGAAGATCGCTTCAACAGAACAACATGTGTTCAGAGCACCCGCTCCACGCACCTCGCTCTTGGGCCTGGATCTGCTGGCCGCCCAGAAACGCAAGGAACGTGAGGGGAAGGAAGGGCTGGATGATCAACCCAAAAAATCCAAGGTGTCGTCCTATAAGGACTGGGAGGAGGGAAAAAGTGATTCAGGGTCTGATGATGAAACTGAAGAGGATGGCGAGAGCAGGAATGGGAAAAAAGAAAGGTGGGTTGTTCTTCAAGAAAATTAGGTAACACTTTATTTTACAGTTTATTTGTGACATCTGTACCTGCTTACTATAGTAATAATAGTAAATTATGCATAAAATGCAACTAACCCTAAACCAAACCCTAATGCTAACATTATAGTAAGTTCATGTAATAATCAATGTAATACTTAACAAAGACACCTTAAAATAAAGTGCAACAACAAATTATTTGTGCCGCATAGACAGAGTCTGTAATCACGAAACATCTTATGGCTAAAAGTAGCTCCTAACTTGCCGATTTAGGAGAAACTCTTATCCCAAAAATTAGATGCACCGATATGAAAATTTTGTCCGATACGATAAATCTTTATATTTGAAAGCCGATAACCGATATATTGTGATTTTTTAAATATTTTTTGAGAGCCTGATTACAAAAAAAAGTCTCACTATTAAAAGACATGTACCAAACACACAATTATAATGTTTTTATTATAGTTTTATGTAGACCATGTGACAGACTTGCTCTGCACATGTTGCACTTAACCGTATTTTCCTTTTTGAAGTGATTTCAATCATATTTCAAGTGATTCAAAACCATCACATTGAACAGTGCACATCTGAAGTGTCTCAGCCGAACAAAATAACCCATTATTTATTGGCTTTAATATATATCGGCCAAATTTTCTTATCAGGACGATAACATTAAATTAGTCATTCCTAATTTTAGAACTCCTAAATTTAAACTCCTAAAGCATTTTAGTGCTAAAATCAGCCCCTTACAATCCTTTACAAAACATTTTTTTAAATTGAAATGCAGATACGCTTATGCACAGCTGGCTGAGCTGTACATGAGAGGTCTGTAGTCTGGGTTTTTATAAAAGGTGTTTATTGAGTTTGAACTGGTTTTGAGCAGCTTTTTATTTTTGTAACAGACATAATAAGACATACTGTGTGGCTGAAAAGACTTTGTGAAGCTGTTTTATAATCGTTGCCATTTAGGAATAAGATCACATGGGTGTTTGAATCGAGATTGTGACCTTTTAATGATTATTCGTGCAGCTGTTCTTTTGGATATTATATTATTATTTCTGTAATCTCTTTTTTTATCTGGAACATTCCTAATACCTTCCATCTTAAATATCAAGGACACAAGCAAATTAATAAATGCTATGCATCATGAGTTTACTGGTTTTTTTGTGCCTCTACAGGAAGTACCGTGTCACTGGCTCAGAAACGCCATCAAACCCAGGAGGGGTTAGTGAAGAGTTTAAGCTGAAAAATCAACAGAGGGAAAAAGACAGACGTGAACATGGGGTTTATGCATCCTCCAAAGAAGACAAGACCAGAGACAAAGACCGATCCAGAGACAAGGACCGAGACCACGACCGCTACCGTGACAGAGACAGAAGAAAAGACAGAGGTAAGTCAGGTGGTCTCTCCGCCTGTGAGATCTCAGCACAGAACTTCAGGCTCTGATCATGGTTTTATGGGCTGTGTGCAGATGAACGGGATGGCTGCCGCAACCGTGGATCCAGCAGCAGTCGCTCTGAGCGTGGTGAAGGCAGCGTGAGGAGTGAACGCTCTCAGAGGGACGGCTCGTCCGAACGAATGAGTCGTGGTACTCGACGTGATGAGCCAGATTCACCCCGTAACAGAACCAAAGGTCAGTCATGCTCCCAGATTTGCTCCGAATGCTCTAGCTAGCCTGATCAGTTTTAACAATACTCAATGTCAGTTGTCATTACATTTCCTGTGTTATTTGTTTCGGAGATTGACCCAAGTAGAACCTTTCCGTCTATGTATTACGTATTCATTCCAAACCTTAAAGGGATAGTTCACGCAAAAATTAAAATGTGCCCAATGGAAACACGTCAATTTCGCAAAAACTTCCATTTATCACTAAAAAGTTTTTACACTTGCATGAGGTGAATTCCCTTGAATTTCAGGCAATTCAAAAAAAGAAATGTTTCGCAAAACTGCAATGGAAACCGTTTTTGCGCATTTACAGGTCACCTGATGTAGATGACGCGGTATGTTTGGACAGAATGTGAGACAGAGTTCTTTATTAAATTCATAAAAGACAAAATAATTACAGGAATACTGGATTCTAAACCTCAAAGAAATGCCACAATCAAGACCTCGAAGCAGATATGAGGGAGAAACACCTAGAAACACCAGCCGCTCCAAGTATAAGGGTCTTTCCTTAACATTAATGCTTGGATAACACATATACGTCTCCTTCGATTAATAATAATGGCCAGTGCAGTGGCTAGGATATACGTAAACCTACCAACATCCGTCGCCATGATTTTTGGAATGACTTATCGTGAGAGGAAAAAATGACGTTTTAGGCGCATAAAATCGGTTAATGGAAATGCCATTTCGCAATAGTTTTTTGTCGACAATTTAGAAAAAAATCGCACAAGCTTTGCGCAAATCTGTAATGGAAAAGCGCCTAATGAGGTTTGTTCTCGCGCGTCAAGCAGGTTCAGGTTGAGCTTCTGTTTATTTCCGCTGATCAATGTTTAAATGTGAATAAAAGCCTAAATTCAATCTGTTCATCATATAAAGTGATTGAGTCTCTTCAGGAAATTTGGGCTAAACCTCTCATTTCACATGGATTAGTTTTACGATGTCTTTATGAAGATTTTGAAGCGTCAAACTGGTAGTTGTGTAGCTGTCAATGGAGGGACAGAAAGCTCTCAGATTTCATCAACGAGATCTTAAAGGAGACCTATTATGCCCCTTTTCACAAGATATAAAATAAGTCTCTGATGTCCCCAGAGTGTGTATGTGAAGTTTTAGCTCAAAATACCCAACAGATCATTTTTTACAGCATGTTTAAATTGTCACTTTTTGAGGCTCAGAAAAACACACCGTTTTAGTGTGTATCCCTTTAAATGTAAATGAGTAGCTGCTGCCGGCCCCGAGGGTGGAGCCTCACGAGCTCGTGCTCAGTCAGGACAATCTCATCTCACGGAATGATAATATCAAAACAAACTCTCAGTAGCCGTGTTCATTTCGACCCGGAGTCGGACAATAATGCCCACAGAGCCAGATAATATGTGCTGTATGGAGATATAACAGGTATAGTCTAGTTTAATTACGGTTATAACTTGTTTTTCCATCTTTCTTTTATCCACTATTAGTACAAGCCTGTTGTTGCGGACCGCGTCCGAATGTTGTAAAAATATACTGATGAGTTCAATGAAGTTTATTGTACATCACACAAAAGATTGTGTCAATTTCACTCTAGAAAATCACTGTAAGAGCTGAATAAACACTGTATAAGAACACTCTCTCCCTTTCATTATCATCAACATACATAGCGAAGTAAAAAAAACACTCGTTACAACTAACAGTAAACAAATATATACACACCTTTTCAGGGGTGCTTAATAAACTGGTAAACTGTATATCCGTAAAATAAATCCTATGAACTTAATAAAGTGCGCGCTCTCACTTTTATTTCTGCCATGATCAATAACGTTATGCCTATCGCTCCAGTAAATAGAGCTATGAGGATTAATACATCCAGCTACACAACACCGACAACGCTTGGGAGACAGTCTCGTCATTGCAGCAATGGCGGATGTGTACAACTCTCAACTCGCTGTGAACTCGATCAGGGCTGGTCTATGTTAGAACGGCAGTGTCTGTCAACACTCGTGGGCGGGGCCTGTGGCTTTAGTGATGTCACAAAAGCCACATTCTGAAAACAGGTCGTTGGGAGACACTGCTTATGATTTATTGGGATTTAAAAAAAAGGAGGGGGTGGATTTTTATCACTGCAGGGTGGTTGTGTACACTCACTGCCATCACACATTTATGTCCAAACACCATGCAAAAGTGAATTTTGCATAATAGGTCCCCTTAATTTGTGTTCCGATGATGAACGAAAGTCTTACGGGTTTGGAAAGACATGAGGGTGAGTAATTAATGACACTCACCCTTGAACTATAACCTACTATTGGATCCAGAAGTAAATGATAGGTTGAGAAGAATGTTGTTGCATCCCTCAAACCTGACCCTGGTTTTACCCTAACTAGTGCTGCATGATTAATAAAAAAAAAAATAAAAAAAAATGAAATCGCAATATGGCTAAGTGCGATTATCAAATCCCAAAGCCTGTGGTTTAATTAAATAAATATGCGTTGCGTGTTTTAGAGTGAAGCTCAGCACTGTTTTACACGCAAGCAGATCATGATCCGCTATCTTTTTTTTTTATTTAATTTAATTTAATAATAGTAATAATTATTATTTAATATTATTTTAATTATAATTTTAAAGTCTTATTGATTTATAACCACACATTTTTTGGCCAAATTGCAAAATACAAACAAGCACAGCAAACCCGTTTTTTAATTTTTTTATTACATTTTAAATCGCTATCACCGTTTTATCAGAAAAATCGCAATTATAGTTTTTTCACCCTAAATCGTGCAGACCTAACCTTAGCTATAAACAAAAAACCTAAAAAATCTGATTGGTTGATAGCAATGCTGTTTCACAACCAACAAGTGTTAAGTGTGTTTCATATGTCTACACAGGCTTGGTCACTCCGTCACGCTCCAGCTGGGATGAAGATGACAGCGGATATTCCAGCTCACGTCACTCACACTGGGAGAGCCCGTCTCCTGCCCCCTCGCACCGGGAGACTGACCGCTCCGAGCGCAGCCATCGTTCAGTCCGGGACAGTGAGAGGAGAGACAGGTGTGACTCACTTCCTCAAAGCCTCAGTGATCAATGTGTGGTTGAAGGTTATTTGTGGTGACATGGTTTGTGTTGGTCAGAAGGAATATTAATAGATGTTTCCTTGTCACTTTTGTTGTTCAGGTCAATTAAACCTCAATACCCAGCAGATACTCCACTACCAACCCCATCATATAAGTACAACGAGTGGGCCAATGACAGGAAGCATCTTGGCTCCACACCACGCCTGTCCAGAGGAAAAGGTAAAGACACCCCTTTAGGGATGCTCATATTGACCGTTTAACCGTTAACCGAAAGTAAACATTTTAACTGATTAATACTACCAGTTAAACGTAGTGATGCACCGAAATGAAAATTCTGGGCCGAAACCGAAAATTTTGGTTGCACTTGGCTGAAAACCGAAACTGAAGCCGAAAATGGCTTCTTTTAAAAACTTATACTAATATATATATATATACAGTACAAAACCTAAAATATTTTTAACAATAAATATAAATAATAATGCCAAATAATATTATTCTTCAAGTTTTATGTTCCATCAAATAAAATAGTTTTTTAACAGTTGTGCAAAAAGATCCACAATTATCTGAATAACTGCACACAAAATCACAGAATGGCAGTGGGCATCTATTCTGCTGCTCCATGTAAACAATTTTTTACTTACAATTTAAATTCCTGTGCAAAACAATGCAAAACAACAGTGCAAAAACAGCACTAGAACTTAATCCAAACTCAAACTGTAAACAACATGTAACCCTATGTAGCCTTAGGAAACACAGTTGTGCAGTGCTACGCAAATTTTAATGTAACTGCTATACACACAGAAAATTGGACTGGGGGTCTTACATGCGCTTCTTGTGGCACACTAGCACACACAGGTCTCTCTCTCTCTCTTTCTCTGTCTGGCGTGCGCGCGCTACACGGTTTGGAGCACGAGCTCTTGCTCGCTCGCTCTTCCGGGAGATTTGAACTAATTTGCGGGCATCAGGGAGCCGCTATCAATATGCGTGAGACATCCCTATCTTTGATAGGCAGACGCGTGATAACAGCTTGACCGTGAGTGAAACCTAAGCGCTTGCGCACGGATGGGAGGGGCGGGTGACATTCATTTTCGGTTTACGTTTTCGGCTGTTTTTTTTTTTTCGGCCCGAAACCGATAATGCCATTTTCGGCGGCCGAAATTTCGGTGCACCCCTAGTTAAACGGTTTAAAAGTTAAAAGGTTTTTTTGTTCTTAAGGTTTTTTTTTTTAGTTTGCTGCATGGTTAAATAAATACTATAAAAAATACTATATAGCCTATATTTGTCAACTCACGGGGTGCGTCGACACGTGCAACCACACGTGCCTACAGACCTTTCACTGAGCAAGCAAAATGAAGCGAGTGAAAAGAAGTACTGTGTGGGACCATTTCGACAGAAAGAGCGACGAAGTTACTTGCAAAATATGCTACGTGGTATTAAAATACAGCAGTAGTACAAGTACAATGCAATATCACTGGCGAAGCAAACATCCACTAGCAAATGAAAGGCGCTTCCCGAAGCTGGCCACTCTAGCGAGACGTTATGTCTGTATTCCCGGGATATCTGTGCCATCGGAGATGCTGTTTTCTGCCGCTGCTCTAACTGCGCTCCAGACTAACCCCACATCATGCAGACATGTTACTTTAAAAAAAATAAAAACTAGACAAGGTGTGGATTGAGGTTGGCCTGCTATTTTTATTTGCCGAAAAAACTTAGTCTGACTGAAAACAAACTGCCGGTTTAACAAATTGCCAGTCTTTCAAAGCTTCAAACGGATTCAGTGTTTTCTTTTAGTCATCTTAATTTGTGAATTATTTAAGTTAAAAATATATATTTAGTGTAGGCCTATTTGATTTTTTTCTCTGTTGTCACTGTCAGAAATGCTGCAGGTGAGTGAAAATGTGAATCCAGGTTCTTTTGTTCTGTATGCTGCTGTTTGTACGTTAATATAAAGCCGTGAATTTTTTGGGGGGGTATTTTTAACGGGTCACAGACACTCGTCAATTTTATTTTTATTTAATGCCAAGTCAATATTATAATCTTATCAGTTAACGGTTAATACTCGGATAACGAGCGGCGGTTGTCGGTCGGGAAAATTAACCGTAATGAGCCTCCCTACACCCCTTACAAGTTCTTTATGTGGAGAATGTGGTAAAAATTTGTGATACATTTTTTTGTGTAAACCTTTTAACGCAAATTTGAACATTTTAAACTTTGTTTAATGTACATTAGATCAGATTTATTCTATATTTATTTATTTATTTGTGTTTGTTTGTTTTACTGTTTATTACCGTTTGATTATTAATATTTTTCCTATTTTATATTATTATATATTTTATAATCTTTTTTTCCCATTATTTTTACCCAGATTATTACTAATATCTCCACTCTTAATATCAATAAGACATATTAAGGAAACTTTTTTTGGACAGTAGGATTATTTTTTTTATTTCTTTATTTATTTTTGAAAGAAATTGATGCATTTATTCCGCAAGGATGCAGTCAATTGATAACCTTTTCATCAAAGAAAAAACACTTTTCGCACAAACGGCACATTTTCAACTAATATTGATAATAATAAATGTTTCTTGAGCATCAAATCAGTACGATTTCTGAAGACTGGAGTAATGATGCTGAAAAATCAACTTTGATCACAGGAATAAGTTACATTTTTAAATATATTAAAACTGGAATTGTTCATTTAATTGTAATAATTTTCACAATATTTACAATACTGTTTTGCAATTTTCACAATACTGTTTTTACTATATTTTGATCAAACAAATGCAGCCTCTTCTTTCAAAAACGAAAAAATCGTACCGACCCCAAACCTTTGAACAGTAGTGTATGTACAGCGTCTATAGTGTCGTATTTATATGGTTTCTTGTTTTGTAGGAGATAAAAGGGAGGATAGAGAGGACGGCATCCTGTTTAATGATGAAGATGAGAAGGAACAGTGGGAGGAAGATCAGAAGGTGAGTGCTCTTTAAAGTCAGCAGGAAATCAGAATTGACCCCGTTTACTTTCTTCAGATTCTTAATGTATGTTCCTAGTTTTAATGTGCATCACTCATTGACGCATTTTATTTCAATGTTATCAAAGTGTAATAACTAGAACCATCTTCGAATTGATTTTCCATTTCCATTGATCGTCATGTGTAGATCATATGGCTTATTGGAAAATAATAAGCAATAGCCAAATATCTATTAAGTCATTGTTTTAGCAAAGTCACATTCAAAAATCTGGCTCCATTCTGGTTAATGATGCCCACTATTCATAATTCAAACAACTCATGATCCAGTCAGTTTCAGTTTTCTTATTAAATATTCAGTTATATTTCATATTAAGGTACTGAATAATATTAATTAACATGTATATACTATATGGTTAGGTGCTTATAATTATACATCATTTACTGTTATTACTGTATAGAAGGTACATGTAACTTGTATAATAAGGCCACTAACATATGTAGTGCTATATATTTTAATTACACTATACAGCAAATCTCTTAATTGTTATATCATCAAAAAAAGTCAAATATATTATTGCCCAGCGAATGCGATATATTAAAAGTTGTAAATATAGTACTTCCTACTTTATCTGTAACCATACAGTATACTAACAGAAAGTAATATATGCTAAATAAAATATGCTTGCTTATGTCATCACAATTTTTAAACTATCACACAGCTTTATATATATATAGCTCTTTATATGAGTTGTGTGTGTGTGTGTATATATACATATACACACATATATACACACATACAGTTGAATAATGTTCAACTGTGTCCGCATACATGCAGCATACTCACGCAGGGTGAAATATACAATATAGCATATCTCAACTGCTTGATTACTTGTAACTATATTATCACCCAGGGCTATTATGATAAATGTGACTATAAGGCATTGAAAATATGACGATATTCTAAACATTAACATGGATATTTTCTGTTAATCTGCTTTGAAGGATAAATTTGGCTTGACTTGACCTAAAACAAAGTGTTATCAATATCCTGTTTCATTTAGTAATCCATCATAATATAGAAAGTAAAATGGGCTTCGGGTTTTATTTCATGTTCTAGTTGGTATTTTGTCAAGTACTAACTAACTGTCACGTCCAAACAGCAAGCGGATCGAGACTGGTACATGATGGATGAAGGTTATGATGAGTTTCACAACCCGTTGACGTCCACCTCAGAAGAATATGTGAAGAAGAGGGAGCAGATCCTACAGAAGCAGACCCAGAAACGCATCTCAGCGCAGAAGCGGCAAATCAATGAGGTACCCGCAACACATCTGTCTGATATTTGATGAAAAATACAGTAAAAACAGTAATTCTGTGAAATATTTTTACAATTTAAAATAATTTAATAAATAAATGTAATAAAATAACTTTTATTAATCAAGGATGCATTAAATTGATTCAAGTGACAGTTAAGACATTTAAAATGTTACATATTTTTTATTTCAAATACATGATGTTCATTTGAACTTGATTTTCAACAAAGAATCCTGAAAAGACACGTATCACGGTTTCCGCAAAAATATTAAGCATTATAACGTTTTCAACATTGATTAAATTAAGAACCATTATTAATAATTGAGCACCAAAAATAATTAATAACTGAACAGCAAATCCTCATATTAGAATGATTCCTGAAGGATCATGTGACACTGAAGATTGGAGTTTGCTTGACAGTAATAAATTAGCCTACATTTTAAAAGATATAAAAATAAAAAGCAATTATTTTAAAATGCAATAATATTTCACAATATTGCTGTTTTTACTGTATTTTTGATCAAATAAATGCAGCCTTGGTGAACATGGCCTTTATTTTCTTTTTCTTGTTTAAAAATAAGAACTAAAAAGCAAATTACGAACAATAGGATAAAACACTGCATAGTCTTCTCTGTAGGGATTAAAAATTAATGGATTCTTATTAAAGATACGAGTAGTGAGTGATTTTCACCTCGTCTTCTGTTGTTTGAGTAACATTAATGACACAGACAGCAGCAGGTAGCCTATATTAGGCTGCTGTCACTTTAAGAGCCGTGACTCACTAAGCTAGCGGTCGGCCTGTCAGTGAGCGTCTGTTGGGATAGTTTTTGCAGTGTGTTCCACACGTCAACTGTAATCGGGGTCACGTCGATGGCAGTTCACTTGATTTGGCATGTTAAATTGCCTTCGGTGAGCGAGATCGCTCTGATTGGCAGTTCAGTTTAGCGAACGAGTCAGTGCTTGAGAATAAAAGCGAAAGTGATTAAAAGCAAGTGAAGACGGCACAGACAGAAGGCTGTTGTAATTTTACGTCATCTTACATGAGAATTTGAATGCACAAATATGTTCATAATAACATGTGCAGCCTGGAATGAAGAAAGGATCAGCATGATTGATATTCTAATTGGTAAGCAAGCGCTGCTTTGTTTACCGTCTATATATCTGCAGTTCTAGTTTTGTTTTTGCTTTTTGAAAGACGAATATAGACTATTCAGTCTATATTCGTCTTTAGAAAATAGACTATAGAAAATATACCTGCTGATAGGGCTGTCGCGGTGAAGGAATTTCCCTTGCGGTAATTTTGAGTGCCTCAATAGCGCGATATGCGGTTTTACCGCCATTTATTTATTTATTTATTTGTTACTATATAAATACGTGTTATGATGTGGTCAGCATACACAAAAACAATGTAAACAATGTAACCGAAACTAAACAGCATCTCTGCGCATTGAAAGACTGTCACTCAGCACGCAGTTGTTAACGGACTGTCTTTGAGTGAGTCATTAAACCGTTCATTCAACGAAAACGTTAAAAAAAGCTGATTCCTTAAATGATAGATGTAATGAAACAAGGTGTTAATTATTTTTTAATTTTGAGCTCCACTTTTCAAGGCTCAGCTGGCCAGCAATGCTTCACTTTTGGGCAAAGCTGAAGCAATGCTTCGCTTAATAGAGACCAATGGCATTGATTCAATGCGTGACTCACTTCTTTCCCCCAACGGCTTCCTCGCGCTGTGTAATGCTGAACGGCGCTGACGCCATTCATGGTAAATACCCTTACACGTTAAAAGGATGATAGCCTACGACAAATATTTCGCTTTCCTTGGAAACGGCAACCTTTTCACGAATATACATGACTTGACTTCAAAGACAGACGCAGGTAATCACACGCGCTCAGTCGATCACATTCACTGTCTGTTTAGGCTTAAGTCCTAATCCACGAATCCTCTGTACAAATCACCATGATAAACAGTCCTGTTATCATTATTAACTTATTTAACATTCAATACACATGATACGAACTACGAAGGGTGGCCTTATGAAAAAAGAAAACGCGGTTTGCGGTTGCTGCGGTTACTTGCATTCCTCTGCATTTGGCCTGTCAGTAGCGCGGTAATGCAATATTGCAGTTATCGCGACAGCCCTACCTGCTGATGTGGACAGTTATTTCCTCACACGCAGGTGCAGAACACACTTGCTAGTTGGCAGTCAGCTGTAGTCTTTGTGGTGTGTTTAAGAGCAGCTTTTTGGCCGAGTTGCAGTCGTCGTGAGGCGTCAATAGAGTCAGCTTTCAGCGCAGCTAGTTCTTTGACGTCAGCTTAGTGTGTCAGCCTTAAGACCGAATGCACGGATCTAATATACTGATACACATCTGGTGTTCACCCCACTGTTTGCTCACATGTGTGTTTCACTCCAGGATAACGAACGCTGGGAAACCAACCGCATGCTCACCAGTGGAGTGGTTCAGCGCTTGGAGGTGGACGAGGACTTTGAGGAAGACAATGCGACCAGAGTCCACCTACTTGTCCATAACCTTGTGCCACCCTTTCTGGATGGGAGGATTGTCTTCACTAAGCAGGTACAGACGTCTCTATGCATGGATGTGCTTGTTGGGGAGTCACCAAACTTGTGAGTTTTTAATTGATGATTGCACGTTTGTCCTGCGATTCCAGCCAGAGCCGGTCATTCCAGTGAAAGACGCAACCTCAGACATGGCCATCATCTCCCGCAAGGGAAGTCAGCTGGTCAGACGACACAGAGAGCAGAAAGAGAGAAAGAAGGTGCATATCTGGTTTTTATTGTTTCATTTGGACTCCACTCTCACTCCAGGAGGGTAGTGTAGATGTAATTGTTGCGTTTGGTTCTTCCACTTGACAGGCACAACACAAACACTGGGAGCTCGCTGGCACCAAACTGGGTGACATCATGGGCATCAAGAAATCAGAGGAGGAGGGAAAAGATGGAAAAGCTGTTGGAGAAGATGGAAATGTGGATTACAGGTAGATATATATATATATATATATATATATATATATATATATATATATATATATATATATATATATATATACACGTTTTTTCTCACTATATTGCTTTGATATATCCGGGCTCTCGTCATTTTCTGATTAAAAAAAAATATAACAGAATTTTATATTTCACAGTATGTCTGTCAGGGGACAAATCTCTAGATTCAACTTTTGTAGACAATTGGTTGTGATCCAATTATGATACCTTAAAGCATTTCAAAGTATTCAAAGTATGACTTGTGTTGTATAAACAACCGTTCAAAGGTTTGGGGTCAATAATATATGTTTTGGAAATAAATTAATACTTTTATTCAGCGAGGATGCATTAAATTGATCTAAAATGACAGTGAAGACATTGAGAATACATATAATACATATACAAAAGATTTGTTTCAATAAATCCTTTTCTATTAAACTTTTATATTCATCAAAGAATCCTGAAAAAATCTTATCATGGTTTCCATAAAAGTATTAAGCAGCACAATTGTTTACAACATTGATAATAATAATAAATGTTTCTTGAGGAGCAAAACAGCATATTCAAATTAATTATGAAGGATTACATGAAACTGAAGACTGGAGTAGTGATGCTGAAAATTCAACTTTGCATCACAGATATATATATTCAGATAGAAAAGTTATTCTAAATTGCAATAATATTTCACAATATTACTGTTTTTACTGTATTTTTGATCAAATAAATGTATTTTTGGTGAGCATAAGAGACTTTTAAAAAGTATTGTAGAGATTTTTTCTTTATATGTGTATATATAGTGTATATATATATTGTTGTTTAAATTCTTTCCACAGAATTTCGCAGTCTGCAGATTCTTTCTGGGCCTCTTCATCTTTCTTATTTATCTTCCATCATTTTTTCAGAGCGGAGCAGAAGTTCGCTGATCACATGAAGGAGAAGAATGAAGCGAGCAGTGAGTTTTCTAAGAAGAAGACTCTGTTAGAGCAGAGACAGTATCTGCCCATCTTCGCTGTTCGCCAGGAGCTGCTCAACATCATCAGGTCCGGGTGACACTCACTTACATCAGCTTCCTTATACAATCTAACACTAAATGTGTCTGCCCACCCGGTATGCTGATGTTTTCTTCCTGTTGTGTATCGTTTCTCGCAGGGATAACAATATTGTGATCGTGGTGGGGGAAACGGGCAGTGGTAAGACGACTCAGCTGACGCAGTATCTTCATGAGGACGGTTACACCGGCTATGGCATGGTGGGCTGCACACAGCCTCGCAGAGTGGCAGCCATGAGCGTGGCCAAGAGAGTCAGCGAGGAAATGAACAGTAACCTGGGAGAAGAGGTTGGTGCCCAACATCTTGTGTGCTTGGAGCAATTTTCTGTCCATGTACTTGACAGAAGATATTGATTTTAAGGGACATACTGCCATCTGGTGGATTTGAGGTGACTTGTATGTTATGTTTTTTGCCCTAAAGAGAGGATGATACAATGGAATAATGATAATCAGGGTTATTATCGTTAACAAAAACTAAACTAAAACCATAAAAAAAAAGTGTTACTTGAAATTAAAATTAAAAATGCAAAAAAGGTCTGCACTCTAAGAATACTTTATTTGTTACAAACAGGAGATAAAGAATTATACAAACGTTTTGGCTCTTTGCCTTTGTCAGTAGTTACTTGAAATTTAAAAATAAAAGTTAACTGAAATAAAATATTAAAAACCTTTACATAAGGTAACATTAATTTAAGTTTAAGTACTACAATAACTGACATAAAAATGTCAGTTTTTATGTATTGATACATCGTCATGGACTCCTGATGATGCGCGTATCGATACAGCAACTGCTGTATCGATACTGTCGTGCTTTTGAATGTAGCCAATTCAGGGCTCGAATTTCAGCACGGGATTGCGAGTATTACGCATTATTGTAATCATTCCCGCAGGTCTCCCACTTATAATGCGGGAAATTCCCACAAACATTGATTGAGTGTTCAGCTGTGCCGCGTCTTCTGTCTCTCAAAATGGGTTGCTCAAGGCAAGCGTCAAACGCGCTGAAGGCGGCGATACAACACTCACGCTTTTAGGAGTTGGGACATGACGGAATATTCACTTGCATATTCGGGCGAGCATTGCATTGTCACTTAAGTTTACCATTCGCTCGTCTTTTTAGTCTTAACACGCTAAACATTCAAGCGATTTGAAACTATTCAGTACTCGCGCGCTCTCTGAGAGATGGTTTTTTCTGCATGCTTACATAGAGTAAAGCCGCCTCACAAACAGCCTGTGAGTAACAAAAGTTCTTTTTCACGGATTATATCGCTTTTACAGACAAAAACAAGCAAAATGATGTCAAAAATGGCAGTCTTGGTGAGTATCCAACACAGTCGGTTATGTATTGAATAAGCATAAAATGCACGTGACAGTATAATGTAAACAGGATCCGTGCACTAGCTCTTAAAGTGACAGCAGCAATATGTGTCTGTCATTAATATTGTTGTCAAAACAACAAAAGATAGCTTTAATTATAAGGAATCTGGATTTATAGTCGATGTATTTAATTTAGTCAGGACTAAAATACTACCCAATGTTATTACATTTAATTACTTAATTATTATTACATATATAATTATATTACTTAAGTTTCTGTAGTATTTCTGAATACTAGTGCTAGACCTATTCAAAAACTTTTCTCTTTATTGGTAGGCTATCTTTATTCTATTGTATTTATTTGTTTAAAATGATTTCAACATAATGTAAAGAAATTACTGTGCTTGGTGCACATTCCAACACTTATTTAATTGAACTCATTGTCTCGGGTCTGTCCAGTCACACGAGTCAGTGCACATGTGTTAGTTTTGTATGTTTGTGTGTCTTTGTGTATGACAAAAACTAAATAGTTTTTCAGTTATCACAACTGTTATATCACTGTTTATTCAATAAAGATATTATTGTTACTAAACTCTTCTCAAAAGAAATTTCAATTAAAAAATTGATCCATATCGTGATACGTATCGTATCGTGGCTTTAGTATCGTGATGCGTATCGTATCGTGACATTGTTGGTGATACACAGCCCTAGTATATATACATTATCTATGTATTCTATACAATTATCTAATTGTATTTTTACCATGGCTAAGGGGTTTTATTGCTTTAATGTGTATACCAGGTTGGTTATGCCATCCGTTTTGAAGACTGTACATCAGAGAAGACCGTAATAAAATACATGACGGACGGGATTCTTTTGAGGGAGTCTCTGCGGGAGTCAGACTTGGACCACTATAGCGCTGTCATCATGGACGAGGCCCATGAGCGCTCCCTCAACACTGACGTGCTCTTCGGGCTGCTCCGAGAGGTGAGCCACGTCTCCAGCTGTCTGTCCTCCTCACACACTTACACATGAACCGAGGAGGATAGTATCGCATACTATTGATCGCACCCTAGTGAATATAATTGGTTTTCGTACACCAATTTGATGTACATTTAAAGAGTACTGTTGAGTTTAGAGGTTGATACTGATGAGTCACTCTCTCTTCTTCCTTTATTTTGGATTATTTAGGTGGTGTCAAGACGCTCAGACTTGAAGCTCATTGTCACATCTGCCACCATGGACTCTGACAAATTTGCGGCATTCTTCGGCAATGTTCCTATTTTCCACATTCCCGGCAGAACGTTCCCAGTGGATATCTTGTTCAGCAAGGTGAGGTGTTAATAGCGTCTTTAGTTAAAGCTGGTTGTTGTGCTATAGACTGACACTGAGTGCTGTGTGATTCAGACTCCTCAGGAGGACTATGTGGAGGCGTCTGTGAAACAGGCCTTACAGATTCATCTCAGCGGGATGGGGGGTGACATCCTCATCTTCATGCCTGGTCAGGAGGACATTGAGGTGAGGAGATTCTAGTTGTGCAGAATATGTTATGAATGGAATCACAATTCATACACAATATGCACTGCCGTTCAAAAGTTTGGGGTCGGTAAGATTTTTAATGTTTTTAAAAGAAGTCTCTTCTGCTCACCAAGGCTGCATTTATTTGATTAAAAATACAAAACAAACCCAGTTATATTGTGAAATATTATTTCAATGTAAAACAGCTGTTTTCTATGTGAATATATATATAGTCAAGTGTAATTTATTCCTGTGATCAAAGCTGAATTTTCAGCATCATTACTCCAGTCTTCAGTGTCACATGATCCTTCAGAAATCATTCTAATATGATGATTTGATGCTCAAGAAACATTTATGATTATTATCAATGTTAAAAAGAGTTGTGTACCATTTTTTTTAGGATTCTTTGATGAACAAAGTTAAAAACAACAGCATTTATTTGAAATAGAATCTTTTGTAACATTATAAATGTCTTTATTGTCACTTTTGATCAATTTAATTCCTCCTTGATGAATAAAAGTATTGATTTATTTTATTTATTTCCCCCAAAAAATAAAATAAAATCATTCTTACTGACCCCAAAGTTTTGAACGGTAGTGTTTAATATTACAAAAGATTCTATTTCAGAAAAATGCTGTTCTTTTGAACTTTCTATCCATCAAAGAATCCTGAAATAAAAATGTAAATAACTGTTTTCAACATTGATAATAATGAGAAATGTTTCTTGAGCATCAAATCATCATATTAGAATGATTTCTGATCATGTGACACTGAAGACTGGAGTAATGATGCTGAAAATTCAGCTTTGATCACAGGAATAAGTTACACTTTACTATATATTCACATAGAAAACAGCTGTTTTACATTAAAATAATATTTCACAATATTACTGGGTTTGTTTTGTATTTTTTATCAAATAAATGCAGCCTTGGTGAGCAGAAGAGACTTCTTTTAAAAACATTAAAAATCTTACCAACCCCAAACTTTTGAACGGCAGTGCATATTATATACACGCTGCCATTAAAAAATTTGGAGTCTGTGATATTTTTTTTAAAGAAGTCTCTTATGGTTACCAAGGCTGCTTTTATTGGATATATTATTAACAATTCAAAATAACTGTTTTCTATTTGAATATATTTTAAAATGCAACTTATTCATAGATGGCAAAGCAAAATTTTATCACCTGATCCTTCAGAAATTGAAATGCTGATTTCAAGAAACATTTTTATTATCAATGTTGAAAACATCCCATCAGTAAAGCCAATGAGAACTAGCGGGCTGGCAGAGCAGACAGAATGGGCCCAGGACAGTGTGACAGGTTTAATGCATGCTTAATAAATAAAAGTATTAATTTCTTTTAATATATTATTTGCCTCCAACTTTTGAACGGTAGTGTGTCACGGTTTCCACAAAAATATGAAGCAGCACAACTATTTTCAATACTGATTATTATTTCTTGAGCATCAAATCAGCATATTATTATGATTTCATAATGAAGGATCATATGACACTGAAGATTGGAGTAATGATGCTGAAAATTCAGCTTTGTCGTCATAGGAATAAATTAAGTTTTAAAATATATTCAAATAGAGAAGTTATTTTATAATATTTCACAATATTACTGCAGCCTTAGTGAGCATTATAGATTTTAAAAAGTTAAAAAGACAAAAACAAGAATAAATCTTATTCGCACACACACACACACACACACACACACACGCGCACACACACACACGCGCAATTAAAATTATATATTATTATATATATGTATATATATATATATTATAATTATAATTATTGAAATTATTCAGACACTTTGACCTGACCATGTTTTGCTTAAGTGTTTTTTCTTTAATTGCTAATGCGACCTTTTTACACCACAGACTGAACACAATTATGCAGTGCTTGGTAATTGGTTGACCTAAATTGGTATTATCTAATTGTGTACTTAAATTTAACAGCTGACAACTGTCACTTAACCAGTGAAATATCAACTGATTTGATAACTCTGAGTTCTTGTCACATTTTATTACCATTTTCTAAACTATAACGAATAAACTGTGATAATGTGAGAAATGTTTAAGGTGTCTGAATACGTTTTGGTTTGACTATATATATATATATATATATATATATATATGTATTAGGGGTGTAACGATACATGTATTCGTATTGAACCGTTCGGTACGAGGCTTTCGGTTCGGTATTCGGTACGCATTCGAACGAACCGAACGATTCGTTGGACCATTTTTCCTGCTGACCAAAATCCACCATCACAACGTTGCGCAACATCAAATGGCAAACGTAATGAAAGCGGAACGAAACTGCGCTACTCATTATTTTGTGCTTCACGGATCGTTTATCAGTTCGGACCATCAACATCAGTGCAGCGCGAGCTATGAGCACAAGCCGATCATGATCAAGCGACACTTTTACACAGCGCTGGGAGATCCGGTAAACAAAGCATTTTAATTCGCCACTGAAGTAATAACATGACTGCGAGATCTAGTTAGAAGCATTAAAATTTCTCTGTTATAAACGGATCAAACAGCGCTGACGTGGAAACCAAGAAAAAACATTGTTCCATGAATGAATTAGTTATAGGTTTTAAGTCCACAGATCAGCAACATGGATTTAACGTTACTGTAGTAACACTCACTGTAACCATAGAAGTTTGGCAGAAATAGTAAAATGCTTTCAAGTACATCACACATCTTTTTCCAGCACTTCAAAACTCAAATATGATCATATTTAAATGTTAGTTTTAATGTGATGACCAAAACATTATTTGTTCATCCTTCAAAGATTACCCCCATTTATAAAACTAAAAGTTTCAAGATGTAGGAAAACTCACTTATTTAAAAATAATTTTTCTTTTAATAAATAGGACATTTCTGTGGCATTTTTCTTTTTGCTGTATTGTATCGAACCGAACCGAACCGTGACACCACTGTATCGTATCGAACCGAACCGTGAATTTTGTGAACCGTTACACCCCTAATATGTATGTGTGAATTGGAGTCAGATTTCTTGGAATATAAGAAGTATGAGTTTAGTTCGAAACATAGTGTTTGGTAAGTTTGTGCTGTCTAATGATGCATCGTATAACACAAATGATGTGTGTGTTCCTGCAGGTGACATCAGATCAGATTGTGGAGCGATTGGAGGATCTAGAGAATGCTCCGGCCCTGGCAGTGCTGCCCATCTACTCCCAGCTGCCCTCAGACCTGCAGGCCAAGATCTTCCAGAAGGTAAACATCCGTCTCTGTTGGACACTGGAAGATCCTGATCATGAGACGTTTGTGAACTAAACCTGTGTGTTTACGGACAGGCTCCTGATGGAGTGAGGAAGTGTATCGTTGCTACAAACATCGCCGAGACGTCTCTGACTGTGGATGGCATCATGTTTGTGGTGGATTCTGGTTACTGCAAACTGAAGGTAAATGAAACTGCTATGAATGACCAGTCTTTAATAGAGGAATTGCACATCTGATGCTAACAGAAGTATTATTTTGTGTTGTTTAGGTGTTCAACCCTCGCATTGGCATGGATGCACTGCAGGTGTACCCCATCAGTCAAGCCAATGCAAACCAGCGGGCTGGCAGAGCCGGCAGAACAGGCCCAGGACAGTGTTACAGGTAAGATCAGTCAGTTCCTCCCTCAATGCCCAACATCAAAAAAGACCATCCGAAAACATCATATATATGTATACACTACTGTTCAAAAGTTTGGTGTCAATAAGATTTTTTTTTTTTTAAAGAAATTAATACTTTTCTTCAGAAAGGACACATTAAATTGATCAAAAGTGACAGTAAAGACATTTATAATAATGCAAAATATTTCTTTTTTAATTAAATGCTTTTCTCTTGAACTTTCAAAGAATCCTGAAAAAAATTAATCACGGTTTGCACAAAAATATGAAGCAGCACAACTGTTTTCAACGGTGATAATAATCATAAATGTTTCTTGAGCATCAAATAATCATATTAGAATGATTTCTGAAGGATCATGTGACATTCAGCTTTGATCACAGGAATAAATTACACTTTACTATATATTCACATAGAAAACAGCTGTTTTACATTGAAATAATATTTCACAATATTACTGGGTTGGTTTTGTATTTTTAATCAAATAAATGCAGCCTTGGTGAGCAGACGAGACTTCTTTTAAAAACATTAAAAATCTTACCGACCCCAAACTTTTGAACGATAGTGTATATACTTGTTTATCCATATTTAGACACAATGTATCACTTGCTCAAAAGTTGATTGTCGTTGTGCAGTGGGGCAAAAAGGTTTATGACAATGACTTTCTCATTTCAATGATTTCACCGATTTCACCATGACATTGTATGTTCTACTTTTTAGGTATGACCAGATTAGTTTTCGATTTGCAAACAAATCATTCTTTGCCATCACAGGAATAAATTCCATTTAAAAATATATTCAGATAGATAACAATTATTTTGAATTGTAATAATATTTCACAATATTACAGTTTTACTGCATTTTTGATCAAATAAATGCATTAAGAATATATATATTTTTTAATCATTCCAAAGTTTTGACCGATAGTGTATTTTACTACAAAAATAAAATATAAAATGCTGTGCAGTGCCTTTTTGTTATTTCAAAAATGCTTCAAAGCAGGCTGGAAATTAAAGTTGTGCTGAAATGGAAGTAGCTACAGATCTTTTCTTCCATATTGTGTTGTACATCTGTGTGTTGTACATCTGTGTGTAACAGATTATCGAAAAAGAAAAAATCTAGGGCGGGGCGTGGTTCTTTGCAATGGTTGGTGATTGGATTTTGAGATGTGGGCAGTTAAAAGTGGAGGCAGATGAACATGAGTTTGTAAGGGGCGGAGTTTAAGCACATAAACTGATTGGAGAAGTCTTGCGAAATCGACAATATTAATAATATTAAAGGTGCAGTGTGTAATATTTATGAGGATCTATTGACAGAAATGCAACATAAGATCCATAACGATGTTTTCAGTTGTGTATAAAGACCTTGCATAATGAACCGTTATGATTTTATCATCTTAGAATGAGACATTTATATCTCCATAACCGCGGGCACCCCCTTCTGTGGAGGTCGACATATTGTGTCGTCATGTTTCTACCGTTGCCGACAGCGAACAAACAGCGCTACAGAGCGCGTTTCGTCACTACCTTAAAAAATAAGTTTTCGGTGGTGCCTTACTTGATGAACCGTTATATTTGTATTACCTTAGAATGAGCAGTTTCTGTCTACATACACCATGGGTTCCCTTACATTGAAATGCGCCGCCATGTTTCTACAGTAGCCCTAAACGGACAAACGCGTTTTGTAACTATGTTGCTCTTTGCGCAAGGAAGCAAGCTTAGTTCAGCGAATAAAACACTGACACAATGATGAACAAGTAACAATAATATTCGCAATAACATATAGTTTTACTGAATAATTAAGTAAACATCATTTCTTAATTTATCCTTGTAAAGAAACCTCATTGCTGAACTGGCTACTCTCTGCTGTCTCAGACGATGACATATTTTCCTGTCGGCCACCGTAACTTTTGTTGGTTGCAATTCGTAACCTCGCCACTAGATGCCGCTAAAAATCACACACTGCACCTTTAATATAATTTGATTAAAGATTACAAGGTCCAAAAAAAAAAAAGGTTAAACGTACGGATAAATATTTATTTCATGCTGACTTTAATGTGAGACAGACTTGAGTGATGAATCAGTTTTTTGTTCCGGTACATTGAAACGAATCATTCAGGTGTCTCGGTGGTGTTAACAGACTCTCTTTGCTAATACAGGCAGATGAACACTGTGTTTATGAGCTTTATTTTGTTTTTTTGCTCACTCTTTTCTGAAACCTCTATCAGTGAGGCTGGGCGACTGCAGGAGGGGGACGGGACGGGACGGTAATCTTAAGAGGATTTAACGTAGTTTATTTTTTGTTTACACCTCTGAGGATTTGATACAAAGGCTCCTGTGGGCTTTTTGACTGTGACCTTTTTCAAATCTGCACAGCCCCAAAGATGCGATGACACACTGTCTCGCTGTTTCACTGTCACACAAGGGATTGTTTTGCCTACCTGTGAGTGTTTCTGGTTGCTTGTGAAAGTTTGTGTCACATGTCGGATTAGTTGCATGCATCCTTTACCAAACATCTGCGCATCAAGAATCAATTCTGTTCAGCCAGACGCTTTGTAATGTGGCCAAGAGCCGTGCGAATGTGATGAATGCATAACTCAAAAGCTCTGGCTGTGATTGCGGCACAAGAGCCAGAAGGACAGATATACATAAATGCATACGCTGTACTACAGAGCTTCCCAGAGTTCCTTCTTCACGCCATCTTCTGAGGGATTACCGATTTTGTTGAATAGCTGCAGAAATCTGCTGTTTTCTCAGATCTGTCTCTATGGAGCAGCAAGGAGAGCTGTGATATTTTAAGATCCTCAGAGGTAGCTTGGAAATGGCTCATTGTTAAGAGCTTCCCTCGAGCTCTTCTAAAGGTTGGAGGTAGAAAACTTTTTCATTAATGTGCTGCATGCATATGTCATGCATACGTCTTTATTTGGACCTTTTGCATTGAATGTTTACACAGATTTTTTTTCATCTATCTCGCCCAATTCTCTTTATTTTATTGCATGACTTGTACAATAAAGCATTTAATTCATCGAACTGGTGCAGTGACGCAAATCACTGCTAGTCAAAGCATATTTAATATGTAAATATCTCAGGGGTTTGTGGGTTTTTGGAACTAATGAGATTTCACTGTGGGCGGAGCTACCTAAATAAACGCAACAGCACTAAAAATGTCTTGCAGTGTGACTTGCTGCGGTTGGAACTGGTAATGACTAGCTCAAATGACGCTTACTTAACATTACACTATGCCCTAATAGTATGTACTGTTTTTGTGGTGAAAAATACATACTTTTTAAAACCTTAAAAAGTGTGTAGTGTGTAGCAGAAGAGTAGGCAAGCTACATAAATGTATGATGAAATATGAGCCTGTGTTTTGAAAAAAAAAAAAAAGGATAATAACAAAGGAAGTAAACTAATGTATCAAGAGTTTGAAAGAGGGGGTGGGAATCAATAAGTGTTAAACTTTATCCCACTCCTTTTCAAGCAGCGGTGAATTTTTATTTGTTTGATCAACAGTGTACTTTTGATTATTGCCGTATGTGGTACATATTGTACACTTTTTCATTGTATGCTTAAAAAAAAAAAAACCTTTGGGACATACTACTTTGTCATAATTGCGTCTTTAACAGATCGTAAAGAGGATTTTTTAGCTGAAACCGTGGTCCTTGGTGATTCGTATAATGCAAATCAATGGCTACCGTCACTTTAAGAGTCAAAAAACATATACAGGCAAGACAAAATCAATACCCGTGG
This sequence comes from Gila orcuttii, assembly GCA_026230005.1. NCBI lineage: Eukaryota > Metazoa > Chordata > Actinopteri > Cypriniformes > Leuciscidae > Gila > Gila orcuttii. The sequence goes on along the minus strand of JAPDVR010000001.1, from coordinate 64,530,589 downwards.
CTCCTGATGATACATTGAGGTCTTATGAAGCGAAATTGAACATTATTTACAACAGTATATTACCTGTAATCCACAGCCTCAGCAAACGGTCCTGAGAGCGCTCTTGGCGGTCGAGAGCAAGATTCTTGTTGCATAATGACGTATGCTGAGAAAAATTGAGAAAATAGTAACTCCAGTCTGATATAGGCATATTTTAACCACAGTGTTATTTTAGTATTATTTATATACTTTTATAGTATTAGTACTATTTTTAATTAGCTGAAATTTCAGCTGTAATTTACATTTATTGTAAGTTTTTTTTTTTTGTCCATTATTATTTTTTTAATATTTCTATTTAGCTTTAGTTTGTTTTTATTTCCGTTTTAGGAAATTTAGTACTTTAACTTAAAAAAAGTTCCCTTGGTAAGTTTAAATTTGATTGACCAAGGATAACTGCGAGTTTAGTTATGGTTTTGGAAATCTAACTGATCCATCTCTTTTATATCCAAATATTACGCAGAGCTCTCTGCAGTGTGTTAGCATCCTAACCTTTTCGCTTGCCACTGTATCACATTGTGTCGGGGTGGGACATTTTGTAATGTTTACAGAAAATGAATGGATCTTTCTTTCCACTGTGTCTGTTCACTTCAGGTTATACACTCAGAGTGCCTACAAGAATGAAATGCTCACCACCACTATCCCAGAGATCCAGCGCACTAACCTGGCCAATGTTGTGCTGCTGCTCAAGTCACTGGGAGTGCAAGACCTTCTGCTCTTCCACTTCATGGATCCCCCACCCGAAGACAACATGCTGAACTCCATGTACCAGCTGTGGATCTTGGGAGCTCTTGACAACACAGGTGAGACCACTGAGGCAGCATAGGACCACATCAGTCTCTCTCTTTTTAGCTTTTTTGTTCCTTTTGCCACTTTTTATCATAAGGATCAGTAGAGAGTGAATCTGGTCTTTAGAGTTGAACTGTGTAAACTGTTACGGTACTGATCCACTTGTCCGTGCGACACTTCAGTCGCGCCGCACTCCACTTTATTCCTATGGGTGACGTCACGCGACTTTAACGTGCCCGCAAAGCATCCCGGGAAGGCGGCGCTTCATTTGGAAAAATGCTGCGCGTCAAAAAGCTGGCCGATGCCCATCTTTATGCAAATTAATCCGTCAAACGCGATGCGTCTATCCAATAGAAGTAGTCTCTCGAGGGGCCTTTGTTCTAGACTGGCCGCTGGGTCAAAACCACGCCCATAGCGGTAAACTTGAGGAACGCCCATCAACTTACAAATGTGGAGAGGCGTGCGACACCACGCTTCAGTCGTGTCGCAAAAGTGGATCAGTACCGTTAGATGGTATCAGGAATGGTCAAATAACGTCAGGATTAAGTGTACATTTATAATGTAGTAGTTTTTTCCAGTCAAATAGTCTTCAGTATGCCGTGGAAGGTCACATCCATAATGGGAAACCATTATGTTAATTCTACAAAACTGTATTTTTAATAATTTGCTTTATAAAATTATATAGAGCTTTTAAAAATACTTTTATTTTGGACATTGTTTAAAGCAGCATTGAGTGGGTCGTGGAGTGTGTTGTCTAAGAAACAACATCACGTAATTCTCAATGTTTTTCTGATGTGAAACTTTTACTTTGAAGGACGTGCATGAAAGCTGTTGACTCTTCTGTCAGACGCAGTTTAAGTAAAGAGTGCCTGAGAAAAACGTGCTGACCTAATTCAGTATCTGCTGTCAGATGAGATGATGTCAGGAATCATCTTGTCACAAAATAAAAAGTCTCTCACCTCAGAAAACAAACTTTCCCGAGCTTAAAATCACTTCACTATATGCAATTTCTTTTTCTTTTACTGCGTTTTAGTTTATGGGAGGCACTTCCTGTTTTGGTGAAGTTCCACTAAAAAAGGTTGCGCTACAAATAATCCCCATCCGTCAGTTTGACTGAAAGAGCTGTGAAATTTCTAGAGAATACCGTAACGCTTGGTATTTTAATGTGATGTGTTATAAGAATATCTAGGCAAGAGCTCTTTTCAGTCGCTGCATTTTTTTCTCCCGTTTATTTTCTTTTTTCTTTTGTATTCTGCTGTAACAGTAAGAAATAAAGTATTTAAACTAGGCTTGGGCGGTATCCAAATTTTGATACCGTCAAACCTCCTCCCTATTTTACCGGGGTATACGGTATTACCGTGACTAATTAAAAATTATGACATAAGGCTCAGACAGCGTCACCAAACTGTTGGCTTGTGCCTACACCATTCAGAAACTGAATACCAGATCGGGCAAAAAAAAATCTAAACAAAAATCAAGGCCAACCCGTGCACGTTGTGTCTGATCCCGGCTGACGGCATTAAATGTAATTATGAGCCGGAGCCCTATTTTTAATACGTGGGCCGTTATAATATGGTGGCGCCAAATAATTTTTTAACCCAGGTGCTCAGGGGGTGGTAGATATAAATACTATTTATAAATGAGCAAAAATGGGACACTTAATAATATTTAACTATTTTAATTATGACAATTAAAGTATTCATTTTATTAATTAATTTAAATTAAATTAACAAGCAACAAGTGCATTTGTAAATCCGGTGACACGCGTCCATTGATTTTTATTAATACAACTTTTCTGTCAGTGTCTGCTGCAAAGATTAAGTTGACGATCGCCATCTCCTAGTGAACGCGCATATATAGAGAGAAATGCAAATCATGGATTACATAATCAGAAGGTATAGGCTAGCCTTTTTCTTTTCGTTTTGAATTGTTTCGTTTAAAGAAATTGACGATTGGTATCTCCGTAGTGAACGCGCCTATAGAGAGGAATGCACATCGTGGATTAATCAGAGAGTATGCTGCCTATATTTCTTTTCCTTTTGAATTGTTTCGTTTAAAGACATTGACGAATCGCCATCTCCATAGTGAACAATAGAGAGAAATGCACATCATGGATTACATAATCAGAGAGTAGGCTAGCCTATTTCTTTTCGTTTTGAATAGTTTCGTTTAATGTATTTGATGATCGTCATCTCCGTATGAACGCGCATAGAGAGAAATGCACATCATGGATTAAATAATCAGCGAGTGGCCTATTTCTTTTCGTTTTGAATTGTTTCGTTTAATGAAATTTCAAGCTTTATTTAGATATATCTGTTATGTCTGTGAGGCATACACTGAGTTTCGGTTAATTTATGATGAGATTTCAATGCAAGTGACCGCGGCGCGCCAGCGCACGATCATGTCATGATTATGTTGTCTGCTATATTTGATTTGAAATCCAGGCAATTGGTTGATAAAAAAATTATTAAAATTAAGATACAATTTATACAAAACGAAATTCACTTTAAAGAAAGGCCTTTTACAAAATGAAACTTAATTAAGTGGTCAATGTCTGACTCCCGATGCATCCCATCTTACTCGTGCTGTTCACTTTTCATTATCAACGTTAAAAAAAATAACATCATAATATTTTAACAAATATAAACTAATGCGCTTATTTAATGAACTCGGGGCAAAATGCATCCTCGCAGTGAGTGGGTGGTTGTTTCGGAGATGCGACATTAGGTTAGAGGTGTTTCCATCTCTCGCGGTCACATTTTTTATTGCAACATTTACAAATTGCCTCGTCAGTATTTACCGCCTCTCCCTTCTCTCTCTCTCTCTCTTTCTCCTCCACACTGTCACTTGATGACAACTACATAAGCATTTTTAGGCATTGAATAAATTATATTTATATATTATATATAAGTGCTGGTAATGACGGTATTGAAACTGATACCGTTGCTATTTTAAGACCCCGCGGTATACGATATTACCGTAATACCGCCCAACCCTAATTTAAACTGTTAGTGTCTTAAGGACTGTGGAATGGTTGTTAATGGTTATTTGAACAAGCATGAAAAACATTGTTCAAACCCTTTCCAAGAAAGATCTTTAAAACTTATTTGTATTTTACTAAATTATCTTTAACATACAGAGCAAAAAAAATAAATAAAGGATAGAGTATATATTCACTCGCCAGTGTTTGGATATATCAATGTTTAAAGATAACGGATGGTAGTGACATTATTTATATTTAGGAAAAATCTCTTGAGTGTAACTTGCATTCTAGTTGAGTAGACTTAAGCCTGTGAAGTATTTAGGTCTTACTCAAAGTTCAGCTGTAGCAACTGAAGTAAAACTGTCTATGTCACCAGAAAGGGATCTCAATCTCATTTCCTGCGTATCTCTCAGGGGTTTGTGGGGATTTGACTATGTGGAGCGCTTTTCCCTCTAGCTCTCGTCTCGTGTTAACAGCAGATTATTTCTGATTAAGGCTTACCTGCCCAAATATCTTCTCTGCTTTTCACGGCGCTCTCTCACTAATCTTCTTAGTCTGTCATGTAATCTTTGAAATCTGAGCTTCTGAAAAGTTTGATCAGAATCTCAAAGTGGAATCACTTCCCCACCATCAGCACTTTGGAAAGAGGTGCTTTCTAATCCCTTTTGACTTTTGCCTGTATTTGAGGATGCTTTCTTCTCGTCTCTGTCTCAGGCGCTCTGACGCCCACCGGGCGGCTTATGGTGGAGTTTCCTCTGGATCCGGCTCTGTCCAAAATGCTGATCGTGTCATGTGACATGGCCTGTAGCGCTGATATTCTTATCATCGTCTCCATGTTGTCAGTGCCATCCATCTTCTACAGACCAAAGGTACGTTACTAGGCTCTTTACTACAACCTACTTACAAGCAAATGTGCTTTACATGAAGTGCTCAAACTGCCGTTACTTGTCTAGGGTCGAGAGGAGGAGAGTGATCAGGTGAGAGAGAAGTTCTCAGTGCCTGAGAGTGATCACCTGACCTACCTCAACGTTTACCTGCAGTGGAAGAACAACAATTACTCCAGCATCTGGTGTAACGATCACTTCATCCACACCAAAGCCATGCGTAAGGTATGTCAACCTGAGGCGTCACTCTCAACCAATCAGATTCATGAATCATTCCATGACATGTTATTTAAAATTTTCCCTGAAGTACACTTACAATAGTCCAAATGGATTTGAGTGAAAAATGGTCAAAGTCTTTGACCATTACAGCTAATGTGCATATTCTTTTCGGCTGTAACTTTAAGACTTCTATGTAAATATTCTCTTTGCATGGGAAATGAGCTGCAATATAAGTTGCCTCTGTCCCATCCTGAAATTCTTTCTTTCATACATTCATTATTTATTTAATCAAGGACAATGCACATTAATAATACATATGATTAATGCAAAATGTGCCGGATTTAGCCACTTTTAGTCCCTGTGCAGGTTCATTTAAAAAGGTTTAAACTTATAATACATTAATTTATTACACTAAAGATTTATATATATTTATGTATATTTTTTGTTCATACATATATTATACATATGTGTGTGTGTGTGTGTGTGTATATATAATGTATGAATATTCACAATTTATATTGTAATCAACCAAAATGTCTAAATGCCAATCGTCAGATCAGACTTAAATAAGGAACTTTTCTAAAGTTGAGATCCTTCTGAAGAATATTCACAGATGTTATTTAGTGGCTTTTTAAATATGTATGTCAATCTAACAGGTTTAACTGTACATTTTCGGTAACACTTTACAATAAGGTTCATTAGTTAACATGAACTAATAATGAACTACACTTATACAGCATTTATTAATCTTTGTTCATGTTAATTTCAACATTTACTAATACTTTATTAAAATCTTGTTAACATTAGTTCATGCTCTGTGAACTAACATGAACAAACAATGAATAGCTCTATTTCTATTAACTAACGTTAACAAAGATGAACAAATACAGTAACAAATGTATTGCTCATGGTTAGTTAATGTTAATTAATGCATTAACTAATGAACTTTATTGTAAAGTGTTACCACATTTTCTTTGAAAGCTTTAGTGCAAAATTAAGCATGCTTTTTCTTTTATTAGATATTGCACTAAATAATGTGTGTGTGTGTGCGTCACAGGTGCGTGAGGTTCGATCTCAGCTCAAAGACATCATGGTGCAGCAGAAAATGAACCTGATCTCCAGCGGCTCTGACTGGGATGTGATCAGGAAGTGCATCTGTGCTGCGTACTTTCACCAGGCTGCTAAATTAAAGGTTCACAGCTACTTAGCATATTTGGCAATGTAATGATTCAATTTCATCAAGTAACACCTGAAGTGTCTTCATGCCTTGTATTTGTGTGTTTAGGGAATAGGGGAGTATGTGAATGTGAGAACTGGGATGCCCTGCCATCTGCACCCCACCAGCGCTCTGTTCGGGATGGGTTACACCCCTGACTACATCATCTACCACGAACTGGTCATGACCACAAAGGTACTTCTTCCTCCTCGGCCCTTTAATGTGAAGTGACATAAGTTAGTATGAGACGTGATGCAAGTTTGAATTTAGCTTGCAACATTTTCTGATCCTGTTCCTCTATTTCCTGTCGTTTTTCCACAGTTTAAAAATACAACCATTTGTATTTATGGTTAGACTTTATTTTAAGGTATCCTTGTTTCAGTGCAATTTTAGTTGAGTAGTTTAAGTACTGAGTCATATTAAATAACATGTACTTACTATAGTGTTAGCATTAGGGTTTGGTTTAGGGTTAGTTGCATGTAATTATGCATAATTTGTAGTTATTACTATAGTAAATACATGTCACTTGTAACAAGGGCACTGTAAAATAAAGTGTTATATATATATATGTATGTATGTATGTATGTATGTATGTATGTATGTATGTATGTATGTATGTATGTATATATATATATATATATATATATATATATATATATATATATATATATATATATATGTGCTGTAAATACATTAAAAAATTTAACTAACATTTTAACTAACATTAAAGTTTTTAATATAATTTATATATTGTAATAATTTCACATTTAATCTCCAAATTAACATAGAAACAACATAAAGACAGTAGCCTATATTTAAAAAAACATTTTAATGGCATCTTTTTATGAAAGGCCAGTGTTACCGATACCAATACCGCTACTGAAATTTTTTTTTTTTTTTTTTTTTAATTGGCCATTAATTATATGCATTCAGCATTACAATATAATTGAAAGCTATCATTTTCAACATTTATTAGACTTTAAATAATATAACTTTTAACGAACTTAAAACAATCTTCACATAAATTTATTATAATAATAAATGTCACATTTCCCTGTGCGCTTTAACATATCAGGGCTCAATTTTTTCTATTGGCCCAGTCAAACTGGTTCAGATTTTTACTTGCCCTGTCAAAATGCACAAAGTTATTGCTTTCGTTGTTTTTGACCCATGTAACCTTGTAAACAGTGCTTTAAGATTTTCAGGTAGGATATATACAGAAATTGAATAAAGTTATCAAACACTTCACAGTCTTCTCTGCATAAGTTATAAATTAAATATAGATTAATCCTTCTTAAAGCCACAAACGTTATTCAGTCAAGAGCAGTAAGTGAATTCATTTCTCTGTCTTTTGTTCTTTGATTAGCCTTGATAACAGATAGCAGCAGGTTTATTAGGCTTCTGTCACTTTAAGACCTGACACACATGATGCGGATTTGATAAACATTTTCTCATAACTCTTTATGCTCATTTAAGACTTAATTTAACTCATAATTGTGTGTTTTTGTCTGTTCAACCGCTGTCTGAATGAATATATATATATGTGTGTGTGTGTGTGTGTGTGTGTGTGTGTGTGTGTCAAAATAGCAATACATGGTAATAAACATGTTAAATAATGCTTTTTATTGATTTTTGAATTAATTTATTGAAATGAATCAATTAATACTTTTTGAATCGATTTGTTAACAGGCCGAACAAACTGATTTGCAGAAACTTCCATACTCTGTCACCCCTCCCATCTAAATAAAAAACATTAACATCTTCATGATATTCACTATAATCAAATATTATTCAGTATATTGTGAATATTATATCCCAGAGCCCTGGTGAAGAGTTATTTGATGACACGCATGTGTGTTTGTGTTTCAGGAGTACATGCAGTGTGTGACGGCAGTGGACGGCGAGTGGCTGGCTGAGCTCGGGCCCATGTTCTACAGTATCAAACATGCAAACAAGAGCAGACAGGTGAGAAACATCCTCAATATCACAGATTCAACACGTACAGTACATATTCCCCTCTATTTTGGTCTCGCTCACTTCTGGTCCCTCTTCCAGGAGAACCGAAGGAGAGCCAAGGAGGAGATCACCATCATGGAGGAAGAGATGTCCCTTGCACAACAACAGATCCTGGCACGGAAAGAGGAGCAGGACAGGAAGAACAACCTGGGCAGCGTCAGGTACTTTAGCCATCACAAATACTGCTGTCACTCAGGGTTTAGAGTCACTTCCTGGTCGCACTCATACAATCTGAATCATCCTATTTCCAAGGAAGCCATCAAATGGCTGCCGTGCTGAAATACTAATGTCACAATTTTTGGGAAGACTATTATCCCCCTCACACCCTCCTCATTTCTTTCCTCACCTAGCGTCTCCTTGTCTCCTCCATGATGAGCTTTTCTCACCTCCCGTCTCCACAGGAGAGAAAAAGAAATAATATTGACTCCTGCCTGACCCCCATTACTGTAGCAATTTAAATTGCACCGCCTCGGACGGGGAAGAGAGAGACAGACGCTAATTTTTCAGACTAATCCGGGAAATTAATTTTACACACACCTGTCAGCTCCACAAAAGCGGGAAATGTGTCCTGTAAAATAACACTTCATTAATTAATCAGGACTTTTTATCTCTGTATCAAAGCCTTCGGCTGACTGTCCGCTTGATGGACGTCCTGGCAATAATCACATTAAAAGTGGGAATTAGACTTTTTATTTGCATGATGGGGAGATGGATAATTAAGGTGCCGGCCTCCCTCTTGGGTTCTGATGCCTTCATGGGGTTTTAAATAAGCTGATAGGAAAACGCTGTCTGATCTAAGATGAGATCACAGCTCCTCTCGTCTCACCTGACCTGGAGGAGTCAGGACCCACGGGTCACTTAGAGGACATTTTACATTTCCTCTAAAGAAAATGCTTTGAAAATCAGTGCCATATCCACCTTACTTTTCAATGCGGAAATAAGATTTTGAAATTAAAATTTTGGGTAACACTTTACAATAAGGTTAATTAGTTAACTACATTAATTAGCATGAACTAATAATGAACTCCACTCATACAGTATTTATTAATCTTTGTTAATGTTAATTTCAACATTTACTAACAATTTATTAAAAACTTGTTAACATTAGTTAATGCACTGTGAACTAACATAAACAAACAATGAACAGCTGGATTTTTATTAACTATTAGTTAAACAAAGATTAACAAATAGAGTAACAAATGCATTGCTCATTGTTAGTTCATGTTAGTTAATACATTAACTAATGTTAACTAATGAACCTTATTGTAAAGTGTTACCAGTTTTTGTGAATGTGCAAGACTTCCGATTCATTAGCCACTATAGGGAAATAACGAGAAGAGTAAAAAGTGCAGTAGCGGTAAAACTGTTTGCGCTACAACTAGTGTGTTTATAATTAAGACAATACATTAAAATAATATGGTAAGAAATACTAGTTTGCTGTATCAAGCAGCATAACAAGCATATAATAAAAAATATATAATCCAATGCAATATAATGCTGATTGAGAGATGAACATAAATATGATCCATCAGGCTTTTGAGGAAGGTTTATGATACTCAAATTTTAACACAATTTTACAAAATGGTGACGTATGTATAATTAGGTAAGCATAAGTTGTTTAGGTCCAGTAAGTGTTCATCTTGAAATATTACTAACAATATAAAAGTTGTTCTTGCGTTTAGTTTATAAAAAATAATGAAAGGCCTTTTACTAGCTAAAAAAGTATAAACTATCGATCAGATGACACAAGGCATGTAGTAGATTGTGTACAACAGGTTTTTTCAGCAAAGTTTTGATCATATTTAGAGTAGGGATGGCGAAAACTAAAAATTTTCTTGACCGACCACCGAGCCTCATTAGCCGGTTGAAACCGGTTAACCGATTAGTTTAAAATATGCCACGCTATTTGAAATAACAGCCATTTCGAGCCGCGCCTGCAATTTCACAACTCTGCCGCATCTCTCTCTGCCTTCCGCTCACACACACACACACACACACACACACACTGCCCCGGCGCCGCGCTTCCACTCACGTCACTTTTTTTAAATCCCCTACAGCGCGAAACATGAGTCCCGCAAACGCAGCGCCGAGGAGCTTGTATGTAATCGGAGGACAAATGGCTTCTTAGTTTTGACATGGTTTGGGTACAAGGTGATCGCGTTTAAAATAAAGGCGTTAGTCTAGCGTTAGAAGCTCATTTGAAACATTGCCGCGGCTCATTTAAGAAAATGACAGCTCCGAAGAGACGCCGCTTTAGTTTGAGGTAGTACTAACAATAATAAAGATGATGATCATCATCACCTTATCTGTTACCACTGAAATGTAGATGTAATGTATTTCTACAGTATTACTACTGTATTTAAGCACTGTATCACACAAGTTGCAACTTACTGTCATTCTTTTTGGTGAAATGGTCCCACACACTATGTTTCTTTGCACGCTTCATCCTGTCGTCTGCCCTGGCTCTAACCTCCAGTGTTTTAGCCTGTAGCCTTTACTTTTCGCAAACCTTGTGAGCGCGCGAACCCAAACGCTGTGACATCGCGCCAAATGTTTTTATTGGTTTATTAAGTACAAACAGGCGAGTTATGAAAACTTGAGTGTGAGGGATTTGTTCACTTCACACAAAAATATCTTGGAATGAGATGGCTAACTGTAGTAGCGTTTAGTCCACTGTCTATAATAGCCTAATTTAGAGATCACTTTTTTTTTCTTATTTATTTATTTATTTATTTATTTTTTGACTACCAACAACTTTGATCGGTTAACGTTGAGACGGTCAACCATCGGTTAGCATCCCTAATTTAGAGGCCTTAGAAATTTGTGTATCAGATATGATTCATTCCAACTTAAAGTCCGAAGTTGTCGACCGAAATTTTCGCTCGTTAAAAAAATCGATACGACCTCATGTTGCGTCAATCACGTTTACCCAGTGCCTCTGAAATTTTCGTCCGTTATGACATTTTTTGGATCAGGTTCGATTTTCTGCGTTTTTCGTAGCAGCAGGCATTCTGTGAGGTGTTTTGACAAATCAGAGCAATTCAATGACGAATACGAAAAAACGTGTATGAAAATTTCGGATTCAGTGTGCAGGGACCTTTAGATTTGAAGGAGGGATTCATGCAATATTAATGATGTCTTAATAATAATAATGTCTAAATTCAATTGTGAATTGTGGCATAGAGTTTTTTTCCATCTCATATTTTCATCAGAGGATGTAAAAATCCAGTTAATTGGAATGTTTGATTAAATAAAGGTCTAAAATAGCTACATTTTGAGCGGGGAGCATCAGCAAGTGAACTGATGGAGGTGTGAGTGTGTGGAGCTGGAGGGTCACGGCCCGATGGATGTGTGTGTGTGTGGAGGAGAGCTGTAATTAAAGATGATGCATCGCCCTGTCAGCTACATCAGACCCGTATCCCGCAGGTCCTCACACACACAAACTGTCCTTTCCTCGCTGTCTATTCTTCATTTAACCTTAGAGCAAATCGCACAATTTCTGATGCATGACACATTTACATTCACATACACAACCTTTCTATTTCAATCAACATCTTGTAATAAACATGTCTTTTCATCATTTTCAATCAGGTCCATCAAGATCTGCACCCCAGGAAGAAAAGAAGAAGCGCCTATGACGCCGAAACGGACACCGGCCCGATTTGGCTTATAGTATCAATAATTTCACCCGCATAATATTGCAAATATATTATGTTCAGTTGCTGTTTTCAGTGCAATTTTTTGTAATATGATCATCATAGTGTTTGTCGCATGCAGCTTCCAGGTTTGGCCAGCAGTAGGAGCAATTGTATAAGGAGAAAATTTCAAGTCATCATCTCTTCCTCTCAGACAAAGTGTATTTTTTTTTTTTTTTTGGACTGTCTGGACTGAGACAAAAAAAAAAAGTGGATGCTTGCACTGTTGCACAGCACCTGATCTTACATTGATTCAATGCTTAAATTCAAAAACAAACACCTTCGTCATTCTTAGTTTTGAAGGCACTTGAACTAAAGAAAACAATCTTTATTTGACATAAGTATACTTAGTCCAACAACAGGGGGTTTTTTTTATGTTTGAAGTGTTTGTATAAACCAGAGCCGCCAAATTTTTTCATGTGCTTCTGTAATATTCACTTTACCCCGGAATAATTCTAATCGCATCCTCTCATATTTCGGCTTGTGAAATGCAGCAGTTGTATCATTCTTTCAGAGAACACACAGCGTCCATGAATATTAACTTCCTGTACTTTGATAGGTTAATCCCCTGTGGATGAAACATGTCTTTGTTATTCTGACAAAAAAACATTGCTAGAATATTTCATCATACTTCTGGAATCAACAATGACCAGGCGGCGGTCAAACCCGGTGTCGTCTTTGATGCAATTGGGCTGCAAGTCACTGAACAGATCTACTGTATACTGACAGAGATAACAGGCCTCTGCTGAGAATCCACACACACACACACACAAAAAAACACAACATGATCAACTGCTTTACACTGAGGGGCATTTCGCTTGCTTTCTGATTTTCAGGCCTCTGCTGTTCTGTTTGTATTTCCGGAAGCTTTGAAATAGTCTGTTGAACTTCATTAGTGTACAGCATATCTGTATATTGTGTTTCTTTTTTCTTTTCTTTTTTTTTTGTATGATTTAGATATGCAGAAGTCAAAACATGTCTAGACTCTGGCAAATTATGTTTTCGCAGGAAAATAGGAATAACCATATTTTTGAAAATGTAAAATTCATTCTGTGATTCAATTTTATGCTTTTATCTTCAAGATTAAAGAAGTGAACACAGCGGCACTTTGCAATGTTGGATTATTTTAATACATTTGCACAAAACTATGTTTAACATTGCATGAAAAAATCGCTTTCGCTTGCCATTGATGGGATTTTCTTCAGTGTTTTCACTGTTATACGGGCTATTTCACAACAATGTTATAACACATGCAAAGAAAAAGCAAAAACAAGTGATAAAAGCATTGCTTATGCATGTTGTAATCTTTGGAAGAAAAGAACCCCCCACCCCCCAAAGCGTTTTCTTGTAAATGTTGCTTTTTTATGATCTATGAATTTATATAAATCACTATCTATCTAGTCATTTAACAACAATTAGTCATGAAAAAAAGTATGCTAATTTATTGCTCACAAAGTATGCGAATGCTTTCATTTGTTAATACTAAAAATTTAAATTAGTAGGGATTGAAAAATTTCCTCTTAAAAATATGACAAACGGCAACTCTGAAAATATGACAACCGGCAACTCTAATGAACAATCCAGTCAGTAGCCTGCAGTAGTTGCCCAGCATGCCACATTTAGGATGGCTCCTTGATTTAAAACACATGATCCATCCATATCATCTTCATACAAACCATAAGACGGGTTGTCAATCCTTCACCTTCCACATTTCTGCAGACTTGAGCTTCTATCCTAATTAAACACACAAGAGATTTCTGTTGAAGGTCGCCAGGATTACTTCAATTAGGAGGCAGGTGTGTTGAGTTAAACTGCAGACGCGGCAGCAACACCATAATCTAAAATGAGCAATGTTGGGAAACTTGAGTTATTACCAGTGCTCGAAGTGGGCCTGTACGGTGTTGTTGTGTCCGAATTCTGACCCCCACTATATTATATATTACTATTATTCCCATCCCGGAAACGCCATCAGAAGTAACCGCACTTTTTTTCTCTTCCATTTCGAGCATTGGTTATTACTACACTGATAGCTTTACTATTAATGATAATTTCTTATGGAATATTGCAGTATTTATAATAAATGTTTTTGTAAATTCTTGTGCCCACATAATCTTTAACTCTTTCCCCCATTGATGCAATTTTTCTGTCATTTAACTACATTTCCATTCAATTTCCAATCCAGAATTCTCTGCATTCCATGTTTTCACTGTTATGTGGTAGGTGGCGCCACTGTTGCCAACAATTTTCAAGGGAAAGTAGCTAACACCTTCTCTAAAAGTCGCTAAATGTCGCTAGATGACGTCACAAGTTAATTAGCATATCCATGACGTCATCACGTCATACTTGCGTTCTGCCTGCCTAATGTGTTTTCTCTCTAAATTCATGCTCACATTCTTTATTTTAATATAATATAATATAACCGAATGTCCAATAAAGCTGTTCTCATTAGGCTACTTATATTATTTTTGTCAGACAATAGAACAAGTAGCTATGATATAGTGAATGACTAAAATCTTTTATATGTGTAAAATTATCTGAATTGAGAGAGTTCGGGAACTGGGTGAAAGCTCTGTACATAGTGAGTATTACAAGAAATAAGCACAAGAAAAGAAAGGAAATTAAAATGGTCGAACGAAACTCTTTAAATATAAAACAAAAGAGAAGCAGATAAGTATGGAAGCTTGTTTCCGCCACTAAATAAATACATAATGATAATAATTGCGACTTTTTATCTCACAATTCTGACTTTTTTTCTCACAATTGCGAGTTTACATCTCGCAATTCTGACTTTATTTCTCAGAATTGCGAGATATAAAGTCAGAATTGCGTGATATAAAGTCGCAATTGCGTGTTATAAAGTCAGAATTGTGAGATAGCTATAAAGTCAGAATTGTGTGAAATAAAGTCTCAATTGCGTGTTATAAAGTCAGAATTGTGAGATATATAGTCGCAATTGCGTGTTATAAAGTCAGAATTGCGAGAGAGAAAACTAAGAATTCTGACTTTTTTTCTCGCAATTCCGACTTTATATCACGCATTTCTGACTTTATAACACATAATTGCGAGTTTATATCTCGCAATTCTGACATATTTTCTCAGAATTGTGAGATATAAACTCGCAATTGCGAGTTATAAAGTCCAATTCTATGGGGGGAAAAAAGACTGACTTTTTTCCTCTCAGAATATATATCTCACAATTCTGACTTTATAACACGCAATTGCGACTTTATATCATGCAATTCTGACTTTATATCTCACAATTCTGACTTTATAACACGCAATTGCGACTTTATATCACGCAATTCTGACTTTATATCTCGCAATTCTGAGAAATAAAGTCAGAATTGCGAGATGTAAACTCGCAATTGTGAGAAATAAAGTCAGAATTCTGAGATAAAAAGTCGCAATTACCTTTTTTATTTTTCATTCTGTGGCGGAAACAAGCTTCCATAGATAAGTGACAAGTCCGTGGAAAAAAAAAAAAAACGGGCGCATGCTCAACTCATGAATGTGCTGCTGCTGACCAGGCACTGGTCAATGACGTGCTGAGAGACATGGTTAACCAGTTCTATACATCTACCTGGATGACATATTGAGTTTTTTTCCCGCTCTCACCAGGAACATGTTCAGCACGTCAGACAAGTGCTTCTGAAGCTACTAGAGAATGGGCTTTATGTCAAGGTGGAGAAATGTTTTTCATGCACAGGCAGTTCCCTTTTTTTGGATATATGGTGTCGTCTGAGGGAGTGCACATAAATCCCGACGAGGTTCAGGCTGTGATTGAAGATTGGCCAACTCCAGATTCCCGTTTATGGGGTTAGAATTTTTGCATTATTCCAAATAAATAGATTGAGATTCACAAACAAATGTTTTAACCACACAAACAGCTCAATTTGAATGAAGCGCCCATAGATTGTTACAGCTCCTTTCAAGGGTGCAAAATGAATCAGATTCAGTTCCCACCTCTAGTGTAAAGCCCTGTGCTTGGTTATAGCGAGAACTTGCTACGATTGGTCAGCTCAATGTGGCCGTTATCTGATTGGCCTAAGTAAACGGTGAGTGGAGTCCACTTACCGGTATTTGTGGATTTGTCTGTACGTCAACGCTAGAAGTGTTTAAAAATCCACAGATGCGTGAAAGGATTTACAAATGCACAAGAACCGATTCACAAATGTGTGCAGCGATTTACAAATGCACAGAAAGTGGTTCACAAATAAATGCCAGGCAGATTTGTGTTTGTGACATAAAACGCATTTGTAAATTTCTTTTTTTTTATTTGCAAATCTCATATTATTTATTTGTGAGTTTTAAAAAATGTTGTGAAACTCTTTACATTTATTTGTGGATCTTAATCTATTTATGTGTGAATTTGATTTTTTTTGTGTGTGTGTGTGTGATTCTCTTTACATTTGCTTGTTAATCTCAATCTATTTATTTGGAATAATGGAACAATTTTAACCCCATACCTGTAAGGCCCTGCAGAGGTCTCTGGGCTTTGCCACTTTTTGTGCAATTGTGCAATTACAGCCAGCTTAGCCCTTTGACAGCCTTGACCTCCACCAAAATGACATTCAGGTGGTCCAGCATGGTTGATGCTGTGTCCTCCTGACTGAAAAGCTGCTTTGTTTCACCTCCAATTCTTATTGCCCCTGATTCTTCTCATCAGTTTGTGGTGAAGGTCAATGCGTCAGAGGTGGGGGTTGGCGCGGTTCATTCCCAGTGCTCTTTTGCAGACAGCAGGATGCATCCCTGCGCATATTTTTTCTCATCGTTCATCAACTGCTGAATGCAATTACGACATTGGTAATAGAGAGTTGCTGGCAGTCAAGCTTACCTTGGAGGAATGGCGTCTTTGGTTGACAGGGTTTGGGGGTACCTTTTATCGTCTGGACCGACCATAAGAACCTTAAGTATATCAGGTCTGCCAAATGGTTGAACTCTAGGCAGGCTCGGTGGGCTTTATTTTTCGGTCGTTTTGATTCTTCCATTTCCTACCGTCCGGGTTCCAAAAGCAGCGAGTTTGATGTTTTATCCCGTGTTTTTGACCAGTCTGAACGCCCATCGTCTCCTGAGTCCATCTTGCCACAGAAAATCATGGTTTCAATGGTGACTTGGGAGATCGAGTTGAAGGTCCATACGGCCTTGCAAGGGGTAACAACTCCACCCGGTTGCCCACCGGGTCATTTGTTTGTGCCTGAGAGTTTACGGTCTGACGTCATACGTTGGTGTCATTGTTCCAGTGGTTGGACCGCTCCTTTAACCGCTCCTTCAACCGCTATCAGTTCTTTCGAGACTCTGGTTCGCTAGATTTCGTTACATGACTCCAGCCCTCACAGGGTAACAGTGTTTTTGACCATGATGGACCGGTCCTTTGAAGGCAACTAATTTCATCCCTCTGCCCAAAATATCGTCAGCCATAGAAACAGGGGTTGCTGTCATTGATTACGTTTTCGCATCCATGGCCTCCCGATGGACGTGGTCTCTGACAGAAGTCAAATATTTCCAGTTTATTTTCAAATTTTGGAAGGAATTTTGTCATTTGTTGGGGGCAAGTATTAATCTTGCTTCTGGGTTAAATCCTCAGAGTAATGGTTAAACCAAGACCTTGAACGTGTGTTGCGGTGTCTCATAACCAATCCTCTTGGAGTAAGTAACTTTCATGGGTTGATTATGCACATAACTTATTACCAGTGTCATCTAGGGGCCTGTCTCCATTTGAGTGTAGCTTAGGTTGCCAGCCAACTATTTTCCCGATTCTGGATTTCAAAGTCGCGGTCCCCTCTGCCCACGCCTTTGTCCAGAGGTGCCGCTGCACTTGGAGCAGAGCCAGACAGACTCTTCTCCGGGTGGGTTCACGTACCAAGGCCCAGGCCGATCGCAACCAGTCAAAGCCTCCCGTCTACATCGTTGGTCAAAAAGTGTGGCTTTCATCCAAGAATAATTCTCACCGCACCTTCTGTAATAAACTTGCCCCTAAATTCATTGGCCCTGTTTCCTGTTATCAAGATTATTAGTCCGGTGGCAGTCCGTCCCAAAATTCCTCCAGCGTACAGGAGAATTCATCCCGTCTTTCATGTTTCCAAATTAAAACCCGTTTCATTTCACCATTAATTCGCCTGCCCCGGTTCCCCCACCGCCGCATAATACTTGCATATTTGGTTCAACGTATTCTGGACTCGGAGGCAGAGGGGACGTGGATTTCAGTACTTGAGAAGTTTGAGAAGTTTACGGTCCGGAGGAGAGTAGTTGGGTTCCTGCAGGAGACATATTTGATCAGTCCCTTATCGATCATTACAATCGCCAGGTAAGCTCCCCTGAAGGTGCCGGGAAGGGGTACTGTCATGGTTCATGGGTCTGTGTGTTCATCTCTGCGTGTCTGTCTGTTGTTGTTGCTGGTGTGATTGCTGGTTAGCGTTTCCTAGTAGCCTCGGTGCTGACGAGTTAGTCAGCTATATCTGCCTCACGTTTTGCTGTGTTTGTTGTCAGATTGTTGTTTGGTCATGTCCTGTCATTGTTCTTACCAGTGCATCTTAAGTTCTCTGTTCCTGGGTCTGCGTCCAGCCATTGTGTGGATTTACCTGCCTTGTGTGGATTACTTTAGCCCATTGCAGTCTCCGTGCTACTAGGGCCCACTTCAGCTGCATGACAAATTCTGACCATTTGTCTTGGTTTATTTTTCGTCACTACTTCACCAGTTTGATTGACAGGCAATTTGACCAATCATAATCCGCCATCCGCAGGATGTATCCACATACAGTCAGGAGAGTTAGTAGATTAATGTTGGTGGCCTTGAACTTGAAAAACAGTGTGTACTGACATTTTTCCACGGTTGAAACGACATTCCTTCTGATGTTCATTCATGTTTATTTGATGCTATAAATTAACTATAAGGAAGAGATGATAGGTTCACGACCAGCTTTAACTGAGGTGCTTCAGCGATCTGTCACAACACATTAAAGAGCCACAAAACGGTATTTATTGTTTCATTTCTTTTTTTTAATGACCAAATTTGAAAGTTGAGACTTTGTTTCATATCAAGGTAAGGTAAGGTAAGGCAAGGCAAGTTTATTTGTATAGCACATTTCATACACAATGGTAATTCAAAATGCTTTACATAGAATAAATTAAAATAATCAAAAGAAATAAGAATAATTAAAATAGTTTAGAATATAAAAATAAAATAAAATACAGTACAAACAGTTGTACAAACAGTGGCACAGTGCTCATTCATTAAATGCACAGCTAAACAGATTGTTTTGAGTATGGATTTGAATGTGACTACTGTAGGAGCACATCTGATCTCTTCTGGAAACTGGTTCCAGCTGCGGCTGGCATAGTAGCTAAAAGCAGGCTCGCCATGCTTAGAGTGAACCCTTGGTATTTCTAGCTGATGTGATCCTAATGATCTGGGTTTATATTCAGTGAGCATATCTGCAATGTATTTAGGTCCTAGGCCATTGAATGATTTATATACCAGTAATAATACTTTAAAATCAATCCTAAATGTAACTTGGAGCCAGTATCACTCCCTTCCAGGAAATAAACGACACCATGGTTCTGGTTACTGATGGATTTATTGCACTTGCCATCCCTTTCTCCGTCATCACATTCACCGCAAAGGAAATCCACTGTTAAACTACAGTGTTACAATGTAAAAGATAAACACGTTCACATAAACTTTAAAGAGGTAAATACAAACATAATACACATACCTCGCTGGCTGCATATAACCAAGAGGGAATGAGTTCACTTGAAAATACCCGGTTCAAAACACAAAAAATGAAAACATTTTCTTTACTACTTTGTAGGGTCCACACACAGAGAAAAACTTCTAACCAAAAGTGTATTTTTCCTGTTGCACCTTAAAAAAGTGTCCGTGTGCAACCAAAAATGTACTTCCTAGTTAACATCAACACTCAATATCCATAAAAAGATAAAACAAATATAACAAAACATGTTAAATAGAAGAAATAATATGAATGGGAGTTATAGCCAGTGTAAAGACCTGAGGACTGATGTGATATATTCATATTTTCTGGTTCTGCTCAGCATTCTGTATGAGCTGCAACTGTCTTAGGGTCTTTTTGGGAAGGCCAGTGAGGAGTCCATTACAATAATCCACCCTGCTGGTGATGAAAGCATGCACAAGTTTCTCTAAGTATTGACTGGAAACAAAGCATCTAATTCTTGCAATATTTTTCAGGTGATAGTATGCTGATTTAGTTATTGCTTTGACATGACTACTGAAACTAAGGTCTGATTCTAGAGTCACACCAAGATTCCTGAATTGATTTTTAGTTGTTTGACCCCTGGAGTGAAGGTATGCATTCACCTTGAGAATTTCATCTTTGTTTCCAAACGCAATGACTTCAATTTTGTCTTTGTTTAAATGAAGAAAGTTTTGGCACATCCAACTGTTTACTTCATCAATGCATTTGCACAGGGATTCAACGGGGCTGTAATCGTTAGGCGATAGGGCTAAGTAGAGATGTGTATCGTCTGCATAGCTGTGGTAAGAAATTTGGTTCTCTTTCATTATTTGGCTTTATAGTTTGCTTAATATGGTCTTATCCAGATTGCTCTTTTTCAGGAGGGGCTTGACAACTGCAGTTTTCAGGGAGTTTGGAAAACTCCCAGAGAAGTGAGGCATTTACCACGTCTAACAGTCTAACTTTTTCTCCCCACAGCAATCTTAGTTTGACATGTAATAGGGACCAGATTAGATGGGTTTGCTGTACGGCTTTTGAAGGCCTTAGTCTTTCTATCATGTAATAGAACAGCAATAGAAAAAGATACAAGCACACTGGGTTGCCGCTTGTTCTGTAAACATTTGAGAAAGTTACTGTTATAGCGGGGACCCGACACATATCCCTGAGAGCTGGTATCAGTTGTTTTTGGTTCACCTCGAGCAGGTGGAGGAGGGTGTGGGCCCTCACAGGAGGATGAGGAGGGCAAGCTGGGCCTGCAGGCTTTGGTGGTTGCGGGGCCTGCCGTTTTTTGGTTGATATCTGGGGGCTTGCAGCAAAAGAGTGGGAAGAGTGGGAGCAAAAGTAACCTGGTCTGTCCAGTCTGTTGGCACGTTGTCAGTGTCCTCTTTGCTCCACGATGTATTTTTCACTACGTGAGAACATGTGTGGCGTGAGAGTGTTGTGGCTTGTCAGATGTAGCAACAGTAACTAAAGGGGACGGGTCTTTGTGAATGGTCAGTTGGACCTTGATTTTATTTTCTGACAATAAATGCAGTCCTGGTGCTCTGGTAATGAGGTGTACTCCACTTTTGACTGTTGTTGTGTAAGACAGTATGTAACTTCTTTCAATAATGTTACGTAGTGATGGGACGGTTGATACCGGGGCTCCGATGCTCTGACAAAGTTTTCAAAGCACTGTTGTATACACTGTACCGATGCTAGTATCTAAATGTGATTGATGACGTTTAGATCTTCGAACGTCATGCAGTATCGGAAGGTCGGAACAGCTGGTTTGAAAAAAATTGGCGCTTCGCCACCCTACCCAAAGAGTATAGAAGAACAAGAGGCGAAACTCTAGAAATCAACAGGAACATCCAAGGCACTCTCTTTAGAAAAGTTAAAAAGCCTTTATTTCTATGGCTTGGTCATAATCAACACTATTAAAACACTCCGACGCGTTTCGGCGTACAAGCCTTCGTCCGGGAGTCACTACATTTCAACAAACAGGAAGAGCCTTATAAGGTCTCAAACCACCAATCAAAAACCTCCATTTGGCAAATGACAACAATGGGTTCAGAATTGTAAGATGATAACAAAGGCCACTAGATGGCCTCCTTGACGCTTAGTAGAATATTTGTGAAAAAACACTTCAAAGTTACAAGAAATGCATATATCACTACAAAAGTACAAAAAAAAAAAAATTCCAAATAGAAAAATACAACAACATTTAGAGAAAAACACTCAGGTCAAGTTCTTCGTTCAGGCCTGGATATTTTATAGCCTGCAGTTTATCAATCCAGAAACTTTCTCTCTGGTTTAGTAGTTTTTGCCTGTCCCCTTTTCTTAATGATAGAGGGATATGGTCAATTCCACGAATCTGTACAGTAGAAGGATCACTTATATGGAATTCCATGTAGTGTCTCGCCATAGGATAGTTCATATTACCTATGCGGATTGCATACTTGTGTTCAGCCAATCTGTCCTGTAAACGTCTCTTTGTCCTTCCTATATAAAACACTTTGCATTCAGGGCATTCCAGTCTATATATAACAAACACAGTTTTGCAGCTTATGAAATGGTTAATATTGAACTGTTTTCGGGAAAAAATATCATCAAAGGTTTTAGTCTGTATAACATTTGTGCAATGATTACAATGGTGACATTTATAAGACCCTTTAGGTCTAGATCCCAGCCATGTTTGTTGGCCATCTGGTTTCAAATGGCTCCGAACCAGTTTATCACGAATTGTGGGACACCTTCTAAAAGTAACCAAAGGTGGCTCAGGGAACAACTGGCCAAGTACATCATCACTCTCAATAATACCCCAGTTATTTCTTATTATTCTCTTGATTTTTTCTGCCCCTGTACTATATGTAGTAACAAAAATAGGTCTATCTTTTACAGGCACAGGGGGGTTTCTTTCTAAAAGTGATTCCCTTTTAGCAGATTTGGCCCTGCTGTATGCTTTTTGGAGAGTTGTGTTTTTATAACCCCGTTCCTTAAAACGTGACATCATCTCTTTTGCTTTGTGCTCAAAAGAATTGTCTCGGTCACAGATTCTCCTCACTCTCTGGAATTGCCCATAAGGAACATTTTCCTTCAACCACTTAGGGTGGAAGCTCTTAGCATGTAGGATAGTGTTCCTGTCAGTAGGTTTTCTAAAAACTGAAGTGTGTGAGGCACCATGATCGTCTTTGGATATGTTAAGATCAAGGAAATTAATACTATCTTTATTGTATTCCAAAGACAGTTTAATGTTGGGGTTAATGTTATTCAAAAAAACATGGAACTCTTTCAAATCTGTCTCTGAACCAGACCAAAACAAGCACACATCATCAATGTAACGTCCCCACCAGATAATGTGTTTGAAAAAGGCATTCTTTTCCTGGTTAAGGACAAAATCTTCTTCCCATTTTCCTAGAAAAAGACCAGCATATGATGGGCTGTAACAGGCCCCCATAGCACAACCTTTTATCTGTTTAAAAGTCTTATCCTGGAAAATGAAGATATTATTATTCAATGTCCATTCAGTTAATGACACCAAAAAGTCAGTGGGGGGCAATTCTGACCCAGGTCTTCTATTAAAAAAATGTGTCAAAGATGCAAGTCCCTGCGTATGTTCAATGTTAGTATACAATGCTTCTACATCCATAGTTACTAGAAATGTATCAGTCTCTATATTTTGTAGTTGTGTGATCGTTTTGAGAACATCCGTGGTGTCTTGCACATATGCTGGGAGTGAAGACAGATAAGGTTTGATAAAATAGTCAATATACTTAGAAATTGGTTCAGTGAGGCTGTCATTTCCAGAGATAACTGGTCTCCCTGGGGGGTTATCAACACCTTTGTGGATTTTGGGTAGCATATAAAATGATACCACTCTTGGGTTTTCATTCCACAAAAAGCTCAGTTCAGATTCAGAGATCCAATCATTGTCTTTGGCCACATGTAATAGTTGTCTCAATTCCTCTTTAAGAAACTCAATAGGATAAAATGTCAATGGTTGATAAAATTCTGTATTGTTTAGCTGACGGAAAGCTTCTTTTATATACATATCCTTTCCCCAAATTACTATAGCCCCACCTTTATCTGCATTTTTAATAACTAGATCACTATCTTTGGATAATGTTTCCAAGGCCTTCTTTTCAGTGTGAGACAAATTATTCTGTCTAGGTGGTCTTTTCTGCTTAAACAAATTTTCAATATCATAATTAACCTTTTTAGCAAATATCTGTAATGCTGTATTCTGAACCAATGGGCAAAAAGTAGACTTAGGTTTGAAAAGGCGTCTATGGGAAAAAGAAACTGTCTGACCTGTGTCTATGGAGCTTGCAGGTGTAGCCTGTGACTTGTACCAGGTCTTGAGATGTAAATTCCTGTAAAAACGGAAGAGGTTAATCTTTGTATCAAATTCTTTAGCAGAGTAGGTTGGTGCAAAAGATAGCCCTTTAGAAAGAACTAGGGTGCTGTCCTCCGTCAGGGCTTTTCTCTGATGAGGCCAAACTCTGATGCTTTTTTGGTAACAGTTTTTTTGGTCGCGCTTCGGTAGCGCGACCGCCATTTTGGGGTGAAAATTCCAACTGGATCACTGGACAACAGCACAGATAACAGTTGCTTTATTGAGTATTTACATTTTATGCAACTTTACACATTTACTACTATTATTAGTTACCAACTCCACTACACTGTAATGATTTGCTGTAAAAATTACAGCATTATTTTACAGCAGCTGGCTGTTTTCTAATAATACAGCATATTGCTGTAAACTGCAATGCATTCTGGGGTCGTGCGGCGGTTTGATTCAAAATACAGAATATTGCTGTAAATTTCAAATCTACAGAGGCATTGTGATCTTCAACGGTCGTGTCGGCAGCGGCAAGAGGAGTGATTCTCAACTCTGTGGTAAGTGACTTATTATTTCAGTTTCTTATTTTTCATGTTGGGTTACTCGTAGACTATGAAGGTAACGTTATATTCGCGGTTCATATTGGTAACTTAACCCCGGATCACACATCCTCCGACCGCGGGTCGCGAGGGAGACTTGCGCGGGGCTTCGGTAGTATTTCACACATTCCTCGGGATCTATGGGCTCCTATGTTAAGAATTACATGCTTTAATGACAACAGTCGGTATTCACACGAGCTTCGTGTTGATCAGCACACTTCGTCGTGATTATTTTATGGTGTAAATCAAATCAAAATCAAGTCATCTGTTAAAATGGGCGCTGAAAATGTCTATTCTGACAAAACCCAACTGTGATACTTTTATTATATTTATATTTTTATTCTTATAATTTGTAGTATTATGTTTCTTGTTGTATTTGTATTTGTATATGTCCACTGGAAGCCTCAGTACCAAAAACAAATTCCTTGTGTGTGCAAGCACACTTGGCAATAAAGCTCTTTCTGATTCTGATTCTGAAATTAAAACGACGTTGTTAAAACCTTGCGTCAGACTCACAGAGGATGTGTGTCATATAACGTTAGCCTACATTTTGAATGGTGCTGTAATACCAGTTTTGTCGCATGTTTAATATGCCGGTGTAAAAATCCCTTACATTTCAGTACATATATATATATTAGCTATAGCCTACTCTGTGTGTGTAATTAGCTTATTGTTTGTATAATGCCTTTGTTCATTTTATTTAAAAGAAAGAGTTCCTGCACTCTGAATACTAAAATATAGTTTAAATGTAAAAAGCTGAAAAAAAAATGGTATAGTAAAAAATAACTTTTGCCACATGTGCTATTGTTTTAGGAGACACTTTGACAAGTGGACACTGGAAGGCCAAGTTGTGTGTGAGGAGAGCATTCAGCCCAGCTTCCTGTCTGGCCTTGCCATACTGTTCACTGCATATTACATATGCAATCAGGAGGAGGCACCTTGGAGTTCATTTAAAGGTAATGATTGAATTCTTAACAACTTCAGTACCTGTATCAGAACTCAATATCAGAACTTGCCTTTAGATATATTATCTGTTGAGTTAATGAGTCTTAATTACATATTGTCTGTTTCCTCGCCCTTTAGGTGCTTTGTATGTATCAATCCGGTGAGAGGAACAAAGAAGTCGAGAGGAAAATTGCCATCTAAAACGACAGGGCAAATGGTACAGAAGAAACAGGTTGCAGTGAACCCACATGTTGCCACTCTTCCCAGCAAAGTGATGGGTTATCAGTGGAATTTCTGAAATGTAAGTAACACACACACACACACAAAGATCTATTTTTTCTTTAATTGTAACCTTTTAATATTCTCTAACAGTATCTGTCATCCCTCTATCTGTCTCTGACTATATCATTATGTTTTGTAATATATCTAATATATTGTCCTTTTCAATATTTCTAGCCACTCTTTGCATCCTGTGATGGAACAGCATTTGGAGCTGAATTATTCTCCATTTTTGATCAGAAGTTTGTTGGACTCACTTGGGGCCTTGTTGTTTGGATATGTTTGTCTGGTAATGAAGTGGTGAAAATTCATCCGTGTCCGTGTTTTTCAGAACCATTTTATTATGATCATGTTGGTCAACTTGTTTTAAATGTATGTCGTTTGCGTATTTCTTCTTTGTGTGAAGGGCCATGACGGCTTATTTGTTTCAAGTAATTAAAAATATTTAATTTCATGTCCATTTTTAAAAAATAAATAAAAATTTAAAAAGTTTGTAAATAAAAATTAAATCAAAATATACAAAATACACTGTTTTATTACTTTTTTTCATGCATATTTTAAAGTTATAAATTAAACAAATGTTGACCTGTTTTTCAAGATTAGGATGTTGAATAATTTGTTTGTTTTGTGAAGTAATAGGGGAATTAAGTTTAAGTTCTATAAGTAAGCATTATACAACACTTAATGTATTTAAAAACAATTTGCATTTGATGAATAATTAACATTTCAAATTCAGCTGCCAGTCATTAATATTCAGACATCAGGAAAATATATTGTATATACTGCATTTTACATATTTCCTCTAGATATAGCAAATACAGAGAATCATGTAACTTACTGTAAAAAATACAACAATTTAAAAAATACTGTAATCAGAGAATACAGTAAAATTCTGTAAATTAAATTACAGACGCTACTGTAAAAAATACAGTAACTGGCTGGCAACCCTGCTGCCAGTATTTTACTGTAAAATTTACAGGTAATTTTTAACAGTGTAGGCCTGAAATATACTTTGTATGTTTTACCCATACAAAAATGTAATATATGGCCATATATGTACTTATATTTTAAATAGCATGACATATATCTATACATATATTTGACTTATCTGAGAACACAATATATGCCTGCAACATATATGAACATTTATGTGTCCAAACATGTGAAGAAAATATTTGAGTTCATCCATATATGATACCATATATCTGCATATATTACAGTATAGTATTGGTTCCTCGCATATATGGACAACATTAAGTATAAATATGTGACATACATATTTGTTTCCCACATATTTAATAAATATATGTAAACATACATGCATGTGATACTGATGCATTGAAATAAGTACATGCATAATACATATATGCGTCTTAGGCTACATATATTTAACATTTATGTGCATATATGGGAAAATATATGGCACTTACATGAAAACGGCCATTTTTGCTATATTGTTTCATATGTCTATGTGTTTTATATATATGAATTTTGCATACATTCTCATATAGGCAGCAGACATACATGGGCACTGACATTATATATGTAATTTACTTATATTGACATATATTACATTTCTGTATGGGTAATCCCCTGGATCATGCTACAAACATGATGATCTTATAGAACATGATGGACAGTGGCTGTGTTTTTTTTGTTTACATAGTCTTGCTTTAACGTTCATTAATATAAGATAGTAGCTACTGCAAAAAAAAAAAAAAAGTTGACTGTAAAGCTATTCTATTGCTGTTATATATAAATATTGTCCAACATTCCCAATTATCTGATATAGCATGTCCTTTACTTTTATATGTTGGTATTAATTTAGTGTTTGTAATGCTAATACTTAAGGTTTTGTGGGGAAAAAAAGTAGAAAATTTGTGAAGTCTATGAAATAAACTGTTAAAAAGTATTTGATTAGCACTAGTCTAGTGATTGTACGTTATTCTGTGTTGTCATCATTCAGTTTGGATTTGATCTTTAATGTAACGTTACTTTAAAAAAAAAAAATACAAAGCAGCTGATATTGCCATAGCGACAGCAAAAAGCAAGTGGATAGTGATGGGAAGTCCGGCTCTTTTCAAAGAATCGTTTTTTAGAGCGGCTCGTTCGCGAACGACACATCAACACTAGTGGACTGCCGAGTCGCTTTCACCCCTAAATGGCGGAAGCGTAGCGCTGCTGCTGGGCGCTGGTGTTGCAATGGAACGTTCTATTGAGTTTCACCTCTTGTTCTTCTATACTCTTTGCCCTACCTGCATTAAAGGGAAATGATTATCGAGGAGGCATTATTTATTTAAATGATTTAACACTAAACTTCCATATAACATAAACTGTAAAAAAACAGAACGCCCAAACTATTTTTAACTACTCGCATAAATTAATTATGATCACATATATGGCGCTTTTCCACTGCATGGTACGGCTCGGTACGGCTCAGTACGGTTCGGCTCGGTGAGGCACTGTTCGGCTCGCTTCGCTTTTCCACTGCGTGGTACGACTCGGCTCGGCGCGGCACGGCTCAGTTCGCTTTAGCTCGGTTGCTTTTCCACTGCTTTACATCTGGAAGACGTATTTTTAAGAGTGTTTGCTCATCTGCAATACGTCTATAGGACGTTTCCTGTCAGATGTCAAATAGACGTTTAGAAGATGTCAGTTTAACATGCATTCTAAATCATTACATCTTAAAGACATCTTCTAAACGTCTATTTGACATCTGACAGGAAACTTCCTATAGACGTATTACAGATGAGCAAACACTCTTAAAAATACGTCTTCCAGATGTAAAAATCACATCAAATAGACTTGTGCTATCTGAGTGCAGTTAGTACCGCTCCTACCGTTATCATCCGCTCCTCGTCAACCAACAAGAGGAACGTCTGCGCTTCTCGTCCACTGACCACGGTTCAGCCATTTCTTTTTTGGAAGTTTTTTTTCTTCAAGCAAGTTAAGCAAGTAGTTTTAAAACAGGTGCTACAGCAGTGGCTGTTACTGGCTATTTAAATCTAGCGGGTTTGATGTCTCGCAAATACAATAACGCTGGTAGTGACGATTCTGTCTGTCTGACCAATCAGTGATCTACAGTGCTTCCACGTCACATTTTAGTATCGGTACGGTACGCTTGGAACCTCAACAGAGGTGGTACCATTTAAAGCGAGCCGTACCGTACCGTACCATGCAGTGGAAAAGCGCCAAAGCATGCCGTACCGAACCGAACCGTACCGTACCATGCAGTGGAAAAGCGCCATTAGCCTACTTGTATATTTTTTATTATTGATCAAAATGTGAATCCGTTGACCAGACTACAAGACACCAGTTATGGTCTCATTGACACAAATTCATTTAGATGAGATTAGATCAAAAGATAGAACTGTATTGATCCCAGATTGAAATTGTCACAGAATTCGAAGCTTTGTTTGGTCACATGCTTTTTCTGCTCTGCGTTCATGTTAGATATGGTGGGAAAAAATAGTCTGACCACCAGATATCGCTAATGCGCATTGTGCTAAAAGCTTTGAGTAATGAACCGTTTTTCGGCACAATTTGATGAAAGCCTCAAACCACGCTTCAGAAAGCCTCGTTTTCCCATAACTAATGATACGTGCACATCTAGACAAAACAAGAACTAGACCTTGGACACACTGATTAACTCAAGACACGCACGTACATTTTCTCAATATGCCAAATATGGTGAGGTTTTACAAACTGTGATTGGACGCCCAGGACATCCTGGATGTTATTGCCTGATTGTCTCCCTAATAAAACACACCTGATTCAACTCATCAGCTCATTGTCACATATATCCCATGTGATATTGAGCTGATGAGTTGAATCAGGTGTGTTTGATTAGGGAGACAAATAAAACGTGCAGTTTTGGTTTTTTTTTTTCAGGAGCAGGGTTGAGAAACACTGTGCTAAAGTAGCCTATTTGTACAGGTCTAAGCAACAAATTGTGTTGTGGGGCAATGAAGGTTTATCAGATCATCCTGCTACTTTTCAGCTGCAAGTTCCTTCACACTCTGGGTAAGCTACTAATGTGATTTGGGAACTTAAATGTATAGGCTACATATAGGTCTAATAAATTCCTTTAGAATCTATTTGCAATCTCTCTTTGCAATTGGAATCTCTTATGTGTGCGCAGATTTAAACTGTGAAGTGATGAATGGCTTACTGAAGCAGATAGACGCTGGGTCTGGTTCAGTGGTTGGAGTGAACGATCAAAATGAAGCGTTTTTCCTAAATAATAATGTCTTCATGAAGATCCAAACGTCTCTAAAGCACTTCAGTGTTGGTCCTGCTGGTCACCTCGGGGTGAATGCGACAGACAGGATCTTCAAGTTGCTGGGTGGCAGCTTTGTGCTGATTGGAGGTTAAGAGACTGACTTTGTAGAGCATAAAATTACAGAAATCATAAGATGTATTTAATCTGTTATTAATGTTTTTTTTGGAATCATTGTTTTAAAACCACAGTCACAATAACCTTATTGTTATTCTTCCCATGAAACTAACTAATCTTTCATCTAACCCGTTGATCCTGTTAGGTCTTCTCAAACAGGTGGATGCTGGAGGAGATCAGATCATTGCAGGTGTCAATATGAATGATGACATCTTCTGTTTAAATATGGATGCAAACAACAATTGGCCACCCAAAACTATTCCTTGGGTTCATATTAATGGGAAGCTGAAGTATTTCAGCTGTGGCCCGTACAGCTGTTGGGGAGTGAACAGCGCTGACCAGATCTTCATCTTGAAGGTGATGTCACAATGTTAATTACAAGGGCTTGAGTTCAAGTTAAAATAAACCAGGTTCTTAAAAGTAAAAACCTGTGTGAATAAAGTAGACTTCATGCTAAAGCTTTTTTTCTGACATAACTAAAGAAACTGGTATGGAAGCAGCAAAGGCAGTTTCTTGATGCGACTATGGTTGACTGTTTCTTGCAGGATGTGTCTAGTAATGCCTGTTCTGGGTCCGGCTTTGTGAATATTGCTGGACTTCTGTCAATGATTGAAGTAGCAACTGATGGCAGTGTTTTTGGTGTGAACTATCAAGGGTCCTTATTCCAAAGGTGAATTGTACCTTTATCATATTGTATTAACAAAAGTGATGAATGTCAAAACTGATCTTCTGATGTAAATGAAACTCAATGCTCAAACCATTTCCGTCTGTTGCAGAACTGGTGTCACTCAATCCAACCCCGCTGGCACAGACTGGATCTCAATGGTTGCCTGTCCCAATGGCCACAAGCATGTGAGCTTTGACCTGGGATATCTGTGGGTCGTCTGTGTTGATGGCTCCATCCGTAGGTGTACTTTATAGTCTGTCATGAGTCACTGCAGCAACAGAAGAACTCCACTAGTTAATGTTTTCAAAATAGAAATCTTGACTGTACTTTCTCTTCTCTGGTTTGCTGTTGAATCAATAAAGCATTAATTATAGCATCCATTTTTATATTTTAAATATACAAACAGCACGGCATAACTGTTCATCATAGTCTCCAAATTATGACCAGAATTTGATAAATATTAAGTCGGCTGTTTAAAACAAATAAAGAACCAATGTAGGAAAATGGTCATTGCATATTGTATGTTCAGGGGTGACAGATTAATAAACAGACATGGTATTTATGACTGGATGTAACTTTTTATACTTTCCTGTAAAAATGGCTCTCCTACTGACTTTGGAGACTCCTATCAGTGCGGCTCTCATGAAAAAAATAGTGAAGACCACTGCATTAGAACATTATAAAATGACTGAATAGGTCATCAAAAAAAAAAACATAACTTGTGTGCTTTTTTTGATGTACTTGTGTGTGTGTGTGTGTGAGCGTGTGTTTGTTTTTTGTTTTTTTGCATGTGCACGCGCTTCGTCAAGTCACCTTTATTTATATAGCGCTTTTTACAATGGAGATTGTTTCAAAGCAGCTTTACAGAGATAACAGGAAAATATTGTTGTAATAGTATTGTTAAATATAAAATGAAATGTCCCCAACTAAGCAAGCCGTAAGCCAATGGGGACAAAGGCGAAGAAAGGCGAAAAGGCGATAATGGCAAGGAACCAAAACTCCATCAGGTGACAGAATGGAGAAAAAAAACCTTGGGAGAACCCAGGTTCAGTCAGGGGGCCAGTCCTCCTTTGGCCAATGAACGAACCTGATTATGCCTGAATCATATGATTATGATTCAGGCATAATCAGGTCAGAAGACAGATGAGATTAGAACTTTCACAATATTTATCCAGTTCATCTGGTTGGGGTCGGAGTCATCACGCCGGTATGGAGACGAGTTTGTTGAGGTGTTATTGAGGCCTTCACAGGGTTGATGAGGCTGGCACTTCAGGAATGTGTTGTCGTCGTGTCCAGGCGCAGGTCCTTCATCAGATCTGGATATGGCCTGGATCCGGCAGTTTGCGGTAGACCTCGGGATAAACAGAGAGACTAATATTAGCGTAGACGCCATCCTTCTTATGATGTACAAAGTACATCAGGATTTATGGGAAGTGTTCCCGGTTCTGGCTGATCTAAACTATGCAGCCTAAAATTGAATTATAGAAGTCTATAATGTGTTTGCTAAGCCAAAGAGATGTGTTTTTAATCTAGATTTGAACTGACAGAGTGTGTCTGCTCCCCGGACAATGTTAGGAAGACTGTTCCAAAGTTTTGGTGCTAAATAGGAAAAGGATCAACCGCCAGCAGTCGATTTAGATATTCTAGGTATTATCAACTGGCCGGAATTTTGAGATCGCAATAGACGTGAAGGAGTATAATGCGTTAAGAGCTAACTCAAGTACTGGGGAGCTAAACATTTAGTGCTTTGTAAGTAATCAGTAATAATTTAAAATTTATACAATGTTTAATAGGGAGCCAATGCAGTGTTGACAGAACCGGGCTAATATGGTCATACTTCTTGGTTCTGGTAAGAACTAGCGGCTGCATTTTGGACCAGCTGTAGTTTATGTATAAAGCGTGCAGGGCAACCACCCAGTAGAGCATTACAATAATCTAGCCTTGATGTCATGAACGCATGAACTAACTGTTCCGCATGTGTCATTGAGAGCATATGACGTAATTTAGATATATTTTTAAGATGGAAAAATGCTGTTTTACAGATTCTAGACACATGACTTTCAAATGAAAGATTAGTATCAAAGAGCACACCCAGGTTCCTAACCGACGACGAGGACTTGACAGAAATGATTATCGAGGAGGCATTATTTATTTAAATGATTTAACACTAAACTTCCATATAACATAAACTGTAAAAAAAAAAAAACAGAACGCCCAAACTATTTTTAACTACTCGCATAAATTAATTATGATCACATATAGCCTACTTGTATATTTTTTATTATTGATCAAAATGTGAATCCGTTGACCAGACTACAAGACACCAGTTAGGGTCTCATTGACGCATTCATTTAGATAAGATTAGATCAAAAGATAGAACTGTATTGATCCCAGATTGAAATTGTCACAGAATTCGAAGCTTACCCAGCAGGCACAGGATATAGACTACAACGTCGGCCAGACGTTGGATTTTGGTTGAAAATTAAAGTCGGGTTGACATCTAAATCCAATGTTTGTTTGACGTCAGGCTCCAACGTTGGGCAGTCGTTGAATTTTGGATGGAATAAACCAAACAAAAAGGTGAAATGCATGGCCGTACACTTATTACCAGCTTCACTTAAAACTAACCAGATTTACTTTTTTTAATTTCCATTTGAATGAAATCAATAGTTGTATTTTAAAGTCACCATGATGGTGGTGAGCATTTGCTTTAGTTGTGCTCTTGACCCTTAACTCTTTAATACAAAATTTTCTCTGGCTGTTATAGTTATGTGTTTACAAATCACAATGGTTGTAGCTAAAAAAAGCCATGATATCAGGTGATGTTGGCTGTTTATTGCTGATGATGATATCATCATGTCATTTTCTGAATCCCTGATCTTTTTCAGTGTCTAATGCATTGATTAAATGGGAATTGTGGTTTTAACATTGCTTTATTCATAATAGAAATCATTTGATTCTACAGCATATCTAGCAGTGTTGTTTATCATATATTTGTTTTTTAAAAACTATTTAGTGCACAAAAACCTTTAATCTATGGCATTACTTAGACGCACACAGACATCAAGAAACAGCGTATGAATCTCAACAATGGGGACAATCAAACAAAATATCCAGATAATCAGATCAACTCAAAAAATCCTGCATAATTTATTAATGCTGCAATGCATGCTGGGAGATATGGGTGAGTTTTGATTGGTGGTACCCAGCATGCACTGCAGCATGAAGCATTTAATTTATTGTCACCATCGTTGAGAGTCATACACTGATTCTTGATGTCTAAGTAATAATATTGAAGAAAATGTTTAATGCACTAAATGTTTTTACAATCCTTTATATTATTTGATATAATGTTGCTTTCATACTGTAAGATAAAATGGGTTCTGTTTTAAAACAACATTATAAACACAAATAC
Source organism: Gila orcuttii (assembly GCA_026230005.1). Taxonomy (NCBI): domain Eukaryota; kingdom Metazoa; phylum Chordata; class Actinopteri; order Cypriniformes; family Leuciscidae; genus Gila; species Gila orcuttii. The sequence continues at coordinate 64,496,417 of JAPDVR010000001.1, read as the reverse complement.
AAAGTTATCAAAACTTTCAGGCAATTATATGATGACTTCATCATCAATAAACAACCATCATCACCTAATCTAATTTTCTCTAAGCTTTTTTGCCACAATTACTGTGCTTCATATAAACACCCAATTATAGCAGCCAGAGAATATTTACACTAACGAGTCAAGGGCCAAGAGTCCAACTAAAGCAAACACTAACCACCATCATGGTGACTTTAAAATACAACTATTGATTTAATTAAACCGGAAATTAAATAAAGTGAGTCTGGTTAGTAATAAGTGAAGCTGGTAATGCTGTTTGAGATGTTCACTCCTCCTCTGCTGAGATCTTCACAGATTTAATGCGCTGCCATACACGTCACATTTTTTTGCAGTGCTTATTCCAACAAAAAGTCAACATCTGTGTGACGTTGAAGCTTGACGTCAAACAAACGTTGGGTTTAGACGTCAACCTGATTTTCATTTTCAACCAAAATATGACGTCTGACTGACGTTGGATTAGTTGGAGTCCAACGTCTGCCTGACGTCACATTGACGTACTGTGCTTTTTCTGCTCTGCGTTGATGTTAGATATGGTGGGGAAAAAATAGTCTGACCACCAGATATCGCTAATGCACATTGTGCTAAAAGCTTTGAGTAATGAACCGTTTTTCGGCACAATTTGATGAAAGCCTCAAACCACGCTTCAGAAAGCCTCGGTTTCCCATAAATACGTGCACATCTAGACAAAACAAGAACTAGACCTTGGACACACTGATAAACTCAAGACGCGCACGTACATTTTCTCAATATGCCAAATATGTTGAGGTTTTACAAACTGTGATTGGACGCCCAGGACATCCTGGATGTTATTGCCTGATTGTCTCCCTAATAAAACACACCTGATTCAACTCATTATCACATATATCCCATGTGATATTGAACTGATGAGTTGAATCAGGTGTTTGATTAGGGAGACAAATAAAACGTGCAGTTTTGGGTTTTTTTTCAGGAGCAGGGTTGAGAAACACTGTGCTAAATTAATTGTACAGGTCTAAGCAACAAACTGTGTTGTGGGGCAATGAAGGTTTATCAGATCATCCTGCTACTTTTCAGCTGCAAGTTCCTTCACACTCTGGGTAAGTTACTAATGTGATTTGGGAACTTAAATGTATAGGCTACATATAGGTCTAATAAATTCCTTTTGAATCTATTTGCAATCTCTCTTTGCAATTGCAATCTTTTATGTGTGCGCAGATTTAAACTGTGAAGTGATGAATGGCTTACTGAAGCAGATAGATGCTGGGTCTGGTTCAGTGGTTGGAGTGAACGATCAAAATGAAGCGTTTTTCCTAAATAATAATGTCTTCACGAAGATCCAAACGTCTCTAAAGCACTTCAGTGTTGGTCCTGCTGGTCACCTCGGGGTGAATGCGACAGACAGGATCTTCAAGTTGCTGGGTGGCAGCTTTGTGCTGATTGGAGGTTAAGAGACTGACTTTGTAGAGCATAAAATTACAGAAATCATAAAATGTATTTAATCTGTTATTAATGTTTTTTTTGGAATCATTGTTTTAAAACCACAGTCACAATAACCTTATTGTTATTCTTCCCATGAAACTAACTAATCTTTCATCTAACCCGTTGATCCTGTTAGGTCTTCTCAAACAGGTGGATGCTGGAGGAGATCAGATCATTGCAGGTGTCAATATGAATGATGACATCTTCTGTTTAAATATGGATGCAAACAACAATTGGCCACCCAAAACTATTCCTTGGGTTCATATTAATGGGAAGCTGAAGTATTTCAGCTGTGGCCCGTACAGCTGTTGGGGAGTGAACAGCGCTGACCAGATCTTCATCTTGAAGGTGATGTCACAATGTTAATTACAAGGGCTTGAGTTCAAGTTAAAATAAACCAGGTTTTTAAAAGTAAAAACCTGTGTGAATAAAGTAGACTTCATGCTAAAGATTTTTTTCTGACATAACTAAAGAAACTGGTATGGAAGCAGCAAAGGCAGTTTCTTGATGCGACTATGGTTGACTGTTTCTTGCAGGATGTGTCTAGTAATGCCTGTTCTGGGTCCGGCTTTGTGAATATTGCTGGACTTCTGTCAATGATTGAAGTAGCAACTGATGGCAGTGTTTTTGGTGTCAACTATCAAGGGTCCTTATTCCAAAGGTGAATTGAACCTTTATCATATTGTATTAACAAAAGTGATGAATGTCAAAACTGATCTTCTGATGTAAATGAAACTCAATGCTCAAACCATTTCCGTCTGTTGCAGAACTGGTGTCACTCAATCCAACCCCGCTGGCACAGACTGGATCTCAATGGTTGCCTGTCCCAATGGCCACAAGCATGTGAGCTTTGACCTGGGATATCTTTGGGTCGTCTGTGTTGATGGCTCCATCCGTAGGTGTACTTTATAGTCTGTCATGAGTCACTGCAGCAACAGAAGAACTCCACTAGTTAATGTTTTCAAAATAGAAATCTTGACTGTACTTTCTCTTCTCTGGTTTGCTGTTGAATCAATAAAGCATTAATTATAGCATCCATTTTTATCAGTAATTATTTGGTTTAGTGTATTGCAAAGAGTGGGATGTGTGCAGCTCTACCATGGAAATTCACACGGTTTTATTTCTTCGGCCTGAGAATGAATTTTTATGCTTTTAAAATGTATAAGAAATTTAAAGCTGTATGGGGTGTTAATACCAGAGGTGTAAAATACTTGGATAATTTATCTTGATTCCTGTAGCTTGCATAATATTTTGGGGGATCTGAACAGCTGAAGTACAATTAAACTGACTAATTGTACTTTTAATTGAAGGTGAAAAAGTACTTTTTACTCCATACAGTTTTATTTCAACTTGAATTATTTTATTTATTCCCCCCCCCCAAGTTTATGCACTTCAAATATGGTAAACAGAAGCTCAAACGTGTGTGCTTGATATGCGAGAACCAATGATCATTATTTTAGAAGGATCAAGTCAATTTTTTTTTTGCCTCCGTTATAACTTTTATCAGGGAAATACCTGGCTTGAGAGCTTCATCAAATCTGAGGAAGCCAAGTTGCTCTTTTCCCAAAGAAAGCTTATTCACTATTTTTGTCTGTTTTGATATAGCTGTTAGCTGTCCATGTAGTAGGTATATTGGAGTCATTCCACGATACCGGTACGATTTGGACTTACACATTTTTGGATTTTTTTTTTTTTACCAATATGTATTCCTTTTCTGAACACCCCACAACATTAATGACATTTTAACTTCGAGAATAACTTTTTCCCACCTCAGGCATCAAATCCCTATTATTGGTAATTATTTTAAGATATGGGCACTATTAGTCTTCAATCCTGTTATGGGCACTTTTGGGAGCTCTCTGAATATAAGATATATTTGTAATGAAATCAACATTTTCCTATCAATCAGATGTCCCTCACACTAATTCAGTAATTGCAAATGTAAAATGTACATATAATTTCACACTTATGCTATACTAAAGCCTGAAATGGGCAGTTTTTGTGACTGCAACCTTATAATTTTTGATCAAAGATTTTGCTTAACTCCAGAATTTGAACTAAAATCAGTATTCTTATGATTGTTCTGAACATTTCAGTCTTAATTCAACAAATTACTTTTTCATAAACATAAAAAAAAAATTAATAAGAATGTAGGTGTGACGGGGATGAGATTAGGGTAACAACGGGGTTAAAGAGACAAATACAGCTTAACATATAAATAGTAGTTTTTTTACTCAAATCCACTCTAAGATTTTCTATAAACCCTATTTCTTTATGTAACCAAGAAAAACAGATGTAAATTGCAAAGTTCTATTAACCCGACTGCAGGAAAAACAACAATAACGTAGTATACATTAGAACATTATAAAATGACTGAATAGGTCAACAAAAAAAAAAAACTTGTGTGCTTTTCTTGATGTACTTGTGTGTGTGTGTGTGAGCGTGCGTGTGTTTGTTTTTTGTTATTTTGCATGTGCACGCGCTTCGTCAAGTCACCTTTATTTATATAGCGCTTTTTACAATAGAGATTGTTTCAAAGCAGCTTTACAGAGATAACAGGAAAATATTGTTGTAATAGTATTGTTAAATATAAAATGAAATGTCCCCAACTAAGCAAGCCGTAAGCCAATGGCGACAAAGGCGAAGAAAGGCGAAAAGGCGATAATGGCAAGGAACCAAAACTCCATCAGGTGACAGAATGGAGAAAAAAAACCTTGGGAGAACCCAGGTTCAGTCAGGGGGCCAGTCCTCCTTTGGCCAATGAACGAACAGTGTATGATTATGATTCAGGCATAATCAGGTCAGAAGACAGATGAGATTAGAACTTTCACAATATTTATCCAGTTCATCTTGTTGGGGTCGGAGTCATCACGCCGGTATGGAGACGAGTTTGTTGAGGTGTTATTGAGGCCTTCACAGGGTTGATGAGGCTGGCACTTCAGGAATGTGTTGTCGTCGTGTCCAGGCGCAGGTCCTTCATCAGATCTGGATATGGCCTGGATCCGGCAGTTTGCGGTAGACCTCGGGATAAACAGAGAGACAAATATTAGCGTAGACGCCATCCTTCTTATGATGTACAAAGTACATCAGGATTTATGGGAAGTGTTCCCGGTTCCGGCTGATCTAAACTATGCAGCCTAAAATTGAATTATAGAAGTCTATAATGTGTTTGCTAAGCCAAAGAGATGTGTTTTTAATCTAGATTTGAACTGACAGAGTGTGTCTGCTTCCCGGACAATGTTAGGAAGACTGTTCCAAAGTTTTGGTGCTAAATAGGAAAAGGATCAACCGCCAGCAGACGATTTAGATATTCTAGGTATTATCAACTGGCCGGAATTTTGAGATCGCAATAGACGTGAAGGAGTATAATGCGTTAAGAGCTTGCTCAAGTACTGGGGAGCAAAACCACTTAGTGCTTTGTAAGTAATCAGCAATAATTTAAAATTTATACAATGTTTAATAGGGAGCCAATGCAGTGTTGACAGAACCGGGCTAATATGGTCATACTTCCTGGTTCTGGTAAGAACTAGCGGCTGCATTTTGGACCAGCTGTAGTTTATGTATAAAGTGTGCTAGAAGTGTTAGAAGTATCAGGGCAACCACCCAGTAGAGCATTACAATAATCTAGCCTTGATGTCATGAAAGCATGAACTAACTGTTCCGCATGTGTCATTGAGAGCATATGACGTAATTTAGATATATTTTTAAGATGGAAAAATGCTGTTTTACAGATTCTAGACACATGACTTTCAAATGAAAGATTAGTATCAAAGAGCACACCCAGGTTCCTAACCGACGACGAGGACTTGACAGAAATGATTATCGAGGAGGCATTATTTATTTAAATGATTTAACACTAAACTTCCATATAACATAAACTGTAAAAAAAAAAGAACGCCCAAACTATTTTAACTACTCGCATAAATTAATTATGATCACATATAGCCTACTTGTATATTTTTTATTATTGATCAAAATGTGAATCCGTTGACCAGACTACAAGACACCAGTTAGGGTCTCATTGACGCATTCATTTAGATGAGATTAGATCAAAAGATAGAACTGTATTGATCCCAGATTGAAATTGTCACAGAATTCGAAGCTTTGTTTGGTCACATGCTTTTTCTGCTCTGCGTTGATGTTAGATATGGTGGGGAAAAAATAGTCTGACCACCAGATATCGCTAATGCACATTGTGCTAAAAGCTTTGAGTAATGAACCGTTTTTCGGCACAATTTGATGAAAGCCTCAAACCACGCTTCAGAAAGCCTCGGTTTCCCATAACTAATGATACGTGCACATCTAGACAAAACAACCAATGAAGGTTTATCAGATCATCCTGCTACTTTTCAGCTGCAAGTTCCTTCACACTCTGGGTAAGTTACTAATGTGATTTGGGAACTTAAATGTATAGGCTACATATAGGTCTAATAAATTCCTTTTGAATCTATTTGCAATCTCTCTTTGCAATTGCAATCTCTTATGTGTGCGCAGATTTAAACTGTGAAGTGATGAATGGCTTACTGAAGCAGATAGATGCTGGGTCTGGTTCAGTGGTTGGAGTGAACGATCAAAATGAAGCGTTTTTCCTAAATAATAATGTCTTCACGAAGATCCAAACGTCTCTAAAGCACTTCAGTGTTGGTCCTGCTGGTCACCTCGGGGTGAATGCGACAGACCGGATCTTCAAGTTGCTGGGTGGCAGCTTTGTGCTGATTGGAGGTTAAGAGACTGACTTTGTAGAGCATAAAATTACAGAAATCATAAAATGTATTTAATCTGTTATTAATGTTTTTTTTGGAATCATTGTTTTAAAACCAGTCACAATAACCTTATTGTTATTCTTCCCATGAAACTAACTAATCTTTCATCTAACCCGTTGATCCTGTTAGGTCTTCTCAAACAGGTGGATGCTGGAGGAGATCAGATCATTGCAGGTGTCAATATGAATGATGACATCTTCTGTTTAAATATGGATGCAAACAACAATTGGCCACCCAAAACTATTCCTTGGGTTCATATTAATGGGAAGCTGAAGTATTTCAGCTGTGGCCCGTACAGCTGTTGGGGAGTGAACAGCGCTGACCAGATCTTCATCTTGAAGGTGATGTCACAATGTTAATTACAAGGGCTTGAGTTCAAGTTAAAATAAACCAGGTTCTTAAAAGTAAAAACCTGTGTGAATAAAGTAGACTTCATGCTAAAGATTTTTTCTGACATAACTAAAGAAACTGGTATGGAAGCAGCAAAGGCAGTTTCTTGATGCGACTATGGTTGACTGTTTCTTGCAGGATGTGTCTAGTAATGCCTGTTCTGGGTCCGGCTTTGTGAATATTGCTGGACTTCTGTCAATGATTGAAGTAGCAACTGATGGCAGTGTTTTTGGTGTGAACTATCAAGGGTCCTTATTCCAAAGGTGAATTGTACCTTTATCATATTGTATTAACAAAAGTGATGAATGTCAAAACTGATCTTCTGATGTAAATGAAACTCAATGCTCAAACCATTTCCGTCTGTTGCAGAACTGGTGTCACTCAATCCAACCCCGCTGGCACAGACTGGATCTCAATGGTTGCCTGTCCCAATGGCCACAAGCATGTGAGCTTTGACCTGGGATATCTTTGGGTCGTCTGTGTTGATGGCTCCATCCGTAGGTGTACTTTATAGTCTGTCATGAGTCACTGCAGCAACAGAAGAACTCCACTAGTTAATGTTTTCAAAATAGAAATCTTGACTGTACTTTCTCTTCTCTGGTTTGCTGTTGAATCAATAAAGCATTAATTATAGCATCCATTTTTATCAGTAATTATTTGGTTTAGTGTATTGCAAAGAGTGGGATGTGTGCAGCTCTACCATGGAAATTCACACGGTTTTATTTCTTCGGCCTGAGAATGAATGTTTATGCTTTTAAAATGTATAAGAAATTTAAAGCTGTATGGGGTGTTAATACCAGAGGTGTAAAATACTTGGATAATTTATCTTGATTCCTGTAGCTTGCGTAATATTTTGGGGGATCTGAACAGCTGAAGTACAATTAAACTGTCTAATTGTACTTTTAATTGAAGGTGAAAAAAAAGTACTTTTTACTCCATACAGTTTTATTTCAACTTGAATTATTTTATTTATTCCCCCCCCCCCCCCAGTTTATGCACTGCAAATATGGTAAACAGAAGCTCAAACGTGTGTGCTTGATATGCGAGAACCAATGATCATTATTTTAGAAGTATCAAGTTAATTTTTTTTTTTTTTTTTTTTGCCTCCGTTATAACTTTTATCAGGGAAATACCTGGCTTGAGAGGTTCACCATCAAATCTGAGGAAGCCAGGTTGCTCTTCTCCCAAAGAAAGCTTATTCACTATTTTTGTCTGTTTTGATATAGCTGTTAGCTGTCCATGTAGTAGGTATATTGGAGTCTTTCCACGATACCGGTACGATTTGGACTTACACATTTTTGGATTTTTTTTTTTTTTACCAATATGTATTACTTTTCTGAACACCCCACAACATTAATGACATTTTAACTTCGAGAAGAACTTTTTCCCACCTCAGGCATCAAATCCCTATTATTGGTAATTATTTTAAGATATGGGCACTATTAGTCTTCAATCCTGTTATGGGCACTTTTGGGAGCTCTCTGAATATCATAAGATATTGTTGTAATGAAATCAACATTTTCCTATCAATCAGATGTCCCTCACACTAATTCAGTAATTGCAAATGTAAAATGTACATATAATTTCACACTTATGCTATACTAAAGCCTGAAATGGGCAGTTTTTGTGACTGCAACCTTATAATTTTTGATCAAAGATTTTGCTCAACTCCAGAATTTGAATTAAAATCAGTATACTTATGATTGCTCTGAACATTTCAGACTGAGTTCAACAAATTACTTTTTCATAAACATAAAAAAAAATAATAAAAATGTAGGTGTGACGGGGATGAGATTAGGGTAACAACGGGGTTGAAGAGACCAATACAGCTTAACATATAAATAGTAGTTTTTTTACTCAAATCCACTCTAAGATTTTCTATAAGCACTATTTCTTTATGTAACCAAGAAAAACAGATGTAAATTGCAACTCAGTTCTATTAACCCGACTGCAGGAAAACCAACAATAACGTAGTATACATTAGAACATTATAAAATGACTGAATAGGTCAACAAAAAAAAAAAAAAAAAAACTTGTGTGCTTTTTTTGATGTACTTGTGTGTGTGTGTGTGAGCCTGTGTTTGTTTTTTGTTTTTTTGCATGTGCACGCGCTTCGTCAAGTCACCTTTATTTATATAGCGCTTTTTACAATAGAGATTGTTTCAAAGCAGCTTTACAGAGATAACAGGAAAATATTGTTGTAATAGTATTGTTAAATATAAAATGAAATGTCCCCAACTAAGCAAGCCGTAAGCCAATGGCGACAAAGGCGAAGAAAGGCGAAAAGGCGATAATGGCAAGGAACCAAAACTCCATCAGGTGACAGAATGGAGAAAAAAAACCTTGGGAGAACCCAGGTTCAGTCAGGGGGCCAGTCCACCTTTGACCAATGAACGAACAGTGTATGATTATGATTCAGGCATAATCAGATCAGAAGTCAGATGAGATTAGAACTTTCACAATATTTATCCAGTTCATCTGGTTGGGGTCGGAGTCATCACGCCGGTATGGAGACGAGTTTGTTGAGGTGTTATTGAGGCCTTCACAGGGTTGATGAGGCTGGCACTTCAGGAATGTGTTGTCGTCGTGTCCAGGCGCAGGTCCTTCATCAGATCTGGATATGGCCTGGATCCTGCAGTTTGCGGTAGACCTCGGGATAAACAGAGAGACTAATATTAGCGTAGACGCCATCCTTCTTATGATGTACAAAGTACATCAGGATTTATGGGAAGTGTTCCCGGTTCCGGCTGATCTAAACTATGCAGCTTAAAATTTAATTATAGAAGTCTATAATGTGTTTGCTAAGCCAAAGAGATGTGTTTTTAATCTAGATTTGAATTGACAGAGTGTGTCTGCTTCCCGGACAATGTTAGGAAGACTGTTCCAAAGTTTTGGTGCTAAATAGGAAAAGGATCAACCGCCAGCAGTCGATTTAGATATTCTAGGTATTATCAACTGGCCGGAATTTTGAGATCGCAATAGACGTGAAGGAGTATAATGCGTTAAGAGCTAACTCAAGTACTGGGGAGCTAAACCATTTAGTGCTTTGTAAGTAATCAGCAATAATTAAAAATGTATACAATGTTTAATAGGGAGCCAATGCAGTGTTGACAGAACCGAGCTAATATGGTCATACTTCCTGGTTCTGGTAAGAGCTAGCGGCTGCATTTTGGACCAGCTGTAGTTTATGTATAAAGCCTGCAGGGCAACCACCCAGTAGAGCATTACAATAATCTAGCCTTGATGTCATGAACGCATGAACTAACTGTTCCGCATGTGTCATTGAGAGCATATGACGTAATTTAGATATATTTTTAAGATGGATAAATGCTGTTTTACAGATTCTAGACACATGACTATCAAATGAAAGATTAGTATCAAAGAGCACACCCAGGTTCCTAACCGACGACGAGGACTTGACAGAAATGATTATCGAGGAGGCATTATTTATTTAAATGATTTAACACTAAACTTCCATATAACATAAACTGTAAAAAAAAAAAAAGAACGCCCAAACTATTTTAACTACTCGCATAAATTAATTATGATCACATATAGCCTACTTGTATATTTTTTATTATTGATCAAAATGTGAATCCGTTGACCAGACTACAAGACACCAGTTAGGGTCTCATTGACATTAATTTAGATGAGATTAGATCAAAAGATAGAACTGTATTGATTCCAGATTGAAATTGTCACAGAATTCGAAGCTTTGTTTGGTCACATGCTTTTTCTGCTCTGCCTTGATGTTAGATATGGTGGGGAAAAAAATAGTCTGACCACCAGATATCGCTAATGCACATTGTGCTAAAAGCTTTGAGTAATGAACCGTTTTTCGGCACAATTTGATGAAAGCCTCATAACTATATGCCCATAACTAATGATACGTGCACATCTAGACAAAACAAGAACTAGACCTTGGACACACTGATTAACTCAAGACACGCACGTACATTTTCTCAATATGCCAAATATGGTGAGGTTTTACAAACTGTGATTGGACGCCCAGGACATCCTGGATGTTATTGCCTGATTGTCTCCCTAATAAAACACACCTGATTCAACTCATTATCACATATATCCCCATGTGATATTGAACTGATGAGTTGAATCAGGTGTTTGATTAGGGAGACAAAGAAAACGTGCAGTTTTGGGGTTTTTTTCAGGAGCAGGGTTGAGAAACACTGTGCTAAATTATTTGTACAGGTCTAAGCAACAAACTGTGTTGTGGGGCAATGAAGGTTTATCAGATCATCCTGCTACTTTTCAGCTGCAAGTTCCTTCACACTCTGGGTAAGTTACTAATGTGATTTGGGAACTTAAATGTATAGGCTACATAAGGTCTAATAAATTCCTTTTGAATCTATTAGCAATCTCTCTTTGCAATTGCAATCTCTTATGTGTGCGCAGCTTTAAACTGTGAAGTGATGAATGGCATACTGAAGCAGATAGACGCTGGGTCTGGTTCAGTGGTTGGAGTGAACGATCAAAATGAAGCGTTTTTCCTAAATAATAATGTCTTCACGAAGATCCAAACGTCTCTAAAGCACTTCAGTGTTGGTCCTGCTGGTCACCTCGGGGTGAATGCGACAGACAGGATCTTCAAGTTGCTGGGTGGCAGCTTTGTGCTGATTGGAGGTTAAGAGACTGACTTTGTAGAGCATAAAATTACAGAAATCATAAGATGTATTTAATCTGTTATTAATGTTTTTTTTGGAATCATTGTTTTAAAACCACAGTCACAATAACCTTATTGTTATTCTTCCCATGAAACTAACTAATCTTTCATCTAACCCGTTGATCCTGTTAGGTCTTCTCAAACAGGTGGATGCTGGAGGAGATCAGATCATTGCAGGTGTCAATATGAATGATGACATCTTCTGTTTAAATATGGATGCAAACAACAATTGGCCACCCAAAACTATTCCTTGGGTTCATATTAATGGGAAGCTGAAGTATTTCAGCTGTGGCCCGTACAGCTGTTGGGGAGTGAACAGCGCTGACCAGATCTTCATCTTGAAGGTGATGTCACAATGTTAATTACAAGGGCTTGAGTTCAAGTTAAAATAAACCAGGTTCTTAAAAGTAAAAACCTGTGTGAATAAAGTAGACTTCATGCTAAAGATTTTTTTTCTGACATAACTAAAGAAACTGGTATGGAAGCAGCAAAGGCAGTTTCTTGATGCGACTATGGTTGACTGTTTCTTGCAGGATGTGTCTAGTAATGCCTGTTCTGGGTCCGGCTTTGTGAATATTGCTGGACTTCTGTCAATGATTGAAGTAGCAACTGATGGCAGTGTTTTTGGTGTCAACTATCAAGGGTCCTTATTCCAAAGGTGAATTGTACCTTTATCATATTGTATTAACAAAAGTGATGAATGTCAAAACTGATCTTCTGATGTAAATGAAACTCAATGCTCAAACCATTTCCGTCTGTTGCAGAACTGGTGTCACTCAATCCAACCCCGCTGGCACAGACTGGATCTCAATGGTTGCCTGTCCCAATGGCCACAAGCATGTGAGCTTTGACCTGGGATATCTTTGGGTCGTCTGTGTTGATGGCTCCATCCGTAGGTGTACTTTATAGTCTGTCATGAGTCACTGCAGCAACAGAAGAACTCCACTAGTTAATGTTTTCAAAATAGAAATCTTGACTGTACTTTCTCTTCTCTGGTTTGCTGTTGAATCAATAAAGCATTAATTATAGCATCCATTTTTATCAGTAATTATTTGGTTTAGTGTATTGCAAAGAGTGGGATGTGTGCAGCTCTACCATGGAAATTCACACGGTTTTATTTCTTCGGCCTGAGAATGAATGTTTATGCTTTTAAAATGTATAAGAAATTTAAAGCTGTATGGGGTGTTAATACCAGAGGTGTAAAATACTTGGATAATTTATCTTGATTCCTGTAGCTTGCATAATATTTTGGGGGATCTGAACAGCTGAAGTACAATTAAACTGACTAATTGTACTTTTAATTGAAGGTGAAAAAGTACTTTTTACTCCATACAGTTTTATTTCATCTTGAATTATTTTATTTATTCCCCCCCCCCCAAGTTTATGCACTTCAAATATGGTAAACAGAAGCTCAAACGTGTGTACTTGATATGCGAGAACCAATGATCATTATTTTAGAAGGATCAAGTCAATTTTTTTTTTTTGCCTCCGTTATAACTTTTATCAGGGAAATATCTGGCTTGAGAGCTTCATCAAATCTGAGGAAGCCAAGTTGCTCTTTTCCCAAAGAAAGCTTATTCACTATTTTTGTCTGTTTTGATATAGCTGTTAGCTGTCCATGTAGTAGGTATATTGGAGTCATTCCACGATACCGGTACGATTTGGACTTACACATTTTTGGATTTTTTTTTTTTTTACCAATATGTATTACTTTTTTGAACACCCCGCAACATTAATGACATTTTAACTTTGAGAAGAACTTTTTCCCACCTCAGGCATCAAATCCCTATTATTGGTAATTATTTTAAGATCTGGGCACTATTAGTCTTCAATCCTGTTATGGGCACTTTTGGGAGCTCTCTGAATATCATAAGATATATTTGTAATGAAATAAACATTTTCCTATCAATCAGATGTCCCTCACACTAATTCAGTAATTGCAAATGTAAAATGTACATATAATTTCACACTTATGCTATACTAAAGCCTGAAATGGGCAGTTTTTGTGACTGCAACCTTATAATTTTTGATCAAAGATTTGGCTTAACTCCAGAATTTGAACTAAAATCAGTATTCTTATGATTGTTCTGAACATTTCAGTCTGAATTCAACAAATTACTTCTTCATAAACATAAAAAAAAAATTAATAAAAATGTAGGTGTGACGGGGATGAGATTAGGGTAACAACGGGGTTAAAGAGACAAATACAGCTTAACATATAAATAGTAGTTTTTTTACTCAAATCCACTCTAAGATTTTCTATAAACCCTATTTCTTTATGTAACCAAGAAAAACAGATGTAATATGCAAAGTTCTATTAACCCGACTGCAGGAAAAACAACAATAACGTAGTATACATTAGAACATTATAAAATGACTGAATAGGTCAAAAAAAAAAAAAAAAAACTTGTGTGCTTTTTTTGATGTACTTGTGTGTCTGTGTGTGTGAGCGTGCGTGTGTTTGTTTTTTGTTTTTTTGCATGTGCACGCGCTTCGTCAAGTCACCTTTATTTATATAGCGCTTTTTACAATAGAGATTGTTTCAAAGCAGCTTTACAGAGATAACAGGAAAATATTGTTGTAATAGTATTGTTAAATATAAAATGAAATGTCCCCAACTAAGCAAACCGTAAGCCAATGGCGACAAAGGCGAAGAAAGGCGAAAAGGCGATAATGGCAAGGAACCAAAACTCCATCAGGTGACAGAATGGAGAAAAAAAACCTTGGGAGAACCCAGGTTCAGTCAGGGGGCCAGTCCTCCTTTGGCCAATGAACGAACAGTGTATGATTATGATTCAGGCATAATCAGGTCAGAAGTCAGATGAGATAAGAACTTTCACAATATTTATCCAGTTCATCTGGTTGGGGTCGGAGTCATCACGCCGGTATGGAGACGAGTTTGTTGAGGTGTTATTGAGGCCTTCACAGGGTTGATGAGGCTGGCACTTCAGGAATGTGTTGTCGTCGTGTCCAGGCGCAGGTCCTTCATCAGATCTGGATATGGCCTGGATCCGGCAGTTTGCGGTAGACCTCGGGATAAACAGAGAGACTAATATTAGCGTAGACGCCATCCTTCTTATGATGTACAAAGTACATCAGGATTTATGGGATGTGTTCCCGGTTCCGGCTGATCTAAACTATGCAGCCTAAAATTGAATTATAGAAGTCTATAATGTGTTTGCTAAGCCAAAGAGATGTGTTTTTAATCTAGATTTGAACTGACAGAGTGTGTCTGCTTCCCGGACAATGTTAGGAAGACTGTTCCAAAGTTTTGGTGCTAAATAGGAAAAGGATCAACCGCCAGCAGACGATTTAGATATTCTAGGTATTATCAACTGGCCGGAATTTTGAGATCGCAATAGACGTGAAGGAGTATAATGCGTTAAGAGCTAACTCAAGTACTGGGGAGCTAAACCATTTAGTGCTTTGTAAGTAATCAGCAATAATTTAAAATTTATACAATGTTTAATAGGGAGCCAATGCAGTGTTGACAGAACAATGCAGTGTTAATATGGTCATACTAGAGATGCGCGGTTGGCGGTTATAGCCGTGGACTCCGCGGATAAACCGCGGATCGGGCGGATGACGTGACGGAAAAAAATATTTTAATTAAATTCGGGCGGGTGGCGGGCAGTTTCTAGTCTCGCGGCTGTCATCAGCAGCGCCTTGTATCAGCGGATGGCGGGCGGGTGCGGTTTTGAAAATTGGTCAAAAACGTTGGTGCGGATGGATGGCGGACGGATGATGAGTTTTGTGATGCGGTTGCGGATGAAATAATAGCCCATCCGCGCATCTCTAGTTCTTACCAGAACCAGGAAGTAAGAGCTCTAGCGGCTGCATTTTGGACCAGCTGTAGTTTATGTATAAAGCGTGCAGGGCAACCACCCAGTAGAGCATTACAATAATCTAGCCTTGATGTCATGAACGCATGAACTAACTGTTCCGCATGTGTCATTGAGAGCATATGACGTAATTTAGATATATTTTCAAGATGGAAAAATGCTGTTTTACAGATTCTAGACACATGACTTTCAAATGAAAGATTAGTATCAAAGAGCACACCCAGGTTCCTAACCGACGACGAGGACTTGACAGAGCAGCCATCAAGTGTTAAACAGTATTCTAGGTTATTACGTGAGGACGTTTTTTGTCCAATAATTAGAATCTCTGTTTTTTCAGAATTAAGTAGTAGGAAATTACTTGTCATCCAGTTTTTTATATCAGCTATGCATTTCGTTCGCTTCGTAGCAAAGAAGTAACGGGGTTGTGATTTTTTGCTCGAAAATTGCTCTACATGTAGTGAATAACAGGAGAGCATGTGGCATGCATTAGATTAAGAAATCATGTATATTGTTGAAATAAAAAAGATAATTTTCATAAGTAATAGAATTTTATCTGTATTTGATGTAATGGGGTTGAGTCGTATTTGATGTAATGAGGTTGAGTCGTTGAGCTTGACACAATATCACAATTCTAAATAAGTTATAGTTATGAAAGAAGGTGGTAACGTGCCTGTGTCTGCACACAATGTTGTTCAGAAGACTTATATGATGTTACTTACTGTTGGTGATGTCACATAAGGATCTGTTCATTATTTTTATGGGGGGAGAATGATTTGTGTAACGGGGTTGAGGGATTACTGAGGTACGGAACTAAATAATGTGATTTTAATGAATAATCATGAATTTACTTAGAAAAACATTACCAGCAAAAAAGCACAGATAGATATTCATGGGAATGGGAAAATGTATGGACTTTTTCCTAATTTTATTATTCATATCCCAAGTACATTTCATAGAAGGCCATGAGGGACATGACAAAATAGGTGGTGTCAACTGAAAAAACAAGATAATTTCTAATATAAAGATAAAATGTATGTCATTATTTTTAAACTTTATTAAAGAAGACATTTCAATTGATACAGAAAGCTTTTAAAAATAGATTTCTGTGACTTCGTTTCATACAGACCTTAACGTGAATGTACTGTATGTGTTTGGGTTTGGATATACAGTTGTATAAATCGTTATTAATTTGAGTAATTAATCAATAGTTTATATTGTTACAGTCATGGTTAGGCACTGATGAACATTTCAATTTAGGCCGTAAGGTCAGTGATAAACAATGCTTGTTGTTCAGATTCCCTTTTATTACCTGCAGAATAAAATAAACAGGAACAGCTCATAATAACTCTCCCAGAGCGGTCAAGCTGTCTTCAGGCTACATTAACTTTGGTCAGTGAAAACACTGACACCTGCAGGGCTGATCTGAGAACAGAACTGTGCTCATAACTGAAGCACTGTAACCTCTATAAACATGCTTTCATAAGATTTGCTGCTATCCTTTGATCAAAAATTAATTTTAGGTGTCATAAGTTATTTTCCCATTAATTGGTGTTTTTTTTCCCTTTCCAATTACAGCTGATATTCCAGAGTGCAGTAAAATACCCCGGTGAGCTCAAAGAGAAGCCGAAAGATCAACTCTGTATCACTATTAGTGTGATCTCACCAGACAGACTTCCCAGAATTCAATTATTCACCACAGCCAGGGGACATTTAATCAGACGTCCATCAGGCAGAGGTGAGGTAATACACTCTGATTCTAATTATGATTGATGACCCTGTGTGAGAAAATGTCCTTCGATTCAGATTGTTTGGCTTTTTATTCATTTTGCACGGTATTATCAAGAACAACACAAGAGGGGCATAATAGATTACATATTACATGATGTTAACCGATTATAATGTTTGTTTTAAGGCTAGACACTACTAACAAAACCATTGTTTTTTTCTTATTTTGTAAAGAAATTTTACAAAAGAAATCATAGTTTAATACTACCTGTTGTTTGAGTTTTAGGTCATTGTTTAATGAGTGACAGTGTGTTGTTGGGTGAAAGCCTTTGCTAATGTTGTGGTAGAATGACTTGATTTGAGACACGTACCCCCAGTTTCACAGACAAGGCTTAAAGGGTTAGTTCACCCAAAAATGTAATTAAAATTAATTATTATTTATCGTTTATCTACGGAACACAAATTAAGATATTTTTGATGAAATCTGAGAGCTGTCTCATTCCTTCATGCTGCAAGGTAATTGATATCTGCCGGTCCAGAAAAGTTAGTAAAGACATCGTTAAAATAGTCCAAGTGACTACAGTGGCTCAACCTTACGTTTATCAAGCGACGAGAATACTTTTTGTAATACTAGTCCAGTGCTAGATCGTGTTTTACGCCCCTGCATCCGACGCTTTGGTGATGTAAGGCTTGGATGCAGCTGCTCAGCCATGAAAACCCATTCCATAAAGCTCTCTACGCACTGTTTTTGAGCTAATCTGAAGGCCACACGATGTTTGGAGGTCTATAGCTATTGACTCTGCAGAAAATTGGCGACTTCTGCACACTGAGCGCCTCACGAATGGATTTATTGCACAGGTAGCAACCTATCACGATACCACGCTTGAATTCACTGAGAGCGACCCATTCTTTCACAAATGTTTGTAGAAGCAGTCTGCATGCCTTGGTGCTTGCTTTTATACAACTGTGGCCATCGAAGTGATTGGAACACCTGAATTCAATGATTTGGAGGGGTGTCCCAATATTGGCAATATAGAGTATACATACATATATTATATATATAGTGGGTCGCGGCTTGATGACCATGGAAAAACGTGGGTCCCATGGCCAAACCAGTTGAGAACCACTGTCCAGCAATTGTGAAAAAAACAACAACCTGTAATCAACTGAGGAAGTATGGAGATATCTGTTAGTTAAAATTGTACCCTATTTCCCCTGAAAATAAACAGAGTTTATAGTATTTTAGTGTTTTTAGCTATATGAAATAATAGACAGACCACTATACACTATTTTTCTCTTCCAGTTCCATGATGGTCTTCGGGAGAAGCTCCCCTCACCCTCTTTAATGAGGCAAATCTCTGATATTGGCTGACATTTTAAAATCCTCTTCCTGAATGGCAGTGCCAGCAGTCATCTTTACAAGAGATTTCCGCTGGAGGTCTTTGTGATGATGGAGTGAATTATAATGGCATTGGTGTCTGTGCGAAGAGGAGCCAGTGGCTTAAGAGTAAAACCTCACCTCACAGATGAGCTCTGGGATCCCAAGATGCTTTGGGTCTTGAAGCCTGTTCATTTTACAAAGGGGTTTAGACCAGATGTCCTCCGCTCTGCTCTGAGATTTAGGGTGACTGAAGAGTGAAGGATCATGTCATGTATTTGTCAACAAAGAGAAAAGCAATAAAGAGTGAGTCTCCACTCAGACTTTCAATGGAAAATCCTAAAGCCTAAAACATTCAGTTATGCTTTGTTAACTGACACAGGCAGTTTCAGGGTACAAAGATGCGGGTCTTCCAGCAACACTCGCTAGTGGTGTTTTGTTCCTGAATTAATCAATAGCTGCATCCGAAAACTTAGGGGCTGTTTACACGATACAGTTTTCAAATAAAAACGTATGCGTTTTGGTCGTTCATTTACACGACAATGGCGTTTTGGATGGCTGAAAAAGCAAACTTTTGAAATAGGTTTCAAAGCGCAAGTTTTTGAAAATGTGTAAACAACAAAAACGCAAATCTCTGAAAATGATGACATGAGTAGGCTATTACATGTTCAATCTAAAGTGTTTTATCACTAGTGGCCTGGCAGCAGAATACAGTGTTTTTAGTCGTTTTTCGCGGATCCGTGTAAAGGGATCGTTTTGACAATGTCTGAACGCGGAAAACTCAAGGGAAAAACATCTCCGTTTTAAGCATATTGTTTTCATTTAATTGACTTTGCAGGCTGCGTTTGCGCACAAAGGTAAGCCATGAAACTTATTTTGGACAGATTTCTGAGGCAGCGTAACGGTTTAATGATCTACAGCAAAATAGAGAGAGCAAAAAAGAGAATAATTAATTACTACAATAGTAATTACTTGTTACAAACGAGATCACAAATGGAAAATGTTGGTCAAAAACATACATTTACACTCAAACTGCAACTTTCAGACGCCATCTTTATTTTTTAGCTCAACTGTCACAGAATGTAACGCACAGGATTGTGGGGATATCAAAGGCAGCAAAGGATACATGCTGGCCTTAAAAAAATCATTCAAATGAAGGTAGGCTATCCCAGGAGACCAGAAGTGAAGCTAACTGGATTCGGACGTTCTTGATGCCTTTTTACAAAAAGTACCATCACTTCCTGTGAGATTCTAAAATGCGCATCCAGTGAGGCCACGGGAAGCGATATTTTTTTTCACAGGATGGTAGGGGAAGACTCATGAATATTCATTAGGGAACTCATGCCTGATTGGTCTGATGACCTACCCCCTAACCCCGCCCCTAAACCTACCCGTCAATGGGGATCTGATGACCTACCCCTAACCCCGCCCCTAAACCTACCAGTCACTGGGGTTAAGACCAATCAGGGATGAGTTCCCTAATGAATATTCATGAGTCTTCCCCTACCATCCTGTGAAAAAAAATATCGCCCACGGGAATGGGTTTGTTAATGGCAGTCAAACGCAATATGATGACGAATGTCCGGATTACATTCGTACTATATAGAACGTATAACGGTCGTAAGGTAAGAACTTATTCAAAAGTAGGCTACCTACTCAGAGTATTCGATTTCAGACGCAGCCTCTCAGTCTGCATAGTGAGGATTTTTCATCAAGTTGCAATGTTTACGCCAATAAGTGGTGTAGTTGCACAAATAATTACATAGGCTACTTCAATAATCTTTGTTTACCAATTCCAAATAATTTTATTTTTTACAGTGTACGTAAAAGTGATTTAAACTGAAAAGTCCCAGTCCTGTTGGCTAATCAAATCTGAGTCCTATAGCCTATTGGATAAAATATTGTGTAATTAAGAAATTAATAATTTAAGTAGCGTACCGTCAGCCCTTATTTAAAATATAAATGTCACTTGTTACCTAATTGGAAATGATTAGTCTATAATGCTGCATGAATATAGTCGCATTATTTCCTCTTTTTTTTTTTTTTAACGTACCGTAACCCACTCATAGGGGAACTTGAAAATGAGACGTGCGAAGATCAACAGGACTACACAAATGCATATGACCCGCATTTTATTTACGCTATTGTTCACTAGGCCTACTGTTCACGGTCCTTCCTCATATTTACGACATAATCACAACCTTGTTTTGCATGCGATTATGGTTGTGTAGCTGCAGGGCATCAATGTGTTTGTGAAGTCTGTTTCACAAGAATGAGCCTTAAACACAGTGCACAGGAAAATTCAGAGTATTAATAACATTTATTGGTGTCCATTACTTTCAACAGGCACCTTTAGTGTTGGGATATTGACTGTTGTCTATTGATTTCGCTGCTTGTCACTTGTGTTCACTTTCATTGACTCAGAACACTTCATACAAGCCCTCTCATTCACTGACACACTCTCCACACACACTCTGCATATGTGAGCGCAACACAAGTATCAGTAGCCTACAACTCGAGCAGGAGGATATTATTCTAAATAGCATCATGATCTGAAATAGTAAATGAAAGCATGTGCTTGACATGTTAGGAAAATAGATCGTTTGCTGCTGTCTTCCATGTCATCCACTGAAATGCTTTCATTTATTCCTTACTAGTTACGAAAGCAGCCGAAAACCAACATGTATCACTTTTATTGACTGATTTGTGTTCATAGGAAATGCATGATGAAATTGCGAATAAGGATGACATTATTTAATAATTTAAAAATGCTATTAATGTCGCTGGCTGACTGATATGACATCACTGAAATCTTTTCATTGCCTCTTGAACGTAAAATCCAATAAAATATTACATATTAGGCCATCATTCATACAAGGCATTATTATATGATTGATTAATGAACAAATACGAGTATTACTTTTAACTTTTCTAAACCACAAACTATGACAGAAGCAGCATTGAAACTTTACCTGCCATTAGAATTTACACTCACATTAATCTCTGTAAACTATAATGTAATTAGGAAAAAAATTCACAGTAGAATGTTAATTAAATATGAAGTATTGTATGTCAACAAATTTCACTTGAAAAGCAAAAATAAATCAGCAGCTAATGTCCGTATATAAATGAACATGAGGGGAATCAGATACTTAGTGCAGAGCTATTCAGAAATGAATTTTCTCATTCTGAAGAAGAGATTTTCTCATGTCGAAGATGAGTACATGGATTCTCATGCTGGTCCAGGTTTGTTTGTGTTGCTCAGATGCTGGTGAAGCTGGTTGACCAAGAAAGTCCTGCTGGTTATGGCAGTAAAGCGACCAGGGAAAAAGCTTAAAGCAGTGTGAGATGGTTTGCTGCTGGTTTTCCAGTGTGTTTTTTGGTCTTTTTTGACTGGTCAGGCTGGAAGAGATCAGATAAAGACCAGCCTGGGAGGTCATCCTAAACCGACTTAGACCAGCAAACCATCTTAGACTGGTTTCAGCAAGTTATAGTGAACCAATTGACCTTACGACAGTAAATACTTAACCTTGCCCACTGCTTTTCTAGGGCGGGTACTCTATGTCCATCAAACGGCTCTCTCACTGATGTACCTTACTGGAATAACCTCAAATACAGTTGATCATTGTGAAAAACAAAAGAAAACTGAATGTACAAGCTTATCAGGTTATGCTGAAACACTAAGGGGCTGTTTACACGACACCGTTTTCAACTAAGAATGTAAAACTTTTTATGCACTTTGGCCGTTCATTTATACAACAACGGCGTTATGGGTGCATGAAAACGCAAAGTTTTAAAAACAGGTTTCGGGATCCATGTGAATGGGGATCGTTTTGACAGTGGTGTCGTCTGAAAGCGGAAAACTCCTCAGTTTTAAGCGTATCGTAGTCGTGTAAACGTACCCTAAATATAAAGGTAGATGATGAGAATATAGTACAATTGCATGAAGAAATGTACTCAAGTGTGAAGTCGTCAGACAGCTGACATACAAATATCAACATTTACAAAAGAAAAAGGAAAAATGTGTAATGGACACTTTCAGCAGATGTAAATAAAGTGTTTTTCTTAAAATAAAGGTAACTTTGGCTGCATAAATGTAGTCTTTGTATTTAATGGGGTAAACAAGTGTAAAATGAACACAATGAACGACTGTCATCAGCGCGTTCCGCCTTTTACAATTCCTTCTGAACCAAAAACAACGAGCTTATGCTGTGACGTTCTACCCGAGCTGTTCACGTAGACTCGGATTTATGCATTTCTATGTCAACTGTCAACGACTAAATGAATCTGAAGCAGTCAGGTGGTACAACTAGAGTTCGTGTGTTCATTATTATTGTAATGTTATATGCTTTGAGACGTGGTAATTTAACGCTGTCCTTCGTCTCATAGCGCTTTGCAGACGCTGCTGTATTTTGTAGGAGGCGTGGCTTTATAGACGCTCTGAAGGGAGGGTGGGATCTCATGCTTTCAAAGCTAGCTTGCTATAGCTAGCCTCTCCGAAATTGCCTACCCTACCTTTAACCAGTATTGTTGTGGGTCAAATTGAAATAAACTATTCCCCTTTCTAAAAACATCCACCATACTGTATTCTACAACTCCTTTCCTTAGTGTGAATGTAGAGAGTTTAGTTTAAATGAGCAAGTTTAGTAGTTCATGAGGTCTACTCCAGAGCCTGATCCAATGCTTGCATTTTTTTAGATTACTGCGTGAACTCCATTCACTAGCCTCTCTGAATACCTATCTGAATTACATATACAATAACAACACCTTTTTAACATAATGTTGGGAATTTGCCCAAAAAGAAGGTTTGTATGTCACAGACAGATGAGAAAAAAACATGTTTTCCTAGAACTCATTGAGTCAGAGAGGATCCAAGAGATCCATCCATGTAGCCGTCCATGTAGTTCCCGGCACTCGCGCTGCAGGTGATCAGGAAGTGCTTTCTTCTTCCTCTGACACTTTCTTCACTGTAAGAAGCAAACAGCATTGAAATGTATTTACAACCAACTCATGAACAAGGTCATTACTGATTCAATGGGCTTCTCCAATTAACTAAACAACCATTATGCACATCATAATAACATTTGTGTAAATGACATCAGCAAATACATTTTCAAATGCAAACAAGCTTTCATGCTTCTATTCTATTCAAACAGCGTCTTTCTCTCGGCTGGCTTTTGTTTCCTCCTACCTCTGCTTTTCATTTCTAAGAGCACTGAGGGTCTGAACACTATTGCATGGAAGACGAAAGGTCAAAGGCTACTGATGATATCTATGCCATGTTCCCTAAATATAATGAGCACTCTCATTCTCGAACAGCTCATCAAGGTTTTTAGTCGAGCCTTTTGCTCTCTGCGGAAATAAATTCAGCTTATTAGCCAAATATGCATCTCTTTTTTCGCCTTGTCTCTGTGCCTGCATGTAAATTTCACCCTTTATTTAAGGAGAAAATCACCGTTGCACGTATTCCCCGAACTCTTCGCTGTCTCCGTCAGACAGCTTAACATATACAATGGATTTGTCGGCGACTTCAGCGGCATGGCTAATGCGAGACCTTTTGTGCTGTTTAATTCCGGAAGGATAAACAGGCTTGCGCATGCAAAATTATTCAAACACAGATAATTAACCAGGGAAACAATCAGCTGTATGAATAATAATCCACAGTGGTAGCCATTATAACTTTTGAGCATGAGAATAAGATGGATGTGAGTACCTTGGGCATGAGCTTATCAAATAAAGCTCCGTAAATGTACCCTGAATGAAATGAGTCAATCATTTTAATGTGTAAGAGAAGCCCTGAGGAGAACAAATAAGCAATCACTGCATCACGCCGGGCGAGCAAATGAACCTGCTGCACAATTAGGCAGGGTCACATTCAGCGAGGGCTGCAAGCACTCCATGTGCTAATGAGATCTGTGCGTGTCAGAGAGAGAGAGAGAGAGAGAGAGAGAGAGAGAGAGAGAGAGAGAGAGAGAGAGTTACCGCCTGAATAAAGCGCTTACAACCAGAGCACTTAGGGTGGTATAGATAGCACTTCATTAAGGACACTTTCACACCAAAGCTTCTGGTGTGAACGGAAGTCGATTTGACGTCAGAGTTCATTTTTTCTTTCTTTCTTGGTTATAAAGAGCAACTGTCGAGTTCTCTTCAAAAGGTGGTCTGGGGTGCATTTTATTTGAACTGAGGAACACAGTTGGCAGGAACAGTCTGTGCCAAGTCACAGAAGTGACTGAAGTGATTTGGTGATGAATACAAAGTGACAAAAAACGGAAAGTGTTACAGTGGTAAAACGTGGGCTTTAGTACTCGCAGTGCTAGTGACGCCAACATACTGGGGTTTGGATTCAAAGGTAAAATGAGAAAAGAGACGAGTGAGGTTAGGGGTGAGGTCAGATTTGGACCAAGATATTAACTCTCTCCCCGCCAGTATTTTTAAACACCCTCAATGCTTCACAGTCCTGTAGCTCGTCCTGGGTCAACATTTTATTCAGTAACTTTAAGCAGTTTTGATTTATATGCTGTTTAATGTTGATGATCGTGTTATTCTACATATGCATATGATAACATATGAGATCACTCGTTTCTGCATCTTATTCACCTGTGTTTTGATCAGGAGATTCTGTACTCGTTTAGAAGATGTGTAATAGCGCCCCCTACCGTATAACAGTGAAAACACGTAAAGCCGAAAAATTCCGTCAATGGCGGGGAAAGAGTTAAACAAAAGCTTAATAAAAAGTGCCACATTTGTTGCGCTTGAGACAAACTTCAGGATTTGTAAAGGATTTGTTTTGACGTAGGGCAGCCTTTGCTCACTTTGACTACCAAAGTAGTCGATAGTTTTGATACGTGAAGTATATGCTTAGCATGTGCAGATTAC
This sequence comes from Gila orcuttii, assembly GCA_026230005.1. Taxonomy (NCBI): domain Eukaryota; kingdom Metazoa; phylum Chordata; class Actinopteri; order Cypriniformes; family Leuciscidae; genus Gila; species Gila orcuttii. The sequence goes on along the minus strand of JAPDVR010000001.1, from coordinate 64,471,268 downwards.
ACACACACATTTTTTTTCTCACACAAGTTTGTCTAGTGTTTGCGCTATTTCTCTCAAGAAATTATGAGCAATAAAAATGTTTTTGTATCATTTAAACAACACTAAATATTATATAAAAAAAAAAATAGCTCGTCGATGCAGGCTTCTGTTGTTGTTGTTGCTGCGTCTCCATTTGTTTGATCGAGTTTTTCGACTGTGAAACAACGGCCCAAGCCAGTGTTGCCACTTTGTGGTCCAAATAATTAGTGCAAAAAAAGAAGAAAATCATAGAGCATATGTGAGCTAATGAAATCAACATAACACATGCACTGTACACACACCCTAGTGTACAAATTTAAGTATACTTTATTATGACATGCTGAGCAATGGGTGATTAATTTGATGAATTTTAGTCTTCTACTAAGTTTAGTCACCTACAAAAGTTTGAAATCGCAGCCATGCACTGTGAAGCCCAAAAATGACGGTTCAGTACATTTACAGCACTGCAGTGGAAAAAAAAACAAACCATGTTGGTTTATGATTTAGTTTGAAGAGCAACACTGAGTTAGAAATTATGTTCGGCACACAGAAAAGTTCTGCATGTGCAGCAGTTAAAACAATGCTGTATTTTTTCGGTACACATGTATCCTGAACCGACAATGATGTCAGAACAACAAGAATCTCAGAACATCACGTGATTGATCACTTAGTAAACCCTGTCAATTGTCTGAAAAACAAACCGTTGACTTTGCAAAGTCTGCCTTGAGATCTACCCCAAGATCTCACTGGGGTCACATTGTACAATGTGACAAGCAACAATCATAACATACCAAGTAAAGCAGCTTAAGTGTGAAAACTGCCTAAAAGTCAGACTGATATTAAGATAAAGAGTGGGAGATGACGTGCAGAGGACACAAATGACCCTGGATGAGCTGTGGGCAAAAGACTGACAGACAGCCGGTAATAAGAGCAGTTAGCAGCAGACAAACACTCAGGTACACCAGCCTCACCACGAGGAACCCCAACAGGCCCCATGGTGCAGGCTTTCAAAGCAAAGTCAAAGTTATTAAGTATTCAATCATATAAAAGGGAGAGGAAGGCGTGAAAGGTTGCGGACCAAAGCACTTTTGCTCCAGTGCATTAAGAGGCTATGCAGCCGCTCCAAGTCTGCGTGAAAAGAAATAGATTACCTCCCCAGAAGATGGCAGCTTCCCTGTATCCCCCTCCTCTTTTGCTCTTTAATAACTGCAATCTGCTGTGAAAATCTAATCCCAAGTACCATTTACGCTGCACCCAGATAACTTCTGCTTGGAAAAGCGTACAATATGAATATTTCATTCCCTGATATCCAAATAAACATGGCAGGCTTTCCATCAATCAGGGGACGCTGCAAGAAGTGAACTGGAAAGTGGAAATTGCTAATGAATAGCAGGGTTTGGGGGGGGGGGGGGGTTGTCTTGTAAAAGCGTCTGTTTTAGTTCTCTTCAAAAACGTATACATTAGAGAGAAAAAAAGCTCAGAGCGCACTGATGATCCCTCCCGATGATCTTGATCAAGGCCAGCCATTAAACACGGCCATATGTGCCCTCCTCCACAGCGGAATAAACACGGCCACCCCTTTCTGATGGAGCGACTGAGGCTATTATAAGTTATTTATCACAACAAATCAAGCAGTGGTACTGTTATGTATTTACTAACAGCCAAATCTGCTCATCCAAAGGATGCAAGAGTCCATCCATGTACACGTTGCCCCGTCCCGGGCTGTATGTCAGGTCTCAGCAGATTTGTAAGGCCACACCTGGCCTAAGAGCTCTAGTAATGACACTTAATGAAAGCTGGGAATCCATGCATTCAGAAGGAGCCTGGCATGTCATGAATAATCCACATGCCTACAAGCCATTTCCTCTTCTATCTATTTATTTGTATTTACTCTGTCTCTCTTAGAGTCCAGAAGGAACTTGGGGTGTCCTAGAAGAACATTTGTTGAGCTTCACTTTGCTACCCGAACTTGTCAAATGGGCAGTGCGCTTGTTGTTTGTCCTTTCGAGTGGTTTCACATCTATCAACAAGAATGTACACTTAAAGGGATAGTTCAAAGGTAAATTCAAAATTCCTAAATGTTATCATTATTTACCCTCATGTTATTACAAATCAAACTTTATTTTTTCTGTAAACCATAAAATAGCTTACACTTTATTTTAAGGTGACGTAGTTACATTGAACTTACTCAAGTACTGAGTAATATTAATTAACAACATGTACTTCCTATAGAGTTACGGTTAGGGTTAGTTGCATAATTTACTGTTATTACTATAGTAAGTACATGTAAGTACGTGTAACTATGTCACCTTACATTAAAGTGTTGCCAATTATTTTTTTGAAGAATATCTTGGTCCCTCTTTTCCATATAGTTAACTTGAATAAATATGAAAAAAGCACCATAATTAAAGCACCATAAAAAGGTTTATGGGTCAATAATGAGTCAAAGTAAAGAGTGCCCATGATGAAAAAAAGGAAAAATCTATTGACAATCTGGTTTAAAACACATGTACCAAGTTCTTAGAAATCAGAGATATTATTGATAACTAAAACTTTTTTTTTTAATTTGAAATAAAATATGTATAAAAACTGTTGCTCATATAACTGAAAATCAGTTTCAGTTGAGGTACTAAAATTACTAAATTTAAAACTGAAATAAAAATGAATTAAAGCTAAATAGAAGTATTAAAAATGACAAAAGAATGTCAAATTAGTATAAAATTAAAATGAAAGCTGAAAATATACAAATAAATGCTAATTCAACATATTAATATATACTATAATAGTATATAAATAAGATAACACTGCTACAAAATACTGACCATCAAGTGCACAATATTCATTATATTGTGCACACACAAGTGCACACATCCTTATCATTATTTTCATAAAAAAGTAAATATCCTGAAAGAAGTAGTTTTCGGGAGTCGCACCACATGACATTTTTAACTGAACTGACCTTGAAATTGAAACAAAATGGTCAAATGATCTGATATTTTAAGAGACACATAGTCATGAGTGGTCCTATGATGATATTTCCAGTTGTATTTTATTTTTTTCTGCATGTTGGTTGTACCACATGATTTGCTAACAAAAAGTTATTCAAATATTACTAAGCAGTGAAGCAGTTTTGTTAATATATATGGAGATATATTCCAAGTCACGCGATAGATGTGAGGAACAGACTAAAATGTAAGTTATTATTCACTGACAATCTCTCCAATGGACTACAAAAACATATGCACTATAAAAATATTGATATCGTTGGTGGCATTTCAATTAATGCCAAACTTAACTTGTTCTCAAGTGTCACATGACCAAATATCATCGACATCAACCCTGACGGAGAACATGTCACACCTTTTGTGTTCCAAGGCAGTCAAAGAGGGTTTGAACAACACGAGGAACATTCAATTTTGGGAGAGCTGTTTCCATACGGGAGAACATGCAACCTACAACCATTGTATGCATTATAAGTCAAGACTCTTTCTGGGGTAACAATACCAGCGCTTCAACTTCTCTTTGAATAAAACTTCTGAAGTAGTATAACTCCGTAAAGTCAGGCCCTGAGCAGGTCTCCGACTCTCTATCATCAATAATGGAATAAGGTGGCATGTGGAGCAGGTTCTGGACCTTCAGAACAAACAGGGAGCAGAATGGATTCCACCCTGCAGGACGGGCTCATCAGCACGGTCAACAATGCCTGAATGATTGGGTTCAGAGCCGCAGCTCCAACCCTCGGCTTCCACCATGGCCAAAGTTCTCAATCATCTCTAAACTTTTCCTTTCCAATTTCACAAGTGTGAATCAGATCAGACCCTATTACAGAGGATAAGCCTGTACCTACAGAGCCGGATCATTCGGCAGCGAGAGGACAGGCACTCCAGAATGAGATGGCTAATGGTGACATGGACCTTCAACTGTGGTTATAGGACACCTTTTCTCTGCATCTGATAGAAATACCAACCTAATCACAACAAAGACGGTCTCTCTTGATGCTATGCATGAGGACAGGATAACAGAGAATGGAGGAAGAGAGAAAAAATAATGAAAGGGAGAGGTGTAATAGGAAATGGCCAGCAGTGGGTCATTCAGGAAATATAAGAGGAGGAGAAGAAAGATCAAACTGGACAGGTGATTCGAGGCAAAACCTGCATATAAGACCTGTTTATATGGAAGATTGGGGCAGAATGTGATACGGCCTGTTAGCCACAAAGGTGAATGTTAATATTCACTCAATGACGACTGTAACTATATGAGGTGCTGCGGTTAACATGAAATACACTTGATCATTGCAAATAAAATAAGATGAATAGTATGAAAAATAAGAATGCTACAGGGTAGATGACAAAATATTTTATTCACAATAAGGTTCATTAGTTAACTACATTAGTTAGCATGAACTAATAATGAACTGCACTTGTACAGCATTTATTAATGCTTTGTTAAGGCTAATTTCAACATTTACTAATACTTTATTACAATATTGTTAACATATTTCAGTTAATGCACGGTGAACTAACACGATCAAAGAATGATTGTGAATGAAAAGTGACTAAAAATGGTGACCAATTACAGGATCTGAGATGTACTTTCCCCTTACATATTACTATAACATTTAATATAACATTTAAGGTGGCATGAAATCAAAATTTATATTACTTTATTAATAGCTATAGCAAGATAGCTATTTTATAGTGTTATTGTGCGTTTCTATAACACGTGCAAATGTTTGGGGTTGGTAAAATCTGTAAGATTTTCAATAAGGCTGCATTTAATAAAAAAAATTACAGTGAAATTGTGTCAATATACTAACATTTTAAATATATTTTAAAAGGTAATTCATTTTTGTGATGGAAGAGCTGAAAACCGTGATACATTTTACTTTAGATCAAAAGATCAGAATTTATTTGAAATAGAAATATTTAGAATTGACTTTTAATCAATTCAGTTTAATTTAACTTTTGAACTGTATAGTGTATATATTACTTTGACAAATTTGAATAAATCTTTAATCAAAATGTCAAAACTTGCTCTTATGACTAGTTCGACATCCATGATGTACGCAAGGCCACGCTGCAGTTAAGCCAATCACATTCAGATCCGCCTCCGTTCCTCTATGCAACGCTCACTTTTCAGAAATTCATGCCCCCACCTGTTTTTTTCTCAGAAATGCGTCACAATACGGAGTCAAAACTTCCGTTTCATGCCGACTTCAACTTAGAAATTAATGTTGATTAAAAAAAAAATCTATGGACATGTGCGCTGGAGTGTGTTTAGGGCTTTACCTTCAGTCGCTCTACTTCCATTCTCTCTGCTTTCAGCCTGCTGATTTCCCCATGTAAACCCTTCACATTCTCCTGAAGATGACTGCATGAAAACAGGACAAACATTACAGCCAAATCCCATTTCACACAAGCGCACCCATTTCTCCATATGTTTGCATGCACATTCCCCGCTACTTGGAGCTAAACTCCATGTTTGTACACAGTCAGAGCTGAGAGGAGCATTGGACAGGGTGAGCGGGGCTTACTCTCTCTCGGCTGTCAGGTGGATGATCTTCCTGCTCTGCTCTTTGATCTTGAGTGCCAGTTTCTCATTAGTGTGCCTGGAGAGGAGCAGGGACACAGATAATGGGCTGCAGTGAGGAAGCTGTGAGCTGCTGTCACAATCAACCATGATGCTGAATGATAATGATACAGCCATTATAACACTGGATGCTAAAGTTCTGATGCGCCACAGACACTTTCTATACTCCGTAAATTTATATACTGGTTCCAACACTGTAACATGTGATACAACTGTGACGTGTTATGTATTAAGAAGCCAGATTTTTTTTCAGAGAGTATATTTTACAATACTGACTGTACAATATGCCGTTAATTACACGGTTCCTAACAAAATACATAATATTTACAAATTATGAATTCACAAATGGACATGAAATATTGAATTAAGTTAAAATTATTTAGTAATGTGAGAATATGGAGGTGGAGGGATACTAGAGACATTAAACTAGATACACTGATTTTCAAAGTTGTAAATAATGTGCTTTTGTTATTTTCATTCATTTTTAATATTTTTCATATTTTTAGTTGTAGTTTTAGCAATTTTAGTATAACTTCATCAAATTTTGTTGAGGCATATATGTGTATATATATATGCATTCAATTTATCAAAAGAAACAGTAAAGACATTCACAATATTACGAAATATTTAAATTTTAAATAAACGCTGTTCCTTTGAACTTTCTATTCCTCAAAGAATCCTGAAAAAAATGTAGTACGATGTCCACAAAAAAATTAAGCATAACAATTAAAAGAAATAAATTGTATATCAGCTCAATTTCAATTACCGAAAATAATTCTTAATAGTTTTAGTTAACAATAACGACACTGCTTGGGATTATTAATTGTATACTTCAGTGGTCATTATGCTACAATATTTGCTTGTAGAATAATTGTAGAGTAATCAACCAATCAGAATCAAGTATTCCAGACAGCTGTGTGTTTAGCTTTTTACACTTACAAAAAAGTGCTGTGGTAAACCAGATGGCAATATCGTGGTACTGAATGATTACATGTCTTACTTTTGCTCCTTTACCCATTGGTTCACATTGGTCACGACTAGTTGACTTTCCCTGTGAAGTCGAGAGCTGTCACTCCGTGCGTCTCCTAAGCACTGCCGTAAAACATCCACCTCACACACAGCTGCGTTATATTTCTGATCAACACTGTCCATCTGTGAGTGCAAAGCCTCAACCTGCACATGAAGAGATGAATGAACACAAACACAGCAGAAAGATATGAATGGTGTTAGGAGACCGTGGCTGACCCGAGACACTTTCTCTCTGAGAGCGTCCGTCTCCATCTTCAGCAGCAGCACCTCCTCCTCTCTGTCCCGCAGGACGGTCATGAGCTCCGCCAGCCGCCCCTCACTCGCACGAGCCTGACGGGACAGACGGAGAGAGAAACTAGGATGTCATTTTTGCAGATGTTTAAATCTCAAACATAATGTATATATGAGAGGACGATGACTATACATTAGCCATTAATTTATTGACTTTTCCAAACAGCATGGCTCTTAGTTTCAAAACACTGCTTTTTTTTTATTTTTTTTTATGAAATTAATACTTTTATTCATCAAGGATGCATTAAACTCATCAGAAGTGACAATAGAGACATTCACAATGTTACAAAATATTTCTATTTCAAATAAATTATGTTCTTTTGAACATTCTATGCATCGAAGAATCCTGAAAAACTGTATCACGATTTCCACAAAAATATTAAGCAGCACAATTGTTTTGAACAATAATTGTTTCTTGAGCAGCAAATCAGCATATTAGAATGATCTTTTTACTGTTTTTTACCAAATAAATGCAGCCTTTGTGAGCATAAGAGACTTCTTTTAAAAACATAAAAAAAAAACTTTTGACCAGTTGTGTATGCACGCACGCACGCACGCACACACACACGCACACTGTGTTTTCACGTTTCATGGGGACTTTCCATAGACATAATGATTTTTATACTGCACAAACTGTATATTCTGTCCCCTTACACTAACCCTTCACAGAAAATATTCTGCATTTTCACATTTTTAAAAAGCGTTTTTCTCAAGGGGTTAAAAAATTTTCCCACAAAGACAATGTGTTGATAATATTCCTCTGCAGGCAAAGAACACAATATATATAAGCGTTGAAAATCTTCAGCTGCTTTAAAATCATTCTCTATCCCTCAACAAATCACTATTACACTCTTACGATGTGGCAAATCTATAGCAGCTCACACAATTTTACCTCATATGAGATCTCAGGTTTTCAGCATATGAGAATTCAGCTTAAATTAAAAGGCAGGCTAGTTTCATGGCTAGTAACTCTGTCAGTGTGCAAGATGGTGGAGCGCAGTGACCTTTACCCAGAGCGCACACACTGCAGAGGAGAGCTAATAAAAGGCGGTAAAGAAAAGGAGAAAGACAATTAAAATGCTGTGTGTGTGTGTGTGTGTGTGTAAGTGGGTTATGATGTAGTCACCTGTGCAGCTTTATATCCAGCTCTAATCCCTCTGTGATCCCACACACACTCAAATGAGATTCTCGACTCATCAGTTTCTTCAATTCACACCTGATTTATAAATGGGGGCTGGAGTATATTTGCAAACACACACACCTCACTGTAATCATAGCACCTCTACCAACACACACACACGCTTATGCAACCATAATTATGTGCCAGGCAGACAAACACACACACAGAAATGATAGCCGCCTTTATTCTGGCGTCTGTCTCGCCCCGCTTCCCCGCATGCTGCGTTCCACACGACTGGCGAGAATCATTACTGGCCTTCCTCTGATACGGCTGCAGAACCAACAGCAATTATTTTTAAAAGCCAGAGCTGAAAACAGACAACCGATGCACAACACGCGCATAATCATTATTTCTGCAGTCCGACCGGTGTGTGTATGTTTGTGTGTGCATGTATACATTAGGGCCTGGGCAGTGTGCAGACACTTAATTTTTTATTTTTCAGTTTTATTGTTATCCTGCAGAGTTTGCTGACCATAAAATGACGAGGATGGTTATCCAAAACCAATTAGAGTTACCCTACAACAATGACAGCACTTAAAGAATGAGAGTGAGTGGTTTAAATAACTCTACTGTCTGCAGGAGCACTGCAGTTTGGCACACATTTCAGGTACTTCAGGATGAAGTGTCACAGAGGGGTTTGACAAAGTCAGAGAACTCCATACTTATGAACATCATTGTTGGTTCTGGAACAACATTCTCATCAACTTTAGGATTAGGTTTGGGTTTATGGATTTCAAAACATTATTATTAGCCAACCATTTCCCTATAAATTGAGGAGGTACTTAAAAGGTTAGTTCACCCAAAAATGTTGTCATCATTCACTCACCCTCATGTCATTCCAAACCCAGAAGACTTGTTCAATTTTCGAAACCAAAATTTAGACCTAAAAGAGTTTCTCTCCCTCCTTTGAATTCCAGATAACCAAAACTTCGTATGGGATATGGATTTGCCATAAAACGAATCCATATGATATTAGCAGTTTCATTCAAATCTTGCGAATAGATAATATCACTTTATATGATGATGGCCGTTTGCGATGTGCTCTATGAATGTGTTTATATGTGAATAAAAAATCTTGTAAGCAATCACAACTCTTCTAAAGTCTTGGATTCAACTCTTATAAATTATTTTATGTCTTTATGAAACTTTTGAAGCTTAAAAGTTTCAGTCGGGTGGGTCTTCAATTGAGGGACAGAAATCTATCACATTGAAAATATCTTAATTTGTTTTTAGAAGATGAAAATGAATAAAGTCTTATTGGGTTTTGGAATGACATGAGTAAATTATGACAGAATTATCAGTTATTAGTCATTATCTTGGAATGCTTTTACAAATCCACATTGAATTTTGGTACACTCATCACACATAATTAAAATTAATATGGCCAGTAAATAAATAAATAAAAGCAGGTAACACTTTATTTTACAGTGTCGTTGTTACACATGTTAGACGTAATTACTACAGTAAATTATACATAATTGCAAGCAACTAGCCCTACACTGAAACCTACAAATCCTAACCCTATAGTAAGTACATGTAGTTAATTAATATCGCTCAGTACTTAATTGTATAACTACACTGTAACAAGGATACGTTCAAATAGTGTGACTTTAAGAACAATTTCAGATTACTTAATTCTGAGTAAGCATTTAAATATAAAATTACCATTTTATATATATTTTTATATATTTGTATTCTATACTTATGTTAAAAATCTATTTTGATTTAGCTAATAATGCATTTAATTTTACATTTAATTAAATGAATGAATGAAAAGTTCATATGACATTAAATCATTTTAATTTTCACACCCATATGTGCAACATTTGATGAAAAATGACCATGTCAATTGAAATGCAGTAGTACATTGCCACTTTACATATTACACCGGTAATACATATACACAATGCATATTCCATTTCTAATTAAATTCAGACCATACAAATACAGTGCCTAGCATAAGTGAACAAACCCATGCTAAAGTTGACTAAAAAGAGGAATAAAAAAATCATCTTTTGGAAATTGTTCTTAATGCCTTAATTTAAAAAAATGAGGAAAAAGCCAACCTTTAAGGACAATTTTCTTTGTGAATGAATAATGTATCGTAAATAAATAAATGTTCTTCCTTAAAATACAGGGTGCATAAGACAGTACACCCCTATGTTAAATTCTCACGGAGGCAGGCAGAATTTTATTTTTAAAGACCAGTTATTTCATGGATCCAGGATACTATGCATCCTGATAAAGTTCACTTGGCCTTTGGAATTAAAAAAGCCCCACATCATCACATTCCCTTCACCATACCTAGAGATTGGCATGGGGTACTTTCCATAAGATCATCTCTCAATGCAAATCAAACCAGTTATTAGCCTACATGAAAGTGCCCCATGCCAATCTCTAGGTATGGTGAAGGGTATGTGATGATGTGGGGCTTTTTTAATTCCAAAGGCCAAGTGAACTTTATCAGGATGCATAGTATCCTGGATCCATGAAATTTATGGCCTTTAAAAATAAAAATCTGCCTGCCTCTATGGGAATTTAACATAGGGGTGTCCTGACTTACGCAACCTGTACTTTAAGGAAGAACATTTATTTATTTACGATACATTATCCAATAACAAAGAAAATTGGTGTCCTTAAAGGTTGGATTTTTCCTCATTTTTTAAATTAAGGCATTAAGATCAATTTCCAAAAGATGATTTTTTATTCCTCTTTTTAGTCAACTTTAGCATGGGTGTGTTCACTTATGCTAGGCACTGTACATCTACTATACAAAGCTGCAAAAAACATCAGTAATTACACGAGTGGCTGATGCTCATGTAGATAAGAAAGTATAGCAATAGTCGGGAGATAATGGCTTCGATTCCCAGGGAATGCATGAACTAATAATACAATGTTAAATGCGATGTAAATTGCTTTGGATAAAAAAGTGTATCCCAATATCTTACCTCCTCCTCAGAGCTCCTGCTCTCACTGTGCACTCTCTGTAGATCTGCACTCATTTGTGTGACTCGCTCGTCCTGAGCCTTCTTCTCCTCCGTCAGCTGGATCAGGCACTGCTGCAGACGGGCCCGCTCACTCCTCTGGGACGCCACCTCTCCACTGTACTCCGCCAGCTACAACACGCAGAACGAATGTTGACATTTGTGCGTTAGGAGCTATCACGTTGTCTGTGGCAGTGGAAGAGATCGTACCAGCTCCATATACTCTTTATGAGTGGCCTGTGCTGTGCTGAGCTCCAGTCTCAGCTCTCTGCCTCTCTGATCGGCCTTGGCTGCCTCTCGTACCCCCTGACGCCACTTCTCCCGCTCCTGCTCCAGATCCAGCTTCAGTCTGGACACTGTAGCCTGCAGACTGCTCATCTGAGCCAAAGAGCACTTATCATACACTACCGTTCAAAAGTCTGGGGTCAGTGCGAATTTGTATACAGCAAGGATGCATTAAATTAATCAAAAGTGACAGTAAAGACATTTATCATTTCAAATGTTCATCAAAGTTCATAAATCCTGTTTATAAATCCGATTCATCAAGTGTTTTCAACATTGATAATAATGAAGTTAGAAAAGATTTTGATAGGACTTACAGTATTTATTAATATTAAGTTAAACATTAAGTTAATGAAAATACCACTGTTCATTGTTAGTGCATGTTAGCTCAGGTCCAATAAATAATACTAACAGATTCCACTTTTGATTTTATTAATGTATTAGTAAATGTTGAAAATAACAAACTAAGATTACTAAAATTCTTTAAAAGTTAGTAGGCCTACATGTTAACTAATGTAGTTAACCAATGTTAACAATTTTTTTTTTTTTGTAAAGTGTTATAAACCAAGATTTTATCACAGAATCCTGATTTTTTTATCATGGTTTCCACAAAAATATTAAGCAGCAACACTGTTTTCAACATTGATTATGATAATAATAATAATTATTATTATTATTGTTTTTTGAGCAGCAAATCAGCATATTAGAATGATTTCTGAAGGATCATGTGACACTGAAGACTGGAGCTTAATATCCTCAGTTTTCATCCTGCTGGATCTGTCTGCTGCCTTTGACACAGTTAACCACCAGATCCTCCTGTCAATCCTAAAGACGAAGGACATCTTGGGAACCGCACTCCAATGGTTCAAGTTTTACCTCTCAGGTAGGTCCTTTAGGGTGTCGTGGAGGGGTGTGGTGTCTAAGACCCAACATCTAGCCACTGGAGTGCCTCAGGGCTCAGTGCTTGGACCACTCCTCTTCTCCGTCTACATGATGACATCACTAGGCTCTGTGATTCAGAAACATGGCTTTTCCTATCACTGCTACGCTGATGCCACTCAACTCTACCTTTTATTCCAGCCTGATCATCCGACGGTAGATGCTTGTATCTCAGCCTGCCTGACAGACATTTCTGGCTGGATGAAGGACCACCACCTTCAACTAAACCTTGCGAAGACAGAGCTGCTTGTGGTCACGGCCAACCCAAACACTACACCACAACTTCTCCATTCAGCTAGATTTGTCATCCATAGCTCCATCAAGGTCAGCCAGGAACCTTGGGTTGAGTTGTGATTGATGATCAATTGAACCTCACAGACCACATTGCTAGAACTGCCCGGTACTGAAGATTTGCCTTATACAACATCAGGAAGAGCAGGCTAAACAACGCTTGTTCAATCCAGACTGGACTATTGTAATGCTCTCCTGGCTGGTCTTCCAGCTTGCACTGTCAAACCTCTGCAACTGATCAACTGAGACAAAATGCTGCAGCTAGAGTGGTCTTTAACAAGCCGAAGAGCGCACACGTTACTCCTCTCCTCACAAAATTGCACTGGTTGCCAGTTGCCGCTCACATCAAATTCAAAACACTGACGTTTGCCTACAGAACAACCACTGGCTCTGCTCCCTTTTACCTAAACTCCTTACTTCAGACTTACATGCCATCCAGAAACTTGTGCTCTGCAAGTGAACGTCATCTTGTGGTGCCATCTCAAAGAGGCACAAAATCTCTTTCTCTGACCTTTACTTTGACTTTTCCCTGCTGGTGGAATGATCTGCCTAACTCAACCAGAGCTGCTGAGTCCGTGTCCATTTTCAAGAAACGGCTGAAGACGTATCTTTTTCGGCAACACTTGATCCATTAATACTAACACTTTCTCTTCTATTCTATATCCATTTATATATATATATATATATATATATATATATATATATATATATATATATATAAAAATACATGCACTGCGTTCGATTAAACTGGGAAGGGTCATAGCACTTGCATATTGTTGTCCTATTGTTAGTTTAACTGCTTCTATTGTTCTCATTTTGTAAGAAATATTAGTATAATAGTATTTGTAATGCTTTGGATAAAAGCGTCTGCTAAATGAATAAATGTAAATGGAGAAATTATGCTGAAAATTCAGCTTTGCATCACAGGAATAAATTACATTTTAAATATATTAAAATAGAAAACAGTTGTTGTAAATTGTAATAATATTTCACAGTATTACTGTTTTTACTATATTTTTGGTCAAAGAAATGCAGCCTAGATGAGCAGAAGAGATAATTTTTTTTAAAACATTAAGAAATCTTGCAAACCCCAAACTTTTAACATTAGTGTAGACCATCATAAAATATCATAAGACATAATTTTTAATCTTTAATCAGTGTGGCCAACTTTGACCCTACTAACTCATAGTCCAATGATCAACCACCAGTTTGTATCAGCTTCGGAAGGGTTAGAAATAATGTCAGCAGCAGTTTGGACTAGCATATTAATATGTGGCGTTCCCATAATACCTGTTGGTGGTGTTTTTGCTCCTGGTCATTTCTGGTCTCCAGTTGTCTCCTGCACAGTTGAAGCTGAGTCTGGCAGTTCAGTCCTTCCTCCTGCAGTCTGTGTGTGAAGAGCTGCAGATCCTGGTGTGTGTTTATAAGCTTCTCCTGTTCATACAGCTACACAAACACAGAGAGAAGGCCAGCTGACAATCACATTATTTAAGGATATTCTGGTAGCACTTTGTTTTACAGTCCTGTTTCGCATGAAGATACTATGTACTTATTGTAGTAATGACACTAACTAGGTACTAACCCTGAACCTACCCCTAAACCTTAACTTAACCCATGCAGTTGCCTTACATTACTCATTACTTTTGTGGTAAGAACACTGCAAGTACATTGAAAGTGCACGTACTGTAAAATTAAGTGTTACCAATATTATTTATCTATATCTATATTCAGGTTTACCTTTAATTTGTTTTAATATTACTGTTTATTTCCATTGTGAACAAATGTTGTGTTTTGTGAGGGGAAAAAATCCTATTTTTCAGAACTTTTCAATGTGAAGTGATTTTTATAAACAATAGCATATATTTTGCTTTCTTATTGCTTGGTGGGAAAAGTTTCTGAACAATGAACAGGCTTTGATGTGTAAATGTATTAATGTAATTCATTCTTTCTTGCTGACATCAGAAAACCAAGGATTTCGGAAAGTACAAAAGTTTTCAATTTTGATTAATTTAATTTGACAAGTAAATGTCGAGATGTTATTTCCATCAAGAGGTGCATCAATTTTTGGTCAAGATCTTGTATTGACAATGCAAGAGTCCAGAACTCTGTGAAGTCTCCTCCAGCACTTCCCAAAGACTTTCCATGAATTTAAGGTCTGGATTTTTTTAAGAACTGAAAATCTACACACTTCATCAATTAGGGTTAGAAGAACTGTTGCCAAACATATAAGATGCTAGAAACATAATAATCACTGCAATAATGATCCGCTCATGGACTCTTAAGCATTTGCCTATTTAAATCCAAACAGCAACTTTTTTTTTGGCCAGGCAGTGTGTATGTTTTACAGTCTACCCAAACATGAGTAGAATGTAAAAGATAATGATCACACTGCCTATGGCAGTTTTTAAAAAATAAAAACCAGAACACCAGGCAAACACGCAGCTACTGCACGCATTAATCCGTATTGATATCGTCCTGGAAAGGTGAAGTAGGCTTTTCGTGATTTACTGAAAAAGCGTGATATTGGAATTTGTGCACCTTCCACCGTCATGTGTTAATGAACTCTCAGGCGAAAAGAAGAAGAGAGGATAAGCTGCGCTAAACAAGTGACAAAAATAATACCAGTTTGAGAACAGCCATTGCATTTTACTGCACAGCATTTTGAATGATCAATCAATCAATTATAGTAACAATTTAACTTTTTTTTTTTAACAACCAGAAATATGGGGGACCGGACATGTAAATGAGGGGGCCAAGTCCCCCCTACAGGCCCCATTGTGGCTACGCTACGGCATTAAACACTTTTATATTCAAAAGATCAAGGCATATTTTAATCCCCATGATATAACCCTGTATTAGTGCAGAGCATGACAGATAAACTGTGAGCTCCATGGCTGACATATTCACTCAGATGGCTGGCTAAATTAGAGATATACTCCTACATGACAGATATTAAACTGGGATTAGGAAGATTAATTTGAAACTGTTACTGAGCAAGATACTTTTGCATCAGATCTATGAAAGTTTCTAAATATAGAAAAGTAAATTTACAACTAGAGTGAATAGCTTTGCTTCAGACTAACATCTCTTCAGCACTGAGAGAGGCAATAAAATCATATTTCCTCATGATCTGTACACGTTTGCAACATTTAAATTATATCATAACTTTGGAGGTGCTAAATTAATTTTCAGTTGAAAACAAAATGACTTGGTTGACATTTTTTCGAAAATATTTACCGTGTTCACACCATTATACAGTGGTGTGCAAATGTCTGAGGGCACAATGAAAATTAAGACTAATTAAGTCTAATTTAAACCTAACAAATAAAGTTTTAGCATTCAATGGATTTAAAACAAAGAAAAAATATGATGTAAAAAAAGAAGAAATATTTAATATTCAGCAAATGTGTGACACTGACCATATGAACTGACGGTCAGATGTTCTTGAAGCACAAGATGGATTTTTCTCAAATCATGCTGGATATCACGATCATCAGGTTTTACACGAACATGTGAAGCTTATGCTCTTCCACAAAGCCACATACACACATGAGAATGTATCCACCATATACACACATGCAAGCTTGCACCGTTCCTCAGGCACACAGTAATCAATACAGATCAATACAGGAGATCATGACCTTACAGAGGGCTTTGTGAAGCACCTTTGCTCAATAATCCTGCCGTTTAAAGCCCTGAATCAGTGTGGGACGAGTGTGAAATGGCTCTCACCTTAGTCTGCAGGGCTGAGAGGGTCTCTCTGCTGATGTCCAGCTCATCCTGGATCTGCTGTTTCTCCTGCTGGAGTCTCCCAGCTTCATGTTGAGCGTTGAGCACATCTGATCTGCTGCTGCTGGCCTCTGCTCTCAAGTGCTCTACCAACCTCCTGTAGAGAAACACATGAGTCTTATTTCACCAAACTCCCTTCTCCATCAGTCCTAACATGAGAGTCAAGTCACCTTCATTTATATAGCGCTTTTAACAATATAGATTGTTTCAAAGCAGCTTTACAGTGATAATAGGAAATTAAAGTAACAGAGATTGTTTTGGCTTTACAGCAGCTCTAGAATAAAGTATGGCTGGGCAACGATTAATCACGATTAATCGCATCCAAAATAAAAGTTTGTGTTTACATAGTATATGTATGTACTGTGTATAATTATGTTGTGTATATATAAATATACACACATGCATGTATATATTTAAAAAAAAAGTGTTATTTATATATAATATAAATGATGTATAAATACAGTATATACATGCATATATTTCTAATATACAAATATATACATGCATTGCCAAAATTTGCATGTGTCATTGAGAGCATATGACGTAATTTATATATATTTTTAAGATGGAAAAATGCTGTTTTACAGATACTAGAAACATGACTTTCAAATAAAAGATTGGTATCAAAGAGCACACCCAGGTTCCTAACCGACGACGAAGACTTGCCAGAGCAGCCATCAAGTGTTAGACAGTATTCTAGGTTATTACGTGAGGAAGTTGTTTTTTGTCCAATAATTAGAATCTCTGTTTTTTCAGAATGAAGTAGCAGGAAATTACTAGTCTTCCAGGTTTTTATATTAAGCTATGCATTCCGTTAATTTTGTGAATTGGTAACTTTCGTCTGGGCGTGATGAAATATAGAGCTGAGTATCATCGGCATAACAGTGAAAACTAATGCCATGCTTCCTAATGATATCTCCTAAGGGTAGCATGTACAGAGTGAACAGCAACAGTCATAGTACTGAGCCTTGTGGTACGCCATACTGAACTTTTGATCGATAAGACATCTCTTCATTTACTGCTACAAACTGATAACGGTCAGATAAATATGATTTAAAACATGCTAATGCAATTCCACTAATGCATAATTTTCAAGTCTATTTTAAAAAATGTTGTGGTCAATGGTATCAAATGCAGCACTAAGATCATGAAACACTAATAGAGAGATACAACCACGATCGGATGATAAGAGCAAATCATTTGTGACTCTAATAATTAATAATAATAATAATTGGTTACATTTATATAGCGCTTTTCTGGGTACTCAAAGCACTTTACATGGAAGGGGGAATCTCCTCAATCACCACCAATGTGTAGCATCCACCTGGATGATGCGACGGCAGCCATATTGCGCCAGAACGCCCACCACACACCAGCTTACTGATGAAGCCAATCAGTATATGGGATGATGATTAGGAGGCCATGATGGACAGAGGCCAAGGGGCAAATTTGGCCAGGATCCTGGGGTTACACCCCTACTCTTTTTCGAAGGACATCCTGGGATTTTTAATGACCACAGAGAGTCAGGACCTCGGTTTAATGTCTCATCCGAAGGACGGTGCTCTTTGACAGTATAGTGTCCCTGTCACTATACTGGGGCGTTAGGACCCACACAGACCACAGGGTGAGCACCCCCTGCTGGCCTCACTAACACCTCTTCCAGCAGCAACCTAGTTTTCTCAGGAGGTCTCCCATCCAGGTACTAACCAGGCTCAACCCTGCTTAGCTTCAGTGGGCAACCAGTCTTGGGCTACAGGGTGATATGGCTGCTGGCTAATGAGAGCTGTCTCAGTGCTATGGTACGGTCTAAATCCTGACTGAAAATCCTTGCAGATACCATTTCTTTCTAAAATGGAACATAGTTGTGAGGATACTGCCTTTTCTAGTATCTCTGACAGAAAAGGTAGATTCGAGATCGGCCTGTAATTGACTAATTCTGTAGGATCAAGTTGAGTTTTTTTAACAAGCGGTTTAATCATAGCCAGCTTAAAAGTTTTTGGTATGTATCCTAATGAAAAAGATGAATTAATGATATTAAGAAGAGGATCTATGACCTCTGGAAGCATCTCTTTCAATACCTTAGTCGGTATAGGGTCTAACATACATGTTGTCGATTTAGATGATTTAACGAATTTAGAATTTTTTTCCTCAGGGAGACTACAATGCAATGCCTGATGCGATACTGTAGTAGACGGTTGTTATAATTTTAGTTATATGATATAATTTTCTCCCTGATATGATCAATCATGTAAGTAAAGAAGTTCATAAAATCATTACTGCTGTGCTGCTTGGAAACGTCTGGGGTTGAAGCTTTATTTTTCGTTAATTTAGCCACTGTTTAAAATGAATACCTAGGGTTTTGTTTATTTTCTTCTAATAGGGTTGAAAAATAAGCAGATCTAGCAGCTTTTAAGGCCTCTCTATACGCAATCGTGCTCTCTTTCCATGAAATGCGGAAAAAAAACTCTAGTTTTGTTTTCTTCCAGTTGTGCTCCATTTTTCTGGCTGCTCTCTTAAGGGCCTAAGTGTGCTCATTGTACCACGGTGTTGGACTATTTTCTTCAATCTTCTTTAAGCGCAAAGGAGCAACTGTGTCTAAAGTGCTGGAAAAGAGAGAATCAAAAGTTTCTGTTGCAATATCGAGTTCTAAGCTATCTGGGATGCTGAGCGGATGAAACTGATCAGAAATATCATTAATAAAGCAATCTTTAGTGGCAGAAGTAATAGGTCTAACATATTTGTAACACGGAGTCGACTTTGCAGCCTTGGCTAAATTAAGTATACACGAGACTAGATAATGATCGGAGATGTCATCGCTCTACTGTAGAATTCAACATTGGCATCAATATTGATTCCATGTGATAATATTAGATCTAGAGTATGATTACGACAATGAGTAGGTCCTGACACATGTTGTCTAACTCCAATAGAGTTCAGAATGTGTTTAAATGCCAATCCCAATGCATCTTTTTCGTAATCTACATGTATATTAAAATCACCAACAATTAGGAAACGAAATTTTTTTTTTATAGTATGAGTGCAAGGGCTTTAGATATTGCTTTAGATGTGACTAGCTTAGTGAAAAAAAAAAAAAAATATATATATATATATATATATATATATATATATATATATATATATATATAAAGGAGCAACAGATGTGTGGATGAAATCACCACACCATCCTGCTGGTCACCAGTGTATGGTGTTTTTCATGCAGGGCCCTGTTTACACCTGGTTTTACGGTGCGTTTTGGTCAATCAGATCACAAGTGAACAACGCTAAATACAGGTGTAAACGGGGTCTAAAACGTTTTGAGCTTGTCCACTTTCGACCACTTCCAGAGGTAGTGGAAAACGCATTCGACCGGATTGCTTTCGTAGTGTAAACGCTCATGTGGTCAAAAGCATTCGAACTCCCCACCTACTGATCTAACGAGTAAACATCATGGGAAGCGCTCTAGCCAGACGGAATTTAAACTTTGTTGGCTGGAGACCCAAGTTTAGTTTGAAGACAAAAAACGTACCAAGCACAATGTTCTCTCGCCATTTCTGATTTCTAACACACACTCTGCTTTCGGCTGGTCTTGCGTCTATCAGAGCAGAAACGAAAGATGATGCTCTCCATATGTTATTCCGTCGTCTCTGATCGTGTTCATATGTGAATTGCACAAGCTTATTTTGTTCATTAGATAGAAAGATCTGAAAAAACAACAACATTTACCCGCCCATAGATCCTCCCCTAGAAGAAATCAGGACAGAAGTGATTGAAAGTGGATAAATGAGACTAAAACTCCAGGTGTAAACGGAAATGTGTCTCCCTCATCTACCTGTGATCCGATTGATCAAAACACATCTTAATACTAGGTGTAAACAGGGCCTAGGTCACAAGGGAAGACCAAAAGTAAGTAGGATCTTAACAAACCAGCACTAACCAGCATAAACCAGACTGGAATTTATACTCCTTTACAGGGTTTGGGTTTAAAATTGAACAAAAGTCTTATGGGTTTGAAACAACATCAGGTTGAGTAAATGATGACAGAATTTTAAATTTTTGGGTGAACTAAGCTTTTAAGCTTAGTCTCTTGCAGCTAGTATAAATCTGGTACACTTTCAATCATATTCTGGCCAAGAATCAATCAAAGTTTATAATGTTTTTAGTGGCAGAAAAATCTAAAATAGTTGATACCCCAATAGAAAAGTAATCAAATAATTACACAACAACTAAAAACGGCAAAAAAGTGCACATGTATGACATTGTAATCATAATTTCGAACTCATTAGTTAGTAAGTCATTATTTTACAGATACAGAAAGTACAGTTTTGCTTGTGGATATCCAATTAACTTGCTACCAACAACCCCCCTCTCCAAAAACCTTTGCAAGTAATTTTAAAAATTAGATGCTACTTGCAAACAATTACAAATCCAGTGATTAGTTCTTCCTCAAAAACGCTTGTTGGATTAGTTTTTTGTTTTGTTCCTGTAGCTCAAACAGTAGAGGATGGCTCTCAGATAATGTGTGAACAGATAATATACAGCGTAAGCTTCTTTGGATAAGAGTGTGTGGCGAAGGACGGCCGAGGGACGTGAGAGAACGGCGCGAGGCCGGTGGTGCGATTGCTAATGAGCAACACCTGGATAGCACACCGGTCTCACATCTCTCACGGAGGAGCGGAAGCATAAAGGAGGAGCGACGACGTTGATGATGGAGAGAGGAACAGGCCTGTGTTTTAGTTGTGTTTTGGTTTTTGTATTTGTATTTTATTTTAGCCAGCAGTCGTCCGCGAGGGGCTGCTGGCAGTTCCTTATGTTTATTTTCGGTAGCCAGCAGTCGTCCGCGAGGGGCTGCTGGCGGTATTTTGGTTTGTTTGTTTTATTTTAATAAAGTTTATTTGATTGTTCGCCGGTTCCCGCCTCCTTCTTCCCTGAACATTGTTACAGAGTGACTGCCAGATGTGTAAATGTAATAGGACTATTTCTATAGGACTATTGTACCTTTACTACAAAAAGTTCCTCGTTATAAAGAAGTGCACATAATTGTATAGAATGTGCACTTGTAGTGTACTTTAAATAAAAAAATAAAAAAACGACTTGAAAATAATATAAATAAAGTTACTTAAGTTACTTTCATGACTGTTTTTAACACATTTATGTAAACTTTTAAGAAGTTTACTTTGTAAAAGTAAATCATTGTTTTAATGATCCTTTGGCATACTTAAAGTAGTACACTTATTTTGTTAAGTTGAATAACATACTAAAGCACAAATATTTGATAATAATTTGAACTGTAGAGAGTTATTTGATAATACATTTAAAGTTAACATGCTTTAAATGTGCTAAATTGCAATTCCATCATTACAAATGTGTAATTGAAAAGATATTTAAATACGGCATACCAATTTCAATAGAAATGATGGTTACACTTTATTTTAAGGTGTCCTTGTTACAGTGCAATTATACATTTAAGTACCGAGTAATAAGAATTAACTACATGTACTTACTATATGGTTAGGGTAGGATTAGGGTTTGGTTTAGGGTTATATGTATGCAATTCTGCATAACCTATTGTTATTACTATAGTAACTACATGCAACATGTAACAAGGACTGTAAAATATTTTAGTTTATCATATATACTGTATTTGCCAGTACATTCAGCAGTAAAATTTAACCATAATTCATAGTCCTAGTTAAGTGGGTCAAAACAGTAATGCATTTTTATTTAATTGAAATTAGGATGCATTTAAGTGTCCGAAAACATTACATTCAGTTCACACTTAAGTATATTCTTTCAGTAGTATGTTATTTCCATAATAATTTCTCTTTTTAAAAGTATACAATTGTCCTTTTCACAAGGGGTTGATTAACAGCCAACCATTCTTGTGTGCAATATGCATCAGATGATTATTGAACGAACTTTGGGCTGATTGAGGCCAAGTTTAATTTAAGCTGGTCTTTTTTAGCAGGGCATGGAGTGCGGGATCTTTTTTTACAGAAAAAATTGTGTATGGGCATGAGAGAATGGGACACTTCAGTCCACAGCAAAACATCTTCACCTTGACTAGTCAGTGAAACAGACCAGAACGCATCTTAATTGAGGCATGATAACATGTAGGAATGGTAAGCAGGAGAGAGAGGTTTGATTTAATTAGAATAGGCAAGCGTGAATATTTAATGAGCGGGGCTGAAACTAATTACGAGAGCAGGACGATGATGAGCTCATGCACCGTTTCAGCATGCATCAACAAATCACACCCAACTATAACAAATCAGACCCACCACAGCGTCTCAAATCACTCCCAAAAGAGAAAGCTTATCGCAGCGGAAATGAGAGGTGTTGACCACAACCTCCTCAACCTTCAGACGAAACCCAAACAAGTGAAGGACGGTCCTACAGAGGGTGTCTGGGCGCCGAAGCGAGCGGTTGACTAGGTGATGTGTCACTTTTTCAGGAGGTGAAGAGCGTGGGGAGATCCTGCAAAAGACCCACGTGGCTCTCTTACCTCTTTCTCTGCCATTGGCGAAGCGGCCACGGTAACAGCTAATCGATCGCTCGCGAAATCCCCCAGCACGCCCTCGCCGGGAATGATCAATATCCCTAGCAATTAGAATCCCCTATCTGCATGGCTGCAGGGACCTTGGGGTAGCTCTGTGGCCCGCAAACACCCAATTTAGTCCTCAACTTACCACTTAATTACTAAATCCTCTGTAATGTGTATTGGCAGACGGGAAGTTGTGCAGCGCACCAGCGGATGGCTGACTGAACAAGGGACCTTTGGCATGGTGCTAGTTAAGATGCGCTTGCTCGTCCTCTTCCAGCCAGTTAAACATCTGATTTTACACACGGATTCAGACCCACGGTGATTCCTCCATTGAGCGGTACACTTTCTCACAGGAGGGCAGCGCGGGAGGTAAAAGCGGCACATCAAGGGTCATGAAGACTAAAACACACTCTGAACCGTCCTGAGAATTGCAGCTTCGCTTAATAAAACTCGGTTAGTGTCAGAGACAGTGGCGCAGTGGACTGTGCACATACTCAGGTAACGTAAGAGCTGCTCATTGGGAAGACGGTTTGAGTCTCAATCCCATGTCCATGTCCAACTAATGCTGCATGCAAGTCCTCTTGGGAAGCTCATATTTATGCTGCACACACTTGAAGATTTTAAGCCCGAATTGCGAACGATCGAGGGTGCGTTGCACTGAATTTGGGGCTTGTCGCAACATAATATTTGTCCAAAAAAAATCCTCAATTGTGTGGTGTCATTATGATTATTTTACTGCTCCCGATCGAGCTGGAGCCTCCCAAATCTTATATATCAAACGTGATACAGTATTTACGACTCTTGATCGGGCTGCTTCCGACAGGATACCCGCAATAGCCAATGAGAGCGAGCAACCTTTCACCAACCGGATGTTGCATGGTTTTATAGTTGAAACATGTCAGCCGCAAACATGTATTGAGTATTGAGAAAGAAGATCGACTTACGGCGACAGTACGAGTGCCTGCAGGGGCGCTGCTAAGGATTTTGGGCCCCATGAAAAGAATCTTGACAGGGCCCCCCAACACAGCTGAGACTTTTTTCATATTAATTTACATAAAATCATGCGCTTTTATGGTATTTTGACTATCATTCTCATATATTTAAGTCAGTCAGACAATTGAACGCCATCCCATGTCCACACCCGTAATTTGTCCTCTGTAATACAAAGCCGTGCACCCGCTGCACCCTGCTCTATCGAAACGTGCTAACTTGTCGAAAAATGCTACCGTAGAGACCTGGGGCCTCAAAGCGTGCGTACGCCATAGCTGTCAACATTGAACATTGAAAATAAGGGAGATTTCCCGGAATCAATCCCCCAAATAAGGAATTTTTTTTTACACGATTCTTAACCACAAACTTTAACAAAGCACTAATCATTAAAAGTCTAAAGAGTTTATAACTAGCCTACATATGTGTGAGAGAGAAAGAGACAATGGGTTGGTTTATGTGGTTTATGAGGACACAAATTTGTAGAATGACATGTGTATTACACTGGTATTACTACTTATAGGTGGTTTATGAGAACATTTCAAAAGTCCTAATAATTCAAATGGATTTAAAAACATACTAAGCAGTGTTTTAATAAAAATGTAATAATGCAGAATGTCTCCTGTGACGGGTAGGTTTAGGGATAGGGGCAGTGTAGGGGGATAGAATATACAGTTTGTCCAGTATAAAATCCATTATGCCTATGGAGAGTCCTCATAAACCAACGTGTGTGTGTGTGTGTGTGTGTGTGTGTGAGTGAGAGAGAGAGAGAGAGAGAGAGAGAGAGAGAGAGAGAGAGAGAGAGAGAGAGAGACAATGTGGCATTTAAAAAAAATATCATAGAGAATGTTTAAATACAAATATCAGCTTACGAGGGAAACGGAGGCGAAGTTTGGTGCTTCGGAGGCTGAGATGATTGGGAGAGGTCCGTGCACCTTTACCGATAAGAGCGCGCGCTGACACTTGTTAATTCTCGACGCGTCGCACGAGCGCTGCCAAAGTGACAAGTTCTGTGCGCAAGACCGGCAAGACCTCATTTCGCTTAGCCGTGTCTGCACAGCTTTTTTGTAACAGCGCGCGCGGCAACGCATCCGAGGATGAACGACTTCAAACCGAATCGGTGTCCGAGCGTATAACTTACGTCTCACACAATCAGAGCGTAAAAATACGTTACCTGGATACAATTTGGGCGGACTGAACCATTTTATGATAATCGAGAGGGGGAGAGGGGACCACGGACGTTTGTGTTTCCTAAACACAGGGCCGGCGATTGCTATAGGCGAACTAGGCGGTTGCCTAGGGCGACAAATGTGTTGGGGGCGCAGCGCGCGGGCGCCCTCTAATGTCGCCCTACTTCCCATTAATCATAGAATTAGAATGACAAACGAAACAAAAACATGTTTATTAAACATGATCATCCGGCGCCCCCTCAGCCACACGTTTAATTACTTGTCAACCTGATTATTAGATTGAATTGATGATTATTGTCGATCATTTCCTAATGGTGGGGTGGGGGGTTACGTTACGTTACGTTACGTTATGTTAGGCAAGTGCTCGGCTGCTGGCGTGTTGATCGAAACCCTCTGGTGCACAGGGACGAAAACGGAGAAAGCAACCAGATAAAAAGAAAGCCCAGTATAGAGGTAAGTATTCTCATCTCAGCCATTAAGGTGTCAAACGAAATAAATTTACTTCGTATTGTGCACAGGCATGCTGGCCATCGGAACTACCGAGAGCGAATTCTTTTCCCCCAGGATGGTAGAGATTCCCGGTGGGCCGACGTGCTTTTTGGGCCGATACATAATACTTTTATTTATTTATTTTTTTTGTCTTAGTGGCCCAAAAAACTCGTACATCGGCCCATTCGTTTTGTTTTGTTTTGTTTAATTGGCGGCGCTGGGTTACTTCCAAGTAACAAAATTAATTATGAAAGTTTCCTTTATTTTTCAGTGCATTTGTTTTACAATATAGCCTATGGCTATTACTGTCATGGGGTTAATATTATAACTATTATTATGTAGTAGTGTCATGTAGACAGACACTGTAACTAAAAGAGGTTTGAGTTTTTCTTTGTTCAATTTGCACACTCAATATGGGTTGGAGCTTTTAATTTTGAACTCTCAAAGTGCACCAGATTGATGAATTTACCATTAAAATGCACAAAATTGTCTTAGGGGGGGCATACCCCCGAAACCCCCTTAGCCTTGTAGCAGCCTAATAGATTAGTAATAATAGTAGTGATGGTAGTAATTGTAATTTAAATACTACAAGTTACATGGTCAGACAAAATGTATTTGTACAATGCAGGATGATAGAAATATCATTGAACGTTCTTTGTAGCATTTGTATGAACAATTTATTATACAGTTGAAGTCATAATTTGCTTGTTTAAGTATTTTTAATAAGGGGAGGAGGGGGGGGGGGGGGGAATGGGCGCAAAACTCAATCTCGCCTAGGGCAACCAAAGGGCTAGAGCCGGCCCTGCCTAAACAAATAAATTTTTTTGACACCAGGAAACAGCAAATAGAATAATTTAAAGTTAATAATTTTTACAATCAAATATATTTTTTAGCACCACAATTTTATTGGGGGCTTCTCTGGGCCCCCTCTTAGTCATGGGCCCCGAGAATCGTCATCGTTTACCCCCCCTTTACAGCGCCCTTGAGTGCCTGTATAATGTTTTTTTTTTTTTTGCTGCAAAACAGAATGCACACCAGGAGAGCCAGCTGACACGTTGATCATCCACCATATTGGTTTTTCTTCTAAAGTCACGCTCGATCACACAAGTTTCTGTGAGATTTCTGCTGCGTCCCAATTCGCATACTATCCATCCTAAATAGTGTTCGAAATTAGAATTAGTGTGTCCCAAATCGTAGTACTGTTTGTTGAACTGATCTTTTCCAGTTAGAATCCGAAGTGCAGATCCGTAAACACTCAAACGGCTAATATTGGCCACAACCCGTTGTGCTTTGGACGAGGATTCAATTAGAACTACAAACACATAAAAAAGTGTTAAAAAACAAACATGGCGGATATGCGAGTCAGACGGCTAAGGAGAGAGGTTTAGATAAAAGGGGTTTGAGTTATTAATAATCAGTATATAACCTGACGAAAATATATTTATTCAATGATATCCACATTAAAATGTATTGGCAATAGCATTGTGAACTCTTGTAAAGGTACGCTTGATCATTAACTTTTAAATGCATCATTACGCAAATTGCAAACACAAGGAGAGTTCTCCGCATGAAAGACCCACGACTGGCAGATCACATAATGCATTTATACATTAATACACTTCTATACATTTCTCTCAGAAATGATAGAAAATTTAATGAAATTGAATGTGGAGAATTTTAACTGTGACGAGATGATTGACAGGACAGTTTAAACAGTGACAGGATGCACGTAACTAAGCGACAAATGGTCTGTTAAAGACGCTATTATAGATATTATAGACGCTATTAGAAGCACTCGTGTCTGTGGAATTGCCATGGTGAAATCATTACTATAATCAGCAGGTTTGTGGTCTCGCGGTCTGGCCGAATCATCTAGTGTGTGCGTTCGTTTATAATGTTAAAAATCGGTAGAAACTGTCCTTATGTCTGTCGTCTCCCATGGTTTGAAAATCATCTAGTGTGTCACAGGCTTTATGGGTTCATAACTATAACTATGTAATTATGACAATGTGTATGTAATGCAAGTGATATTGTTTGGAACACAATGGAAACTATTTACAATTATTTGTTAAAACTGTTCCATTTACACATTACCGATTAAATGCGTTTCTGCAAAACTAATATAAATTCTATCTTTGTCACTATATACAAATTCAATGGTGTTCATGTCACCAAAAGCAACAGATATTCATTGCATTTTATCATCAGCTGATTTCAATAGGAAAGTGAGTGGCATCAACACTGGTGTGAGAATTTAGCATTCACCACTTTTAATGAAGATGACAATGTATTGAGCAGACGTTGAGTTTCATTTGTGGCAGTTTGTATATGGTTACTGAAGAGAGATGCTCATCTCCAGCGGGCCATATCTGTGGAGATGAATGTTGCTGTACAGATGTGCTGTCTGACTACCTGGAGCTCTTTTGGGGTGAGTAAAATTCACATATGTGGCTTCATCAACCACACGCATTTACACTTGTATAGTTGCATCTTGAATACGTCTCAAACCTCCTCGAGTGGTTTATTCATTTCGGAGGGAATTTACACCTGGTGTTTTCATGATCGGATAGAAATTCAGATTTCTTCCCTTCTTTTTCATCTACTAACAGAGCAAAGAAGCGACACAAAATGGAGACAGAATAATGTGTATAAGGTGTGAAAATGATTTTTATTTGAATTTTATCATGACTTCCATAGGGTGCAACAATGCTCACCCATTGGTTCCGCCGTTCCAGAAGTATTTTTCCCATTCATTTTTAAGTCTTTGTTAAAGAGTTATAAGCCATGAACCAAACCGGCCAGATACAAGATGAACATTACAACATTACCAACTTTGAAGCAAAAAATGTAAGGCAAAACCACAAAGGTGCAAGACTGTGTTCTTATAACGGCTCTATTAAGAGGAAGAACTACAATTCTACGAAGCATTGCGAATGACAAAGTAAAAATAATTTAATGATTTAAAGATGTTGATTATATATAGAAATACATTTTACATTTATTGAAAAATTATGCATATTATGCATACAAATATTTAAATTATTATTCGACAATATAAAAATAACTTGAAATAATATACCTTGATGGCTTTAACGAAAGCATTTATCATTGATTATCAACCTCAGACCTCACAATAGGTCTGTCTTTAAAGGTTCATCAATTTCCCTATGGAGAAAAGGAATGGAATATTTACTTCTGGAACCTGACAGTTGCACTCTATTCTCAGTCTTCCATAGGGCATCATGGGAAATGTACTGTAGTTTAAAATTAAAACTAACTAAATTATTTTCTGTGGCAATTGACAGCTGCCATCGATAAAGATTAGCTTGTATTTGATCAGGAATATTCAGTGAGTTCCCCACTGGTAATACTGGTATTGTGGTGGCGTTCATGTGCACTCATCTGGTAAATATGATAATTTAGACATGACTTGAAGGCAGTACAAAGCTGAGAAATTTGGATTAATCGGCTCATAGCTTCACTAGCAGCCTTAATATGAGTGTGATATGAGAGTGTCATCCTGAGGAACTGAGTTTGGAAAGCTGTCTGCTGTACTATGCAGTCCAAATAATCACTCAAAATGCATTCGAGCTCACTGAAAAACAGGCCATGCTGATCTTTTCTCGCGGGTGTTCAATTCTGGACACTGAGCCATTTTTAAAACAATAATTTAAGTCATAAACGATACACGTCTCCCGATTCCATACTATCACGATACTTGGGTGCCGATAGGATATGTATTGCGATTTTTTTTTAAGAATTGTGATTTTCTTTAACACTAGACCATCAGGAAAAGTTAATTCATACACTTATACAGACTGTACATGATGTATAAGATGAGTCATATTTACAAAAACAAATCATCACATCTTTCTGAGTTTAGTTTCAGAAGCATCATACAATACTACATTCTCTTGAAACAATGTAATCGATAAATGCGTTATTTTAAGCACCAAGTTTCTATCAAAAGCTGATTTTGATCGCTATCGTAGACATCAGTGTTCATATTTGAACTTTAAACTTTTATCCAAGTACTTCTATGATCATTTTAACTATTGCATCACAGAAATAATGATACTATGAGGTTGAAAAGACTGTTTGTGAAGCCGTTTCATGACAACTCTCTTCGGGTCAGCGGCAGCGCCAACACAGCTTTGAATGTTGCGATATGATTTTGTCAAAGTTTAATAGACAGACGAATTGAAAGATCGCGTGGGTGTTTGAATCGAGATCACAGTCTTTTAAAGGTGAATCGTGCAACTCTATTGTCCTATCTCTCTCTCAGCATATGAGTAGCGCGAGGGCTTTTCAGTGCCTTCAGTCTCACGTCTCTTCCACGCGTCCACTTGGGATATTACGTCACTCAACACTCATAGATAACGACACATTTCATCCTCTGTTGGAACGAAAGTGGCTAACTTCTGTCAACCTCATCTACAAGCAAGGACAAAAACAAAGCAATTGAATTTGAATTAATAATGATTCTTAAAAAAAAAAAAAAAAAAGATTTTAGAATCGTAAAAAAAAAAAATCATGATAGCTAGGTGAATCGATTTTTTTCTCCCAGCCCTAGTAAGAATACATGGTTACTTTTGAATGGATAGAATGTTCCCCCCACCCCCCATATAATGGTGTAGTTATGGTGTCTACGAGCAGGGGCTAACTGGCCCAAGCAGACCTCCTGGTTTGGAGCTTACCGTGAGTCCTGCAGCTCCTGCTGGGTGTTTTCCAGACTGTCTGTTATTCTCTTGAGCTCTGCCTGTAGTCTCCTCTGGGCTTTCTCTGCCTGCACCACCTCGGCCACACGCTCGGAGAGCTGCTCCTGAGCCAGATGTTGACCTCCCTCCAGCATCTGCACCTTCTTCTGCTGCCGCGCCAGCTCCTGGCCTGAAACACACACACATATAAACCATGATATCTGTGAAGACCTTACTTCAAGAGTGTCAGAGTTTTGGATTTGTAAAACTATATATATATATATATATATATATATATATATATATATATATATATATATATATATGTGTGTGTGTGTGTATGTGTGTTTTATACACAAAACCAGTGTATATACAAAGTCCATGTTTGCTTCTATTTTTTATATACCATTCCAGGGTATACAATGATATATTGTTGATTGTTTCTAATAAGCATCATTCCCCCAGTGGCGTGTTTTAAAATGTTTATGTATCTGATGGCTGGAGGCACTGAATTGATGGGCTGTTTCATTTCAGACGAGACACTCAGACTGCTGGAGAACACAAACAGGTGCATACACATACTGACAAACCCAAGTGCACTATCACACAGATTTAAATGCTATTGCTTTTCTCATGCAAAATCAAGAGAAAATCATTGCCCTGCTGAAATGACCAAATTGTAACAGCATGAATTTTCATGGTTGTTAAGCAAGCACTTCTGAGCTTCTGTTTACAATATTTTACAATTTTGTATGTATTAATGTTTGCATCTGTTTGTCATATAAAGCGATCGCGTCTATTCATACGATTTGGATTAAAGCACTCGAATAATTTGGATTACTTTTACTGTGTCTTTATGAACTTTTTCAATGGAGGGACAGAAATCTCTCAGATAAAATATTGTATGAGTTTGGAACAACATGAGGGCGAGTAATTAATAACAGAATTTAAATTTTTTGAGTAGGCCCTACTATCCCTTTAAGTTGCACTTAATCTATGAATTTAATTTCATTAGATACAAAATTTAAAACCAAGTGGCACTTGCAAACAAACAAGCTTTCTCAGTAAAAACTTGACTTTTCTGAGCCATTTTATTAATGACTATTAATCAACTGGTGCCAAGGTGGTTTTAGTAGATGTGTCCTAGTAGAGTGACCACATGTGTACTTCATGACATAAACTATGAACCCGATCCAGTAGCGTATGGCAACACGAAAGTCACTTTTTTTGTGAAATGTATTGCATGAAAGATGTGCTACCTTTCTTTAAAATGATTGCCACTTGGTTTGATATTTGTAATCTAAAGCAATGACATTCATTTTAAGTGTGGCTTAAATACTTCTTGGGGCTGCTGTATTTGCAGTTTCAGGTAAGAATCTTTTGAAGATATCAATAAAGCATATATTTACAATTATTCACATCATGGCAGTCCACCATGTGAGCTCTACAGGTGTTGCACTGTGTTACCCGTGTCTCTGCAAGTGGTGTGAGCCTCCTTCAGTTGTTCTCTAAACTGAAGCAGCTGCGTTTTGAGTGACACACACTCTTTCTCCCTCTGCCTTTTTTCTTTCTTGGCTCTCTGCAGATCAGCTTCCAGCCCTCGAGCCTCTGCCGCCCTGCTTCGGATCTTCTCCCGCGCTTGCAGAAGATCAGCCTCGGACTGTCTCAGTAGGGCGTCTCTCTTCTGGATAGCCTGAGAGAGAGAGCGGCTTTGAGATTCTGCCATAGGCAAAGCGTTTCTGTGTTTCTGACACACCTGTGAGTGTATGTGTACTTGTTTACCTGGTCACACTGCCTTTGAGCTGCCTGTAGTTCTCCTTCCAGATTGGCTACCTTTAGCTCCAGAGTATCAGCTTGTGCTCGTCTCCGGGCCTCGTCCGCCGCATCCGCCTGGAGCTTCTTCACCTGCTCCTGCAGTCGCTGCATCTCTGCAACACACAGCTGATCGGAATCTGTGGTAGAATCGAGTGAGGAAGTGGATACGTTTCCATGCACAACTTTTGTTTCAATCAGACTGAATTCATTCCGATTGATGAATCCAAACGCTCAACATGTGATCGGGTTGATGTGCACGTTTATATGTCGCAAGCTTAATATCTGCTCTACTTCACAGACACTGGGAGAAAGGAGAATTTTAAAATGACGGGACACTAATATGACACTTTATTCAACAGCTCGTTCCGCGCGTCATACGTCATGATGCTTTTTCAACGTCATTGCACATGCGCAGTCCTTTCAATTTTGGTTTTCAATCTGATCAAGTGTTTACATGTTCTTTCGATCAGATTAGAAAAGGAATAAATCACCCGTTTCAATCCATTCCAAATTTCATTTGATTCGAGCTCAATTGGATCGATTAAGGTGTTTACATGAAGGCTTTTCAGTCCGATTGAGCCTTCAATCCGTTTCCTAATGGATTATTTGGTTGCATGTAAACGTAGTCACTGAGTAGCGAGTTCACTCACCTGCCTGACTGTATTCTCGGTGTCGCGCCAACTCCAGCTGGCAGACCCGCATCTCCTGGGCGCTCTGACCGCAGCGCTCAGGCGACTGGAACAGTGCCTAAGGACAAACACACACACACCTCCACTAACATGCCAAGTCGTCACATAGCTGTCAAACTTCTGTGACTGTGCCTTGGGGGAGTCATGTTGATGCCCGGGGCACTGGAGGGGCCAACCTAAGGTGGATAAAAATCCCCCAAGCTGTCTCCATCCCTAAGGCTATCGCTACGCCCGCTGCTTCTGCTCGCCTCTTCCGACTCCATTCCACTCCAGCCTGGCCTTCAGTTAGCATCCTCACTGCGGCACGTACACATACGCCTGCAGAGGTTGCGACACAGGGTTTGTCTCTGACAGGTGTCGCCTCCAATCCGGTGGCATGCGCTTGTGACACGCTAACCATTCAATTAAGTCTCTGGGATGCCCTGCGTGTGGGTGTCATCTCTTAATTACCCTGGCAACCAGGTTGTGTGTGAACGTCGACCTGACAGCTGAAGCGGTATGTCACAACGGTGCGGGTAACATACCATGCTCTCGTCTGCTGTGTGCAAACGGGACAGGTTTCAGCGAGATCTGATTGCGAAACTAATAAAGTACAGGCATAATCTGCAAACACGGGCAAGGTCGGGGGCCCTTCGTTTGGCACCATTAAAATAACGAGGTGTCACGAGGCGCTGGGACTCGCCACTCCAACTCGAACATGTGTCAAGACAAATCTATATTTCATGGCCACTTACAGATGTATAAATAGCCAAACGAGGTGCTGGAATCATCTATAAAACTCTGCTAAAAGGTTGCCAGAAGATGGCGGGCACTGTCAGCGGGACCGGAGGGTAATCAATCTGAGAACGAGAAGCGGGTGGGCAGTGGCGCGAGGAGGGCACTAAATCACGTCGCCGTTTGCGTAGAGTGCGACGAACCGCTGACACTTGGGCTGACGTGCGAGCTCTCTGACAGCCTGATGGATCGCTCCACTACACTCCATTAAAGCTGGATGGCTGGCTGCCACGCTGACATAACAAACAATTAGTCACAAAGGTGCCCATGAACTTGCACAAAGCCTCTCCGGATCCAATCAAAGCCTCAGCTCATGACTGATAAATAGTCCCTGAGTTGCACAGTGTCACTGCATACAGTAACGTGTGACACGGGGAGCAGGTGGGTCCATTTAAAGCCCATTTTTGTAACAGGCAGAGATTACAGTGATGGATCCATGCAGATGTGAGTGTAGCATGTGGCGTTTTTCTCAACTACAAAGACAGTGCTTCACTCACCTGCTCTAGTTCCTGAACGCGGGACAGCTGGGATTCGTAGTCTGAGTCGGAGTGGATGTGAGTGGCCCGGTAGATGGAAAAATCAGCTTGTGTTTTCACTAGCGTCTCTTCTTGCTCTTCAACCTAGAAGACACACACATACACAATCGGTCAGATTCAGCTCTCAAAAGTTCTTTAGATTTACAATCCTGCTGGAAATCCATATTACAGCAACAGACTGTTCACACATTCAGATTTATGTGGTGATAAAAGTGAGAACTGTATTTTTGTAACTATTGATAAAGCATGGTGGTAGAAACACCATGGTCATGGGTTTCATTCCAAGGGAACACATATATTCAATTATATATATTTAATAACCCCAAAGGCCACTTGCGCCCAATTACCTGCCTTTTAGTTAAGACTACTGAATATTAAGTAGGTGAAAAATTATCTGTCATCTAAATAATATTCATGAGCCATGATTATCCGGTTTATTGTGTGTTATAAAATAGGGAAATAAGCAGTATTCTGGACAGAAAGACTGGGTAGTTATTATTCTGAACTGTAAAAC
This sequence comes from Gila orcuttii, assembly GCA_026230005.1. Lineage (NCBI taxonomy): Eukaryota > Metazoa > Chordata > Actinopteri > Cypriniformes > Leuciscidae > Gila > Gila orcuttii. The sequence continues at coordinate 64,436,644 of JAPDVR010000001.1, read as the reverse complement.
AGCATGTAAAACTATAAGCAGCTCAGTCTCGATCTGGTCTTGATCTTCTTCGGTTAGAGTAAGGTCTGATAACAGGACCTAATGCCTGTTAAGTTCTTCCTTATGAGAAAGATAAATCAGTCCAGCACAGTGCTGTCAGAACTGAAGACTGAATATAAAACAGTTCCAAATGGGCTCAGACTTAACGAAAATAATATTTCGCTATGTCACACTGCCTGTTGCTGTTGTTCTGAGAAAGACAAAATCAATGATGATCTAGGAATAAGCAAGGAAGGTTATATAGAACATGATATCGTACTGGCAATTCAAGGTGCCTTACACATGAACAATACAGACAAGAAATAAATAGACATAAAATATAGACATAATTAAATAATAATAATCTTACTTTGAGTGTAAGAGCATTTGTGGTTAAAAAAGTATATACATGTTCGTGTAGAGCCCTTTGAAGCTGCATTGAAACTGCAATTTGAAAGTATACCCATTGAAGTCCACTATATGGAGAAAAATCCTTAATGTTTTTTCTCAAAAACCTTAATTTCTTTTCGACTGAAGAAAGACAGACATGAACATCTTGGATGACGTGGGGGTGAGTAAATTACCAGGACGTTTTAATTCTGAAGTGAGCTTCTCCTTTATGAGTATTATTATTGCCGACAGCTCCCACTGAAGATGAAAAAAGAGTGAGGTGATAGACTGATGTGATGTTTTACATCACATCAAGGAAACTTCCCTTCTCACACTGTTGAAGGTTATGTGCTGTGATGCCGGGGCGCAGCAGGTTCTGAGTAAGAGGTAGCAATTAAGGGAAGCTTAAACGTACAGGAAGGAGACATGGGCGAACAGCTGAAGGACGTGTGTGTTCTGAGGTCCAGACTGAAAACAGTTGGATCAATATAGCATGCATGAGTGTGATGTTTAGGGATTGCTAATGGGACTCTGAGCATCATTGACATCTGAGAGGAAATGCTGGAGGTGCTAGAGGAGAAAAAGGAACGGGAAGGTAGGGCAGGAAGGTCCTCACACCTAGTGTGCACTGTATCCGACAGAGGTGACTGCACCACTGGGCTGTAGACAAGGCCTGTCCCTCCACTGCTGAGAGCAATGCCCATTATTTCGACAATACACCACAGACCCAGCAGGCTTTTCCACTTTACGCCAACCAGCCGCCCCTCCCGGTCAATGTACACGCAAATCAAAACAACTTCAGGTCCATTTAAACACCAGGCGAGCTGTCTGAAAGGGCCACACACGCAATCTTTACCCAACAACTACAAATCTATAACAACTTCAACTCCCAGAATTCCTCAAGAGAGCCTATCACAGCTCTCCAGCTGACACTGTGGGAAATGAAACACCTGAAAATGCTCTCTCCACACATAGCATGAAGCGTGAGGGTTCTGACCTGGATCGATACAATCCAGTCAGAACACTCAAATGTATCTGAAGCTCAGATTGGCTTTTGCACCCGTAGAGTGGCGTAGATTCTCTTCCCCTTTGTGTTCACACCTCAAGCTGCACTAACAAGACACTTTCCACCTGTACATGTGGTAACTAGGTTTCATTTGGCTTGATATGCAATCTAAACCCAACAGAATTCAACTCTAGGGAGGAGATGAGTGTGTTAAGACTGTTGCATTATGGGGCATTCGTAATGCAAATCTGCAGCATCTCTCTGGGACCCACGATACTCAATTTAATAGCTCACAGGAGTGAAAATATGGTGATTTAGCCAAAGTAGGACACGTTTCTTGGATCAACATTCCTAGAGAAACATTTCTGAGTCAATGACATGATGCTCATAGATTTGTTTGGATCTAAATATTGTTTCAAAAATCTATTAAAATGCTATTCAGACATACAATGTCTTAAAATTCAACACTTCTATTATGAGCATGTTTTCATTTACTGAATTAGTATTAATTTCTATATTTTTTTCAGGACAACTGTCCATATATCATGATTGAAAATCGTAAAGAAAAAATTATGCTGTATTTGTCACAATTATGTTGTTTAGTCGTTCCTGTATGAGTTCTCAATTAGTTGGTTTCTGTTTAGATCATCTTTGTCCAGCTGTTTCTGTTAAGTGTCCTCATTTACTATGTGTATTTATACTTCCTGTCTTGTTCAGTCCTTGTCGGCTATTGTTTGTGAACGTGTCGTGAATCTTCTGAGTTTGTTATTTGTTTAAAGACTGTATTTCTCACCATCTCCTTCGTTGTGTGCTTTCTAAGCCACCATATACCGTAACAGTATTAAAGTTTCCTAGTTTTGTTTTGGAGGTCTCCTACAATAGATCTACATGCATCTAAGTCAAAAAACACTTTCATTTTCTCATAATATACCTTGCAGCATCACCTCTTTTTCTCACAGTGTCTGAAACAGTTTGTTAAAGGATTCAGTCTCTCTAAACCCCTCCTTTCCGAGAGCCTACTCTACTCTGATTGGTCAGATGGCCCAGTCTGTTGTGATTGGTCGACTGCTTACAGCATGTATTGGAAATGAAACGTCCATTGCCAAATCTGAATTTCAACTCCGGAGACTTCCTCAGTGCTTGATACTAAGTGATAGGAATGGTAATGATGGGGTCGGATTTACAATATCAATGTCAGCAAGAGTCCTCATCATTGGGAAGTGCATGCGAAGTGGATTTGCTTTCGCAGCACAGAAAACAGCGTCTTCTCGAGATGTTAACAATACGAACCAAACACTTTCAGGCCTCAGTGACACTGAATTTGCTGATGACCCATTTCAGCAGTTCAGAATTTATTCTTTCTTTTAGGAGACAATAACTTTATTTGTCGTACACTTTGATCTTGCAGACCTTTATATAACTGTTATATTACACAATTAATATTTAAAACTTTGATGATGATATTGATCCAGTTTTGTGTTGAGAATACTGATAATGAAGATGTTTTCATGAAAGTTCTTATTCATCATTGACCCAGCTACCAACTCATCAGATTCCTTTCATTCTCTTTGATTTTAGTCGTTCTTAATGCTTAGGATTAGAGGTAGGGTTAAGACTACATTTGTTTAACAAGAATGACCAAGATGTTTGATCTTACTTGGAAAAATCATGGTCACTGCGAAGAGACAGACCTGTTTAGCTATGGGTTAGTTAATGGTGTTTCCGGTTGGGCTACCTGTCGATTAAGGCTAGCAGCCGTGTCTCTGAGTGTGTTGATGAGCAGCTCAAACTCTTGTGTTTGATTACGCCTGTGCTCCAGCTCTTCCAGTGTGTCTCGGAGCTTCTGGCTCAGCGTGGCAAGGGCATCGTCTCCGCTCTCCAGCTGGGTGCAGTGTACCTGCAGATCCCCCTGCAGAGCAATAACCTGAGCTCTCAGACGGAGGACCTGCTCTTCCCTCTGGGCCACCTGAGGAGACAAAATCAGTCAGCCACACAGAAAAAAACATATCACTATCACCACTGATGTCTGCTCTCAGGTAATATACAGCCTAGCTTCAGGGTACTCTAGCTCAAAAATGTAGCAAAAAGCTAGATTTTTATAAATCAAGTGCGTGACTGAGTCTTTGGTGTTTGTTGACACCAATATGAAACCTGTATTAATTTTAATACTGCTATTTGCAAGCAAGGCCTAAAACAAGTTTTTTTTTTGCCACACCTGCCAATGGCTGGTGACATAAGAAAATGTACCGGCCATAAATATGTTTTTTTAAAAACAGGCTGTAATAACACCAACATTTTAGATACCAGTGAAGTTTCACAATTCTCTATTCCAATTTCAAGACCACAGCTAAAACTACTAGCCTAACTAATATAAATGTAAAACATTATTAAAGACAAGTAAACAGTCAGCAATAAAATAGGAACAAAAAGTCAAATTAGAAGCAAAAGCACAAATAAAATAACAAATATACAAAAGCAGTGGTTTTCAGGTAGGTCTAACCGTAGTTTTCAGGTACAGAAACATAATAAAGTAAGCAAATGTAAAATAACACTGCATAGTCTGAAAATTAAACATCCTTATTAATCCTAATTCAAGTTACAAAAGTTATTCAGTCAAGATCAGTGAGTGATTTTTTTTTTGTCTTTTGTTGTTTGATTAACATTAAAAACACAGACAGCAGCAGGATTATTAGGCTGCTGTCACTTTAAGAGCGAATGCACGGATCTAATATACTGATACACATGCGTTTACTTTCTCAACTGTTTATGTTCACTTAAGACATAACCGACTAGGATAAAACATTTTTTTACTTAATTTTGTGTGAATTTGTCCGCTCAAACACAAGACGACATGAAAGAGCCTAGTTTAGTATTTGCAAGTAATGAAATGAGCTCCCTTTCGTGTCTTCTTGCGCTTGAATATTAACATTTTCAAGGATTAAACTTTTGTGACGATGCAGCGCTGGCCTGTTAACTGTCCCCAGCGTCGTTCACATTTGTTCACGTTCATGCATCATTAGAATTCATAAAAATGTTACCGGCTAACTATAGGGTGACACAATTTTATGTACTTGCCAACGCCCATTTTTACACGGCGAGTGTTTATTTTAGGCCCTGTTTGAAAGTACAGTACAATGAGACTGATGATGTACAGTAATTTGATGTTTTTCTTTGTGCGGTTAAGCACTACCAAAGTTTGCTGTCAGTAAGATTTTAAAACGTTTTTGCTCACCAAAACTGCATTGATTTAGCCTGGCTAACGCCAGACCCAATTCTCGTTGAGACTTGGGTCTGGGAACCACATGTACATTTTCTCGTATTTGAGGCGTGGTTTACGAATGCCCGGCGCCATTTATTGGTTGCTAAGAATGTCTATCAAATGCTCCTGTACGTAGCTCATAGCCAATCGTTTCAATTATACCAGATGACGTCTGTATAGCGACAGAAATTAGACGAAATAAACTTGCGTTCTAAATTACTTAGAACATTCTCTAAGGCTGCATCAAAAGTTAGCTTCGCGTCTGCTACCATGTTGAATCCATAGAAATAAACAAACTGCTTCGGTGTGTCGCATAGATGTCATCATCGTCTTGCTGCTCCCTCCCCGTTCTGTGATTGGTTCCCTAAATGAGGCGAAAATCTGGACCATGGTATCCATACTGCCTTTCAGCGTGAATAAAATCGCGCTGCGGGAAGGCAGCATGGGGAAACCCAGACTAGCATTGATTAAAGATACAGTAAAAATAGTATTTATATGAACTATTATCACTATTTAAAATAACTGTTTTGCATTTGAATATATTTCAAAAGGAATTTATTCCTGTAATGGCAAATGTCAAGTCAAGTCACTTTTATTTATATAGCGCTTTTTACAATGCATATTGTTTCAAAGCAGCTTTGCAGAGATGAGCAGCTTTACAGAGATGTCTCCAGTCTTTAGTCACATGATCAGGAATCTAATATGCTGATTTTCTGCAGTCACTTATCACTTGTAGTCTCACACGCACGAGTCAAAGATCAACCAAAGTCTTTAAATGAATAAGAAGAACAAACAGTTTGTTTGGAAACTGTGATACTTTTTTAGGATAATTTGATGAATAGAAAGAACAGCATTAATTTGAAATCTTTAGTAACCTTATAAATGTCTTTACTGTCATTTTTGATCGATTTATTGCTGATTAAAAGTATTAATTTCTAAAAATAAAAATATATCGTACTGACCCCAAACGAACGGTAGTGTACGCTGGATGGTAATGATGTCAATATCAATATACTGTGCATCACTAGTTGCAATGCAGACTTAATTCTAAAGGTAACTTAGACTAATTTAAGTACCAACCTGATTGTGGGCCTCTTTCAGGTCCTCCTCTCGGCTAAGCAGAGTGTTCTCTTGTTGGGCGATCTTGCTGAGGCAGGCCTGGTACTTTTGTTTGCAGAACTCGAGGGATTCACTAAGAGGTTGTAGTCGAGCCTCTGCATCTGTGGCCAGTTTCTCAGCCTCCAGTAGACCTGCCTTCAGCTGAATCATCTCTGCGTCCTGACTGTGGAGAGCTGCTTCCCTGCAGGAGGCCTGACACACACAAACACTTATATTTAGAAACAGAAGTTGGGATATAGTGAAACTGAAGTCGGCTGTGCTGCCTCACCTCGTCCTCGGTGTCTCTCTGCTGTCGGTGCAGTCTCTCCAGGTTATCTCTGTGCAGCTGCAGGAGACTCTGTGTGCTTTGCAACTCTCTCTTAAGGTCTTGCACCTCCTTCACCTGGCTCTCCTTCTGCTCCTGGGTCTCCTGCTGCCAGCGCTGCATCTCCTCACGCAGATCACACAGCTCTTCATTTTGACCTATACACTGACACAGAACCAAGACCAAAAACCACTCCAGAGTTTGTGAGTGGTGTGGAATCAGAACCGATTAGGGTTACACCTTATTTCGATAGTCACTTTAGACATTCTACTAACTATAAGTAACTTTTCAACTACAAGTCAACTAACTGTCATTAGAGTATTAGTAGACGTTCGGGTTCGGGTTAGGAGAACAAGTTGACTTGTAGTTGCTAAGTTACTTATAGTCAGTAGAATATCTGTTGGGGGACCAACAAAATAAAGTGTTAGGAGATATTAAGCAGACAGTCTACTAATACTCTAATGACAGTTGGTTGACATGTAGCTGCAAAGTTACTTATAGTTAGTAGAATGTCTAAAGTGGACTATCGAAATAAAGTGTTACCCAGATGAGTGATGCACTGAAATTGAAATTCTGTCCGATAGTGTTATGCCAATAATTATATTCAAGTTAATGCTAACATTAAAGTTCTGTATGATTATGTCAAAACAACTAAACACTAAAAATGAATAAAACAGTTAAAACTCAAATAAGTCATTTTAAATGTAAAAGCATCAGAACATCATAATGTACAGTATAAAAATGGACATTCATTTTGTGAAACCGAGCAAGAGAGACATGGCTGCGCAAGTGATCCAATGCCTTGTTTATGTTTACGTGTTAAATGTGTGGGATGAAATAATAGTTTCTAGAGGTTTAATGATACTATTAAACTACTATACAATGCATATATTTGCTAGTCCTATTATTGCGTCATTTCACCAATAGATTAGACATTATTTTACTGGATATGCACTTTTTCAGTTCTGGCATGAAACTCTAAATGGCGCAGACTGATATGTCTTTAACTTATTTGGTAGCGATCACATCATTATCTACATAGCACAGCTGATTGGTAGCGGTTGCGTCAACATTCAAACCAATACCGGTGTGTTGCTGTTAGCAGTATGCAGCGTGCTTTTAGAAACCCTCCACCTTCCCCAGCTCCACCAGTATAGATCTGCTAAGGGGGTTAAATCATGTATGTTACATGTGCAGCAGCAGCATGTCTTATATGCTCACAGCAACGTCTGTGAATGTATTCGCGGTAGCAAGTCCCGTACTTGCTCTGCAGCAGTAGCAGCATAGCAGATCTATTCCACCAAGACCAAATACTGTACATTAACATTAACATATCCATTACCATGCCAATCTCTATTACCATACCAACCCGAGAGTTGTCATGACATAAATGCAACAACTGATAATACTTTTATAAATTTGATTTAAATACAAAACAAAATATTTAAACAAAAGACAATATAACATGAAATACTAATTGAAAACATCCAAAATGCACAGTCTATAATCAGTGTCACTCATTCCATATTGTATTCAGTGGTAGTGTGCAAGCTATTGTGTATAACGATTTAGAAATTTCAGCAAAATAGAATTATGAGAATTTCTGTGCTGGTGTCGCCATTGCCTTGTGAGGAAAAGCATCATCACACTCACAACAATTACCTGTTCTTATATTCAGTACAACAGCACTCTTGTGTGTGATATTCCTTTATTAGTATTAGTACACCTCAAATGCAGCTCATTGAATATAATTTATGGTCGGAACCATCTTATTATAACTCTATATTTACAGACTCACTTCTACAGTCACACACTGGCATATATAATGAATGCTAGAGATTCTGAGACAGAAATCACCGAAGCCTGTTTGCTCCCTGAAGCGTGTCTGTGGTGGCTCACTGATAGCAGCTCTACATTAGATTATTAGACTCCAGAGAGCGCTGATCCCAGATTGGATAATATTATTTTTTCCCCTGGCTGATGATGCATTACAAAAATAAGGAGCACTGTAACAGATGTCTCGCAGGGTGAAAATAATAAATCACGCAGACTACTGTGTGCGCGCACACACATGCGGTATATTAGTTTTGTAAGTTAACTTGCGTGATTTATTAGGTTGGTGAAGGCCCTGGATGGAGTCTCCTCAGTGCACTGCACTTCCCTTTGCAAGCATCATTAAGACTGCAGCGCTAATTGTGTTGTTTTAAACGAGTGGAACCTGATAATGACTCCATTAAGTGATTCACCTACGCTTCTGTTTTCTTGGAGTCGAGCCGGGAGGAGGCGCATGGACATGCACTTGGGAAAACTACTGACAGATGAATGGGATAAATGAAGCAAGAAAAAGGAGAGGAAAGGAGAGCATATGAATGTTTCTTAGGTTGACGAAAGCAAGAAAAAGGTGGTATAGTGGAGGAAGGGCTTGACAAGCACAAGAAATATTAGGACAATTGATCCTTCGAGGATGCCTGATTGGCCAAATAAACAGATTTACACTGCAGACGTGGCACAGAAAAGGTGCTTTGACACATATGGCATGTAAATGCCTATAAACAGGAAAAAGTGTGGTTAAATGCTGATTCTCAATATTATTATTAATATTAATATTCCATGGTCCAGATTGGTTAGCTGTTAACGTACATAACACTCCAGGATCATTCTGAAAGTAATTCCAATTATTAAAAGTTAATCAAACATGAGACAATGGACCTTCACCAACATTTACATTCAGTTGCATTGAATTAATTCTAGAGGGTTTAACTAGTCAGCCTTGCAAGGCCATGTAAAATTGAATCAATTAGGGAAAAATATTGTATAAAAATTACATACTATTATTATTATTATTAATAGCAGGTAATTGTACTTTTATTGTCACTAATACCAATTACATAAGTACATCATGATTATTGGTGGGTGTTTTTTACTGCAAAATGACCCAAAAATGACAGTAAAAACAACATGAATGAATGGATGGATGGATGGATGAATGAATTACAGCAGTTTTGCTGCACAGTACAATTATGAAATGTCTTGAGACAACTGAATGACGGTTTCAGAGAAGTAAACACAAGTTGGCTCATACAACAGGACTTTAGAAAAATGTGCTTTTTCAGTACATCAGTAGTGGACATGTTCACATGACCAGCTATCTAACCCCAAATCACTTTATCTCTGTAACCCCTCTTTTTTTACATGTTCTCTCGTAGAATAAATGAATCATGGCTTGACTGAGAATAGTGCATTTCTACAATAATGACATTATTAACTAAACACCTTTCTGTGACACTTCATCCACACCTCTAGGTGTCAGTATAAGTCCAAGATGACATATAGGCCAGAGCAACATAAACACAAAATGACAGAGTGCACTTTCTCGAGTCATTGGAGGGAGTTGACAGCAGTGTGTTGCGTGGTGGCATTACAGCATGAATCAGTGCTAAGCTCAGTGTAATTTTCGAAGTCCCCATTTCAGTCCCAAACTCATTACACAGACAACAGCCCATGGCTATTTCAGATGAGACTCAGACAGAGAGAGGAAGGGTAGACCCATTTTATGGAGCTCTCTTGTTCTTTTCCGCCGCTGATTAATTTCATACTAGATCGGTTGGCCAGCAGTGTTATTAGCATAAAATTTCCATGGATCAGGCCCTGCAATAAAACCCTGTCATCAAGTCACTTGTCAAACACACAATTTCAAATCTCATTTAGTTTCTAATATCATTTTCATACCAGGCGGAGGGGTGCTGAGAGAGGTGGAGCGGTAGAACAGAGACGGGAATGTGTCATGTAAAGGATAAACGGAGTCATCGATCAAAATTAAAAGAGCTGAGCTGAGCTTCATGATTAAAAATTCTACGGATCAGCATCAAGTGTTTATCAGGTGAAGCAAACAGCAGGAGGTCGAGATGCTCGCTGTGGCAGAGCTGGATCTTCTAGAGGACCTCAAGTGTTAGACAAGCAGTCAGCGTTCGCTGAAACAACAATCTACTATGATAATCTAATGCCACTGCGAAAGATAATTACATTTTTACATTTTGTAAACAAAATCAGTGTTGACTACCTGTGCAAAATTTGCCAACAAGACACTAAGGGCCAGATTTACTAACGGCTGACCTTATTGCATATGCATTTGTAGGAGTTTCCCTTTCATGCGCAAAATTTATGGGAGGAGAGTATTTAAATTAATCATGCAACCCGATTTACTAAGGTTCGTGCTCTGCAATGTACTGGTGTTTGCGCCATTATTTACTGCCCAAAAAAAGCACGTCTTAAACCGGACACTACCTGGTAGATTGTGTTGGTCATTATGGAAATTATCTGACTGCATCTGTGTTCTTTAATGTGCACGTCATCAGTAGATCGCGCACAGAACTTTCCACTCTCATCGGCGCTGTTTTGGAATTGCTCTCTCACGCTAATTTGCCCTGTTTAGTAAATCTGGCCCTTAAGGCCCATTCCCATCAAGGACGATAACTATACAGTTTTAATTAACGCTTCTAATTCTGTGAGAATACAGTTGTCCAACCCCAACTATAACGATAATGACACATAGCCTACAAACTACTTTGTTGGAATTACTTTCAGAATGATTTTTTTTTCCAGCCAACAAGAATCTACCAAGCTTTAAAGAGCGCAAGCATTTAAACTGTGTAACTCCCTAAAAAAGTAACTGATTGTGTTACTTAGTTACTTTTTATGGAAAGCAATGTTGTTACTGTACTTTTGTGTTACTTTTTTTCACGTGGGTTGGACTTGCTTGGTTGTTTTTTAATAAAAAAGGAAAAAAGATCTAAAGATGTAAACAACAAACAACAAAAGTGAAATGAATAAGCCTCAGGCTGAAGGAAATGTAAATTCACCCTGTACAGTAGAGGGCGCAGCTCAAACAAACCTTTCAGCTGCTGCCATGCTGGATCGCAGAGTAGGACGCTGGGGGAAAATGTCTATGTCTGCGTGTGGTTTGTGTGTGATTTTATGTGCCATTTGGAGGGGGTGTGGCTGACACCTTGATGGACGGCGAGTTAATTGTCGCTGAAACTGTTCATGTGGGGGTTGTTTTGGGCAATTGCCTATGGCATGGTGTTCAACGGTCTGCGCTATGTGAGTGCCCTGCCCGGCCCTGACACTTTCTTTGTTTATGTTACATTTACGTTTGTTTTCCTTGACGTTTCCTTACGTTTGTTTTCCTTAATAAAATGCATGTTTTGTTAAGAATTGATGTGTCGGGTGTCCTTTTTGTTGTATGTTTGCGCAATACACAGTTTGCATTTGATTTTCTTGCAGCTCAAAATCTTGCAGTTTGCAGATTTTGTGGAATACTAAATCTGTTTTTAAAGTGAATTGAGTAAATGCCTGCTCACATTAGTCTAAAACTACAAGAACCTTCTTGTTTACAACCAGCGCAAACAACGGCTCTGCACTTACTTTTGATTTCTCTCAACATGGACAGGAGAGCTGCCAGTCAATACATGGAAAAATATAAAAATGTATGAAAGAAACTTGCGTTACTTACTTGAAAAAGTAACTCAGCTACTTTGTTGTAAATTTAAAAGTAATGCGTTACTTTACTAGATACTTAAAAAAGTAATCTGATTACGTAACTCGTGTTACTTGTACTGTGTTATCTCCAACGACAGACGACTTGGTTGTTATGGAGTGTTCGAAGTGTTTTTGAGCACATGCTGTGTTTTCTGCAAGTTTAACGTGCATTTAGGAAGGCTGTACGCGCTAGGCTTACTGTATTTACACATTTACAAAATCTACAACATTTTTGAGGACAGAAGTTTGCAGCATTTCAGCAGTGTTCTGCCAAAATAAAAGCTTGAGGATTTGAAATATTTAAAGCTCAAGGGTTTGAACGTGAAGAATTTGAAACATAAATATTGTAAACCTGCAGTGTATATAAAATTATGTTCATTATTATTATCAAATATTCATTTTCAGTTTAGAATTGTATTTATTTTAAATATTTTGTACAATTATAATTAACAACATAATATATTTCTGTTATAATTAGAGTTAAAGCTTAATAAAAAAATAAGATTTTATACAAAACCAAGATAAAGCACAGTAACACTTGTTACACATTACAAGTAGTTACTGTAGTGCTAACTATAAATTATGCATAATTACATGCAAATAACCCTAAACCAACCCCTATTCCTAACCCTATAGTAAGTACATGTAGTTAATTATTATTACTCTGTACTTCAATGTATAATTACACTGTAACACGGACACCTTAACATAAAGTGTAACCTAAAACACTCACTAATACAATATAAAATATTGTATCAGTTGACTTGCACGTCATGTGACCATTAAACAACATCAGAGAACAGTGAACATGTGAATGTGTTGTTACGTTATTTAAATATTAACTGAAACGAAAAGAAAAGAAAAAATAAACAAAATTGAAACAAAACAAACACAGTATTCTTTGGTTTAATGTAGTTCGGAGCAATTCTGCAAGAAACTGCGACTAATAAACAGCACACAAGCTTCTAATGAAACCTCTGCTGGCTCATGAAGTGGTTGCCAATACAACAGTCTTCAGATGCTGTAATAAAGTATGATAAACATTATTTTCATAACACACACACACACACACACACACACACACACACACACACACACTTAAAGTCAAGCTGAAGGCACAACCACTAATAATGAAAAATAACCCCAGTTTGGAGGGGGGGGGGGGGGGGGGTATTTTAATAAGGACAGAGAATCAATGCAATTTAATCAATCTTGCCTAATTAAAAAAAATCTATATTGTGAAACAATCAAGGTGCATAAACAAGATTAAAATAAATGAAGGAACTGTGCCATGAGCAAGGGAGGGCCTAATTAAAGGGAGTTAATTGGAATTCCATGCCTATGTGTGGTTTGTCGATGCAGCCGACAGGAAATATTACACGTGAGTGCGCTCACCGGAGACCTCACAAACACCCTTCAGCTGAACACACAGAAACAACACCACCAAACTCATGCTTACTCCACGGTTTCTTTCAGGTCTCAATACCCAGACTGGCCAATTTGTGATTTTAAGTGTGTTTACCTGTTTGTAAAGAGAGTCTGTCTCTCGCTGGAGCCGTGTTGTGTTGTGTTTGTTCTTCTCTATCACCTCCTCTCTCTGTTTCAGGATCTCCTGAAGTCTGCTCAACTCCTTCTGCAGGGCCACCACAACCTCCTCTCTCCTAGACGGGACCTCCTGCATCTGCTCTGTGAGCTAAACACACCACAGCCACACAATGACAACATTAAATGCATGTTAATAGTCAAGTGATGTGGATTTTGCCCAGTGCCAGTATCTAGAGAGCAGGAACTCATAATCGCCTACATGAAATCTCCGGATTCTGCTTTACGCAAGTCATGATTTTGGGGAAAAATCTGTTAACATCAAAAATCTCAGTATAAAAATTACTAAATAATAAGTATGGAACAACAAGGTAAACTGTGTTTTTGGCTGAGATTCCTTAGTATTATGATTATTGATAGCTGTTAATAAAGTATAGTGAAGCCATAGATCTAAGCTAACAACTTATATATACAGGTCCTTCTAAAAAAATTAGCATATTGTGATAAAGTTCATTATTTTCCATAACGTAATGATAAAAATTAAACTTTCATATATTTTAGATTCATTGCACACCAACTGAAATATTTCAGGTCTTTTATTGTTTTAATACTGATGATTTTGGCATACAGCTCATGAAAACCCAAAATTCCTGTCTCAAAAAATTAGCATATTTCATCCGACCAATAAAAGAAGTGTTTTTAATACAAAAAAAGTTAACCTTCAAATAATTATGTTCAGTTATGAACTCAATACTTGGTCGGGAATCCTTTTGCAGAAATGACTGCTTCAATGCGGCGTGGCATGGAGGCAATCAGCCTGTGGCACTGCTGAGGTGTTATGGAGGCCCAGGATGCTTCGATAGCGGCCTTAAGCTCATCCAGAGTGTTGGGTCTTGCGTCTCTCAACTTTCTCTTCACAATATCCCACAGATTCTCTATGGGGTTCAGGTCAGGAGAGTTGGCAGGCCAATTGAGCACAGTAATACCATGGTCAGTAAACCATTTACCAGTAGTTTTGGCACTGTGAGCAGGTGCCAGGTCGTGCTGAAAAATGAAATCTTCATCTCCATAAAGCTTTTTCAGCAGATGGAAGCATGAAGTTCTCCAAAATCTCCTGATAGCTAGCTGCATTGACCCTGCCCTTGATAAAACACAGTGGACCAACACCAGCAGCTGACATGGCACCCCAGACCATCACTGACTGTGGGTACTTGACACTGGACTTCAGGCATTTTGGCATTTCCTTCTCCCCAGTCTTCCTCCAGACTCTGGCACCTTGATTCCCGAATGACATGCAAAATTTGCTTTCAAATGAGCAAACAGTCCAGTGCTGCTTCTCTGTAGCCCAGGTCAGGCGCTTCTGCCACTGTTTCTGGTTCAAACGTGGCTTGACCTGGGGAATGCGGCACCTGTAGCCCATTTCCTGCACACGCCTGTGCACGGTGGCTCTGGATGTTTCTACTCCAGACTCAGTCCACTGCTTCCGCAGGTCCCCCAAGGTCTGGAATCGGTCCTTCTCCACAATCTTCCTCAGGGTCCGGTCACCTCTTCTCGTTGTGCAGCGTTTTTTGCCACACTTTTTCCTTCCCACAGACTTCCCACTGAGGTGCCTTGATACAGCACTCTGGGAACAGCCTATTTGTTCAGAAATTTCTTTCTGTGTCTTACCCTCTTGCTTGAGGGTGTCAATGATGGCCTTCTGGACAGCAATCAGGCCGGCAGTCTTACCCATGATTGTGGTTTTGAGTAATGAAACAGGCTGGGAGTTTTTAAAAGCCTCAGGAATCTTTTGCAGGTGTTTAGAGTTAATTAGTTGATTCAGATGATTAGGTTAATAGCTCGTTTAGAGAACCTTTTCATGATATGCTAATTTTTTGAGATAGGAATTTTGGGTTTTCATGAGCTGTATGCCAAAATCATCAGTATTAAAACAATAAAAGACCTGAAATATTTCAGTTGGTGTGCAATGAATCTAAAATATATGAAATTTAAATTTTTATCATTACATTATGGAAAATAATGAACTTTATCACAATATGCTAATTTTTTGAGAAGGACCTGTATACACACACACACACACACACACACACACATACAAAAAGTATATACAGACAATTCCAGTCAAAACTGTAATTTTTTTCTGAAAGAAGTCGCTTATGCTCACTAAGGCTGCATTTATTTGATTTAAAATACAGTAAAAACAGTAATATGGTGAAATATTATTACAATTTAGAATAACTGTTTTCTAGTTTAATATATTTTAAAATGTAATTTATTCCTGTGATGGCAAAGCTGAATTTTCAGCATTATTACTCCAGTCTTCAGTGTCACATGATCCTTTAAAACTCATTCTAATATGCTTCAATATGTTTGGGTAAGTAAAAAAAACTAAACATTTATTCAGCAAGGACACATAAAATTGATCTAAAGTGACAGTAAAGACATTGATGATGTTACATAAGACTTCTAATTCAAATAAATTCTGTTCTTTTTAACTTTTTATTAATCAAAGAATACGAAAAACATTTACACATCAAAAACTGTTTCCAACATTCAAAATAATAAGAACAACTTCTTCCAAGGTAAATTCAAGGCTTATTCCTTACAGTTTCTTCCAAACTCAATGAAAAGCAGAGAATATTTGTTTTCAATATGACTAAGGACTAACTTTAAAAAGTAGACACTTCAAAATCTAAATACTAAATACATATCTCTCATGTCTGTGTGGCAAGTATTCATTGAGTTTCGGTTCCTTTTTGAAGCGTTTCAGAAAGAAGTTCGCAAAAACAGAGACGGCAGAAAGCGCACCCTGTTTGCTTTCTTTATTTTACAAAAGCACAAAGTTTTGTTGTTATTGTAAGTGTACGCAAACAAAAATAGACCCTTTACTGTTTCGAATGATTACTTTTTCTGTATGACAAAAAAATGACGGAGTATTTTAAAAAATCCACCAAAACGCACCAGTGTGTTCGTCGACCCCAGATGGTTAATAATTGAGCACCAATAATAGTTGAAAACTGAGCAGCAAATCAGCACATTAGTGTGATTTCTGAAGGATCATGTGACACTGAAGACTGGAGTAATGATGCTGAAAATTCAGCTTTGCATCACAGGAATAAATTCAATTTTATAATATATTGAAAAGAAAACTTTAATTTAGATCATAATAATATTTCACAATATTATGTTTTACTGTATTTTTGATCAAATAAACACTGCCTTCATAAGCATAAGATACTTCTTCCAAAAACATAAAAAAATATATATTCAAAAGTTTAGACTGGTAGGTAATATACAGTATAATGCTCTATGGAAAATATTTAAGCATGGCAAACTCTATTAAATTCAGCTGAGATTACCTTTATTGACATCTGACATAAGTATAATAAAGCCTTTTTTTTATATAAATAAATATGGTCAGAAAAGGCAGGAAAGCACAGAGGCCTGAGGGAATTCAGCATGAAGCACGGCTCTGGCACAGAGACATGTAGAGCCGTGGATATATAAGGCCTGTCAAATTCATCCCTCTTTCATTACATGCCTCTCTATAATCACACACCATCACCTCTATAGTGCAAAAAGAGTACTCTCTTTCTCTTTCTCTCTGAGTCTGTCTCTTCAGCCGTCTGCTTGTATTAAAATGACATCTCCCCTTGAGTCTTAGGAAATGCCACATGAAGCAGTTACTAACAAACCTTCATGCAAGAGGAGGTGGAGCGGATTGAGGTGTGGTGGTGGTTGGGGGGGGGGGGGGGGGGCGATGTGCCCTTCAGCAAAAATGAATTTTCCAATTGCAGTTAGTTCTGCCATGAATAAATAAACAAATGAATAATTGAGAGGGCAACATAAATAAATAACATCACAAACATTTCACAGGCACTCATAAGTTCGGAAGATAACTGGGGCTGAATGCTAATGATTAAAACAGTACATGGAGCAGAATCCAATGCATTATTCACAGCTCGCTCACTCGCTCTGAAAAAAAAAGTCAAAATAAATTAATAAATATGAAAAAGAAAAATCTCTCAAAGAACTCAAAACATCCAGTCAGCACTGAAGTGACAGGTTTGTCCCATTTAAAACATCCAAGGACACTCTGCCAAACAAATAACTGACCAGTAAGAGATGTATAAATAAACCAGCACAGGCTTCTACTTCAATTGACAAGTTATGCAAAAGTTTGGCACAGAGGGAGCCGGGAGACGTGCGGGTGTCAGGTCCATCTTTAGTGTGTGAGTGTGGATGGACTGGACGGCCTGTGTCCTTGATCCTGTCCGCTTTCGGCCCATGGAGACCTTCAGATGCAGATCTAAGGCCACATTTACACTGCAGATCTTAATGCCCAATTCCGATATATTGACAATATCTGATTTTTTTTGCTGACCAGCTTACATATTCTTAACGGAAAAAAAACAAGGTTGACCTGGAAAAGCTTAGGCTTTCTGCACCATCTTTTAAGGTCAGAAAACAATTGGCCTTCGTTCTCCATTGCGCCATTGAAAGGAGTCATGTGATCGTGGTTGGTGTCCACCTGAGTTGACATCATTCACCACTGTTCCTTTTTCAATGACGTACGACTATCGGATTCATATCAGATTTATTTCCACATATGAATGAGGCCTTAAACCGATCTGAGAATATCAGAATCCATGTGCTTTTTTCCTGCTTACACGTTCATGGGTCATATCCCGTCTGTGCCACATGGGAGGACAAAATCGAATTGGGTCACTTGAATCATGTAATGTAAATGCGGCCTATGAGTTATTGCACAATCTTAGCGCCAAAATAAATGAGTAAACGCTGATATGATCAAGGTAAAATGAAACGATGTTTAAAAGCATGGCTTCTGCTTCTGCCACAGATCCTTTATGGAGACTAAGTTGCAATACCCTTAAACATACAAGCTGTGTCCGAAACCGCTCACTCGTTCACTCATTCACTAATCCCTATATAGTGTATGGCAGTTGAGTGCACTATATCTGCAAGGAGTGAACGAAATGAAGTGAGTGAATTCGGACGCTGACGTTTACACTGTGCGTCGGAGAGCTGGAGCTGTCGCAGAAAAGGCTTCGTCACACGTACTGATAAAACTCCTTTTATCTTACATTACTTACTTTATAAAATAATATTAACAACAATAACAATCATAATGACTTTATTTTGTAATTATATATACCTCCGTGCCAACTTTGTAGTTTCATCGATTGAAATTGTAACTCTCACGCTCACAGATGACGTGCTCGCTGAGCGCCCTCAGGCGACCGTTATTATATTCGAATGAATAACGTTACGCTTCCTACAGACGATTAAAGGATATTTTTCAAATCATCCACCAAATTATCATCTTTACAGTTTAACGAGTTAACAACAATGCCACAAATTATCAAAACACCTGGCTGTTAGTAAAACCCATTAAAATGTGTTAATGCCTATATTTTAATAAAAAATTATATACAGGTCTATATAATTTACCTTATAAATATAATTTCATTTCATTTTAAAATTCATCTATGTAATATTGTAATAATGTCAAGTAATGATTAATAAAAAAAAAATAAAACTAGCATGAAATAAATGTTAAAGCAGGAATAAGAAAGCTGAAATGTAATCTCTGGTTTAAACTTGCTCGCTCTGCACTTTCATGCGCATTCAGTTCTCTCCGCATTGGATTGTGGGAAATAGTGCTTCAGCAAGTGTACATCGAATGTTGTACACTTGCTCACACTAGGGAGTGGTTTCAGACACAGCTACAGTGTACAGTTTACTCACTGAAAAAAAAAAAATTCTACAATGAAGCTGTAAACAAAACAAAGCTTATTGGAGGACTTTTTACAAGAAAATACTATTTCAGTCTTTTAGTTGTTTAATTCAATGGGTTACTTGCCATTTCTTCTGAATTTGCAAAATGTACTAGCAATTTCTGAGTGAAAATTGTTTCACCTACACCCCTTTTTTTTTAAAGTGCTATACATATCAACACATGCTCAGTTTTCTCTGATCGGTGTGTGAATTATGCTAGCATGCTGAGGTTAGCCTATAGTAAAAGAAGCTATTTATATAAAGAAGTCTTAAAGGTACCGTAGCAAAAACAGTCTATTTAATTCTCAGAGTCAGAGAGAGGATACAATAGTGGTCGTGACCAGATGGATTATGACTTTTTTGGTGCGAGAATCAAAGCTTGATCAAAAGATTTCAGGTCAAAAGCACTTCTTACAGCCTTCTTAAATGTAAAGAATTTAATGTACCAAGTAAAGATTCAAGTGAGGCTTTGTAACAAATAATTTAAACATGGCCAACAGTAAAAAAAAAAAAAAAAAAAAAATTAAAATTAAATTAAAAATAAAGAATAACCCTTAACTAAGCTCCACCTGTTGGGTTACTTACTAAATAAGGCAAGCTATCTGGTTACTATCAGAGCAAAAACTTGTCTGAGAAAATGGAGGTTTGGTGTCAGTCAGATTAGAACAAAACTAATATATATTTTATTAATAAGGACACAAACAATTTATCGAAAGAGACAGTAAAAAGATTTATAATGCTACAAAATATTTCTATTTCAAATAAATGCTGTTCTTTTGAACTGCCTATTCATCAAAGAATCCTGAAAAATGTATCATGGTTTCCACAAAGTATTAAGTAGCACAACTGTTGACAATAAAAAGACGTGTTTCTTTAGCAGCAAATCAGCATAGAATAATTTCTGAAGGATCATGTGACACTGAATACTGGACTAATGATGCTGAAAAAACAGCTAAATATTAAAATAGAAAACAGTTATTTTAAATTGTAATAATATTTCACAATATTAATGTTTTCCACTGTATTTGTTACTGCATTTATAAAAGCAGCTTTAGTGTGCATTAGAGGTTGTTTTTTTGTAAACACTAAAAAAAGTCATGCTGACCCCAAACATTTGAAAGATAGTGTAGGTGACTATAATTTCAATATGTGTATACCTTAAAAAACAGACAAAAGGTGAGTGGAGCAAATGATTGACAGGTTTTCCTCACCTCCTCTTGTGTAGCGGTCAGACTCTCCGGAGCGGCCCGCACGTCTCCCGTCAGTCTCAGAACCTCATCTTTACTGGACACCTACCACACAGACAGGTTTAACTCTACAGGAGCCTTACCAGACGCAGATTTACCAAAGCATGTGGTGCGTTGTACCTCGTCCTGCTCTGCTCTTTGTTGCTCTATGAGCCACTTGCAGTCTTTCTCCTGATGCTGGATGTCACAGTTCAGCTCAGCTATTCTGGAGGCCAGAAGATCCCTCTGATACTCTACTTCATGTAGCCTGGAGACCGTGGACTCCTCTTCAACCAGCTGTTCGTGCATAGGAACAGAGATGCAAGATATGTTATTGTAGGTCAGGTTGCTTCATGCCGGTCAGTGGATGTGTTTATTGATGTGTAGATCATGGAGGCTGGAGAGGGTGTAGTATCAGGTAGTGTATCGATGCTCATCAGTCTTTAAGCTCTCTCTGATCTAGACCTGCTAGCGGCTTTCCAGTCTGCCGCTCAATTGGAATAAACAAGTGCATTATACTGCACTTGTTTATCCCAATTGCGCGGCAGACTGGATAAACAGTCAATAAAACTAGTTCGAAGTAAATGCAAAAGTAAGAAAGGCAGGTTCGTGGCAACAAGTATTGAAGAACTTCTAAGCACTTTCTTTCTCAGAAAACAGCCCATATCAGCAACTGTCTATAATCTCAGCCTAAGACATCACGTCCAGTGTTGCTGATGCATTAGCGAGTAAAGTAATGCATCACTTTTACATTTACAGCAAAATATCTGAGTTACTTTCTCAAATAAGTAATGCAAGTTACTTTGTTTTCCCATTTATTGACTGACAGCTCTCTTATCCCCACGTTGAGAGAAATCAGGAGGAAGTGTAGATGCGTTGTGTGGCTATGCAAGACTAGCTGCTGTCAAATATTAGCATTGGTAAAGTGGTAAGCAGTAGCGGTTTTTGCTATAATTCACTTGAAACTGGCCTCGCAACAGAAGAGCCCTGGTCCCTGCCATCACGGAAATTAACAGGGGCTTGGGGCAAAAATGCCACCAAAATGAATAAAAATGCCCCTCAAAAATCAGGATATCTGAGGCAAAAATTTCCCTATTTGAGTTGTTTTTAATATTTGTATCAGGATGTAGAGTGCCGTTTTCCCCAATATCAGCATGATTGCAAATGTGATGGTGTTGATTTTATAAAACAGTTCAATAAACAAGAAGTTAATGTTAGGTGACTTTCATTTTAGACTTTAGAATCTGTTTTTGCTCTATTTTGCAACAAATCCACAGTTGAACCATTGTGTGTCTCTTAGCAACTGAATGAGTCCGCGTTTTGATGGAATCGTTTGACTGAATTGATGAATGAATGACTCACTGTTTAAGACTTTTTTCCCATAGTTTCATTTTAAATATTTATATCTCGCATCTGCGATTGATAAAATCATACCTGAGGTCCACCATGCTTCAGTAAGATTGTCCGTACAAGCACAAATGTCAATTGAACAAGACGTTATGAGATCGCTGAGGGGCTGAGAGAGTGACGAAGATTGAATGTGGATTTTGTTTTTGGTCATGATTGCAATGCGTGGATAGTGGAAGAAGAATAGGTTTATAAATAGAATATTAAGAGTGAAATAAGAGTTTTTTACCAATGTATTTACCAATGTCTGCCCTGCAGCAAATCAGGTACAACTAATGGGCAACTGTCATGCGTTTCATATTCATGAGCTAAGATGATTAGTTGGCCCTCAACAATTTTCAGATTCCTACACGCTTGTGAAAAGGTACTTAAAGATAAAACTAGTGAAGTGCCTAGTGAGGAATATATAATAATTAATTTAATGCTGAATATGCATGAAAATTAAATTTCACCTCAGATTTGTCCATGGATGCATATATATATATATATATATATATATATATATATATATATGTGTGTGTGTTCAAAAATAGTATGTATTCTATATTAATATGAATAATATTATGAATATTAATGGTGAATTATTGTTTTATTAATAATTAATATGAATAATATGTGTTATATATATATATATATGTGTGTGTGTGTGTGTGTGTGTGTTCAGAAATAAATTACATATTAAGATATATTACAATAGAAAACTGTTCTATTAAATGTCAATGATATTGCACAATGTTAATGTTTTTACTTGATTTCGGATCAAATAAATGCAACCTCAATGAGCATAAAAGAGTTATAGTATCTCTCAAGAAGTCTGCTTCCAGTTTGTCCTCATGCTGACCAGGCTAAAAGACCCAGAACAGGCTTCAATTAAAAACAGCAGGGTTCAAAACAAAGAAAGAGAAAGAAAAAAAATCATCTTCTGTTTCTATATGAGGACAGTACTGGCATATAATGTTCCATTCTTTCTGCCCTCCATGCATTCTGGATGTAGGGCAAATTGACGATTTAAGGAAATGGTTCAATTTTTAGGGAGCGAGCAACAGCCTTTCTCACATTAAATGGCAAATTGGATAACGTGGGCTCAAACCACTTTGTCTGTTATTATTGGAAATGATTGTGGATTACACATAATTATCTGCTAAAGTACCATTCCCCCCTTTATTCCAAACAGAATGATCCAACTTCAAATAAAATATGATTTTAGTGCATTTCTGTGAGTGTATGCTGGATATAAAGCAGAGAGTAGACCGTCTAATCATATTGCCTACAGTAATCATAAAGGAAGACACAACACAAATTCAAGCAGCAGGGGTCCTTGGAGCATTTTGTCAGGATTTGTTGTGAGTCAGGTTGGTATTTGGGGTCGTGTGAAGGGTATACGCTTAAGTAATAAGTGAATTCCTTGAGTTTAACTATTGCACAAGAACAATATTATTATGGATAAAAAAATATTTTACATCAGAATCAGTGAAAACAGAGAGAAACAGGGTTAATTTACATTTCTTGCTGACATTAAGGACTCTTCAATCTAAATATACTTGAAACTAAACTGTATGGTTGAAAATATAGCTTTTGGAAATACTTTCTTTCAATGGTCCCCCAACAGACTATAAGTAACTTTGCAAGTACATGTCAATAAATTCTACTAACCAAAACCCTAACCTAACAGTTTACTAATACTCTAATGAGAGTTAGTTGATTGTACTTGCAAATTAAAGAGAGTTGGTTGACTTGTAGTTGAAAATGAATGAGATTTAGTTCACATGTAGTTGCAAATTTACTTGTAATAGTTAGTGGAATTTCTAAAGTGGACTATTGGAATAAAGTGTAACCCAGGTTTTTTTTTTTTTTTTTTTTTTTAAATCCCTGAACTGGGATTTTTTTAAATCGCTAAAAAACTGAACAAAAACAAACTTACTGGCCATGATAAGTAGACTGCATTTCTTCTGTTCCTTCCGCCTGTTAAAGACTGGAACTAAACTATTGTCTAGGTGCAAAACGATGATTAAAAACCCTGTGCTCATGTACATTGAGCCTGGTTTAAAAAGAGTGTGTGTGTGTGTGTTGGGGGAC
Organism: Gila orcuttii; assembly: GCA_026230005.1. NCBI lineage: Eukaryota > Metazoa > Chordata > Actinopteri > Cypriniformes > Leuciscidae > Gila > Gila orcuttii. Next base: position 64,412,960 of record JAPDVR010000001.1, on the reverse strand, counting down.
GGGGGGGTTGGAGCTTAATTGGCCCCACGTGTGCTGATGTGTGAATGAGGAGAGGTCACGGGGTCACAGTTAGGCGACCTGTAGACCTCTAGCCATCCACTAGACCCTGTTCTTTCTCATTTATTTCCTTCAGTCTTTCCTCTGGTCTCCATCACAGCTCTTCACCTGACCCCATTCTTAGCTTTACTTCTATAATCTCACTCCTCTTCTACATTTTCCTCTTTAAGTTTTGTATTTTGAGTGGGCTGTAAAAAGTTAACAGGTTAATGCATGTATATTAATCAAATGTTTTATGCCCTTTATAAAAAATAAATAAACTCCATTAAAGGGATAGTTCACCCAAAAATGAAAATGCTGTCAGTATTTACTCACCCTCATGTTGTTCCAACCTCGTAAGACCTTCGTTCATCTTCGGAACACGAATTAAGATATTTTTGATGAAATCTGAGAGCTGGATCACTCCTCCATAGGCTTCTTCAGGGATTGAAACTTGCCAGCCCCGAAAAGTTATTAAAGACATTGTTAAAATAGTCCAAGTGACTACAGTGGCTCAATCTTAAGTTTATCAAGCGACAAGAATACTTTTTGTGCGCAAAAAAAAAAAAAAAAAAAAAAAAAAAACTTTTTTCAACTATTCATTTCCTTCTCTATGGGCCTCTAGTCAGTTAACGTAATGTGATTGCGTAGAGCTACGTCACACGTAGGCTCACTATTGGCCGACGCTGGTCATGTGTGTGTGATGCGTGTGACGTACAACAACAGAAGAACTGCGGTGTTACACTAGTGAACTCACTCGAGGCCCACAGAGAAGGAAACGAATAGTGAAATAAAGTCGTTATTTATTTTTTGTGCACAAAAAGTATTCTCGTCGTTGGGTGAACTATCCCTTTAATGCATTTATTGAAATTATAACTGCTTCATTCTATTTGTATGATTTCGAACTGATCACACATGCATACTAAAGTCCTTCCGTTAAATATGTGAATTGACTGACTTTTTTGACCTCTGAATGTTAACCTTGACCTTGATCCTTTAATACTGTCTGTTTTTCCCCTTGCGTTTCGTTCCCCTGCCCTCACCGCTATATGGAGTGTGTCCACTTCACCCTGCAGACTACTGACGACCCGGTCCTGGGTCTGCTGGATCTGTGTGTGTGCGTGCCGGAGACTCTCTGAGACGGAGTACCATCGCTCTTTCCATTCTTTCAGCTCTTTCTCCTTCTGGTCAAATCCTCTCTGCAGCTCTGCAGTCAGATCTTCCTGACGCCTGACCTACACACACATGTACAGGAAGCTTTATACATGCATGTACAGTGGCACCAAATCCAATTTGGAAAATGTAGCAAAACACATAAATGTCATTGGACTAGATACAGAAATATCAAACCGAGCACCAATTACTTTAATCCTATGAAGCCTACTGTATGATATTTGATGTGCATATTTCTAAGGCTACTAAATAATCAATAGGATCAAAACTTTGCTGAAAAACCTGTTGTACACAATCTACTACATTCTTCGTTATCGGATTGATGGCTAATACTTTTTTAGCAAGTAAAGGCCTTGTAGTATCATTCTAAAACGACTCCGCCTTCAGGTCGTGGTTCATGTGTATTTTTGCTGTGAAATCTTTACTCATTTTTATAATGTAAATGTAAGAATAACTTTTATATTGCTATTTCATGATGGACACTTTCTGGACAGAAGCTAATTTTTTTTGTAAAATCATGTTAAAATATTAAATATGATTCATCAGGCTTCTGAGGAATGTTTATTTGTTCATCTCTAAATCATCATTGTATTACACTGCATTATATGTTTTAAAACTGCATTAAATGTTTTAAAACTACAGAGCTTTGATCATAAAAATAAGTATTACTATTGGAAGATATAGAGTGACAACTGATATGCATTTTATGTAGACTGTAGTAGTCTGATATACTGTTTTAAAGATCTCATTGATTTACATTACAAGCTATCAGAATTGTATCACTATTACTACTTACTATTTGGTCATATAATAATCAGCAACTGCACCAAATTTCATATGTTTGCTCAATTTGGGCAATAAAATTAAAGTGTTTGTTTCTCCTCGATTATGAGCTCTATATTTTCCTATATCATAATATATGGGCCATAAAAGCCTGATGTATCAAATATGATATTATTATTTACATTTAACATTCAATACATTTTCTTAGGCTTTACAAGGTATATTTTTCAAGCAAAACATTTTGTGAAATTAAGTTTGTTAGGTTTTAAATTATACAGAGTTTCCATATGTGTTAACACATTGATCCATGATGTTCATGTGGGCAAATCAAATTTGAATCTGGCTTCCAACATTTCCGGATATCATTCATCTTTGCCATAATTTCCTGTCCTATCTCTCACTGTCCGTACAAATATACACTGAGCAGAAGAGTTTAGGACAGCTGAGATCATATACAGTATGTACATCACAGCTTCAGCTCCAAATATACACAATCCTCAGTAAGTTCTACATTTACATAAACCTTTTAATGAATGTTGCATCACTACGTGACTGACGTCCACACACAGATGAGAAGTGACCTTGTCCATCAGCTCTCAAACACATCTAGAATCTTTAATGAGTCTTCACAGACAGCCTCAAAGGGCCGTATGTATTTTATGAACCGACGGACTCCTGCGGTGAAAGGATCAGCGCATGAAAGTCTATGCGAATGAAATGAGCGTAAGTAAGTGTGAAAATATACTGCGGCGGGCACCTCGGCGGAGCCCTCTATTAATCAAGCTGTCTGCGTGGTGTTTGGAAAGTAATCTTGTCCGACGAGCGGAGGAAAACGCAGCAGTAAGTGGCGGTTGGTCGCACTTTGAAGCAGCTGTTTTACTGAGGTCCCAAAGCGCATTGAGGCCAAAGTGTAAAAACAAGAGAGACTGAGCGCTTGCCCTCAGGTTACGCTCCTCGTGCTTACACGGGTCCAGCCTACCTAAGGCCCAAAGTATGCTTCCCTTGTCCTCGTCTCACAGACATACTTTTCGCCATCGGCACAGTCCACAGATGTCCACACACCATCCGCATGCAGTCCAATTTTTGTGTCCGTACAGACTTGTGTGTGGAAAATAATACACATGTGCAAGTAAATTGAGCGCTTGAAAAGAAAGGTGGACCAAATGCATCAAATCTGCACACAAGGTCAATGGGTCAAGGGTCAAAGGCTTGTACACATAACTGTGCACAGGTGGGAAAAAAATGTAAGGATTAGAATGGTCAACTAGTCTTCAAACAACCAACTAGTAAGTTAGTGAGGTCGGCTAGTTTATAGTGCTTACTTAAGACCTGATTAGTTGACTAGTTAAAATTGAGTACAGGGACCCTCAGAGGACCGCAAGGGATCAGTGGAAAAGTTCAGAAAAAATTGTGTAAAAAAGTCAAATTTGATGTTTTTTATTATTATTATTATTATTACAACTTCATGAATTTTCAAACTAGTGTCCAGTAAAGGTTGAAAAGGTTGTTAGGGGGATCCACAGAAAATATTCAGATTTTTTTTTTTTTAGGAAAATATATAAACAAATAAGTTAATAAAATAGTATTTTATTCATTCTTCTTTCTAAAGACTGGTCAGAAATTATGAGATTAACCATACTTATTTTATTCTATTGACAGCTATAGTTTCTTTTTGGGTTTGTATATTAAAAAGGGGTAAAAAGTACATTTCTAAAAAAGAAAATATGGTAACACTTTATTTGAAGGTATACAGTATAATTACAGTGTAATTATACATCTAAGTACAGAGTAAAGTTAATTAACTACATGTACTTACTAAAGGGTTAGGATTAGGGTCTGGATTAGGATTATAAAATTATAGTAACTACGTGTAACATGTTACATGGACACTGCAAAATAAAGTAAAATAAATTATACATTTGTATATCAAATTAAAATATATAGTTATAATATCAAACATACAGTTATATAGTATAAAATATGTAGTTAATATATAAAATATATATATAAAAATATATTTCCTTGATATTTTAGGAAGGTGGTCCTCGTAAGAGAATCATTATATTTGGGGTTACGGTGTCACGATTAGATACAAGGTAGATGGAGATGATTGAAAGATAACAAGTTTGTTTAATCAATAACTCAGAAATACAGCCAACAGGTGAGACAGCGTGTAACGAACAAACAATACCGGATATTGGACCGAACACAGGCAGGAACTTCAATACACAGTGGCGGGAAACACATGTGAGGACTGAAAACAAACTAAAAGTCTATGAACTGAATATAACTGAACATAATGATGACATACGGTCATTAACAAGTTTAAAAAAGCTCTATTAACTTGGAAAATATGTCGTTTTGCACTTTTTTTTTCTTTTTCAGAACATCTTTTCAATGGTGGCCTGTTGAGCATGACTGGCGTTAACTGTACTTCATGATGCTGGGATCTGGCCTCTGCAGCACATTAATATTACATCTCATTTTAGGGCCAGCCATAATTTTAGACGTTGTTTTGAGCGGAGCCATCACTGGCGATTGTGTAGGCGTGTGTGTGGGGTCTCGTGTTAAAAACACGTGCTGTTGCAGCTCTAATTCAAATTATGGCAAGGTTATGACTGGCACTTAACTGCGATGAGGAAGACATTGCTTAGAAGCTAATAGGCAGTGGATTGTTGAGAGACCTTGTCCTTGAGTTGATCTTCTCTCATTCGTTTCAGATCCTCGGCCTTTACACAATCCTGCAGCAAGAGAGAGGGAGAGACGAAGAGAACGGAGAGGCGCTGAGGGATGAATGCATAAGAACAACAGCAAAAGAAAGTAAAGAAAATGCACAGTCCTTCAGAGTGTGTCCTAGAGAAGATGATCTATCTGACCTCTACTAAGGTACACTGCAGGAGAATGTAACAATGGCTTTTTGTTGTATTGTCTCCACTATTGTTCTTCTTTTGAAGGGAAAAACACACTTAAGGTCTCATGCAAGGCGTGAGTGTTAAACAAACACACATTTCACATTTACTTTCTGGCCATTTTTTAATAAAACTTCAAGTGCATATCCTGTTTTATGATGATTAGATAAAAGTTGTATAGAACATGAAAACTAAGATACACAATGAAGCAATAGAATGTGACAAAATGGAAGGCCATCGTTATAGGCTTCCATAAAACACAACATACTAGAAAGCTACTATAAATGAATGTTACCAGGAGATGACAACTGTTAATCATAGCAGACAGGCTGAAAACAAGACAAAACAAAACAAAAAACACAAAACAAAAGCCTTGAAATAAACAAAAATAAATTAAAATCAATGATTCATTTTGTCAATTACATATTTAGACAAGCGAACCATCCCAATTTGAGGCAAAGATAATTGCAGTGACTAAATAATTGATTATATTTGTCCGAATTATTATGCATTCGTATAAAAAATACAATTGTTGTGGTTATGGATGTAAAATCTGGTGTTTCATTTGTTGTCAATATTCCACAAAAATATACATTGTCCCTACAGCTATTTGTGCCTTCTATTGGTGCTGAATTTGTGCCTTCAGCATATGTTAAGCATACTGTATGCATAATTTAATTTAATAGATAAATATTTATATTAAATATTTATTTATCTAAATATTTATTATTTATAATAAATAAAAATGAATCAAATTAAACCATGATTAAATGATGCATTACATCATTGCGCAAAGAATCATAATCAAATGAATTACTTACATCTCATCTACTAAATTTGATCTTATAATTTGACAATGAGAGAAAGACAACTTCAAACCTGAGATACTCTTGCTCGGATTCTAGACGTTACTGAAAGCAAACGGAGAATGAAAGCTCTCAACAGGTGCTTGAAATGGCATTGAGTTCCAGTGTTCAGAATACTTAGCATAAAAACAGTCAATGTTAGGTTTAAAGGTCAAACTGAGAAACCAGACAACAAAGTATGATCCCTGAGCTTCCTCTCAACCACTGCATTAACAATACCAACACAACCAAGCAGCAGATGTTCAGAGCTGAGGAGAGCTGAGGTAGAGAACGCAGATAATAAAGCAACGTGTCAATGTGGCGAACTGTTCTATTTGATCTCAGTGCGCATAACACGCTGCTGTTTTCTGAGGATTTGAGCACCATCAAGGGTACGAGAGCACAGCAAGAGTCTCAAGGATTTCAGAGACCCAGCAGGCCCAAATTTCGAAGACCCTTTGACTTTGAAAAACAAATAAAAATAAGCAAAGAAAGAAGTATGAACTGCAAGTGCACGGCGATGAGAGGTACATCCTTACGTTTTCGCATGGCATGCGTAAAAGTGCATGTGAGCGGCTATTAAGAAGGGGTTTGCTGACCTCTCTCTCCTTTTCAAGCAGTGCCAGTGTCTTGTCAACCTCTCTTTGGAGTTCATCAATCTGCAGCACTTTCAGCCGATGCTCCTCTTCCTACACACACACACACACACACACACACACGAAGAAAGACAACTGAAGGTGAGACGCACAGGGAGGAAAGACTTTGTTAAAAGTGTCAAGTGGATGCCTTTGCATAATGCATATCACACCTTTGAGATGATCCATTAGCAGGTTGTGGTGTTGGAGCCGCTAAATAAGCTGACTTGACTCCATAGAAAAAAGACACAATATCCTCCCTTCCTTTCTTTACGAGTGGACAGTGGATGAACAATCAAAGCCCGGTGGATTTAGATTAGCCCTAGTCATGAGGGGACCTTTAACCCCCGCCCCCCATCCGTTCTTTCTACCCAGACATTGATTTATAATTTTAATATCTCTAATTTCCACAGCAGCGCCGCTTTCAAAATGTCATTTTCCAATTTGTGTCAAACCGCGTGACCATTTTTCTTAATACGGCTTATGACAATCTCAGCGGCAGGGCGGATATGCAATTCAGATGGAGTGTCGTACAGGCACGGACGTAGCCGCCCCGGCCTGTTTGTGTGTTTATCATTATCAACGGCTCGACGTTTTGGGAGGGGGGCGCAGTCTAAGAAGCAGTCTGTTTACGACAGAGTAAAAATTGGGTTTGCTGAGCAAAATGGCTGCAGGGGACGAAAATAATATTCCGCTGTAAATCTGGTAATTACGTCTACAGTAATAAGAGTTACGACAGCGGTAATGATAATCTATTAAAATATGAATCAACAGAGTCGGGAATGGAATGTGGGATGGGCTGGTGGTCGTTATATGAATATTTATGATAATTAAAACAAGGCTTCCCCCTTTTGAGCAGCATGAACCCCACGTTTCTCCAGTTATTAACATTGTAAATCTAGCAACTTTTTTTATATTTTCATTTTTTAAAAACGTACATTTATAACACACTTTCTGCTACGTGAGTGTTTTTAATACAACGGCTGAGAGAGTGACTGCAAATTTTTCTCTCTTCTGACCACTACAATCAATCTCTCAAAAACTTTTTTTTTTCTAAAGTCATAGAAATGCTACTGTGGATTTTTTATTTTTCATCATTTTACTATTGGAGTAAATGGGAATGCAATGATATTTGGAGCACTGCCCACTAAATCAAGTAGTTATGCTATATATTCCCCTACTGTTATGAACCATTATAGTATATATATACTCCAGTGTTAGCTTGGTATGCCTGAGTTTAGTGACAACCACAAAAACATTCTATTTAGTAAAAGCTGCTTTCAAAATATCTCCTCTCTCCCCTCCATTAAAATGTTTTACAGATGGTTATTAATGACTTCAGCTCAGTCAGCAACAAACAGTAGAGGAGGGACAATAGACTGTAAAAAAAAATATGGACGTAGAATCCGTGACATCACACGTAGGTTTTCGAAGAACATTTTTGTAGCCTAAAGTGGGTGGAGCCGGCCGTTGGCATGTTGGCAGCGCGTCACTCCAAGATAACAGAACATGGGCAAAGAGGCGGGCCGTAGGCGGAGCTGAGGTGCCTGGTTGCCAGCAGACACATGGCTAGTAGTGACAGCAGCGGCACTGTCACTCAAGTGGCCACGCCCTTAATTATGCAGACCTTTAAGGCTTAATATAATTTAAATGGATGAGTTAAAAAAATTAACCCCCCTCACAGTTGTCATGAAGGGCAAAATTAGCTATATTTAGCAAAACCACTTTTAGTACCAGGCTGTAAACATTTTTTTCTGCTGTAAAGTTGGGCATGTTAACATGGGGGGTATATGGGATTGACTCACTTTTGGAGCCTGTCTCTAGCGGTCAGTCGATGAATTGCAGTTTAAGTCACTTGAAGTTAAGTCACTTGAAGTTGGCTTCAAGAGAGAGACCGGAAGGCTCGGGAGGGACCCAATAAAATCACAAGTCCCGCCCAGCTAGTGAACAGAACCAATCAGAGTTGAGGCCACTCCGAGAACAGTTGAAGAAGTAAAGTTACTCTGGAAGTGAGACTGACTGTAAATGTTGGGGGAAAAATCTGGGTACCAGTAACGTGAGAAGGAGAGGTACGCAAGGAGATCAGTCTATCAGTCTATTATCAAAAAGTTCTTTAACACGACAGATTAGCATGATGGGATGCATTTCGCTGCACAATTTACTTTCGTGGGAATAGGATACCTAATAATAACTATTTTTAATAAGAGCTGCCGCCTGCGCACTCCTGCCGGTACTGTACATATCATTACAGTATACCGGCGTGCATCATCCGAACAATAACGTGCTCAAAGTCCCTGTTTTTTTGTACTATTATGCAGTTTGTTGTTTTGTATAACACGCAGAAAAAAGGATATGCGTCAGAAGGATTGTTGCTGATGTGTCAAGAAAACGTGAATACAACTCACTGCTCTTAAAGTATACATTTATTAGCTTTATTTAATAAACGAAAAGAAAATGAAGACAATGAGATATTTAAGTGGTTTTAAGTTCAACTTATTGATGACTCAGATGGTTCTGAGAACACTTTTTAAATGTGAAAAAAAGTGTCCATTATATCTCAGGCTAATGGGAGGAAAGATTGGGCGTCAGTACCCTGATGGTGGCGCTGTGGAGCTCCTCTCGGACGCTGTTGAGCTGCTCCTGAAGAAAAGATCTCTCTTCTCTTTCTCTTCTCATCAGCTCCTCTCGTGCCCTTTGGAGCCCACATGATTCCTGGAGTTAGACACACAAACACATTATGGGTCATTCAAATGTTAGCACAAAAAAAAACAGATTCTATGACACCTCGTTTTGATCACATTCGCCCCTCATGGCAGTGCTCCACACACAGTAAAGACCCTCAGTAGTGCAGTTCACCTCTACTGACCTCTACCTTCAGCCTTTATGTGGCTATTGACCCACGCCGAGTCTTGCTTCTCGTAAGAAAAAAGTACAAATAAAAGGAACAAGTTGTCGGAAATGAAATTTCAATTCATCCAGTCCCTTTATACACTGGTGCAAGAGCTGGCGAGGAGAGCAGGAGGATCAATAGTGTTTAGACAGCAGAGCAGATTTTCTAAGAGCCAAATCAATAGGAAGGAGAGAGGGAAAAATACCTTGGCTTTTCTTTGGGTGTTGCAGTAAATACGAACAAATCAGTGGCCTCAGGCTAAATGGATTGACCAGCCGTTTCCGACTCCTGTGCTGTAAATAAAGATCTATTGGGAAAGCTCTGCCCGGGTCCCTGAGAGGGGGGAGAGACGCCACCGTGGCGAAGCGGTCTCACACTCACCTGCACTTAACCTGGTAGAACACGCACATCTGAAACACGAAGGAACGGATAGCCACATCCCTCTGGCTAATGCATTTGTTCACCCAAAAATGAAAATTTGCTGTTGATTTACTCACCCTCAGGCCATCCAAAATGTAGGTGTCTTTTTTTCCTCAGTAGAAATGTAAAGAAGATTTTTAGCTGAAACTGTGGTCTTTGGTGATTTGTATAATGCAAGTCAACGGCTACCGACACTTTCAGAGTCAAAAAACACCCGTGGCTCCTGATGATACATTGAGGTCTTATGAAGTGAAACGATCAGTCTGTGCAAGAAACTGAACATTATTTACAACATTATTGTAAATAAAGCCTCGGCAAACGGTCTTGAGCGCGTTCACAAGCGCGAGCTTCCTGTCACATATTGACGTTTGCAGTAGCAAACTCACACGTGAGCTGACACTCTTTGTGCACAACAGAGGAAAGAAAGCCTGTGTTGTATTGTTCATCAAAATTGTACTTACTTTGGACTTTTCACAGATTCCCAACATCCGAGCTCCTGCGTATACGTCATTATGCGACAGGAAGCTCGCGCTACAGACTGTTGTAAATGCTATGTGAATCAGCAAGGACCACGGTTTCAGCAAAACAAATCTTTACTGTTCTCCTAAAGAAAAAAAACATCTTGGATGGCCTGAGGGTGAGTAAATTAACAGCAAATTTTCATTTTGGGCTGAACAATCCCTTTAATCAACACTTACTGGGTGTTTCTTTAACGTTTGCCACCTTGATCACATTAAAATGGTTTTGGATGCATTTTATCATGCCTTTGACATTTATTCTTGCTATTTTTTCAAAGGCCTTGACCGTATAGATTTATTCTACCCTTGGCCCAGATCTAGACTAGGCTATTCATCTTAAACTATGGAAAAAGAAATCCATTATAAAAATATAAAGTTTTTGCATCATTTTCACCATGATCAATCACTCAGTGAACCATTTCACAATGACTCCTTATTTTCCAAGGAGACAACATACTTAAATGTGAGACATAAGTGAAAAAAATCAAGGTAAATATAACAAAACATTTTTATTGTAATTTATTTCCAATCAAGTTTTTCAATTTTCTCAAGACACAACATGCTAGCTATGAAATGAGCTCCAATGAGCAAGATGAAGGGATTGGCCATTTTATTAAAAAATAAATAAATAAAAGTTACTTTCCTAATTCTGGCACAGAATACTTAATTTAAGATGTAGCAAGTGAGATTTTGAAAAAATAAAATAAAATAAAATATTAATTATTTTTATTATTTTTATTATTTTATTCATAAAATAAAATACATTTTATTTAATTATAAAATAAATAAAATAAAATCCTGTGCATATATATGTCCACTGTTGGATAGTGTTAGTGTAAGTGGGGAGTTAGTTAGCTATTGAAAGTGAGGAAAAAAATGTGGGTATATTTGATAAAACACCCTCCTACATACAGTGTGGTCAACAAGTGTGACAACTCTAGTGAAAATGCAATTTAAATTGGTTCATTAATATATTGGAGAAAAGTTGACAAATCTCCATGAATTTCATAATGCATTTTTAATTCAAATCTATTAATTTCATAATGTTCACTTGTTTAAACCTTACAGTTCTAAATTAGATTCTGAATCCCAGAATTTCAGTGTGGTCTCAGACTTTCGAATGCCACTGTAAATTTGTTTTAAATTTCCACACAGCACCTCAGAATGATAGTTCTCTCTCCATTTACAGCTGTTGCCATGAGGAGAGGAACCTTAATGAAGAGGTTGAACTTGGCCACCTCAGTGACTTTGGTCTAATTACTGACGAACACCACGGGCTAGCGAAGGCAAACTGTGCAGAAGTTCATGATATACGAGCGTGCTCCGCACTCCTCAGCCAAAACAAAAACAGATCACAAAAGCCAAAGCAATAAAAGTACCGTCTCGCTCCGAAAGAAAACATTAATCAATAAAATGGAGAGAAATGTGGAAATAAAAGTATGAACTGTGCTATTGACCCTCCCAGCAGGACTGAGGGTGGACTCACTGACTTGCCCATGTTTGGTCAGGTTACATGGATTAAGATGAGGTCGTCTTAAGTGTCATGATCAGACTGTTCCACTAAGAGAATGAGTGAGAATGTCTGAAACATGAAATTAAATCATATTAGTGTTACATGGATTAAGATGAGGTCGTCTTAAGTGTCATGATCAGTCTGTTCCACAAAGAGAATGAGTGAGAATGTCTGAAACATTCTGAAACATCAAAACAAAAAATAAAAGCATGTTTGTGCACTGTTGGAGCCAATTTAATGAATTTAACTCTGTGGCGGCTGAGAAACCGCGCAGTGAAATGGGCTGATGCCGCAATATGGCAATGTCCTATTTGCCAAGTTCGAGGGTCCTTAACAAATACTGGTACAGTCAAAAGTGCTAAAAATTTGGCTTTTGGTAGAGCAGTACTTGTAATTTCATGGCTTTATGTCCGCTATAACAAATTTAACAATGTGGCAGCAAAGAAACCCTGCACTGCAAACTGGGCTTATTCCACAACAATGCTGTGTGCAATGTCCTATTTGCCAAGTTCAAATGGCCATAAACAAAGACTGATACAGTAAAAAGTGCTAACAAATGTGGCTTTTGGTAAAGCAGTACTTCTAATTTCAAGGCCTTATGTCCGCTCTGACAAATTTAAATTTAACTCTTTGGTGGCAGAGAAACCGTGCTGCAAAGTGGGCTTATAGCGCAATACGGCTGTGTGCATTGTCCTATTTGCCAAGTTCAAATGGCCATAAACAAAGACTGATACAGTATAAAGTGCTCAAAATGTGGCTTTTGGTAGAGCATTACTTCTAATTGCATGGCCGTATGTCCGCTATAACTCTGTGGCCGAGAAACCGCACAGCGCTAATCGGCTGACGCCGCAATAAGACCTTCTGCACTTCTAATTTCACGGCCTTATGTGGCACAATATGTGGCTCAGTGTGCATTGTCCTACAGCGTTATTTCAATGGTTCATATAAAAAGACTGGTACAGAAAAAAATCTCAAAATTTGGATTTTGTAAGAGCAGTTTGTCCAGTACGAGGCTGAATCCAGCTATTTATTTGTTTGTTACTTATTGATGCGTGAACCTTCCCTTATATAACACAACACTGTGGCGCTGCTCGAAATAAGCGCTGTTGGAATTGAATGCAGAAATTACAGGTGATGAAAGCACCTGTAAGGATGCATTAAATCTGACAGGCTTAATAAAGGGTGTATTGATCTTGTAAAATGCGAATTTTTAGAACATTTTAATGAACCAATATTTTTAATTGGCCGATGGGACAATACAAATATACTGCCTTAACAAAATCCAAATTTCTTGTTTTTGGCAAAGGTCCCTTTAGAGGCTCTGTAGCACGACAGTGTTAGTGAACAATTTAAATATGGAGAATGTGAATGTTTTTTTTTTTTTTTAAATCCACATTGCAGAAAAAATACCAACATTATGAAATTCGGCTGTGTCTCATTCTATAGCACCAAGTACAAAGTTGAAGAATTCAACTTTCCCGGGCTGAAATGAATGCGGAACATGGTAAGATTTTTTTGTGTGTGTTAATGAACAGAATGCAGGAAGAGGCTGTGCTTGTAAGCATAAGGTCTTTTTTGACTTTGTGAAGTGTCATTTGGTTTAGGATGCGTTTGCATATTCACTGCTGATATATTCTGCTGCAAAGGTCACTGTAGATTGGGCTGTGACTGCGGCTGCTGGAGGAGCAGAGGGACATCACAGTTCAGCTAAATGTCCTCTCAAGAACATTACCTTAATGATACCATTCCTCACACACTAGCAGAGGGAAAGAGAAAGAAATGAGTCAAAAAGGACATTCTTTGACCCAGATTCCTTGATTGGAGAGAGGTGTTTAAAAGCACAATTTCAAAGTCTGGCTTAACAAACTTGGAAAGTTGAAAGTAGGTGTTTTACTTTTTTGTGTAAAAAAAAAAAAAGAAAGAAAGAAGAAGACAAGTTTGAACTATAACTCATTTTGACAAAAACACATTCAATGTTCACTGCGGGTACATATTCAGGATATCTATTAGTTTTGTAACGGCTTCATTAGATGTTTATTAGTGTTGCTTGCTAAACCAAACCACTATTACACGGCTCTCTGTAATATTTCATTCTGATTTGTCGATCCTGGAATTCTGTGGTTTTACTGTATATTTTGTGATTGTATATTTGACCGCTGCTCATGTCAACCAGCTTCCTACATGCATACATAATAAAAAATGAATTGTAATAGATTTTAACTTTCCTGCACCATTTGTGCTATGGACTTTAATGATAGTCAGGGTTATTATCACTAAAACCAAAACATTACAGAAGATTATCATTACTTGAAATTAAATAAACATTCACTGAAATAAAAACTCTCATTTTCATTTAGTTCAAATTGAAGTACTAAAACATCTAAAACTAAATAAACAAAAAAATATATAGACATAAAAAATACTATTACAAATGACAAAACAGTGTTAATTACTCTTATATAAACTATTATTTATAGTATTTATGAATATATTTATTTAGCTTTTTACATTTTTAGTTTTCATTTTAGTTTGCTTCATTTTAATTATTTTTGTATATTTCAATTTAGTTTTTATTTATTTTTAGTCTTTGTCATTTTACTTCAACTTACACATTTATTTCAGTTTATTTATGTATTTTTTTGTAATGTTTTAAGATGAGATTTTATTTCAGACTGATTTCAAAATTATTTGAAATGAATAGTTTTAGTTAACAATAAAAACTCTGTTTTGAAGTCTAGCTCAGCTTTAAAGTGATGTTTTCCAAAATTAAAAAAAAAAAATATAAAATTGTGAATAACATGATTTGTGCCCTTTGCTTTGGTAACCCTCTTCTGAAACATCATGTGCACTTTACTGTCACTTTCGGTGCGATAAAAGGTAATGCTTGACAGATTTGTATGGTCTATCAGACACTTTTGAAACACATTGAAGACAATGATTGCATCTAAACAGTCGTCACTGTGAGGTCCGCCTGCAGATGTTTCTTAAGTCTGTATATACAGTAGCTTGTGTCCAGAGGCATTGCAGCTGCCCCGGGCCATTCTCTAAGTGGTCTTTACTTTGAAAACACAGGTGGTCTCCGGGGGCCAGGATGAGTGGCTCTCCCAGCCCCACACAACACTTTGAATAATAAATCCATACATCATAAGGACATGTCAGAGCTTGATTCACGGCGGTAAAGCGCTGAGGTATTAGCTTTAATAACACAGGCTTGAGTCAGACACTTGCTCTTTCCTGACAAATACGGGCAAATCAATTAATTCCACTGACATTCCCGCCGAAAGCACACAATATAAATTCCACGTGTCCGAGACTTTCGTGTTTTTGTTTTCGGAAGAAGGGGCGAATGTGTGAGTAATTTCTTACTTTTATGCCCTAATTTATAAAATATTCCACCACCTACCACATTTGTTTTTGTTGAGAACTTTCTCGTAAAAGGTTACAGGATCTGGAGCGCAGGAGAAAGACAAGTAGCTCCAGTTGAAGCTCTCTGTTATCAGAAGGCGTAAGGTGCTTTATTCTCTTGCTGTTGATATTCTCCACATTATGATGGATAGAAGCATCAGCCCGGCCTATCAATCCCTGGAGAGTTATGCAGCAATGCTTCGAGGGTAAAACATACCTCAGACTCTGAGCGCTAGTGCTAATGGTCGTAGTAAGGAATCATGGGAGTCTGGCTGAAAACACTGAAGGATGACCATTATAGTGACAGGAGAACAGAAAATCCCTGGAATCTTTTGAAATAGACTCAATGTTCTGACGTCACCAGCTCAGGTCATACACTACCATTCAAAGATTGGTGTCGGTTTTGAAAGAAGCCCCTTGTGCTGCAAGGCTGCTTTTTTATCATAAATAAACAAATAATACTAATATTGTGTAATATTATAAACATTTAAATGAAATGTTTCATATTTTAATAAATGTTAAAATGTAATTTATTCTTGTGATGGCAAAGCTGAATTTTTAGCATCATTACTTCAGTGTCACATGATCCTCCAGAAATCATCCTAATATGCTGGTTTGCTTCAAAATTATTATTGGTACTATGCTCAATTATTAATAATGGTTCTTTTATTATTATCAATGTTCAAAACACTTGTGCAGCTTAATATTTTATTGGAAACCATGATACATTTTTTCAGGGTTCTTTGATTAATAGAAAGTTCAAAAGAACATCATTTATTCGTTGTTTATGATACTTTACAATAAATGTCCATTTGTTAACATTAGTTTACTAAATTAATTAACAGGAACAAACAATGAAAAATATTCTAACACGGTTTATTAATCTTTGTTCATGTTAATTTCATAGGTAAAAAGTAATTAATTGCAGAATTTTCATTCTATTCCTTTAATGCATTAACTAATGTCAACTAATGGAATGTTATTGGTGTCTAATTTATAGTCGTGCTGCAATTCACACAATGTGTTGAAGCATTTCTGTCACTGTTACTGTGAATAATTATCATTTCCTTCATTGTTATCACAGTAGGCTAGATTGTGTTTGCTTTAACCTGATGTTAACCTTTCCAATACGTCAGTGGTGTTGATCTATCTGGATGAGCCGAATGCGGTCTCTTCTGTTCAGCTGATCAGTCATCTACACCATAAAATGTCCAGCTTGGACCACCATGTAAAACCATTAACCATCTGTATTTGTTTTCCAGCATTGAATTTTGAATTCCACCCTTTGAATTGTGCCTCTCCATCCGCTGTCCACTAATGCACAGTTCATAAATATTGTCTTATCACTCTCGTTATCATCATCATTTTTTCCCAATACTCTCAGAGACAGGGAAATTCTGAGGCAATTACCGAAGTGACAAGTGAAATGGGAACAAGAAGCACTAGAAAGAGACCGTTGCCATGGAAACCATGCAAGGAGATCAGATTACATGCGCAGTGGTCAGGTGAACCTCCAGCCTTACTGCATACAGAGGCCTGGCAGCACACAACAGACCAAAGGGCACTTAACCTCAATCACTGCGCACAATCCTCAGCCAATCAGGCTGGATGTAATTGCTATTTTTGTCCAAAGGTCAGATGGTTGTGTGCATCTGGAGCTGTGGAACACACAGTACACTTTCCACCCAAAGCCAGGGACAAAACTGATGGCATTTGTAAGGAGGAAGCTACAAGCATAATATCTTGCAATATCAGTGGTGTTTCCTCTGAGGATGAGAAAGGGGTGTCTCCTCAGGCGGCGCCCCCTTTAGTTACTGTTGCTATGTCCGAAAAGCCACGCCACACAACATGTTCTCATGCAGTGAAAAATACATTGCGGAGCAGAGAGGACACTGACAACACGCTGACAGACAGGACAGACCAGGTTACTTTTATATGAAACAAAGTCTCAACTTTCAAATTTGGTCCTTTTTTAAAGAAATGTAAACAATAAATACCGTTTTGAGGCTTTTTAATGTGTCATGACAGATCGCTGTAGCACCTCAGTTAAAGCTGCTCATGAACCAATCATCTCTTTCTTCTAGTTAATTGGAAAGACATCAGTACACACCGTTATTTAAGTTCAAATCCACTGACGTGACTCTACTAACTCTCCTGATTGCTTTGTCGGTCAAAATGGCGGATTATGATTGGTCAGATCGCCTGTCAATCAAACTCCATGCGAAGGGTGAACTGAGAATGAATAGAGAGCCTAAGTCCCTCCCCTCCACTTCCGGCTCATGGGACCTTATTTCGGAAAAAATATGTATGGTAGTCAATGGCGAGAGACAACTTATCTTTTTATTCCGTCTGATCTGTGCCCTGAATTACACATATGATGTTTGACAATTTAAAAGATAATTATGAAAGTCAAGAAAGTCACAGTTTGTCATAAAACAGAAGAGTAACATTTAGTTTTATGTGAAAATCGCTCAATGAACTGCATCTCTCGTCTCACATTATGTACGTCACCAAGCTCGTATGTGTGCAGTCTGGTACAAAACACACAGGCATGAAGGCGTAACGTTACGATTATAACGTTAGACTATAGAAAAAATGACAGACGTTAGCTTCAGTAAAGTTAGCTTCATTCATTGAGAGAAAAGGTATGACGTCACATGCGCGCCTTTTGGGTTTGTAGTCTTTGTAATTACGTATTTTCATACGTATACCTCAACAGTTTTACATCAAACTGCGACCCGAACCCTTTCTTGACTTTAAAATGTATTTAAAATTGACAAACATTATATGTGTAATTCAGGGCACAATTCAAACAGGATCCAAATATTTCTTGTCTCTCGCCATTGACTACCATACAATATTTCTCTGAAATAAGGTCCCATGGTGGTCCACCGGAAGGGGAGGAACTTAGGCTCTCTATAGGAGAAAATCACGTGAGAGGAGGCAATGCCTCTGTCATGCTATGATTGGATATGATTGCTTCACGCGATAAATCCTGCCTCTTGATTACGTGTGCGTTCTCGAATCGGCCTGAAAAGGATAGTTCACCCAAAAATAATCCCATAATTTACTCACCTCAAGCCATCCTAGGGTGTATATTAGGCTACTTTCTTCTTTCAGCCAAACACAATCAGAGTTATATAAAAAAATACCCTGGCTCTTCCAAGCTTTATAATGCGAGCGAGTAGAACCTGAGTTTTTGAAGTTTCAAAAAGCACATCCATCCATCATAAGTGATATTTGTATTAGTAAATCTTGAAGTGTGATGGTTGAACGTCTCTTTTACCCAGCAGAGAGGAAAATCTTCCCATTTACATTATCTACACATTTACATGCTTCATTCCAGTCCTGATGTTATTTAATCAAGATTTAATTTCATTTAATCTAGAGCAATCTCCATTTAATCAAGCACAGCTAAATGTGAGACGCATGTGCTAATCAGGCAGAAGAGCGAGCGGTTAAAGTTCAGGCATTCATTAGCACCGCTATTAACACGTCACCTCAGAGTGTTTTGCAAACATCAGCGCGATTGTCTATTCACCGTGAAACGTTTGTATACGTGCATTTCAATAAGACACCTTAAAAAGCCTCGTGTCTTATTTACAAGTCTCCTGTTATTATTCTGTTTCATTTTAAAAACCTGTTTTGACTAGAATGTGTGACAAACACCTTAAAGGTGACAGCAAAGACATTAAACCCCCAGGACGAGCGTCTCCGCGCCACTGGCAAATTACCGCTGATTAGCATTGATTTGAAAACAAAAACCACAGAGTGACACAAATCAAAAGTGCAGTCAATGTTGATGCATAAGTGATATGGCAAATCTCAAAATAGCTCAATAAATATGTCGGAAAATTACGAACGAGAAAGACGGAGGGCGAGAGAGGGGAAAAAAGTCAGAGTGAAGCAATTACAGATCTAATCAGAGCTTTCTGCATGAAGGTACGGCTCTCCTATCTCCCTCCCATTTGCATCATAACACAGCGTGCAATATTAATTTCCGAGTTTACTGCTTATTGGAAGTGCAAAGTATGAAAAGCCATTAAGGCTGCAAATGGGAAAGCAATTTGCTGTCACACGGATTCGGCTCTATTCGGCTCTTGTTAACCATTTGGAATTAGAGTCATTTGGCGAGAGGCATTCTACAGCAGTCCACTAAAATAAGTAATTATGCTTGCCTTCTCTCTCCCTCCATCTCCCCGCCTCCCCGCCTCTCGTTCTTTCATTTGCGCGGGCGAGGAAAGCGGGATGAGTGGATGAGGTTGAAGGGCGTTAGGGGTGAGTAAGTGGATGCAGAGGCAATTAAAGTTGGTAGCTATCTGTTTGGCTAATGCAGGCACACACACACACACACACACACACACATTGTATAATGCTCTTACACTGCCTGAGGGCCAGGAGGAAAGAGGGAGAACAGATGCTGGGCGGCCACCTATTTTAACTGCCAGTGTAACTATTAATCTAATCTCACGCGCTCCAGAACGGCGCGCCTCATTTCAGCCCTCTGTGTTTCACGCGCCAAATCACGACTGTGTGCGTTCTCATTGCGAAGCGCCTTGAAGGTAAAAATCACTCGTAATGATTCACGCTGGGACTTGGAGAACCTCTTCAGCTACAAATGATTTTCGTCTTACAAACATCTCATCAACAGTCAAGCTTTCCCTGCTGAAAAGATCAGCTTAGACGGCATGCATTTTGACAACTGTAATTTCACCAAGTAGGACGTGATCAACATCTTTTGTTGGTCCATAAGCAACATTCATGTCTAAGAAAAATAGACCTAAACACTAAATACCCCTATTACTAGACCCTAGCAACCTTTAAGAACAACTTATCAACCATATAGTGACGTCCTGGCAACAATCAGCAACAAAGAATAGGAATCGTAAGTCTGCATTCACTGCAAATTGAGCCACTCTGAATAATGAGCTGAATTATTAAACTGAATTTTGAGCTGTTTGCGTGTAAAAGTTCATAGTGTCACGCTTCACTCGGAAAAGCAAAGTATATAATTATTTAATTAAACGGGCTATATGTAAGAATTGTCATGTATTAATAGCTTTTTTAATTGCCAATATGTGAATAGCTTGTAATGAAACTTAAAAAATGAGTGCGAGCACAAGCTGGCTGCAGTTCACCTAGAGGCCACTGGTGTCACTGATAACAACGCTTTCTGAATTCTACAGGTCTATACAGCCACTTTAAATAAGCCTTTGCACTAAGGGTACGTTCACACGACAACGATATGCTTAAAATGGAGAAGTTTTTCCCTTTGAGTTTTCCGCATACAGACGACACCATTGTCAAAACAATCCCCATTCAAACGGATCCGCGCAAACGATTAAAACGCTGTATTCTGCTGCCAGGCCATTAGATGGCGATGAAACACTATAGACTGAACACATAATATGCATGTGCATGACGTCATCGTCTTCAGAGATTTGCGTTTTTGTTGTTTACACAGAGACCGTTTTCTGAAACCCGTTTTCAAAAGTTTGCATTTTCAGGCACCCAAAACGTCGTCATGTAAACAAACGGCCAAAATTAATAAAAAGTTCTACGTTTTTAGTTGAAACAGCTCCTAAGAAATATCAACATTTTGGATTTATTTTTTGATTAATCATGCAGCTCTAACAAAGTAATGAATTGCAGTTCAGTGAGTGCAGACTAACTCAGAAACTGATTCATAAGTATTTCTTATTCACTAAAAAGACAAATCTCGAGAATCAGAAATAACTGGTCATGCTGTATGACTCACTAACAAGAACCAGCTCATGAGAGTTTTGCTCTACACTGAATACTAACGTAAGGAACACTTTCAGAGTGTTTTAGTACATTCTATACATTGTCGGAAGAACGAATGTTCAAGAACAACTCACAGAACCAAAGGTCATGAAATTCATTCGGTTGCAGTATTGATGTAAAAATGGAATTTGTCTTGCTGGTTAAGCTAGTTTAGATGGCAAGTGGGAAAACAAGTATCCAATGCCAGAGAAAGAAACATAGGAAACATTCCCAATCCTTTCCTTTCAAGCTACACGTTCGAACCTGTTCAGACGAGCCCTTGTGCCGCCCAGCATGACTCTGTTTCAACCACAACCCCATGCGGCTGCATTCAGTCCCACTCCATCTTGCAGAGACAGAGAGAGAGAGAGAGAGAGAGAGAGAGAGAGAGAGAGAGAGAGAGAGAGAGAAAAAGAAATTTATGAAGCCCCTGGTCCTCAGGTCTGTAGAGGTGTTTTATGGTCGGACCTGCAGGACCTATTAAGGCAGTGCGGATCTCTCCTATCCGAGCGCGGGTATCGATCGACAGCAGCACCAGGCCCGGGCCTGCCAGCCTAGTTAAAGCCCTGCGTATACTGTATGTGTGTGTGTGCGACAATACGCAGTAGGAAATGAAAATGGGGTCTTGGTGTGTAATGATCTGTGTGTGAATAAAATGAGCAGACTGGAGAGACAAAAAGGAAGATAAATTAAATTATCTCTCTGTTCCTGCAGGAGCTGCACTGCAACCGCCCAAGCTTAGCTGCTTCACCGAGGATATGTTTGGGAGGAGGAAATGAAAGGAAGGCAGATGGGGAGAAAATGGTAAGGATGTGAGAAAGGAGTAGAGGAGACGTGTTGAGAAAGACACACTTATCGGTAAGCTTTGTTACCAAACCTAGTGAGTTGACATATAGGCAGCTTCCCTCTAAGGCAGCATAACCTAATTCAAATGAAACTTTATAAGTGACTGATGTGGAATGAATAGGCATCAACGGCACACATTGTACACAAAGTGCATCGGAGACTCAAAAGAAGCATGATAGGTTTTGGAACAGTGCAATACACTTGTATCCCATTTACTTTAGAGGGGACACATCTGCACGCATCTAAAAGATCAACATGAGCACGAGAAAATGGCATGTCTACATCAACATCTTTAAAAATATCTGCATACACAATAGAGTTGCCATGATATCTTAATCATATTTATGATATTACACCAGCTAACATGTCATAATTCCAAAGTTTCATTTAATTCCATCAGGAGCTGAATGATGGCTAGTTGACAAAAAGCTGCAGTCTTTTAATATTGCTGTTTATTATTTTTTATTATTGCATATAGCAGTAGTCTATACCACAGTAGTTATGTTGCCTTCATTATGTGCACGTCATATCTACCATATGGAAACTTTGAAATCTTAATAATATTCGAGTTGACGAGTTGGAAGCGAGTCAAGAGTAGCGGTATTATAGACGGCGGGAGGCATATATACAGCTGGGGCATAAAAGAAGATATTTTGAGAAATTTCTCAGTGTTTTTTGTACATACAATGGAAGTAAATGAACACCAAACTGTTTGGTTATCTTCAAAATATCTTCTTTTGTGTTTATTACAAAAGAAAGTAATTCAGGTTTGGAATGACATGAGGGTGAGTAAATGATGACAGAATTTTGAGGTTTTGTGTATGACAGAGCAGCACAAAGTTTATTTAAAGAAAATTACTCAGTTTTTGTGGTTTTTTTATGCGAACATGTTTTTATTTGTTGGGTTATCATGTAATAGTGATGCAGGTATATTCAGTATTTATCTTCCAATGTGCAACTTTGACCACTTCTTTTAATTGCCACATTGACAGTTATTTGTCAATGCCAATAATCTCAAAATTACCACATATCAGCTGATATATTAGCCTGTCACATACCATTGCACCATGTTATGGTAATACCATGGTATTTGGATATGCATCATTGCATTTGTTGAAGTACCTTGGACTACTATGTAATGCATTGGTATAAATATGGTAATAAAAGGACATAAATCAAAGTTCCCACTACCATCTGATACTATCACTGTACCATAGTACCACCATTTTTTGAATTGGCATTGTGGATATACTACAACACTTTACACTGAGCCTCAGAACCTACAGCAGCTGGAACAAAGAAAATACATGCATGTGAAGAGAGAGAGAGAGAGAGGAAGGGAGAGCTTTTGGGGGCTAGTAGTGAAGGGGGCTGGGGGTCTTATAGTGGTCCTATAGGTCCAGACCCCCCTGAACCTCACCCCCACCCCCAGCTCCTCTCCCTCCACCTGCTCTCATTAATGCACACCTCGCACATCATTAAGACGTTTGCTGTAGAATTAATAGAAAGACAGATTAAAAATAAATTAAGAAAAATGCGTTGGAGAATGCCTGCACGCACTTCATAAA
The DNA here is from genome assembly GCA_026230005.1 of Gila orcuttii. Taxonomy (NCBI): domain Eukaryota; kingdom Metazoa; phylum Chordata; class Actinopteri; order Cypriniformes; family Leuciscidae; genus Gila; species Gila orcuttii. The sequence continues at coordinate 64,389,635 of JAPDVR010000001.1, read as the reverse complement.
TCACCCGGGCAAAGGCAGGCGCTGGCTCCCTATAATTAACTGCAGACTATTTATTTTATCCTGACGGTATAAATTAGAATTCAGACACACAGATTATATTAGGGGTGTCTGTCATGCGGAACTGCAGCGAGATGTGCGGAATATTTTAAGGATACAAAGAGGAGAGTGGAGAAGAGGAATGAGAAAGAAAAAAGGGGGATGGGAAAAAATTTCCTCTGCACTCTGCAAAGAAACATATTTTTAGTTTTACAAAAAGATACTACCAAAATAATTGCATGAATAAAAAAACGATATATATATATATATGCTGAATCACAGACCTCTGACTTTTCAACCGATAACTGCCAGGTCAAATGTGTTTAACCCTAACGGTGTGGTCACATTTACCTTTGCTCAGCGAATTTTCAACGGTTAAATCCAGTCATTCCGATAGGAATCGGGAGTTTTTCATAAGGGCAAAAAGTTCCCCAAGCAGATATTGCTCATGTTCACCGGGCTGATCAACAGAAAGCTGCTTGGTTTGAAAGTGCTTCATACTATTGACAATAGAAATTTTATTGCATGTTATATTTCGCTGAAATTTTGCTAATGTGATCAATTCCTAACTTGCACATTTGCAGTCCAACACAGCAACATTGGCTAAACCAATGACATATGGAGGGAGTATTTGAAAACAATCATAATTTTTGCAATTATGTTTAGTAATGATAGTCCATTATCGTGGTGCAGTTAAAAAGCAGCATTTGGCTAATTTGATCAGGCATTCAACTATAATAAAAATGTATGCTTTTTATATTTTGGTTTTCATGGACTGTTAGTTTGTATCTCCTTGTTTTGCATGTGTTCAGTTTCCTTAGTGATTTTTGGATTTTTTCTATGGTTACTGTTTATGTTCTTCACCTGTGACTTGTTTGGTTGCTTGTTTGCTCTAGAACTGTATTGCACTATGTTTCTGTCTTGAGTTCTCAGTTATTTGTCTTTGTTTAGATTTGATTTGCCTGCTTGAGTTGTCTTTATTTATTAAAACTGCTTTCATAATGACAATCAAGTTATAATGGTAAACTAAAACTAAAACCTTTTTTCATCTAGATGCCAAATATTGCACATTTTCATTTAGTTTATCTTGACTAAAATAAAATAACTAAAACTAACTAAACTACTAAAATAACTAAAACTAAGGCTGTGTCCGAAATTGTCCCCTATATTCTCATTATCTATTACCTACATTAGTCTACTAATACAGTTCACGCTAGGGAGTGAATGAAAACGAGTAAGTGAATTTGGACACTGAGTGTGCCGGAAGGGCTGCGGCTTTTGCATAGTTTGTGCTTGCTGTTTAATAGTTATTTGAAACTTAGCAAACTGGCCACTCCAATAGTAAGAAAAAATGCATCATAGCAACTATGTATAAACCTTAATTGAACAATTTAATAACCGATTAAAAATGAATTTACATTTACATTGGACCAGCGGTTTGGAAAATGGATGGATGAATGATTCAGCTGTGGGCACCATCTTCTGGCCCTCACTGTGCATTATGGGTATTCTCTAGCTGCCGAGCATACACCGATTGTACACTCATTCACGCAGTGCATTGTGGGATTGAATGAGAGCACTCGATAACGTCCACTATGGTTTCGGACACCGCTACAAATGGCTGTCCCTTCAAATAGAGCCCTAGTTAAGGGGAGAATTCGGACACTGCTAAAAACTGAAACAAAAAAATGTATTAAAATATTTCGGTAACACTTTATTTTGATGGTCCCTTTTGAACATTCTGTTGACTATAAGTAACTTTGCAACTACATGTCAACTAACTCTCATTAGAGTATTAGTAGACTGTCTGCTTAATATCTGCTAACTCTTTATTGTGATGGTCCTCCAACAGATATTCTACTGACTATAAGTAACTTTGCAACTACATGTCAGCTTATTCTATCCCTAACCCTACCAGTCTACTAATACTCTACTAACACTCTAGTGAGAGTTAGTAGAGATGTAGGTGCAACGTTACTTATAGTCAACTGAATGTGTTAAAGGGACCATCCAAATAAAGTGAAACCAATATTTCAAATAAAAACTAATAATGACAAAAATGACAAATATAAAATGTAATGTGATGTAATGAAAATGTAAGATACAAAAATAAAAACTAATTCAAAGTATTAATAACAACTATAAGAGTATCTCAATGACACTAAAATAGCACTGGTAACAATCAATAAAAGCTGTTTTGTTATGTCAGTCTCTTGATTTAAATGTATGCAGAATCCCGTTAGGTAGCTCCACCCATTGTGAAATCGAATTGGTCCATAATCCTTCTCCACATCTGAATATTAAAAACTAAGGGCCAGATTTACTAAATAGGGCAAATTAGAGCGCAATCCCATAAAAGCGCCGATGAGAGTGGAAAGTTCTGTGCGTGATCTTCTGTCGACACACACATTAATGAACAGAGGCAGTCAGAACAATTTCATAATGACCAACGCAATCTACCAAGAGCAGCACAAATTAGCGTCTGGTTTAAGACATGCTTTTTTGGGCGGTAAATAGTGTAGCAAATACCAGTAAACTGACTAGCGCAAACTTTAGTAAATCACCTTGCATGTTTCATTTAAAAACTCTCCTCCCATAAATTTTGTGTGTGAAAGGGAAACTCCAACAAATGCATATGCAATAAGGTCAGCTGCAAAAAATAACCCTTTCCACACCTTTTACGTTTTTGATGATTCTGAGCAGCACAGTCGATCAACAGGTCAGAGTCACATCCACTAGTACTGAAGCCACGAATACCCTTGACAACCCGACCCATTTAAAGCCTCCCTCTCGGTTTATGATTGTTTGTGTGCCTCAAAGATACTTTCGTCCTCGTTCGCTGCCATAAACGCACAAAGAGGAAAGGATCCTTCTCAGGAAGCAAGACACGTCCGCAGCGGCCTCTTCATGAAAGAGAAGTAAAGACACAGGCTCCTGTCCTCCTCTTTCACATTCCCCCGCTCTGCCGGTGCATTAAGTCTGTCCACTGAAGACAGGCATCTTAAAACAAACCCCACCGCTCTCATAATCAATGACAAAAACAGACGCACCGGACCAAAGGCTTTTTACTCACACATTTTCTTCTAAGGACACAAAAAAGTATTTTTTCTCCATCTTTATCATTGGTCGAGGCCTTATGGAGAGGATAATGCATTTGGTCCCTGTCGCGTCACAGCCCTCACAAAGCTCAGCGGCAATTTCAGGCTTCCATCTCATTTTTGTATTTAGTCCCTTTAGTCCTGCACCGCAGAGACTTTGCTTTGCTTGATACGGGGTGTACAAATACACAAGCAAGCCAAAAACTCACAATGTAGTCATAAAAAGGATCGTACTGGGCAAAAAAAAAAAAAAACCCAGTATGATCCGATACATCAAGCTCATTTCTCCAGACTCCAATGCAGATGGTTGTTCTCCTCTCCCACCTCCAAGCCAGGAGAGAGTATATCAGTCTGGAGGAAATAAATACACACTTATTACATTCTACGTGCTGCATACATCCACCTCCATAATGTATTGCAATGTTCGGTGTGGTGCATGCTGGGGTGAAAAATGAGAATGCAGAGGCACTGCAAAAAAAAAAAAAAAAAGATGTTTAGTGAGACTGGGCTTGGTGGCTACACACTACGGTAAAACATTTGACTTAACTATGGTAATGAGGGACTATAGATGTGCATAAAAAAATAGCATTGGTTTTATTGGAGCAACCAGACGTGACTTCTTTTTCGGACCTATTGCTTAAAATGTCCGCGATTTGGGTTTGTTTAGATATTGACGTGACTCTAGAATTCTCATTCATTCTATTTACACATATTTTGTATTGCTTTTACTGTTCTTTGTAGATCCCGCCTTCTCGCTAACCACAATTGGTCGATTAGGTACAATGCCTGACGCTATTGGTCAAACTACTTTTCAATCATTATATCTTCAGCAAATATGCCTATATTAACATTATAGCTTTCACACTGTCGTGTCCCAGAATTTCTCCCATTCGCCAAAATGAAAATGCCTCACTCAAGCTGTGTGAAAAAACACGAGATTAGAGAGTTCAGGTAGAGTAGCGAATGGCTGTCTCCATACACTGCCCAAATGAATTGGTAAATTCATGAAAAAATTACACAACAATTCCTGTGCTATCATCCCAGTGCGTCTCAGTGGCCAAAAAAAGCGAAGATACAAACCATTTGGAAGCACGAAACATTAGCTAAGTTGGTCAGCTAAATTACACACTAGTTAACATTAGTTAATTCAGTAACTATGAACTAGCAATGAATAATTTTATGGTAACACTTTACAATAAGGTTTATAAGGTAACATTAGTGAATGTATTAACTAACATGAACTAACCATGAGCAATACATTTGTTATTGCATTTGTTTATTTTTGTTAATGCTAGTTAATAAAAATAAAGCTGTTCATTGTTTGTTCATGTTAATTCACAGTGCATTAACTAATGTTAACAAGATTTTTAAAAAGTATTAGTAAATGTTGAAATTAACACAAACAAAGTATAAGTATAAGTGCAGTTCATTATTAGTTCATGCTAACTAACATAGTAAGCTAAAGTTAACTAATGAACCTTGTTGTAAAGTGTTACCAATTTTTTAGTTATAAATGTATAAATAGAAAATAATGTTAATTTATGCATATACCAATACATTTTTAACAAGTTGCATATTTATGCGAATAGTATATGTATGCCTAGTTTAATGATTGCTAATGCATCAAATAACGTATGAACTAATGCTAACAATTTCAGTTTCCTCTTAAAAGCACAACATGGTCACCCAGTAGTTTTATTCATTTTCAGATAGTCTGGCTAACTTTCACTGTGCTGCTGTACCATGAATAGTATAGTTGATAAAGAAACTGTGATTCTCAGAGTGCCAAGCTGTCCACCGTCGCAACCACGTAAGCTACACGGCTCACACGCAAGCCAATCACACATCTGTCATGCAACCGTCAACCCCCCTGCACAGCGTCCCGGCAGTTCTGCCCGCAAACAGTAGGTGTCTCTCTTTCACTGTGCATGGCCCTCATCCACCGCCGGCCCCCTCCCCTGCCTCAAAAACCCCATCTCCACATAATATATACACCATCATTTGAAAATGGCAGCTTTTTGAAAATTCACCTTGATTATCAGACATTAAAAGTGACTTGAGCAGCGCTGAGTGTCTGGCTGGGGAGATGGTTGCAGACAGCCGAACAATGTGGCGGGAACGGCATTAACGCCTCGCTGGGCCATGCAGCCGCGCAGCCCTTTGTTCTCTCCCTCATCCAATTATTTTTAACGTGCGCCTCTTTCACAACAACAAGAGAGAATTTAATTTTAATGCACACTGTAAGAAAAGCCCCCCAAAATACATCTATTCTTAAAAGGAGGAGGAAAGAATATGGACAAGGGGTTAAGAATTAATCAGGGAGCGTGCATGAGGCTGTAAAGTGCAGGCATTGCAATATCTGCAACTGTAACCCTTAGAAAAACAAAAATACCGGATAAAATGGGTTTTGAGAATAAAAAAAAAAAAAAAATCCAGGGACTCTTGCAGGAAGGTATGCGCCCAAATATTTTTCTAATTGGACGAGCACTTTATCTTGCTGTCAGTGAGGTTATAAAAATGCGCACAGTTCCCAGAAGGAGAGAAGCAGCTCTATAGCCGGCCCATTATTACTGCACGCTAGTGTCTGATATATGCTCCTGCCTTAACCTTTCATCTGAGCCCAACACACACACACACACACACACACAAGCCTGTGTTTTATGCAGAAATGCACTGAAATTCTGTGTTGTTGTGAACGTTACAGGGGATCGTGGTGATTATATACTGGAAGTGCTGCAAAAAGGCATTTAGTAAATCATACGTTACATTAATATACCGTAGCCGTCTGGATACGGTCACGTAGATGCACACACACACCTCAAAAACACGATTCAACCTGACAGAAAAAGCAAATTAGAATCCTGCGTGTTCTGCGCAAGGCTGTTGCCATCTAAGCTGCACTACGGCCAATTTTCTCAGCAGTATGAAATGATTGTTTTTTTCTTTCTTATCAGCGTCGAGGCAGCATCTACAGCAGTGAGAATTTAAAATGAAAAGCCCTTAGTTTTTGTCCCCAGGAACACAAAATAGACAAACATACGAACGTGCACACACACACACACACACAAAATTAGATCTTGGGTTCTAGGCTAGACAACTAACTGTTTGTGTGTAAGCCTCGCTCTGCGGCACAGCAAAAGCAATCCTCTGGAGATGCTGAAATTAAAGGGCAGAATCCAGCCTGTTTATGGTTGGCACTCCGCTCTCCTCTCAATCAAATGTTTTATTAGCAATCATTCGGCACTCTCCGGGCCCTAACACTCCTCCGCCGGAGGAAGGAGGGGTTTCAGGATGGTGACCCCCGGTCCCACAGCTGCCTACAGATGCTGGACTACACACAGCTGATTACTCCCACCTGGAGCCAGAGTCACCATTAACCTTCACGAGGGCTCAAGAGGCCTGCCGTCCCTACAGCTTCCCCAAGAGGACGGAGGGTTACAGAGACACAACCAGTGAGACGCAAAGAATAGAGAGAAGAATAAGAAGAAAGAAACAGAAGCAAGGCATGGGGTCGCAAGGCAGTTTGAACCATGGTTTAGCAGTTAGCGCTATAGTGCTCATGTGGGACATGCAGGTTCAATTCTGGCAATACTTTTACCCTGAAGAATGCGATGTGAAATCTACCACATTTGGAACATAGAACTTTTATTCTCTAATTGTGCTGCATCCAAATTCGCTGTAAAAAGTACATACCTTTGAGTGTGTAGGAGAAGAGTAGGTCCGTTTTTAAACATACTACCACATCATTATTGTGGGCCTTATCATACACCCGGCGCAATGCAGCGCCAGGCGCGACGCAAGTGTTTTTTGCTAGTTTCAGCCTGACTCAGTTATTTTCATGTCCTGCGCCACGCTGTTTAAATAGCAAATGCATTTGCGCCCATTTGTGCGCCCATGGGCGTGCTGGTCTGAAAACGAGGTGTGTTCGGAGAACTGTTGGCACGTTGCTATTTTGAGTCAACTGAAATAGACTGCGCCATTGACCAACAAAAACCTGGTCAACTGAAGTCAATGGCGCAATATTTTTTTTGTTATTTAGAGAGCGCATTAGTAATGTCCGCCAATAGGCAGGTCCACAAATTGCGTACACTTTGTCCATTAGATGGTCTGCAGGCGCGCTTTAACCTCATGCACGAGCAGATCCGTTTCCTCGCTAGAGAAGCGCCCAGTCTTTCCGCTTGCAAATTCCTCCATGTAAATAACAATCCACCATGGCGCAAGTGCAACTGGCTTTTAAAGGGAACAGGAGATGAGACTCTGATTGGTTTATTGCACGTTACGCCCAAAACACACCCATTACTCTAAGAGAATAGGGACAACCCTTTTAGACCATGCACCGTGCGAGCCGACCGTTTTTCCCGTCGTTAAACTAGCAAAAGTGGATTCGGACATGCCCTAAGTGCACTTGCGCCATGTGCTTTAGACCATGCGCTTAGATCGCTTTATATCTTGCAGGCAGCTGAAATAAATATTATCAATTATGGTAACACGTTAGACAATCTATTAACTATAAGTAACTTTGCAACTACATGTCAACTTACTCTCATTAGAGTATTAGTAGACTAGTTAGCTTAAAATCTGCTAAAAAATTATTTTGATGCTCCCCCAATAGACATTCTACTGACTATAAGTAACTTTATAACTACATAGTAGTTACAAGTGCATAGTAACTACTAACTTTAACCCTAACACCTAACAGACTACTACTGTCTACTAATACTCTAATGAGAGTTAGTTGACATGTAGTTGCAAAGTTCAATCAAAATAAAGTGTAAACTTGATTATTAAATATTCAATGTTCAATGGATAGTTTGCAAATTGGGACGCAGCAATGGATGTCAAAACTTTGCTGATGGCTATTGGCACCACAATGTGCACTGTCCCAAACACTTCACTAGCGACTATCCTCAGCTGTGACAAGAAAGGCAGCAGACAGGGACAAATATCCATTTTGCACTTTTAAGAGCTTCCAAAAAGAACTGAGCACTGATCAAACTTTTACTATATTAAAATTATATAGGCCAATGTGAGGATGAAATATATATATATATATATATATATATATATGGCAATAAATGGGTTAACATGCTTCTTGGGACCAGAAGATTGGGCAAGGCTAACCAGCTAACCCTGCAATGCTCAATATTGAAAAGAGTTAAAAGGACCAAAAACTTCATTCATAAAAGCAACCATCTTTTGCTCTAAGTCATGCTGTAAAACATGATCTGTAAGGGTGTGTTCACACTTGGCATGTTAGGCTGGATTAAAACAAACTCTGGTGCGATTGCACTGTTAGTGCGGTTCATTTGAATAAGTGTGAACGCTGCCATCTGAGCCCTGATGCGCACCAAACAAGCAGGCCGAGACCACTGAAAAGACGGGTCTCTGTCTGCTTCCAAACGAACTCTGGTGCGATTCGAATGGAATATGAACACAACAAGGACAAAAAAAAAAAAAAAAGGACAGAATGCTCAAGCATACCTGTTTTATCTTGTTATAGTCACGATGTTGCCCAACACAGTTCAGTACAGGATCACAGCAGATCTTGGTTTGTGACGGAGGGATTCCTGCCGCTGTTTTGACTCCTTTACACATTTGATAAGCTCTTCACGAGTTCTCAGCTGTCATATGTAGTCAAATATCTGTCAAATATCATCATATGTAGGCCACGCACATACAACGAGCTCATTTAGCCCAGCACACAGCATTGTTTTGGATGTTGGGCAAGTTCCGTCACAAAATATACATAATAAAAGCAGTCAAATCAGGTTGTGAACGTATCTCTATGCCTTTAGGTTCGGTATCTTTAGTTGCCAAAAGCTAAAAAAAAAAAAAATTCTTTTTGGTCAGTATCATGGCCCCCAGAATATTTTGTTGAATGAATATCTGAACATGCAATATATCAAAAGACAGAACAGACCCTCTGCTTTTAAACAAAAAAACATTTTTTTTCTAGCTTCATGCATTCTTTTTTATAATTTTTTTAGCACAAAACTGAGAAAATCGTGACTACATCTGGATCGGATTCATATCAATGATCAAAACATAGATTGAGTAGTTTGAATAGATAAAGTCCATCAACACCCCTAATGCTTGCACAGTCCTATACCTTCCTATAAACCACAGTTCTATAATTCAGTAACATTAGGTTTTGATTTATATGCTGTTTAATGTGGATGATAGCGCTATTTTACATATGCTTATGCTATCGCTTGTTTCTGCTGCTTCTTCACCTGTGTTTTGATCAGGAGATTCTGTACTCTTTCAGAGGATGCATAAAAGCGTTCCCTACTGTATAACAGTGCAAACACGGAAAACCGGAAATTTCAGTCAATGGCGGGGAAAGGGTTAAAAAAGTGGAAAAAGCCCCCCCACCCCCCAAAAGTGTGGGGTAGTAAAGACAGTTACCTGCTGACAGACTGAACTATGCTGAGATTTCAGCCTGGACACTTTCTCCTCCAGCCACTGTATCCGCTCAGCCTGTGAACACACATGCACAAAGATCATGAAATTCACATCACAAATGTTTACCATCAAACACAGAAATGTTTTGAGAAGGAGACAATAACCAGAGCAAAGATGGTAGCTCAGAACAAATAAAGCAGTGAGAAAATGGCTGCACTGTTCAGTCATAATGAGAAGCGGAGGTGTGTGTGTGTGTGTGTGTGTGTCAGGTTCCCTGCTCTGCTCTCATCACATTTGCTGTCAGTAATCTGTTCCTGAGCCAGCAGTGCTGGGATTAAGTGCAGTCTGCAGATAAAGGATGTATGCGTCATTAAAACACACAAGACCGACACGTACGCACTCACAGAGCCACCGGTGAGTAATAATACGGCCACAGTTTCAATCACAAACGCAGCTTCATTTCTATGTGAAAATCATGGCTGTTCAGAGTGTGGAAGTCTCAGATGTGAAGTTCTTTCAAAAAGCAAACTGTCTAGCTGTGCATTGGAGAAATAATGATTTTAAAAGGGATGGATCACCCAAAATTCTTGGTAACACTTTGTTTAACAGTGTCTTTGTTACAAGTTACATGTACTTGCTATAGTAATAACAGAAAATTATGCATAATTAAATGCAACAAACCCTAATCCTAACCCTATAGTAATTACAGGTAGTTAATTAATATTACTTTGTACTTAAATGTATACTTATACTGTAACCCTAACCCTGACACCTTCAAATAAAGTGTAACCAAATTCTCTTATGTACTCACCATAATGTATTTCTAAACTCTATTTCTTTCTTTCCAAAAAAGGAAAAAACTCTTCGTAAAGTAGTCCATGTGACTTATGGCCTGTTTACACCTGGCCACTTCATGTGTTACTGATCGGATAGCTATCTGATTTGTTAAAACAGTTCCCTTTACAATTGGCCACATATATGTCTCTGCAAAAACAAATATAAATCATATTTTTAAATCCCGCTCTAAATGAGAGTTCACGATATGTATTGAGAAAAGCACTATAGAAATAAATGTGAATTGAATTGAATCTGCGGGTATGCGTGTTGCACTAGACCTGTCATATCTGGCTATAACATATCATATAGCATCTCCTTATTTTTTTACATTTTGGGATGAGTAAAATTTATATATGTGCCTTCAACCCCAAATACAATCTCAAAAGCGTTTCAGAGGGCATTTACTCCTGGTGACCAGGTGTAAACAGACAATAATATGTCATATAAGTATGAGATTTGAGTACGATGATGGTGAATTTACGATGACTAGGAATTTTGCTCTGTCCCTCACATCATGCTATTATATGGCTTTAGAAAATAGGAATATAGAGTAAGGACTTATGGACCACTTTTATGGTACTTTTATGGTGCCTTTTAGACATTTTTCGAGCTTAACAATCTAAAGTCACAGTATGATTGTTAAAAAAATCTTCATTTTATGTTCCACAGAAGAAATTAAGTTTGGGACATCATGAGAAATAATGAACACATTTTCATTTTAGGGTGAGTTATGCCTTAAAGCAGGGGTGTCAAACTCAATTCCTGGAGGGCCACAGCCCTGCAGAGTTTAGTTCCAACCAGCTCCAACACATACCTGTAGTTTTTAAATAAGCCTGAAGGACTTGATTAGGTGACTTGATTAGTATCAGGTGTGTTTAATTAGAGTTGAAGCTAAACTCTGCAGGGCTCTGGCCCTCCAGGAACTGAGTTTGACACCCCTACCTTAAAGGAAACAGTGATGTCCATGTGTATACATTTTAGGTCTGATTCTTTGCAGGAAATGCTGAAAAATACTATGCTTCTCAATAGAGGAAATTTGATTAAGGCACCAGATCATGAACAAAAGATAATAGTCACAGAGAATAAGAACATAGCACACATGAACTCTCACTGATATCCTGACAAGGAGATCAAAAGCTTTCTGCCATGCACTATTCCATTTAATACAAAATTCAGCCCTTCTGGAAAAAAATTTAAATAAATTAAAAGGCAATTCTGAACAAAATAAAGAACACAAATAAAAAAAATAAAAAAATATATATATTTTACTACTGGCCTGTAAATATTAATATACCAAACTTTTTTTCTACAGATTTTATTGTCAAATTAGTGTAACGGAGGCCAGCTACTATTAAGAGCTGTGCAAGTAAACCTCACTCCTCTTGGAGCATTAGAGGCTGCATTCTTGACCGTCCCATGCCGCAAACACCCGTTTGAATCCGTCTCGGAGTGGGGCGAGTAGAACTGAAGGAGTTACATTAGCATGAGTAAAATCAAACAAAATTCTAACATCTGCAAGAACATAAAATACAGTACACTGGTATACGTAACACCTCCCCCCTGTCTGCTGATATTTTTTCTTTTTTCTTTAACAAGTTTATCTATCTTAAACATCTGTCAGTGTAATGTGTGTTCAGAAAAAAAAAAAAAAAAAAAAAAAAAAAAAAAAAAAACCTATTCCAAAAATCTAAAGTCTGTAGAATTGCTTAAGACATCTCAGTAAAATGGGTAGAGGTCAACTTGATAAACAGATTAGCATTAACCACAGTAATGACTCCCAGAACATGTGACATTACAGAGAGGTGAGAGCCTATGAGCAAGCAGCAGATGGTATATGAATGACGGAAACTGTAATGACATACAAACAAGTACTACAGTATTTCCATGGTTTCTTGGACATATCCCATGTATTCACTTAAGTACCCTGGAATACCATGTATATTCTATGGTTTATAAATATTTATCAGTACTATGGTATCACCAGCTGATAGCATCACTGCACCATGGTACCAGTGTTATCTTATTATATTTTTATACATTATATCTTTTGTTAATATTTTAAATTAGATTTTTTTATTTTTTTTATTTTCAGTTTTCACATTTAGTTTGAGTTCTTTAAGTACTTCAAGGTAAAAGAGTGGTTGATTATGATTTCACTTTTTTAACTTTAGTTAGTGTGTAATGTTGCTGTTTTCGCAAAAAAACATCTGCAAAGCTTCGACGCTCAAAGTTCAAAGCAAAGGGAGATATTTTCTTTTACAGAAATCGCTTTTTAAGGACTACAACAAATGGCTGGTACAGACTACAATGAGGTTCTTCACGGGTTAGTGACATCACTAACCCTACAATTTACATAAACCCTGCCCCCAGGAACGCAATTTATAGATTATAATGACAGAATATGCTAATCAATGACAAGAAGATAGTTAACTCCACATCAGCTACATAAATTCATCAACTAACCATTCAGAAATGTCCTGTTGCATTCTACATGTTGTCACTTCTTCTCGAGTCTCTCCATCATTGTCTGACTCCGGTTTGAACATAATAGGCTAAAAGTTTTTGAAAATTTCAGTGCGTGTCTGTGTGAGGTAATAGCTAAGACACAAGCTCATGAAGCTCCGCCCTCTGTGACGGTAGCAGCATCAGATTATTTGCATTTAAAGGGACACACACATAGCAGGGGGCAAATTTTTGTTCCCCTCAAAAAGTGACAATTTTAACATGCTATTCAAAAATATCTGTGGGATATTTTGAGTTAAAACTTCACATACACACTCTGGGGACATCAGAGACTTATTTTACATCTTGTGAAAAGGGCATTATACCACCCCTTTAAACTAAATGAAAATGAGAAACCTTGCCTTGGCAACTAGCTGAAATAAAATAAGTAGAAAATGTATATTTTAAGTTAATCTTTATTTTGTTTCAAGAAAGACAACTTTTTTATGGTTTTAGTTAATAATAAAAATTGTGTATGGTACCACAACAGGACTTTGAATACATTTCCGTTCCTAGTACAACTACTCTAGTGCATATACAGTAGTCACCATCAGTGTGCTGTAAATTGTGCATTATCCAATCTCACTGGCACCGGCTCAGCTGGGCTCGACCAACAAACAGCTCATTCTCCAGTTCGTGACATTTCTTCCTAGCTTCTTGGGCCTCTTTGCACTTTTCCAACACCGTGGACCGAACCAAACTAAGCTCCGCAGAGACTCTGTCCACCTACAGGGCGGCGCCAGACATGAGAAACATAATGCAATAGAATCTTCTTTCCAAGGGCACATACAGACACACTCGTTCAATCTGACCCTTGGTGGAGGTGACCTCCTTGCAATCAGCCCCCGGAACACTTATTTCCCAGCTATAATCAGACTCGCTCACTAAGGCCTGACCTTTTCTCAGCAGCCCCTCAGCAATGGCTATGTATAACTCCAATATAAAACCCAGCCCCCTAGAGAGAGACATCTGCTAGAGCTCAGATCCACGGCCATACAGGTTAATTAGGGAGAGAGAGCACAAGCACACCGCTGCACAAACAAGCTAGAAAGATCTCGGACTTTATGAAAGGTATGATATATGTATACATCCAATATGGCGCCGCAGATGGCTGCCTCTGTGTGGGGCTCTCCAGCTATTGTGTTGTTTTTGTTTGTTTGTTCTGCGTTTAGTCATTCTTTTCCTATCAGTTTCACCAAAGACGAACTACTGGACATTAGGAAACACACACCAGATAACTTTTCTACAGTTTCTGATTATTCGGACATCTTGCAGGACATTATACCACCCCTTTAAACTAAATGAAAATGAGAAACCTTGCCTTGGCAACTAGCTGAAATAAAATAAGTAGAAAATGTATATTTTAAGTTAATCTTTATTTTGTTTCAAGAAAGACAGGGGCAGCATTGTTGTTCAAACGAGCCGGCGCGCTGGTTAAACTCCGCGAGCGCGGCCTGCGCACTGCACTCCCCAGTATTCATCTCGCGAATCTCCGATCCCTTCCTAACAAAACGGACGAACTTCTCCTCACCCGCACTAACAAGGATTTTTTAAACTCCGCTGCTCTGTGCTTCACTGAAACCTGGCTGAGTGAAGCCATACCGGACAACGCAATACATCTGCCGGGCTTCCAGCTGTTCCGAGCGGATCGCATCGTGGAGCTAACGGGGAAAACAAGAGGTGGTGGATTGTGTTTCTACATTAACGAAAGTTGGTGTTCAGATGTAACAACACTGAAGAAGATGTGCTCTCCTAATTTAGAGGCACATTTCATAAACTGTAAACCTTTCTACTCGCCTCGGGAGTTTTCCTCTTTCATTCTCGTGAATGTTTACATCCCTCCAGACGCGTGCGTGAGCGCGGCGCTACAACAGCTGGCTGAACAAATAGCTGAAACAGAACAAAGGTATCCTGACTCTATTTTAATCATTCTTGGGGATTTTAACAAAGCAAATCTTTCCCGTGAACTACCAAAATACAGACAGCACGTTACATGTCCCACCAGAGACAGTAATATACTGGACCACTGTTACACCACAATAAAAGATGCGTATCACTCCGTTTCACGAGCAGCTTTGGGGCTCTTTGATCACTGTTTGGTTCATCTCATACCGACCTACAGGCAGAAACTGAAATCAGCTAAACCTGTAATAAGGACTGTAAAAAGATGGACTAATGAAGCAGAGCAGAATCTACAGGCCTGCTTTGATTGCACTGATTGGACTGTTTTTGAAGCTGCTACCAACGATCTGGATGAGCTCACAGAGACTGTAACATCATATATAAGTTTCTGTGAGGATACATGCATTCCTACCAGGACATTCTTATCATTTACTAATGATAAACCATGGTTTACTGGGAAACTCAAACACCTTCGTCATGCCAAAGAGGATGCCTACAGAAGAAGGGATAAAATCTTGTATAACCAGGCCAGAAACAGACTGACAAAGGAGATCAGAGTTGCTAAAAGAAGCTACTCTGATAAACTGAAAAAACAGTTTTCATCCAACGACCCATCATCAGTCTGGAATGGCCTGAGGAACATTACCAACTACAAGTCACCATCCCCCCGATCTGTGGACAATCAACACCTGGCTGATGATTTAAACTCATTTTATTGCAGGTTTGAAAAGCCCTCATTCACACCACACACCGGCTCTGACCTGCACTTCACACATTCACCATCACCTTCTGCACTCCCATTACTCCCCCCCTTGCCATCCAACCTGAGCTTAAGGCCTGTGTGGAGGACGTGAGCCGAGTCTTCAAAAAACAGAAGACTAGGAAAGCCTCAGGCCCAGACGGCATCTCATCTGTTTGTTTAAAAGCCTGCGCTGACCAACTGGCCCCGATCTTCACGCAGATCTTCAATAGATCATTGGAGCAGTGTGAAGTTCCCTGCTGCTTCAAACGCTCCACTATCATTCCTGTCCCCAAAAAACCCAAAATCACTGGACTTAATGACTACAGACCTGTCACTCTCGCGTCTGTGGTCATGAAGTCGTTTGAAAGACTGGTGCTGGCCCACCTGAAGGACATCACTGGACCCCTGCTGGATCCCTTTAAGTTTGCTTACAGAGCAAACAGGTCTGTGGATGATGCAGTCAACATGGGACTGCATTATATCCTGCAACATCTCGACAGACCAGGGACTTATGCAAGGATCCTCTTTGTGGACTTCAGTTCGGCCTTCAATACCATCATGCCTGGTCTTCTCACAGCCAAACTGACCCAGCTCTCCATACCATCCTCGATCTGTCAGTGGATCACCAGCTTCCTGACGGATCGGCAGCAGCGAGTGAGACTGGGGAAACTCACATCCAGGACTCTCACCACCAGCACTGGTGCCCCTCAAGGGTGCGTTCTCTCCCCACTGCTCTTCTCCCTGTACACTAATGACTGCACTTCTAAAGACCCCACTGTCAAGCTCCTGAAATTTGCAGACGGCACCACTGTCATCGGTCTCATCCGAAACGGTGACGAGTCTGCTCACAGACTGGAGGTTGAACAGCTGGCTGTCTGGTGCAGTTATAACAACCTTGAGCTGAACACGCTCAAAACAGTGGAGATGATCGTGGACTTCAGGAGGAACAGCCCAGCACTCCCCCCACTAGCCATCATGAACAGCACTGTGGAAGAAGTGGAGTCATTCAGGTTCCTGGGCACTTCCATCTCTCAGGACCTGAAGTGGGACAATCACATTGACTCCATTGTGAAAAAGGCCCAGCAGAGACTGTACTTCCTTCGCCAGCTGAGGAAGTTCAACTTGCCACAGGAGCTGCTGATTCAGTTCTACTCAGCCGTCATTGAGTCTGTCTTATGCACTTCCATCACTGTCTGGTTTGGTTCAGCTACCAAATCAGACATCAGGAGACTACAACGGACAGTCCGGACTGCGGAGAGGATCATTGGTGCCCCCTGCCAAACCTCCAGGACCTGTACTCTTCCAGAGTGAGGAAGAGAGTAGGTAAAATCATCACAGACTCCACTCACCCTGGACACCACCTGTTTGAACTGTTACCGTCAAGGCGGCGACTCAGATCACTGGCCACAAGAACATCTCGGTACAGGAACAGTTTCTTCCCACAGGCCATTTCCCTCCTGAACAGTTAACACTCCTCCCAAGGCATATGCCTTAAGTGCAATACTCCCATTGTTTAGTGCAAATACCCCACAACTCAGGTGATACTTATATGTAGATTTATTTATTTATAATATTCAAAACACTGTAAATATGTTCATAATCTGTAAATCTGAAAATGTCTATTCTGATTAAACCCAACTGTGATACTTTTATTCTCATTTATTTATATTTTTATTTTTTATTCTTATAATTTGTAGTATTATGTTTTTTTTTGTATTTGTATTTGTATATGTCCACTGGAAGCCTCAGTACCAAAAACAAATTCCTTGTGTGTGCAAGCACACTTGGCAATAAAGCTCTTTCTGATTATGATGTAAGTTGCACCTAATATCATAGTATTTACTGTGGCACAGGGTTATATTTTCTAATTTTTGGGGGAATTTTTTTCTCATGGTAACAAACTAAATTGAAGAATAAACTTGGAACCTATAAAGCAAGGCGGCCTTCAAGTTCATTATGAGGTCCTCTTAATAACATCTCAAGCACTTATTTTCTAATCATGCAGGTATAGCTCCTAAATTCTTGAATTATGATGACAGACCAAATTCCACAAAATTGGGGGCTGAGCTTACATGTCAATACCATATTTCAAAGCTCCAATAAAATATGACATTATGATAAATGCTAAATTTTTGGTGAATATTTGACATCAACAATGGTACTCAGTGGCCTGGTGCCGTTTAATTTCCAGAAGAGCTTCATTCTGGTGCACCTTCACCAGATTCCCTTTTACCTCCGAGAGCTACAAGAGAGCAGACACATTTCATATGCAATTTTTTCAAACTAAAGAAATAAACACTTTTGACAGATCATGTGCACTTGAAGGCAATTGGCCTAGAATAGCTGTTTTATTCTACATAGAGTGGATAACATGATCAGAGCATTACGTCCTCTAGCTTTATTTAGAGCTGATATTAACATCCTGTTCAGGTGATCTCACTTTGAAAAGGTATAATGCTAAATATAATTATAAATTGGGTTCTAAATGTTTTGAGGTTAGTTTACTTCAACCACATTCTAAAGTGGACAAAAACGCACATGACCACATTGCAAACCAAGGCCATAACCACCCCTGACAAAGAGCAGGGCAAATCCACCTAATAATGTACTCTTCACAGATACTGGACATGAATGCCAGTGTGACACTTCACTTTTAACGATGAAAGAGTAAGATGTAAGTAGCTAAACACTTTTTACGGTAGAAATGTTAAGCGGACGACAGTAATATCCAGTAATACAAACAACTTTACTTGTTTGGTCAAATTTCTCAGGATCAACCGATACGGAACTAAACAACTCAGAGTAACTGAATCAGTCACATGCCTGTGAATACGATATTTAAAATGGCATTGGTAACCAAAATCAATACCATCCACACCAATAGGTGCCAGTATAAAGTGTAATAGCACTATCATATCACCGAATCATGAAGAAAAAAAATACTTAGTGCACCTTGTGGTACTTCTGTTCTTGCTCAAGTCTTTGGAAATGAAATTATTACACATGTAATTCAGTCTCACAAAGTAATGAATCTCATTTAAAAGAGTTTGAAGTTGTGAACATAGAGATAATAAAGGTGCCTCACATGATAACAAACAAGCTGCGTCTGGAGCGTAAAAAGGCCGTGAACTTAAATGTGTGAGTGTTAGTGGGTACTGTGAGTGTGAGGTTGTTTTCTCAGCAATCAGTGTAGAGCTCCCCTAACAAGTCTGCCATGACGCCTAGCGACAGGTGACACAGCCACTGGTGACGGACAGCACTGGCCTGAGCTCTGATTGGTCAGCAGTCCGATCCAGGAGGGGAGGGCTGAGAGTCTCACTGCAGCAAACACTAGCTTGTAGCAACATGTCTAATATCACAAACTGTTTTCGATGCTTTTAAATTATGCATGTATTACATTTTACAACCTAAAAGAAAGAAAAATCACAATATTCAGAAGAGATCTTTAAAATGTCTCACACTGAGTTCAGATTTACAAGATTCCAAA
This sequence comes from Gila orcuttii, assembly GCA_026230005.1. NCBI lineage: Eukaryota > Metazoa > Chordata > Actinopteri > Cypriniformes > Leuciscidae > Gila > Gila orcuttii. The sequence continues at coordinate 64,370,626 of JAPDVR010000001.1, read as the reverse complement.
GTCTGCAAAAATCAAACTTCAACCTGAATTCTCATTATTCTCATCAAATTCTAACAAGATAACACACATATATAAATACAACTGACTCATTTGAGGCATTTGAAAAATATCTTAGATAAAAGTTGATACATAAAATATAAACATAACTTAGTCTCCTGTTCTGGGTTTTGTGTCATGTTTTAAGTATATATCTGCATTTTTCCTCCCAGCGTAAACGTCTTCTCTGGGATCATGTTCCCTGGCATCTGGCAAGAAAAAATTCTGAGACCCTCCTCACCTCAACTGTGGAGGGGCAAATACCTGTCTCAAAGAACTCTTACTTCAGTCCAGCTGCCAGCTGTTCAACACATGTACTGCATGGTCTACAGCAAACGTGGAATATAACAAGTTTAGCAGAGTTACTTAGCCAAACAAAGAGTTTACTTGATACATAAAAACAACATTTTTTTTTTCAGACCCAAAAAACTGCATATTAAGCATTGTACCATCATATGCAACTCAAAACAATCGTCCTCATGTCAAAGTAACAACTGCAGCTCAAAAGCCACTCGAGTAATGTATAAAAACAACAGAAGCTTTCAGTTCATTATGGTCGCTTGGATTGGGATCATTTCGTGTGTTTTTTTTTCTCTCTCAAAGCCTTTTCAAAATCATCCCTGACTGAACATTTGCTCTTGGTAAACGTTTTGTGTAACAGCACAAGCCAATTCGTTATAATTACAGCTATTCTTCTTATGTGAAATCATCCTTCTTAGAAGAGGAGAAAAATACAAAAATTACTGCAAATGCAGTGGTCTGAGATCAAAGTATCTCACAAAAAAGAGCCCAAAACAAAAGCATGGAGATTGAGAGATTGAGAGAGAGAGAGAGAGAGAGAGAGAGAGACAGAGAGAGAGAGAGAGAAAGGGCCTGAGCAGCTTGGGCCTGGCCGTGAAGCTTTTACCTGAGCTTGTAGCTCCTGATCTTTCTTCCTGGCATCTTGTAGCTGCCCGTGAAGCTGCTGGTTGTGGTCGTGTCCCCTCTGGAGCTCCTGCTGGCTTTCTTGCAGCTCTCTCTGCAGATCCCACAGCCTCTGCTCTTGGACGTCCAGCTATCCAACCACAATAGAGGGCAGGGCGCAGAGGAAGAGAAAATCAATCCACTACAAAGAGTCTCCTTCTCTGCTCGCCTGCCCGTTTCGCAGAACCCGCCATGACTAGAGCTCCGGCAAAGAGGAACTGGTGTCCATCTGGCCCTCATCGCATCCCAAACATTGAGCAACCCTGAGCGGTTCTACCCTTCACATACACCCAGACACTCTAGACAGGCTAGGACAGCCCTGCACTGAATGCAGAAACAAAAATCAATGCTTCTTAAACAAATGCGAAATCGCAGCACATTGTTAGAAAGAAAGAGCAAGAGAACAAGCAATACTTCTGCAGACAAATCTTTACAATTTTCGGGTTACATACACAAGCAGTTTGCTCCACCATTGCGACATGTCAATCCATTACCCACTTTTTGCAACAAAAAGTATTCATTAATGGTGTTATTTTTCAAATCATTACAGCAAGGCCCACCACGTCACATCAAAAATAAATAATTATTATTGTAATTAGCACAATATGGTCACCTGCAAAAGAGAACGGAGAGGCGGGGAAGATGGGAGTCAAGAAAAGGAGAAAGGAGGAGGAGGTTTAGCAAACCCCTTGTTCCGGTCCAGTCCAACATTATCAAGCATCCTCATCTGCATTTCAAATTGTCGCACGATGACAGCCACATATCCAAAATGGAGGCCCAGGGACTCATCAATTAATCAGCCGCACTCATTAGAGGCCCAAGAGTAATCCACAAATTCGCCTAAGTCACCTAAATCAAACGGTCGCCCCTCGCTTTACCCATTGATTGTGGTCTGGTGACAACCACTTCAAACCTTGCCTCGTCTTCTCATCCGTCTGTTGGCATAGTGAACGCTCGAATTCCTGCCAGATTGTAGACTAAAACGATGAGGGAAGAATGAGAATCGTTTCCCTTTAATCCTAAAAACCCAGCTCATCCTTTTGCTCTGCTTTTCGGTGTGTGATGCAAGCCGATAACCCTGCTCTTTCTTTGCCTTACAATTGCGCTCTCTCTCCATTCTCCCCTCCTAAACTGATCAATACTTCATTTAAATCATGACATTAGCACACTACAACTGGAAAAAAGCTGAAAGGAATAGCAAAACGCTTATTGTGGCAAATGGAGGGTTGGAAAATGGATCATACATTCAAATAGTAACCATAACTGTTTGTTTATATGTAAAAACAAAGGTTGAAATGCATGTGACGCTCAGGACCAACATCATTGTTTTATTTTCAGCTCCCAAGACTGACTGATCAATATCGGATTTGAATCCAGAGAGAGGGGCAATGCCGCTTTAGCTCTCAACGTTAAATGAAATGCAAATAGCTCTGCCGTAATCAACACGTATTTCAGACGTTATCATCCCGTCCCGCTGAAACAAACCCTAATGATATTTCCATACACAAAGAACATGTAGCCATACGCATTGGCGGTGGCGTGGTATGCGCCGTCTTGCATTTGTTTATTCATGCAGGATGCTGTAAGAATAATCAGAGCGCTATGCAAACACTCCACACTTAAGACTTGAAGGGATGGTAATCATCGACGCAGGGGGGTGTGGGAGCAGAAAGAAGAAGAAGAAAAAAGGTAATTTCCTGTCGCGGATCTGCATAACAGGCGCACGAGAGAGTCTTATCTGCCTAATGGTCATTATCGGAGCTTATTTACCTGAACGCTTTGGGCGTCACGGGCCTGATGAGAGAGGAGCAGGTCTTGCCGGAGTCTTTGGATGCTCGCGTCCCGACGTGACAACTGCGGTTCGGGTTTCACATCCCAAACGTGGTGGTGAGGAAGGAATGGAGGGCGTGAGGGGTTTTTGAGAGTAAAGAGAGGGAGGTGGAGAGAGAGGGAAGGGAAGAGTGAATCACTCCAGGAACATGCACTTACATATAGTCGGGTGCCAATGTCAACCAATGAGCAATTAGGCAGACAAGACCAAAGTTATTGATCGGGTTTGGGGCTCTTTGCCAGGCTAACTAAGCTGAGTATGTGTGATGGCTGAAGAAGCAGAAGGGAAAAAGAGGAGGGGGAGAATTGCGAAGGGCTACTCCCTCTAGCTCTCACTGGGCCTGTGGTGTCGAAGAGGGCCTGGTCATTTAACCTTATATTGATCTCCCTTCTAAACAACCCCCTTCCCTAAACAAATGTGCATGTAAAATGTACACTTAATGTAGGTCACACACCTGTCAATACATTAAACAGTCAAATGTGTCTGCAAGACTGCTGGGGAGATTGTCCCAGGTTTTGCAGACATCAGGGTTCTTGGGAAGATATAACCCTGAGTGTGCATCATAGGTTACCATCCAGATTGCAGACTTTAGCATTGCTTTATGGGTGCGCTTGAGGGTACACACCATTCATTTGAGATGAATGAAACCAAGGTTGTAAGGGACAGAAGTAGAGTCTTTTCAATTGGCTGTAGAGACTTTAAGGGATAGTTCACCCAAAAATGGAAATTCTGTCATCATTTACTCACCCTCATGTTGTTCCAAAACTGCATGATGTTCTTTCTTCTGCATAACACAAAGGAAGGTATTTTGAAGATTGGTTTAATGTCAGTGGGGTCCTTATCGATTTTGGTTGTATGGACAAAAAAAAGGCATTTTGTATTTCACTGAAGAAAGAAAGTCATACAATACGACATGAGGGTGAGGAATTTTTTTTCTTTTTTGGGTGAACTATTCATGTAATTTCCATGTCAGGTTCCCAAACTTATTTTAAATTTTGAATTTTAGGTGTTTGTCATACTCGCATCTATAAAGTTGATGAATGAATTATTAGAATAATTTGTGCACTGCTGATAAAATGGCTAAGGACAGAAAATTAAGAGCACTGAGTGTCAAAAACTGTGTCTAACAGTGTGAATTGTGGCTGTACCTCAGTCTTCAACAGCTGTGTTCCTCTGAGTGCTGTGAGATCAGTGGAAGCCTAAAGAGGAAGACAATGCATCCGATGAGACTATGAAAGAAAAATGACCACTAATGTCTCTACATTAGCTCAATTGTTTCTGCTAGACAGGAAATAAATGGAGAGTAAATTGAGACAGTGATTAAACAGGTCAGGTCATAAAAATATTAGATAGTTTGACAGTTTTATGAGAAGGTAAGGTTAGTTCATGTTGTAAAAGTCATGTGATGCAAATCCCTTAAAAAAGAATTAATTCATGATGATTGTAAAATATACTTACCTTGAAAATATATTTTAAAACTTAAAAAAAAAAGTAAACATGGATTCTAGTACTTTTAACTTGATGGTTACACAACATGAGATTTTTTGTTTTTAAATAATAACATTTTCTACATTTTCAAAAACATTTTCTAGAACTTGTCACATGTTTATATATATATATATATATATATATATATCTTACATTATAAAAAAATAACCGTACATACATTACATACACATACATAACATACATATATGTGTAAACATTTTATGGGCCCTATCTTGCACCCAGCGCAATTGACTTTGTACACCGACGCATATATCATTCCTATTTCGCACCCGACACACAGCAGACTTCTTCCTCTACAGACGCACGTCGGTAAATTAGAGAATGAACTTGCGCTTTCTCATCAAATTCATCCAAGACCAAATTATCTGAGCTGCTACCCACAATCATTTTACAGCTCTGTATATCAACATTTTCCTACTGTATATCAACAACATTTGTTTGTTTTCTTTTTTTTTTTTTTTCCCTAAAAAGGAGTTTTAGGAGAAACATCAGAGATAGAGTTGATTAGAAAAACACTAAAGAGACGTACTATAAACACGTCTAACGATACAGAGACGAAAGAGAATGAACTCAATAATGGCGCTTTTCCACTACACAGTACCAGCTCGCCTCGGCTCGGCTCGGCTCGACTCGACTCGCCTTTGTTTGGTTTTCCACTGTGTAAAAGTTGTACCTGTACCTGCTTTCGGGTACTTTTTTTCGTACCACCTCCAGCGAGGTTCTCTGAGGCGAGCTAAGGCGATACTAAAATGTGACGTGAAAACAATGCCGACTGCTGATTGGTCAGAGAGAATCGTCACTATTCACTGCGTCATCATTGCACGCGCCAGATGGAGTATCCAGAATAACCCCGCCATTTTTAAATAGTTTAGCCAGAGATAGTTACTAAACTTACTACTATTATTATGGCAACTGGGAAGAATACGCCGTGGTCAAACGAGGAGGTGCAGACATTCCTTTGTTTGGTTGCCGAAGAGAGGATCCAGCGAGAGCTTGATGGGGCAACGAGGAACGAAAGGCTTCGCTATGACGACCGGGTACTATTTGTGGCGATACTTTCTGCAATGGAAAACGGAACGAAAAGCGAGCCGAGTCGAGTCGAGCTGGTACTGGTAATGGAAAAGCGCCATAAGACAGGGAAAAAGATCTATTCTCCCAGAGAGTGTGTAATTGAAGACGTGTCTTTCATGAGATATGCTTTGTTGTGAAAGCAGAAAATTCACCAAAAAGTTTTACAAGAAATAAGGCAGAAGAGTTCACAAGTGCTGGTGAGAGGAGACAATGACGACACGCTCGTATTGACCCTTTCCTCAATAATGTCTCTGGAGAACAGTTAGTTAACACTGATTGTCTACAATCCTGCTCAATCCTGACAAGTGTGGCCTCGGCCAACTCCACTTCAACACAATCAATTATTTCCTCACTACCCATGGCCAAGAACATCCTTAAAGCACACAATCTGCACCAGAGAAACACTGCATTAGGAAGGTGAGGAAAGAACATTAGGAACCTGCTTTTTTCATTGCCGGGAAAATGCTGCCTTGTGATGCTGCATTGTGTTGTGGATTCCTTTTTTAATAGCGACATTCTGATTACATCATCAAAATGATGTTTACTCCTACCACAGATTCATACAGAGATAGTGTAGAATAGTGATGTTCAGGTATTTACTAGAAAGCCATGCTCTTTTGCATAGCTTGTTGTCTTTCCAAATTTTTCCATCTGTGTGTTTTTGAAAATCAATGGTGATATTTCCAGAGAGGCAGACATGATAATGAAAGAGAGAGGCGAGAAAATGCAACCCTCAGAGGTGATTGCTCATTCCGAGCGGCTTCAAACATCCCTGTGTTAGAAGGACACCTTAAATATTCTGACTTTTTGCGTCACTCCAGACTAAATCCCTAGCAACCACCATAGCAACACACTTCCTCTTGGACGTGAAATGCATTGTAAGTTCCCCCCTGCCACCAGAGATGGAAGAGGGGAGGGAGGGTGCGAGCAGGACGACAGACAGAGAAAAACAGCATCACAAAATGAAAGCAAGAGAGGCGAAAGGAGAAAAACAAGTCAGAAAGACTTCATTCATATTAATAGCACAAACAAAACAGCCACATAAGCGAGCACACTGAGGAGGGAAAATCAGCTATTTTTATTTTTCATCTGCAACACGTTTATCGTTTTCTGTATGCAAGGGATAAAATATGCCCTGAACTACCATGTCTGAAAAGCCACTGCAATGCCAGACTAATTCTTAAACGTTTGGATTATTGTATAAAAAAAGGTCTGTGACTAACAAAAGCTTATGATTTTTACACATTGTTTTCATAGTGATAATCTTCACAAATTAACACAATTTATTATAATTTTTGAAGAGTAAATACAAGTCGTCAAAAGCTAAAGTTTACACCACAAGAACTAGTTTAGCGTAGGCACCTCTTGAAATCGTTGGCGTTCTTCTTCTTCTTCCGTATGGAAGTCTATGGCAGCCTATAACATCAATTTCCGTCATGAAAAAATTTCCGCCATTTTTAATTTTTTTATAAACCTACTTTTTCAAACTCGTCCCAGACGGTTGCTCCGATTTTCACGAAAATTGAACCAGGTCATATTCAGACCATGCCAACAAAAAGTTATGGAATTCAAGTTGATTCGCCAAACCGTTATACGTGCTAGAATATGGCGCAAACTAATTTTACGTAGCGCTTGCAAAAACAGACTTGAGGCTGTATCACCGCAACGCTTTATCGCATTCAGACCAATCTTGGTACATTTCATCACAAGCATAACTTGAGTCAACATGCTGAGTTTCGGCCCAGCACCACCTACTGGTCCCGAGATAAAAAATTATTTTATTTTTGCTTATAACTTCTGAACAGTTTGTCCAAAAATCATAAAATTGGTCTTGTTAGATTCAGGGCATCATGCTGAGTCGACTGATATCCAATTATGCCATATTGGCCATTTTACGCATCGACCATTTTAAATTTTGAACCAAAATGCTGTATTTTATGAACGCATTAACGTATCGTTACATAACTAGGTATGAGTCATCAGTACGATGCCCTGAAGTAGCCAGAACAGGGATATTACACATTATGACCAGCACAAGTTCGATTGTGCATTCACGTCATTTTGCGCAGATAAGTCGTAATATAAAGTTGATGTAATATAAATATCTGATTAATCTCAAATCTGATGCGTTTCGTGGATTTAACCAACATGCTAGAAAAGTTCTTCAGTTTCCCGGTACTCGTTCTCTTCAGCTCCAGCGCGCGCAGATTAAACAACAATGCAAAACATTAAAAGCTATGATTGGGACTGTCATACAATTATAATTGTATTCACTATTGTAATACATTTGTAAATTCTTTGGGTTTGCATTCTTCAGCAACCGTCGAGTTGATTAACCATCTAGCAAAGCGATTCAGTTTTAACGTTCGTTCTCTTCAGCTTCAGCGCGCGCGCTCACACAGCAATGTCATTTGAAACAGTAACTAGCTATTAAAGATGTTTACTATCAATATAATATTAAAAATGTTTATTTTTTCAAAAACATTGCGTTATAATTAATAACTAACATTATTTTGTTCTCGTATAATTAATAACTAACATTATTTTGTTCTCGTATTATTTTCATCAACGATATGGTTTGATTAAAATATATTTTTCTTATTGTCCGTGCGGAGGCGATTCCATTTTATTGATCAATGCCACATGCATTTTGTTTCTTTATGTGCAGCCCAATGTTATCCAATGACTTGTTTGCATTATTTATGTATTTTATTTTTTGTTAGGCAATAGATTTTTTGATAACACTTTACAATAAGGTCTAATTTGTTAATGCATTAACTAACTGAGAGCAATAGCCTGTGTTATTGTTAGTTAATAAAATATGTTCATGTTAGTTCACAGTGCATTGACTAATGTTAACAGATACAACTTTCTTAAAAATGTTTTATAAAATTGTTGGTTCATGCTAACTAATGCTAACAAAATTAAACCTTATTATAAAGTGTTACCATTTTTTAATAAAGAAAGTTGTCCATATGAGTGTAAAATTAATTTTAAAAGTTAAGGAATCTTACACTGGTTCAAACTAGGCTATACTGTATTGTATATGTTTGATTTATGTTAAAAGTGTTTGAGACAAGGCTTTTAATGGTGAGCATTTTGCTATACAGGCTATCAAAGTATATAATTTTTTTTATTTAGATTTATCGGCCAATATATCGGTTATCGGCTTTCAAATGTAAAGAATTATCGGTTATCGGTATCGGCCAAAATGTTCATATCGGTGCATCCCTAGTGTCATTGTCACCTCACTCTGATCACACCACATACATTTTGTAATTGCGCCACCTATTGGTCAAAAGTGAAAAACCATTAAATCATATTATTAGTGACTTATACAGTATATGATTATTCAGCTATTTTGCCTTAAATCATCTTAAAATGTCTTTAATTGCTGCTTGCTGCAGTTGGTCTGACACTCCCAGCCATGTTGGCATGTCTTATCTTCTTCTTGCGCTTGGCCCCGATAATTGCTGCTTGCAGCTATATTTCCAATTGCTGTCATGGTTGGGTCCAAAGTGAAGCGAGGATACAGGTGCGGAGAATAAAGATGTTTATTTGGTAACTACAAAACAAAATCAAAACTATAAACAAAACTACCCCGTGGGGGAAACAAGAGAGATCTCAGGCAGGCACAGGAAACACGAGGGAAACATAGATAACGAACCAGCACAGGACTGCAAACACAGGGAGACTAATAGGGAACAAACAAAGGAGGGTGACGAACAAGGCAGGTGGGAAAGATTAATTAATTATCAGGAAACGAGATGGGAGGGGCTAGACAATTGACAGGAGAGCACATGGCACAAGGAAATAACATGACAGCCATGTGCTTACAACAAACCAGACTAAACACAAACACATGACAAACCGGGAGTGTCACAGCTCTGTCACTAAACCAAGAGAAAACACAGATAAGGGTGACAGAACTGTGACAATTGCATTCTCTTTGATACCAATCTTTCATTTGAAAGTCATGTTTCTAGTATCTGTAAAACAGCATTCTTCCATCTTGAAAATATATCTAAACTACGTCATATGCTCTCAATGAAAAATGCGGAACAATTAGTTCATGCGTTCATGACATCAAGGCTAGATTATTGTAATGTTCTTGTGGGTGGTTGCCCTGCACGCTTAATAAATAAACTACACCTGTTTCAAAACGCAGCAGCTAGAGTTCTTACTAGAACCAGGAATTATGACCATATTAGCCAGGTTCAATCAACACTGCATTAGCTCCCTATTAAACATCAGTGTTTCCCACAGAATGACAGTGTAACTGTGGCGGCGGGGGGGCTGCGCGCGTGCGTGCGTGCATTGATATTGACTACCAGCTATATACAGCGTGCTAACCTCGAAAATCCAGCTGTATTCTAACAATAATTTAGCTCTCCTTATTAGCTAGGCTCCTTGCATGCTGGCTAATAACTTTTTTTAAAGCTGGCTCTCCAACATTGACAGCGCTGTGTTGGACAGATTTGTGCAGCGGTGTTCCATGGGGGAGAGAGAGCGCGAGAGGTACGGGTGAGTGAGAGAGAGAGAGAGAGAGGGACGAGCGAGAGGTAGTGCTGCGCGAATGCGCTACGGCGCTCTGTAATCAAATACAATTTTAAATAGGCTTAGTAAAAAAAAATAAAAAAAAAATCGAAAATCAATGTGTGGCGGTCAACGTTGTGGCGGGCCACCACAAATAAATGAACGTATGGGAAACCCTGAACATTGTATACATTTTAAAACATTGCTGATTACTTACAAAGCACTAAATGGTTTAGCACCCCAGTACTTGAGTTAGCTCTTAACGCATTATAGTCCTTCACGTCTATTGTGATGTCAAAATTCCGGCCAGTTGATAATACCTTGAATATCAAAATCGACTGCTGGCGGTTGATCCTTTTCCTATTTAACACCAAAACTCTGGAACAGTCTTCCTAATATTGTCCGGGAAGCAGAAACAGTCTGTCAGTTCAAATCTAGACTAAAAACACATCTCTTTGACCTAGCATACACATAACACATTATAAACTTCTATAATTTAATGTTAGGCTGCATAGATTAGGTCAGCCAGAACCGGGAACACTCCCAATAAATCCTGCTGTACTCGTTACTGTCACGCTTTTGGCTGCATGAGGCATGTCGAAGCAGACTCTGACGACAGGATGAAGTGATAACAGGAATTTAATATAAACAGAAACATACAAAAACTCAGTGTTGACGAGAACCAACAGGGAACAGAGAACCATGAGGAACTTAAATACACAGATGAAATAGGAAGACAAGGTGACAACAGCTGAACATGGTGACTGATGATGACTGCTGGTAGGTTTGGGTAATTGTGAAGTAGGTGCAGGTGTGAGCCGGAGAGGATGATGGGACATGTAGTGAAGACGGTGACTAACAGGTGACCGTGACAGTTACATCATAAGAAGAATGGCGTCTACGCTAATATTAGTCTCTCTGTTTATCTGTTTATACTAAAGATGTAATACATGTGCACTCCATCAGCGTTTTCACAGGTTTGCATTTTTAAAGATTGCACAGAGATAAAAATAATATATATATATATATATATATATATATATATATATATATATTTTTTTTTTTTTTTTTTTTTTTTTTTCTTCAAGGATTGCACCTTGGAACCTATTTCAAGGTTTGCGTTCTTGAGCCATCAGGCACTGTTGTTGTGCGAATGAGCGGGCCGGAGCGCATTAAGGGTTTTCTGTTAGAACGGTGTCGTGTAAGTGGCCCTTAAGTTAATAACTAATGATTTTTACAACGGAAGTGAATCAATCAAAACTAACTTTAGCTAGACAATAACTTTATTCTAGAGCTGCTGTAAAGCCAAAATAATCTCTGTTACTTTAATTTCCTATTATCACTGTAAAGCTGCTTTCAAACAGTCCATATTGTTAAAAGTGCTATATGAATGAAGGTGACTTGACTTGACATTAGCATTGTGGACTGCACATATTGTGACTCATAATAAAATGCTCAAGATTTTTTGTAGATATATTCTACAATATATTCTCCATTTACAATAATACCAGGAATCTGTGTTAAAAATGTAAGAATGTTGACTTTAATCAAATTTCCACTTTGTTAAAGTGCTATAGTGATACAAGCTAAACAGCTAAGTTCTGGTTTTGAAATATTCAATGACACTTTTTCAGCCAAACAGGAGGACAACCTTTTGCGTGAGTAGAATTATGAATGGTGTTTTAATGGCCCTAGATGGTTCTAAGTATGTGCTTCAGTTCTCAGCAATGTTAAGAATGTGTATGGTCTTTTATCTTTTTTCTTTTTATTTCAATGACTGTTTTATTTTAGAATATGTGTTGTGCTACTGTTTATATTATGGATAGACATTGTATTATACTATATTATGGTATATGTATATATAAGGCTAAAATGCATTCCAGAAATCCTTGAGACTATTAAAAAAATACAGTATACAGAATATGTCTTTGACTGGTCCAGTGTCATTAATACAGTCTGTACAAATCTAGTTAGATTTAGTAACACTTTTATATCTGACAGAGCTATTATTTGTATTTCAGTTCTATGTGCCTTATTTTCTGCTGTATTATACAACACATTTTCCTATTTCCTCATTCAAAATTAATAAAGGAAGTCTAAGTCTAAGTCTAAAACTTATGCAGGATTCATTCCACACCGGAATTGCTATAACTGAGTTACTGAAAGGAAAAAAAAAACATTCTTACCTTTGCGGAACTCATAATTCCTTGTTGCAGCCTGTTCAAGTACACAGTTCTGTTATGAAAGATGGCGCAGTGCAATCACGTCGTTCACTATAGGCCACTGCTGATTGGTTCCTGCTATCAGTAGCTAATGAGCTTGTTGCTCAACCTTCAAATACTCGGTCAGCATTCGCGGTAGCAGTTGCAGCACGCTTTCAGAAACCCTCCATCCTCCCTAGCTCCACCTGTATAGATCTGCTAAATCATAAATGCTATATTGTACAACAGCAGCATGTCTTACTTGCTCACAGCAGCGTATTGTGTTTTGGCAGTAGCAAGTCCCATTCTTGCTCTGCAGCAGCAGATCTATTCTGCCAAGCCCAAACGTATCAACATTGTCATATCCATTACCATACCAAACACTCCCAGATTTGTCATGACAGAAATTACTAAATTAAAATGAGCTACAATACAATTCTGATTAAGATTTTCTCCTAATTCCATTAAGTTAAGTCCACCTAAATTTGTAAAATGGAAGTAAACGTAATCCTTTTGTGTTGGGACTACATGAATAATTTTTGTTGACATCTGAAATGGACAATGGGTTTCTAGTTTTCATGTTTTGCATGAAACTGGGAAACTGGACTGGGAGAATAATTAGCATGCTAACATGCTCTATTGTTAGCTAGTAGTTACTGAAGGAGATTCATTTGAGTTACTTTATTTAATGTAGTTTTTACTGAGATTTAAATGTGTTTCAGTACACAATTCAATTGATTAGCCTTTAGGGTAACACTTTACAGTAAGGTTTCATTTATTAACATTAGTTATATGGTCATAGTCAATTGTTAACATGAACTAACAGTGAAAAGAACTTCTATTTATTTATGCTAGATAATATTATTTCAACATTTATTAACACATTGTTAAAATAAAAAGTTGTATCTTTTAATATAATTTATGGAAATGAGCTAACATGAACTAACAATGAATGTATGTTTATTAACTAATGTCGACAAAGATGAATACATTCTGTAATAAATGTAATGCTAATTGTTTATTGCATTAGCTAACTGTTAACTAATAGGACTTTGTAAAGTACTACCAATTTGTTCAATAAAACATGCTCTATTCTTGCTGTATAAATTTTAATCGTGCTGAAAACATAATTTGATAAGTGCATTGTACAAAATACATTTTGAGTGTAAGTTGGAAACATGGAATTGAATGAAAACTCTGAGTTTAAAAACTTGAAACTCTGAAACAACCTGCTAAATGGCAGCAGCTTTTTAGTACAACTGGTAATAGTTTTACAATTGATAATTTGTTTATAACTCATACGTTTAGAAAACGTGAAATTAAATCAAAGGCATAAAATACACTTAATGCAGAGGGAACTAATTATTATATCATGCACACAATTTACTTAAAACGAGAGAACGAATAAGTAAAACGTGCTGATGTATTAATAAGTCATAGGAACTGTTAATTTGTGGCCACGATATACATATTTCTTTCCTGCATGTCATTTGCAGGGCTCCGTACTTTTCTCCTCACTAAAGAAGAAAAACATATAAAAAGGGAAGGAGGATCAAGCAGGTGGTTTGCAACCCCACAACCCTCCTCTCTCTGTTACCTCTTCTCCATTCACATGGGACTTCCTGTAGAACAGTAATGACCTCTAAGTGAGCCGCTTCCTTTGGAAAGTTTCATCTCCCCCCTCGCATCTGCTTTCTGTGTCTCTGAGATCCTGATACTCAGACGCTGATGACTTTAGTCAAACTTCATTAAGTTCATAGCCCCAGCCTCATGTTCCCTAGTGGCACACTCCACCAAACGAGCTCTTCGTCTGCCAGACAGCACTTTACTGCTCCATCTCACAAACGGGGAGGGGAGCACAATCTATCTCTGTCACTCTCTTTCCCTTTCCCCTTTTCTCTGGGGTTGTGTGGGTCTCCAGTCTCCTCACCATTCGGCAATTGGTTTGCAATAAGTTCATGGAAATGCATTAATGAATGCATTAATGTGACCCAGAGAGCTCTTCTGTAGAGGGGAAAGGTCACACAGGCTGATTGCAGAGAGAGCTTAGGCCTTCTCCATACAGCAGGAGATTTTTTTTTCCTCTAGGACCTCACATTTCCCTGTCGATGGGAATGCACAGCCCGTGCTCAGTGTAAATTCTGTCCTTATTGGCACAATGTGGCCAAAAACATGGCACAATATGGCGTATCTTCCAAAGCCTTTCATTCTTTTTATCTAAACTAAAGTTTGCCATTAAAACTCCAACCAATTTTTTATACACATTAATAGATTCTAAATCTTCCCGAGCTTGATGTGCTTGAGTAAGTTTATCATTTCTACCTAAGAAGAACAAGTTATTATATTAATATATTTACACACTTGGCTGAAATATAAAATTACAACGTTTCTTGGAAGAAAAAATGATTTAAGAAGTTTTTGCATTCCACTGCACATTTTTTCCATTGTTTTTCTACATAAACGTGCTAGATGGACGTTGTTGACTGTTGTGCTTGCGTTTCATGTCTTACAGCAGTGTTTTGCACACATTTAGGTGCATATGACGCATATGTGTCAGACATACAGTACATAGATAAAACAGGTACGATTTTGACACTAAAAAAAATCTATTTTCAAAATGGATTTATTAAAATTGCTTAGAATCAGCATTAATCTGCTCATTGTAAAACCATTTACATTTATTCAGTTAAAAAAGTATGAACATGGTTAAAATATGGCTAGCTGTGGAACAAGCAATGAGTTAAAATGTTGACTGAAACTAATTGGATGTATTGATGATAAATATCAACCGGGTTATTGTGCATTTAAAAAACATTCAGTTTATTACTACTATTACAGAAATCTTACCCGTTTCATTTACGTACAGTATGACGGACAAAGTGTATGTTAAAATTGTTATTCAAATGGATGGAAACGTTGCAATTCAAATACATAAATCTTAAATTTAGGCCTTGACTTTTTAATTTTTTTAGTGAAGTTAAAGGTGGGGTAGGGTATTTCCGACAGGCTAGCAATAGTGAGCTAGCTTTGAAATCATACGATCCCACTCTCCCTTCAGAGCGTCTGCAAAGCCACGCCTCCTTCAAAACACATGAACGTGAACAGCAGGTGTCACAAGACGAGAGACGGCTTTAAATTACCTCATGTCTCAAGGCATATAACATTACAATAATAATGAACGTAAACATCTTACATAGCTCTAGTTAAACCACCTGACTGCTGCTTAATTTCGTCGTTGATAGTGTTGACATAGAAACGCATAAATCTGAGTCTGAGGAAGTGAACAGATTCAGGTAGAACATGGGTTGCCATCTCGTAATTATGGTTCCCTTTCAGTCGCTCACGTTCGACGTAGTTGACGTGTCGACTGATTGGGATCACACTTAGGGAGCCTGTCATCTTCGAGTACTGTTAATACGAGCCAATGCACATTGGTGTGTGAGATCTGCATCTCACACTCCACCCCGTGGCACGGGTATAAATACGGAAGTGGATGCACGCACAAGTTGTCTTTCGGGTTGTCACCCGCTACGGTGCTGTGTGGGATGGGTGATCAGAGTATCATAGTGAGGCTTCCCTGCCCAGGTAACCAATCCCTGTGGGCCCCTCATTCCTCTATCACACCGCAGAGGGTGGAGCCCCCGTTGAGTGCGCTGGTCCCTCTGTAATGGACTGACCAGCCGTTTCATTCGGGGACCCTCCAGAGGACAGGATGCCGATTGCAGCATCGGAGGGTGAGCTGACCTCCGGAAATGATGACTCGGCTGCGTTATCTCCCTCTGGGAGTGTAACGTTGCCAGATCCAGAAATGTCATCTATGCTGAAACGGGCCACCGAGGCCATCTCCCCCCTAAGGTATGTGAGTTCTCATCAGTTAGATGAGAAGGTGGCTTACACACAGGCTTTGTAAGCTCTACCCGGGTAGAGCTTACAAAGCATGTGGGTAAGCCGCCTTCTCTTTGCATGCCATGGCGTTGCTACAGGAGTATCAGGCCAGGGCACTCATGGACATGCTCGAGGGTAGCCCAGACCGTGCGCTCATAGGTGAGCTCCGCACTGCAACCGACCTCACCCTCTGGGGCATGAGCATTGTGGAATGCGCGATCGATCTGGCAATGTCCACTTAAATACACCAGGAGCGCCATCGTTGGCTCAGCCTGAATGATATGGCAGATGCGGACAAGGTTCGGTTCCTGGACTCCCCAATTTCCCAGGTTGGGCTGTTTGGCGACGCGGTGGAGAACTGCGCCCAAAAGTTCTCTGCCACCCAAGCACAGACAGAGGCCATCCGGCACATCCTGCCCCAGCGGCCCGCTGCTGCCTCCAGCCACCGCCGGTGGCAGTTCCTCTGCCTGCTTGTCACTGAGGGCGTCTCCCTGCTGCTGCTCCTGCTCCTGCTGGGCTCCACAGCAGTCTCCACCCAGGCCTCAGCGTGGAGCCAGCCCCAGGCAGGCAGCCCAGCCTGTGTAAGACGCTGCCAATCCAGGTGGAAAGCGTAAGGCCAAGCATCACCTGACACATGTCATCCAGGGATGCGGGAAGGAGCTCTTCATATGGCTACTGTACTCCACTCAAAATAAAGAGCAAATTCCTCTGTTCCTGGGTACCAAGAGGGCCAGACTGGCGGTGTTCGACTCTGTAAAGCCTTGAACCCCTCAGCCCCCTCTTGTATCGCCAGCCGGCAGCTGGGTGTGGTTCGAGGACCCGGTCACGCCTTCTCACGCACCCCCTGCCGTCACGTGGTAAGTGTTGTGCACCACACTCAGACCCCGCTTCGGGCTGCCTTCGGGCCTTCCGAGCCGGGTCCCTGTCCTCCACCTCGCTGCCCCACCCCGAGTACGTCTATGGTACCTCTGGTTCCATGGCCCGGTTCGTAGAAGCCTGGAAAGTGCTTCTGAACTGGTTCAGTCGGCTCCTCCGTACCATCAGACTCAGCTGTATGATTCAGTTCGCCCAGCGTCCGCCCAATTTCAGCACTGTTCGTTACACTTCAGTGTTGAGCGAATGTGCCCTGTCATGCGCGCAGAAATCGCACTCCTACTGGCGAAGGATGCGATTGAACCGGTTCCTCCAGCCGATATGAAGACCAGCTTCTATAGCTCATACTTCGTTGTACCCAAGAAACGTGCTGGGTTATGGCCAATCTCGGACTGGCAACTCTTGATTCGGGCCCTGTACAAGCCTCCGTTCAAATTGCTAATGCAGAGATGCATTTTTAAATGCTCCATCCCCAAAATTGGTCTGCAGCTTTGACCTGAAGGACCGGTACTTCAGATCTCTATCCTCCGCAATGCAAGCCATCCTGTGTTTTTGCGTTTGAGGTTTCGAAGTCTCAGTACAAATCCTACCCTTCGAGTGCTACATAGCCAGTTAGGTCTTCAGGTCAACTGGGAAAAGAGTAAACTCGCCCATGGGCTGAGGATCTCTTTTTCTGGTAAGGAGCTAGACTCGGTCTAACACGCCTCACAGCAGGAACGTGTCTGGTCGGTGCTTTCAGAAGTGAGAAAGGGTCCCACTGAAACCTTTTCAGAGGCTCCTGGGGCATATGGCAGACGCAGCCTCAATGGCGTTCTCCATATGATGGCCGTGTCCCGAGGTGGCCATGGCAGAACGGCACGGTCCGTGTGACAATCACCTGGCCTGCCGCCAAACCCTCAGCCCGTGATCAGACCTTTGTTTCTCCGGGCCAGCCGCCCCTAGAACAAGTGTCCTCCAAACACCGGCTGAGGGGTCACGTACAACGGGCATGCAGTAATGGGGGTCTGGGGGGGCCTCCGACTGCATTGGCATCAACTGCCTCGAGTTGCTGGCAGTACACCTTGCTTTGAGACACCGCTGCTCAGAAAGCTTGTACTGGTCTGTACAAACACTGTGAACATTGCACTACGCTTCCCTCGCATGTTGCAACTCGCCCGCCACCTCCTCCTATGGGGTCAGAAGCTTCTGAGGTCGCTTCATACCACTTAAGTTTCTGGCCTGCTCAATCGTGCCGCCGACAAGGCCTCATGACAGCTTATGGCCCAGGAAGAGTGGAGACTCCATCCCCTGGGGTCCAGCTGCTCTGGGACCACTTTGGGCCGCACAGTTACATCTGTTTGCCTCTCTGGAATCGTCCCATTGCCAGTTGTTTTACACCCTGTCAGAGCGGAAAACACTTGGCACGGAGACACTGGCCAACAGCTGGCCCCTGGGCCTCCGTAGAAATGCGTTCCCCCAGTGAGCCTTCTTGCACAGAACTGTGCTAAGTCAGGGAGGAGAAGGAGCAGGTCTTGCTAGTTGCCCCTTATTGGCCTAACTGGACCTTTGGCCTTTTGCTCCTCTTGACAGCCCCTTTCTGACTCATTCCTTTAAGTACATTCTCAGGGACGGGGCATGACGGAACCCGCGTCCAGACCACTGGAAACTCCATGTCTGGCACCGAAAGTATGGGACGCGGTGGTTCTGGGTGATCTACCACAAACATGTCGTAGACACCATCACTTCTGCGAGAGCACCCTCTAACCCTCTCAACACTACATTTGCTCCCTATAAAACAGTATAAATTTGAAAATATTGCTGATTACTTTCAAAGCACTAAATGGTTTAGCTCTGCAGTACTTGAGCGAGCGGTTAACGCATTATAGTCCTTCGCGTCTATTGCGATCTCAAAATTCTGGCCAGTTGATAATACCTAGAATATCAAAATCGACTGCTGGCAGTAGATCTTTTTCCTATTTAGCACCACAACTTTGGAATAATCTTCCTAACATTGTCCGGGAAGCAGAAACATTCTGTCAGTTCAAATCTAGACTAAAAAACACATCTCTTTGGCCTAGCATACACATAACACATTATAGACTTCCATAATTCAATGTTAGGCTGCATAGTTTAGATCAGCCAGAACCAGGAACACTTCCCATAAATCCTGATGTACTTGGTACATCATAAGAAGGATGGCATCTACGCTAGTCTTAGTCTCTCTGTTTATCCCGAGGGTTTACCACAGTCCGCCGGATCAAGGCTGTATCCAGATCTGACGAAGGACCAGCGCCTGGATACGACGACAATGCAGTCCTGAAGTGTCAACTAGTCTCTCCCCTGTGAAGGCTTACTTCCTCTTACCTCTGTACAGATAAATGTTGTCGGAATAATTCCGGTTTGCGTGGCTATGCAGACGCAACAAAAATGTATGTATTATAAATTTTTAAGGCCAGACAAGTAGTTTGTTAAGGAGTTGATTTGTGAAGAAGGACTACACGCCTGCGCACATATATATTCAAACGCGCATACCTATCGACTGAACACATGATGCTCATGTGCGCGCCGTCTGCATTTTCGCAAGTTTTGCTTTTTTGAGGTTTGCGCAGAGAAAATGGATAATTGTTTCGAACCTTCACCTTCGAACCTATTTCAGGGAGTGCGTTCTCGAGACACCAGGCACTGTTTTGTGTGGATGGTTTTTCTGTTAGAACGGTGTTGTGTTAGCGGCCCCTAAGTTAATAACTAATAATCTTTGCAACGGAAGTGAATTAATCAAGACTATCTTTAGCTGGACAATAACTTTGTCCTAGAGCTGTGGTAAAGCCTAAACAAGCTGTTATGGTAATTTCTATTATCACTGTAAAGCTGCTTTGAATCCATACTGTTAAAAGTGCTTTATAAATGAAGGTGACTTGACTGACTTGACTAACGAGGCATGCTTACGCCCTGGAGTGGAACCTGTTCGTTGAGTTGAGTCTTCTCTCCGAGAGGAGACCCCGAAGGTGTTCGATCACTTCTGTGCTTTCTTTCCTGCAAGATGGGTTGAGTAGGGCTGTCTCCCTCCACCCTCAAAATGTGTGTTGCCTCTATATTGTCGCACATCATGATGCAGTAGATACAAATCCATGGGGAAAGCATGACTTGATCGTCAGGTTCCTGAGGGGACCAAGGAAACTGAATCGCCTTGCGCCCCCTTTATACCCTCATGGGACTTGGTCTTGGGACTACCCTCTCTGGTGCTACCGCACTGCAGAGACCTCCCTTGAGCAAATACAGACAGCTGAGTTAAAAACTGTTTTTAAAAGAACAGTTTTCCTACTTGTTTGGCCTCTACCAAGAGGGTAGGGGACCTGCACGCATTTTCGGTGGACGAATTGTGGCTGGAATTCGGGCCGACCAACTCTCACGATCCCGGCCAGACCCCGGCCTGGAAATAAATAGTCTACCTTTAAAATAAGTTCAACTTTTAAAAGATGTGCCTTGAGACCTTTCTTTTCCGTTCCAATGCTCGTACTGTATCTTACATTTTTCAATGCAAAAATGCCTTCTGTGTGAATGGCCCAAAAGCCATCAAAGTTTGAGTAGGCTAAACATTTTAAGTTACTTAAAATTAGCACTTTTGTATTTCAAACATTTCAAGCCTTGGATCCAGAGCCCTAAACGTAAAATAAAACGTTTTTAAATATAAAGTGAAATGTATACTGTATATGAAGGTTCAGGGCAGATGTTCACTTAAAGATCTGAATCACCTGAAAAAACGCTTTCAGGCTTAGCAGTACAAGAGCCAAAGGAAAAGTAGTGCAAATTGTCCTCCTATACACTAAGAAATGTGGCGGTTTCCTTGCATGTTGAACTCATTCTTTGGGTATATCTAAAGGTCTTCTGCTCTGGTCCAACCTTACCACTGTACATTTAATCCACTGAACCAAACTGAACTTTTCAGATGAGCAGTTTAATCCAGCTCATTGCTCCGTTTGACCCCTGACAAGCATCTCAAACAGTCAGAGCGGTCTGGCATTTCTCAGAGCAGTAATAAATCAAATTAGCCTAATTCTAATTCTGAGCATCATTTCATGAAACGATAATCAGGAGTAAATACTCCATGTCCTTCAACGTAATTGAATAAAGCTGCATTTGTTTGTTTTAAATACAGAAACACAATGACATGTTGTGGTGTTAGCATTAAAGGCTGTGAATTGACCAAGTTACAATATGCTCCAAAGTTTGCCTTTGAAGTCTTATTCTGTCATGACAACTCTCTGAGTGTTTGACATGGTAATGGGTATGACAATGTTGATATATTTGGTCTTGGCGGAATAGATCTGCTATGCTGCTTCTGCAGAGCAAGTACGGGACTTACTGCCAATACATACACGACACACCGCTGTGAGCAAGACATGCTGCTGCTGTACAATATAGTGTACATGAATTACCTGTAGCAGATCTATACAGGTGGAACTGGGGAGGGTGGTGGGTTTCTGACAGCACGCTGCACTGCGAAGGGAAATGCTAACCATGTATTTAAAGGTTGAGCATGCAAGCTCATTGGATACTGATACAGCAGGAAATAATCAGCTGTGGCCTATAAAGAATTATATGATTGCCAGCGTTTGAGTTGAGGACATATTTTCTTTTTATGATTGTGTTGTTTCACTACCTCTAATTCGTCTTCATAAATAACTGGCTCCACAGTGATCTTGGACTTTATATTGACACCCTTTGGCGTGGCGGTAGTATCATAGAAAAGCAAGTGAGATTTCAATTATATGGGTCATTCTTCATTTGAGGTGACAAGTGGTGTCCCTCTACTTTGCAACAGTTGAAATAAACTTGAAATAGCAATAAAAAAATGTGTAAAAAAAAAAATCAGCATGTTACCACCATATATCAAAGAGCTATCTTGCAAAAATGTTTTACACAAATTAAGTGGTTATATTGTAAACAACTACTTACTACTTACTAGTACTACTTAAAAAAAATAAAAACATTTTATAATTAGTAAAAGTTGTGTCCCCAAACTTTGCATCTGTAGTGTAAAAAAAATATATATATGTATATATATATATATTATAATTCATGTTTTTCCTCAATGCTTCAGTGAGGATAAATAATAATAAAGGAATAAATTGTGTTCCATCTGGCTTTAGTTTGCCTTTGCTCCTTGTGCAGTCCAATCTCTGGCATGTCCCCATGGGCTGGGCTCTTGATTATCTCCTGCCTCTTCAACGCTTTGTGTGTTGCATGCTGTGACGTTTTAACCGAAATAAGATGGCCAGCCAGGCCACCCTCCCTCTCTCCCCCTCCACACTTCCACTATAGGTAATCAGTGTCCAGGAGGCCTTGCCCGCACCGAACTGCATACATTAGCATTAATCACAGCCCTGCGCCCTGCTGCACTATTCATACCAGCGACAAACAAAAGGTTACACTTCTCCTCTGGCCCCTTTCTCTCCATCTCTCCTATTCTTCCGCTCTCTTCTTTTTGCATCCTGACTGGAGAATTTCCTCTATCTTATCTGGCGCAGACAGGCGAGACAAATGCTTTGAAAGCAGGCAGGAAAGCAAGCTGAGCTCCGCCACAGCCACCAGATAAATCATAGATGAGCCAGTCTGAGCGCTGATTATATAATCCCACCATTCACACTGACTAATACAGTAAACTGAGAATCCCTGTGTTTTTCATCAAATATTTATACATACATAATTAGACAATGTCAAATGCATGCATAAGGTATGTTTGTGTGTTCATTCACATAGGTTGACATATAAGACTTATTAGTATAAGAGTATATGAAGGCACACAGAAAGAAAGGCGGTTTCTGTGTGACTAGGAGAAAAAAAAGGACCGTATTTGTGTGTGCGTGTGTGTATTAAAGACTGTCAATATAAAATGCTGATGCACAGTATATTGCTGCCTTCTTTCCTATGCCTGACTCCCTTGTGATCACCAGGCAATTACTGAAAAAGAAATCATCGCTTCACTTCATTCTTGCGCTCCCTAACTTTAATTGCTTAATGCATCCTTTACTGCTGGACTGTTACCCTCTGCCTCTCTCTCTCGCTCACTTGCTTTATCTTTTCTTTGTTTCTCTCTCTCACATCCACTGCAGCATACTGCAGCTGAGCCCTGCTAATTAAAACTGAATCTGGACATAAAGCAAAATGGGATGACATCCACTCTTTCATGCATAGGCGCTGATAGACCTATTTAGACCCCCCCCCCCCCCACACACACACACACACACGCGCGCACACACACACACACACTCTTTTATCTCAGACCCCCTAAAAATCTGCACTGAATTCAGATTTCTCTTAAAAATATTAGAGACTTTGTGAGATCTTTAAGCGTTTGCTGAAAATTGTATCTGAGGTTATTTCACTTTGAATTCTCGAGTTATCTGTCAGTAAATATGTAACAGTTTGTTACTTTAAGTATTGTAGTTAGTTATTACATTGTAGTTAGTAGTAGATCCAGTCAAGTGTTTCCCATTAATTACTTAGAATCTGGCAACCCACCACAGTCTAATCTGACCTGCCAGTTTCACAATAAGCTGAAAATATTTTACACTTCTCATAGTAACATAACAGATCTCTATCGTTTTGTGTCATTGCTTTGGCAAAGCATGTGTCAATAGAGCTAAAATAGAAATGGTGATATGGCTTAACACACTTATCAAATCGCAAAAGGCTGTAATTCAATTAAATAAGTATACAGTCTGTTTTGCTGCATCTGGGAATGCAACAAGCACCAGTTACTGTATTTTCACATTCACATAATTTCCAACATGTTCCAAAAGGATTGCAGGACAGCAGCATTCAGGTTTGTACACCTGTTTTTTACAGAAACTGCAATTTTCCGATTAAATAAAAGCTTGTAAGTTTAACTCTTGCAGGAGAAATTAAGACATCCATAATGTAGTTTTACTATAATGTAAAATAAAATAATGAATATACTTATGGAATATATATTTTTCATTTATTTTAAAATTAAATATATACAGGTCCTTCTAAAAAAATTAGCATATTGTGATAAAGTTAATTATTTTCCATAATGTAATGATAAAAATTAAACTTTCATATATTTTAGATTCATTGCACACCAACTGAAATATTTCAGGTCTTTTATTGTTTTAATACTGATGATTTTGGCATACAGCTCATGAAAACCCAAAATTCCTATCTCAAAAAATTAGCATATCATGAAAAGGTTCTCTAAACAAGCTATTAACCTAATCATCTGAATCAACTAATTAACTCTAAACGCCTGCAAAAGATTCCTGAGGCTTTTAAAAACTCCCAGCCTGTTTCATTACTCAAAACCGCAATCATGGGTAAGACTGCCGACCTGACTGCTGTCCAGAAGGCCATCATTGACACCCTCAAGCAAGAGGGTAAGACACAGAAAGAAATTTCTGAACAAATAGGCTGTTCCCAGAGTGCTGTATCAAGGCACCTCAGTGAGAAGTCTGTGGGAAGGAAAAAGTGTGGCAAAAAACTAGGGGTCGACCGATATGTGATTTTCAGGGCCGATGCCGATACCGATTATTACAGATCAAGTAGACCGATAACCGATATTTTTAAACCGATATATATATGTCTAGTGTAAAAATGCAAGTTAATGTCAAAATTAAGAATAACAGAGTTTTGACAAATACTTTCTTTAAATTATTTTAAACATATCTTTAAATCTGTGAACTGTTAATAATAACATTATTATTATTATTATTAATAATAACTACACAAAAAATGTGCAGGGAGCACCCAGCAGCATTCTGTAAAACTTAAAGACTATTTTAATGGTTAAATTAAATTTTAGTAATCAAAAAGCATGTCTAATTAATTTAAATCAAACTTATTCAATTTATTTACAGTTTAATAAAAATTACATGTTTAGGGCCCTATGAAAAAACGAACTTTTATTTTGACGGGTTGCCGTGGAGATCTTTGAGTTTCTGTGTGTTTATGATATGACGATAACTTTTCTCAGTTGAAGCTTTAAAAAGCTCATGAAGGGACTAAGCGGCTCTGGAGATGATGTTTATGCAATCATGTCCTCATACAGTATAATGATGTGGCTGAGGCTGAAAACAGCGCAAGCGTCACGCGTGCTCCAGTGTGTGTGTGTGTGTGTGGTAAATGAAATCACGCGTCTGCACCATTCATTTAGAGACACGCAGGATTCATATTTAAATAGTCTTTTTGCGGTTTGAAATTCGATTTGATTTGTACTGACCTGCTTTTTATTAATTCATCAAGAAGTTGACAAATTCCGTGACATTCCGCTTTATACAGTGAATTCCGTTTTTATGACTGGATTCCGGGACATCACAGGACCCTGTTATATTGAGGTGTTTTGCAACTTCAGTGTAGTAATTTATTACTACTTCAGCAAAGTCTGCTGCTGCCTTAACTTTGAGAGACAAGACAACTGATGCGTGATCAGTGCAGCAGTTCCAGTCAGCGAGTGCTGTCGGTGTGAGTGCTAAACTTTCAGTGCCTTCAGCTTTCTGCATTGATTGGCCGGACTTGTGACTCCCAACAAATCAGATGTGCGGGACATTGCATTGGTCTAGTCTACAGAGTGGTGAGTTCCGACAGAGGTGGCTGCGTCAGAGCCAAATATAGCGCATTTCAAAATTAAATTATTTTATCGGCAAATCGGTTTTGAAAATGGCCGATACCGATAACCATAAAAATGCTCAATATCGACGCCGATAATCGGCCAGGCCGATAATCGGTCGACCCCTACAAAAAACGCTGCACAACGAGAAGAGGTGACCGGACCCTGAGGAAGATTGTGGAGAAGGACCGATTCCAGACCTTGGGGGACCTGCGGAAGCAGTGGACTGAGTCTGGAGTAGAAACATCCAGAGCCACCGTGAAATGGGCTACAGGTGCCGCATTCCCCAGGTCAAGCCACTTTTGAACCAGAAACAGCGGCAGAAGCGCCTGACCTGGGCTACAGAGAAGCAGCACTGGAGTACCCACAGTCAGTGATGGTCTGGGGTGCCATGTCAGCTGCTGGTGTTGGTCCACTGTGTTTTATCAAGGGCAGGGTCAATGCAGCTAGCTATCAGGAGATTTTGGAGCACTTCATGCTTCCATCTGCTGAAAAGCTTTATGGAGATGAAGATTTCATTTTTCAGCATGACCTGGCCCCTGCTCACAGTGCCAAAACCACTGGTAAATGGTTTACTGAGCATGGTATTACTGTGCTCAATTGGCCTGCCAACTCTCCTGACCTGAACCCCATAGAGAATCTGTGGGCTATTGTGAAGAGAAAGTTGAGAGACGCAAGACCCAACACTCTGGATGAGCTTAAGGCCGCTATCAAAGCATCCTGGGCCTCCATAACACCTCAGCAGTGCCACAGGCTGATTGCCTCCATGCCACGCCGCAATTTCTTTCTGTGTCTTACCCTCTTGCTTGAGGGTGTCAATGATGGCCTTCTGGACAGCAGTCAGGTCGGCAGTCTTACCCATGATTGCGGTTTTGAGTAATGAAACAGGCTGGGAGTTTTTAAAAAGCCTCAGGAATCTTTTGCAGGTGTTTAGAGTTAATTAGTTGATTCAGATGATTAGGTTAATAGATCGTTTAGAGAACCTTTTCATGATATGCTAATTTTTTTAGATAGGAATTTTGGGTTTTCATGAGCTGTATGCCAAAATCATCAGTATTAAAACAATAAAAGACCTGAAATATTTCAGTTGGTGTGCAATGAATCTAAAATATATGAAATTTTAATTTTTATCATTACATTATGGAAAATAATGAACTTTATCACAATATGCAAATTTTTTGAGAAGGACCTGTATTTTTCATTGTACAGTGCAGTTGTATGACAATAGTAATATATTATGGTTTTATAATTATTATTATTATTAATAATAATAATAATAATATTTTATAATAATAAACAAAAACAAATTTGAGTCCACTTTAAAGTATAGGTACAAAGTACAAAAATACTTTTACTCTGTTCTATTTGGTCACTAAAATAGAAGGACAAAGGACTAAGACAGAACCAGAGGGAAGGCAGAGACAAAGGGGTGGAGAGACGGAGTGCAGCGGACGGCTTGTTAGTCCGTTGCACAGACAGGGTGACGTCTGTCCAAGGTGGAGCCGGAGGGATAAGGGAGCCTGGTGGAGCCGCAAGGGCGATGGTATCTGGTAGAGCCGAGGGAGGGAGGAGCCAAGGCAGAGCTAAAAGGTCGATGGACCGAGGTGGAGTGACAGGATCAGCGGCTGGAGGCAGAGCCGGAGTATCCTCTTGACTGGACGGAGCTAAAGACTGGAAGGCCCTCGGCAGATACACACAGAGTGGCATTAAAGAAGTTGAGGTGCTGAAGGGGACCAGTGGAGGTGGGGATGAGGAACTGGCTGATGATGGAAGAGGCGGCGGGAGAGGGAGGCTGGACGGGAACTCAGTTGACACAGGAGACTTCGAGCTGGGCAGAACCAGCAGGGACACAGGAGACTTTAAGCTGGGTGAAACCAGCAGGGGGACAGGAGACTTTAAACTGGCTGGGAACATTGGGGATGTGAGAAAACATACAAACTTCCTATTCTAAATACATACACATTGCAGAGGCCAGCGGCATCTCACCCTTAGTGGCTGGAGTGTGGGTGGGGCTCCTTTCCCTCCCCTCGAACTGTGTGGATCTGCCTAGGTCTCCAGCTCTGCCAAGTCAAGAAGACTGCTGTTCCCGTCACTTCACCTTGGTCCGTCGCCATGACTCCTCCGCCTTGCCGTCTCCCTCCTTCGGCTCCAACTGGGATCATTGGACTTAAGGCTCCACTGGGCTCCCTCGATCTTCAGGGCTCCACCAGCCTTCGCTCTATTTCCATTGTCCGTCCCCATTGTATCATTGAGGGCTTCTCCTCCCTCCCTCAAACATCGCCATGGGCCTCCTTCCTGGCTGCACTCTGGGTTTCCGCCGGACTCCTCATGCTCCCGTCTCCACCCTGGCCCATCCCGCCATCTTTGCCCCCCTGGTCACTCCATTTGTCATTTCCCCTGGTTTCCTGCCTTCCACCTGCTCTGCATCCTCCTCCAGAGCCCTTACCCTCCATTCTCAGTTGGACTGTTACGGCGCGAGGATGCACCTTTCAGGGAGGGGGGGCACTGTTTCCCTTGCTAGTTTGTCTCCATGGTCATTGATTAAGTTATGCAGGTATTCTGCTCTGTATTCTATGGATAAATTGTATCAAAGAATATTTTCGTGAGTTCTTTGTCTTTGTGCGATATTTTTACAGCCACCTCGTGACAGGGTAGACAATCCCAGAATTAAAGGCGGGCATACACTGTGCGATGTCTGTGCGATTTCAGCAAGGTTAACTACTCACACTGAAAGAGTAGATCGCATGCGATGTAAAACCAAAGCTCAGGATTTATTGTCACGATACGCACACACAAGCAGGTAAGATCCAAGTGCATTTATTGGGCAATCCGTAAACGTAAATCCAGGCAGGCAAAAGGTCAAAGTCCATAAAAAGCAATCCAAAACAAGAAACAAACAAGAAACAGACCTCCGAAGTGCGGTGACAATAAACAAGGAATCCACAATGAACACAGAAACAGACAGGGTATAAATACACACAGAAACTAACAAGGTGACGGGAAACAGCTGTGTGCAATAATCAATGAGTGACAAACAGGATGATGGGAAATGTAGTCTGAGTGAAGGACACCGTGGTGGAAAAGGACCTCTGGTGGAAACCCAGGGAAACACAAACCAGACACTGTGACATAACCCCCCCTCTATGGAGCGGCTACCAGACGCTCCAAAACACCACTAAAAACAAAACAAGAGTCCAGGAGGGAGGTGGAATGGTGGAGGACCAGGGGGAGGGATGGTGGGCCAGGTCCATGAAGGGGAACAGGAACAAGGGGTGACGGCTTAGCTGGCGGCCAGGGCGAAACAGAGAGTCCATCGGGCGGCCAGGGCGGAGCAGACGACAGTCCATCAGGCGGCCAGGGCGGAGCAGACAACAGTCCATCGGGCGGCCAGGGTGGAGCAGACGACAGTCCATCGGGCGGCCAGGGCGGAGCAGACGACAGTCCTTCGGGCGGCCAGGGCGGAGCAGACGACAGTCCATCGGGCGGCCAGGGCGGAGCAGACGACAGTCCATCGGGCGGCCAGGGCGGAGCAGACGACAGTCCATCGGGCGGCCAGGGCGGAGCAGACGACAGTCCTTCGGGCAGCCAGGGCGGTGAAGACCCTTCGGGCGGCCAGGGCGGTGAAGACCCTTCGGGCGGCCGGCCAGGGCGGTGAAGACCCTTCGGGCGGCCGGCCAGGGCGGTGAAGACCCTTCGGGCGACCGTGGCGGTAGAACAGGAACAGACCCTGGCTCAGGAACAGGCACAGACACCAGCTCAGGCACAGGAACAGACACCGGCTCAGGCACAGGAACAGACACCGGCTCCGAAGACGTGACGTGAACAGTCTCTGGATCGGCAGACGCAACGTGAACAGTTTCAGGATCGGCAGACGTGACGTGAACAGTCTCTGGAACGGTAGATGTGACGTGCTTGGGCGGTGAAGGCAAGGCAAGGAGCTTGGGCTGCGCCGAAAGGGCGAGACGCTTGGGTGGTGCCGTTAGGGCGAGACGCTTGGGTGGCGCCGTTAGGGCGAGACGCTTGGGTGGCGCCGTTAGGGCGAGACGCTTGGGTGGCACCGTTAGGGCGAGATGCTTGGGTGGCGCCGGCAGGGCCAGGAGCCTGGGCGGCGCTGGCAGGGCCAGGAGCCTGGAGACGGACTCTGGGCTGACCTCCGGGCACTGTGGGGTGCAGGAAGTCCTCTTCCTTCTTCTCCGTTTCCGAGAGCGAGAGGGCGCAGGACTGGACGGGACCAGCGGCGAGGGCTCTGGGCTGGACGGGACCAGCAGCGGCGAAGGCTCTGGGCTGGGCGGGACCAGCGGCGAGGCGAGGCGAGGCTGGGCGGGACCAGCGGCGAAGGCTCTGGGCTGGGCGGGACCAGCGGCGAAGGCTCTGGGCTGGGCGGGACCAGCGGCGAAGGCTCTGGGCTGGGCGGGACCAGCGGCGAAGGATCTGCGCTGGGCGGGACCAGCGGCGAAGGCTCTGGGCTGGGCGGGACCCGCGGCGAAGGCTCTGGGCTGGGCGGGACCCGCGGCGAAGGCTCTGGGCTGGGCGGGACCAGCGGTGAAGGCTCTGTTCTCCTGTTAGGAGACACAGGCGTGATTGGTATATCCCACTGGCTCCGATGATGGAGGTATCTGGTGAACCCCCAAAAGTCCAGAACCTCCAACCCCTTCATCTCCCACTCAGGTAATGGGTCATCAAGACAGACATTAAAAAAATCTTTCAATGCTGCATCATTGTAGTCCATACCTCTAGAGAGAGTCCAAAA
Organism: Gila orcuttii; assembly: GCA_026230005.1. Taxonomy (NCBI): domain Eukaryota; kingdom Metazoa; phylum Chordata; class Actinopteri; order Cypriniformes; family Leuciscidae; genus Gila; species Gila orcuttii. The sequence continues at coordinate 64,340,366 of JAPDVR010000001.1, read as the reverse complement.
AGTCTGAGCCAGACAACCCACCGTCTGGCCCTGCTGGCGTAGGTCCATCAAATTTTGGACTCGTCCCCTCCTCTCCCTCTCCGTGTTAGGGGGAAGGATACGAAACCCCATAATGCTGGATCTTTATATTGGTGGATTCCTTCTGTCACGATACGCACACACAAACAGGTAAGATCCAAGTGCATTTATTGGGCAATCCGTAAACGTAAATCCAGGCAGGCAAAAGGTCAAAGTCCATAAAAAGCAATCCAAAACAAGAAACAAACAAGAAACAAACAAGAAACAAACAAGAAACAAATCTCCGAAGTGCGGTGACAATAAACAAGGAATCCACAATGAACACAGAAACAGACAGGGTATAAATACACACAGAAACTAACAAGGTGACGGGAAACAACTGTGTGCAATAATCAATGAGTGACAAACAGGATGATGGGAAATGTAGTCTGAGTGAAGGACACCGTGGTGGAAAAGGACCTCTGGTGGAAACGCAGGGAAACACAAACCAGACACTGTGACATTTATGTGCTCACACTATACGGTCCGAACGTCAAGCTGCAACTTGACTGCTTACACTATACTGTACATGTGAAATATGCACGATAAACCCCCGTGCCGGGTTGCGCCAATAGACGATATTGTGTATCCAGAGATATTGTCAAAACAAGCATCAGCTATCAATATCAAGATGATTTCGCATTTCCAACTTATGTATTAAATTATTATTATTATTAATAGGGAAGTCCTAGGCTACTTTTATTTTTTAAATTGATAGACTATTATAATTAATTTGCCATGCAATAATTTCATAGCGCATCACTGGATAACCAACAAGGATAATAAAAGTTTACATAGAAGCTTACTCCTCATTGAAAATTGTCTAAAACATTTAGAATTATAGGCATATAATTCAAATTATTAACAGTCTATAATATGTCCAAACACACTGCAATAATTAGTCATCAATGAAAATTAAAAACAGCTTTATTTCAAAAACATAGTTTGACAAATTAATTAAGAGGCACGGTGTATATAGGCCCACATCGCAGGTGGCTTGGAAGACGTGGGTAATATATGGCTAGTCCATTTTGCAAAACGAATTGGAGGTAAGCAACAGTAATTTGTAGCTAGTTTGAGCTACAGAACTTAAAGATCTCCCTCTTTTCGTTTTCTTTCGTGCTGCAGGTGAAATGGTTTAACTTCTGTTTTCCCGCAGGCGCAGTGAGGTAAAAAACACTGAGTTTAGGGCAAACGGTTCGTACTGTAGCTTTGCTTCAACTGTGCAATATAGTCACGAGGAGCGACCAAAATTTCTGACATGGCAGAAATTCATCCGACCATCCGATTGCCGGCCGGGAGAGGTTAATCGCCTCTCGTTTCTCCCTGTAAACTGCACAAACACTGCACGACAAACGACACACGACAAAGCTGAAAATCGTCACAACCTGAAAAAGAATCGCATGAGTCAGAATTCAGCTCAAAATCGGACGAAAATCGCACAGTGTAACTGTCACAAGCAAAAAGATGGTAACTAGGTGAACATAATGCCAATAATAAATATACAAATTTTCATTTAAAAATTTCAAAACATTTGATCAAAGGATACTAATCAAAAACTTTGCTTTGCAACATGCTTAATTCAAACTGTATTGAGAATAATATTTTTTGTTTGTTTTTTGCCTTTTTTTATTAGGACAGTAGCTAGACAGGAAATGAGGTGGGAGAGAAAGAGAGAGAGAGGGGGGACAGGTTCGGGAAAGGTCCACGAGCCAGGACTCGAACTCGGGTCGCCCAAAGCACAACAGTGCTACATGTCGCGTACATGCCCACGAGGCTACTGGCGCCGACTTGACAATAAATTTTGACTCTTGTATCCTGTGTGTTTTGTGCGTCGTACGGAGTTGCTGTCTATAAAAAGTTTGACAATAACCTCATAATGTCTATTTTGGTTAGGGCTCTTTAGAAGACAGCTCCCTATGTACTGTAAAAAGCAAGGCAGGCCACTAGGTTTTAGAATACAGCTGTTGAGTCATGGCGATGTGGTTTATGTCCCGGTAAGTAAAAAAAGGCCTACAAATGAAATGAAAAATTAAGATAAATAAATACATACATAAATTCACTTTATTCACAGATATTTCCACAGGTTATTTAATAATTAATAATATCTCACGTTATAAGTTTTTTTTTTGTTTTTTTTTTTGAAGAGCAGCAAATAACAGACAGTGGTGTATTATTCAGCTGGGCTGCTTGTCTTGACAGCAGATCCAGGACAGGCTGTTATTAAGCAGCAGTCCTGCATCTGTGCTGGAGCACAATAAACCTTCCTCTTCTTTAATTAACTTTTATGGCTGCCGAAGAGGACACGCTGACACCTGTCTTACACCACACAGCAGCTTATTTCATCCCTCGACATGGGCGTATCTATGTGTGTGTGTGAACAGCTGAGACAGTAACAGAGAAAATGAGAGAGAGAATAAGAAAGAAGGAACATGAACAGCAATTTCAAAGCTGCAACCTTAAATAGGTCCACCTTTCCTCTACTCTGGCACCAGAATTTGACAGAAGTTGGAGACTTTGCCCATTTCTTTAGGCATTCACCTTCAAAAATGCAAGTGAAAAGTCATCTAATCAGTTTTCCATTCTGTAAACCTGCCACCCACTCGCTCTGCTCGCTCCACTGAGCACTCACCATTAACTCTGTTTGCTGAGTATCACATTGCGTGGTTATTCTCACTCCTGACATTGGGCCAAACATTCATTTTATCGCCGCCACCTACACAAATGAGAGAAAAAGTTGCATCTGTCTATGGGTAGATCGAATGAGCTAAAAATAATTCTCAAGAGCCCATTGGTGGATTGACTTCAGCTGAGAGTGTTTGTGCATCCTTGACATTTTGCTATTAGCGCTGCTCAATTAACAATAGCGCCTCAGCCCATCTCACAAATAAAAGGAAGTCTGCTTGGATCTAGAATCAGAAGTCTGTGTAAAGATGTCTATAAAATATATAATTTTTTCTAGCCTGAGTAAAGAAGGTTCTCGCTTAGCTTTCACAAGTTGAAGAGGTCAGACAAAACTGTGTGAGGTAAAGAGGTAAATTATGGCTGAAACTGACGATTATTTATTGATTATTCTTCGATTCATCGTATAAAACAAAACAGTGCAACAACTAACAATTATACTTGATAACTGATTAATTCATTTATTATTTCTTTGCTTTATTGGATAAAAAAAACATGAATTACTAAAAAATAATAAAAATACATAAAATAAAAAAATATGTTTTAACACTGCCCAGTGTTGTCCCTAAACAATGTGAAATTTGAAGGCAATAAAAACAAATATAGTGAATGCTAAGTGCAATTAAACATGCAAAAAGGGGTTGAAATTTAAACTAATTGATTACCATTTGAAAGTAGAAGTTAAAATATCTAAATGAAAAATTTTAACTGGTACAAGGTAGAAGGAACATGCATTCACTCATCTGAAGACAGTACATACACTCACCTAAAGGATTATTAGGAACACCATACTAATACTGTGTTTGACACCCTTTCGCCTTCAGAACTGTTGAAATGTTGGCCCATATTGATAGGATAGCATCTCGCAGTTGATGGAGATTTGTGGGATGCACATCCAGGGCACAAAGCTCCCATTCCACCACATTCCAAAGATGCTCTATTGGGTTGAGATCTGGTGACTGTGGGGGCCATTTTAGTACAGTGAACTCATTGTCATGTTCAAGAAACCAATTTGAAATGATTCGAGCTTTGTGACATGGTGCATTATCCTGCTGGAAGTAGCCATCAGAGGATGGGTACATGGTGGCCATAAAGGGATGGACATGGTCAGAAACAATGCTCAGGTAGGCCGTGGCATTTCAACAATGCCCAATTGGCACTAAGGGGCCTAAAGTGTGCCAAGAAAACATCCCTCACACCATTACACCACCACCACCAGCCTGCACAGTGGTAACAAGGCATGATGGATCCATGTTCTCATTCTGTTTACGCCAAATTCTGACTCTACCATCTGAATGTCTCAACAGAAATCGAGACTCATCAGACCAGGCAACATTTTTCCAGTCTTCAACTGTCCAATTTTGGTGAGCTCTTGCAAATTGTAGCCTCTTTTTCCTATTTGTAGTGGAGATGAGTGGTACCCGGTGGGGTCTTCTGCTGTTGTAGCCCATCCGCCTCAAGGTTGTGCGTGTGTTGGCTTCACAAATGCTTTGCTGCATACCTCGGTTGTAACGAGTGGTTATTTCAGTCAAAGTTGCTCTTCTATCAGCAGTCATAGTTGCTCTTCTATCAGCAGCCATATCACCCTGTAGCCCAAGACTGGTTGCCCACTGAAGCTAAGCAGGGCTGAGCCTGGTTAGTACCTGGATGGGAGACCTCCTGAGAAAAACAGGTTGCTGCTGGAAGAGGTGTTAGTGAGGCCAGCAGGGGGCGCTCACCCTATGGTCTGTGTGGGTCCTAACGCCCCAGTATAGTGATGGGGACACTATACTGTCAAAAAGCACCGTCCTTCGGATGAGACGTTAAACCGAGGTCCTGACTCTCTGTGGTCATTAAAAATCCCAGGATGTCCTTCGATAAAGAGTAGGGGTGTAACCCCGGCATCCTGGCCAAATTTGGCCCTTGGCCTCTGTCCATCATGGCCTCCTAATCATCCCCATATATACTGATTGGCTTCATCACTGTCTCCTCTCCACCAGTAAGCTGGTGTGTGGTGGGCGTTCTGGCACAATATGGCTGTCGTCGCATCATCCAGGTGGATGCTGCACATTGGTGGTGATTGAGGAGATTCCCCCTTCTATGTAAAGCGCTTTGAGGTCCCAGAAAAAGCGCTATATAAATGTAACGAATTATTATTATTATTATTATTATTCTATCAGCTTGAATCAGTCGGCCCATTCTCCTCTGACCTCTAGCATCAACAAGGCATTTTCGCCCACAGGACTGCCGCATACTGGATGTTTTTCCCTTTTCACACCATTCTTTGTAAACCCTAGAAATGGTTGTGCATGAAAATCCCAGTAACTGAGCAGATTGTGAAATACTCAGACTGGCCCGTCTGGCACCAACAACCATGCCACGCTCGAAATTGCTTAAATCACCTTTCTTTCCCATTCTGACATTCAGTTTGGAGTTCAGGAGATTGTCTTGACCAGGACCACACCCCTAAATGCATTGAAGCAACTGCCATGTGATTGGTTGATTAGATAATTGCATTAATGAGAAATTGAACAGGTGTTCCTAATAATCCTTTAGGTGAGTGTAAATACTGCATTACCATAGTACCTTTACTGTTACTGCTCTCAAAAAAAAAAAAAAAAAATTTGTGTTAAATGTTGAATTTTAAATTAACATTTAACGTCTAACAAGAAAATTTTTTGAAAAACTAAAAATGATTGGGCTCTTATTATATTGTGCTCCATCTGTTTGATGTGTCTGTGCGTGCCGACATTCGATCACTGAAGTCTGTAAAGTTTAACGGCTACTCAGAAATACTTGTGATACTTACTAACATAAGTATCCTTACAGATAAGGACACAACCTCATTATCGATTATTATATCAATTATAATAATCAATAGCTCTATAGAACATCCTATTTTTATTTTCTGTATTTTATTTAAAAAAAATATTTCAATGTGCAAAAGCTATGAATGCATATTTGTACATTGTGTGTATATATATATATATACACACTGTTTACATACTGTATATACACGTAAATGTGTGTGTAAAACACATTTGCATCTCCGATCTCCAATCTCCCATGCTCACATGTGTTTGAATGGAAGTCATTGGAAGGCAAGGTCTAGTGGGATGGCCTTGTTAGCTTATGACCAGACAAGTATGCAAACACAAATGCTTGGGCTGCATTGCAAGTGTGTGCAAAAGTGCTTTCTTGAGTACCTCTGACTCAAAGCTGTCAACCAGTTAGCATGTCCACAGCTACTTTAACTTGCTTACTTGCTTAGCCAGATTCTCTTCAACTGTTTCGCCTTGACAGCAGTTGAGCAAAAATAGAAAACCATAAAATATAGTTTGTCCATTTTAGCTCTCCTTACAGAAATTGCAGGCACATTTAAGAATAAAACATTAGCATGTACTGTAGAAGCATTAGCATTCATATACCTGCATGTTTCAGGCTTTTGTGTGGTAGGTCTGCCTACAGATAATCAAAATGGAAAGACCTTGAATGGATAAAGACTGATGTGAGATTAAAGAGCGGTGTTTGAGTTTTCCAGGATTAGTCTGACACACGACTGTAGCGCAGGTGCTATAGTAAAGTGAGTTCGCCACGCTTAGCAAAACCGCATAGTGGCAAGAGTACGGTTAGCTATTGACTTACTCTATTGATTTTGGCAAAGGAGTTGAGTACTTCAAAATCACAACAACTTTTAATCCAATGTGATGATTGTGTGCAATAGTAATTCCCCACAGAATGCATGTGAAATCAGCGCAGAGCAGCTGTGGTGGCTTAGGATAAACTGGCAGCCATAATGACACAGGGAATCTCCACCACAAGACCATTCTCACACACTGATTACCCCTGGCAGGAGGAAGAGAAAGCATCCAGTCGAAAACTCTCTTCACATTCTGATGGCACAAACTTCCATCTATCCAAAAAGTGGATCATTTGTGTGAAAGATTATGTGGCCCTTTGAATGGCAAATAAATCCAATTTAGCCAGCGAGGTTATTTATGCCGAACTGTGACCCTCTAACTCAGCACAGCACGACTTCATTATTCCACTTTCACACCTCCTCGCTCCTACTGACCTTCCCCTCCCACCAATGACTTTCAGAAAGCTTCCATCAGCCCTCACAGTTTCACACTGACATGTGGTCACACCTCTTGCCCACGGCGAGCCCCCTTTACAGCCCTTTTCTGGACCGGACAAGTGGACCAAATCCTTAGCCGCCCCATTTATGTGTCCTGGCACACCATTATGAATAATGGACCATGTTTAACATCATTTGATGAGTATTAGGATGGAGAAAGTCCTTGGGGATGTGACCCTAAAGTATGGGACTGATGGTCATAAGTGACTTGTTATGGGCTTGGACTCCATATTTAGTTTTGCACAAATGAAAATAGTCTTTATGAAGTACATTAGTGTCGATTCTTCAGCTGACACTAAATTTCCAGTGGACAGAAATGTTAAAAAAAGTAATTTACAAAATAAAACCTAAACTGTGATATTTCTCAGTGCATTTATCAAATCTACAAAGGCTACAATTCAATTAAATAAATATACAGTTGTGTGCTGCGTGTTTTAGAGTGAAGCGTGACACTGTTTTAGATGCAAGCAGCTCATGATCTGCTGTTCCACATGAGTTTGGGTTGCTTATAAGTTGCATTTGGGAACGCAACATGCACCAACCATTTTCTCAAGCTTGTAATGAGAATCGCTTATAACCGCCTGCTGACAACAAAAGAGAAGTTTTAAGGGTTCCTTACGGGATTTTGCCAAAAAACATGAAATGATTTAATGTTAAGACAGACAAAAATATTATATTTATTATCATCATAAATATTATTATGATCATAATAATTTTACAGTTTCTCAGTGCTGTTTCTTAAATATTAGATTTTTTATTTTACAATGAAATATTACAATAGTAATACTTCTTATTTTTGTTCAATATTTTATTTGATAATAAAAATGATGTACTGTCAGTTGATAGAAAAATAACTAATTAATTGTATTTTTTTCTGTAATCACGATTAATCACACCAAACATTAAAATTAATTATAATAAAAAAAAATTATTGTATAATTTCACAGTGAAATAGAAACAACATAAATATTGTATATTTTAAATATTTGCTTAATGCCATCTCTTTAATAAGTACTATGAATGAAAGCCAGTTTTGCCGATACCAATACTGCCATTGATGCAAACGGATTTTTCTCAGTTTCTGGGGAAAGTAATTATAGCCATGCAACATTATCGGTAATGATTTTTTACCTGCTCTGGTAAAATATATAGATTAATCCTTATTAAAGCTACAAAAGTGATTCAGTCAAGAGCAGTGAGTGATTTTATCTTTATCTTTTGTTGTTTGATTAACATTAATGACAGACAGCAGCAGGTATATTAGGCTGCTGTTGGGGATATTCAAATTAATTAACCAATCATACCATTGATCAGCTCTACCAAACTTGGATGTCTTTTTTCCAGTAATAAACAAACATTGTTAAGTTGTTTTGATTGATACTGTGAAGCAGCTTTGATACAATCTGTATTGTGAAAAGCGCTATATAAATATATTTGACTTGACTTGACTTGTTGCTTTAAGACCTGACATGGATCTGACATGCATCTGATATTCTCTACTCTTTACGGCCATTTAAGACTTTTGAACTTGTTTAAGACTGTGCTTACAAGAATATTCACTGATATCGGGCAATTCGACATAATTGTGTGTGTTTTCTGTCCATTCACGCGTGAAAGAAAACTCTGAACGCTGTCTGGAGTGGCTTGCTGTGTGCCGTTTTGGGTGAGTGAACACAGAGAGCTACTTCTCAGACATTGAGCCAATATGTTTGAGTTCTCTTTTGCGTCTTATTGCGCTTGAATGTTTTAAAAGCACTTGAATGAATGATAGAAGAATGAAGATGCCAGGAAAAAATGGATGCTGCGTTGATTGCGTAAAAAAATGTAACATATTAAAATAATAAGAATAATCGCAAAATTACCAAGTTAATTTTGACAGCCCTAAATAACAATGATAATAATAAGAAAAGGACAGCAAACATTTAAAAATTATTTATTTTTAATCTGAAAAATCGCAATTTCATCTTCACCAATCATGCAGCCAAAATTAAAAGTATAAATAAACGTATTAAATGTATCATGTATTAACATAATCACAATATAATACTTGAAAATGTCAATGGCCAGCCAAGCAACTTCAAATGACATGAATGGGAATGCTGACGGATAGCTGTCTCCTGGTATTAAAGAACTCAGAGGTCTATCCTGAACTCAGTGGTCTGTGGAGAGGAAGGAAGCAGTAATCTGCATGGCTAAATTCGGCAAGACTCCAGCCTCTCCTTTGCTAGCTGTAAACCGTTCACTGAAGCCCACTAAAGGTGGAGAAGACGGGGAAAAATGTATGTGCACCTTTAATACTAAAGCAGGCTGCTGCCAGAGCTCATTACAACAGCCTCGTCTGATGCGCATACACACACATACACACGCAAACCTGGCAGCTCTTAGGAAATGAATTCTATTGTCACCCAGCATCAACTCACATGGGAATTGGAGGAGCGGCCGTGTCCATGTGACTATCCTTCCTCCTCTGCCACGACCGCACCTCTATTTTGCTGCAGGGAGATTTGGAACAGTGTCTGCTTGATGAATAATAAAACAGGATTGGTTTGCTCAGAGGGAGAGGGGGCAAAGAAAGCAGTTTATCCAAATACACAGAGGCAAATGCTGAACACGTTTGTATTAAGGGAACAATAGACTGTGGTAATGCCATAAATAGTCAGTGTCCGTGGACAAATCTCATAAAAAATAGAAGGGAGTAAATACAAATTTAAAGAGAGCTGCTGAAGATGATGTATAGATGTAGATGTGAATGAATATTCCCCACTCTGGCTCTGGATGTGATGAGCTACGGAGTAGAAAGTATGGCCGGCGCCTACAGGCCTATTTGTCAGAATCATCCCACAGCAACCAAAAAACATATGAAGTGTGTAACTTCTGCTCCACTGCCATTATATCATAGACTTTAGCGTATTGCTTTTAATATTATACTTTCAAATATTGTGTCACTAGATACTGTACAAGGATGAAGATCTGAAGGAGGGCATACCATAGAACCAAAATTTTTAATGAAGTTGTCAAGCCTACCTTTGTGGAAAAGAAGTACACTTATGACATACTCTTAAAAAGAGCACTTATTACGTAAATAATACACTTTAAAAGAACATAATTAAGTGCAAAGTGAATGTAATGTTTTCAGCCATTCATTTCATGTTAATTGACATATGAATGCCAAAAATATTAGTTTACATTTATGCAATTGCAGTTAGCTGAACTTTGGAGTAATAAGTACATATAAGTAATTATATGTAATTTCATATATATATTTATATTGTCTAATATGGTTAAAGTGTATTGCTGAATGTACTGACAGGGATTTATGGTAAACTAAAATATATTTTAATGTCATTTCTATTGAAACTTATGCCATGTATTTAAGCACATGTATTTAAACGTGCATTTTGTATGCCATGTATCTTCCTATTAAAAACATACACATCAATTGTTTGAGTAAGATATTCCAATTCAAGGTAAATGAAAGGTAGAAGAGGTAAAAACAGAGAGGTAATGTGAGGTGAGGAGAAATGGATGGAAAAGAGAAATGAGGTCATTATGTATATTGTGGGCAATTCAAACTCTCCCACATTCCATATAAGATCCCATCAGCAGTCAAATTGGGAAAGTGAAGGGGACGCATGGTGCCGAGCATCTCAACAAGAGAAGAGCAGGACGCGGCACAGAGACCTCATCAAAACACAATCACGTCCTCAGCCAGAACACAAACTCTCACAATTCGGTTGCTCACCCTACACACACGACGCACCAAATCAACACACTCAAATCTAAGCCTCATTTAACTTACCTCACTAAACAAACCAATTCTGAGAAATAATATTTGATTCAATGCTGAAATAACCCACACCGCTTGCTGACAGATCTAATGATTACCTACATTACAAAGTCTGCAAGGGACCAGCAAAACTAGAGCAGTAGAGTTGCTCTAATGGCTCTAATGAAGCCCTATAGGTCCAGAAAGGACCTCAGCTGACCAAGTGTGCTGGCAGCAGTCATGGTCAGCACTTCAACGGCATGAATCCAGCCCATATCTGATCCACGTGCTGGGATCCTGCAATGGCCTCTGCTCAGCTTACTTAAAGACAGGTGTTTCAGTCTTGGAGTCAGGGTAACTTTTTGTCCTGGGATATATTGTGATTTTTTTCCCACTTCTTTAACTTGGACTTAGATTCCAAGTTAAAGAAGTGGAGTGTGAATTTGAAATTTAAACTGAATTGGAATGACAGCAATTAAAATAAATTCAATATGGCATCCATCCGTCCATCCATCCAACTAACCAACTAACCAACCAACCAACCATCCGAATTTCAGTTAATTTTAAATCTATGATGTTCCTTACAACCTCATGAATCCTGTTTTTAACCTTAATCCAATTTCAAATGCAGGACTTAAGTTGACATGTCTTCAAAATGTAGAAACTCTCTCAAAACATTTAATTCATCCTTCAAAACCTAGTTATTGTGTCAGTAAATTAAAAAGTGTTTTTGTCATTGTGTGTCACACTGCTCAAAATGCTCAGATGTTTTTTCACCATGAAAATATTGGTTATATACAAATGTCATGCGTTTTCTACTGTTTTCTATGCTATACAAGAATGTCAGTTTTGTCTAGCTGAATACTACTATGTACTTATTGTGTTCATATTTTATTGCAAAACACTTGTGCTGCTATTGAGGTGGGATACGGGGAAGGTTAGGGATACGTTTGATGGTATGGGTAGGTTTATGGGTTCAACATGCAAGCATTTTAAAAATGTAAGTACAATGTAAAAACATGTATTTACAAAATAAGTGAATTGTATCGAATGATTCAGAAATGTGTTACATATAAACTGAAAAGTCACAGATGCTTGTTCAATTTTTCATGTTCTATTATGCCTTCCCCTAAAACCACACATTCTTACATGTGTTACTATTGCTCTTCCATGTCAAGCAACTCTGAATTTTACATGTAACACATTTCTAAATTTCTTAAGCTGTTGCTGTTTTGGGGTTGTGACATTCCTTCATGTTCAAAAAGGGTAGTGATTGTGCTGGGCAAACTCCATATAGCCTACTGTATGCTTCCAAACTTGATTGGTTGAATGGTAAGATTGTGATTCCAATTTCATTACAATGGCAGGCCATTTGCCAATTTAGCAGACATTCCATGTCATGGGTATTTATGTAATATACATGTATGTCCAACAGATTTTGATCCGAAAAAAAAAGACTTTAGTGTAATGTCATATCACAATCATTGAATATTTTGCATGCTTATTCGCACGTGTCTAGTGTGACCGCGTCATCAAAAGCAAGGCAGCTAAAAATGACTCCCTTAATTCAACGGGTCATAGAGTGTGTGGAAAATGGTTGTGAAAAAAAATAAAACAAACTCCTTTACAAACACTACAAGTAGACTTCAGGGAAAATAAGATAAAAGATATGTATGATATGAACCCTCTTATCTGAAGATCAGTGATTAAATGAAGTGTCTAAGCTGATATTGGTTGCAACGCCAACCCTAAAGTTGAATTTCTACAACCATCGCATTGTCTAGCTTTGCCTTTAAGTGCTTTCCTTTGTCTGATGAGAGAACTTCTATCTTTTGAAATAGCTTGACTCTTTATTGCTTTTGAAACACCTCCGGCACTCTTAGCCGATGGAGAACAAAAGGATCGGCTGCCAAGAGCTGACTTCGTCAACAGCACAATCAAACTCTCCGACTTCACAGGGTGAGAGGAGAGACGGATGAGAGGATATACTCATGCAGATAAACCAAATGATGCTGGTGTGATTCACAAACCCTTTTCTTATTCATACACACAGCCTACAAATAAAAACATTACACGTGTCAAAATAAGCAGAAACAAACAGCACAAGGCTCGTCAGTGATTCCTGGTGTAATTTGAATTGCGATGTTTGCACTGATCCTGAGGAGGCTGTCAGAGATGCTGAAGCTCTAAGAACCTGCACAAGTCAAACAGAGAGAGTGAGGAATAAGAGACGATGAGTTTAGAAGTATGAATGAATAGAAAAGAGAGACAATAAACTGTCTTTGTATTAAACGATTTATTAAGCAATGGGTGCCAATTTAGGGCCAGGTTTACTAACAGCTTGCTCCAGTGCAGACCCTCTTTTGGCGTTTAAAAACTCCTGTCAGGATTTACGAAAGACACACAGTGAAAAAGCGCTGAAAAGGTGTGGACAGGGTTCATTTTACGGCTGACCTTATTGCATATGCGTAGGAGTTTCCCTTTCAGACGCAAAATTTATGGGAGGAGAGTATTTAAATGACTATGGTTGGCACTATTCAATTTACTGGTATTTGCACCATTATTTACCGCCCAAAAAAGCATGTCTTAAACCAGATGCTAATTTGCGCTGCTCTTGGTAGATTGCATTGATCTCTTTAATTTGTGAGGCGTCAGTAGATCACGCGCAAAACTTTCCACTCCAATGGGCATTTTTTGGAATTGCGCTCTCACGTTAATTTGCCCTGTTTAGTACATCTGACCCAAAATATGTTAGTGTAAATTAATAATTAGAAAATAGTTCAATAAAAAAATAATAATGAAATATTACCCTTGATCCATATGTAAACTTCTAATAAGGGATTTTCTGTGAATTTTCACAATGATCAATGTGTATATTGACAAACAAACAGACAAAAGACATAATGGGCCCTATTTTAACGATCTGAAAAGCAAGTGTCAAGTAACTTTCTGGGCGGATCCCGGCGCTGTTGCTATTTTCCCGGCGGGATAAATGACTCTTGCGCCCGACGCAAGTTTAAAAGGGGTTGGTCTGAAATAGCTTCATTATTCATAGGGTGTGGTTTAGGCGTTACGTGAAATAAACCAATCAGAGGGTCATCCAACATACCCTTTAAGAGCAGGTGCGCATGTTGCATGGCGGATTGTTATTATTATGGCGCATTTACCAGGCGCGCTTCAGAATCGGTTCACAGCCGAGGAGATCGATGTTCTCGTCAGGGCCGTAAAAGAAAGAGAAGTGACATTGGGGAATGGACAAACCCACCCAAATAAATAGAAAAAAATTTGAGAAAGCTCAACTTAACTGGTAAGTTAAAGAGTAAGGTTTTTAATGTACTTACATTATGGTAAAGGTGATTTCGCAGTCTTCAGATTTTTTTTTTTCCTGGTTCTTGACGGACAAACTAATTTGTCAGATGTCCTTATATACATATGTGTCTTGCCAGTATTGGGCAAACAGGTCTGATCCGTCATTACTACAATTTGCCTGAAAATTTTGGGTAAATGTATAAGCTAGATTTATGCCTATTTTTTTCACATCTTCATGGACACCACAATGATTTCCCTCGTGTGGTAATATTTTTCCTTGTTATAATGTATGATTTGCAAAAATAAAAACTGCTGCATCTGTGTTGATGAGAGAATCAAAGTGTATGCGAGGTGTGCACGCTATACATTATGGTCAAGAAAGCGCCCTTAAAATAGCATAATGAACAACGCGCAACGCGCCACTGACTTTAGACTAGGTTTTTTCTGGTCAGTGGCGCAATTGTTTTATAGAACAGCAAAATAGCATGAGGGAAAGTTTGCGCCGGAACACGCCTCCTCTTTGCGCTGAACCGCCCTGGGGAGCGCAAGTGTATTTCTTAGTTAACCGACGTGTGTCTGTGGAGGGAAAAGTCCGCTTTGCGCGGGTGCAAAATAGGAATGATACATGCGTCAGTGTACAAAATCATTTGCGCCGGGTGCAAGATAGGGCCCATTGTGTTCTGTGCAATTAAGATTAATTAAGATTTTAAATTTGGTTACATGATCTCTTTTAAAATTAATTAATAGTCCTACTAAGCTAATGGCACATAAAACACTCAAAATCAGGAACCTGTCCTGCATGTGTAAAAATAAATAAAACTTATAATGCTATTAAATTATCTGTGCAGCATAATTAATAGTTAATTCATTTATTTATTGATTGACAGCACAACTTAAGAGGTTTAGTGTGGTGTCCACATGTGAAAGACTACTCAGAACTTAGGGCAGAAAACCAAACCAGCAGCCTGCCGCCAGACAACCATGAAGCAGTGGGATTGTTGAAGAGGACTCCGCAATAAGCCATGTGTAAAGATAAACAAAAGTGAAGATTAAACAGGGGAAGCAATTCCAAGCACATTTGCCCATGACTATCATGCTTGTAAAGTTTACAATGCCTCAGCAGTTTAATCTGAGTATGATGACACTATGACACAGCTACAAAGAGTATACTGTATTTTGGAGTTTCTTGCCACTTTTATAGAAACTATGAATAATGTTTAGTGAGAGAAAGAGGAGAATCAGGACAAAACACATGCAGGATTCGATTCCCAGATAAGCACCATGACTGAACACGTTTAGAGCATGTGATTATTTCAGTCTCAAACTGTCTGTAGCACATCAGGAACATGCACATACACACCATTTTTATAAAAGAGCTTTTTCATCAAAACTTGTTATCCAATGTGAAAGAGAATCCAATGTGAAAGAGAATCCATTGTGAAAGAGAAGTGCACTCAATACTGAATGCGCACTTGTAGTGTACCTTGCATATTATATTAATGAAATAAAAGGCCAGTTAAGGGTACTGTACTTAAAAAGATTACATTTTCATGACTGTTCAGGTGACTGTAACACACTTAAGAACAATTTTAAAGAGTCCACTTTTTAATAATGTCAAATTAAAAGTTTTACTTTAAAGTACATTTTAAGTCATGTTTTAATAATCTTTTGTTGTGCTTTAAAGTACACTTGTGTTGACTAACATGCTAAAGCACGTGTAAAGTATGTGATTATAAATGTAAAAGTGTGTTATTAGGTATTACATTAAACATGTATATATTTTAATTTTATTTATTTTTCACTTGTGATTATGCTTTGATGTTAAAAACCAAGGAAAACCAAGGAATACGAACCTTACAAAAAAATATGTAATGATGGTACTGTGATAATAGAAAATGGAAAAAACATTGATTTTTTTCAACATATACTAAACAACATGTGCTAAGAAAAGCCCTTAAATAAAAAAAGGAAATTCGTAACCATGATGAATACGGATGTATCAGGATGATACGGATGATATGTATGTACTAGTAATACTACTTCTACTACCATACTAGTATTGTCATGATACCTTTTTGGTGGATACTCCTTTTTGTCATGTTTCTTTTTGATGAAGAGCTCACACAGAAGAACCAGGTGTTTATCCTAAAAGAGACTTTGAAAGCTCAAGAGAGAAAAAACAAAATAATGTAGATGAGTTTCCATTCCTAGCCACACAAGATCTAGTTCACAAAGTGACCGGTAGAGGACTCAACCATTGCTGTAGAGCACATTTATTTGAATTTGACAAAGAAGCCTTCACAGCCTCACCTGCATATAGTACATTACATGATGGGGGAGGCACTGGAGGCTGAATTAGATGCGACACAGGCTGCTGAAAGTGAAAAAAACGAAATGCACAGTCCGAGCACACAAACCTGCTGCTGCTCTCCTTGAATGCAAATAGCACACTTCATGATGATTTTCACTTACTGAAGGGATGTGTGTTGTTTTTGAGTGTCTACTGAGACACTTCTGAAATATATCAGAGCGTTTGTTCCCTCCCGACCTTGAGGTTGATGTGACCTTGTTAGTCGTTCTGGACCAAGCAAACGGCCTCTGTTGGTCCATCGCTCCCCATGGAGCTTGAACACACACACACACACACACACACACACACGTGTCTGCACACCTACATTGATGTGCACTCATGCATTCTTATGGTCGCTGTGTTTTCTTTGACAATGTTTGCGGAGTTGGAAATAGCTTTAATAATTTACAAAGTTAATTTCCTGGCCGTACTCGGACCAGCGCAGTTCAAACACGAACGTGTGTGACAAGAAATCCCCCGAGCTGTGCGGTGAATGAGCTGTATGGAGAGAGAAATGAGTGTGTGTGAGTTTAGCTGGAGGCTTCACAGACTCTGCTGTATTGACTGTATGGCTGCTCTGGGTAATGAGATTCCAATGTAAACCCTTGCGGATGGGATGAGACTGGAAGCTCATTAAGTGTGGGATAAAACCAACCTATTCCATCCAATATCAGTAACTATCATGTAAGAGGTAAAATAACACTACAAATTGCATGTCACAACATAACACTCGAGTGAGGAATGCCTACAGGTCCAGCTTCATTAACATTTGACCACTGATCCTCATTGGCTACTAGGAGTGCCAGTGTTTTCAGTATTTTGGTAAGCCCTATTTTTGTAAGAAAATGCTAAAAATTAGATGATAGTTAGGAAATTGTAATGTGGAAAGAACAGGGCTATCAATTGAAACAACTCAGGCTCACTGGAAAAAAGTGCCTGAGGTGACACTTCTGTCGACATTTCAAGTGAAGTTTCATTGCTTCTAGCACGTTTTAGAACACTTTGAATGTGAGTGGAGCTAAAAGTGTGTTCAGTTTAGTTCTAAACAGACGAGTATGAATTTGGCAACACTTTATTATGTTGGTTGCTGTATGTATCGTGGCACTTCTGAAATGAAATATTCGGTGAGTGGTGCTAAAAGGTTTATGCTTTATCATATTTGAAAATAACGTACCATACCCAAACCCTAAACCCTACCCAAAACCTAACTGATAGTGTTAACAAAAGCAAGCGTGAGATAAAAAAATATTTGCTGAATCAACCAAGCTATTTTAGCTTCCTAGCTTTTATCGTGACTAGAGATTCATGGGACTTGTACCTGAGCACTCCGCATCATAAGTACTGGGCTGTATCAGGTGAGCTACCAAACAAGTTTACCATGTCAGAAAAGCCATACATTTTATGTGATGCAAATGACAAATTGTATTAATTATGCGCTGAGGTAAAAGTGTTTTGAAGTCATGAGAGTATTGGGCAACAAACCATGCCAAAAATTTTTTTATCAGTTATCTGCCCCAGTAATCATAGTTTATCTGAAAAGGAAAAAAAGTTGTTGGTGTTTTACTGCCACTAGTGTAAATTTCAGCTGGAGACTGCAGTGAATTGTATATGTACAAGTATGTTGTTGTTGTTGTCTTTTTAGTTTTGCAAAAAAAAAATAGATACATGCACGTTTTTGCAAAGAGAATGGGTTGAGTTCAACGATTTAGTGGGATCATTAATAGTAATAATAATAATAATAATATTACTCCTCCTATGGAGTCAGAAGCATCTGAGGTCGCTTTGTGCCACTTATATCCCTGGTCTGCTCAATCGTGCCACCGACGAGCTCTCACGATAGCCTGTGGCCCCGGCAGAGTGGGGACTCCATCCCCAGCAGCCCAGCTGATTTGGGACCACTTCGGGGCCGCACAGATAGATCTGTTTGCCTCTCCGGACTCGTCCCATTGGCAGTTGTTCTACTCCCTGACCGAAGGGACCCTCGGCACGGATGCACTGGCACACAGCTGACCCCAGGGGCTCTGCATGTATGCGTTTTCCCCAGTGAGCCTTCTCGCACAGACACTGTGCAAAGTCATGGAGGAAGAGGAGCAGGTCTTGCTATTTGCCCCCTATTGGCCCAACCGGACCTGGTTTCCCGAACTGATGCTCCTCTCGACAGCCCCTCCCTGGCCCATTCCTCTGAGGGAGGACCTTCTCTCTCAGGGACAGAGCACCGTATGGCACCCGCGTCCAGAGCTCTGGAAACTCCATGTCTGGTCCCTGGACGGGACGCCGAGGTTCTAGGTGATCTATCACAAGCTGTCGTAGACACCATCACTTCTGCGAGAGTACCCTCTACGAGGCATGCTTATGCCCTGAAGTGGAACCTGTTCATTGAATGGTGTTATTCTCACCGAGAAGACCCATGAAGATCTTCGATCGGTACTGTGCTTTCCTTCCAGCAAGATGGGTTGGAGCGTGGGCTGTCTCCCTCCACCCACAAAGTGTATGTTGCCTCTATTGTCGCACATCACAGTGCAGTTGACGGGAGATTGACCTGATCGCCAGGTTCCTGAGGGGAACGAGGAGACTGAATCTGCCTTGCCCCACCCTCTATACCTTCTTGGGACTCAGCTCTGGCGCTGAAGGCACTGCAGAGACCTCCCTTTGAGCCATTACAGGCAGCAGAGTTAAAATTCCTGTCTATAAAAGCAGTGCTCCTGCTTGCTTTGGCCTCTATCAAGAGGGTAGGGGACTTGCACGCATTTATGGTCGACGAATCATGCATGAAATTCGGGCTGGCCGACTCTCATGTAATCCTGAGACCCCGGCCTGAATATGTGCCCAAGGTTCCTACCACTCCCTTTCGGGACCAAGTGGTGAACCTGCAAGCACTGCCCCCGGAGGAGGCGGACCCAGCCCTGGATTTTCTCTGTCCCGTTTGCACTCTGCGCCTGTACGTGGACAGAACGCAAAGCCTCAGGACCTCAGACCAGCTCTTCGTCTGTTATGGAGGCCAGCAAAAGGGAAAGGCTATCTCCAAGCAGAGGTTGGCCCACTGGATAGGGGATTCCATCGTCTTGGTGTATCAACCCCAGACACACCATGCCCCACTCGGAGTGTAGCTTCTTCCTGGGCGCTGGCACAGGGTGCCTCGCTGACAGATATTTGTAGAGCTGCAAGCTGGGTGACACCAAACACGTTCGCTAGATTCTATAACCTACGTGTTGAGCCGGTAGCTTCCTGTGTGTTCTCTACACATAGAAACCAGTCAACACGTAAGCCCCGCTCAAAGTGTCGTCTTGCTGTGCCATTCCCCTCCTATGGACTGGATACGTGCGCCATTCTTGCTCCAGTAGAGTTCCTCCAAACCCATCGGCAACGGATGTGGCGGAGTGTCTGATGCCAGGCCTAACACTCGTATGCATTGGTGGAACCTGTGCTAGGCTGGGTCCCATATGTTGTGATCCCTACAGCGATCCCATATGTGTATTCTTCCATGGTACTGCTCCCTGCGGCAAGCCTGTGTCTTTCCTTTGGCAAAGCCCGCTCTGCCGTCTCTGACCGGTGTTGTCTCCCCCCTGCTATAGGCCCGAGTCACCTCAGTGAAATTGCATATGTTGTACTGCCCGAAAACGCCCAGTCCATGTGTCACCTCCACATGATACAGTACCTCCCTACGGACAGGATGTGGCTTCCGCAGCGTCTCCCTTTCCACAGAAAGGGCACGCTTACCCAGTGTTATCCAAGTCTGTCTGAGTGGGTCATAAGGAACAGCAGTGGACTTCCCTGGCCTAAGCCCTGTCCCATCGCTGCCTCAATAAATGTGGGGGTTCAGGAGGCTTCCGCTAGGCACTGGAAGGTGGCAGCACTAGGTGGCGTTTTAATTGGGATCCCTATCAGTATGGTACGTCGGACTACGTCGAATGTGACCGAACTGAAAGGAAACATCTCGGTTACGTATGTAACCCTCATTCCATGAAGGAGGGAACGGAGACGTAGTCCCGTCCCCACTAGTGCTGGGTCACCGCTGACCCCGGGCTCCGCTCAGCTCCTCAGCGAAAAACAAGTGGTGCGTGCATCCGCTTCCGTATTTATACCCGCGCTGCGGGGCGGAGCGCGAGATGCAAATCTTGCACGCCAATTTGCATTGGCTCGTGAACTACTTTTAAACAGGAAATGACAGAATATTTACGTACATATTTACAGCGGGTCTAATCGCACGGGATTAGTATTATCTGAGATAATTTTCCAGACCTTTTTACAGAAGGTAAAAGTCGCTGTAATCTTTACTGACATTGGGCCTTATTCATGAAACTGAGTAATTTGCACGTAAAATGGACCTTTACGAAAACTCTCCTCCAGATTCACAAATGCTTCGTATACCACAGATTTGATAGTTAAACGTGTGTACATTAATGAATTCCAAATATTTGTAAATAGGGCACGCATGCACGCTCATCCATAATTAGCATAATCTCTGCCCATGAGTTACAACTATGCAAATTACGTGTCCAGGAACTCTTTGGAATCTTCTGGACATCCTTCTCAGGTTTGGCTCCAGTATATTGCATACATGCTAAAGAGACCAATTGGCCAGATGCCTAGCAATAAATATTCAATTATCGTGTGTGCACCAAAGCATTTTTAGCCAGCTAAAAATTGCCTGATGCTCTTCTGAAAACGGCCAGCTGGTGGCGCTTGAAAGCGCAGCTTTTTTCTTGCTGAGATACTGTGGTTGCAATGATACAGAATATCTATGGCAGTAATGTGATACTAATATCTCATTATGAAGAATATTACTAAATATAAAAAAGCAGCAAATAGCAATATTAACTTCTCCATTGTTGTTCAGTCGTTGTACAAGTAGGATGATTGGTCGGTGTAGAATTTGTCCAATTAGTAAAAAGTGACAGTGACGAGGGCTGCCTATTACCCAAAGTTAAACAGTAAAAAAAAAAGAAAAGAAAAAGAGGGCAAATCAACTTGTGAAATAATATTATGGCACATAGTGCATCAAAATGCAATGTCAGCAGTTTGCCTAAATTAGAACACAGTACGTTCAAATGTTTTACGCACCACTTACAAGTGGTAGGGAGCAGGTGTAAATTTCAGTCGTACCAACTAACATTTTCGAGAAAAATTTTACGTCAGAGTGGCTTTACGAACGATTTACACAAAAACTTGTTCTGCTCATGTTTCATGATTGAGGCCCATAATGTCCATAATGATTACTGAGATGGAACATTCGGACTGGACTAAAATCACTGAGAATCTCGGGTAATAATTACTTTACCCCACCTCTCCATGTAAAACTAATCCAGTCCAAATAAGGCTTTTAATGTATACTAAAGTCAAAAGCTGCAAAATATGATTACAAAATAAATTTAAATATGATTTAAAAAAAGACAAGGCTAATAGAAATAATGCCTAAATATACACAGAAGCAGCCAGATGAATACTATTTTGTGAATGCACACTCTTAAAATGTGACTGCGACACATAGACAAAGAGAGGCAAGAAAACATCACCTTCACCATGAAATGAACTACGCCATAGATCTAAATTCAAGCCAATATATGTGGGTTTGAGAGTAACAGGAGAGTATTTAAAGTTTCAGCTCAGCAAATCTTCCACGGTGACCTTGGAGAAAGTCAGCCCATCTGAGGGAAAAAAGCGATATTAGTAATAATACAGAAATTAATAAGATGGTAGGGCAGCCTGAGGGCTGGGCAGAGGAGTCTTTTGGGTGGGAGGGGGGTGTGAGGGGGTTGGCTAAGAAAGGGATTTGGGGGAGGAGGAGGGGTTTGGGACATTGTAAGCGCATGATTTCCTCAGCAGCGGTGCGACAGCCTGCGCCGGCACACGTCAAGGAGGAGCAAATCAAAGCGAGCGCTTTTGATGAATATAAAACAGAGAGTCCTGCTGAGAAGCACTCTTGCTCTAATCACACAGCCGCGGCCACAGCGCCAGCCCCTGCCGCAATCCTCCCAACCCTGAGCCAAATTAAAGGATGGGGGGTGCAAGGAGAGGAGGACGGACAACGCAGACAATAGTAACAAAGGCTTGCTGCAGAATAGTAATAAACATCCTGCTCCTCCAGAAGTCTGAAGCTTAATGTCGAGTGGTAGAATGGAAGAATATGTGGGGCCCGGTTGGGGGGCAGCGACAACGTGAAAAGCTTTTTGCCCACAAAGATTTGACAGAAACCCCCCTAAAGTTTATTCAATGATGGTTCATCAAAAAATGATAATTCTGTCATCATTTATTCACATTAATGTCGCATGGAAATGCAAACAGACTTCTAACAGGTTTCTCCACACAGTATAACGAGACTGCACACACACAAAATGCACGCACAGAAAGACTCCTCAGTTCTAGTAATGTACTGAGTTCTCTTTTGCATCTAATCGTGCTTGAATAAACAAAACACAAATTAGTGTTTTTCAATGAGTTTAAAAGCAAAGTCTAAAATGAACTAAAAAGTCTTAAATGAACATAAAGAGTTGGGAGAACATAAGATGTGTGTCAGTTCCACAACACATGAACCAGGTCTTAAAGAGACAGCAGCCTAATATTCCTGCTGCAATCCGTGTCATTAACGTTGATCAAAGAACAAAAGAGAAAGTAGCTTTAATAAGGATTAATCTACATATAATTGGGCAGTTCTGGGCTAATGGTTAGAGAGTCAGACTGCTAAGCCGAAGGATGCGAGTTTGGTTCTCAATACCGGTAGGAAATGACAGAGGTGCCCTTGAGCAAGGCACCCAACCCCAAATACAGCTAAATGTGACATTTTTTATAATGGGTTTATGTGAAGAATGTTTTAAGATCACTTAAATTAAGAGTTCACATTTTTTAAAAGCCTATTAAATGTTAAAAATTATGTTGAATGGCTATAATTACTCACTTCATTCCCAGAAATTGAGAAAAAAATCTTGATTCATCATGAATAATTATTGAAAAATGAGTGAATAATTAGTTGTTGTTTTTTTTAATTGATTGATAGCACAAATATGTATTGTGATTTGTGAAATGTGGCCTCTGAACTTGAGTACCCCTGGTGTAAACAGGCAAAGTAGACGTGAATATTTCGGAAAGCATTCAAGGGCTGTTTAGGGGTCTACCACAGCATTATCTCGGGATATAACGTGCCCCAGTGTTTTAAAAGACAGGGTCAAAGGCACAATAGCTCTTCACTGGTGAGTGTGTAGCTCAGCTCACGCGTCTCAGGGCAAGCATGCCTGTTAGCATCTCTTTAGCTTCACCTTTAGAAGAGTACTTCAGATTGTCGCACAACAAGTCCAGGAGCACTTCACTTCAATCTTGACTCTTCAACTCTGTATTGACCTTCGTATG
The DNA here is from genome assembly GCA_026230005.1 of Gila orcuttii. Classification (NCBI taxonomy): domain Eukaryota; kingdom Metazoa; phylum Chordata; class Actinopteri; order Cypriniformes; family Leuciscidae; genus Gila; species Gila orcuttii. Next base: position 64,316,744 of record JAPDVR010000001.1, on the reverse strand, counting down.
GAATCCAGCGACGGAGCCCCGCAAGCACTTCAAACCCAAGACTGCAGCCCTCCAAGGCGCTGGCCTCATGCAACTCCCAGGGCCGCACTTGTCTCAGAATTGGGAGGCTGCTCCCACCCAGGCCCTGAAAGTGACACATGCGTGGTTGTCACCAGTGTGTCACCTCCTGCGCACTGAAGTATGAGGCAATTTCCTGCGAGCAGCGTGTAGCTGAGGAAGCGAGAGGGAGAGGGACCGGCCGCACCCCTGCTCCAGTGTTCTCTTTGATACTGTCAGGGAAGAGTAATGGCTTTCTGTTGCTGCAGCTACTACCAAACTAATGTTGTGTGACTTTGGCTCTCCTTTGCAATGCGTTTCCGCTACAGTGAGGGCAAGAATGATGGGTAGGAAAGAGGAGAAGAGCAAAGTAGGGAGATAGAAGGCAAGGGTAAGGATCCTGACAGGCCCTGGGGTAGATGGGAAATACCCAAAGAGTGGGCAGTAAGAGCAAGTGGTTTGACACCGATAACCTTCCCCTTCTACTTACCTTGCCCATAGGCACCAGAGGAATAAAACTGCATCTTTTACAAACCGCCACAGTTTCTCTAAATATAGAAATGGTTCACTAAAAAAATATATATATATATTTCTATAAAGTCTGTATTTATAATAAATAAAGCACCAGCGAAGTAGCCTATACAAATCGAGAGTTATGTTCCAAGCTTTCATTTGACGTGATTTGTGATTTGTGTGACAAAACTACCCATATTTAAGCTCTAATAAGGATCAATGGTGTGACAATTTTTTGTCCAGATCTATTAATTTGTCTGCAATACATTTTTTTTTTATTACTCAATGACATAAATACTTACAAAAAAATACTTGTTTTTCATTTTAAAAAATGGGACAGGAAAAGAAGAAAATGTCAGGATAAATAATTAATAAAATATAAAAAATATTAAAAGAATGATTATTTTAAATAAAACATTAAGTAACTCTGCATAATCTTTTATTAATATTTCTAAGAAAAATAAAATACTATTTTAGTAAAATTGCTTGTTAATATTTGAAAAACTTTTGTCCACCAAATCATAAAAACATAAAACAGGAAATTATATCACAGACAGGACCCCTGCAGACTCTCATGACTGTGTTGGTTAAAAGTCTCTTAAAATATCTGATAATTTGATTTTCTTAGGCAATGTTAGTTCAGGGTGCAAAATGTCATGTGGTGTGACTTACCAAAAACATAATGATATTTATTACAAATCAATGCATGATACTTGTAAATACACCTTTTTTTTTTACATAGAAAAATATATTTTAAAAAGACTTGCGTATTCATGGTGTAAGGGAAATATGTTACTACTTTTTATCTGATGGTTACTCATTTTTAGAGTCATTAAATCAAAACTTTTCTTGAAAATGGTATAAAAGTTTTTTTTTAAACCACATGAGATCAAACTGAATCCAAAAAGTACATTTCCTAGTACTTGGCACGTTTTAAATGAAATTTTTCTTGATCGGGGACACTTTCATTTGTCATTGACTTGTGTGTCGCCTGACATTTCACCTCTGCCAAACAAATCCAGAAACCACTCTATTCCACAATGAACAGAAAGACACTCTCAAGCTTTTAAAAACAGCCAAATCAATCACCTACACAGTCTCAAACCACCTTAAGACCCTTGATATTTGATTTTACTTGAGGGTCACAAACCTCAGACGAAAAAAAAAAATCTCTCGTCTCCAGACGTCACCTAATAACATGAAACAACATGCATAATTACATCCTGAATCACTGCATCCAACCATACCAAATCCAATAACCGACTGACGAAAAATCACTTTTTTTCTCCTAGAACAATTTTTGTGTTAGACAAAAACAAAATGGACTTCGTCACTGTCTATCTATTCGCTCCACATCTGACCTCTTTCCCATTTCTCTGTCATGGATTTAATTGCCATCTAATCCTATCCAGAAATTATAAGATAATTATACCAAATAAGTGCCTGATTAAAATTGCACAATATTACAATTCATTAGAGTTATCTGACTCCCAGTGTCTCTGGGCTTTCAGCCAGATGCATGAAGATGTCAGTGGACGGAGGAGGGACACTGGTTCCATTCAGCTCCTGCTTCAGCTTCATCAGAACCGCTCCACACACACTCTGCTGCTCCTCCAATCACTCAATAGGGTTGGGGGTTTTCATATGTGCACTTGAAACCAAGACAAATTAACTGCACTGGGGCCTCATGTATAAAACTTTCTGTAGATTTCATCCTAAAAGTGTGCGTACCCACAAAAGGTACATTTTGCGTACGCACAAAAGTGAGTACCACGCAAAAAATCCCTTTATAAAACCCAGTCAACGGAAGATTGCTTAGGGTTTAGGAAAGAGGTTTAAAAATAAGGAAGTTTTGTTTGTTATTTTGGCCCAGTCAGCTCCTGAATCAGAAGTCTCAAATGAAGTCAATAAATGTATAATTTATCATTGTAGTCTTTCATGTTTCACCCTTTCCCCTAGACGGAGCGTAACAAGCTTACAACGCCAATTTTTATGCATAACAGCATCTGCATATAATTTCTATGCATATTCCCACCCATAATGTATTGAATAAATAAATTAAAAATGTTATAAATTACATTTCAGAGAAGAGTTATTCGGAATCTTTCAGTCAGGCCAAATAGTATTTTTAATTGCTTTAGACAAATCAAACCAAAAGAGAATCTCTCCATCAAGATTGTACTGAAAATGCAGTAAAATAAAAAAGATGAACACCGATCATCGCGTAACTTACTGTATAATGGCTATAGAGGGAATGCATTAAAGTCACTTTCCCGCCGGAACACGCCCCCTCAGCCGGACTGAGTGGCAGAAGAGCAGCTGTGTGACTGGATTTAATAGGGGAAACTGCGAAAACGCGAGTAAAACAAACGATTATCAGTTTAAACTAAAGATTGGACTCAATATAGTGTTCCTTACAACTTACTAAAGATCCAGTGATCCATGGATATTGACATGCAGCCAGGAATCGTGTTTCCTGACATTTATATGTGCCTAATTTCGACACCGGGGAAATACATACAGCAAATTTGCTTGTGAACGCTTTATATAATACAATATAGGCAGGTCTAAATCCAGGTGATCACTTATATCAATGTTATATATATCATCATATCGTCTAGACTTAAAACTTGTATAGTTTTTTGTCAGTGTTTATTTAAAAATGTCAAATTATACAGAATATACAGTGGTAAATATTTGATTGATGAGTTGTCACTACAATATATAACAATACAATATATAGAGAATGATTTTACCACTAAATTCAGCATATTGACACAAAAATGATAACTGCAAATCCACCTTTCGCTGCCTGGAGTCCAGTTGTTTCTATGAATTTCAGCAATCTATTTGCTTCTCTGTTCTGTTGCTTTCGGTAGTCTGTAAAAATATACCTAATATTTCTTGTCAAATCTAGTTGTACAGTCAGTCTCAGAGCTCTTTCCCGTTTTAGATGCGTTTTGTGTGTTTTTCCGCAGCATTCACGCTGAAAACCAATGCTGCCGCTCAGTGTTTTTGCCACTTAGTGGGCGTAACCGCAGTCACTCCGGCCAACGGTGACGTCACGTGCATACCCTCTATTCTTACACGAAGCACGCTAATCCAATGGTACATTTACTTTAATTCATGTTCTATAATAAACGGACCTCTGTTTTGATCTCTGATTGGATGAACTGCATATGAAGCTGTTCACAAATCTTTTGTACCATTAACTTCTATATTAATGTACCAGGTTGTTACAATGCTCCTTATATTATCGTCAGGATATACTATAGCCAGGATAATGCACTTGCACTACAAAACAAAATTGTTTTATTGCCTTGTATTATATGACTGCACAATCAGTTGACATGAGAGCACAAAAGAGCTTGGGTTCACATACACTATCCATCAAGATTTCGCTGAAAATGCAAATTACCAATACTGTATGAACACAGATCATCTTGTTTAGTATTTAAAATAATTAAAACCATTATGATATTAATTTAACTCCAACACCTTTTTCAACACGTTTGATTTGTAATAGGAACCATGCTCACATAAGGTTAAGTGTGAGTGAGGTGTGAACACACACACTCGTAAACAAACGCTTACTTATAACATTCAGCATGTCGCTGTTGCTCTCAGCCAGTTCTATTCTAGTCTTGTCTGAACCCTATACTTGAACAGAGAAAAAACAAACTTAGTTTAGTTTGTCCCTCTGAAGGACAAAGGACAAACAGAGAGTAATGAAAAAGTGAAGCATGTAGTGTCTGCAATACTAGTGGTTCTAAGTGGAATTACAAAAATAAAGCTAAAAATGTTTTTTTTTAACCAACCTTGCAAGCACCCCTTTCGCTCCTCTACCAATTCAAACATCACAAACAGATAAAAGTAGGCTACTTTCAATGAACGGTCCACCATCTTAGAAATACTTTTAGATGTGTTGCTATATGTCATAAGTAAACAATTAAGTAGAGAGTTAACACGAGCGCCTCTCTTATAATTAACCCATTCAGCATATCTGCACTGATGCATCAGAACTGTTTGAGGCTGTTTACAGACATCAAAGACATTAAAGTTAACATTATAAACCGATACATTTGTCTTTCTGAACGGAAGAGTCCATTGCAGAGCATAGATTCTCAATTCCCTGTTCGCTTTGACATGTCAATGACCTTTGAAGGTCTAAATGCAGCAAATTTTGGCTTGAACTTCTGTAACAGAAGCTGAATGTCTTTTCCATTGTAACGAATCAGTCATGGGCCCACCACAGCTAAACACTCTCTGGCTCCGCCTACTAGAGTAGTCACGCCCTCAAACCATTGGTATGGTTGATCTGGAAAGAGATTGGCAGATCTGAGAGAAGCACTCAATATTTGCATGATGCTCGGGCAACACAGTGTTTATACTTTAGGGGAGATAAACCCATGAATGGCATACTAACAGTAGTCAATGACCAATAAACTAGGCTAATATTTTATTTTTAACATAAAAAAAACCTTTAAACTTTAAAAGTTCAACCATAAAGTTAAACTTGAGTCAACATTCAAGATCTTAAAAGCAAATACTGTCAATGCTTTTATGTACAAAAATGTTGTTGTGATAGTAAAAACTAGAGTTGTTAAAAATTACAGACTTCGCTACCAAGGCGGTACTGAAACTTAAAAATGTGACGATACCAGCATTTCCCTCTAGCATTTTGAGCGCTGTTGAACGGATTTTTTAAACACTTCTGATTGACCATTGTGTTGACTCGCTCAACATGTATTTCTGTGATTGGCTTCAATGATAAACGCTTCAAAAACAGGTTGTCTTTGACGCTCTTCATCGAGTGCTTACACAGATACAAATGCGAGCGTTTGAAAGCTGCGTCTATCAGTGGATCCGTCTATCAGCGGATATATTAAGGATTCGCTGATAGACACCTTCTTTTAAACGCTCCTGTGTGTATCTATGTAAGCGCTCGGTGAAGAGCGTCAAAGATGTCATTGTTGATCATTGTAGCCAATCACAGACATAGATGTTGTGTGTATATGTTGAGCGCGTCAACACAATGGCCAATCAGAGGTGTTTAAGAATCCGTTTAAGAATCCACAGCGCTCAAAATGCTAGAGGGTAATCCTGCTATCATCACATTTTTTAAATTTCAGTACCGACTTGGTACTTCGAAGTAGATACTTTTGGCAACACTAGTAAAAACCCTTCAGGTTTCCCATCTTCACAGGTTTATTTGTAAATCAGTGAGTAGTAGAGAATGCCTGCTGTAGTTTTAACAAGTATTATGCCTGTGAAAAACCTCTTCAATCAAAACCTGACATGCCAATCTTTCATCCAGTCATCTGGGCTGAAGGGGAACATTGAGCTGATTGAATGGTTTGCTCTACAGCTTCATTCCTGCAATGTTTCTGTTCTCACACCGAACATCCTAAAAAGTCGATGAGATGCTCAGCACACTAAATTTGTTGCTCCCTCACTCAGGGATGTGGACTAAATGAAGAACATTTATAGACTAAGAAAATTTGATGAAAAAATATGATGCAAATTCAATCTACCATTTCCATATTGGGGGGTCAGTAAGATTTTTTTAAAGGGGTGGTTGATTATGATTTCACTTTTCTAACTTTAGTTAGTGTGTAATGTTGCTGTTTGAGCATGAACATCTGTAAAGTTACAACGCTCAAAGTTCAAAGCAAATGTAGATAATTTCTTTTAAAGAAATTGTTTTTTAAGGACTACAACAAACAGCTGATAGGGACTACACAACATTCCTCCCGGGTTAGTGACATCACAAACCCTACAATTTGCATAAACCCTTCCCCAGGAATGCGATTTACAGATTACAGAATATACTACATGACAGAATATGCTACATGTTGTCACTTTTTCTTGAGTCTCTCCATCATTGTCTGACTCTGGTTTGAACATAAAGGCTAAAAGTTTTTTAAATGTTCAGTGCATGTCTGTGTGAGGTAAAAAGACACAAGCTGTTGAAGCTCCGCCCTCTGTGCCGGGAGCAGCAGCTCATTTGCATTTAAAGGGACAGACAAAAAACGGTGTGTTTTTGCTCACCCTCAAAAAGTGACAATTTTTAGGGATGCTCCGATTGATCGGACGCTGATCATGATTGGCCGATATTGGCTAAAAATAGATTGATCGGCGAACCCCAAAAGCGCCGATCAAAAAAAACGATCACGTGACGTAATTTACTCGCGCAACTTTTTCCCACCTGCATGCGCGGCGCACGGGCACACAACAGCAGAGTGGAGCTTGGCAGTGGCAACATGAGTTCTCCTTCACCGGAACGAATAGGGAGTCTCCCAACGGATTGAAGCGCGCGTCCGAGTGAAGACCGTGCACTGCGTGAGCCACAACAGAACGCGGTATCTGCGCCACTGATCGCTGCGGCAACGAGCACTTTGATCACCTGATAAAAAAAAAAAACATTTCAGCGCTAGATCGCCTCTTATTTAACAAATGAGCAAAATGAATGCTCTGAGTTAACTGGAGATGTTTTTATTTATTTGTATTGGTACATTCGTGCCACGAGATGTTTCAAAAGTGGTGGTGGTATTTTTTTTTTTTATCTGACGTAGTTGGTTCCTCAACTACATCAGATTCAGATTATTTTATTTAATGCCATGTCAGCATTCAAAGCTATTTTCATGGCAAAAATGCAATTATAAAAATACAAATATCATATAAATACAATAAAACAAAACAAAACAAGAAGTCATTTTATACAATATATATTTTTAAATGAACATATGATAAAAAATCCAAAACCTTTTCAGGCATAATCTCATTAAATATGTCCTTTAATGAAGTAACTTAATAAAAGAGCATTCTGCTCAACTACATTAGACGTTCATAATAATAACAGAAAAAAACTTGCCATAGTTTTGTCCTTTTATCAGTAGCCAGTTTTGGTGTAACAAGTTGTACATTTTGTTGCCAATTAGTAAATGTAGTGGGTGTATTAAGAGGCTACAATTTCCAAATATGCCTAAGTGTAACTTGATCCCCTCCCATTAGGCTGATCTGATGTGTGTTGGTCTGCCTGACCCCTCTTTGTTTGGAATAATTTAATGTTACTCTGCCTTATTTGGGAAAGCTGGCCTACAGTAGCCTTAAGACATCTCATTTTCTAAATACAATTAAATAAACACATTTCTACAAATGGTGCAAACTCTGCTAGATTATGGATAAAAGATTCCCATTCCCCTGCCATTCTGTGATCGGCAGTGATCGGCAGATCATGATTTTGGTGATCGGTAATCGGTGATCGGCCCCAAAAATGCTGATCGGAGCATCTCTAACAATTTTAACATGCTATATAAAAATATCTGTGGGGTATTTTGAGCTAAAACTTCACATACACACTCTGGGGACATCAAATACTTATTTTACATCTGGTGAAAAGGGCATTATACCACCCCTTTAAAAAATTATACTTTCATTCCACAATGATACATTAAATTTATCAAAAGTGACACTAAGACTTTTACATTGCTACGAAAAAATTAGGGCTGTGAAACGATTAATCGCGATTAATCGCATCCAAAATAAAAGTTTGTGTTTACATAATATATGTGTGTGTACTGTGTATAATTATTTTGTATATATAAATACACACACATGCATGTATATATTTAAGAAATATTTGCTTATACTGTATATATATATATATATATATATATATATATAATTTGTATTATATACATATATAAATATTTTATATATAAATAAATAAAAATCTTAAATATATACATGTATGTGTGTGTATTTAAATTTTATATATACAAAATAATTATACACAGTACACACACATATATTATGTAATCACAAACGTTTATTTTGGATGCGATTAATCGTGTCACAGCCCTAGAAAAAATATATAGTAGTTTAGTTCATAAATACAGTTCATTAAAGAATACAGAAAAATATATCAAAAACATGTTCTACTTGATGATGGGATCTTATTTGGAATGTGGGAGAGTTTGAACTGCCCGCAATATACATATGACCTAATTTTTTCATTTCCATTCATTGCGATGTCATGCAATCTTCATTTTCCCTCTGCGTGTGAAAATGCTTGCATATAATTCATGATTCATTGGTAAGTTCAAAAGATAATGTAACAAAAGATATCTGTTTTAATAAATGCTGTTTCAATTCATCAAAGAATCATGCAAAGAATATTAAGTAGCACTTTTTTCAACACTGATAATAAGAAATGTTTCTTGAGCAGGATTTCTGAAGGATCATGTGAAAATTCTGTTTTGCCATCCCAGATACATATGAAAATGTATGAAAATAGAAAATAGCTATTTTACACGGATAATGTTTATATATATATATATATATATATATATATATATATATATATATATATATATATATATTTTTTTTTTTTTTTTTTTTTTTTTTTTTATAAATGGTGAGCATTACCAATCCCAAACTTTTGAGTGGTAGGGAAGGCACATTTCACATGGAGAATATGGGATTAAAATAAGAGAAATCTACGCCCAGCTAGGCCTGGAAAAGTCTGTAGTGTGTCTTCTACCTGCTCTTGAAGCTCTTTGACTCTGGTCTCCAGCTGAAGCAGCTGTTGAAGCTGCTGGAGCTCGTGCTCTTCTTTCAGAGACATCTCCAGGTGTAGCTCAGTGATGACATCCTGCAGTTCCAGGATCAGAGCCTCACGCTCCTCCACCTACAACACATGACCGCTGCCATGTCAATAGACCGTTGTCCATGATAGTTATGTGTTGAGTTGGATGGTTATTAGTGATGATATTAAATATTAAGAATGTCAAAACAAACACCTGGCCACTGTAAGATGTGTTTCAATGTAGTGACTGCTGCAGGGACATGTTCAGCCTAACAAGCATGTACATGATAAGTACGAGTCACCAACAAATGTCCAAACAATGTCCATGTCATGCCATCTTGCTAGTGCAGGTAATCAGATTTTGTGTTCACAATGACAGATGTCATAAATATACCCACCAAAATAACAACTATGTTAAAGGCCAATTATTTTTTAGTATTTGTTTATTTTACAGTTTACGACTGTAAAAAAAAAAACAGGAAAATGGAGGAGGAAAATCATGGACAGACCAGATTTGAACCTGCATGAGCTTTATGTTTTGTTAACGTGCACTACATACTGTGCCATGGCTCTGACAAGCCTAAAAAAAAAGCACAAAATAATGTGATTAAGAAAGAAATTAAAAAACAATTAAATATTTTACATATCTGCTACAATAATGTACAGTACAAATGGGTCATTTGGGGCCTTTTCTCATTACTGATATAATTAAAGTTTGTAATTAAGGGAGAAGTCTCTTATTACTCTTATGCATTTATTTGATAAGAAATACAGGAAAAAAATTAATATTGTGAAATAAGATTACACTTTAAAAGAACTGTTTTCTATTTCTATTTCAGATGCTGTAATGATCTTACTGACTAAATAAATGCAGCCTTTGGTGAGCTTAAGAGACTTCTTTCAATTATTTCGAACTTTTAACCGGTATAGTGTACATGACAGAGATGGTCCAATGGAAGAATAGATATAAAAACCCAGTTCATCCTTCCGATTCTCAAAACTATGTCAACAAGGGACATCAACACCTTCACAAAGCTCTGAGAGAGAAACTGCACTATTCTGTGACATTTTACATATCAACCGTGTCGAATTGCTTGGCAGAAAGAGTGTGTCATGGTGGTGCTTGTAAGTGAACCCCGGGGATTGTATGAATCCATTTTCTACTGCTAAATTGGCCTATGCAATTGTGGTTTACAATATAGGATACAGTGAGAGGTGTAGAAGAAGTGAGATGACACAATAGGATTCGCCTTGGAAGCAACAATCTCACTGTGAACTACTTATAGTACCCTGTAAAAAAAAAAAAGGTAAACGTCTAAATGAGTGTATGCACTGAAGAGGTCGATCTCATTCATAGAGAGCATAAGTGGGCACATCAGCGAGGAAAATCTTAGATCACACATAAAGATGTTTTAATGAACATCTGAAATGTGCACCGATAAATTAGATTGTGATACAGAAGGGTTAGGAAATCAATTTCTCCAGGCACTGTCTTCTATCAGATTGAACATCTGATGTTGCTATTGCTAAGCGAGTGAACTGATTTGAGAGCAATAAACATAAGGGCTGTTATGTAAACTGTTGAATGATCTAATCAAGATTTAATTGTGTTTAGACTGTAGGGCTGGGCGATAAAACGATAACGATATGTATCGCGATAGACACATAATCGATATCAATAAAAAATGCGTTCGATAAAACGTTCGATAATTTTTTATTTTTTTTCGTCGGAAGAAAGTTTTGTTGCAAGTTTGGTTGCATGAACAAATGTACTCACTCTCTGGTAACCTAGCAACGTACTGGGTGACACGCTAACAGCCGGTCATGTAAAGGGGGTTGCACTTGCACACGTTATACACCGGACAAGAAGCGCAGCACCGCGCCGCATCGCGTCTAGGACAGGTGTCGCACACCGGACGCGCACCCACTTTCTCAGTTTATAGCGCCATGTCTTTAAAATTCGAACACATTATTCTCTATGAGTGTACACACACTCATTCACAAAAATGAGCTGACTGAATGAAAATTGCTGATGTTATCGGATTTATAGGTGAGATTCTCAATTCATGAAGTTAACGGACGCTCTGAGGTAAAGTGTAGCAACGATTGTATTTAATTGTACAGTACAATCATAACATAGTACAGACCTTATCTTAATTTCATAATGTCCTTAAACGTAGCCTAACAATATTGCTGGCCATAAACTGAGAAAGTGTGCGTCCGGTGTGCGATACCTCTAGTTCCCTTTCGAGGGAACTCGCGATGCGTCGAACGCTTTGGGAACGCCCCCGGCGTGAATGCGTCTGAAGCATCTATGTCAACTAGTCCAATGGAAAGAATGAGCGTCACGGGCGGGTGACGTCATGACCAGGAAGGGATAAAAGCACATCCGGTGCAAACCGGCATTAGCTTCTGTTGCCTCAGCAAGCGATCTGTGTTATACTGTCTCTGTCTATTTATTGTTGTCTGTTGCATATATTTGGAAAGTATTATGGCGAAACAAGTGTACAAACTGTGTGCTTCTCCCTGCCCGCGTTATTTAACGGGTGGGGACACACACAAGCTTTGTGTCATTTGTTTGGGAGTGGAGCATGCGGTCTCAGCCTTCGAGGGGGCTGAGTGCCAACATTGTGAGAGGCTTCCGCTTCGCATGCTCCGCTCTCGCCTGTCACTCTTTGACGAGAGTGGGCAGGCTCGCGATCCTCGGGGTGCAGGACCCGCGTTTGCCGATGCTGCGCGTAGAATGCATTCTTGGGGATCGCAAAAGGATCTTTCGGAGGGGTTGGAGACGGGTCCGAGGGCCTTTTCTCCTCCCTTACCCGGAGGATCCAGTGCTCTCCCCCCGGTGTCGGAAGCCCGCTCTGCGGCTTCTTCCGCCCGGGGAGAGAGTCCTCCATTACTTCAGTGCTCTTCCTCTGAGGAGGTTGATGTTATGAGCATGGAGAGTGAAAGCACACACACTGGGGAAAGAGATTCGCTACCTATTTCCCCAGCATGTGATGAGCTGGTGGAGGTGATGTCTCGGGCTGTAGAAAAATTAAATATTGAATGGCCATCTGAGAATAGGGGCGCTCGACCCAAAAGCAAATTAGACGAGCGTTTCCTTTCTTCAAACACATCATCTCCACCACGAGGCCTTCCCTTTTTTCCCGATCTCCATAACGAGTTATCTAGATCATGGAATAAGCCATACTCGTCACGACTTTTCAGCCCTCAGGTTAATTTATATTCAAAAATAAGAGGGCTGAAAGAGTACGGATATGAGGCGATGCCCCAGGCTGAACAGACACTCGCCAGCTATCTGTCACCTGGTCCAGCATCGTCGCTGAAGGTCTCAGCTTTGCCCACTAAGCCGCTTAAATGCAACTTCGGTTTTAGTGGGCAAAGCTTATACGGCAGCAGGTCAAGCTCGAGCATGTCTACACACTATGGCAGTGCTCCAGGCTTACCAAGCTGACCTGCTGGGGGATCTGGATAGGAGTGAGGGAGTTGGTCCTGACGAGATTCGAGAACTTCGTCGGGCCACCGATCTGTCTCTCTGGGCTACAAAGGAGACCGCCAGGGCGATTGGGCGGTCTATGGCAGCCCTGGTAGCTATTGAGAGACATCTGTGGTTAAATCTGGCCGATATAAAAGAGAAAGATCAGGTTTTTTTATTAGATGCTCCGCTTGAGCCTTCTGGTCTCTTTGGCGACGCAGTCCATGCGGTCGTCGAGAGATTTCAAGAGTCAAAGAAGCAAGCGGATGCATTTAAAAAGTTTCTCACTCGCCGTGTCCAGCCCCCTGGGGCTGCTGGGCGTGAGCAGCCCCAGCCGTCAAGCTCATCATATCGTGTGCAACAGAAAGAGAGTGTTTCGTCTCGTGCACCTCCACGTAAACACTGGAAACAGGCGCAACTCTCTCAGTCGAAGTCTTCTAAGTCGAAGCCGGATCTGAGGACCGTTCTTCAGGCGAAGAAGACTTCGGCTCAAAAAAAGAGGTCCTGATGTCACTGTCGTCAGACCTGTGAGGACAGCCCCGACCGAAGTAGAGCGGTGTACACCTCAGAATACGGTGCCCGTTCCACTTCGGGGTCCTCACGAGACCGTTCTGCCAACCCCGTCACCCTCGGTGCTTCAGGGCGCAGCGGTATCCAGCGAGTCGCTGATGCTATGCTGCGGCACTGCATCAGTTTCGCACCCTCTGAGGGGGGTTCTAGAGCAGCCAATTCAGATAGTTCCTGCCATTATGTTTCAGGCTCCAGAACTGGCCGTCTCGTTAATACCAGAGACCAGCCTCGAGAGGCTGGTTCCCTTAGTAGATTTTCTGGCAGGGTGGAAACTACTGCCAAATATTTCTCGTTGGGTCCTGCGGATTGTAGAGAAAGGATACAGAATCCAGATCGGTTCTCGTCCTCCTCGCTACAACGGGGTGCTGCTCACAGTAGTGCATCCCGAGCAGGCTCTGGTAATGGACCAAGAGGTAAAGGCCCTGTTAGCAAAGGAAGCTATAGAACAGGTGTGTTCACTCAACCAAGGGTCGGGTTTTTACAGTCGTTATTTCATTGTTCCGAAAAAGGATGGAGGGTTGCGTCCCATTTTAGATCTTCGTCTGTTAAATCGTTCAGTACAGAAACTCAAGTTCAAGATGCTGACACTCAAACAGATCGTGACTCAAATCAGATCCGAGGACTGGTTTGTCACGATAGATCTGAAGGATGCTTACTTCCATGTCTACATCCTCCCTCAGCACAGGAAGTTCCTAAGGTTTTCTTTCGGGGGCAAAGAATACCAGTATCGGGTACTTCCTTTCGGTCTAGCTTTATCACCCCGCACGTTCACGAAATGCGTAGATGCACCTCTAGCCCCGCTCAGGCTGCAGGGCATACGTATTCTGAACTACATCGACGACTGGCTGATTCAAGCGGAATCAGAGCAGTTGGCGGTTTGGCACCGAGGTGTCGTTCTCGCTCATATGCAGATGTTGGGGTTGAGGCTCAATACCAAGAAGAGTGTACTTTCTCCAGTACAGAGAACCACTTTCCTTGGTGTGGTATGGGATTCAGTGACGATGCGGGCCACTCTATCGCCCGTTCGTGTAGCTGCTATCCTGACAGACACAAAAGAGCTGAGGCTAGGCCAGTCACGCACTGTAAAACAGTTCGAGAGACTGTTGGGTCTTTTGGCAGCAGCGTCCAACGTGATACCTTTTGGCCTGCTGTACATGAGACCTTTACAGTGGTGGCTCAGGACCAGAGGGTTCTCCCCGAGGGGAAACCCACTTCGCATAATCAAGATCACGCGCCGGTGTCTCCGCACCTTAGTTATATGGAGGAAGCACTGGTTCTTAACCCAGGGTCCGGTGTTGGGAGCTCTTTGCCATCGAGTTACGATCTCGACAGATGCTTCCCTCACCGGCTGGGGAGCGGTAATGGAAGGCCGCTCGGTTCAGGGTCTGTGGAAGAGTCATCATCTTTCTTGGCACATAAATTGCTTGGAGATGATGGCTGTCTTCAATGCGTTGAGGCAATTCCTCCCAGACCTGAGGGGCCATCATGTGCTCGTCCGCACAAACAACACATCGGTGGTCTCTTATCTGAACCGCCAGGGGGGTCTGCGTTCGCGTCCGCTTTGCAAACTGGCGCACCAGATCCTTCTGTGGTCTCTGGGGAAGGTACTCTCCCTGAGGGCAGTGTATATTCCTGGGGTCCAAAATATTGGAGCAGACATCCTGTCGAGGCAGGAGCTGAGGCCAGGGGACTGGAGACTCCACCCCGAGGCGGTGGAGAAAATTTGGGAGTTTTACGGCCAAGCAGAAGTGGATCTGTTTGCGTCTCAGCATACGACGCACTGTTCACTTTGGTTCTCCCTTACTCACCCAGCCCCCCTGGGGCTGGATGCTATGGTGCAGACGTGGCCGAGGCTACGTCTGTACGCATTTCCCCCTGTTGCTCTGCTCCCAGGAGTTCTGGAGCGAGTCCGCCGGTACGGAATAAGCCTACTGCTAGTAGCACCACGCTGGCCGAGTCGGATCTGGTTTATGGACCTGATCCATCTCTTAGACGGTCCTCCCTTGGAGATCCCGATCAGGAGAGACCTTCTGTCTCAGGCCGGGGGCACAATATTTCACCCCCGACCAGAGATTTGGAACCTGTGGGTTTGGCCTCTGAGGGGGACAAACTCATAGAGAGTGGTCTCTCAACTGAGGTTGTTGAGACTATTCTAAGCTCCAGAGCTCCAGCTACTAGGAAATTATATGCGCTTAAATGGAGAGTTTTTTCTGTATGGTGTCACCGACATCAGTGGGATCCGGTTAACTGTTCTGTGAACACAGTACTCGAGTTCCTGCAGGAGCGCTTTACGTCAGCTCTATGTCCTTCCACGCTCAAGGTCTATGTGGCGGCCATTGCGGCTTACCACGCTCTAGTGGGGGGTACATCGTTGGGTCGAGACCCCCTGATTACACTTTTCCTTCGTGGCACACTGAGGCTGAGGCCTGCAACTCGCACTAGGGTGCCAGCTTGGGATCTTGCTATAGTACTAGAAGGCCTGTCTAGGGCTCCTTTCGAGCCCTTAGATTCGGTTTCAGGGAAATTTCTTACCCTTAAGACTATCTTTCTGCTAGCTATTTCATCCCTAAAGAGAGTTGGAGATCTTCAGGCCCTTTCGGTTTCCCCCACTTGCCTTGAGTTTGCACCGGGGATGGTCAAGCCATTCTTATATCCAAAACAGGGATACGTCCCTAAGGTGCCGACCTTGATTCCGAGGCCTATTGTGCTGCAGGCTTTCTGTCCTCCTCCTTTTACATCTGCGGACCAGGAAAGGCTGAACCTCTTGTGTCCAGTGCGAGCACTGGACACTTATGTTCATCAGACATCTTCATGGAGGAAGTCCGACCAGTTATTTATTTGCTTTGGATCACCTAAGAAAGGTCTTCCTGCTTCTAAACAGACGGTTAGTAAGTGGATAGTTGTGGCTATTGCACTTGCATACGAGTACTCTGACCAGCCGTGTCCTTTGGCGGTCAGAGCTCACTCTACTAGGAGTATGGCGGCCTCTAAAGCCTTGCTATTTGGGGTTTCTCTTCAAGACGTTTGTGATGCGGCAGGCTGATCCTCACCGCTCACATTCGTTAGGTTTTACAGCTTAGACCTGGATGCTGCCCCAGGTTCTCAGGTGCTTAGTGCTTAGTTACAACAGACTGACACTCAGGTACTTGGAATTCTGGCGTTTTGGGTATTCTCGTTCCCAAAGCGTTCGACGCATCGCGAGTTCCCTCGAAAGGGAACGTCTCAAGTTACGACTGTAACCATAGTTCCCTGAGAAAGGGAACGAGACGATGCGTCACCCTGCCATACTTCCTGCATCCCTGTGATCGGCTTGCTTCGGCAATTTTTCGAAGCTAATGCCGGTTTGCACCGGATGTGCTTTTATCCCTTCCTGGTCATGACGTCACCCGCCCGTGACGCTCATTCTTTCCATTGGACTAGTTGACATAGATGCTTCAGACGCATTCACGCCGGGGGCGTTCCCAAAGTGTTCGACGCATCGTCTTGTTCCCTTTCTCAGGGAACTATGGTTACAGTCGTAACCTGAGACGTTCTTGACGCGACGCTGCGCTTCTCGTCCGGTGTGCGACCCCCTTAACAGTATGGTTGCGCCATATCGTTGTCTTGTGTTGGATTCTTCAGTAACTGAGCCGGCGTGGAGTGATAAGTGGAAAATGAGTGCCGCAGCGATTGTTGATAAAACAGGAAAAGTCAGCTCGCCAGTATGGCAGTTTTTTGGATTTTATAAGTCTGACCGTAGTAGTCAGACCAATGTCGTCTGCAAATAATGCAAGACCATCGTCGGTTTCTCTATGTTTATTTAACACTTTGCACTATTTTATTACTCTTTTTTTAAGCATTTCTTATGTATTCTTTAATTTTGCACCTTAATTTTAAGAGATAATTAAATGTTCATTGTGATTTTAGACTTATGTTTACATTTTAATTATTTGATGTTTTCCATGGTTGTGTTGACATTTCTGCTAATATATTATAATCAGAGGAAGGTTAAGTTTAAAATAAAAAATGTTTAAATGTAGTCTAATATAGTTGTCTCCTGGTCCTTTAAATAGGTCATAAAAAATATCAATAATTATCGATATCGACCGATATGAAACACTTATATCGTGATACAGTTTTCAGCCATATCGCCCAGCCCTATTAGACTGATGTATGAAATCCACAGCAGATTGTGATCCATGACTTATGAAGAAGTGAAGGTTACAGATATTAACTGAAACATGAGCGAAAACTGAAAATGAATCATACATTTTGAAGAATTTCACTGTAGCTTATGGCACAATACTTGAATATTACTTTTTTTCTGTTTTAAAGACCGTTTCAGCTAGTTTTTGTATGGACCATGTATGGACCAAAACACTAAGATATTATTCAAAATGTCTTTTTTGTGTTTTACAGATGAAAGTAAGTCATTCAGGTTTGGACGGGCTGTTGAATTATTAAAAAAAATAATGGGCTCAGCAAAGACCAGGCCTCGGGTGCTTTGATCACAGGAGCCCCTTATACTATTGGGGCCACTTTTCACACTATTTTTTCCCTTTGACTGCATAATTAAGGAGAACGTCTATTTTCTTTCTCAACTGCAGCACTGTACACTTTTCTTTGTTTCTTGTACTATGGGCACTGGGGTCTGGACTCCAAGGTCCATTTAATAGGGTTATTATGCACTCTTCATTATTTCTAAGCTAACGCTAAGACCATCCATCTTTGAGCCACAGGTCTTAGCTGGTGCCCAGCACCTCTGCATTAGGAGACCCTTTGATCCTTCAATTCTTTGAAAAGACAAACCTGGTAGGAGTCCTAAATGAACCACTCCAAACTGTAAAATACACCCAACAGCATTAAAAAACACTGGATGACCCATTGTATCTACCCAAAGGAGAATGGTAAAGTGTATGCAACTTAATTAACCACAACAAGCCATAAACACAACTTCAATAGCATATTAAGGAAAAGGATTAAAAGGAGCCAAACATCCGTATCTTGAGGAAATCAGGCCTTTCAGAATAAATGGCAGTGTTTCATCTAGTATTTTTTTTTTTGTAAAAGGTCCTTTGTTATCTCCAGACACCCAGAAAAGCCTCCTACTGACTCTATAGCTTTTGAGGTTCAGATCTCGGCATTAGCATGCTAATTGCAACTTTGTCTGCGGAGCAGAAAAGAAAAAAATAAATGGAGGGAGAGAGAAAAAAAGAAAAGAAGAGAAGCGCTTTGTCCGGCTAGGGCCATGGGATTTATTTTTAATCGGCTGTTACAAATAGCCTTTTTTGTACAGAATTACATTATGTCCTATTTATCTTACCTCCAACAAGGAGAGAGTATGGACAAATCACAATAAACAAACGTGCACAATATGATACACCAACCTTTGATAAATGCAAAGTGAGCTATACCATGAAATTTATGTTTAGAGATTATGATAACCCTTTTGTTAAAGTGATTTTATGTATTTAACTGATTTTGTAATACAGTAAAATATGTGACCCGTGTTGGCTAAAAGAGTCGCAATGAGCATATTTTCAAAAATAATTTATTGTTATTGTCGAAAGTCAGTTTTGAGAAAAATAGAGTTAACGTTTTCTGAAGGTTCCAAAACAAAATCATCTAGCCTTAAAATCTTAAAAATAACACTTAAAATAAATAATAAAATCCCTGGTAATAACACCAAATTTGGCACACACCAAGTCAAAACCAAATATCCATATGAAAAATATATATACAACTTTTTTTTCCATAATACCACAATTGTTTGATTAAAATGAATGAAACAGACAGCCTATATATTCAGACCTACTGTACCGCACGGATCTAAAATAATGTTACACATGAGATGTTTTTCCCCAACAGTTAAACGTTCACATAAGACATATGATTTTTTTTAAGAATTCTATTTATTTAAAAAAGTGGAAAGACCAAAATCTACTAAACTATTTGCTAAGTTTTTGTTTCAATAACATGTCAAATCACCATTAAAAATCATTGGCATAGCTGGCTCTTTAACTATAATCAGGCCAAAGTGTGTATTTTTCAAGTTAGTCCAGGTCTAGGGCAGGGATAGGCAACATTGGTTTAGCTCCAACCCTGAAATGGCTGGCGCGAGTATGTGTCTGTTAAGTCCACAAGACCGTAGGGTGTCTCATTTGTTGTTTTAGGTTTCAGAAGGGGCCTTTGTGGTGGATATGTGCCCTCAATGCACACTTTTGCCCGTACTGAAGCGGGTCAGTAGACTTCTTCCCGAAAGTCAAAGCGGCATTATGTCACAAAAGTGCGGACTCGTAAGACAGTGAGTGCTTAGGGTGCCATTTAGGACAGGGCCCGGGCATACAATGTGTGATTTTGTCCGATTTTGAGCCGAACTCGTTCTACTCTTTTTTTGATCCGGGCTGATCAGCTTTGTCTCACGTCATTTGTCATGCAGTGTACAGGGGGAAACGAGAGGCGATAAACCTCTCCCGATCGGCAATCGGATGGTTGGAAGAATTTCTGGCATGTCCGAAATTTTGGTCGCCCCTCCTGAGGGTATCGCTCAGTTGAAGCAGAGCTACAAACCAATTGCCCTAAACTTCCTGTTTTTTCCCCTCACTGCATCTGTGCGAAAACAGAAGTTAAACAATTGAATCTTTAATGCAAGTGAAACGAAACGAAAAGAGGGACATCTTTAAGTTCAGTAGCTATCAAGCTAACTGCAATTTAGCAAACTGTTGCTTACCTCCAGTTTGAGTTGCAAAATGGATAAACCATATTACCCACGATCATTAATTTACTTGTTTCACTTTTCACTTTCACTTTATTTACTAATTTATTTAATATTTAGTTAATGTTACTATCACAGGAAATGTGAACCGTTGTCCATCATTTGGCAATTGGTGATACAGAAAAATTTCCATGTCGCAATATTGTAAATTTTCCCATTTCCCATCCGCTATGAAATTATTGCAATTATTACAATTATTCAATTAAGCATGATAATATGGTAACATATCACACAATTAACATTTATTTAAATTAAAAGTTCTTCTTTTGGCAAAATTACATTTTCTTTATAGCCTAAACAGAGGCTTTACTCCCTTTAAACTTATTGTCAATGTTTCATTTTTGAAAACACTCTTATCGGAACAATTTTTTGTACCTTTATAAAGGGCATTTTCCCCCTAATTTTATTTAATGTATGCTCTAAATTTCATTTAAAAATCTTACATTTTATCAATACATTCAATTAAAATAATAAGACACTAGGCTGTTACCGATCAAATTAAATAATTTACATTGAAAAATTATAACTGTATTAAATGAGATTATTTTGAATATTTTTTGAATATACAAGGAATGTTGAAAAGAATGATACTTTGAAACTAAACCGCCAGTAGGAGGCGGCAGGCGGCCGTCTTAATGAGCGAGTCATTGAGTCATTAATGTAAACGATTCGTTCAAACGGCTGATTGATTCAGAATGAGGCGGTTTAATAATGGGCAATTGAATCTTTGACTCAAGCGATTAGTTCAAAACGCTGAATGATTCAGTAATGAATCATGGATGAGTGTTGCTGTGAGACGCGATATGGTTCTGTTGTTTGGAACTATTTTCGCTGCTAAAACAGAACAAAAACAGTCTAAAAATGTAAGTAACTTAATTTTAACTATTTGTTTATTGAACTGTTATGAAATTAATATCTCGGTTTCAATCGTGATGGCATTCAGGAAAACAGCACTCTGGTCGTGTGTAGCCTATATATTGTTTCTTAACTATAATTAATGTTATAAATAACTGCGCGAGACTCAACAGCGCAACTTTGTTACCGTCCGTACATTAGGTACCATGATGGGAGTTCCGTGTCTTTATTACACTCATTTAGCTGTCATCCATCCACCCTCGATTGAATGGAATGTTTTTATTACTCGGCACGCTCGACCCGCGGATTATGATCCGTGCAGCACTATCGGCAAACTACACGGTTAGAGAATGGACACAAGCGGGAATCGCGACAGAACTGTCACGGTGGAAAAAGGGTATATGAGCACGTGACTGTCTGTCCGAGTTTTGTCGAGAGGCGGAGGCGGCACGAAATTTGACGGAGGCGGCCGCCTCATAATTGTCTATGCAGGAAAAACCCTGCCTTAATACATATATTGGAAATGCTAAATCCTGATGCCTTTGACTGGATACATAATATCATGGTATATCGGCGCAAGCCGGCACTGGGTTTATTTTGACCTTATTTCACAGGAATAGTGTGAGCAGTCAAGTCACAGCTCGTCGATCAGACCTTATATTGTGAGCACATAAATCCTAAACTTTGCCTTTACATCACATGCGATCTACTCGTACAGTGAGAGTTGGTAACCTTGCTGAAATCGCACAGTGTATGCCTGTCTTTAGTAATCCTGAAGACATTGAATAGCTTGTTCAGGTGTGTTTGATTAGGGTTGGAGCTAAACTCTGCAGGACAGTGGCACACCAGGACATTGCCTATTCCTGCTCTAGGGTGACTGTAATTTTACTAAGATGTTTTCAGGATCAAAATATTTTGTTTGACCCAAAACTGACAAAAAACTACAACCAGAAGTGAAATGTTTTCTAGATATCAAATTTTGATGTCTCAACCCCAGCCCTAAAATGAACCCTAGCCAAACCCTCTGACTGGTTGATAGGAGAGTTGTTCTAAGACCATCTACATAAAATGACTTGTCACCTCCTTGGCTAAAACATTCAGAAACTCCTCACATGTCAGCTTAGCCCCTCTGAGTAAACCCAGAACTATAGAGGCCTTATCTGTGAGTCCGTCATCTCTTTTCACTCCTATGCTACAATCTCAGAAATGGCACACACAACATTGGGCTTTATGTCAATGAGCCATATTTGCCTGCACTGCCTCTTCCACCTCACTCTCCGCACAAATGCCAGAGGTCACTCTTTTCATTCAGGCAGAAATCAAAATGATAATGGCAGCTTGTTAAAAATTCTATTTGGATGTGCACATAGGCTACATCAAAAGGTGCTGACATGGAGTGGTTTGGGGTGCAGAGGGTTGTTAGTGATGTGGCTTACTGATAGCGCACATCAAAGCTATAGAGAGAGGGAAATATGGGGTGGGGGTGGGGTAGGACACAATGACTATGTTCTGGGGCTGTTAAAGTCAGCAAATGAAAATAGGCTATACCAGGCACAATTTTACCGTTAATGCCTTTACATTGAAACACGAGCTATTTACCATGAAAAAAAAAAATACACTCTGACTCCATCAGATCCATCTAAATCAAGCTGATGCAATGGACGCAGTTTGGGAAATTATAAATGATAGCCAGACAGAAAACATACAGAAAAAGAAATAAAGCCAATAATAAAATAAATCCTCTAGTCGACCATTAATAAATGTGAGCAGCACAAGGCCACTTCAGGAGACAATGAGGCAGCAGGGATTTGCTAAAATTGGGACAGTGACTCCCAGGTTTCATTTTGCATCAGGTGTGGTCAACCTTTTAATGCTGCATCACTAACCATTAACCAGTGCTTTCCTGGTTTAAAACCATTGCCAGCAAAGTTCTCCACATAGGCCAATTACTAAAACTCTCGAGTCTGATTTGCCATGCCATTCATCTGAAGCAAGCTAAAGAGGACAGTGGATACCAGACCCACTGTATGAACCTGGATGAAGCAAAACTAAATATTTACAATATCTAGACCCATATTGCTCGACCTCTAACATATAAGACTTCACTGGGTATGACTTGTTTTTTTTTATATATATATTCCTATAAACCTGTGGTAGCTACCCTCCTGTATACTTCATTTCCAACCCTGCTCCAACATACCTCCCTGTTACTTTTTAAGCAATCCTGAACACTTTGATCAGCTGGATAAAGTGTGTTTGATTAGGAATGGAGCTGACCTCTGCAGGATGGTAGTAACCCTCCAGGAGTAGGGCTGGCTACCTCCGCTATAAACCAAAAATCAAATTTTAGGATTAAGTTTAGAATTGAGGTTAGAGTTGGGCTACGGCTTGAGGTTGAGACTTGTGAAACATTCTCATCAATCTATCATTAGGGGTAATTAATGTATAAGCCTAGAGCAGGGGGGTCCAATCCTGGTTTCAGGAGGGACATTTTCTTGTAGAGTTCAGACCCTAATTAAACACACACCTGAACCATCTAATCATAGTCTTTGGGATTACTAGTAAATTTCAAGCAGTTGTGTTGGAGCAGATTGAAGTTAAACGCTGCACGAAAGTGGCCCTCCAGGTGCAGGACTGGACACCATTTGCCTAGACGTATAGTTTTTTATGCCTTGTGAAAAATCCGACATTTTTTCTAAGTGTAATTAATTGATGGTATGGTCATTTGGTCAGATAGAATTGTCCATCCTGAAACATTCTTCTGGCTTTAGTGGTTGGGTTAAGAAGAATGTTAGGACTTTTGTTTGCTTGGACCTGTCGTTCTACTACCAACTGAAGATCCAGTAACAAGTCATACTTTGCAAAATTGTCATCTAGGTCAGTGGTTTCCAGCCCTGTTCATGGAGGCACATTTAGGTCTCCCTAATCACGATTCATTCGACTCATCAGCTCAGGAACATGGTTGTGAACAGCTGATTTAGGTGAACACTGAATTGGTTGTGAAAAACCAAGTAAGTAAACTTGCAGACCTTAAAATGAGCATTAAAGTGAATCAGGTTAGACAGAGGTACTGCTGACTTATGGCTTTCACACACCCACAGGGTTTAAGAACATATTTGTCCTTTCCTCACAGCATTCTGCACTCCACATTGTTGTATTATAATTGCATTACTCTTTCATAACTGAGATCTGATCCACTTAAGTTATCCACAGCATGATAAAGCCAGGTCAGCACTGGCCTTTCCTGATGAGCGATAAAAAATCCTACATGCTTCATCCAGGTCTCTCATTTCATTAGCATTTCCAATTAGGCTGAGGGCATCAAGACAGAGCTTTCAGGTATTTTACCATAGGGGACGCGAGCAGGCCCTGTTCAGGTACTCTTACAAAGTACTGCTCCTGTGCACCATTGTTAGAGGAAGGGCATTGTCTGGGAGGAAAAGCATGCCAAACGTTGCTGCTGCACCATCTGAGTATTCCATTAAGAGTAAAAGGAGAGTGCAGATAATGAGAGTCCACATCGGCTGAGCATAACACCTAGACAGAACTGGAAGGAAGAGGCCTCATATCAAAGCAACTCTCGTTTTTTGGTTTATCTCTCTCTCTTTCTTCTCTTTTTTTCTCTATCTGCTCTGATTTGGTTAGAGCTGGTTCCACGCCATAACAATCCTCGGGACAAAAAAGTCTGCCTCTGATTATTAATAAACCTTAAGGGCAGGCATCATTATTTTTTCAGCTAGTCCTTTTTTGTAATGTTCAGACAACACTTTTATACGTTTCCCAGGGGCCCGAGCTCCCCATCTCTCTGTGATCTTATTAGCATCCCATCTTCTCCTGCCTGCTGACCAAACTACATTGCTATGCATTTCTGTCTCTTTGACCTCTGTGTGGATGGAATTCATTTTGGCCTTTTCATCTTCTCCTTCTTTGGGCTGATTTGGCTTAAGCAGGCAGCTGGCCATGGTGATTTCAGATAAACACTATTTAAAGAAATATAGACCGTGAAAAGAGGATGGAGGATAAAAGAGTCGGGATATAGTTGTGCTTCAAAGAAGACTCATCAGCCGCTTATTACCTTCTGAATGCGGATGTGCGACTGATTTAGTCATGTTTACTTTATACTGTATGTATGCAGGTTTTGAATGTTTTTTTTTTCTTGACAATTGTTTTTTACCTTGACAATAATTATTAAAGAAGTCCACATAATACATATTTTAGGTTACAAAGTTAAGGTAAGGTAAGGTCATGTGAAACAGAACAGCCCCTTTTACTGTTATACACTGCTGGCAAATGCTAGATGTCCTTGGTAGAGTGTTGAGAGCGTCAAACATCATTACCAAGACAGATAATCATAAAGAACCAGATTGAGACTTAATTTATTAATAATCTAGAAGTTCATCAGGTTCACACTATTATCATGACAATACTTTGTCTGAATGGTCTACTGCAGTGCATGCTTATAATAAACAAACAAAAAATATATCTTAAGGGACATTGTGTAGGAATTTCTCCCATCTAGCGGTGAAATTGTATTTTGCATTCAGACGAATTGTGCTCTCCAGCGCCTCGCTTTTTCAAATGCGTGATGCATCTACGGTAGCTGTTATGTACCAAAAAGCTATGGCAGGATGTCTTCTAATAGCACTTTGTCTAGTTTTCCTTCGGGTGAACAGGTTTGTTATTTCAAACAAACTGCAACTTGACACAACGAACAAACGCATGTTACAGTATGAATTACTGGCAGACTTGTCGGGGTAGTGGCAAGCGCCTCTCACTGCTCTGCTCTGCTCCTCCGTTTCTGCTGCTTTCAGTTACGTGACGCTGGCTCTGAACGAAAACGCGTTGTGGAAACGCGTTGGCCTAGTACTTTTTGACCCTGTCTGCTATTATAGTTTTTCAAGATGGCGGAACTACATGGAAGCCTCCGTGGACGAAGCCTCCGTGGACCTACCCGTCACATGTATATAAAGATAATAAATTCTTCGTTTACGAGGATAAGTCAGATAATTGGCAGAGGTATTTGTACACCATTGAGGACATATTTACGAATAAAAATATTGATTTTAGATAATAAAATATGCCTACCTAAAAAACTACACATTGTCCCTTTAAAAAAATATATATATCTTAACCGATCATGCTAATATATAAAGAAAAGCTAAGTTAAAAGTGTATGAACATTTGCAACCACCCAGAACAACCTAACAATCTGGAGGGCTCTACTAACCATGCAAAAAACTCTAGCCTTGTGTCATGCACAAACTCCACTAACATTTTCACCTTGTTATTTTTGGAATTCTATTCGATGCTGATAGTGGTGTGGAAATTAAATAAATTCAATAATTCACAACATTTACATGACAGTGCCATTTCTACCACATCTCAAGGTAAGCTCTTTTTTTTTATAACAATCTGTGAAGGAATTTTAAACTATTTCCTACGATCACTTTTTTAAGTGTCAAAGTAATAGTTGAGTATATATGTCTATTGAGGGACAGAAAGCTCTCAAATTTCATCAAAAAGATCTTCACTTGTGTTCCGAAGATGAACGACAGGCTTACGGGTTTGGAACGACATGAGGGTGAGTAATTAATGACAGAATTTTCAATCTTGGCTGAACTATCCTTTTAAGAATGAAAGTCTGGTTCTGGTACAAAGATTAAACAAAATGTAATTCATAAAAGGCATTTGTAAAGTATGACGAAACTAATTACTGAAATATCTTAGATTTAATAAAGTGCCTATAGTCTAGAAATTGATGACTATTGTCAAGAAGATGACTATTTAAAGCAATCACAGACCAACAACCACTGAATCACTGAATGTTTTAGAGACAAAACCCAAAGCAGCAGTGAGGAGATGTATTCCAATCCAGTGGACACGTACCATAAGAGCAAGAGAGAAAGTAAAGTATGTTGTGTGCTGCTCTGTAAAGGACTCTGGGCTTGATGAGGTGCAGCAGTTGAATGATATACAGAGGCGAGCTCATGGCGAGAGCTGTCCATTAGTTACAGGGTCCTGTAATGTTGGGACTGCAGTACATTATTTTCAAATGCATCAGTCAGCGTTGTGCAGTACAGATAAATTTGAATGCCTCGGATATGTAATGCATACTCTCACCGCTGCTATATTACGTGATGGGTCAGAAGGGCAGCGCAGTAGAGGGGGAAAAAATGTCATTTATTTTAAAACTGCGGCCAGTGTTCTTCCCATTAGCTTCAAACGTGAGATAAGTTATAGCTTTTAACAAGCACCTTTAGCCACCAGAGCACGCTGCACACAATGCCGTGGCGCAAAAAATTTGATTTGTAAAGTGAGCGAGGGAGAGGTCAGTGATGATCCCATGTATGGCCCCTGTGTGTGACATGGCACAAGGACAAACATCATCGTTCTGATGAGTTCAATAAACACCAGTATTGCAAAAACTCACAATATTGTAACAAGATTTTAACATTTTATGAAGAAAATGTGTGTGGTTGCAAGGGTGCTCTGGGGGTCATTGGTCATAGATCTGTTAATTTACAAAGGAAAACATCGAAAAATACAATGACCTGAATACACCTCTTCTCTTTAATTTAAGGGAAAAAATCTGTAAATCGGAAAAAAGTCCGAAATATCAGGGCTGTCCTGATATAATAAAGTCAGAATCATTAGAAGAATAAAATTCTTGATTTTATTTTTAAAAACATAAACTTTGATTTTTATTTCTAAAAAAAGTAGTATTTTATCAAAACTTCTTCACTTTTTTATTAATATTTGAAAATGCTAAATCAAGGTCGTGTGGCAACCATCGTGCAGAGAAAAAAACATGAACCAAGAAATTTTGTACAAAGAAAAATATAATTTTCACGGCATTATATTTTTATTTTTAAAACATTTTTTTAAATAAGGATTAAGATGTGTACATTTACATGAATGCATGGTAAGAAAAATATGTTTTTAGAATATATATATATATATATATACATTAAATTGAAACTTTTCTTGTGGTATAAAAGTCTTTCCAAACCATATGAAACCAGCATGAGTATATAGAGTACTATAAGTTTCCAGGATCTTCTTAACTTATTTGACCTAGGTGGTTACTCTCTGACCTAAAGTCTATATGATATTCTGGTCCATAGATATGGCTTGTTCTCAATTTCAATGTAAATATTTGGGTTTTTTAGCTTGTTTCATCATCCAGTAGGTGGAAAGCTGATTGCACAGAAAAAGAATAGCACACGAGTCCTCAGCAAGCCACATGATTTGAGGTATCATTCATATCTATAACATAAATGGTGGAGGACAAGATTTTCACCATGACTAATCAGAGGTCAGAAAACAGCTCTGGGAATCACTTCATGTTTGGCAGACTTCAAAAGGAGGAGCTAGACACTAAACTGAACCGCTGTCCCCAAGGCTGACAGCTGACATCATCCGATTCCCTGCCAGAGCACATCTTGTATGTGTGTATGTTTGGACTGAGGCCAAGGTTATCACAGCATAACCCAGAGGCAACAATTTGATAGTCTATTAGTAAGTATTCAATGACTGATGAAACAGACATGGTCTGCTTTAAGTTAATGATTCATACTCAACAGAGCTCTCTTCTACTCACTTCCCTCTACACTGAATGCTTGAGAAAGGAAAGGAAAAAACAACAAAAAACTCCTCGTTCAGATCTGAAAAAGATAAGCGGGCCTTTCAATCAAAGCCAGTTCTAGTCATTCTGCATCTTAGAGTCAATTATTGACAACTGACTAATTAGTTGTGACCTTTTAAGCCTATCTCTTAGTTTGGAGTTGTTTAAATATGCAAAATCAATAGCAGCTCTAATGCCCCACCATCGTCTGCGAACGTGGAGTCCAGCCACATAGCAGGAAGCATCTATCAAAGAAATTAAGACTTTCACTCAAATTAACATCAACCTTTCTTATTGCATAATCGTTTTAGACTGCAATCTTTATCTTATATGTGAAAATGTCATTGATGTTAATCATTGAATATCAAATTTACACAAAATTAAAAATGTGTATTATGGAAAGAAGACAAATGTAAAGCAGCAATGTGAAGCTTACATTTATAAAGCATTTTACTAAAGATAATAAAGTTGTTATCTTTATTACTCAAGTTAGTAAATAGAGGAAGTGGAGGGGAATAGGATCATGATATGACCTGGGTCAGATTAAAAATTCCAGTGAGCTAACAGCTTTTAAAGTAGAGATTGAAACCGAAGTAGCAACAGATAATTTCTTCTATACTGTAACGTACATCCAAGTATAACGGATTATCAAAATGTAAAAAAACATTTTAGGATGGGGACGTGGGTTCTATGCATTGATTGTTGACTGAATTTTAAAGACGAATAGAGGCAAATGAATGTAAGCTATTGTCATTTATTAGTTATGACAAAAAATATGAGGTCAAAAAAAAGTTTTTTTAAATAATTTTTATTTAATGCCGACTTTAATGTTGTGAGCAAGTACACTACCTTTTGTGTACAACTTTGAGAAAACTTGGAGAAAAAAAAGCTTTGATTAGCTTTCACAAAGAAACATTTAAAAACAGACCAACATTAGTTAATAAATAACCCCGAATATTCTCTTAAGGTATGGTCACATTAGAGAAATTCTGAAGGCAAAAATGTCCATTGTCAATAGTGTAGCGATGTACAGTATGTAGCACAGCTCATGCAGAAGTCACTTTCAAACCAAGCAACTTTCTTTTGGCTAACATGGCGAATCTGGTTGACTGGAACCTGTTGCAAAATCTGCAAAGGGAAATTTTCTGTTCTGTTTCTATTCCTATTAAGATTGCTGGATTTCGCTCACGCACGCACACACACACAAAAAACACCTAAAATCAATAATAAAGCAGGATGCAGCCTAATGCTGCTTATGCTAACATTAATACACAAGTGCCCATACATGTATACATACATGTACTGTATTCATGAGGACATCACCTTCCTTCAGGCTAAATGAAGGAACATGGACATGTTGGTTCTGAGCATCAGTTCTCATTCTCATCCTCATTCTCTCACCTCATTTTGGGCCAGCTCTGTTTACCACACATGGGCAGCATAAATGAATTATGGAGGGATACTATTAATTACAGATCTGCCAAACACTGTGAATTATTCAGTCCTTTGCTTATGTAGGCGTTTATGGCATGCTATAGTTAACATAACTGCCTAACCAAGCATCAGATACCCTCAGGGGTATCTATGTGTTTCAGGTCCTTCTTACGCTCAGGCAGGTGCAATATGCTGAATAAAGACACATGGGAGCACATGGGTTTTTCCATTTAGCAGATGGAGAGCAGAGGAACGGGAATGAGGTCATGCACTGCATATGCAACAACACACAGTAGCATCCAGTCAGTAGTGGCTGTTGTCATGTAAAAAATGGGTCTATTGCAATACTTAGTGAGCTACTTACCTACATTGACAATCCTGAAACTACACTGAAAAGAAGGTAAATTATGTTGCCTTATAAGATGCCTTGCTTTAGGTTTTTTCTCTCACGGAAAAGGCAATCCATTGTGACAAACTCTTTAAAAATGTTCATCCCAAGACAGTGGAAAGAATCAAGAAAAATATTAATTATAAATGTTTTGTATTCAGAGCTGATTAATAATAACGATGAAAAACAGTTACAAACTGGACTATTCAACCCAGGCTCATTGGAAAAAAGTGCCTGAGGCGACATTTCAGCAAAATGATACTCCAAAAAATTACGCTGGTCGTTGTTCATGTTGCATCAGTTCAGAAATAAAATGTCCAGTGAGTGTCGCTAAAAGGTTAAGGTTCAGTCGCGTTCGAAAATAATGTACCACCTACACTAAACCTAACCGAGTGTTAATAAAAGAAAATGTGAAATAACAAGTTAAGTCTTTTATTGTGACCTGTGCTTCACAAGACTCGTACCTGAGTGCTTCGCATCACAAGTGCAATGCTGTACCAGATGAGCTACCGTGCAAGTTTACTTCATCAGAAAAGTAAGTAAGACACAGTGAGGCAGCTCAGTAAGGTTTGGAACACAGTGATTGTCACAAAAGAGAAAGCTGATTCAAGCTTCATGGAAATTCAATAGTTTGAAACTTACTTTAGCTTTGGTGCTTTGATCTGAGAGAGATTCCTCAGGCTGCTCCAGTACAACATCCCGACTGGATTCCATCATATCTCAGAAAACTAGTGGAGAGAGGGAGACAGAGAGATGCCAGATCAGTGTTCAGGTTTAGCTAAATGAAAATGAATACATCAGCAATAACTCACATAAAGTAGGCTAACTTCAGATCAACCCAGTCCAAGAGGAAAAACGTGCCAATGGCTTCATTTGAGCAAAAAACGTTGCTTCTAGCTAATTTTGCGACACTTTTTAAGTGAAATCTCCAGTGAGAAGCGCAACATGATGAACATGAATCTGACAAAGTTTTGTGTTGATTGTTGTACTTATCGCAGCAGTTCGGAAATTAAATGTTTGATGAGTGGCGCTGGTGAGTCTTTGAGATCTTTTATCGTGACTCGTGACACAAAACGCTGTTGTCGTGTAAATGAACAGCCAAAATGCATAAAAAGTTTTCCGTTTTTAGTTGAAAACGGTGTCGTGTAAACAGCCCCTTATAGAAATGTAGGTAGGGGCACTTGTTTCCAATGAGTCTGAAATAAATCAATCACATGCAATTAGTATCAGGCTTTACAAGAGACAGCCAAGGTCTCAGTGCTCCTCCAATAACTTTAGTCATCCAACAGCTGACTAATTGATTAGGCTAGTTTGTAGTTTATATTTTAGTAGCAAGTCTTTAATTAGAGTGTTAACAGCTAAACTGTGCGGTAATCTAGGTCAAGTCGCATCCTTAAATTTATCCACTTTAAAGCACTGCTACAGCCATAGCTGTCATACACATGCAAATGGATACGTCAACAAGTGTGCAACCCACAAGTGTGCAATTCTCACTTGATTTTGAGAATATGTAGTTGTGTAAATCCCTACATGTGAGGAGCACACTGAACGTCAAACATCAAACACAACGCAAGCTGCTCCTCTCTATCTACCCGTGAATGGATGATTGTTTACTTGAAGTGTTTTGAGTCACTTATGTGATTACCATGACAGAGAGCAGTCTAGGTCCTTTCAGAGAGCACCAATCTCCATCTTTTCCAAGGGCCACCTCAATTATTCATAGCCTGGTCCTATTTGTGTCTTTGTGCTCTACGAAGCTGTTACTCAGCATGCTAAAACCTTCACACACCTGAAGCTAGATTGCCAGTTTTATGGGAGAGCATCTTGTGAAATAAATGCTAGCCAAGTGACATGCACCGAGGGGTCAAGGTGCACAGCAAATGTGAAGGAGCGTGCATGGATTGGGCTGTAATCAAGTACCACGTCTCATTCACTCTTGAGTGGTATAAAAGAACACATCTCAAGAGCCCAGCCGAACTGTAATGAATGGAAGACGTTAAAGTTCAGACCCGGACATATATGAATTTAAAGAAATTGTGTAAGATTGACCCTGAATCGTTTTCATTTAAAGTATCTTTTACATTCATGAATTAATTCATATTAAAGCGCAGAAAATTTAAAAGGACACTACTTTAAGTGTCACAGGGGTTCTTATATGTCTGTCATCTTGTAGTTCGACCTATTAACGTATCTGTGACTGAGCAAAGGCAGATAATTACCTTTATATTTAATCAAAAAATTGCTTCATGTTGTTCCATACCGTGTCCAAAGGTTTGTTTGTTTGTTTTGTTGATGTTGTTTGTTTTTTCCCATACAATGAAAGTGGATAAAGACCAGGAACATCTATGGTCAGCATTTATCACTTTCATTAAAGGGAAAGAGCAGCTTTGACATTATGCTAAATATTTCTTTTTGCGTTTTAGGCAACAGAGAGTCCCATTAGTTTGGAATGACAGGGTGAGTAATTTATTACAGAAATCTCATTTATAAACATTAAGTTAATAACTATCATGAACTATCAATGAGCAATATATTTTTAAAGCATTTATTCACCTTTATTAACCGCCTAGAGTGCAACTGAATGCTTCAAGCACCTCCATACTTAAAAAAACGTGGAAAACTTTTAAAATGGGAAATGAGGGAACAAAAGTTAACTAACATGAACACGTATTAAATAACATTAAAGGTCCTTGCACACTGAGTCCGAAATTCGCGTCCAAAATTTTTGTACGTTAAAAAATAAATAGGACCTCACGTTATGTCAATCACGTTTACACACTGCCTACGAAACTTTCGTCCGTCATAAAAAAATTCGGATCGGGTTCGATTTTATGCGTTTTTTGCAACCGTAACAAGCATTTGAATGGTGTTTTGACAATTCAGAGCCACCGAATGACGGATACGAAAAAACGCATGTGAAAATTTTGGACTTGGTGTGCAAGGACCTTTAATGTTATTTAAAAAGCGTTCATGTTAGTTAACTTTTGTTTCCTCATTTCCCATTTTAAAAGTTTTCCACGGTTTTTCAAGTATGAAGGTGCTTGAAGCATTCAGTTGCACTCTAGGCGGTAGGACTAATGTCTGTAAAGTCTAAGTCTGTGGCAAAGCTCAAGTGTTTTCTGCATACCATTCAGATCAAAAAAGAAGGTCAAAAGCACTTGTCAGAGGCACGAGACTCTTTTTAGCTTAAAAGTGCCTATTACCAACATAATCCAATCAGAATTAAATGAATACATCATTCGACCAGACCTAACTGTTATATAGATTATATGTGTTTGCGCACGTGATATCAGGAAGCAACGTAATGCGCACGTGATATCAGGAAGCAACGTAATACGCACATGACGACCGGAAGGTGAGAGCTGACCCCTCTCACTTCTGCTAGTTTTACTGAGATTTCTTATCCCCTGCGAATTAGCCAATTTTTTCACAGACCACCTGTGTTAAAATTACATTACTCCATCCATCTACCCTTGTAAAACTAATCCCGTCCGAATAGGGCTAAAGACATTAAGGCAGGAGACAGGATAGGACAGGAGCAAGGGGAGGAGGTATGTGATCAGAAAATGACGACAGCCAGATTCAAACTTGTGTTGCACACATAATCACCACTGTGTCAGGACATGTGCACTTCCTGCTGGGCCAAGACTGCAATGAAACAACACTAAACTAAACTAAACTGAACTAAAACATTTCCACTGTTGAAAACTAACAAAAGCTACTGATTTTGCATCTCTGCATTATATTAGGCATTTATATATTATACCTCATATATAAACAAATTGTTAAATGTGACTATTAACTGGCTGTAGTCGTCTAAGGTAAGCAGGGTGCACACTGTACGATTTATAATAGTCCTTTACGACTGTTGCTTATCAGACTGTATGAACATGAGCCCCGCTGTAAGCCATGTCACACTGTGGGATCTCTGTTGTCATTAATGTCAGATGGTACAGCAGTCAAGATGTGTTAAAAACGGACTAACGCAAGAAGACTCATCCGCTGTTTACATTATAAATCTGTGACATGTTCGGTAACTGTGAGACTGCGACTAGCAAACAAAAACAATCTTTAGGGTTAATTTTGATCATGGCTAATGGTTAGAGAGTCGGTCTTGTAACCCGAGGGTCACAGGTTTGATTCTCAACACCGGGAGGAAAATGAGCAGCGCTCTCTTTCAACAATACCCACGACTGAGGTGCCCCTGAACAAGGCAACTAACCCCCAATCGCTCCCCGGGAACCGCAGCAAATAGCTGAACACTGCTTCAGGTGTGTGTGTCCACGGTTTGCAGTGTGTGTGTGTTCACTGATCAATGCTCCTAATGGGTGAGCAGTAAATTGAATGGGTTAAATGCAGGGGACATATTCCAAGTATTGGTTACCATACTTGGCCCTCACGTCACTTAAATTTACATAAACTCCTATAATCGATCGTTGTTAAAATTAACAATCAAATAATAGATTAATTGTTAAACTTAACCTCCCAAATATAAAGCAGGGGTGCTACTAAGTTATCATGTTACTCAACAACCAACACAAAATTTAGTTAACAAGTGCTATTAAATTTGCTGACATATTAGAATTGCTCGTTTTTCATAGCATGAAAAAATAACTGCTTTATTGCTTTAATTCAAAATGTGAACTGTAAAATCATAGTACAGAACAGATAGACTTCATATATAGTTGAAAAGGTCTCAACTAGCAGATTACAACAAGCAAATTTGTTCTGTTAGAGACCAAACTATACCAAGTATTAGTGTGAAATAAAGAGTGTAAACAATATGCATGTGATGCGTTTGTGCCATGTTTTGGTTTGTAGCTTCACAAAATGGCATAGTAGATTGCATATCTTTATTTAGAGCAGGTGGTCTCGAACGACTCTAAAAACAACATAAGACGATGCTTAGATCACGGAGTAAAATGACATGCTGGTTGGCTAAAGCTACAGGATTGCCGGGATCTCATTTTCCAGAGCAATTTGAAAGTTCAACCAATGGAAACTGGATCTCGGGTATGGTAGGTGGGTATAGTGGGTAGGGACGATGTGTGGAGACCAACTGGAGACTGTTTTACAGCTGGAGTGTGCTTGGATTGGTTTGATCGCTCAGATTGAGAGGTCTTGATTAAGCATGCGCAATAGAATAGGATCACACAGCTGAAACAGCACTGGAAGATCGCTACTCATCAACCAGGATATTACTACTTGTTTATTCTAGGTACTTTTATTGTGGCGTTTACACATGCAAGTAGTTCTAATGTTCAGTAAAATCACTTGTTTGGAGGGTTTTTTAGACCCTTGGTTAATTATGTTTCAAAATAAACAGCTAGCCTTCCTAATCTACCTAAGTTTGAAGACATTAATACACTCAGAATATCTATGGCGCGCTTGCTTCATTTGTCAATGCACCTCAAAAATACGCACTCTAATGATGCCTTCACTTAAACAACCATCAAGTTTTATCGATTAAATTATTATCGACAATTAATCGATCGCCGATTAATCGTTAGCATCCCAAGTGGTGGTTGGTTGTTGTCTCACTAATTGCATCATCAGATTCTGTGCTTCTATTGGTTTTTGATTCAACGGTTGTCGTAGGAGAAGTGACACTGCAGGACTGTGCCTCAAAACTTCTGACACTGCAAGAATTTCATTGGAGGTAAAATTTGATCGCAATGGTCATTAATCGGCTTTTATTTCAAACTAGCAATCAAAGACTTCAGATGGCCCAGGATTAGAGGAATTAAGGATTCTTAAAATTTGTTTTCAGACGGCCAAATCGTGGCAAAAATCATACAGTGTAAACCTGGCATTACTTGATACTGATAATAAACTGCACAACACACAATTAAGCGGCGTGGCGCTGACATGGCTCCTCTCATCTTACCAAACACTGTGTATTTATCTTCATTAGTGTGCTGTGATCAGAGCAGTCAAGTACACAAGCTACATAGAAGCAAGGATTAGATATGCTTTTTACACAAAGACAATCAAGGCCACTCGACTGCTCCGTTAAAAGATAAATTAATTTGAAAGTGTGTTAGAGTACAGTACACATTAAAATTGGCTTGCCAAAAGTGAGTCCATCTTAACATTAAAGAGAGTCCATTAATATAAAAAACACAATTGTTTAGTTATTTATTTTTTATATTATTTATTTTGAGGATAACTATTTCCATGAAACTGTAATCTAAAAATATCTGATTAAAAGCATTACTGTGCGCTGATTTTATAAAGCATGTTAATCTTTCTGCTAGAAGAGGTTTGATTGAATGGTTTCATTAGTATGCAAGCAATTAATGAACTGTCTGCTTTGCAAAATTAAGACAATGGCTTCACGGCAATGTAAAAAAAAAAAAAAGAACTGTAATTACTGAACAATTATACAGCGATCCCAATATAGCGCTAATTTTCACTAGCACTTTGGGACATTTTTTGTTGTGTATGCGAGTGTATTTTTCTCATATAGTACGGTTCAAGGATTATGTTGCACACCAGTGCATACAAATTACTTCAAAAAGATGTTAACTTGACACGTGATCTATCATGAAGAATGTTTCCATCTTATTGTAGAAATTATGAATGTTTACACTAGCAAAATTTATTTTCTAATTATTTAGTTTTCTATTCAAAAACTATTGTATGCAATAAATAAATAAAAACATAAAAAAAATTACTTAAAAAAAACATTTTTGTAGAATTATTTTTTTTATATTAGCTAATTCCACAAAATTCAGCATTACAGATCTTCAAGCACAGATTACTTATTCTCAAGCACAGATAGAGAACAAATCATTTAACCATTGACAGACAACGTTTTATTTCACTTCATGTAACTTAAATTCTTACTCCAATGGTTCTCCTCTTGGTTGCCATCTTAAGGGAAGAGTTTAGCATCCTCGTGAACTGCTGACTCATGTTAGAGTTAAAAGAACAAGCGTTTTTATTCATTCAAATTGTACGTCTTTCTCATCTTGACTTTAAGAAATGTCAGTGTTTATTTTTAAGGGAAAAAAAAAACAAATATCATTTGAGGTATTTAAATTCTTTAATCCCCTTTCTTAGCCAAACTACATTAAACCTTCTATTTCTTTGGTTTAACAAATGAAGGAACAGTAAATGAAGATACATATACAGTAGCATATGCTTACAAAAGCATCATGTGAAACAGAAAAGGCTTGATAATTGTGAGGAAGTAACAGTCACACTATTTTTGTTCTGTATAAATCCCGCTTTACAGTTATGTCCTGTATTCATTAAAATGTTTTAATGAATTTTAACAAATGTTCTTTAAAGAAAAAAAAGAAAAATGCAAAAAGTAAATGAAATACACATCTTCTCATAAACCATTAATTCAAGAAACGGCTGTAAAAAAAAAATCATTTTCTCCACGAATCTCATCAGTATGCAAGCGAATAATGAAACGTCTGCTCTGCATAATTAAGATGAAGGCTTAATGGTGATGTAAAGAAAAAAAAAAAAGGAATTGCTATTACAAAAAAAAAAAAAATTCTCCCAATTACATCAGGCTAATATTCATGACCCAAACGAACTCATATCTTAAAGCTAAAATTTCCAGGCGAATGAAATGAATGTGGATAATGATCTCGTCGCTTTAATTAACAATGGCTCTCAGAATCTCAGAGCAGGAGACCTGCCGAGACA
Source organism: Gila orcuttii (assembly GCA_026230005.1). Lineage (NCBI taxonomy): Eukaryota > Metazoa > Chordata > Actinopteri > Cypriniformes > Leuciscidae > Gila > Gila orcuttii. The sequence continues at coordinate 64,278,837 of JAPDVR010000001.1, read as the reverse complement.
GAGCGTCACAGCCATCAGATCGATCTGAAACCAAGGACAAGAGTTCCAGCCCTGTACACTCAGGCTCCGAAAATCCTCTCATACCCATCCAGATGCCCACGTACTGCTCCGAGCAGTTGCCAGACTGCCACACGACCTCTGGATCATCAGTCTTAGCAATCATGTAGTGTACAATGGGCTCTGAAAGCAGTTAAGCACACACTTGGCTGTATAATTCTGTGGAAATATTACAAAAGGGATTGAGAACATCCCCAGGGCAAAGAGTAATCCGGGAAAGCGAGCACAGTCATGCCAACTTCATACCCAATCCAAAGGAAGTAGTTCCAGACACAACAAACGGGCAAAATCCTGAAGTTGTCCTGAAGAATCCCAACTTGACAGTAGATGAGAAAAAACATCTGAAGTTTGTTTGCTTTGAAAGGAGGCCTTGCGATGAACAACATAGAAAAACGATTATCACTCCTCCAGTCAACTGTACCAAAAACAAAATACAGACAATATTTTTCCTCCTACCATACACCCTCCCTCTTCTTGTACAACAGTGTGTCACGATCAAGTATGCAAAACAGGCCAGTGATTGCGAGGAGCCAAACACAAAAGGTAATAATGAATGGAATTAGCGAGATTGCAGACAGCAGGGAATGCCCGACGACAACGACGGCGATGGTCCCGCTCTCAGCATCGCTGTGCTGGCCAAGGCAGCATTGGCATTCCTGGGTGCCGGAGGAGCCCGTGCTCTCACATACTTACGTACTCATGCATTTACATTTCCTCATGAAGCTTCTCTCTACGTCCCTCTCTCTCTCCCTCTCTCTAGCTAAGCTGCAGTACGCAGCCAACATCACGAATGACTCCGCAGACACTCCTGTGGGGAAAGAACCAAAGCTGGCAGCTCCTCAGAGGGGCACACGCCCAGCCAAGTGGGCAGGACGGCACCCAATAGTGTGGGGGGACGGCGGGGAACTTCCAACTTCCCCCTAAATGAGGCTTGTTGACATTTGCATTTCCCTTTCTTTTTGTGTCGTGCTAACATGCTTAATTGTTTTAGAATAGTGCCTTCTGCTACCGCCCTTTTGAAAAGCAATTTATTGTGCCAGTTTCCCCATATCTGCCATCCCCACGTCCCCTCCCCTGTCTCCTAGCCACCAGCTGCCAAATTTTCTCACTCTTTGACGGTACATAGCCTGTGAGAACGCACTTTGTGCTTGTTTTCCGTGCTTGTCATCTTTGCCAGTTTGGGAAGTAGAACAGAGAGAACGAAAAATTAAAAATAATAAATAAATATTTTCTCTGTAACTTATGGGAACACTCCGAGACAGATACAGGCACTCATAAATTATATGCTTCATTTGCATATTCCTGGCATAAGACATTATGCAAATAACAGGCATTTGCATAATGGATTCCTCTTGTTGCCTCAGAAGCCTTGTGCTCCTTTTTATTTAATAATGAAAAAAAGCTTAAAGATGAGAAAGTGGGAAGAATGTTGCATCGATCTTTGCCTGAGTCGAGTTGTGTGTGCCAGTGTCCCAAAACACATGCTGCTTCCCAGAAAAATGCAGGGAAATACTGGCCATGAAACACTAACAGATAAAAGACAATTCAAAACTCCTAGAGTTACATTTTCTAATTAAATGGTGTGGTTGAGTATTATGTGTAAAAATAAGACAAGATAATGCGCTAACATGCACATATCCATCTTAATTAGTAAGTGAAATGATGCATGCGAGTATAATGACATAGACTAATTAATTACAGAGAGGAGACTGAGTTGAGGGGGAAATCACATGATTAAAAATTCAAAACAGCCTTGTGTTTTTAGCATCGTCAGCTCCAAATAGAGCAACACACAAAAAAAAATAAGCGAAGATGTAAGTCGTGCGATATTTCATAATTACGCTTCTGATAATTGATTAATCAAATACGATGACACTGTTAATTCAATGGTAAATTGCAGAAACGTTTCAAGTGGTGCTCACATAAGACGGAAGATAATTAAGTGCAGATGAAAAGTTCAGAACGGCGATTAAATAAATGGCAAACTCGTCTAGTGTTGCTACTGATCAGATGGTTATGAAAAATAGCTTGAATTTGATAAAAAAAAATTAAGACCCAAAAAAAACTAAAATCTTTCCTGTCTCCCTGGAAACTTGAGTGGATGAGGAAAAGAGAGTATATAAGCATGATTGAGAGGGGAAAAAAGGTGGGAGGTGGCTACGAGGAGGACTTTGATTATTTATAACAAAATGCCATGCAACATTCTCCGCAGGGATCAGATGGCAAACGTCAACTGCGATCAGCCATAGTCCAATAAGGAGCATCCTTTCCAGCGTACAGAGAAGCAGGGAAACTGCTCACCTCAGATGCTGGGCTGCAGGGCTTTGAGCACCTCCATGGAGTGAAGGGCAAAGTAGACAAGCGGGCGATGCCAGGGTAATGGTGCAGTGGGGCGGGCAGCGGGGTAGCCAGCCTACGACAGATGTTGCGAGCAATTCATCAGCTCTTAGAATCAATTAACCCGTATGTTAATTAATGTCAGGCTTATGGAACAAAGTTGGGGGGGGCAGGGGGATGTGCTGGCAGAGCTGAAAGCGATGGAGGGGAGGGTGCGAAAAGACAAGAAGAGGATAGGGGATGGGCGAGCGCGAGAAACAAGCTGCGAATGCGGATTGTGGCAGGGAAAAGCTGGCACGGTGCCATCCACTCAGTGCCAGCACCAAGGCAGACTGGCGTACGCTGTGGGGGGGAGGCGGGTAGACACGAAAAATACATGAAGACCCATGCCATTTGGTTCATTTTGGCAAGAGAGAACGGTCATTTTTAAGCTGCGTGTATACAACTAATATTAAAAGTAGGATTGCTGGTGGGGGTTCTTGAGTACAAGGCTAACCTTAACTCAAAGCGAACAGGAAAAGGAGGGGAATACCATCTGCTGCTCGTGATTACGGAACATCGGTGATGTTCAGAGCGGAATTTAAGAATGGGAAGAAGTCGATAATGCCTGCCTGGCATCGGAGTGGGAAAGACAACACAAGCGGCGTAAACTTGCATGCCATCGTAATGGACACCAATGGCAGTCGAGTAAAACCGCACTAAACCACGGGAAAGATACAAAGTGTATCCACACTTTTATGGACAAAATGGCAATGGTGGCGCTGTCCACCGAAAGGCATTGGAGGCGGAGCAAGAGGAAGCGCCTCCTTCTCTCTTCCTCGCTTTCTTCTCTCCTACTGCGCATTTCCCTGTGCCAAGCAGGCAGTCTGCCAGCCAGGCAGCATATGCCATGCCAACTTCCTTGCTGGCAACCATACTGCAGACACCGGGTGGATACATGTGGCACATTTCAACATTGACAGAATCGCAGCGATGTGTTTCCTGGAGATGCCAAGTTGATTTTGTTAAACACGATGCCAGGATCTTTGCAGTGGCATCTGTTGCAGAATGATGGACAAGGTGAACATGTACGTACCCGATGCGGCTCGGTTGGCAAAGATAACTGGAATCAAGAACAAACAAAGACAACGGTGGTGCTATTGTTGACTAATTAAACAGAAAAGTTTGCGCAGCTAATTAGCGTGACGGATTCAATAAGGCAACGAGGCAGCTGTAAATGAAAACAAATTGGCGCAAGAAAAACAAGACAAAATAAAACTAAAGCAGCAAGCTGTTATACAAAAAGGGGAGGTGTTTGTGTTTTTTGTGCCAACTCCGCACCCCCCTTCAGTATTTAATTTTGCTCTATATAAACCACCACTTCTTGTCAACCGCCTGCCAACCAATGCAGTGAAGAATGTCTACCACGGGCATTGCGGCGTCAGATGCTGCCAAACTGCCAATCGCCTTTCAACACGAGAGGACCTGGGGGACGGTGCCAATGGCAGAACAGCAGCTGTTTAGAAAAGCCAAACACAAAAAAGGGGCAAAAAAGAGAATCAGCAAACATGAGGATGCATACTAATGAGCCAGCACATAAAATTATAAACAACTAACCAGATGGGGTTTAATTAATGCATTTTATCTTAATGACGCGCTAATCATTTTAATTCGTTCAACGAAGAAAAAAAATGTTTTACCCGCTTTGTGGACTTTTTCAGGTGTGGCTCAATATCGACTTTTTAAAAAGCAAAATAAGAAGAGGAAATACAAGAAGTATGAAACCACTTCAGCAGCAAGCAAGGTTATGCCAGAGAGGGAAGGAGGAGGCAGGCATTTGCGTATTATCTACATTCACAGCAATCACCAGGGAGATGAATGGCTAAGACTGTAGATTCTTTACGCCATCAACCCGTATGGGAGACAAGAGACAAGGGGGGTGCCACCCACAACAGCCAAGCAGGAACCTGATGGAGGGGGCACAGAATCACACTATCAGACTCTTTGGAGAGGCGGTAACCTCCAGACCAGCCCGCCTGTAACTCTGCCAAATGGGGCAGGGGGGCTGTGGGAACGTTTTCGGCAGCCCCCACTTTTTTTTTGCATGCCCCCTATTTGCCACCCAATCAAGAAAATGGGCAAACTCCTCCCGTTCGTTTTGTTTATGTTTTAGATATATAATCGACCACAGAAGTAGTAGACCTTTCTGAGAGCTGGTACCTGCAGGGTTCGGAGGAGGAACATCACCCTGGTTCCGCAAAGACGATGGGCATCGGGCACACAGCCAACTACGGGCGGCGGTGCAACCAGCGAGAACGGATGATTTGCCTAAGTTCGTTTTCACTGATTAAAATGCACAGCGAAAATTAAATCGGCAATTAGTGTGGGGGAAGGAGGCTCATCAGCATGCGCTAATTACGAGTGGATACTCCAAACTTTTACTTGCAGTTCTCATGCCTCTCGATTTTTGTTGGACAAAGGGGCACGGTTGTGGAATATGAATAATTGAAGAAGTCATCCAAAGGGAGGGATTATAAGATCTTTGTGCTTTCCTACACTGCCTTGGCACAACCACCAAGATGACAGAACCAAGGCTGCCACCAGGAAGGATAGGCTGGGCAATGGTGGCATCTTTTGGGGCATCTTCAGCGCGATCGATTAAGTATTTGTCGCACATGCGATTAATGCTTTAATTCATAATTCTTGTTGTGTGTGTATTTTTTTTTTTAATTGTCGCCGCGGAACACGTGTGGATATAATCGTTTGGAGCTAATGAGGTTTGGATGATCTGTCTTTTATTTTAATTCCACAGGGGAAGTTAATTGCATCTCGTCCTCATTATACAAATGGATTACAAAAAAAAGGAGGAAAAAAACTGGCTGGCAGAAACAAGGAGGGAGAGGGGGGAGAGGGAGAGGCAGAAGGAAAAGAAAGGGAGAATATTTTCCTTCTTTGTGAGCCAACATACACATAATACCACATGCAAACAAGCAGAGAAAAGCAACTGCAATGCTTTGCTATGCTAGTCTCTCCCAAGTCCTCCCCAGGAAAACCCAGCATGTCTCTCCTCTCTCCCTGCTCACTGCAGCCAAATCCTTCAAATGCCAAGGACCTCTGCTTTCCCTGGATGTGGATATTACAAAACATGGGCGAGACAAACGCTGCATGGGATTAAATTTCTGCCGATTGGATATTACCGTCATTATTAAAATGGTTAGTTTTCTGCTGTTATTAGTGTTGAGCTTTGTTATAGAGGTGGCGTTTGCGGGCGAAGCGAAATGGAGAGGAGACAACAAGAGAGCCTATGGCAGGGCACCTGCTAATGTCCTCAGCGCTTAATCATCGTACAGCAGAATGGTTTTATGCATATTTCATTTGCATATCATTAAATCGCTAAGGCACACTGGCAACTGGCAGCGGAGAACAGGGAGTGGGGAAATGAGAAGCACAAAGTGTTAAAAAAAAGAAAGCGACTCATTATGCGATGGCAATCTTCAAAGCTGTGTGATTTCCGGCATCCTGCCAATTCATTTTAATTCAACGTTAATTAAAAAAAAAAAAAGAGGAGGAGGGGCTCGCTCAGCCTGTCATATGCGGATTAATTGAGCGTCTTCCAAGGAACAAGAGTACTGTTTATGTGCTGGGTGAATGCGGATACGTCTGTTTGTAATCACCGGAATTATATATTTGTTTTGGGTTTTTTTACGAAAGAAGGCCAAAACATGCCACTTCTACACAGAAAGGAAATACTTGTACTTATAATGTGTAATGCTATCTTGTACATTGCTATTTAAAGGCACACTTTTTAATATCATGTTTATTAAGGAGCCTTGGGACATTTTGTTGCTATTGTGAAACATCAAATATGTTGGATACAGATGTGGGAATGTGAGAAGTTGGCACCGGGCACCAACGAGATCAGGAGGCGGGGGACTGGCAACTCGGGGTTGGGAGGAAAGCGTGGGAATTGCTGGGGGCATTCTGTCACAAGCTTTCGTCTTGTATGAAACAAATCCAACACTTGCTCATATCTGCCCCCTCTGCCAACCACCCATCAAGCAAACTATGCGCATAATTAGTATGCTTGCCGAGACTATGATTGCCTGTATTAAATCACTGGGCAAAAATTGATCCTTTTGTTTCTCGTTAAATGTGCTCGCTGTCATTATGTCTGGCACAATGTCCTGTGGAAAGAATAGATAAAACAACTGCTTTACACATGCACATTTACACAAACACGTGAATGTAAACAAACGTATACACACTTAATTAAGAGGAAGAGACTGTTAATGCAAGATCATGATTCATGGTTCAAGTTCATGGTTTATGAACCTTTGTAGGCACTTTTTCAACAACAAAAAATCTATAATATAAGTCATATAAAGAGTAAACATATTTATACATTTAGAAAAATACAGAGCCAAACAGAGGCCATAACTATAAAAAAAAAATATTTTAAATAAATTGAAAAAAAAAATTATAACATTTATTTTCCTGTAACACAGAATAAAAAAAGTATATAAAAAATATATTTACATCCATATTTAGATTACATTACATTCTGCTCTTCGTTAAACTAGCTTATGTAATAGCAAACGGCAAAAAGCGCCCGTCCTGCCCACATCTCACCTGCTAAGTGCCCTTGGGTGGTTCTTAGCATATGCAAATGCTGAGAGGATGTAGAATGGCGTAATTAGCCATGTTTATGAAAGCTTTAATGAAAGCTGTAGGGCAAAGGGGCAGCAGCCTGGCAAAAAGAGCCCGCTCGCAGCGGGTATCTGCCTGGCGCTTTTGAGCCATGATACATGCAGATGTCGCTGTAGTTCTTCCAAAAGCTTGCACGAACGAAAGGGGGGGGGGGGGGGGGTAGTGGTAACGAGGACCTCGTTTGGAATCACACACACAATTCTACCATATGTTTTTAGAGACACGCATGTGTGTCGGAATGCGGGAAAGGCTTGGCCGTGGGGGCAAGTAAAGTTAAGATGGGGTGAGGGGGAAGTTAAGCTATAGATCTTTGCATGGAACAAAGTGGACGAAAATAGCATTATTCATGCAACGCCTAAGTGAAGTACAACTGACACAGTGTCTGTGTTCTGCTGTGCATGTCACATGGAGCAGACATTATGCAAAGTGCCCTCATTAATATGCATAAGCAGCCTATTTATTATGCAGACCTGCACTAAAGCAATACTGTTTGGAGCTGCAGCTATGCTCTTGTTACAGTAGGCGAACGTAATCTTTCTCAGAGCAAACAGACTCCCGTTTTTTTCCGCTATGACCACTTTCAAAATATTTAATTATCTGCTGCTCTGATTAAAAAAGAAAAACACAAGAAATTCAAGTGAAAGCAGGCAGAGTGTTTATGCTCCAGACGTCCCCCATTCAAAGTGCCACTATATTATGACAGCTAGCAAAAGCAGAGTGGCACACCAACCATCTCAAGCAGTATCATATCCGTTTTAGATGTAGACAAGTAACATCAAATTGGTTATTGGGACAGTGTAATAAATTAGGCAATACAACAGTGCAGAGTGTGAAACAAATGGCATTTTGCAAAGTACAGTGCTCAATTTGTGATCATCTCATTGGGTTGTGCCCATCAGTAACATAGGCCATGGTCAGGTTCCCATCTTTTTGAGACTGAACCGACACTGAAGGGTCATACAAACTAACTCAAATGCTTCCGAAATGGCAGCATTAGCCAGAAGCAGGATTGCTGGGAGCAGGTACCTGGGTTTTCACACCAACCAATGGCAAAACCCAGTTACCTGCTCCCAACAATCCTGCCTCTGGCTCACTCTGTCCTTTCGGAAGCTCTTGACCTTGTCAGGCACAGTAGTGCTATGTTCTCCTTATCTACAGAGCTGACGGATCTCTCAGCAAGAGACCATTTATCATTCCCTGTGAGGTTAAAACAGAATAATATATAAAACTTGGGACGTTTATGATTTTAAATAATTTTTTAAAATTCATTTATTTTGAAATGGTTCTAGAAGTAGTGCCGTTTGAATGCTCAAGCTTGTGCTGTAATTCATCAAGACACTACATAAACATTACTACATGCACACATTGCTCTCACAAATCGGAAAGCTGAGACAATATAAGATGGAGGAGACAGACCACCTGTAGAAATATGAATGAGAGAAATCATAACACTCAATACAGCAGTATTGGTTCTTTCAGTTAAAAGAGCCAATTGCTTTTTCATTGAGGTATTGCTGTTTGTTTACTCTAGAATGCGATTCATTATGATTTCACGCATTCATTAGTTGGACCAGCCTGGAAAAAAATACATTTTTAGTGTGGTTTGAGAAATAAGTATGATACCTCTCTACTTAAATGCTATTGCTGATTCAAAAGATATTACCGAAACTTAAAGGGATAGTTCACCCAAAAATGAAAATTATATCAAAATTATGTGTACAGCAGAAGAAAGAAATTCATGCAGGTTTGGAACAACTTGAGGGTGAGTAAATGATGACACAATTGTCATTTTTAGGTGAACTATCCATTTAATTTTGACAGACAGTTTTGGAGATTTCTCTCTGTCGCCACTCAAGTAGGAGCTGAACTTGTATCTGCCTGTGATTGTTATAATAGGAAAAGGGACATTGGTTGCAGTGTCTATTCTATTGCATAGAGCACTGCAAGCTTAATACTGTGTGTGTTATTTTAGGCTATGTGGACTTGAAAGCATGATATTTTGAAAGATTAAATTCTCGGTTAAACACTTAATACATGTTTGATTATAAATACTTTCAACTCATTTCTCAAAAATAATAATAATAAAATGATATAGAAATATAAATAAATAATATAATATAATTTTGCCTTATCATTTTAAGCATGTAACTATCAACACATTCTTGACCACATTTAACCCAGAACATTAATTTAAGGGTTACTGAAGAGATTAAAAGCAGTTGAGGTTGTCTGGTCACATGATATAAGTAGGCAGGCACAGTCTTTGGCTGGATATATTGTTACATTCAGAGGCACTTCTGCTAAATCCAGGCCCAAATCCACTTAAATCCTGCTGTCCAAAAATACAGCCAATCAATGGTTTTGTGTCGCCAACCTCTGCGCGCTGACACTATTAAGAGAGCACACACAGCCTGTGTTAATGTTAAAATGCCATAATGCACAGCATCATCAGGCAGGCTAAAAATACCGGCACCTAGTTGTATTAAAGAGTGGCTTTTCTCCTAAAGTGAAAAAAAAAAAAAAAAAAATAGAGTAAAGCATGTGCAGTTTGATCAATGCTTTCCTCTCGCCACATAACTGTGGCTGTATTTTTCTTAAGTGACCTTAAAACACTGCCCTTTTCAACGTCCTCTCCCCCTTTTGTTCGGCACAGTTAATGAGGGAGCTGAGTGGGGAGGTTTGAGCCAGACCAAGCAGGGACACTGTAAGCCAACCTACAAGCTTCCTGGATGCTGATGCTTTCACCTCCTGGCCTCTCACATTTCCAGACAGAGGCTGCAGGGATGGCACTTCCAGCCGCAGAAATCCGCAGTCCTTCTGCAGCACCAGCAGTGCAGTAACATTTATCTCTTTAACTGCTTCCCAGGCACCAGCCTGCGCAAGTGCGCATTAATTGGGTCTGGGTAATTTTATCAGATTAGTATTAATACACCTTTGCTAAGGCCGCAAAGGTCACCTGCACTAACTGTACAGCTTGAACTCATGTGAAGGTTAACTGTCAATCATTCCACACAATATGATAACAGGCCTTATGATAATATGACCAGGGGATGTTATTGGCAGTCGTAGAACTGGTTTGTAGAGGATTGATGGGAACTATGCCTACATAGGTTGACTTTCTAAGGAAACATGCTAACAAAAGTATCCTCGTAAGTGACTGATTTGGAACGCTCTAAATACGCATTCTCACGACGTTAGAATGCTAAGATGACAATGCAATACACAACACATGCATATAGCACAAACAAATACTGGCTAAAATATTGCATTTCAGAATGACAGAACTATTCTTAATGATACATTTGGTTTTAAATGAAGAATAAGGGTAACACTTTATAATAACTTTCATTAATAAAATGCTTAATGGATCATTACTTTATATATTTTCAAATACTGTAGCTAGAAATATGAGATAATGTGCTTTTTAATATTTATTTATGAACTTATTAAACATTACATAATGATTCTGATTCATGATGATTATTATTTAATGTTAATAGATTACAAATGTCATTAAACTCAATTCATGTGATCATGCACTTGCTAAGCTATACATTATTTTAACAATGTTATACATTAATTAAAAACTTATTTTTAGTGTACATCTGAATGCTAACAAATGTCATTAAACTTTAGTTCATATATTAATGCACTTTCTTACATTTACAAATGTTGTGAAAAAAAAAAGTAATTTTAAGCACTTCACATACTATTCATGTTAACACATTATTAACTCATAACATCATAATATTTCTAGCTATGTGAATATTAGAGATGCGCGGTTGGCGGTTACAGCCGCGGACTCCGCGGATAAACCGCGGATCGGGCGGATGACATGACGAAAAAATATATTTTAATTAAATTCGGGCGGGTGGCGGGCGGTTGAACCAATCAAATGAAAAATATATACACATTGTTAAATATTGTTATCTTTGTCCCTGCGCGTCGATCGGAGACGGAGTTCACTGCTGATATTCTGAGAGCTTTCTAGTCTCGCGGCTGTCATCAGCAGCGCCTTGTATCGCCCAATCAGCGGATGGCGGGCGGGTGCGGTTTTGAAAATTGGTCAAAAACGTTGGTGCGGATGGATGGCGGACGGATGATGAGTTTTGTGATGCGGTTGCGGATGAAATAATAGTCCATCCGCGCATCTCTAGTGAATATATATGAACTATTGATAAATCATAAATGAGAACTCAAAGCTTCATGAAATTAGGTGAGAACATGCAACATGATTTTAAACAAACATGCAGACTTTTATGGAGATTGGACCATAGGTGGCGCTATAACTGAAAAAACATGTATTTCCTTAGTAAATTGACTGTATTGGCTGTAAATGGTCTTTTCCATCTATGATCTAAGTGGTTACATACTTGCATAATACCATTTTACGCATGTGCTTACAGACCTTAAAGCGCTTGAATCCCATTAATTGCTGCTTGCAGCTATATGTATTATATACTGTTTGTTAATTAATTATTAATTCAAGTTATTATAAAGTGTTACCAAAATGAGTATATTTACTGTATAGTTTACCTTTTGCGTCTCTCTGCCATTTTGTTTTTTTTTCTTTTCACTGAGCCAATTGTAATGGATCTGATATTACCTCATCTGTCATAGGCAGCCTTACAGTTTAGCCAAAACGAGGAATCATATAAGGCAGCATAATGTTACAGCATACCTTTTGGAACAGCCTTTTTGAAATGAGCACCTATATGATGCCCTAAAATGCTATCTAGAAAAAGGCTTATTAGGTTTAGGAACCCAGCAGTGGAATTTAAATATGATGGCTATAAGAATGCTAAAAACGCAAGTCAGGAAAATACGTAATCTGTGCTGCATTATCTATAAAACTGCAGCTCCCACATGAGCAGGCTGTTCATTTTGTAGCCTGAATATGCAGTGCATTTGACATTCATGTTGGTATCTGAGAACTGTCTTGATGAATTAGTTAAATTGACATTGCTAAGCAGGTGCTGTTAGGAGCTTTTTGGCTGAGGCTTGGCAGAGCTGTCACAGGTGCATTAAGACTGAAAACACGCCATCATAGCTTGGCGCAATGGCCAGGAGCACTAGATCCAAAATCCAATAACAGAGCAACATGTTGAAAGAATGTGTGCCACTGTCCTCGACTAGTTTAACCACCAAGACTCAACATTTACAACAGTATTGGACTGATTCTGAAGATGATGTATAGCAAAGACTTTTTTAAATTATCATTTTTTTTAAAACGCCTCGGGTTCATTTTTTTGGTTTGACGCGCCGCGTCAAAAACTATCCGACCAATGAAATTGGCGCTTTTGCTCACGTGTCTGGAGCTTCTGAAGTTACAGTAAAACACAACTTGGGGGCGCTCAAACTCAAAACGGTCTTGCCGAGCACACATACGTAATGGCGAAGAAGATATACAGCGTCTACTACACTCTGCCGGGAAGAAATAAGACGAGGAAGATGCAAGGCCAGATGAATGTAGGGCTGTTGGTCTTGTTGGTGTCTTTATAAAGAGACACCAACGAGACTAAAGAACTATATGACAAACGCGACAAACTTGCTCTCTTCTTCTGAGTGACAAGCGAGTGTCAGAAGCACTTTGTGGACGGGGGTATTTCTGTTTTACATTGAGCGCCATCTAATGTCAGGGAATAAATTTGCATGTTCACTCGGCTCATCGTCAGCGAAAATCGCTTGGTTGTGAACACAAAAAACGCGTTGAAAAACGCTGACGAATAACGCGAGCCGATATTCGTCCCGGTGTGTACGAGGCTTATGTCTTCGCATCTGCAGGTTTGCATGTCGTCCCGCAGGGCCTGAACTGAGCAGCTGGCAGGGGAGTCATTACATACGCACCTCTGACAGCTCATGCTCTCATTACAGCAGGAGGATGCCTGTAGTCAACACAGTCTCTCTCTCTCTCTCTCTCTCTCTCTCTCTCTCCACTGGGGCCATACTCCTCATGCTGGCAGACATCTTCCTTTTCCCCAAACACAGCTCAAAACCCTTCTTTTCCATGGGACATGTGGCATGATTGTGTAGCCTGGCTTTGTTCACGGTAGACTGTAGTCACCATAAGCTGTGAGTAAATCAAAGGACTTAACCTGCTTCACTTTGCTGCAGAGAAGGCTAAGGACAGCATTTTTCAGAATATAATCTGGTCCAGGGTGCGATCTTGAACACAAACTCCTGCTGCCTCTGAGCTCTACATTACATGGTGCTGTGTTTGCCTGTAGCTCTGTTCCAAAACCTAGGGAGCTGCCTGTTTCAAAAGAAAGGCAACATTAAGATGTTTTCGCCATATAAACCAGAATTGCATGTCAATCTAGACAATCACAAAATGCATTGTGACTTCAAGATTGTGGTGTCAAGAAAAATTGTAAAATATTGAAAAAATAAACGTGTTTATTGGGGAAAAAAGTTTGACGTTAGCATGTTGCTAAGCTAACATGATACTGTAATAAACATAGTATTAAATTATATCGGAATAACATTGGACTCTCACTTAATTGTATTTGTTTGACTTTTTAAAGCTGCAGTCCGTAACTTTTTGTGTGTTCAAAATGTACAAAAAAATATATAAGCAAGTACATCATGAATCCATTTTTCAAACCGTGTTTTTGTCTTATCCTGAATCACTACGGTACACCTATAATGAGTGTTTATATTCAGACTTTTCAGACTTTTTGGACTGGTTCGGGTCTTACCACTGCGGAGTACCCCAGTACCTGCGTGTCTCGTCATAGACATAAACAGAGAGAAGTAGCTCCGGCTACAATGCAAGACGCATGCAGTTCTGTTTATTAACCGCAAGAGTGCCAAAAGTTACAGACTGCAGTTTTAAGATTATTAGTGTATCAAGTTGTTAGCTAAGCAACATGCTAACATCAAACCAAAGTCCCTTTTAAGGAATGTCTATTCACTCTGCGACCATATTTGCAACGCCTCCGGGAAGCTCTTTCGGGCATCCAAGACCAAGTCTTATCTATTTAAATAAGGGAAGTCCTAAAAAGTGTGGAAAAATCCAACATAAACCATATAATTCTTTGTTGGAACAGGCTGGTTTATGCTGGTTAGAGCTAGAATAGTTCTGGTCTAGCTGGCGGACCAGCATAGTCATGCTGTTCCAAGCAAAACTGAGCAGGTGACAAACATAAGTTATGCTAGTGACTGCTTATCATACATTTAATTGTCAAAGCAAAATCAGCAACAAAATCTGGAATGAATTGTCCCATAAATGTTGTTTCCAATGCTCAAATAGCATTAAAAACGTGTATATTTCAGCTGAAATAGCAATGTACATTTGCAGTCCTAAGCACGTGATTCAGGACACTGACTGATTCACTGCATCTGGTGTTAGAAGCTCTGGTTGCCATTGAAATAATGACTTTACCAAATGGTGATTGGCTCTTTTATTTAGAAGGCGTATTGCATATTAGTACCTTACAGTAGGAATATGTACCCTTAAGTTACAACTATGAACCTTTAAAAAGGGGTATAAAAGGTACAAAGATGTCCTTTTTGAGGGTACTGCCATAGTGACAAGCTGTTGTAAAAGGTATTTTTTGTGAAAGATAGAAAAAGTCTAAAGTAAGAAATTAAAGTAAGGAGAGGACGAAAGTAAGGGAATAAGAATGGAAGGAATGACGAAAGAAAAGAAAAAAGGAACTAGAGTAAGAAGGGAGGAAGGAAAGGAAGGAATTGATGAGGAAAGGAAAGTGAAAAAAGTAAAGAAGGAATTAAATATAGCCTATATATTCTTCTTCCCCTTACCCCCCTCAGTCCACTCTATGCGATCCCACCCATGTGACAGGAAATGAACAAGAAACAGAAATACATGTAGCTAGCTAGGCGTTTAAGTGAGAATGCAAGTGTGTGGCATCAACAAATAGGCTTCACACTGGGAGTAGTGGCAGCAAACAGCTCCAAGTCGGTGCCTCCCAAAAAGTCCAGGGTATATCAGTCAATTCAAAGGAGAGTCGCCACGTGTCCTTTAATAATCCTGTAGCGTATTATCAGGACGCCACAGCTAAGTGTTGCAATTAGGCTGCCCTTTATCATGCAAATCAATTTGACAGCACAACAATCATTCTGTTCCGCCGGCTCTCGGTATTCGGCACGCTTTCTCTGTTCCCTGGCTTACTCTGGCATTTGCGGTGGTTGGCCACATTTGCATTATTTATCATATCAGTGTGAATATGGGGCCGCTCTGCGGCAGAGCTGACGCTGATTAGTGTGGCATTACATATGTTAAGCACAAGGAGACGGATTCCCTTTACTAACGCTCCACTGCACCGCTTTCAGCCCCTGAAAATAAAACAGGGCTCTTATTAATATCCCAGAGGCTCTGACACCAAACATAGCAGGGAGGGGAGTAGGACCCAGTGAGGTGCCGGGACACTCGCTGCTCGGCGTATGCAAATAGAGGCACTCGGCCAAACACACACACACCAAACAGACATTAGCATGAAGTGGCTTAGCGGCACGAGGCCATTTGTCATGCATGTGTGTGTGAGTGAGAGCATGTATATGTGGACAATGAGGCTCTCCAACTCCGTGTGGAAGCTTATTACAAGCTTTTTCTGGAGACAGGTGGCGCTGTAGCCTCACCACTTTTATTCACATTGAACAATACAACAACGTCTGGCTTTGTCTGCCTCTGCTTAGATCTTTAATGTTTCTCCTGCCCTGTGTTGCTACATTATGACGCATTTGTTGTGTGGCTGGTCGGTTATTGGAAAATATAGGAGGAGTCAGTGTGGATGTGATGGATGGATGTGGCTTAATTATCGTTAAAAAGTCATTTACAAGACAAATAGGGACTAGCTTTGCCCATTACAGTTGCTAAAGCAGATTCTGGGTTGCTTCTCTGTAAACAAGTGAGTTTATGTTGGATCTTGACTGGCACAAGGTTACAAGAATGCTCCAGGTTTAATACGAATTATGGTCTATTGAGTGGCATGTTTATAATTGTGATAGGAAACCATTTTAACTATGGAAGCTTGTTTCCGCCACGGAATAAAACAATTTAAAAGATAATTGCGACTTTTCTCGCAATTCTGATTTCTTTTCTCAGAATTGTGAAATATAAACTTGGAACTGCGAGTTACAAAGTCCAATTCTGATGAAAAAAAGCCTGACTTTTTTTCTCAGAATTGCGAGTTTATTTCTCACAATTCTGACTTTATAACTCGCAAATACAACAATATCACACAATTCTGAATTTGTAATACCTTTCAATTCTGTCTTTCTAACTCACAATTGTGAGTATCACACAAAAAATGTCAGAATTGTGAGATAATTTTTTTTTTAAATATATATATATATATAATTCAGTGGCGGAAACAAGCTTTCATAGTTAACTCCCTCCTCAGTTTGCGAAAAAAAATTTAAATCTGCCAACCTTGTATCAAGTTGAGGTTACCAGGTTTATTAGCTTAACATGGTTATTGGGTTGTCTAGTGTAGTCTGATTCACTCGCATGAGTCGGATCTTTTAATAAATGCTTTGAAAGGATTAATGAACAAACAAGCTAATCGCTCTGAGTCAGCCCTTATTGAATGAACTAAATCCATCAGAATGATTACAGAATCAACATCTGACTAACTTAATGAACTGGAAGTCTTCATTACTTTCAGTGATGCACGTCAAAAATCAAGATTTATTTATACTATTTGTGTTGTTTCTGTGGAAAATAACATGCCACAGATGCTGTTGGAAAAAACTCAAACTAAACTTGTACTGAATGCCAAACATTCCTTTAACACCAACAAAAATCTTATTAATTTTTAATAGTATTATTAAAATTACCATATAAAATAAGACATTCAAAACTGAAACATCTGTTCAGCTAAAAGCATAGAGTAATAGTACACGTTCATGACATAAAAGCTGTATGATCATGGTAACAATGGTCTGAACCCAGTTTGATGTCTTTATATCACCCCATGTTACACCTCTATCCACTAATCTCTGCTGTCTTTTACAATAAATACAAAATAACATTAAAGCTCATAAAAACGTGCAGTAGCTTGAGTTAAACTTGTAGATATGAACATGATACATTTAAAATGTTTAACAAAGTTTTCAGATAGGAGTGGGCATAGAAAGAAAACAAGCTTGCAGAATTATAACTAGTGGTCGACCGATATAGTTTTTTTGATGGCCGATGCCGATATCTTAGAGAGCAGGGTGGCTGATGGCCGATATAAAGCCGATATTTTTTTATATATATACTTTATATTTATTTGAATCAATATTTAATACATTAGAAATAAATTAGAAAACAAATACTTAAAATAAACATGCTTATACTTTAGATGGCAACTTCTTGAAAAATATTACAGTATTTTTCACAAAGTAATTGTTTAAAAATATATGAATACGTGAATAAAAAGGAAGTAAACACTGTAACAGGGCACTCAGTAATCTGGTAATTCCGTGCCCACTGGTAACG
Organism: Gila orcuttii; assembly: GCA_026230005.1. Taxonomy (NCBI): domain Eukaryota; kingdom Metazoa; phylum Chordata; class Actinopteri; order Cypriniformes; family Leuciscidae; genus Gila; species Gila orcuttii. Next base: position 64,261,310 of record JAPDVR010000001.1, on the reverse strand, counting down.
TTAATTATATTTTTTTAAATAAAGACAAGGTAACGCTAATTTTACATACAGCACACAGTGAAAACCTGTGAAGCTGATATTCTGTTCGCATTCACTCACTTCACAAGAACCGAGCGTCACTCTCCACGTTTATGCAGGCTACAAATACACACTTCACAAGATATCACAGCTGGATTTGATTTAATCTGCAAGGTTTGTGAAATTAAATGTTTATTAGATATAAGAGATTTGTTTAAATGATGTAGATGCGCATTTGCTGAATGTTGACGGTAAATGATAAAGTATTTTAGCTTGATTGTTTGCCTTTTCTGTTACAAATAATATAAAAGCAACGCTTTACTTTTTCGCATACCATTTACTTTGTTTACCAGTTCTGTCTAACAAAGTATTAGATATGACTGACAGAGATCGTAAACTAATGAAGACGAAAAATGTGAGTGAGCGCTGTGTAATCAGGCGCTGCCGTTCTCTTCTCAGGCGCTGAGCGCCACCCGTCAAAATATAAGTCTGGAGCGCCGTCAAAATGAAAGTCCCGCTTCCAACACATCGGCCAATCAGAAAAATTAATCGGCCGATGCCGATATTTAAAAAATGCCAAATATCGGCCGATATATCAGCCTTGGCGATATATCGGTCGACCACTAATTATAACTATATGTGATCTTTTTACTTGAGGTGGTCAAGTAAATGAAATCTGACAGAGGTAATATCAGAGGAGAAACGAAGATTAAAAAGAGAGAGGGAGGAAAATAAGCGGGGCTGAATCGCTGCAGGATACAACGCTCTGCTCCTTTAAACTGAAATCTCAATCTAACGAAGTTTGTTCCTTAAAAGGAAATCAGAGGGTTTCACTGAGACATTGCCTTTAAAATCATGAATAAACATCAGAATGCCTTGCCACGCATACATCATACATCACAGGCCGACGCTACCTAATGGAGGAGGACTCATCACCCTCCAACACATGAAAAGCCAGCAAAATTACCAAGCCCACCACATAACCAGCCACTCACTTCTAAAATGGACCGCTGAGGGAGGGGATGGGGTTGAAGGAGTATTCCTTCACTAAAATGGCTCCCTGAGATAACCATCTCTCTATGCCATTCGCCGCCAACGTGGAGAGAAATAAAAGAATAGTGATGATGACATTTCTGAAAATAATTAGAACACAATGTGGTTTCCTCTAGTACCCCACCATCCTTCTCCTTGACTGCCCTCGCTATGATCTGCTTCCTGTGTATGGCTGTTTTCCTGCTCATGTTGATTCCGCTGCATATTAGGAAGCGCTTGTTATTCCAGACTGGCCATTTAATATGAGCGAGCACTTTATTCTGAGCTCGGGTGGGAACGAAATTGCGTTTAATCATAATGTGGGTCTGCGAGTAGGCAACTGTGGCGGTGGCTGAAATATTGTCTCTGAATAAAGACAAATAAAAATGGATGCTTTGTTCACAATGGCGCAAAATAAAATGGACAAGTGGTGTATGCTCGGCTTCAGGGGCTTTAAGGAAGAACAACGCAGTCAGACAAAGAAAGACAACATTCCAAATTTAAAATACTTGAATATAAATTGAATTGAAAAACCAATATGCAGCCAGGAAAATAATCCACCCAAATTGAACAAATAAAATAAAATAAAAATTAACATGGTTATTATTAGCTAATTTAAATGTTAAAAACTAATATTACAGTAAAAAAAGAAATTGTTAGTGATTTCTGCCCGTGCAAACCCAACACCATAATGCTAGTGTGATGTGGGTGGTTACTTGGTAGTTGTCTGTGTGCTCCAGGTGGTTAATCGGTGGTTGCTAACTTGCCAAAATCAAAATGATACCGACATTTTGGCAACTGGATTTATTCTCGATATATCTCCAATGTCCAATGGACCCTTACAGCAGCTTGTTTCGTGGTCGCAGTTTCAAAACTTTTCTCATTCATCTCCATCTATTGACTTGTCTCTCATTGGCTATTGCAAAAGTACGGACGTAATCATAATCATCTCGATTTAAAATCCTAAGTATCAAACACGTATGATATTATCGGGGCAGCCCCCAATGTGTCTGTGAGCAGATTGGGAGGTTTAAGATTTGATCTAATGCCTCACATTACCAGATAATTTGGACCGAACCTCGTAACCGACCAAGGTCCGGGACAAGATTTTTTTTCAGATTGTCCGGACGGGTAAATCGGGGATAAATTGGCCTAAAACTCCTGTAGTATGAGCCCGGCTTAAGTGTGTGAAATAGCCTCAGTCAGCACCACTAATGAAGAAACGGTTCCACATAATAATATCTTATCTTAACATTATATCAATATTTCATTTTGGGTTTGCAGAACACTAACAAAATATGAGCGATCCATACATAATTTAGAAGCATTTGGCATAAAAAAACAGAGCGCAATTAAAAACCCAACCATGAGCAACATTTCCTCTTCCTGAAAGCATACGTGTCTCTGTAAAAGGCCTTAGGCTAGTTTATGTAGAAATATATACACTGTGAATCTCCGGAAATCTATTAACAGATGCTAATTGATGTATGCAGAGGTATGAGTAAATGTGTGTGTGTGTGTGTGTGTGAGTGTGTGAGAGAGAGAGAGAGAGAGTACAAAGATGTATCCTACACCGAGCTAGGCATGAGAACAGGCTTGTGAAGCAGAGTGCAGTAATTTCTTTGATCATTTTTAATGGCAGTACTTTCATGTGGGTGTGTTGTGCTCTCTCTCACATACACACACACACAATCGTACACACTGAACCCTGCAGGTGTCATTTTACACCCCCAGCTCTGGGATTAGTATGCGGCAGGCAATAAAAAGCAGTGCCATTGCATTGCAATGCGCACATCTCTACAAACCAGCATCAATACCTTTTCAAAAGGATGTATCAGTTCACTGCCAACTGAGGGGGGAGACAGGGAGACAGACAGACAGGAAATAATGAGAACTGAATAATACACAAAACAGCAGGAACTTAAAAGTTAGTGTGATATAAATAAAAAGAGTATATCATGAGACAATCACAAGACTGAAGTGGCAAGTTTGTTGGAGATTTTGATGGAATAATATTCCAAAAAGCCTGAGGATAGTAATATGTTTTTTTTTTTTTTTTTACTGTAACGTTGTAGTTAAGGCTGAGTATCGAGTTTGATACTTTTTAGGCACCGACTGAATTGCCTCGATAATATCAAGTATCAAAAAATGTCTTGTTGTTCAATAGCAAATTTCGATACCTAAGGGGTTAATCTCGTCAACGTCAGTGAGCCAATAAGCATGTAGCATGATTGGCTCTGGCGAGGCATCAAGGAAAAACACTAGTTTACGCCCGTTACGCCCAGAGATGTGGCTCACACGTCAGACTGAAGTGTGTAAGCGTCCAAACCCCCATGGATGGAAAAGATCAAAAGTGTGGAATAAACGGAATAAACACGGAATAAAGGGCAGAAAGTTGCTTCATTTTCGACTGCAAGAAGAACTGAAGCTCGTCACAAATTCACAGAAACTCTGCGTATAGGATACTTGCCTCACATACTTAAGAAATAGGCATATAGAAAGCTTGAAATGTCTACTTTTAAATTAACCAATTAGAATTGAAAACAAATAATCACTGATTAGCTATGTAATCCAAATGAAAGGTGCATTTCTCTCTATAGGCGCGTGCAAGCGTTCACTATACAGCGGAGATGACTAGTCAGCAACGTCAATTTCATCTTTGCAGCCAACACTGACTCAGAAAAAATAGTTTATTAATAAACAATTAAAATGTCTCCTTGCTATTTTTTCCAGACACATTTATAATCATTAAAATCATTCCAGTGCTTTGCGGCAAGCCTAATGCGTGAGATTGAGCACAAGGCATATATTATGCCCCCCCGGTAGCCTATATGAGTCATTGAGTCTGTAACAAAGTCAACAAATTGACAAAATAAAACCAAAGTTTTTTTTTAGGTAATGTAATGTGAACTTATAAACGGATTTCATAAAACTGGTACCGGAAAAAAGTATTGTTCTTGAACAGGTATTGAAGTCAATGTATCGGTATTGATATCGACAATTTTTTAACTATACCCAGCCCTAGTTGTAGTGTTATTTGATTACATTTAAAAAAAGGTAACAATTATTTCCCCCAAAAATGAAAATGCATCATCATTTCCTTACCTTTATGTCATTCCAAACTTTTATGGCTTTATTTCTTTGAGAGACATAAAAAAATATATTTTAAAGTATGTTGGTGACCAAAGCTGTAAAACGTACTCGGTTACTAACGTAACCTTGGTTCTCTCTAGAAAGGGAACGAGTACTGTGTAATATCTTACGCTATGGAGGAAACCTCTTTTCCACGAGATATTGAAGCCAAAAAATTATCCTTAATTTTGCATTAATGTAAAACGCTGTGCAGCAGCATGCAGACATAGGCAAGGCGGCTTGCACGCCTATTGGCTGCCCTGCGGCAACAGCAGCAGCCTATCGAGAGAGGCGCTGCGTGACATGACATCCAATGGGGGCAACTCGAGCCCATTTCGTCACGTCCCGCCAGAAAGGGCGTGGTCTCGGCCTATAAATATAGCTCGATTAGGCTGGTACACTGGTTTTCATCGCCGAAGCGAACCAGAGCTGTGTATGCACGGCAAGATACGCAGTACTCGTTCCCTCTCTAGAGAGAACCGAGGTTACGTTAGTAACCGAGTACGTTCTCTTACGAGAGTACTCTCGTACTGCGTAATATCTTACGCTATGGGGAACACTATGCAAAACGCCGTGCGTACTGGGATCCAACACCAAGGTCCCAAGGGCAGTAGCCCAGGGCTCATATAGTGCATAATCACCATGGACTCACAGAGAGTCGGAGAAGAGAGGCTGCAAGCATCATTCCCCATGAAATAGCTTCCCACAGGAGCTAGTTATGTAACAGTGTTCCACGCAGACAGGGTGAACGCATTCAGCCTGAACTGGGCACTAGAAAGGGTTATTCACCACCCATGGGCTGTTCTATCGCTCAGTGAGCGATGCACAAGCAAAACTCAGTATCTGGGCCGGCACAGCGGGGCAGATGGCACTGAATTCTATACCGACAGAAGCTTGGCTTGTAAGGCGGGAACCTCTAGGTTATAAAACCTTATAAATGTAGACGGCGAGGCCCAGCCCGCGGCCGTACAGATATCTTGCAAGGTAACCCCACTATACCACGCCCACGATGAGGCCACGCCTCTTGTGGAGTGCGCTCTGACACCCAAAGGACACTGCAGGTCCTTGGAAGTGTAAGCCAGTGCTATGGCGTCGACTATCCATCTGGATAAGCTCTGTTTTGATGCAGTCAGTCCCTTGGAGCGTCCGCCAAACAAAACAAAGAGCTGCTCGGTCTGTCTGAAAACAGACGAGCGGGACACATAAGCTCTCAGTGCCCTGACAGGGCAAAGGAGACTCGCATCCACCTCCTCAGCATGAACCGGGAGGGCGCACAGGGAAATGACCTGGGCCCTGAACGGTGTGTTGAGGGATTTGGGCACGTACCCGTGCCTTGGTTTGAGTATGACTTTTGAGTCATTAGGCCCAAACTCCATACATGACGCGCTTACTGAAAGCGCTTGTAAGTCCCTTATGCGCTTCACTGAAGCGAGAGCCAAAAGAAACACCGTTTTGAAAGACAGATGCTTCATGTCTGACAAATGGATTGGCTCGAACGGGGCACCTTTCATGGCTTCCAAAACCGTAGAAAGGTCCCACACCGGGACTGAAGGAGGTCTGGGAGGGTTCAGCCTCCGAGCTCCCCTGAGGAATCGCACGACCAGGTCATTTTTCCCCAGTGACTGGCCAGACACAGGTTTAGCAAACGCTGCTATGGCTGCCACGTACACTTTGAGCGTGGATGGGGTCTTGCCCTTATCCAGCAGCTCTTGAAGGAAGGAGAGTACTTCCGTGACCCCGCAGTCTACGGGTGAAAAGCCCTGAGCTTGACACCAGGTAGAGAACACAGACCATTTCGAGGAGTAAAGCCGTCTAGCAGACAGGGCTCTCGCCTGCGTGATCGTGTTTAACACTCCCTCCGGGAGGTTAGCGGGTACCCGCTGATGGCCCATGCATGTAGGGACCATAGTTGCGGGCGAGGATGCCAAATCGAGCCCTTGGCCTGAGAGAGGAGGTCTTTCCTCAACGGTATTGGCCACGGGGCAGTGCTGGTCAGCCGCATCAGGACTGGGAACCAAGTCCGGTTTGGCCAGAGCGGAGCCACAAGCAGCACTGGGCATCTGTTTTCCCTGATTCGTTCCAGCACTTGAGGCAGGAGCGAGACGGGGGGAAAAGCATAGAGGGGACAGCGGGGCAAGACGTGGGCTAGCGCGTCCTCGCTCTTGGAGAAATATTTCGGACAGTGAGCGTTCTCGTGGGACGCAAACAGGTCCACCTGCACTTTGCTGAATGTCTCCCACAGCAGTTGGATCGTCTGCGGGTGCAGCGACCATTCCCCTGCTGGGACATTGTTTCTGGACAGTCTGTCTGGTCCCAGATTCAGGTGACCAGGCACATGTGCTGCTCTCAGTGAAAGCAGGTTGTGCTGAGCCCAGACCAGGAGGCGTTCCGTTAGCCTGTAAAGGTTTCGGGACCTGATGCCGCCCTGGCGATTTGTGTATGCCACCACTGACATGTTGTCCGAACGGACCAAGACATGGTGACTTTTTATCTGGGGACAGAAGCGCCGTAGCGCGTTGTCGACTGCCATCATTTCCAGACAGTTTATATGTAGGAGCTTTTCCCGTTCTGACCACTGGCCAAAGAACGGTCTGCCCTCGAGCAGCGCTCCCCATTCCGAGGTGGAGGCGTCCGTGGACACCACCTTCACACTCGAGGGAGTCCCCAGACTCACACCTGACTGATACCAGTCGGTTACTTTCCAAGGTTCCAGAGCTGAAACGCATTCTAGATCGACCCGGAGGCGAAACCGGCCAGCGGTCCATGCCCGGGGCGGAACTCGCGCTTTCAGGCACAGCTGCAGTGGGCGCATGCGAAGCAGACCCAGCTGGAGTACTGAAGCTGCTGAGGCCATGAGGCCCAGCATTTTCTGAAACCTTTTGAGCTGGACTATAGAGCCGCGGCGGAAGGATTTCACGGCGCGCTGAATGTCCAGCTCGCGCTCTGGCGACAGGCGCGCTGTCATGGATAGCGAGTCCAGCACTGTTCCCAGAAAATAAATTTTCTGGCTGGGAGACAGCAAACTTTTCGCCCACTTGACTGTGAGACCCAGATTCTCGAGATGCTCGAGTAATGTGGTCCTGTGTTCTATGAGCTCTGATCGTGATCTAGCTAGAATCAGCCAGTCGTCCATGTAGTTAAAAATTCTCATGCCCTGGAGTCTCAGGGGTGCGAGAGCCGCGTCCATGCACTTCGTAAATGTACGGGATGCCAGGGACAGGCCGAACGGCAGGACTTTGTATTGGTATGCCTGGCCCTCGAAGGCGAATCTCAAGAATCGCCTGTGACGCGACGCTATTTGTATTTGAAAATAGGCGTCTTTCAGATCTATTGACATAAACCAGTCCTCCTGGCGAACTTGCGTGAGGATTTTCCTGGTTGTAATCATTCTGAACTGCCGCTTCGTGAGCGCTCTGTTCAGCTGTCGCAGATCTAGAATGGGTCTGAGACCCCCGTCTTTTTTTCCGGTAAAAGAAAATGTTTGCTGTAAAGACCCCCTTTGCTCTGAGCCTGAGATAAAGGTTCTATAGCCCCTTTTGCTCAGTAGTTTCGCTATCTCGGCTCGAAGTAGATGAGATACTTCGTTTTTTACCGTCGTTTCGACTCGCGCCGCGCAACGGCGGGGGCGTCGAGCGAACTGCAGCGAATAGCCTCTTTTTATAGTCTTCAGCACCCATTCTGATACCCCGGGAAGCTTTGCACACGCATCTGCGTGAATAGCTAGAGGTAGAATGAAATCTGGGCTCTGGCCGCGGCATAACGGCGGCCGGAGAGCTCCGGTGTGCTGGGAAATAAACACTGTGTTTGCAGTGTGCGAGGCGGGGGGTGCGCTGATCACAGCGGGCAGCCCGGCCGCGCTCAGCTTCTCTCTGACAGGTTGTGGAGAGAATGCGAGCGGGACGAGCCCCGTAGGGTTCGGCATGTCTGTGAAGGAATGTGGGCGCGGGATAGCGGGCACACTCACTGCACTGGGAACACTGTCGGCTAGCGCCGACTGAGAATGTGTTGGTTTCCTTTTTACAGAAACCGTGGGACATGCTTCGTGTAGTGTTTGTGGGCACCCTTACAACACTTATAACACCATCGGCCGTGGCCGGAATTCCAGAAAATACGCTGTTTTTGGGATTTATCTGGGTCGCCATAAAACTGGCGTTTGTGTGCAGGCAAGCGGGCTGTGGTACCAGCTTGTTTACGGCAAAATACACTGGAACAGTCACATTGTTTGGAACTTAATGAGCGAGAAGTTTCGGTAGAGTCTGGCCGCGGCGAGACTTAAACACAGTGGGCCTTAGCTGACTGTATGTGTGTTGGTTTCTTTACAGAAAACGTGGCACTTGCAGTGTGTAGTGTTTGTGGGCACTGGGTTGTGGGCACATTCACTATAATTAATGCACAATTGACATGAGTCGAACTCATTTGTGCGAGCCCTGCACTGTGGCGGGCTGTGTTTGTGTGTAGAAATGAACACTGGGCTGTGGCATTTTTAATACACTCATAACACCATCGGCTGTGGCCGGAATACCAGAAAATACACTGCTTACATGATTTTTCTGGGTCGCCGTGGAAACGGCATTTGTGTGCAGGCAAGCGGGCCATGGTACCGGCTTGTTTACTGCAAAATACACTGGAACAGTCGCATTTTCTTGGAAGTGAACGAGTGAAAAGTTTGGGTATAAGTCTGGCTGCAACGAGACTAAATTTTTATTTGCTGCGAGAGCTGGGCTCGAACACGGATCTACCGTGCCAAGGTTTTGGGTTTCACCACTGAGCCACAGGGGGAAACGACAAAAGCTTAAAATAGCTCGAGCGGATAAAGAGCGTCATCACAGTTTTGTGTGTGTCGGCGTTTGTTTGCAGGCGTGCGTGTTATAAAACAGGCTCATTGCTGCAATATTGACATTTTTCAGCCGCTCAAACTACGAGGAGCTGAGAAATGTTGATAAATGGAGATTGGTCTGGCCTCGGCGGGACTAAAAACACACTCTTTCCTTATTTCGCCGGTGACGCACGCCCACGGGGGGCGTCGAGCAGATAGGAGAGCGTCATCACAGTTCTCTGTGTGTCGGCGTTTGTTTGCAGGCGTGCATGTTATACAACAGGCTCGCGCTGCAATATTGACATTTTCAGCCGCTCAAACTAAGAGGAGCTGAGAAATGGCGATTGGTCCGGCCTCGGCGGGACTAAAAACACACTCTATTCTCATTTCGCCGGTGACGCACGCCCACGGGGGGCGGGGCAGCTTTCTTATAATGTAAAGAAAGCTAGCCGCGGTTTTGATGCTGGCCCGTTTCCCTGACGACTCGCGGGCAGAAGGGGGAGGTCCACAGAGCTCGCCCCATCCTCACTGTCCGACGCCAGTATAGAGAAGCTGGTCTTCTCTACAGATGCAGCTATCTCGTCGTCACAATAGCGGAGGCGGCGGCCGTTGTCCGTCAGTGAGCGACTTGACTGAAGCTGGTGAAGCTGGCGGGCGAACCGGCAAGCTTTCACGGGCTGGAGAAGGCTCGGGGACCCGCTGAGTACGGCGCTTTACGGCGCGGCACTACAGCGGGCGGGAGTGCAGACTCGGAGAAAAAATGCCAGGCGAGTCCTCAGAGTCACCATGGCAATAGCTCGCTCAGCGAGCGCGAGAGCTACATGATCCTTACCCAGGCGGGAAACACAGATGAAATGGCGGTCCCCGTCGCTGAGTGCGGCTCGGCTTCTCACTCTGGATCCAGCGATGCGTGTCGCTTCGCTGAAGAGATGAAAATCAGTGTACCAGCCTAATCGAGCTATATTTATAGGCCGAGACCACGCCCTTTCTGGCGGGACGTGACGAAATGGGCGCGAGTTTCCCCCATTGGATGTCATGTCACGCAGCGCCTCTCTCGATAGGCTGCTGCTGTTGCCGCAGGGCAGCCAATAGGCGCGCAAGCCGCCTTGCCTATGTCTGCATGCTGCTGCACAGCGTTTTACATTAATGCAAAATTAAGGATAATTTTTTGGCTTCAATATCTCGTGGAAAAGAGGTTCCCTTTCGTCCTGGGAACTCCGACGTGTCGTCGGGGGAGTTCCCTGACGAATTGGGATCACGCTAGGGAGCCAACTGCCTTCGAGAGAATTAAAACGAGCCAATAGACATTGGCATGCAAGGTTTGCATTCCGTGACCCGCCTACCAGCGCGGGTATAAAAGGCGGAAGTAAACATTGCGCAATGCTTTTTGCTTCGGAGCCATTCAGTGTCTCTCTGAGCTGCTGTATTCCGAGGAAATATTGAAAAACGAGTCTTCTTTGGCGAAAGGAATCCTCTGCTGCTGGTGTGACGGCGCTTCAAGTGGCCATCGCTTCCCGTTGCCGGCCGTTTCTCTCTCTCTATTCAAACAAAGAGCTGTTTTAACGGCTGGTATTGGTAACGGTGAGTGCAGCACACGGGCTTGCAGTTTCCCCGCTGTGTCTGCCGCGGTGGTCCCTTTGTGCCTCGGCACATAAAAGAGCATTTCTTTTTGTCTAAAAGAGCAACACGAGTGAAGATCGCGTCCTTTTCAGGATGACGTTTCACTCGTGTGTTTCTGGATGCGATCGTTTCCTGTCCTTATTTGACGGCCACGTTCATTGTTTCACATGCCTAATCAGTGTGTGAGACTACGTTCGTGGGTGGTTCATGTTCTCCCAGGAGTGCATGACCACGTCGGCACGTTGTTCGTCTCCCCTTTCTCGTAAAGGCTTGAGCCGCTCAGCGTGCCGTGTGCCGTCGAGCGCCGGCTGACAGCGCGGGTTGTCACGGCAACCCAGCGCGCATCATTCGGCGCTCAAGATGCGCGGTCAAGATCAAGACTCATGTGCCTCTATGAGGTGAGTCCCTTTGCTTATTTCCCCGATATAGTTTCTCTTCTGGTGCACCTGAAGAGGGCTACTTTGGCGAATAACATTGGTGATCTGAGGGTTTCAGTGAGCACGAACCACTCACTCCTCTAGCGCATCGCAAACATGCTGAGACTGTGTTCGTGGGTGGTTTATGCTTTCTTATGAGAGCATGACCACGTCGGCACGTTGTTCGCCTTGCCTGAAGGCTTGAGCGCCCAGCGTGCCGTGTGTCATCGAAGCGATGGCCACGTTCACTATCCTGCATGCCTGGTTGACGGCCACGATCACTGTTTCACATGCCTAATCAGTGTGTTGAGACTGCGTTCGTGGGTGGTTAATGTTCTTTCAGGAGTGCATGACCACGTCGGCACGTTGTTCGCCTCCCCTTTCTCGTAAAGGCTTGAGCCGCTCAGCGTGCCGTGTGCCGTCAAGGCTTTCGGATGGGATTCTGGTCCTTCTCATGAGGGACCAAGCATTTCATTCGGGGCCCCAGGGAGGACAGATGTCAATCGCTACATCGGAGAGAGGGCTGTTATACTCTGAAAATGATGCTGAGTTCCTACTATAATGGTGTTTCTCATGCTGAAGATTCAGACTTAACAGCCACACTTTCCTGGGCTGTTCTAAAGTGCCTGGATGTGTGTGAAGAATTTTGGCAGTATGGAAGCATTTTGGTGCCAATATGGCAAGCCAAACATGCCTAAATCTGCAGAAGTTTTTCCTCTCTCGCTACCACTGCACGTGCGTAGTTCTAACTCGGGGTTGAGCTGTGCTTAGTGACTGACCGTGATTAGTCACAGCGCTGGCCCTCGGTTAGACGATGTCCACACTGGTGGTCCAGAAGCACCTCACAACCAGCCCGCTCGGAGTTTGTTTTCCCCCCAGCAAAGGGAAGGGAAACAACCCTGAGAGGAGCGACCCAGAGTATGTGACGATCTGCTCTTTGGGAGTGCGTGCCATCACCACTCCTTCCCCCGGGGGAGGGCCGGGTGGAGAATTTCGCTTCTGTTCCGCCGCTGGTTATCTAGTAATCAGCGGTACCCAAAGTTTGAGCAGTCCATTCCTCTGAGTCGTTCACGGGCCCCAGCGCTCAGATGGCAGTGAGGGCTACGGCCTTGTCACTCTCGTCTCTCGCTGGGTGAGGGGAAACCAGGACTCGATGCCCCCGGGCCTTGTTCCTCGTTTCCCCTCACGGTCGAGACTGGCAGTATAATAAGACCAGTTTCCTCCGTCCGAGAGGGTCAGAATGGCAGTGCGTGCCGACCCCCTAGCTGCACCACTCCCGTTCCTCTCTCCCCAGCTTGCAGATAGCAGTGACGCAGCCTCGGCTGCGTCGCTCCGGTCTGCAGCTGGGCCCGGAGGCGCGGAGACCAGGACACGAGGAGTCAGGGCCTCGTTCTTCGTCTCTCCCCCTCCCTTCGCCACCGGGCAGCCCGCAGCAGAATGCCCACGGGCCTTCTCTGTCGTCTGCCCTCAGGTGGAAGCAGGTTGGTGTCAAGTTAAAACGCCCAGACCCCGCTCTTGGTCGCTACAGTGCCACCATGGCCAGGTCCCTGCCTTCCACCTCGCTGCCCCTCCGCGGGTACGCCGGTGGTTCGGGTGGGTTTGTTGAGACCGTATCTGGAAGCCTGGCTAAAAAACGCTTCCGGGTCCGTCCCGATGGCTCATCCGCACCGTCCGGTTCGGCTATGCAATTCAGTGTGCACGCCGGCCTCCCAAGTTCAGGGGCGTCCACTTCACCCGTGTGCGGTCAGTGGACGCCCCTGTCTTAAGGAAAGAGATCGATGTCCTGCTGGCGAAGGACGTGATCTAGCCGGTCCCTCCTGCCGAGATGAGGTCTGGGTTTTACAGCCCCTACTTCATTGTACCCAAGAAAGGCGGTGGGTTACGGCCAATCCTGGACCTGCGTGTTTTGAATCGGGCCCTGCACAAACTCCCGTTCAAAATGCTTACGCAGAAGCGCATTTTCGAGTGCATCCGTCCCCAGGATTGGTTTGCAGCGATCGACCTGAAGGACTCGTACTTTCACGTCTCGATTCTCCCTCGACACAGACCGTTTCTTCGGTCTGCTTTCGAGGGTCGAGCGTATCAGTACAAGGTCCTACCCTTCGGGCTGGCCCTGTCGCCTCGTGTCTTCACGGAAGTCGCGGAGGCGGCCATTGTTCCCATGAGAGAACAAGGCGTTCGCATTCTCAACTATCTCGACGACTGGCTCATTCTAGCCCACTCGCGAGATGTGTTGTGCGATCACAGGGACATGGTGCTTCGGCACCTCAGCCAGTTGGGGCTTCAGGTCAACTGGGACAAGAGCAAACTCTGCCCCATGCAGAGGATCTCTTATCTCGGTATGGAGCTGGACTCGGTCGCCCAGACTGCGTGCCTCACGGAGGAACGCGTCCAGTCAGTGCTCACCTGCCTCAGGTCTTTTCGAGGCAGGACAGCGGTTCCACTGAAACAATTTCAGAGGCTCCTGGGGCATATGGCAGCCGCAGCCGCAGTAACGCCGCTCGGCCTGTTACATATGAGACCGCTTCAGCGCTGGCTTCACGATCGAGTCCCGAGGTGGGCGTGGCGCAGCGGCACGTTCGGGGTCAAAGTGACCCCGCACTGTCGCCAAACCTTCTCCCCGTGGTCAGATCCTGCGTTTCTACGGGCCGGAGTGCCCCAAGTCCAGGTTCCCAGGCATGCTGTGGTTTTCACAGATGCCTCTGCCACCGGGTGGGGGGCCACGTACAAAGGGCATGCAGTTTCAGGTCTGTGGACGGGGCCTCAACTGCATTGGCACATCAACTGCCTAGAGTTGCAAGCAGTACGTCTAGCCCTGCGTCGCCTCAAGGGGTTTCTCAGACACAGGCACGTACTGGTCCGTACGGACAGCACTGCGACCGTTGCGTACATCAACCATCAAGGTGGTCTACGCTCCCGTCGCATGTCGCGACTTGCCTCCCACCTCCTCCTATGGAGTCAGAAGCATCTGAGGTCGCTTCGTGCCGTTCACATTCCAGGGGAGCTCAACCGTGTGGCAGACGAGCTCTCACAGTTGCCTCCCCTGCCAGGAGAATGGCGACTCCATCCCCAGGCGGTCCAGCTGGTTTGGAGTGTCTTTGGAGCCGCACAGGTAGATCTGTTTGCGTCTCCAGACACGACCATTGCCAGTGGTTTTTCTCCCTGACCGAGGGAACCCTCGGCACGGATGCCCTGGCTCACAGCTGGCCCCGGGACCTACGCAAGTATGCGTTTTCCCCAGTGAGCCTTCTTGCACAGACACTGTGCAAGGTCAGGGAGGACGAGGAGCAGGTCCTTCTAGTGGCGCCGTATTGGCCCACCAGGACTTGGTTCACGGAACTCATGCTCCTCGCGACAGCTCCTCCTTGGCCGATTCCTCTGAGGAAGGACCTTCTTTCTCAGAGACGGGGCACTCTATGGCACCCGCGTCCAGACCTCTGGAAACTCCATGTCTGGTCTCTGGACGGGACGCGGAGGTTCTAGGTGGTCTACCACAGGCAGTGGTAGACACCATCACTTCCGCTAGAGCCCCCTCTACGAGGCGCCTCTACGCGTTGAAGTGGAACCTGTTCGTCGATTGGTGTTCCTCCCGTCAGGAGGACCCCCGAACTTGCCCGATCGGTGTCGTGCTTTCCTTCCTGCAAGATGGGTTGGAGCGGAGGCTGTCCCCCTCCACCCTCAAAGTGTATGTCGCCGCAATAGCCGCGCATCACGATGCAATAGAAGGTAAGTCCTTGGGGAAGCACGACCTGGTCATCAGATTCCTCAAGGGTGCTAGGAGGTTAAATCCACCTCGGGTTTTGCACTCTGTACCCTCTGGGGACCTAGCTCTGGTACTTAGAGCTCTTCAAGGTCCCCCCCTTTGAGCCGTTGCTGACCGTAGAGCTCAATTTCCTGTCCATCAAGACAGCGCTCTTGTTAGCTTTGGCCTCTTTCAAGAGGGTCGGGGATCTGCAGGCTTTTTCGGTCGACGAATCGTGCCTAGAGTTCGGGCCGGTCCTTTCTCATGTTGTTTTGAGACCCCGGCTCGGATATGTGCCCAAGGTTCCTACCACTCCCTTCGTGGACCATGTAGTGAACCTGCAAGCGCTGCCCCAGGAGGAGGCAGACCCAGCCCTAGCTTTTCTCTGTCCCGTCCGCGCTCTGCGGGTTTATATTGACAGAACGCAAAGCTTCAGAACCTCAGATCAGCTCTTTGTCTGTTACGGAGGCCAGCAGAAGGGGAAGGCCGTCTCCAAGCAGAGGTTAGCCCACTGGTTAGTGGATGCTATCACCCGAGCGTATGAATCTCTGGGTGAGCCTTGTCCTCCCAGGTTGCGTGCCCACTCTACTAGAGGTGTTGCCGCTTCCTGGGCTTTGGCTCAAGGCGCCTCGCTGACAGACATCTGTAGAGCTGCGGGCTGGGCGACACCGAACACGTTCGCTAGGTTCTATAGCCTTCGTGTGGAACCTGTTTCCTCCCGAGTTCTGGCTACGGCCAGTGGGTCGAGGGAATAGGTTGTGTCGGCTTGCCACGCCACTCCGTGCCTCGGCCGGATACGTGCGTCTTTTTGCTCCGTTGGCGCCCTACGTCGGTGAGCCTCGTGAGTTCCTCCTTCACCCCTCGGTGCTGGGCGCGGCGGACCGCCCGGCGCCAGGTCTGCTACCTCTAGTAAGGAGTTGTTAGTAGACTGGGTGCCCCAGTGGTCTCTACTGTGACCCATGATGCCATGTGCAGTTCAGCCATGTCTTCCTCTTGACGGACTCGTTCGTCGTCCCCTTGAGTACGCTCCCACTTCCCTTGGATTGGGACTACCTCTGGGACTGCCATATGTTTCACTATTCCTTCGGGCTAGTACATATGTGTATTCCTGGCCTTCCTCAGTCAGGCTGGGGCTTCCGCAGCGTTCCCTCCTCTCTTGAGGGAACGCTTTCCCAGTGTTATCCAACCACTGTGCGGGTCTTGCGGAACAGCAGTGTGGTTCCCGTGCTAGCTCCCGCAACTTATTTCAAGAAACTGCTGCAGGGTAGCTTAGCTGGGCGCTGGAAGGGGCCAGCACCATGGCGTTTTATTAGGGATCCCAATTCGTCAGGGAACTCCCCCGACGACACGTCGGAGTTCCCAGGACGAAAGGGAACGTCTCGGTTACGTATGTAACCCTCGTTCCCTGAGTACAGGGAACGGAGACGTGTCGTCCCTTCGCCATGTTGCTGTACCTTCGCGAGGACTGGACACTGTTCGGCTCCTCAGCGAAAAGCATTGCGCAATGTTTACTTCCGCCTTTTATACCCGCGCTGGTAGGCGGGTCACGGAATGCAAACCTTGCATGCCAATGTCTATTGGCTCGTTTTAATTCTCTCGAAGGCAGTTGGCTCCCTAGCGTGATCCCAATTCGTCAGGGAACTCCCCCGACGACACGTCATACGTAACCGAGACGTTTTCCCCATAGCGTAAGATATTACGCAGTACGAGAGTACTCTCGTAAGAGAACAAGTTTGTTTACTTGTACATAGTATATAGGTATATACCGACTTCTTTTATGATGCTTTTTTGTCCATATGGAGACTAAGTTGAGTAAATTACAACAGATTTTTGAGTGAACTATCCCTTACCGAAGAAAAATATATGGGAATATACAGCAAAATACAATGTGATATCTTACATAATACATTTCCATATATGGGAAACTAGTGCTTATATTTTTCAATATACTGCAATATATGCATTGACCATGTATGGCTAGCCTATATATTGATACATAAAAAATATTTAGAAATGAAGACAAATAGCATTACATGTAATATTCATAAAGTTTTATCCTATATTGTGTAGGCCTATCTATTGCACATACCGGTACATGTTCCCATATAAATGAGAATGTATGTACACACATATACACACATTCACAGAATGAGTTACAGCAGATTTCTAGTTGCATGCAGCATGCTTTGCTTCTGACTGTTAAAGGAGAGTAAATGTTAAAAATTAAGTGTTATTTCATGTGTTTTGCTCAATATTAATATGGGGAGATCTGTTAGTGTTTAATATTCTATTATTTTGGAATTTAAAAGGTTTTCTTGTATGAGTTTTTGGGGTTATTATTGTGCTGAAGAGTAGAGCCTGTGGTTATAGGTTGACGATTGGCCAGGGACCACCAAGACCGTATGTTACTATATTCCAAAAGTAATGGCTGTGCCCTCTTCAGTACAGTGATAGTCTCTTTAGCAGGTGTGCTTGATCTATTGTTAATTAGCTTAGCTTAATAAAGTAAATAATTATCAAATATAAGAAATATATTACATTATATATTTCTGTGTGTGTTTAATGTTCCATATATTAATATGCAGTACCATATCTTGTCACATGTACATCTATATATTATGAAGTGTATTACTGAATATAAAATCACATACATTATGATATATTAGTCAATAAATATATAGTCACATATTTTTCAATATATGAAAAGTGGCAATTCCTTATGTATAATGTCAATATATACTGTAATATATTAACACAATATATTATTCTGTATATTTTCAACTATACCGTTAAATCATTTACTGATCATTCATAGGGAAATATATTTTCTTTGCTTAAGGGATCCCTCTAACAGCACACTGCAGCAGGCTTGAAAATGGCCTCCCAGCCTGCTTACTGAAGAGATTTTGCAGGAAGCCTCATTTACTGGATAACACAGTTTGAGTTTCCACATGTTTCAAGAAACCATACTATGAATTTAGACAGAGAATCCCAGTGCAGTCTTTCTCCCAGCAGCCCACTGCATGTAATCCTGCTGAATAAAGCAGCAACTAAAGAGTTGCTTTTATGATGTAAAGTCTGTAAAGCCCGTTTCATTCATTATTAAGAACAATCTACAGGTTTCTCTCCTGTTTCACCATCCACCTCATCTACCTCTGGTCTGTACCCTCTGAAAGTCAGTTTCATATGCCGTCTTCATGTATGCCTATAGGGCTGGGTACCGAGTTCGATACTTTTTAGGTACCGACCGAATTGCCTCGATACTATCGAGTATCGAAAAATGACATGTTGTTCGGTTCCAGATTTCGATACCTAAGGAGTTAACTCGTCAACGTCAGTGCTCAAACAAATACATATGAAATGCACATACACGCAAACCAACTCTACACACACAAGACGCGCGGAACTCTCTGCGCACATACTCATATGATACGCGCGCGTGCACGCACAAACTCTCCACGCGCATACTTATATGAGACGCGAGCACACATACTCAATGACACGCGAGCACACACACACAAACTCTCCGCGCACATATTCATATGAGACGCGAGCACACACACATAATACCTTAAGGATGTGGAAAAGTCGATCAAAAGTGTGGGTACGTTTCTCCAGGCTCGATGCCAACAGCGCGCGATGGAGTATTTGCGGTAAAATAATTGCTGCAAAGACCGGTACCACGAAAAATATGATGAAGAAGACCTTGACAGTGCACGGAGTAAACATAAAAGTTGCTCCGTCTTCGACTGGTAAATGAAGAGATACCTTGTTGATCACTCTGACAGTGTTTATATTGCAATAAATAATAAACTACTGAATATACACTCCCGTTCAAAAATGTGTTAGTCAGAATTTTTTTTCAGTAAGGAATAGGATGCATTAAAGTTATCAAAGGTGACATTAAAACATGTGTAATGTTACAAAATATTTCGTTTTTAAATAAATGCTGTTCTTTTGAATTTTTTATTCATCAAAGAATCATGAAAAAATGTATCATAGTTTCCAAAATATTAAGCAGCAAACTGTTTTCATATTTCTGAAGGGTCATGTGACACTGAAGTAATGATTTTGAAAATTCAGCTTTGAATTCAATTCATTTCAATAAATTACATTTTGAAATATATTCAAATAAGATTTTAAATTGTAATACTATTTTACAATATTACAAGTTTTACTGTATTTTTTATTTAAAAAAATTCAGCTTTGGTGAGCATCAGCTCTTTATAAAACATTTTTTTTCCTTTGTGCTTTTTTTTTGTTCCTTTTTGCACTGGCTAAAAGTAGCATGAGTCAAACTGAAAAAATAAAACCAAAGTTTTTCTGAGGTAATGTGTTATGTAATCTTGTTCAAATGGATTTCATAAAATTGGTATCAAAAAAAGTATCGTTAGGATCCGGTATCGAAACTGAGGTATCGAAATTGGCACCGGATCGAAAGATTTTAAACAATACCTAGCCCTATGTATGCCCTTACATACACACACACATGCACACAGTGTGGTAATGAAAACGAGTCTATTTCACTTCTAGAATATACAAAATGGGAGTATAAACAACATTCTAGTAATGTTCAGGTACTTTCTCATGAACTCTGTTGTGTGATTTAAAAGTCTGCAGTCTGTTAGAGAGAGTGATGATTGGTCCCCTCATGTACACTTTGAGAAGCTTAAAGGGATAGTTCATCCAAACATGAAATGTCTGTCACCATTTACTCACCCTCCTTAAAAACCTTTCCGTATTCTTTATTCTGTGGATCACAAAATTGAAAAACATGTTTTTGTCTATACAATTAAGTCACTGGACCCCAATGGACAAAATCAGTTGAAATATTCCTCATAATATAGTTTACGTAAATCTGACTCTTTTAACATGCTTTGTGTACAATTCTGCACAAAACAGAATCATTTTTATCTAAACTTTATTTCTGCATTTTGTTTCTTTTATAAAGATTTTAAGCTTAATGAAGACATCTGACCCTAGTGCTGTGCAAATCTTACCGCCTGATCTAACAGCTTTGGTCAAACTATCATCCAAAATTTCTATGAATATTAATAGGCCTATTGCCAGAACAGTATCGATTAACTTCTGTGTGTGAAGAAGGCTGATGCAGAGTAGAGCAAGACCACCAACGGTTCTGTTTGAGCCTGTCAAAAGTTCAAGGTGTGATGTGGCCTCTTTAGACTGGTGTATGTGGGTGTGTGTATGTTTTTAAGGATCTGTAGCAGGACTAAGAGACCATCTACAGGGAGAAAGGACAGAGGCGAAGAGAGGGTCCCCGCCGTGGATTTAGTGTTTGACAGTGGCAACCTGCTGAATGCTGCTGCAGAGCTCACACGAGGAGGACTGATGGGCCTGACAGCACAAACAGCATTCATCCCTCCATAGAGCGGGCCTGCAGTGCTCCTAATCTGTCATACACACACACACACACACACACACCATTCAAACATGCACCAGACTTCAACTCACATCCCTCCTGTATTCATCAGAGTTTTAGCCAAAACAAATTAACAAAGCAAATTAGTACTTAATAAACACATATAAAACTGACAATCAGCCCAATCGCTTAAACAACTTATCCATCATCCTTCAGAACTCCCCAGTGTAAATGTGTGTGCATCATGTGTCGAGGCGACTTCTGGGTAAAAGCAGGACTCTTTCATTTTGCCTTCTGAGGTGAATGCGCTACAGATGTATGCGCAGATTTGATGGGCTGATGTGAACGAGGCTGGGGTGTTGGAAGGGGCTCCTTTAGTGGGCCAAAACCCAGAGAGCACAGCTGGTGAGCAGCTGGGGCCAGTTGTGCCGGAGACCGATGGCAGGGGTGCCCATCGCTCACTGTAACCAGAGAGTTTGGGAACAGATTAATAGATGCTCAGAGGTTAAGTAAACATAATCTGATAGAACTCTGGCTGCATTTAAGGCTGTTGGCTTTGCTTTGCTGGCTCTTTCATCACTGTAACGCCTCTCAACCCCAGTGCTCTTAACTCTCCTAATATTTGAAGAAGGATTTAAGGACAGGGGCCTGGCACAGCAACCAACATCATGCTCTCTTCCAAAATATTCCACTTGAGGGTCCTAGGTCAGGCCTGTTTATCTAACCTAAGCTATGTCTTATCTAATAACACAGTAGCAATGCTGATGACATCATCCACCATGAACATACTACACTCAATCAAACTTTTTCCAGTGGCATCTATGAAATGCTTTGCCATTGACCAACTGTATAACTTTCTTATTTTGAAAGAGTGCTGTTACTGTTTTGCCCACACAATGGATGTAAGTGGGGTCCAAAACAACATTAAATAATATTGTATGGACAATAAAACTGAAGAAAATTTCAAAATATACTCTTGTCTTTCTAAAAAAGAAAGAAAGTCATACGGTTTGGAATAACATGGGGGTAAGTAAATGATTGAATGAGTGAATTAAAGAATTTTTGGGTGAACTATCCTTTTAATAAACAAAATAAAACCGTCCTTTGTTACAAAACCTAATAAACTGCACTACTATCTACTGTCTAGGCAGTAGAACTTAAAAAAAAACAAAAAAAGTCACTGATTTGGGATATTTTAGTTAGCAACTAGTAGCACTCACGTGAAGCGATTGACCTCACAAAATGAAACAACTCACAAGTGATACTAATAGACTTAGTATTAATAATAATATTCATATTTTAAACTTACATTTTTTACACAAAAAGCCAACAATAAAACAGAAAAAGTAAGCTTTTTGAATAACATTAAACTGTCACTGCCCTGTATTAATACAATCAAACAGAATATTGATATTAGGGCTGGAACTAGCAATTATTTTTTCAATCGATTATAAAAAAAAAAAATAATAATTATTAATCTAATTATTTTTCTTTGGTTAATCTATTGTTTATTTTCTGAATAGTTGATTAATACTTTGGTTAATTTACCAATAAATAATAACCATAACTAATCTACCTATGAACCTTTAACTAATGATATTATTTATCCCAAAAGATAAGGTTTATGCAGTGTAGGTCTAATTAGAAAAAGTGTTTACTATAGTGTATTTACTGTGTGATCAGGCGCTGCCGTTCTCAGAGGCGGCTTTCTCAGCACCATCAAAATAAAAGTCCCGTTTTTAAAACATCGGCCAAACGGAAACTTATTGGCCATGGCGATATATCGGTCAATCACAGTTAAAAACGCGGCACTAAAAGAAGTTCAACTTTTAAAATGCTTAGACCTTCCCCTGTTTTCAGTTACACTGACCTGTGTCTCATGTTTTTAACAACAAAAACGCGTTCTGTGTGACACCTGAGTTTTTGTGTGCTCTCAAGGATAGCATGAAGATTCCCACTGCTCTGATAAAAGGGCTCACTTTCTTCAGCAAATGCCCACATTTCAGAGACGTGCGGTCCACTTTAATTGGCCTTTTCTGTAAAGGTGGACTTTAATTACTTTGTTCCTGGATTAAAGGCCTCAGACTGTTCAGACAAGAGCTGGGTTATAACCTTTACTACTCTATCTCTTTTTCTGTGTTACTTTCTCTCTCACTCTCTGCACACAGTAAAGTCAATGTATTCGGGGGAAAAGGGGTCCAGAAAAATTCCCTAGCCTCAAAAGAATCCCCAAATGTGATCTATCACCTTAAAGGTCACTGAAAGACACACAGCACACAGTTGATTAAGTCTTATACGTATGACAGAAATGTTCTAGTCAGTCTTCATATCTCTCTATTTCTTTTTACCAATAAAAATGTTGAAGATTATAATATATTTATTTTTATTTCTACATATAAAATTATGAATGACTTGAGGGTGAACACATGATGACAGTATTTGCATTTTTAGGTGAACTATTTTGTTAATTCAATTACCCTCTGGACAAAAACTACCCTCGATTATGATTTCCCAAGGCCCCCCAAAAATGAATTTACCAGAAAAACATTTGCACTCTCTGTTTCACAAGCGTTAAACGGGCTAAACAGAAATGAGAATGAATGGAAGGTCTGTTTGATAAATAGCCATGTTCCCACTGAAATGCATAAAAAGTGTGTATGTGTGTGTGAGCCCTCGTCCTTCAGAGTGGCATTGCACTGCTCAACCTGTGCGGTCAGTACTGAGTGATAGACTAATCGATGTGTGGCCTAATCAGCCAGCTTAACTCTAATACCCAGGACAGGTTCACATTATTATCATATCAGACTCCACATGTTTGGAGGTGACATGGAAAAGGAAAAAAGATTAAAGTCAATTTTACAGAAGAGCCTTCACAGCTTCTGTTATTTTGCCCAGTTCAGGATGACTTTTATCTGATGCCCGACCATACCAAAAACGTGTGCTGAAAAACACATGCGGCATACCATAATGAACTCGCACTCTCGTTTGCAGTCGGTGCCATGCTGTGTGGAGTAATTCAGAAGCTGGAAGGCAGATGGCCCCAGCTGAGCGAGAAGCTTTTATGTGTTCAGACCCCAAAACCACCTCCACCACTACAGTCTAGCCCGTCCTACCCTTACTGAGCCCTTATCAAAGTTGTGGAACTCAGGCCAACACTTTTGGAGGACGGGTGGGGTGAGGGGCGCTCACGAATCATCTATAAACACCTTTACACAAACTGTTTACGGGCAGTAAATGATGCATTAAACAGAAAACAGGATGGCTGGTGGATTTAAAGGGGCTGGGTTGGGTTAGGTAGTGCATGTTGGCTTCACACAACTGTTGATCTTTCAAAAGTGGTTGTTGCACACACATTTAAACGCTAGGGTTGGAAACCGAGAATTTTCCATTTTTTAAAAAGACCAAGATAGGTTCGGTTTTGTTAATGGTTACAGACATTTGATAACATGTAGGTTAAGATACACATTTTGTCAGTAGTGTTTTATGAAAATAAATTAATACAAAGAATGCTACCACAGTATTATTATG
Organism: Gila orcuttii; assembly: GCA_026230005.1. NCBI lineage: Eukaryota > Metazoa > Chordata > Actinopteri > Cypriniformes > Leuciscidae > Gila > Gila orcuttii. The sequence continues at coordinate 64,237,626 of JAPDVR010000001.1, read as the reverse complement.
CAGCTGTGACGCTGAGTTTAAGGAAGACGATGATGAAGGCTAAATACAAGGATAACAGCCAGCGTGCAAACATAACGCGAACAATATCGGACAAAGAACTGAACACAAGCAGGAACTTAAATACATAGAGATGATCGACTAAAAGACGAACAGTGTGATGATAAGTGTTAGTGTCCATAGCAAGCAGCATCCTCCCTGTTTCTCTCTTGAAACGAACACGGAAGTGACTTAAACTGCAATTCATCGACTGACCACTAGAGACTAGGGGTGTAACGATATGTGTTCGCATTGAACCGTTCGGTACGAGGCTTTCGGTTCGGTATGCCAGGGCTACAGACTGCGACCAATTGGTCGCATTTTGCAACCATTTTTCCTGCCGGTGCGACCAAATATTTATTTAGGTCACGCTGGCGCGACCACAACGTTGCCGAGCAGCGAATGCAAACAAAATGAAAGCGGAACGAAAATGCACTACTCATTTCACGGACCGTTTATTAGTTCGGACCAATAATATAGAGCGCAGCGCCAGAGAATGTCTAATAAGGGGAGAATTGGCACTGTCTGGTTACTTCCGGTTTCTGGACTGGCTGCAGTAACACGTCTCTGTCCATGCGGGGGCGCTCGCAGGCGAGTGCAGAATGAATGGGAGTCTATGGGGTTTCACCCCCAGAAATTCACTTTTCTCATGATGTAATTTTTTGTGAAGTAATTTGAAAGTTGCATTCAAAAGGGGGGGCTAAGATAATACACTCAGCTGAAAATTGCATTTTTAAGTTCACTTATCTGTTCTAAAAATCTGTCAAAAATGTGATGACGTCACATAATAGCAGAATGCTAGCGTGTTCCGGCCAACAACGGCCTAACCTGTAAGAAATCGAAAGGACATAAGTACTCGTTCATTCGACTTTTGGTCTATAATCTATATTGAACTTGCGGAATCAACAATAAAATCTACGTTGATTCAACGACAAGCAGGAGAAAGGGATACATTTAGCCGTCTAGCTCCATAGACTCCCATTCATTCTGCACTCGCCCGCGATCACCTCCAGTGGAATTCTAATGGAACTGCAACCAAGATGATATACAATGGGGTTAATAGGAAGTGCCAAGACTCTCCATAGACGGACTCTGGCAGCACCCTGAACTTGCCAGTCGCGGGCAGATCTCGATCACGCGACACTGTTACTAGGAGATCCAGTGAAGAAATCCATTGCCTTCTCCTCAGAATTAATAACATCATCGCTGCGAGATCCAGTGAGAAACACTCCGATTCGGCGCAGAGTTCTCTGTTATAAACCATAGATCAGCGCTGACGTGGAAAACTATAGAAGGCTTTCAGTTCACAAATCAGCAACATTCGCCATGGATTTATGCTAATGTAGTAACTCTAAACATTACTATGGTATTGTGACAGAAATAGTCAAATGCTTACAAGTACTACACATCTTTTTCCAGCACTTCAAAACTATAATATCATAAATGTTATTTTTAATGTGATGACCAACACATTTTTTGTTCATCCATCAAAGATTGTCCTAAAAATGTTAAGATGTAGGAAAACTCTTATTTAAACACTTATTTAAAATAAAAATAAATTACCATTGTAAACAGTAGGATGCTTATTGGATATTTTCACTCCCTAATATATATTTTTTTTTACTCGTTTTGCTTTTTAATTTATATTAAGAAACTATAAATGATAATAATTCAAGTTAATTTCATCTACACCCTAAATTAAGCTTAGTGCTTTATTGTCAGCCCCAGTGCTACCAGATATGTGTTGTAAAACTCAGTGTCTCTGTGCTGCTGCCCTCAGATGTTAGTCTGGAGCCCTGTGAACTTAAAATAAAACTGCACATTGTAATATCTGTACGTTAAGTCTATTATTAAAGAATTTGTCAGTATTACAGTTATTTTGGGGGAAATTTGAATAATTGCATTGCAAGCTGATTTAAGGTGTGCCCCTAAATTTTCTGCATGCGCTCCTAAAAATTTCAGTCAGGGGCTACAGCGCTCCTAGTAAAAAAAGTAAGTCTGGAGCCCTGTACGCATTACAAACCGAACGATTCATTGGACCATTTTTCCTGCCGACCAAAATCTGCACTGGCGCGACCACTACAACGTTGCGCAACATCAAATGGCAAGCATAATGAAAGCGTAACGAAACTGCGCTACTCATTACTTTGTGCTTCCCGGACCGTTTATCAGTTTGGACCAAGCGTGCCGCACAAGCCCTGAAAAGTGAAGCCAAAGCGCCTCGATCGCCCCCCGGTGACCGGTCCTAGTATAGGTCATAAACCCCGCCTCCCCATGTTATTCAACGGGACGTGAGACCAACTAAACAGTTAAATTACACTTCACATATCTTTTTTCCAAAGATAGTTTCTGTCATTTACTGTAGTTTTTATCACGCTGATGTAATTTCAAGTATTTGTTTTTAAAATAAGTTTGTTTTTAGTTAGTTATTTGATGCTATAAAAACGCCACGGTGGCGTCATGATTGACAGCTGTGATTGACAGGTTATCTGAGCAAAGTAGTCACTGAAGCAACAACAGACTTTTTTTCGGGATCTTTGGAGGACTGAGGAGATTGGAGCTTTAAATTGAATATCTAAATTTCTATAATTAATTATTTCACACTGATATAATGGGTTGTTTTGCAGCAGAGACGTGTGCTTGTGATTGATTCAGCAAGAGTGAGGGCGGGACGTTGATTTTGTGGCTTTACTTCCTGCTCACTACTGCGCATGTCTGGTCCCGAAATCTCAACTGCGCAGACTCAAGTCCCAAGATGTCAGCTCCATATCGGGACAATGGCGGCTTCACTTCTCGCCAATGGAAGAGAGCGAAGGGGCGTCGTCCATCTTTTTTTACAGTCCATGGTTTGGACCATCAATGTCAGTGCAGCGCGAGCCGATCTTGATCAAGTGACACTGTTACTACACAGCGCTGAGAAATGCAGTAAACAAAGCATTTGAATTCGCCACTGAAGTAATAACATCGCTGCAAGATCTAGTGAGAAGCATTACGATTTATCCGTTATTAACTGATCAAACAGCGCTGACGTGGAAACCAGGAGAAACATTGTTCCATGAATGAACTAGTTATAGGTTTTAAGTCCACAGATCACCAACATTCATAACACTAACTTGTAACCATGGAAGTTTGACAGAAATAGTAAAATGCTTTCAAGTACATCACACATCTTTTTCCAGCACTTCAAAACTCAAATATTATCATATTTAAAAAAGTAATTTTTAATGTGATGACCAAAACATTATTTCTTCATCCTTCAAAGATTACCCCCATTTATAAAACTAAAAGTTTTAAGATGTAAATTATATACAAACTGAAGATGACTGTGAAAGGACCATACACCAGGATGATGTGACGGCAGCCATAGTGAGTTAAAAGGCCCACCACACACTAGCTTATTGGTGGAGAGGAGAAAGAGTGATGAAGCCAATCAGTATGGGGATGATTAGGAGGCCAAGATGATGGATAGAGATTTTTAATGACCAGAGAGTCAGAACCTCGGTTTAACGTCTCATCCGAAGGACAGTGCTTTTTGACAGTGTAGTGTCCCCATCACTATACTGGGGCGTTAGGACCCACAAAGACCACAAGTAAGCACCCAATGCTGGCCTCACTGACACCTCTTCCAGCAGCTACCTAGTTTTCCTAGGAGGTCCCCATCCAGGTACTGACCAGACTCAACCCTGCTTAGCTTCAGTGGGCAACCAGTCTTGGGCTACAGGGTAACATGGCCGCTGGCCATACATACATTACCTTACTATTTTGCAAAGGAATATCATGTCTTTTTTCCCAAAATATTTATTCCTTAAAAGTACTAAAAGAATCATTAATAGAATCCTTAAGGAATGAAAATCATTAAGAGGAATAAGAACCAGAACGTTAATCATTAAATTTGTCTCGATTCCCATTCAAAGTGACCACATCTTGAGCTGTCAAGCAAACAGACACTGAGGGGCAATGTTGACTTGTACAACTGCACTCCAAAATGCCAAAGACAACCTGGCACCAATTAAACTCTGGCCCTAAAAAGACATTCCCCTAAAGGCAAATAGGGTGAGCAAGACGTCAACCAAGCTTTTATCACAGAAGCAGCTCTGCACTGTGTCAAAGTGGCAAATATTCACAAAAAGGCTGCATTAAAAGGCTGATTTGATTTTTTAAATTATTGTTGTCTGTAAAAGGTCAAACTTATTCAAATCACGTGAAGATTAAATCACTGCGGGCTCTTTAGAGTCAGAGTGGGAAAATGATGGGAGGGAGAGAAAACTTATAGCAAGAGATACAGAGAAAAGCAGTCACTCTCAAGAGAACTCTGGCCTTATTGGAACAATCCAGCACAAAAACAGTCATTTAACTTTTCTGTCAAGTGTCATAGTTATAATTCACTGTTTCATGATTACTGTCAGCTCACTTTACAGACCAGAGCTTGTGCTAATGGAAAATTGAAGTGAATAGACTCTCCAAACACAATGTTTTGATATCTCAATTATATTTCTCATTATATTGCCTGTAGTGGTGGATGATATACCAGTAGACATGATTAAAAGATATAAAATTGTCAACCGGTAGAGATTTTGAACTATCGTCTTTATTGAGGTTACACTCACGTGATGTTGCTGTGCTGCATACTAGTCACCAAAGCTTATCATTTGCATGCGTTTAAGTATTGCCGTTTAAAAACAAGTTATTTTAAACCATTGAAATGCAATAAGCGACGAAAGAGAACTCATTCCGCTATATGCGCGCTTGAGTACTGAACTGAGTTCTTTATGCTGCCTAATTGAGCTTCAATGGTAAAATACACATACTTATGTGGCAAAATGCCAGTCTTTGCAAGTATCCTCGTTACACAGTGATTTATATCTTAAGTGAATGTAAACAGTACAGAACATAAAGGAAATGCATGAGTAACAGTATATTGGATCTGTGCATTTGATCTTAAAGTGACAGCAGCCTAATAAACCTACTGTCATCTGTGTCATTAATGTTAATCAAACAACAAAAGAGAAAATCTCTCAATGCTCTTGACTGAATCACTTTTTTTTCTCTCACTTTAATAGGAATAAATGTATAATTTAGACAGTGAAGATATGCAGTGTTTTTATACATATTTGATTACTTTACAATTTATGTAGATTAGTATTTCTTATTTCAAGTGCTTTAAGTTTTTCAGGTTTATTTCTTGGTTCTATTGCAGTTTGACGTAGGCTAATATTAGTTTTTTGGGATATTGGTGAAAAAAATTATGAAATTTCAATGGTATCAAAAATTTTGATGACATAAAAAAACCTAAAAGCAAAAATAATATTTTGTGATATCGTTCTCAAGAAATAAAATGACTCATATCGTGATATAAGATTTTGGTCATATCACCCACCCCTAATTGCATGAGCAAAGCCCAAGGTCTACAAATTACCAGGCAGCGTGAAACTATGTAGACTATATCATTAAAAATACTTCTCACAATTACCTTTCAAAACCAAACACATGACATATTGAGTTTTTACATAAAAATTAACAAAGCTATGTTTCTGGACAGAAGATGGACAGAACAGATGATTTTCTTGTTAATAATGGCCACAAAAAATGTAAGAGAAATCATTTTGAGTGAAAGTGAGGTCATCCATTCCTAGGCTTGAAAAGAAATCAATCCTAAAATTGATTAAATGTTGCATCTGGAGACTCTTTGAGCCTTTGAGCCAGGCTAATCAGAAACTCAGCACCGCTAGGACGTGTGAATTCTTGTTGAAACTGCTACGCGTGAAGCTGCTGGGATATGCGAAGCCTTCTCGTCTTGATCTTCCGCTGAAATTTGGAAACAGAATCTGGCCACCGCACTGTCAACACTTTCCGCTGCTTGTTGCGTGTCAATCAATGATGGGTGCAAGGGCGGCTTTTAGAGGGTCCCAAGGGTGACTGATTAGAGCACGCTCGGTTTAACGTGCCAACAGCCGGGTGGGAGTAAACAGAGAGGGATATAAACTGGGCTATTGACTTCATGATCAATTCTATTGATCAGCGAGCTCCCTCTCCTTCAGCTGGCACGCTGAGCCCTCACAAAGTCTCCATCTCGCCCTCTGCTGACTCCAGAGCACAGGCAGACTGGAAACCTGCCCAGATCTGCAGCTGAGACACCTTCCTCTAGGAGGAGACAGAGAGGAGAATCAACCACCATCTAACAGGGAGTCATCTGTCAAAAGTAAGGTTCATCTGGTCTACTTGAAACCCACAAATTACATTTTGAAAATACTAAATAAAACAAGCAAGGTCTCTGAGTCATGGGTGGGAACAAATGTAAAAGTACCTAATTAGTCACTAAAAAACCAATTGATCAACCAAATCAGAATATTGGGGGGTTAAGTGTCCCCATTATTGTTGAAAATGGCCTTGAACATATAAAAGCCAGGTTCAAGTTTGGCTTATATGTCACATTGCAATCCCTGGAGTCTGTCTATCCTCTCTAATAAAAGTGCAAAAGGCCATAAATAAATTAAAAACAACCCTGGTACGTTTGAGCGTGGCAAATACACTCTGATCACGATATATTCTTAGTCACTGACCGCATTCTGTGAAAAACGGATGGCGTGAAAAGAAAGAGAGCTTAATTGAAGCCTTTTCTGCCAGCTCCGAGTGTATCCAGCAAGTAGAAATCATCTTCAGCTTTGTGACAGCCGCTGCCACTGATCCAGTGGGACAAGCCAGGAGGGGCGGATTGGGTCATCGTTCTGTCAAATAAGATTCACATATCCACAACGTGGGCTGGCACACCAAATGACCTCCCTGTTTACGAGACTGCTGGTGATAACACACATCATCTCATTAGTCACATACCACCCCTGATCTGCCATGGCACCTCCGCTTACAAATGGCAGCTAAGCGCTAAATTTATCCTTGTTACGCTTGCGCTCCAATCACAAAAGGGCTGCTGTCTTTTGGGCTGAAGATTACAATTTGCTATGGACGGACACACCGGTATCATTGCTGGTCTTTCGGGCTTCAGGTGGAAATAGAGATAAATGCACGGTGCAAGTAGGAGCTACTCACATCCAACGTGCATCTCCACCAGCAAGATTTGCAGACCGAGTGGATGTGACAGGCCTGTCTCATTTACAAACACCACCGAGGGCTGGGTTTCATGCAAAGCAGAGCCCACCAGCAGAGATCCCTCTAAGATTAAGTTAACTCACTAAGGTGGAGAATAGCTCTGGGTTACAAGCTCAGATGCAGCTGAAATCTCAGGTACCTTTGCAAGTAAGAGCACCACCCGTTATCTCATGATGACACAGGATCTTCTCGTAATCCTGCCTCCCAGTTGCGAGGAAATTTCTCAAAACAAATCTGCGAGGCACTGGGCTGATAATGCGAACCTAATCAGGAGGAAAAAATATAATCCGCTGGCACCCTTAACTAGTATTTCATATCCTCGTCATCTCTCTTTCAGCTTCCTTTTTTCTCTTTGCCGCTTCCACTTGTGCTAATTCGTATTGGATTTTCATTCGTTCACCTTTCTGCGAGCATCAATTTCAGATGGCATGAAAAAGTAATATTCCAGCAATAAAGCTTGATTTACACCCTTTGCCTGGCTCCCCCTCTTGCTTTTTATATTTGATCATTTAGTGGGGATCGTATAACTGTATATCAGACGCAAATGAAATCAGGTCCCGTGCACATTAAGGCCATGTAGAGTTGCAGCTAACATCCCCAGCGATCCAGCCGCCCCGGCTCCCCGGCAAGCCAAGGGCAGAGTCCCATTCATTTTCAGGCCCATTTCCTCCTATGATTAGGCGATCAATCAATCCGAGCCTTCAATCTCATCAGGCAGACGGGATTATCTGCCCATCTCCCCCTCCGTTACTCGTTCTCTCCCTCTCTTGAGCTCTCTCTCACAGAGCGGCACATTAACATCAGATCAAGTATCAGCGAGCGCATGCGGTCTGTAACGTCAAACAGACCACAGACAGACATCTCTTCATCTTTCCCTTCTACTAATACCCCCACAGCTCCCATAGTGCACTGCATGCAAGCACGAACAGAGACACGTTTGTGGAGACTGACAAAAAGGCACGTCTTTAAAGCGCTTGTCAAGGTATTAAGCCATAGGCCTACTTCAGGGAGCATCCTTTCAAAATAGATGAATTGCTTCTTAGACCATCACAACACCACTTGTATGTCTCAAAGACAAAGCCCGACCTGTCTCTGTAAATTGTGGCTATAGGCTCGTTTGTCCATGCGGGTTCCTACATGTCTACTAAATCATCCTACCTGTCCTTTGACGTATCAGAGATTCCATACACTATACGCCCGTGTCTTCCCACAATACACCGGGGAGGACAAACACTATTTATCGGACAAGTCTATATAAAGCTTTCTCAGTGTCAGAGAGGGTAAGAGAATATGCCCTATAAAAGCCCAGCCACTCAGACCCTGTTTTTACAATGATCCGCACTCACTCTTGTTTACACAAGCGTAATAGCAAGTAAACTGCTACTTGTAAACAGCAGAATGCCATTTAATGTGACTGGCTGGGTCATGGTGGTTTCTCTTTACAACAGGACCGATGCCACAGAGGTTTGGGAAGGGCAGACGTAGAGTTCAGAGAAAATGTGCGTTTATTCGGTCCTCGTTGAACATGAGATGTACAGAGAAAATGGATCACAAATGATCCTCTATATGCCATAGACTTGTGTACAGTGAAACTACAGACTATCTGTCAAAACAACATTTCACACATATTGTAAACTCCAAACTTGGTACAGTATGAGAACGATTTCAAAAACAGTGGCCCTCTAAAGATCAATATTCAGCAGTTGTCTACATGGCAGTGTATTTGATTTAAAATATTAGAATCAAAATATTATAATAAAAGTGGCATCTGCAAACATATGAAAGATTTTGTGAAGTTGACATGGGTGTCCTTGTAGAGTAACCACAGATGTGATTCATGAACATGCTCAAATATTTGACAACCAGAAACTAATGAAATCCAAATTTTAAACAGCACTGTTCTTCATAGTTTAAAACAAAGACATTATTTGAGAAAGGTTTTGTACAATAGCTATGTGTAATATGAAGAATAAAGTGTGAGCACTTGCATTCAATTCATGTCAACTCCTGAAGTACCAAAAAGTTATATTTCTATTTAAAAGTTTAATTAAGCATTGTAAAAAAAAAAAACACACACAAAAAAAGTTTGCAATATAGAATGGTAAGCGGTGATGCGATGTATTTTTTGTGTTTGGAATGCAAGACTTTTATTATATTAATCTTTATGGAGGTTTAAAAGTACTTGTCCCCATTATTTGTAATTGCATTGAAAATGGTCACTACACAGTAGATGTGTTTGACAAAAGCAAATGTTGAGCAGAGAAAAAAATTATTAATGACAGAATTTTCCGTTTTGGGTGAACAATAACTTTGAGCCCAATTAGTCATCTAGTTATTTAGGCAACTAACCATCTAGTTGATGTTGAAAAATGAAAATAAATAATACACAATTTTTCACATCCATATTGCAGTAATAGCATCATTTGATTATCATGGGATTGGATAATCAAAATACAACTTAAAATGGTTTTCTAATGTAAATTGTAATAATTGAAATTTATAATCGCAATTACAATATCAAGGAAAATACTCAACAATTAGGATGTCAAAATCATGCACCTCTTTCATTCTTGTTAAAAATATTCTCTGACACTTCCAAGAATACAGCTAAAATCTACATTCTTAAAATAAAGTCTCGCTCAAACCTCCAGCGCTCCTTCAAGCATGACATTTATTATTTCCTGAAGCTGGAAGACACTTTGGGGCCCTTTACTCTCTGAAAATTTCATCATCTTTCATCAAAGCTAGGTGCGCATTATCCTCTCCTACAATCCTTAGCAGCAGCCCTGAACCTGTGACATGACACCACCCGCATTCATCAGTCATCAGCGGCCAGAATCATCTAAAAAAAATAGCTCCTCTTTTAATGCTGAGAAGGAACCCAATGAATTAGTAATACATTTACATGAGCTGAGAGCAAGTGCGGGTAAAGAAATTACTCTCTTTATGTCGTGGCAAGTACTCTTTTCCTCTCTGACTGGTATGCGCCGATGAAAAGGGCATCTGAAAGATATTCAATGCGAGGCCACTTAATGAAAAAGTGAGAAAATATAACCTAAAAAGCTTTTTGATGTAAAGAAACTTAATTCTATTAAAAATACAGATCAAACTGTCAGGCTTTCATTATGGTACAACCTTTTAGCAGTCATGCACTGTCGTAATAAAGTTTCAAAGTACCTCAGAATTCCTGCAGTTCATATCAGACTCAGTCTTCAGACATGAACAGCACAAGGACTCACTGTAAAGCCATTTTGACAAAGTGGCCTTAAAAGTAATTTAGCCAAAATAAACAATGAAAAGTTTTGCATAGCCCTATCTCCTATCTAGCCAAAAAAAAAAAAAAAAAAGAAAGACCATATAGGTCAGAGATGTGGCCTGGTGGATAGTGGAGCACTTGTGTGAGGAATTAAAACATACCAGCAAGTAGCAACTCTTTTCAAACGAGTACAAAGACATTTTTATTGTAACTTTTAGAGCGAAAAAGTGCAGAAACTGGGCAAGGATTAATCTTTCTAGTACTCATGTGCCGAGCATCTGTGTTCGCTCACACTTTCAAATGCGTGAGACTGTGCGTGTAATTTAAAAACGAAGTAACTTTGTTTTTGCAATGCATCATTTAATGAGGTTGACACTCCTGAAACTTTGCAATGTGTAGGCTAAGTGGCCGATGGTCCTCTTAGCAGCATGAAAAACGAAACTTTTATTCTTAATGTCAATGTTTTATAAACAGAAAGCAAGAGAGCTCTACCATTACAGAGCTGTCATCACTTCATTGAGCTCACGGACAATCTCTTATTTATTGTGTTTACAATGTTGGTTATAATTAGAGGATTCGCAAGACTGTGACTGAACAAAAAAAATAGTTTGGATTATGACCAAATTAAAAGGTAGAGGTAATAATTAATAAAAATAATAATAATAATAATAATAATAATGAAACCTTTGTAAAAAGCGACCCTGAGTATAAATAGGCATTAGGCACTATAAAAAGTTTTTATACAAGGTACAATGGAGTATAAAATGTATAGAAAAAGACTATGTGCAACGTTTTCATCTTACTGGCAGACTGTCTCAGATCAGCCAGTAAGCAACAGCCAGACCTGAAATACTTGTGAAAACAGTGCAGACTTTTCACTAGGAATAAGGACTTCTTTTCATCAGTTCTTGTTACATTTATTTGCTCAAGAATGTTTTTCTTTATGCATTTTGGCATTTTTTGAGTATGAATGCATTTTTTCCTGCTTATAGGCCTAATTAAAGTTACAAAAGTTATTCAGTCAAGAGCAGGGAGTGATTTTCTTCTACTTTTGTTCTTTTATTAACATAGCAGGTTTATTAGGCTGCTGTCACTTTAAGAGTTTATGCACAGATCCAAAATACTGTGTTACACAACATGCGTTTTCTCTCAACTTTATGTTCCAAAACTGACTGTTTAACTGAATACTCGCCAAGAAGGCCATTTTGGCATAATTTTGTGTGTATTTGACCGTTTAAGTGCAGTAAGCCACTCATTTTGGTACTTGCGACTCACGAGCTGTTTTAAAAGGCGGCCTGGTGGTAAGATCTTACGGATTTATGAATGAGCCGCTCGTTTTAAAATCTTCCCAGTCTACTGACATTTGTTATGACATCCGTTTCAAACATTACAATGCTCTACAATGAGTAAATCCACTTCACCAGCTAATTACTCTTCAACAGCGATGCCATAGAAATATACAGAAAAAAAGAAGTTCAAAGACAATATTCTAAAGATGGCTGCACGTTTGTTTCTCTGGCACATAGGCCTAAGGTCTATGCGAGATAAAAAGATAAATTCTTGCGGCCCGACGCCCATTAGCTATTATTTACGAATCACCACAACACCCTACGTCAAGCGGATTGTGCCAAAATCGGGCTGATATCGTGTAGTCTGAAACTGGCATAATGTTCCCATCCCCATCTTTGAGCCCCATGAATCACACTTTGTCAGTCATTAAAACTGAGTACTTAACAACAGCAATTTCGAAGGGCCTATTTTTGCAAATCTTGCCTTAACAGTTGCGGTACATAAAATACGCCGGGAGCAGATAGTCTCCTTCAAAAGTACATGCATTATAGAATACCATTCGTCTGGTCTGGATTATCCATTGTCTCCTTAATGGGGCTGGTCATCTGCGCAGACAAATTCAACATGAAGGTCAGAAGTACAAAGCTCTGTGGCACACAAACTAAAAATTCCCTCGAGCAGCAGTAAAGAAAAGAAAGTGAACCACAGCCTCAGTTGACAGCTAAAGCTCCTCAGATCTCCAATAGGCCCCCTCATTGTCCTAAAAGCCAGTCGCCCCCGCAATAAACGGTTTTAATAACATATCACAATCCCCAAGCGTACTTTGCCTTTGTTTTCCACATGTAACCAGTTCTAATTAGGCAATGTGCTGCAAAACTTACTGAGGTCTGGCTGCCTCTGATCACAATAGCTAGTTGTATCTTCTACCACAGCTGTAATTAATGAGAAAACCAGGCGACTCTTTCATGAAAAAAGGAAGATTTAGAGAAAAAAAGTACATCATAGAGAGACTATATGGCTTAAAGTCTGCTGGATAGACCTTACCGTTCTCATCATCTGTGACAAAAAGCCAGATCTCTGTCTGAGCTGATGCAACCTGGATCGTATTAGTAAAGAAATGCACCAAAAACCAAAAGCATTGCAGAGAAAACAAATGGCATGGAGAACATCTACACCAGATGAACCATGACTGATCATCAAAATACAGTGTAACACTCATATCTCTGTGGAATCAGACAGGATGTGCTTCATTTATATGGGACGGTGGAAAAAAATTAAGCATGTAACATAAAATGGCCCAGGTTTGTCATATTTCAAATAAATAAATAAATACAACCTGTTTGTCAGATTTACCTAGTAAATATGGTTTAAATGTATTTTTTGGTACATTTATTGGTATTAAATATAAAAGACATTAGATATAAATCTCAATTATAAAAAACACTTCTAAAACATTTAAAGATTACCCTTTATTTTACATTTACCATCCCATATGTTTATTCTGTAACATTTTACAACAAGGTTTTATATGTTAAACTTTGTTCATTTTAATTATACTCTTTTTTTATTGCTCATGTTAGCTTAGTGAATTCATGTTAACTTATTCTGACATATAGGCATAATTGTAAACTTATTGTAAAGTGTTATTTTCTATTCGCCTCATGTTCATTTCTGGACTGGGAATTTAAGGTAGATGCCATCCGGCAAACCAACATGATCGAGAGGGAAATTCATTCAATATTAGATATCAATAACATTTATCTGCTTAATAAGGTAATGAGAAGATTGTAAATCTGACACCAATTGCATTAACAAACTCCAGCAATCTGATTAGCAGTAATTCAGTATTATAAAAGAAAATCTACAGCTAATGGAAACATCCCGGCAGTCTCAGTAATAAAATAAACTCTCTGTGAGCTGTGCGGCACTTGCAGCTTTTCTTGAATGTGATAATTGCAATTACACCACACATTGAATAAACAAGCAATTAACACTGCTTCTTTGAAAACTTTACAAATTATTCTTATTATACTTAGAGAGAAAACATGTTTTAAGCCTTTTAAAGGTGTTGTAAATTATTCTTAATAAACTTTGGCTTAAAAACAAACGTTTCTAGTAAGAATACTACGTGTCAAATACTAACTTAGCAGGTAAGTTAGGCTATTGCATGTTAGAATATTAGACAGACTTTGATTATGTTTATAAAGAAGAGGTGTGCTACAGATTCTAACCAAACCATCGTATTTTTCATGTCTGAATGGTTATGAGACGGAATAAAAAAATGATTTTATAAAATTAATTCATCTACCTGTTGCACAGTTACGTTACACAGGCAGTGCTTCATTTCACCCGTGTCTCGTGATTTGATGACTGTTTCACGCTGATTTCATCCTCTTAATGCTGTAGACGTTTGACTTCCAGTATATTCAGTTTCAACACAACAGTCAATAAAGACAGAAATCTCTGCGCTGTTACTTGTTCATCATTTCTAAACGCCCGCTCCGCCGCCCCTCTTTCCCGCCTCACCCATCCCTACACATCCTGCTCACAGACTGACAAACAGCGCAGCGAGCCAATGATCATTCAGAACACGCCTGTCAAAGATTTGACTACCAATCGCAGTAGGAGCTGCGGCCAGGTGGGCGGAACTCTGCCAGTGAAAGAGCGCTGGTCTCCATGGGAACATGCCAAACATGAAGCGTAAGGCTGATGAAAATGTCGTTTGAGGATCTGCATCTCTAGAGAGTAGCGCGAGGCAAAAGTGTCTTGGTAACCTGTAGCCGCTCTTTATAAACATGAGATTTTGTGTAGGTTTATTTAATTCAGTACTATAACACACAGTGTACTGTAGCTAGCACATGGAGATACTCATAGGCCTATGTAAAAAAATGCAATATTATCATGGTTGCGGAAATTAGAGTTAAGCTTAATGTTGTTATCAGTAGTGAAAACAACCAATTTGTCCTGATTAAACATTATGAAATCATAACTCAAACAGCTTATAGGGTCCTTTAAAAAGACTAAGTAGTTATTTTTAAGCTTTTAAGTGTTAATAGCTGAAAATGACCAAGAACAAAACCAAGGTTGTGATATAGGCTAACCATAAGCTCTTTTTGAATAAAGGTAGGGTAGCAAGCTAGCTTTGAAAGCATGAGATCCCACCCTCCCTTCAGAGCGCCTGCAAAACCACGCTTCTATCAAAACACATCAACGCGCACATCAGAGTCTGCAAAGCATTATAGACGAAGGACAGCATTAAATTACCTCACGTCTCAAAGCATTTAACATTACAATAATAATGCAACTTACAGAGCTCTTACTTGTACTACCTGACTACTGCAGATTAATTCCGGTGTTGATAGTGATAACTGTTAACCAATAGTGGGAAAAGCATGTATTTGTTGAGATTAGATTATTGACTATGCAGAATTCTCTGGAAAAGGAAATATAGGCATATATAGCAAATATAGGTGTCCCAAAGAGACATTATGGCTAGAAAAGCAAAAAATATTGGTCACTCCATTTCATTTAAAGGTGATTTTTCTGGATTCAATAAAAACAATTAATCTAATTATAAACTTTTGAAATCACTTGCTGTCCCATCTGGGGTACAAGATAGAAATGTTTTTATTTTTGTCCATGGATCCAAGATTGTGAGAAGATTTCCAAATCTTCTTTTACATAGCTTATGAGCAACAACAAAAAGTTTGAAAATTGAAATTGTGCAATTAATGACAAATTGCATTTGAGAATTTAGAACTGGTTCTCTCAACTGCAACTGTAGGTCTATATGGTTATTATTTTAAGTTAGGTATAAACTTAGCCACATGGCGACTGCATCGGACATCGATATCTATCGTTTAGACACTGTCGCAAGGGGAATGCCAAAGTGTGTCTACGTTCAATAGCTTTTGTCATAAAAGTTGTTACCGTTCGGATTTGGTGGTATTCCACTCCATAATATATATATATCCCCCATTCAGTTCATAAACTGCTATGGCAGACAAAAAGGTATGATTCTCTGGCCAGAGAAAGGGGTGTGTGAAAGTGTGTGAATGTGAATGTGTGAAATATGGTGTTCTGAGAAACACAAAGAAGAAAAAAAAATATGTCAATCAAAACAGCTGTATCTAAATTTATTAAGTGGGCCCACAGAGTAAAATATGACGCCACAGGGGGAAAAGAAAATATGCCCAATAAATTAACGGCCATGGATGATTTTGGCTAACTATCCTGAGATGGGTTATTTTAGTGGCAGAAAGAAACAATGCCACACATGCGCAGCGTATAACTTTGGG
Source organism: Gila orcuttii (assembly GCA_026230005.1). Lineage (NCBI taxonomy): Eukaryota > Metazoa > Chordata > Actinopteri > Cypriniformes > Leuciscidae > Gila > Gila orcuttii. The sequence goes on along the minus strand of JAPDVR010000001.1, from coordinate 64,221,642 downwards.
AAGGCAGAGAGCAAGCTTGCCCTGTCCACCCCATACTTAACTTTCTCCTTTTACAGGATGTCATGATGGATCTCATCGAACAGGACTGGTTCTGTTCCAAATAAAATATTGTCTTGTTACTGTTTAACATGAAAATTCACAGGTCTCATCAGAAAAGGAAGACCGGCCAGATAAGCAGATGAGTTAATAGATGTTGTCACAAACAAAAATAGTTAAGGTCTCCATTAACAGGTGAAAGCAGCCAGGAAATGGTTCACTCCACAAACAGGGTCCAGTGGGTGCGCCTGTGATCTGAGGAGAAATCTTGCAACAATCAGCAAGGTTGGAGAGCGTGACACCTCAATCCAAGCATCTCACCTTAAACTACATCAACCAGCCCTGAGCAACCCCACACCCAAACGCAGACAACAACACACAGCGTGAAGTGGGGGATTAAAGGACGTGCTAGTAACGTACCTCCCTTCCCAACGAGGGAAAGCCCATTGTAACGGTTCGCAAATATTCATTCTGGTGAAGATGGAACGTCAATGGGGCAACGAGATGATCAACACATCTGGAGAAAGATGGACCAACTAATGGTTTAAGCTTATTTGTGTGATGTTTATTGATGTTTTATTTGGTTCAATCAAACTGTACGACTGAGTATTGAGATAGATCTCATGATTTGATTAATTACTGATTAATTTGAAATTATTTCAGGTAGGCCTACATGTAAATTGAGAAGAAGAAAATCTTTTAATTCTGTAGAGTATAGGGACTCTACTGTAAAAATAATAAATAATCTAGGGACTATTATTGAAGAAACTTGAGGGTTTTAAAATTCTAAGACAGACATCATAGATGCTAAAAAATGTAATAGTTGTTCTCTAATAAGAGAGAATAGGTGATAAGTTACTTTGCCGGACTAGGTCTGAATAGATAATTGGGTAAGCTTCTGTAGGGATGAAATATATTTTAGGTGTTTCCAATTGCTAAAATAGCGAAAGAAAAACTTTCAAAAGGGTATTGATTTTGGGAATCATATTTAATTTCTGGATTATTATTAGTTAAACAAGTTACCAGTGTGATTACGGAAATGTTCCTTTCATGTATTGTCTAATGTCTGTATTTGATATCTGAGAGGTGACTGCGGGTCTAGTCTATTCTATGAATACAGCAACAGTGCTTACTTATTTAGCCCGGCTTCCAGAAATGAAATATGGATTTGTTTTGTTGAGTAAGGTCTTCAACGTATTAAAACAAATTATGTTGGGGGCACAGAGTTAAAACCAAGAACAATATGACCCAAACATGTTCAATTTAAAATAAAAATTAGTCTAAACAGTTTAGACAAGTCAGAGAAATAGAGTATTTGCTAATAGAAAAAAATCTGAAAAGCTTTCTAAATTCACAATGAAGTTACAGATTTAATGATCTGGATCAATGGATCCATTATGAGCTATTCCGCATTGCCAAAAAATAGAGGCAGTATAAGTTATGTCTATCAGTTAATTCTGGAAAATAGGATGGTAAGAAGTAGTTAAAGATTAAGTGGCATGTCACCAGCTAAGGCTATTCTCATGGCAAGAGCTGGGTGAAACAGAGTTAATTTTAAAATAATGACATTGTTTGAAACAAAATAATAAAATTATTGATATTTGTGTTAAGGATAAAATGAAAAGATTATAGAACGTTTTTGGTTAGATTTTATTACACAGATCCTTAAAAGGATTTGTCTAGGAAAAACAATCGCCTGCTTGAATTAAAAGCTAACAAAATATGGTTAAGAAAATGGTTAATCAACAGTATCAGCCTGTTAAAGGCCTAATAGATCAATGTGATTCGAAATTTAGCTAAAGATGATGAAACTTGACTCAAGGTCTAAAGTTAAAAGGCAATGTATGGTATGGTTTTTTTTTTTTTTTTTTACTAAATATAGAATTAGATTGCTTGAAGATAGAATGTTGGGAAGGAGATGAATAGATAAGAAGATGGTATGTGTAAGTGATAACATTGGAAATTGGTTGTATTTTTATTACAGCTTAGGATGTTGATTGAAGGAATATCTTACAGGTATTATAAAGTAAAAGATGAAACATGAAAATGGTTGGCGATAACAGGTGGTATTAAAGTCACTGACATATAATGGGGGTATGGAAAATTGATTAGAAGAATTAAATTTAATTGTGGTCGTGTATGATTACGATTACGACCAGAGAGGGGAACTGTGGTGGAAATTTTAAACTGAAAATTAAACTAACCATATTTCTATTATTTAACATCTAACATTTGAATTTGAAATGTATGTTTCCCCTTTAGTTGAAAACTTGTGACTTTGAGTGTGTGGGTGTGTGTGTATAAATAACATATAGGGTAAATTAAACTAGACAGATGTCTAGGTTTGAAAACTCGTGGTATCATGTAATTTTGCCATACCCCCATACTAGCCTATAAAAACGGTTGTATTTGTGTTTACTGGTGGGATTCTCAATGGAATTTGTCTGAGATCCTCCGGCCTATAGCTTAAAGCTTCTTCTAGGGAGATATGCTCTGAGAACTGCTCGAGTACTCTCCAGGCCGTAATTAAAAGCATTTAAAGGACATTTGCTGGAGTCTGTCTTATATTACTGCTGCGCAGCAGGTCAGTTTAGGGAAGCAAGTAAGTTAGAGTTAGGGAACTCGGCCAGTTGTCGACGGACGACGCAGGATCTAGAGTATAAAGGTTATTAAGTGTTGATTGGAGACGCCCCAGACAAGGGCGTAACTATCGGTAAGCAGGGTACGCGATTGCTTACGGGCCCGGACCAATCAGGGGCCCGCGTGACTGGAAGATATTGATTGACAGCCGGGGCACCCTATCGCATTTTACTACTTGTAGTCTGATCGCATTTTAATTTTTCGCGAATTAATTTGAATAAATAATGACAACAACATATTTTACTGATCATTAAATACATGTTTGAAATGAACAATGATGGATTTTGGTGTAATTTGTTTCGAATTGGGACTGGGGAATCCCCGGGTGAACATTCGTATTGCGTGCAATACTGTCAATTGAGAATGTCCGTGCGCGGCATCTGGATCTGAAGGATTTAATTAGCACAGAGGAAAGCTCGGAAAATGCCGCTATAATGTAAGTGAGCATATTTTTTATGTATTTGGACCTAGGCCTATGTGTAGTCATAGCAGTGAGTAACAATGTGTTATGGTGCGCCGTCACCAGTGTGGTTCTTTATTTTATGTTGCACCGTCACCAGGTTGTTTTTTTTTTTGTTTTGTTTTTTTGTGCGCGTAGGCTACTCCTGATTTTGTCAATCATCTCATTTCTTATATGCTGCCTGTGTCTCTATGATCCTATCCTGTCCTATTCATGTTAACCTACTCGTGGACATTGCGTCATCACGTGTTGTAGTAGGGGGGCCCGCCTTGATCATCCTGCATAAGGGCCCGGTGTTGGCTCGTTACACCACTGGCCCCAGATATTTATTAAGTGTCGATTGTAGACGCTTGGGTATTGACTGGATGCCCCAGATAAATTTATTTACGAAAGTAATTAGGTTCCAGGTATGTAGAACGGTTTAGGGAAAAATCTACAACAATAGCAATCATAATGATAAGTGTGTTCATTAATTATTAGGGGTGCAACAGATCGCAGTTTATCCGTGATCCATACGGACCAGGCCCCACGGTTCAGCATGCGTGTGATTCGCGGATTAACTTCTAAGTTTAACCATCATAGAGTGAAAAGATGTGTGTCAGTATATTCGGTCCATGTATTCTGTCTTAAAGTGACAGCAGTCTGATTTTCCTGCTGTTGTCTGTGTCATTCATATTCATATTCATTCTTTATTGTCCTCGATAGAGGAAATTTGTTTTCACATACTGTACCAGGAGCAACATTCAACACCCATAACATGCACATACCACACAGAATTTTGTACACATAAATAGACATGAAAAATAAAATAAAAAAACAATTACAGTAGATAAATTAGGCATTCTGTGAATTTAACGCTCTTATAGCTGAGATTACAAAACCTTTTCCTAGCCTCGATTTTTTATGGGGTAGCTGACTGTATCTGCGGCCTGAGGGAAGAAGGGTCAAACATGAGTTAAGAGGGTGGCTGGGATTTTGTACAATAGTGTTTGCTCTAAGAATGGTAGCAGCATCAATGAGAGCCGGCAAGTTGGGTATGGGAAGACCAATTATTTTTGAGGAAGTGTTAGTGATTTTAAGGAGCTTGTTTCTATTAGTGAGAGAAATCATAGTGAAATAGCAGGTGGCTCAATACAAGAGGATGGGTTCCGTTCAATGATACTACGATACAAAAGGAGAAGAAGGTGTGGTTTGACTGACAAAGTCCTGAGTTTACGTATGACAAATAGTCTCTGTTGGCAGCGCCTATGAATGTCTGTGATGTGATGGTCAAAACTCAATTTATTGTCTAAAATCATGCCAAGGTACCTGAAACTGTAAACAATGTCTATTGACTGGCCATTGATGGAGATAGGGCAGTGAGCAGTGGAGAGTTTTTGGCCTGTGTCCAGGATAAGTTCCTTTGTTTTAATAATGTTAAGGAGGAGATGACTGTCTGTACACCATTGGGTGAAATGGACAACAGATTGGTGATATGCTGTAACCAGGGTCCGAAATTAACACCCGCCAAACGCCAAATGCGGGTAGATTTTCCGTTTGTCGAGTAAATCTCAAAAGGCTATCCGCCACACTGGCGGGTGAATGTTCATACCAAAATAGTAATGTAATAATGTTTATTACAATTGTATTTTGTAATGTTATAAAATATCTGGCATGATGGCTCTTAGGGATTGTGGCAAGGGGGGCGTGGCCTAGCGGAGTCTGTAACGGGAGAGAAGATTGGGAGACAGGTGCGGCGTAAGTGGGTCAAGTGCAAATGACGAACACCTGTGTCTTGTTTCAGTGATTGGCCTGGAGAGAGAATAAAAGCCATGTGGAAAGAAGACAAAGGGAGAGAGACCAACGGAGAACTGTGGGTGCAACGCGCAGCGAGCTGTATGATAGCGGAAAGAGTGTGGGAAACCTGAGACGAGAGAAGCCAGAGAGCGCGAGGAACGTATTGGATAATTGCTGACACTAGTGGACTGAGTTAAACGCTGTGCGCTGTGTTCTCTCTCCGTTGGGAGAGAGACCAACGGAGAACTGTGGGTGCAACGCGCAGCGAGCTGTATGATAGCGGAAAGAGTGTGGGAAACCTGAGACGAGAGAAGCCAGAGAGCGCGAGGAACGTATTGGATAATTGCTGACACTAGTGGACTGAGTTAAACGCTGTGTGCGTGAAGTTGTTTTGTTTGTTTTGTTTCTTTATTTCCAATAAACACCCGCAAGCCGACCCTGTCCTCTTCCTTCCCTGAGTCATTAAATATCTTAACATTACTACACTGGTGCCGAAACCCGGGAAGGGAGATGGAAGCCGCCGCCAGCCAACCGACTCCGCCTGCATCATCGTCCCCACTTGCGGACGTAATAACATCCCTCGCGGTCCTCCACCATGAACAACATCAGGCCCTATTGGGTATGAGGAGCGACCTGGAACGGCGTTTCGACCTCCTCGTCCAGGGCCAGCAAGAGGACCGCGAGAGGTTCCGGAGCTGGATCGATGGGGACAATGATCCGGGTCCCAGACGTCCAGCAGGCTGCCCATGATCAGGCTGGCCGGTACCAAATACCTGTGAGTATTAAGGGGGGTACCTATCAGGCTCTGGTGGATTCGGGCTGTAACCAAACCTCGATCCAAATATCGAGTGACACAAGACACTCAGTCAAAGGAGATTACAACCCAATTATTGGTACCAAAAAGCCGTCGGGAAATGCTTTTCCAGACGGCTCATTCTAATCCCATGGCAGGACATTTGGGACAGATAACGACACTGAATCGTCTCATGGCCCGTTTTTTTTGGCCGGGCATTCACGAGAACGTGCGCAGGTGGTGCGCGTCTTGTCGTGAATGTCAGCTGGTGAATCCGCCGGCCTCCCCAAAAGCGCCATTGCGCCCGCTTCCTTTAATGCAGGTCCCCTTCGAAAGAATTGCAATGGACCTCATCAGGCCATTAGAACGTTCCGCACGCAGACATCGGTTTGCATTAGTGATGGTGGACTATGCAACCCGATATCCCGAGGCAGTGGCTCTCCGCACAATCTCAGCTAAGAGTGTTGCGGATGCACTGTTTCGTTTAATCTCCCGAGTGGGGATACCGAAAGAGATCCTCACTGACCAGGGCACGGCGTTTATGTCACGTACATGTCACAAACTTTACGAGTTGTTGGGCGTTAAGCCGATTCGTACCAGCGTCTATCACCCACAAAACAGATGGACTGGTCGAACGATTTAATCGCACGTTAAAGACCATGATTCATAAATTCGTTCACGAGGACGCCAAAAATTGGGATAAATGGTTGGAACCCCTGTTGTTTGCTGTGCGCGAGGTCCCGCAAGCCTCCACGGGGTTTTCCCCCTTCGAGCTCCTTTATGGACGGCAGCCCCGCGGGGTGCTGGACGTCCTGAAGGAGACTTGGGAGGATGGACCTTCGGAGAGTCTTAATGAAATCCAGTATGTCCTGGACCTGAGAATAAAACTCCACACTTTGGGGCGGCTCTCAATGGAGAATTTGTTACAGGCTCAGGGTAAACAGACCCAGTTATACAACGGGAACCCGACTTAGAGAATTTTCACCGGGAGATAAAGTCCTTGTATTGCTCCCTACATCGAGTTCTAAATTACTCACAAAGTGGCAAGGGCCTTTTGAGGTCACACAGCGGGTGGGTGATCTCAATTATGAGGTACTTCGAACGGATAGGTTCCTGGGGCTGGCGGGATATTACAGAAGGTTTGTGCCTAATTATTCGGACCTCGCCAGCCCGCTGACTGACGGCCGGTGCTGTACATTAGTCGCAAGCTCTCAAAGAGAGAGACTAAGTACAGCACCATTGAGAAAGAGTGTCTTGCCATCAGATGGGCCGTCCTCACCCTTCGCTATTATCTCCTGGGGCGGGAGTTCACCCTCTGTTCGGACCACGCGCCCCTCCAGTGGCTCCACCGCATGAAAGATACCAACGCACGGATCACCCGTTGGTATCTGGCCTTACAGCCTTTTAAGTTCCAGGTGGTCCACAGGCCGGGTGCACAGATGGCCAACTTCCTCTCCAGGAGGGGGGGGGGGGGGGGCTGCAGGCCGGATGGCTCCCAGACCTGAGTCGGGCGGTGGGGGTATGTGGCAAGGGGGGCGTGGCCTAGCGGAGTCTGTAACGGGAGAGAAGATTGGGAGACAGGTGCGGCGTAAGTGGGTCAAGTGCAAATGATGAACACCTGTGTCTTGTTTCAGTGATTGGCCTGGAGAGAGAATAAAAGCCATGTGGAAAGAAGACAAAGGGAGAGAGACCAGCGGAGAACTGTGGGTGCAACGCGCAGCGAGCTGTATGATAGCGGAAAGAGTGTGGGAAACCTGAGAGGGGATGCTACTACAGGGATGCTCATTTCGTTTAATTTTACCGACCAACAACCGACGCTCGTTATCTGATTATTAACCGTTAACTGATAAGATTATAATATTGAATTGGCATTAAATAAAAATAAAATTAACGAGTGTCTCTGATCCGTTAAAAAAAAAAAATACAATTTTTTAAATAAAAATACAACTATTATTTAATCATTATAATTAACTATTATAAACTATTAACTATTATAAATTATTATTTTAACGTGCAAACAGTATATATATATATATATATATATATATTTTTTTTTTTTTTTTTTAATTTTTTTTTTTTTTTTTACTTTTAAACCGTTTAACTGATAGTATTAATTGGTAAATGTTTTTACTTTCGGTAAATTATCTGATAGTTTTACAAAACCTTCAAATGTACTGTTATGAGCACTATAGTTCCATGCTCACGTCTTCCATGTCTTACTATTTGTTGCTCTGTTTTGACTTCTATGTACTCTTATTCATTCAACATAATACCTTATCTCAATTAAATGTACTGAAATTAATGTATAATGTGACACAAAAAGACTGTGGCCCGGTGGCAGGTGAGCCAAAAAGTTAATTTCGGACCCTGGCTGTAACTGTTTCTGTGCCGGTGAGGAGGGCGATTATGGCTGTGTCATCCGAGTATTTGAAATACTTTAAGTATTTGTGATGTCGGAGGGGCTACGGCAGTCGTTAGTATATAGTGTGTAGAAGAAGGGACTGAGGGCGCAGCCTTGCGGGGCTCCAGTGTTGACAGTAATCGTGGAGGATGTTATACCCACCCTTACTGCCTGTGGTCTGTCACTGAGAAAATTATAGATCCAGTGGAAAAAAAGAGGTGGCACGTGAAGATGGTGGAGTTTAGTTATCATGATGTGGCACTGAATCGTATTGAAGGCGGAGCTGAAGTCTATAAAGAGAATCCTGGCATAATGGCCGGGAGAATCCAGATGTTGGAGGAGAATATGAAGGAGGCATGCAACAGCATCCTTTGTTCCTACTATACATGTTCCTCTTTTGGCCTTGTAGGCAAACTGATAAGGATCCAGCTGTGGGCAGACGACCGGAAGGATAGTGTTTAATACCAGTTTTTCAAGGCATTTTGCTATTATGGAAGTAAGTGCTACTGGTCTGTAATGATTCAATTCAGAGGGGCGAGGTCTTTTGGGGACAGGAATGATGCTGGCTGTTTTCCAGAGGTTGGGGACTGTTGCTGTCTGTAGTGACTCTTTGAAGAGTGAATGGAGAACAAGAGATAGCTCCAGGGCACAATTCTTAAGCAGCCTCCCAGTGATCCCATCTGGGCCAGGGGCCTTGCCAGTATAGCACCTCTTGAGCTGCTGATGGATGTCTCCCACCGTTAAGGGGACAAAGTGTGGCTGTTCAAGGGTGGGTAGGCTCCTGAGCAGTCTTTCACATTCAGTGGTGCAATTCAGGGTGTCAAACCTGACATCAACTGAGAATGTTAATAAAATAAAAACAAAATCATCATCATCTACCATGTTCAAGAGAAAAGAAGATAGTGAGGAGAGCAGTCAGGAGGAAAGTGATGACGACATCTTGTAGGATAAGTGTGCTGCGTAAAGTGTGAGTACCAAGCAGCATCTACAGGTGCTCTCTTGAGAACCAGACCAAAAAGGTTAAGTGCACCCCTGTTAATTACATATGCTTGCTTAGTCAAAGCATGGGGGCATTTAAAATAACTGTCATTAAGAATTCATCGAGGTTTTAGCTCTTTTTAGTATTATTGATGTTTTGTTGTAAAAAGAAACAAGAGAACCGAACTACAAGTGAACACATCCTTAAAGACTACAGCAAATGCTTTTGTTTGAGGTTCACTGAGAAAAGTACACAGTGAATGTGATGTATTACGCTAGCTTTTCTCTATTGTCAGTTATAGGTTAGAGCTGAAGGTGAAATTAAGTCATCAGATTAATCAGAAGATTACGTGCAAACAAAAGCATTCCTTAGGCTCTGTGAGATTTATCTGGGCAATGAAAGTACATGGCCACCGAAGCCTGTGACTCATGAGCACACTAAGACTTGGCAATGTCTTTGTTACAAACTGAGATTATTAAAAAGATGTCCCGCAGCAACTCATTATACCATCAGCTTAGGCCATTTTTCTCCTAACCCTTTAATTAAATTTGAATCTTATGAAAAATAAAGAAAAATCAACAGCTATCTAACTACTGGCTAGTCTGACATTGTGCCAGCAGGCAGGTGCCTTTTCCCTGCCGTTCAACTGTCCCTGCATGCTTGCAGCTTGTTCTCATGCCCGTCGTCCGCCTTGGCCATCGAAATCTCTTAAGTCTGTCTGTCCGTCCTCCAGTTTTTCCTCCAGTCCGGTCAATTGTGTGTGGCTCATTTATTTCTGCAACATAGATGGATCTGGGAATAAATGATTTAATGGAACTGTGCATTACTTCAAACCGACTACACCCCTCCTTTAAAGTCTTTCAGGGCTGTTTTATTGATTTAAAAATTCCTCAGCTTAGTGCTCGAATTGGTCCCATTAACTCTGAATGCTGGTTAGCCGCATACCAATAGTTAATGTTCTCTTTTACAATCAAGACAATGCAATTTTCTATGATATTGTGGTGACAGAATAGCTGGAAAAAAAAAGTCAGTTTCTTGAGCGCTTTCATTCTCTTTGTGTTATATCTAATTCCACATATACATGAAAGGACATGAAACTGATTGACTGAATAGCTTAGACTGACAACGAAAACACAATTATATTGTGTGTAAAACCGTGTCTGTCTTCACTAATTATCGGCTTTGTGAATGTCACTCTTTAGAGAAACAGCTCATCCACCGAGAACTGAGAAGTTAAGCAGGATTTTGTCAGAGTGAATCTTTTTTTATTATTATTTCATGTCCCACAACAAAAAGACAGTTCGTAAACACATTTTCTCAGCCTTCGTTTCGTAAAACGTTCCGCAAAGCCTGTCATTTGTCTCATTGAAAGATTTCTGTCACTTATAAAAACAAAAACTTTGAAGGTTTTAAGGTCAAGGTTCTGTCTATGGTGCTCCCCTTTATTTGTCTTCAATTCCTTTGAAATGTGCTTAAAGAAAAAAATATGAAATGAAAAAAGTTTGATATTTCTGTACTTACATTTTCTTTTGAAACATTTAAAAAGAGGGGGGAAAACAAAAAGGGAAATGGGCTTGTAAGTTCCTAAAATGGATTAGAGCCTGGGCTCCATGTTTAAGAGCAAGAGCAGGTGACCTAGGAACTGACATCGCAGTCCTGTTCTCTCAACATCGTGCTCTTAAACAACGCACTTCAGTCGACCCTGGAAGACTGTCAGTTAGTCCACTGTAAGTGGCTCTGGATGAAAAGCAGCTTCTAAATGGAAAGTGAATAAGTACAATAAAAGCAACCGCTGCCTAAAATTATCTGTGCATGCAACCTAAGTGAATATATGAATGAATTTTGCTTTGAAAAACGTTATTGCAAAAGCACATTGAATCTCATGTCTGAAAGCCTGATATAGATACCTGCTCATGTACTGTATTCTGAAGCTTTACAGCATGTGTTGACAATAGGGAGATCGTGACATGTTCATACTGCTGTGCAGAGGTAAAAGCACATTATCTAAACAGTTTGTCAAAAATGAGTTTTGTGTGAAATCAGGTCTCTTAGACTATAATCTGTTCTTAGAAAAAGTAAAAAAAAAATGACATCAAATCAATCAAAATGAAACCATAAAAGATTCCTTTTTCAGTTTTGGCACAGTTGCTGCGTTTTGCATTTTAGGGCAATATATTGTCAGGTTGGTTTAGGTTTTGTTTGTGTTCATGTCTTTTATTTTGAAATTCTTACAGTTTCCCAGTTTCTTGACATGTGACTGTCTTGCCCTCGGCCACGTTCAAGTTCAAAATGGTGCGCAACGTTTTGCTACGGTTTCCGGGTTGAACGTCATGTATCCTGGAAACGGCGTGCACCGGTGTGCAACAGGGTTTGAGATACGTTTTCTCTTGTTTGGTGGGTGTGTCGGAACTGCAGTCCAATCAGCAGCAACATGTACAGGTGCTGGTCATATAATTAGAATATCATCAAAAAGTTGATTTATTTCAGTAATTCCATTCAAAAAGTGAAATTTGGATTTTGTATTCATTCATTACACACAGACTGATATATTTCAAGTGTTCATTCCTTTTAATTTTGATGATTATAACTGACAACTAATGAAAACCCCAAAATCAGTATCTCAGAAAATTAGAATATTGTGAAAAGGTTCAATATTGAAGACACCTGGTGCCACTCTCTAATCAGCTAATTAACTCAAAACACCTGCAAAGGCCTTTAAATTGTCTCTCAGTCTAGTTCTGTAGGCTACACAATCATGGGGAAGACTGCTGACTTGACAGCTGTCCAAAAGATGACCATTGACATCTTGCACAAGGAGGGCAAGACACAAAATGTCATTGCTAAAGAGACTGGCTGTTCACAGAGCTCTGTGTCCAAGCACATTAATAGAGAGGCGAAGGGAAGGAAAAGATGTGGAAGAAAAAAGTGTACAAGCAATAGGGATAACCGCACCCTGGAGAAGATTGTGAAACAAAACCCATACAAAAATGTAGGGGAGATTCACAAAGAGTGGACTGCAGCTGGAGTCAGTGCTTCAAGAACCACCACGCACAGACGTATGCAAGACATGGGTTTCAGCTGTCGCATTCCTTGTGTCAAGCCACTCTTGAACAAGACACAGCGTCAGAAGCGTCTCGCCTGGGCTAAAGACAAAAAGGACTGGACTGCTGCTGAGTGGTCCAAAGTTATGTTCTCTGATGAAAGTAAATTTTGCATTTCTCTGGGAAATCAAGGTCCCAGAGTCTGGAGGAAGAGAGGAGAGGCACAGAATACACATTGCTTGAAGTCCAATGTAAAGTTTCCACAGTCAGTGATGGTTTGGGGTGCCATGTCATCTGCTGGTGTTGGTCCACTGTGTTTTCTGAGGTCCAAGGTCAACGCAGCCGTCTACCAGGAAGTTTTAGAGCACTTCATGCTTCCTGCTGACCAACTTTATGGAGATGCAGATTTCATTTTCCAACAGGACTTGGCACCTGCACACAGTGCCAAAGCTACCAATACCTGGTTTAAGGACCATGGTATCCCTGTTCTTAATTGACCAGCAAACTCGCCTATGGGGTATTGTGAAGAGGAAGATGCGATACGCCAGAGCCAACAGAAAAGCTGAAGGCCACTATCAGAGCAACCTGGGCTCTCATAACACCTGAGCAGTGCCACAGACTGATCGACTCCATGCCACGCCGTATTGCTGCAGTAATTCAGGCAAAAGGAGCTTTAACTAAGTATTGAGTGCTGTACATGCTCATACTTTTCATGTTCATACTTTTCAGTTGGCCAACAATTCTAAAAATCCTTTTTTTTGTATTGGTCTTAAGTAATATTCTAATTTTCAGAGATACTGAATTTGGGATTTTCATTAGTTGTCAGTTTTAATCATCACAATTAAATTAAATAAACATTTGAAATATATCCGTCTGTGTGTAATGAATGAATATAATATCAAAATTTCACTTTTTGAATGGAATTACTGAAATAAATCAACTTTTTGATGATATTCTAATTATATGACTAGCACCTGTATATAAAGCACGCGGTATTAAAGTGAACTCGCACAATGGGTTCAAGGAAAGTAATTTACAAATGTGTTCGATGCAGCTCGGTATACGCAACAACTGAGGATAATTAGAAGACATGTTTGTCGTAAGTTTTATTGTAAAAATATAGGATATCAACATAATGATGTAGTTGTTTATATTTGTAGCTTCATTGCAAGTATATGACATTTGGTATAGAAATAAACAATGGTAATTAAGTGCTTTTCCTAAAAATGAGAAAGAAAATACAGGGTATTAAAACAGTATGAACTACAAATAAAGTCAGTATTTGAGGCTAAATAGATGTGTTTTAGTCTGAATTAGGTAAGATGTGTGCTTCCATTTCAGTTTCAGCAATCCCTTCACTCCATTGGGATGTTCTCTTGTGTTCTGGGCGGCAAGTGCAGTAACTGTAACATCGGGCATATTTTGTAGAATTAAACACATATTTATACCGACTTCATCAGGCTCCGAAAATTCTTCACAAAGAACACAAAGAATGGCCTTCTCAGCTGCCATAGTTGCAACTCTTGCGTCATCAGAACAGTGTGTTCAACACATCACCGTTTCTGTTTAAAAAACGTTGCACAAAGTTTTGTCGGGGCTGAATGCAGCCCTCATGTGATCATGTCTTGTGCTTCCCTTGTCTTATATCATTTTCTGATTGGTTGATTGTCTTGATTGTTTACAGGTGTTTCTTGTTAGTCATTAGTCTGGTTGTGTATATGGCCCTTATGTTAACATTCTCTTTTGTCTAGTTTTGGTTATGTAAGCATTGTGTTGTGAATTCATGTTCATGTTTAATTCATGCACCAAATCTTTTGTTTATTTTGTATTTGTTTCATGGATTGTTTGTTCTGCACTTGGGTTCACCCAGCTCGCCTCCAGTGGATTTCGTTACATAGAGTGTCTATATAATGGAATGGAATGGAAATACATTATAGCTGCAAAGAAAACTGTGCTCAAACCATTTAAAAGAGATCAAAGTTAAATAGTTAAAATAGGGGATCTGGAATCTCTATACTACTTAAACCAGGGATGAGTCACCTGTTAATAATAATAGAATGTTTCCAGGCATGGTAAAGACAAATGCTATGCAAGCAACTGAAACTAAATTCATTATTTTAGAAATAATTTAAAGAAATGTCTGTAACACTTTACAATAAGGTTTCATTTGTTAAAGGTGCATTGCGCAACATTTCATGTTAAAAATACCCGTTTTTCTAACCCATACATGCATAAACAATTGCCTGATGGGCTGAATGAGCCCTTCTCTGATCACTGCGATTGCCTCTATAATCCTGTACAGTAAAATAAATAAGAGGGATTCGGGTCGGAATTTGAGACTGGGCGTGACGTCATGCGCGTTCGCGCTCACCTGGCTATGTCTGGCAGGTTTGTGCATTCTCCGTATCAGCGAAGACAACTCGAGCGACAAAAGTAGAAGTTGGATTCAAAGAGACCGGCTTGTAGTCCATTCCAAACCCCAACGCAAACTCCACGTAAGACAAAGAAAACACCTCTGGTTGCAGTTTCGCTTGTTGCCAGAGGGGGGCATAGCTCTGCAAAAACTCAGAGACTGGCACTATGCACCTTTAAAATTAGTTAACTAACATATATTAACTATGGGCAATATATTTTTCCAGCATTTATTAACCTTGGTTAATGTTAATAGAAATGTTTACGTTGATGTTATACAGTAGTTCACAGTGAAAAAGTATTTGGAGGTCTCCTTAAATAGATTTACATGCATTGAAGGTCATTTCTAAACCAAAATGGTTGCTTACGGTCACCTATAATCAGTATTTATGACAACAATATGACTTTTCTATTAAAAAGTATGAAAAAATGAAATAAACACAATTTGACAGAACTGTATGTGTGGATGGAAATTGGAGGCAGCAACTCTTGACAGGTTCTTCTCTGATCTGAGAGAAGTCAGATGAAAATAAGCAGAGAGGGAGACAGGAGGAGGTGGGGTAAAGTGAATTATCAATCTGCTTTACATTTGAAGGTGATTAGAATTCTTCATTTCTTTTGTGTGGACCTGGGCAGAGAGAGGAGAAACGCTGTGGGGTGACGGGTTAATTGAAGAATAATACCCTTCAGAATGATGGATTTTGGTGACTTGAGATGTCAGAATCCATTATGGGGAATTTAAATTTGCAATTAAAGAAGGAGGTAGGGTGCAAGATTCTCTCGTTTTAATTTTCCCTCTCCAATCACCCCCACTTTATTAATAATGCTCTGCATTACATGTCCGGCCACCCTATTACATCTATGTCTACCTCCCTATGTTTGGAGGGAAAATAAGACTTGATTAATATTCTGATGCGTAAGTACAACATTTTCTGCAGAACAGGGACTGAGCAGCTTTAACTAACCCACAAGTCCAGCACAAAGACATTCATTTAGCTTCTGGTTATATTATGATTAGTCTGCTCTTATCTCTCCAGTCTGCAGTTTGAATTTTCTGTCGAGACAAATGTTGTACCAAAGAGCGCTTGATCTCTGACCCCAGTGGAATTTCTTTGGTGCTGAACGTGTGAGAGAGACTGTGGTCAGCAGGATGGATTTTTGCGGTTGGGTGCGTAGCACATGCCACGGTGGGTTGTAATACAAAGCAATCAGATGAGGTGACTTATGAGGAGTGTGTCTTTGTCAGAGTCTCACCTGTTTTTATTTCTCATCTGAAATGGCGGGTGGCAACACTTGTGTCTATAAATTCCACATATAAAGAAACGCTCATTTGACCATTTGAAAGGGTCAGATCCTGAACAAGTTTATTTTTATTTGCTGTTATTTCACTCATGTCAGTGGTGCTGATGAACACAATAGCAATAGTTCACCTAAAAAACTCATGATGGTCCAAACCTGTATTATTATTTGTTCTTCCTCAATGGAACACAAAGGAGATTTTAGATAAATGTTCAGGCTGCACTTGTCCGTAAAACCCATCCTGTAAAGCTAAAAAAAAGTATAAATAAACCACATAACCTACATAAGATTACTATATTCCAAGTCGACATAAGAAAGCTTTGTGTAAGAAATAGACTGATTTCATGTTTTATTCACTGAAAATATTGCGAGGATTTGGAGCAAGATGATGATGATGAAGATTATGATGATGGCAGAATTAAAATTTCTGGTTGAACTATTCCTTTAACATCCACATAATGACCTCAAACCTAGGGTACATAAAATATTTCACATACAGTGACATAGTATTATGTTGACCTTTTAACAGCCTACAAATCTGAATTACTACTGTATATTAATATGCTGTTAGATGCCAAATCAATGACCCTACATAGGGTACGTTCACACGACAACGATATGCTTAAAGCAGAGGAGTTTTTCCTTTGAGTTTTCCGCGTACAGACGACACCATTGTCAAAACGATCCCCATTCACACGGATCCGGGAAAACGACTAAAAACGCTGTATTCTGCTGCCAGGCCATTAGATGGCGATGAAAAAATATAGACTGAACATGTAATACGCATGTGCATGACGTCATCGTCTTCAGAGATTCGCCTTTTTATAGTTTACATGGATACCATTTTCAAAAACGTGCACTTTGAAACCCGTTTTCAAAAGTTTGCGTGTCGTGTAAACTAACGGCCAAAACGCATAAAAAGTTTTACTTTTTTAGCCCCTTAGTGTATGAAAATGGCGGCCCCTAGGGGGTGTTCAAGGGTTCACTGAAAGTTTCGGAGAAATTTAAAGTTGCGCGTTACTTGCGAAGTTGCTCTTTTACGTTAGTTGTGCTTCGGCAAAGCTTTGCGGATCAATCGGATGGTTTGAGGAATCGCTATTAACAGTGATCGCCATATCGCTGTGGATATTTAACGCTACATCAAGCCTCGCTGATAGCAAGAAGAATTTTCAACAAATTTTACAATTGATAACCCAAACAAGTACCATTCTATCTCTAGCTGTAATGCATAATTTCTGGACCACTATCATCACAAGATGGAATTGCAGAAATAATTAAATTTGTCCAAACACTCCCCTATCTGCCAATGGTCAGTCAAGTAGATAGTCCCGCCCCAAAATCATGTTATTGGTTGAGCCAGTGTTGTTTTTTCTAAACAAAGTTTTGATGGTGCTAAAAGAGACACGATATTTACATTTATGAGGAAATCGTTATACAAATTACTTTTACTTATAGCGATAGTATATAAAATATTATAGCACAAAAAAAATGACACACTTCAGCTTTAAGAGAGCACAAGGGCACAATGACAAATGTGGAAATTATTCATCACTTGTGTGTGTTTTTAATTCAGCTGAGCTGGGGAAAACTCTGATCAGGCACAATATTTGGGTGACTGCACACAAACACGACAGACAGAAGAGCGGGGCGAGTAAATTCTGCCTGTCTTACGTTTTTTTCGCGAGGAGGCAATCTTCACCGAAGCGCTAATGCAATAGCCAGTGTCAGCTACTTTATCATCACTCGAGGTGACAAATGGGGGACAAGAGCATATCAAATATTCCAGCAGGCCAGCAGGCCAGCAGGTACCGGCTCAGATGAGAAAGAAGATAGTTACACTTTAGTTTTCTTTATAGGCTGGAGGAAGAGAGGCAGGCCAATCACAGAGAGAGGGCACAAGGCTGGCAGAAGTGG
The DNA here is from genome assembly GCA_026230005.1 of Gila orcuttii. Lineage (NCBI taxonomy): Eukaryota > Metazoa > Chordata > Actinopteri > Cypriniformes > Leuciscidae > Gila > Gila orcuttii. Next base: position 64,203,891 of record JAPDVR010000001.1, on the reverse strand, counting down.
ATAACAAAGAGAATTTACAGTATGCGCTGTGTTTTAGCAGCTGGTACCTGCGTGTAACAATGACAGCATAATGAATTGAGACAAATGCATTTTTTATTGCCTCCCCTTTCCCTTAAGCCCAGTTCGCTGCACTTAGCATTCAGCAATCCACCCCCCCCCCCCACCAAGACAGCTGGAAACAGAATTCATCCGATTTGTTCTGCTGCAACTCTTTCTCTCTCCCTTCCTCTCTCTCTAGCTCTCTCACGCTCACTGTTGTAATAGGATCTGCAAGAATCATTCAAAGGCTAGATATAATTTACTGCTCTTTGTGCACAACACTCCCCCCCCCACCCCATGTATCCCCATCCTCAATCGCACAAGGTGCCCTGCGGATGAACTAATCACACTTGAAATATTATTTCTCTGTCTTATTCCCCGGTTTTATGAACAGCTCTGGTTTTATGGTGCAATGTGTTTAACCCATAGCTAGTCGCACCCCTGCTCATGTGAGTGCATGTGTTTGCTGCAGGGCTGGGAGATAATGGAGATAAACTGTTGCAAACATCTTCCTGTTCATCATCTACTACTGGCTACGTCGTGACAGAGATCTGTTCTTAATTTCTGTTGTACCTGCAGCTTAATTTCCCCAGAGATTGTTTTTAATATGTAATGAAAATACAGGCACCAAAAAGAGAAACAACTTAGTCTTGTTGCCAGGAGCTAGCCATTACCAATAAAAGGAACATTAGGCCTACATGAATAAGGTACACTTTACCGTCCCATGACTTTCATAAGCATTTGAGCCATAAATACATTGTCATTGTTGTTGGTGTGTGAACTATTAGATGTTAGTTGACCTAACATAAAATACACTACCTGTGATTTTGGCTATGCCCACTTCAGAGGTCTTTACGACTATATCTAATAGAGCTGCACTATTAATCATTAAAAAATCTCATTTCACACAATCTCATTCCTAAATGCCATTGATTCGGCCATGTCTATTAATGTCCCCCTGTGGTGAAAATCAAGTTTTTAATGTTGTTCATATGTATCTGTGGTGTTTTTAATATCCTTCAAGACAAAACATGTGAAAATTCATAAGTCAACACCATTGCTGAGAATTTTCTCTTTAAAACTGCAGTGAACCAAAGACACGCGGTTTAAAATTGCTGGTGTTTCTGACGTCACAAACTACCTTGTAACCAATCACGTCAACGTGCCAGCGGGCTTTTGCATATCATTAACAGCAAACTAGCTGGGGAGTCTCGAGAGAAGCAAGGTTATCTCAGTATATTTTTCTGTTATGATATAAAAAATCGGGTAGATTTAGCAACATAGTGGGTGTATGATGTATATACGATGTTATGATGAACTATACGCCTTTCTCACTGACGTTCTGGGTTCAAAGCGTTTCTGATGAATCAAAGTGTTTCTGAATAACCATATTAATTGCCATTATGTGTTCGACACAGAGCAATACCATTGTGCAGTGAATCTCTGAGCTGGCGTGAGAGAGTGGAGGCAGGGCTAATTAGCATATTCATGAATTCTTCTTGTAGAGTTACATTCAAGCTATTTTAAGGCATGAAGAATTTTTTTACTCAGCAAAAATCGTTTAAATGTGTCATTTTGGTGATCAAAGATGAGTTTTAAGGGATACAAATATTGACTACACAGGGGGACTTTAAAACTTTGACAAAATCTCAACGGAACATTCAAATCTGCGTTTGCGCTGCCGCTGACTCAGAGAAAGTTTATAGTTTGGAATTGTATACTGATGTCTACGGAAACTATTAAAATAGAACAAATGACCTTTTAAAAAGTAACCTGGCACTTCAAAAAACGACTGTGTTGATTATATCGTTATGCCACCAGGGGGCGACAAGTGACTGTTAAAAAGTGTGTGTCACTGAATTATTAATTCAAGAGATTCATTCAGAAACCCTGATTCATTCAGTAATGAAAAAGTGAAGTATTTATGAGTGAGTTATTGAATCATTTATTCAAACCGATTTATAGAAAAAAAAATTATTCATTCAAATTAATAAAACAACTTAAATAGACTGAAGCAATTAACATTTTGCCATAACCTCTAGTAAATGACATGCTATTTTGTTAAGTGTGTCAGTTCAGAATCATGGGACATGATCTTGATCTTTATTTGAAACAAAAAAAAAAAAGTGATTTTAATTGATCCAGAATTTGGGCAGCTCTATCTAACAACTGAAAGTGTGCAATAATGGCATGATTTTGACAATCTACAGAACTGATTTGCAATTTATTGTTCATTGTTAACTAGCCACTAATGACAAATGAAAAAATATATATTTTATTACATCCATATGTTGTACTCTATTCATGGAAACACAAACCTACAGGCCTCCACTCACCCGCTTCTCTAGCTGTGATACACACTCCTCATTAATCTTTCAGACTGAGCAGACTCTTGTTAAAGAAAGCAGACACAAACTGGCAAAGGGCCTCAACAGAAACTTCATTCAGTATAGGTGTGGGTGGTATGGTGTATATTACAGTAGCGGTATACTGCATGTATCACTCAGACCAAAATATATTGTTTGGAACAAATGAAAAACAGCTTCACATTTGTTACATTTAAATTAAAAACGAAACTTGCAAAAAAATTCTCAGTTCCTGTAACTAACTAAAAAGTACTTCGTAATAGTAAATTAACTCATTTACACCCCTTATATCGTTTTCATTCATCTTGACTGATTTTGGACACGTCCCGTTCTGTATTTTACACTATACTTTTTTTGTGTGACTCTCACATGTTAATAAAGTAAGTGTAATAAGCCAAAAGTATTGCTGCGTGGTAGCTATATATACTGTCATCCAGTCTAATTCAATGCTCTAATGACTTCAAATTTGTGTAATAATGTTTTTGCAAGACTGTAACTTCTTTTTGTTCTGCTGCAGTGAATGCATCAGATGTACTGCTTCATTAAGACACGCACTTCACTGTATTTAGGTTCTTATTTGATTTTTTTATTTGACTACACAGTGAGGAAGAACAGGGGCAAGACGACTCAGAGAAAGACAGATTGTGTGCCAGCACTGTTTGCCAGAAAGTGACAGAGATTTGTATGTAATTCTATTGATCAGGCCCCACCCCCATTGATCTCTGGAGTGTCAGCGGTGGTCTGGATTAGGAAGAAAGTCTTTTAACCTGTATGGAGCATTACATCATCAAAGAGCTCCCCAGGCCTCATTGGCCAAATATGGTGCAGGTAACTGGATTTGGGAGGGGAACTGACTCAATTTCAGGAACATCATTTGAAGAAGTAAATGAGCTTTATCCTTTTGATTTCATCTGAGCACGCTCAAGTGCTCTTCTTAAGACAGCTACAGATTTCCTTTGGTTCTTGCATTCTTCAAGAGAAAGTTGAGTCTTGGGATTTGATCTACGGTACATTTCTGCATTTTAAGTTCTCCTTATTTGTACTTTTCCCAAACATTGGGCACTTTCATTGTTATGGTTTTTATGGTCCTTATGGCTTTCTGACCCCCAAAAATGTTTAGTTAGTTATGTAATCTAATCTAGATGATTCATTTTAGGTAATGTATTCGGACTACTTATTGATTACTTTTTAGATTACTTTTGGCCTAACTTGTTTATCACATTGATTTGAATAGGATAGTCTTGTACCATATTGGTATACAAATACAAAGAGAAAGAAAATATATTCCATTCCTTGTTATCAACAACATGAAGTGCATTAAATATTACATTACGTCAGGGTTTCCCAGAATGGGGTTTGTGAGTTTAACGAAAAGCTGTTACGTAATTAAATCCTAAAAATTAAAATAAACAATTTTTAAATTTAAAAAAGATTTATAAAAAAAATTTGTAAAAATTAAATTTTTTATTTTTTTTTTAATAAAAAATATTTGTTTGCCTGCTTGTCATGTGACAATTAACTGACATCAGAGAACCGTTAACTTCATTTTATTATTATTATTGACTTAATTTTACTATTGACCCAAATTATTAACTTAAAATCTAAGGGCTTACTTCAAGTAAACATATTAAGGCAAATAAGTTTAGCTGGCAAAAAAAGTTGGGGAATTCTTGCATTGCATGTAAATATGAAATGAATTTGTACATTTGAATGTGTTTGAAAGACAAAAGCCTTCCAGATACAAGGTTAAATGGCTCACTGAGTGATAATTCAAATAATTATTGATATGTTCGTCAGTAAGTAATCAGTTACTACCCCTGCACTGTTGGCAGGTAAATACAAAATCACACATAATCCTAGCAAAGTGGAAAATACAGACGTGCTTTATGATTTCTTGTTTACTTGCTTTAAGTCTCAAACAAAACTCTTGAATATCTATTATGTGATAGCATGAATCACACACATTTTTATTTGCATAAAGTAACAATCTATGGCAGATTAGAGATTTATTATCAAGCTTATCAAGGTCTTTAGCTTTGCTAAAAACTTCGAGGCATATGTGTTGGGACAGGATGGAGCTAAACTTTGCTCACCAGGAGCAGTATTAGACACCCCAGGTCTAGGGACTTACTAGGGACACAACTATTGATTAAATGGCCAATCGCTTGTGCTTGTTCACAAGACTGCAGGGTGTCTCTTGTGTCATTGTATGATTCAGAATGGTGCTCACAAGCACTTTTCAATTGCTATATAATCTAGACTTTATGCTGTACAGTTGTAATCAAAATTATTCAACCCCCATTGCAAATCAGGTTTATTGGCAAAATGTAAAACACCTGTTTTGCAGATTTGTGCTGTTTTTAGGGATTCTATTCAGGGGGTTGAATAATTTTGGGACTGCAGAAGTCATTAAAAGTTGCATTTTCAGTGGAATTCGGGGAAACCACTTGAAACTATTTTGTTGTGATGAGCTATTTGATTTGGTTTGTTCATTGCAAACAGCTGAAAGTTTGTAAAATTTTCCAATAATCCTAATTTGCAATGGGGGTTGAATAATTCAATAATTGAATAACTGTACTTCTACCTGACACACATGGGGTAGACCATAAGGACTGAAAGCGATATTTGAGACAGAGCTCCCTGACTCCTGGAAATACCTGCCAATCTCCTTGGAGAAAGATTTGAGAAAACTCTTTCCAGTTTTGTGTGCAATATCCATGTGATGGTCCATGAATGGTTTGTATTGGTGTGATAATTCTGAGGTTGAGACTGCCAGGTACTGGTTTCAATGTGTGCATTATAAACTTAAAAATGTTTGCTTGGACGTTTTTTATTATTATTATTATTATTATTATTGAGTGTGTTTGCATTGGTGAAGCTTCTATTCAAACACACACAAACAAACAGTGTTTCAGGCTCCAACCATCCATATCAGCCACGTTTCTCATGCCTTTGCTCAGGTATTGACCCACACTGAGACTCAAGACAGAGATTGAAAGCTCTAGATAGAGAAAATGTGGAGATACAGGAAGAAAGAGAGAGAGAGAGAGAGAGAAAGGTTGAGAATGAGGAGGAGAGAAAAGGAGAGAAAAGACATAAGGTAGCTCTCAGCTGTTCACTTGTACTTAAGAAGTGCATTTACTTTCCATTGATTTCCAATGGTTTAGTCAATTTCCTGTCACTTTTCATTGCAAGTACATGGGATCTCAGTTTAGCGGCTTACAGGAAAACAGAGAAAGTCCAGAGGGGAAAGTATAGGAGGGTTTAAGTCGACAAACTGTCTGGCCCAGGATCATTCCTCATTCCTCTCAAGCAGGCATGCACTGTATAGAAATACTGCATGTCATGTTGACATTTTGATGTGGCATTCATGCTAAAAATGCTCATTCAAAATCTCATTTTAAATCTTATCTCATTCAAACTTGCGATTCTTTCTTTTTCTCATAATTGAGTGTTTATTCAGACTTTATAACTCAAGTTAATATCAAAATTCTTTTTCAATTTCAACTCGTAATTCTGACATTTTTTTTATCCAAATTATGAGATAAACAGCAAATTGCGAGGGGAAAAAAAATCTGAGTTCTAAGTTAAATGCTGTTATATTTTTTATTTCATGGTGGAAATAAGCTTAAATTTATTTCTCTAAGTTCACACTGTCAAAACAACTAGTAACACAGACATCAATATAGATTTTAATGTTGCTAAGCACACATCAAACAAGACAAACAGGTTGATACAGAAAATACATCATTAAATCTTAGACCCATAGAAATAATTCAGATTTGTTTAAATATTGCTAACAAATTATAAAGTAAAATTATGACACTAAAACAACCAAGCAAAATTTGGCAAGGAAGACATTTTACTGAACCCATTTAAAATATGCCTGTGTGTTGTCTGTGCGCTGCATTCCTTCCTGTCTTCTCTCAGAAAATAATCTGCTCACATTGAACATTAATCCTCAATTATTTTCTGTCTCTGTGCTGGACCCTTTATTACTTGCAGGTGAGAAAAGCCCTGTCTCGCTCTCAGGCAGACGTGGATTTGGGAGGGGTGTAAGGTGGGAGAAATAGCCTTTGTTTGGCATTGTGCTAGTTTTAGAAAGAAACCGTCAAACTTTGTTCTCTGAAGAACTGAAAAAGGAGGAAAGAGGGGAAAATGTAACAAAAATACTTGGATGAGACAGAGATTGGTTGGCTTTTCTCAGGGTAACACAACTTTAATTTTAACCCTTTGTTATCACATTTTTGCCTCCACTTGTTCATTTTAAATGGTCCTGCGATTTTTAAATGTACAAACATTAGTCTCTCAATTAGTAAGGAAGGATAATGTTACAGTACATTCATAACACCCAGCCAAATGTGTTACAAAACGTTACATTTAATTCATAATCTCATTTAAAGGTTACATTTTTTGTGTTGTTTTGGGACTGATGTTTGGACAACCTACAAAATGATGTGTGCTTTGATGTACAGTATTGCAAAAAAGTATTTAGACTCCTAAACCACACATAAAAATGTATATTGTTGCTTTACATAACACAATATAAAATCAAGTGGTATTTATTTTTAAGAAAGAAACAAGCAGAGGTACACAGTTTTCAAATGTTTAATGCTAATTAATAAAACAGTAGTTCAAAATGAAGTAAATGAACACTTTTATACTTTAGTGGAATTTCTTTAATATATCCTGTTCATAGTTAATGTGATGAACTACACCTGTAATTGCTGACTTTATAGAAAGAGAACTGACTTTAGAACTGACTTTATACATCCACTAAAGTCACGAAGCCATATAGACATTTTTAACTGTATAAAATATTTTTGCGGCCACAAAAGTAATAACACAGATCATAATGGGTCTTTTTTTGCAGTTTTATCCATTTTTTTTTTGTCAGATTTGTTGTTGTTTTTTGTGGTGATTTATGAAAAAAGTCTGAATATCATAACAAGGTCACTAGTTTATCAATTTAAATAGATGATGACAGAATAAGGAAGAAAGTTAGAACGTGCGTACTGTTTTCTGAACAGTATCCCATTCTGTCTTCAACACTGAGTTTCATCACTTGTCTGTGATCACTCCCCCAGCACTTCTGTTTTTACAGCCATTTCAACACTATCTTGACTACCCATAATTCAACTTAATTTCTCCTTCAATTCATCCCACAGAGCACAGATTTTCAGTATGAGAAGTGGCCTTTTCTCTCCAGTGATTTAAAAAAGCAATATGGTATCAGAGGCAGTGCAATAATGCTGGGCCATAACCACCGTAGACATTGAGAGGCCAAATTGTATACAATATATATATATAAGGAAATTTACATATACTTTTACAGTAAAATACACTTTTTGGAAATAAAACATGAATGACCAATTTATTGCAAAAATATGTTATTGCGCGGAATGTAGTTTTACACTAAACTACTATAAAAAAAAGAAAAAAAAAGAAAAAAGGTGACATCAAAGACATTATAAATCCATTTCATGATTTAAGATATTCTCAAAAAGAATCTTGCACTGACAAACAAGCAAGTAAATTATAATAAAATATTTCATTTATATGTCGCTTGCAAAAAAATAAATAAATGAAAAAATAAATGTACACATACTTTATTGCGCAGCCCCACACAAAAATATATGTTGTGGTCACAAATTAAAAATAAATTCTCTCGTTTTAAATTGTGGCCACGAATTAGTTCCAAAGACTTGTCCCTCGTTTTGATTCAGCTAATTATTATTATTATCAAATTATTATAACGTGGCCACGATTTAGTAAAACGAGGGAACAAATTATTAGGCTATATCATGCACATAATTTACTTAAAACGAAGGAACGAATTAATAAAACGTGTTATTATATTATTAAGTCATGAAAAATATAAAAAAAAAAATTCCTGCATGTCATGTGCACTGCTCCATACTTTAGAGAGGCTGTCAATGGAGAAATATGCTTCTTAAACCCAAATGGTGTAGTTACAGCATCTACCAGCAGAGGCTAACTAAACCATACCAACCAGCTAAACCGAGAGTCCTTGATCTTCACAAAACATCACAGCCTCAAGTCATTTTTTGTGATATGGTGAACGTGTTTGTCATAGCTGTTACTATATGGTGAATTTTACAATGGCTATACTTCTATACAGACCAATCAAAATGCAAGACCGGAGCTAGCTGTGATATAATAAACAATCTCATGCACTCACATTGTGTCTATAGGTCACTGTGACAGTTAGATCCTGTTCTGCTGTGTGTGAGTCACTGCGGTGTGAAGTATTCTGATTGCTGTTAATCTGTTTGCTTGTTCAACCATATCTCCATTTAAATGAGAGCAATATTCAGCAATAAAGACACCACAGCTAAGCTCAAGAGGACAGACAGCAGCTTGCAAATTATACAGCACTAGAATAAAACACTTCTGAATAAGGACTACTTCATTTTGAATCTCATTCAAGTTTGGAATATGACTTTTTTTCACAAAGCGATAGTATCTCAATTCTATAGTATCTCAATTTTAGGATGTTCACTTATAGTAGTGTATTAAAATAAAAATAAAAATAAAATAGTTCCAAAGAGGTCTATAATATCTGAAGACAGCTATCCATCATCTAAAGGGCAGTTTCAGGATCACATGGACATAGAAAATTAGAATTTTGTCATGTTTTTAGGTCATAGTATGTGGGCTATGTACTAGGGCTGTAAAACATAACTTGATTAAAATTATATCAATTTAATAAATTAATAGCATTAGTTTGAACAGAAATACCAATGGACATACAAATCAAACTGAATTTGGCCTTACAGCTGTTACCGTGGCTGGCATAAACACCACAGTTATTACGATTATTGTTACTGATCAACAAAAATAATTAAATTAATTGATTTTCTTTAGAATTTTTTATTTTTATTTTTTTATTTTTATTTTTATGTTTTGTTTTGTTTTATTTTATTTTGATGACCTTAAAAATAACCATAGCATCTATTTGGGTGAAAACTACAGTTACATTTATAGAACAATTATGTAAGGGTAGACATTTTTGACTGTTTAATCAACCTGTCGCCTAATATCTTTGCTATGAAAGTCAGTGATAAATTTTAAGTTCTCGATTTGAAACCAGCATCAAATGAAATGTATAGTTCATGAAGCTCAGCTATATAGGATGAATATTTTATCTCTTTATTTTTCACTGGATTCCTCAATGGTTACTGCAAGAAACCGGCAGACTATTGGCTTTGAAGGATGAGAAAGAAATGACAGAGGTCTCTCTGGAAAAAGCAATTATTCTGAGACATGCTGACTCCATTTTGTAATCTACAGATCCACCTTCAATCTTTGAAGGCTTGGGTGGAGGCAGCAGACAAGGTGTCTCCCCTCCCCTGAAGCCCTCCTCTCCCCTGCCTGCTTACACACGGGAATGGAGCACGCTGATTAATCTCACAAAAATAAAACACAATTTTTGCACACAGAATGTTGTGTGTGTGTGTGTGTGTGTGTGTGTGTGTGTGTGTGTGTGTGTGTGTGTGTGTGTGTGTGTGTGTGTGCATGTGTGTGTGTGCATAGAGAGACACACGGATGTTCTGTTTTTTCCTCACTCCTCTCCCACATGTGGAAGAGAATGACATTAGATGCCGGTGCGTGTTTGTGTTCTGGCGACATGTAACAGGGGACTATGGTCTCCATGGCAACAGCAAAGGATCAATACATCATACCTCGTTACAGTAGTCAAGCGGGGACGTTTGGTCAAAAATTAATAAATCGAAGGAAAAATTTGATGGATTGCTCAGTATCTGTTACAGAAAACTGATAACGCTGCATTTTACCATTATTTTTCAATAATTTCAGATTGTTACTACAGGTTAAGTAACCTTAAGGTTATAATGGGTTTTACATGGTACATCTTATTCACGCTGGTCTTGACTAGCAGCGCCATCCTAAGGGCGGTGCAACTCGCACTTTGATTGGGCCGGAACGCAATCGGACCGGGGTGTGTGGGTGGGGGGATACCGCTTCCACTAAGAGAAGGCATTGCTAATTCTACAAAAAACAAAACTAGCGTTAAAAGAGCCGAAACACCCAAAGATCCTGAGGTACGTTACTGATGATGTGTTTCCCTAGATTAGTTTTTTAGGGACAGAGGGTGAGCTAGCCCTGCACCTGAAACAAACACTAAACCTACCCCTTACAGGGTTATAAGATTCAGGATAGCCCTAACATGGCTAACCCTATAGGATATAACCCCAACTAGAATATAACCTTCGTAAATAGAGCCCTTACTGGTGATTAAGGGGAATTTCCATAGAATCGGTAAAGGAGTAAAGGATTGGATGATCAACCCTTTCAAAAACATGCGCCGACCAGTGCTTTTCTGCGTCCTCCCTAAACCAAATTGGGCAGCCTGGTGAGGTCTGTATAGGGGAAGAATTAGGAAGAATATTTGTAGAATTAGGCGTTGCTAATTCTACAAAAAACCTAACCCTAAACCTAATCCTACCCATAATTTATCCCTAAAATCAGAGGGAAATGATAACTGAACAACACTGATGTAGAAGCACCTAACCCTGATTGTAAGCCTAAACTTGACATGAACTGTAAACTTGTTCCTCAAATCTGATTGGTTCATTGGAATGTTGTTTCAGGATCAACAAAGATGTTGATCCAGGAACATATTCTACTTGGGGAAATCAGGTTCTGCCTGCCCCATGTTGGGACGGCCCTGTAGACAAGCAACAACGTATAAATAAAATAATGTTAAGTAAAATTAAATAGTCAAATAGTCATTCAAAGTCATTCGTGCTGGTTTTCAGCCTTATCACCGGCTGCAGTCATGTCCTCATCTCATATATGAAACAATGCGATTCAACAACTACCTGCTAATGCACTCACATTCGTGTAAAGTATGCCTGTTGACAAGTTTCAACCTTCAATGAACTGTAGATAGCGATATCACTTCCTTTGTAGCAGAAAAAAACTGCTGCAGAAAAAGTATTGTGCCTCACAAGTCCTGAAAAGTTAAGCCAAACCATTTATATCGCCCCATGGTGGCTGGCTGCAGTATAGGTCTTAAACCCCGCCCTCTCTATGTAATCAAATGTGACGTGAGCCAAACTAAAAATCCAATTACACTTCAAATATTTTTTTTTCCAAAGATGGTTTCTGTAATTTTAGGTAGCTCTCATCACACAGACATATGTTCAAGTGTTCGTTTTCCCAATAAGTTTGGTTTTAGTTAGTTATTTGATGCTATAGAAAGGGGGTGTATAGTCATGATTGACAGCTGTACTTGCGATTGAGTCTGTGGGAGCTGGAGTGTGGGTGGGACCTTGATGCTGCAGCTCCACCTCAGGATCACTACTGTTCAAACTTGGGCAGAACATTTTTCTACAGTGGAAGGAAGAAGGGACGCGCTGTCCATCTTTTTTTACAGTCTATGGTGCCATGTAAAATGTAACGATTAATTGCATTACTCATTACAAATGGATTGGAGTAAAGAGTGCATATACATATTCAAGAATCTAGTCAAGTAGAGAGTAAAAGTTGCTAATATATTTGATACTCAGTCACATTACAAAGGAAACAAAAAGATAGTTAAAGTGATAGTTCACCCAAACATGAAATTTAGCCCATTGTTTACTCACCCTCAAGTCATCCTTGGTGTATATGCATTCTTCTTTCAGACGAATACAATCGGAGTTATATTAAACAATGTCCTAGCTCTTCCAAGCTCTATAATGGCAGTGAATGGACGTTTCTGTTTTGAAGTCCATAAAAGTGCATCTATCCATCATAAAAGTGCTCCACACGGCTCCGGGGGGTTAATAAAGGCCCTGAAGGTGTTCGATCACTTCTGTGCTTTCTTTCCTGCAAGATGGGTTGAGTAAGGCTGCCTCCCTCCACCCTCAAAATGTTTGATGCCTCTATATTGTCCCACATCATGATGCAGTGTATACAAATCCATGGGGAAGCACGACTTGATCGTCAGGTTCCTGAGGGAAGCAAGGAAACCAAATGCCTTGCACCCCCTTTATACGCTCTTGGGACTTATCTTTGGTGCTACTGCACTGCAGAGATCTCCCTTGAGCCACTACAGGCAGCTGAGTTAAAAACTTGCTTTTAAAAGAACAGTTCTTCGGCTTGTTTGGCCTCCATCAAGAGGGTAAGGGACCTGTACGCATTTTCGGTCGACGAATCATGCCTGGAAAGGGGACCAGGTGGTGAGCCTGCAAGCGCTGCCCCAGAGGAGGCAGACCAGGCCCTGGCTTTTCTCTGCCCTTTCCACTCCTTGCGGTTATAACTGGACAGAATGCAAAGCCTCAGGACCTCAGACCAGCTCTTGTCTGTTACGGAGACCAGCAGAAAGGGAAGGCTGTTTCCAAGCAGAAGTTGACCCACTGCATAGTGGTTGCCATCATCTTGGTGTGTTATCCCAAGGTGGACGTGACCCCCTGGGTAGTGAGCTCCTCCAAAGAGAGGGTATAGCTCCTGCCTTGGCGTTGACACAGAGTGCCTCGCTGACAGATGCTTTAGAGCTGTGGGCTGGGCGATAACTATCACGTTCGCTTGAAAAATAGCCTACGTGTCGAACCGCTGCTTCCTGTGGGCTCCCTTCTCATGAAGCCAGTTTTCACTGTAGCCCAGTTCAAAGTGACGGCATGCTGCGCCATTCCCCTCCTATGGACTGGAGACGTGCGCAATTCTTGCTCCAGTAGAGTTCCTCTTTAGCCGAACCCTGTCGAGTTCCTCTATACTCTTCGGCTATGGACGTGGCGAAGTGTCCGAAGCCAGGCCTTTCACTCGTATGCACTGGTGGAACCTGTGATAGGCTGGGTCCATATGTTGTGGTCCATGCTATATGTGTATTCTTCCATGGTACGACTCCCTGCTGCAAGCCCGTGTCTTCCCTTGGCAGAGCCCACTCTGCCGTCACTGACCGATTGAGTCTCCCCCTGTTATAGGCTGGAGCCACCCCAGTGACATTCCATATGTTGTACTGCCCGGTATTTGCCCAGTCCATATGTGTATCCACCACATGTTACCTCTCTAAGGGCTGGATGTGGCTTCCGCAGCGTATTCCTTTCCAATGAAAGAGAACACTTTCCCAGTGGTCTTGTGGAACAGCAGTGACTTCCCTGACCTAAGCCCTGTCCCATCTCCGCCTCAAATAATGCGGGGGGGATCAGAAGTTTTTTTTTTTTGTCTAGGCACTGGAAGGTGGCAGCACCGTTTGGGATCCCAATCAGTTGACATGTCAACTACGTCGAATATGAGCGACTGAAAGGGAACGTCTTGGTTACGTATGTAACCCTCGTTCCCTGAAGGAAGGAACGGAGACGTAGTCCCATCGCCACTATTGCTGGACCACCGCTGACTCTGGGCTCCACTCGGCTCCTCAGCGAAAAACAACTGGTGCGTGCATTCACTTCAGTATTTATGGGGTGGAGTGTGAGATGCAGGTTTTAACAGTACTCGAAGATGACAGGGTCCCTAAGCGTGATCCCAATCAGTCGACACGTCGACTACGTCTCCATTACCTCCTTCAGGGAATGAGGGTTACATACGTAGTGACCAGTGACCAGAAAGGGAATGAAAGGCTGAAATGGTGGTGGCACTTCTGAGGAAAACATCAGTATAAAGCATCAAAAGCTGTTATCCACATAATAAAACTAACTTGCACAATATAATTCTTTCATTCAAATAGGAAAAAATATCACTGCTCTACAACACCTCATACAAATCCAACACATCTGTGTTCACGAGACACTTACACATTTACAGTTTCCCAGATTCTAATATGAGGCAATTTCCTTGTTAAGTGATTATCATCAGATAAGTAGGGAACAAGATTAGTTTTGTGCAGCGTCTATCTTTCATTGGAGAGAAAACTTGTTAATATGTGTTTCCTCAGGTCAAATGTTCCTTCTTTCTGCTGCTCATTTTAAAATAATACTTAGTTTGATTGATGTTTAATAGGAAAATGTGTATCTGAATCCCATAGTAATCTTAAAAATAATGATTTCAGAAATTCCTTCAAGGCACAACAAGGTGGAACAGAATTCTGAAATTATCTTTGGTAATAGTTTAAACCACAATTTTTAAGCATACGTAACACAAGGTGTGTTACGCGAACACAATTTGTGATTATTTTTCGTATGTATGTTGTTTATATGTTGACCTTTTGCAAAACTGCCACATAAATGGCATGTGGATTTGTGTGAGGATCATGGCACTGAATCTTTGAAAGATATTGAGAAATTTGTTTGATGCAAACAAAAACATTAGCAATGGTCAACTTTTTATTTAATCTCTATGTTATATATATATATAGCCAAAACACTATTCACCTGCCTAATACAGGTCCTTCTCAAAAAATTAGCATATTGTGATAAAGTTCATTATTTTCCATAATGTAATGATAAAAATTGAACTTTCATATATTATAGATTCACTGCACACCAACTGAAAAAATTCAGGTCTTTTATTGTTTTAATACTGATGATTTTGGCATACAGCTCATGAAAACCCAAAATTCCTATCTCAAAAAATAGGCATATCATGAAAAGGTTCTCTAAACGAGCTATTAACCTAATCATCTGAATCAACTAATTAACTATAAACACCTGCAAAAGATTCCTGAGGCTTTTACAACTCCCAGCCTGTTTCATTACTCAAAACCGCAATCATGGGTAAGACTG
Source organism: Gila orcuttii (assembly GCA_026230005.1). Taxonomy (NCBI): domain Eukaryota; kingdom Metazoa; phylum Chordata; class Actinopteri; order Cypriniformes; family Leuciscidae; genus Gila; species Gila orcuttii. Next base: position 64,188,800 of record JAPDVR010000001.1, on the reverse strand, counting down.
CCGACCTGACTGCTGTCCAGAAGGCCATCATTGACACCCTCAAGCAAGAGGGTAAGACACAGAAAGAAATTTCTGAACAAATAGGCTGTTCCCAGAGTGCTGTATCAAGGCACCTCAGTGGGAAGTCTGTGAGAAGAAAAAAGTGTGGCAAAAAACGCTGCACAACGAGAAGAGGTGACCGGACCCTGAGGAAGATTGTGGAGAAGGACCGATTCCAGACCTTGGGGGACCTGCGGAAGCAGTGGACTGAGTCTGGAGTAGAAACATCCAGAGCCACCGTGCACAGGCGTGTGCAGGAAATGGGCTACAGGTGCCGCATTCCCCAGGTCAAGCCACTTTTGAACCAGAAACAGCGGCAGAAGCGCCTGACCTGGGCTACAGAGAAGCAGCACTGGACTGTTGCTCAGTGGTCCAAAGTACTTTTTTCGGATGAAAGCAAATTTTGCATGTCATTCGGAAATCAAGGTGCCAGAGTCTGGAGGAAGACTGGGGAGAAGGAAATGCCAAAATGCCTGAAGTCCAGTGTCAAGTACCCACAGTCAGTGATGGTCTGGGGTGCCATGTCAGCTGCTGGTGTTGGTCCACTGTGTTTTATCAAGGGCAGGGTCAATACAGCTAGCTATCAGGAGATTTTGGAGCACTTCATGCTTCCATCTGATTTCATTTTTCAGCACGACCTGGCACCTGCTCACAGTGCCAAAACCACTGGTAAATGGTTTACTGACCATGGTATTACTGTGCTCAATTGGCCTGCCAACTCTCCTGACCTGAACCCCATAGAGAATCTGTGGGATATTGTGAAGAGAAAGTTGAGAGACGCAAGACCCAACACTCTGGATGAGTTTAAGGCCGCTATCGAAGCATCCTGGGCCTCCATAACACCTCAGTGTCACAGGCTGATTGCCTCCATGCCACGCCGCAAGGATTCCCGACCAAGTATTGAGTGCATAACTGAACATAATTATTTGAAGGTTGACTTTTTTTGTATTAAAAACACTTATTTTATTGGTCGGATGAAATATGCAAATTTTTTGAGATAGGAATTTTGGGTTTTCATGAGCTGTATGCCAAAATCATCAGTATTAAAACAATAAAAAACCTGAAATATTTCAGTTGGTGTGCAATGAATCTAAAATATATGAAAGTTTAATTTTTATCATTACATTATGGAAGATAATGAACTTTATCACAATATGCAAATTTTTTGAGAAGGACCTGTACAAGCCGTTTACGTGATGTAAAAGAACACGGGACATCCAACACATTGATTATAAGAACTGATTGTGTGCTTAACATCTAATCCACCCAGACCTTTACATGTGGCCTTGATAGGAGATGATCAATGATATTTACTTCACATGTGACTGGTCATAATGTTTTGGATCATCAGTGTATGTTGCTTGCAAAAAAAAAAGTTATTTGTTTGTACAGAGATACCTTTGAATATCCATTAGAAAGAAGTTTGTTTTTTTCAGTCAGATGATGTAGTTACAACATTTATCAACAGGTGTGACTGGACCCTGCAAACCAGCCAAACCTTGGGCTCTTGGTGGAAACTGATGTTTATTGACTGATCCATTCATGGATGTCATGAAAAAACAAAGCAAACTGTGTAAGCTGTTATTAACCGAACTAGCTAACAAAAGTTTAAATGAAAACAAAAAGAAAGTGAAATTTTAAATTTTTAACTTATTATTTACATTTTTAAATGGCATGTAAAGGCCAATGGTAACCCATACTCAGAATTTGTCTTCTGAATTTATCCTCCCATAAAGTGCACACACATTGGGAGTAGTGAGTAGTGAACACACATACATGCCCAGGGAGCGATTGGTGGATAGGTGCCTTGCTCATGGGCACCTCAGTCATTTCCTGCCGGTATTGAGAATCAACGCAACCTTGGGGTTAGCAGTCTGACTCTCTAACCATTAGGCCACGACTGCCCTCGGGCAGTCTTTTCATTAGCTTATTGGCATATTTCTATGTATACAGTAGTATGTACTCTATTAGAAAATGTAAATGTTCTGAGCAGACACCAAATAACAACCCTTGGAAAAATAATTTATTTGAAGCTAACTTGCGGATAGTTTGCAGGAAAACAACTGAGCCGATGAAAAAAAGAGCACATACACACAATGTCAGTTCCAGGCTTCAGCATACTGATCCCTCCTGTGCAGTCGATACTTATTCTATCAGGGCCTGTCAGGTGATTTCACAGTCTGAGAGGAAAGGACACAAAAATGTGATCAACGCATCACAATTGACTAACAGTACAGCGCACATTTCTGCTGCAAACAGCCTAATTCACAAAGTAATAGGGATCTGTCTTTGAAATCCTATTTCCTTTTGTTCGGACTCTCAGCACGCCTGCTTCTGCCAAAAGAGCTTTTTACAAGAATAACTTCAGATAGCTGCACACGATTGTATGTCAAAGCGATTCTCCACATTAGACAAAGTCTGTAATTATAAAGAGGTTGGACATAAGAAGCCACCTTCTTGCCACACAGCTCTTTTTTAATATCTGTGGTTTACTACACTTCCATACTTGTTTTTTTTTTTACTCCTTTATTTGATTTCCTCTCTTCCTGGAATTCTGTTGTAAACACAATGTCAATATTTGATTAATATGCCAGAAAAGCCAACATGCCAAAAATGAAATTGCGTATTTTCCCTCACAAGATAAACAGTTGAAAGTGACAGGCATTTCAATAGCCAGAGTGAGTAAATCAAATGGAAATCTTACTCTTTTCAATATTCCTCAGAAATGATTGCCTTAGCATCCGTCAACTTCCTGTTCCTCCTCATCACATGCGTTCAGACATGCCCCCCAGAAACATCTGAATTTCGGCTTAACATGGCCGAGATCATAATGGGAAAATCTTAGTGAAACAATATCCAGCTTTATAATGTTATCCCTTTGAAAGAAGAGCAGTTTTAGAAAAGCTCTGATGTCGAGGGCCCAGATTGGGCCCCTAATGTAAAGGCCCTCATAAGCAGGTCTAACTGCCCGCGTTTGACACACTCTATGACCTGCGGTGAGAGTGAGATGTTCTGTATTTTAACACCAGCTGCAATATCCCTTCCTCAGTCTAGGAAGGGGTTAAATTATTGATGTGAAATGGCATGCTGGATTTCATCTGGTGCCTGCTAATTAGATTGTAATTACGGGGGAGCTCTGTGAGACTGTCTGTTCTGATTAGAAACACTTTTGCGGCCTGATCCTCCTGACCTTCCCTTTAAGACTTCAGCTACTCGAGATTAACAGCAAGCATCAGGAGTAAACGCTCAACAAATGAAGGTCTTCTGGATGAAAGATAACACAAAGGCTCATCTATGCAGCAAAATACTTATCGGCATCAAAGAGAGTCATTATATCACAGGATCACTGCTCTGGTCTGGTTTGATCAGTGGGAAGTTTACACCCTGTAAAAGGGTGTTTGTACAGGAATCCACAGAAGAACCAATAAGCTTTGGTACATTGCTATAATATTCATTCCTGCTGTACTTGACCACATTAAGCATCACAACTGTCGAGTTCTTGAATACCTGGAAGTGACAGCAATGATTGATCATGAAAAAGATGATTGCGTGACTTTATTTATTACTTGTTTTCCTTTTTGATTGTTTTTTTCCAACTGATTGGTTATGGTGGCTTTTTGGCGATATGAGGTCTGATTGGTTAGTTTTAGGACAACATGTGGCCCTAACTGTAGTGTAACTATATGGTTTGAATGCATGAAGGGATGCCTGGAGTCAGTTAGATAATAAAAATACAGTTAAGTGCAAGAGGTGCAGCGCCAAACTGTCAAATGCATAATATTATAATGAGAATACTTTTAGTATAATGTTTTAGATTCTTTGTTGTCTATGTTTTAGTGCATTGTTACGGGAAGAGCGCATCCAGAATGGGAGTTACTCATTCTGACAGCACGTTCAAGTTCACTTTAGCATCTGTGTCATTTTGTGGAGCTGTAAGTTGTAATATGTTTATGTGGTATATGTATATGATTAATGTCTTATAAGAAGCATTTAGTTAATTAATCCGCTAGAAACCCAGCAAACAAAAAATGTGTTCAAAGAACATTTAGCTAACATTCCAATTCAGTTATGAAAATGTTATTTCTGAATGTGAAACATATTTTTATATATAAAAAAATTATCTAGGTTGCACAAACGTTAAGGGAATGTTCAATTTGATTATTTTGCTAATGTTATGGAAACATTACTTTTGTTCTCTGTGTGTTTAAACGTCCAGTTTTTTAATGGTTTAAGAAACAAAGTTTCTTGGTTATGTCCAGGTATGTTTCAAGAATGTTCAATGAACTACATATGTAGACCATGTTTTCGTAATGTTTTTAGAATGTTATTAAAGCTTTCTGAATTTTCTCTCTTATCGCTGAAGAAAACTATACTCCATTTAAACATGGAAATGTTGATTAAGATCATTTAAAAGTCCCTTGTTTGGCTTTCCACCTTGTTCCTAATGGCAGCTTTAATAAATTAACCCAATCAGCCAGGACATCAGTTTTCAGCCACCCTTTAGATTAGGGTCCAATTCTCACTATTAAAGGGATAGTTCACCCAAAAATGAAAATTCTTCAATTAATTACTTACCCTCATGTCGTTCCAAACCCGTAAGACTTTCGTTCACCTTTGGAACACAAATTAAGTTATTTTTTATTAAATCTGAGATCTTTCTTTCCCTCCATTGACAGCTATGCAACTGACACTTGACACTTCAAAAAGTTCATAAAGAGATCATAAAACTAATCCATATGAATTGAGTGGTTTTGTCACAGTCATCGTCTGCACCACTCTGTCTTCATCTGCACTACACTTCCCAGAATCCCTCGTGTCTTCACACCTGAACTCACTCCCTCAATTCCCACCTGTTCATCGTCTTCATCATCCGTGTCACCTGTGATCACCTTGTTATTGTTTGATTTGTATCTGTATTTAGGTTCCTTCAGTTCAGTTAGTCCTTGTCGGTTCTTGTGAATGTTACCTTGGTGTATGTACCCTCTGCCCGTTTGGCTGCCTGTACCTGTTTGTTGTTTTGTGGAATTCAGTAAAAGTTTATATTGAAACTTTTGGACTCAGCCCGCACCACACCAGTGACAGAAGAACCGACCAAGACTATGAGTTGGAAACTCGCTGGACAGATTGCGGCGATCGCTCAGGACAGCCGCGATCTGTTCTGATACACAGACAGGTTCTGTCTTCTCGCTGTCAACAGCAACTTAAACGATGAAACGATCAAGGCGTGTTACCGGTTGGGGGCTAAGGCGGTTGATCCCAGGGAGCTCCCAGATCTCTCCGGTCTGACCTGGAGAGAGGCACTCTCCAAATGTCTGGACAGCTTTATCCCGTGGTACGCCATTACAACACCTGATCTGCACATCGCCTCTCCTGTGTTCATCCCCGGTCCTGAGTCCCGTCCTGCCGAGACTGTCCTGCCTGAGTCTCGTCCCGCCGAGACTATCCTGCCTGAGTCTTGTCCCGCCAAGACTGTCCTGCCTGAGTCTCGTCCCGCCGAGACGTCCTGCCAAAGTCTCGTCCCGCCGAGACTGTCCTGCCTGAGTCTCGTCCCGCCGAGACTGTCCTGCCTGAGTCTTGTCCCACAGAGCCTGCGTTGTCCGTCAGTCCAGCCGAGCCTGCACTTCACATCAGTCCAGCCGAGCATGAACTTCACACCAGTCCAGCCGAACCAGCGCATCTGGTCACGTCTGCCCAGCCAGAGACTGTATAAGTCACATCTGCCCAGCCAGAGACTGTTCACGTCACGTCTGCCCAGCCAGAGACTGTTCACGTCATGACTCTGCCCAGCCAGAGACTGTTCACGTCACGTCTGCCCAGCCAGAGACTGTTATCGGGATGGTTCCCAAGCCTGTCCCTGTCCCAAAGCCTGTCCCTGTCCCAGAGCCTGTCCCGGTCCCAGTCCCTGTCCTAGAACCTGCCCCAGAGCCTGTCCCAGAGGCTTTTCCTGGATCTGTCTCTCTCCCCAAGAATTTTTTTGGGGGGGGGGCATATGTCCTCGCCGTGGCCGCCCAAAGGCCCACGGCCACCTGAAAGGTCCTCTCCGCCATGGCCACCCGAAGGGTCGTCTCCGCCATGGCCGCCCGAGGGGCCGTCTCCGCCATGGCCGCCCGAAGGGTCGTCTCCACCCTGGCCGCCTGCGTATCCTGCTCCGCCCTGGCCGCCTGCACATCCTGCTTCGCCCTGGAGGCTTCCTGCCCCTGTTAGGCCACGCCCTAATCCGCCTTTAGGGCACCCACCTCTGTTGATGTTTCACGGCATGAGGTCACGCCTACCGGGAGGGGGGAGTTATGTCACAGTCATTGTCTGCACCCCTCTGTCTTCGTCTGCACTACATTTCCCAGAATCCTTCGTGTCTTCACACCTGAACTCACTCCCTCAATTACCCAACTGTTCATCGTCTTCATCATCCGTGTCACCTGTGATCACCTTGTTATTGTTTGATTTGTATCTGTATTTAGGTTCCTTCTGTTCAGTTAGTCTTTGTCGGTTCTTGTGAATGTTACCTTGGTGTATGTACCCTCTGCCCATTTGCCTGCCTGTACCTGTTTGTTGTTTTGTGGAATTCAGTAAAAGTTTATATTGGAACTTTTGGACTCCAACTTGTTCTTCAGCCTGCACCACACCCGTGACAGGTTTAGTCCAAATTTTCTGAAGAGACATGATTGCATTTTTGATTGCTTGGTTGGCTATTATTTACATATAAACATTCATCAACAAATCAGTTGTGGTACATGGAAGCACAAGCATGTTCGCTTGACAAGCGAGAACCAATGAGGTCCATTCTCGTGTTACGCAGCACGTTTGAGCTTCTGCAAGAACCAATTTTCAAGAACAGTAGTTGCGTAGCTGTCAATGGACGGACAGAAAGCTCTCAGATTTTATCAAAAAGATCTTCATTTGTGTTCCGAAGATGAACGAAAGTCTTAAGGGTTTGAAACGACATTAGAGTGGTATGTAAGTGGCATAATCCATCCACCTCACAGGTGTGGCATATCAAGATGCTGATTAGACAGCATGATTATTGCACAGGTGTGCCTTAGGCTGGCCACAATAAAAGGCCACTCTAAAATGTGCAGTTTTATCACACAGCACAATGCCACAGATGTCGCAAGTTTTGAGGGAGCGTGCATTGGCATGCTGACTGCAGGAATGTCCAGCAGAGTGAATTGAATGTTCATTTCTCTACTATAAGCCGTCTTCAAAGGCGTTTCAGAGAATTTGGCAGTACATCCAACCGGCCTCACAACCGCAGACCTCATGTAACCACACCAGCCCAGGACTTCCACATCCAGCATCTTCACCTCCAAGATCGTCTAAGTCCAGCCACCCGGACAGCTGCTGCAACAATCGATTTGCAAAACCAAAGAATTTCTGCACAAACTGTCAGAAACAGTCTCAGGGAAGCTCATCTGCATGCTCGTCGTCCTTATCGGGGTCTCGACCTGACTGCAGTTCGTCGTCGTAACCAACTTGAGTGGGCAAATGCTCACATTCTATGGAGTCTGGCATTTTGGAGAGGTGTTCTCTTCACGGATTTCACTGTACAGGGCAGATGGCAGAAAGCGTGTATGGCGTCGTGTGGGTGAGCGGTTTGCTGATGTCAACGTTGTGGATCGAGTGGCCCATGGTGGCGGTGGGGTTATGATATGGGCAGGCATATGTTATGGACAACGAACACAGGTGCATTTTATTGATGGTATTTTTAATGCACAGAGATACCGTGACGAGATCCTGAGGCCTACTGTTGTGCCATTCATCCACGACCATCACCTCATGTTGCAGCATGATAATGGATCTGTACACAATTCCTGGAAGCTGAAAACATCACAGTTCTTGCATGGCCAGCATACTCACCGGACATGTCACCCATTGAACATGTTTGGGATGCTCTGGATCGGCGTATACAACAGCGTGTTCCAGGTCCTGCCAATATCCAGCAACTTTGCACAGCCATTGAAGAGGAGTGGATCAACATTCCACAGGCCACAATCAACAACCTGATCAACTCTATGCGAAGAAGATATGTTGCACTGCGTAAGGCAAATGGTGGTCAAATTCAATAAATATTGACAAGAAGTATTAAAATAACACTGGTGTCTACATGGTAAATTTGGAATTTGCCAGGCAGGGTACGGACTCCCATTGCACCTACCATTCAAGAAAAGGAGAGGAGAATCCCTCTCCTCTTTGGATCCCCTAAACACACCTGGTCTCAATTATCTGCCCATTTCACAGCCCTGCACCCCCTCACGGGCCAGCCTGGGAACCAACTTCAGTGCTTTCATCCTCTCATCATTAGAGCAGCACACCCGGGGTCAGGGCCCTGTCCCACAGCCCTCCGAGCAGCAACACACAAAACTGATTTTGGTTAAAAAGGAAGGTGGAGGAGGGAAAAAAAAGTAGAAGAAAGAAATATGAAACAGGCTGCAGTCTGAGAAGTATTAATAAGAGCAAGTCTTCTACCAATTATTGTATTAAGAATTCTACTTGGGATTGGACCTCGTCCCAAAAACTATGTGAAACCTGAAGCCATACCTAGAGAAACGAGTCTCTGTCTGTCTGAAACAGATGCTTCGATACAGCTGTAACCTCTACTGCTCCCCAAACAGCCTTCATGTACTGTTAGCTGTTTAAAACACATATACACAGAGACACGAAAAATCTAACCTACTGAAGCAGGGATACATTAAGAAAATTTACACATACATCCACACCCTTGCTTTCAAACATCAATATGCCTGAAGTATGCTGAGTGGTTGATTTATTCTTGTTATTTTTCAGGCTTTCCCTCCTAAATATACTCCTAAGTGTGACGGCTGGAGACATATGGATCTGCAAGGCCTCATTCTCATTCCACATAATTAACCCTTTCAGAGAAAAAACACCTCTCATTTTGCATAACTGCTTAAAATATGAATCTTACCATTTCATTAATATTCTTAATGTACTTTAGGGGGAAAAGAAGAAAATACTGTAGATGGTATTCTTTCCAATAGTCAGTTACTGATCGGGCTTCTAAAATGTCCTGTAAGTTTTACTGAAGATTTGATGCTATAAGATGATTTAAATTACAAGCTATAATGGTTTTAAATAATAAGCGTACTGTATATGTTAAATATACACAGATATAGGCTACATATAAAATTTTAATTATTTTTATTACAACCTTTATGTAAAACAAAGCTGAACAAACAGCTAAACCACTGAATAAAAAGTTCTGATTGAAGCAGAAATATATTACTTTTATTTATTAAAATAATCACACAAATATATATACTCGTGCTCAGAATTAATGTCACCCCTGGTAAATATGATCAAAACTGTCTGTAAAAAATAAATCTGCATCTTTTATCCTTTTGATCTTTCATTCAAAAAATTGCCCAAAATCGAACCTTTAATTCAGTGTTTCTCAACCTCTCCTGCAGGGACCCCCTGACAGGACATGTTTTTGTTTTAACCCTGAAATGGCACACCTGATTCAATTAGTCAGCTGCACATTAAGCCTTTAATTAATTGAATCAGGTGTGCCATTTCAGGGTTAAAACAAAAACATGTCCTGTCAGGGGGTCCCTGCAGGAGAGGTTGAGAAACACTGCTTTAATTGAAGTAAAATAATTGAAAGTGTGGGGGAAATCACATTATAAAAGAGATGTTTTCTCCAAAACACGTTGGCAATTATTGATACCCTTTTATTAAATACTTTTTGCAATCTCCTTTTGACAAGATAACAGCTCTGAGTCTTCTCCTATAATGCCTGATGAGTTTGGAAAACAACTGACAAGAGATCAGATATCATTCCTCCATACAGAATCTCTCCAGATCCTTCAGATTCCCAGATCCATGTTGGTGCTTCTTCTCTTCAGTTCACTCCACTCATCAGGTCGAGGAACTGGGACGGCCCTGGCAGAAGTTTCATTTGTTTAAGTTTAACTAACGAACTAACAATGAGCAATATATTTATCACTGTATTTATTAATCTTTGTGAACTAACATGAACAAACAATGAACGCCTGTATTTTTATTAACTAACATTAACAGTCCATTAACTAACGTTAACAAATACAAAATTCAATTTTAATAATGTATAAGTAAATGTTGAAATTAACATTAACTAAGATTAATAAATGCTGTAGAAGTACTGTTAATTCTTAGTTAATTAAAGTAGTTAACTAATGTTTACTAATGAAACCATATTGAAAGTGTTACCTGTATTTTGACAGAAATGAAACAATATTAGAATGAACCACTAAAGTGTATTTGTACACAGTTATGCTGTTAAACCACCTCAAAATGACATTTGACCCCAAACATGTCCTTCAAACTCATGCAGATTGGTGCAGGGATGACATATTTTTGCATTTTAACACTTCGGGTTCTATCGTCCTGAAATCACTGGGTTTCTTGAATGTAGAAACCCATGGTTAAATATATATATTTTTTTTGGTTAAATGCTTGAAATATAGGTCTGTGGTGAACACAAGCTCAAGATATTTTCACGTTTTATTCTATGATATAAAATACATCAGTAATACCCTCTTGTGATTTTTTAAGCTTTTACTTGTCTTGTAAAAGGCGCTAACAAGTGGCTAAATAGGACTACAGATGTTGTCAGGAACATTAAACATCATCAGCCAAACGGATAAACTCATCTACTCACTTATCCACTTTCAAAACCTTGTTGTATTTTTAAAATCGCATTCTTGCAAACTATTATAACTTAAACTTTCAGTTAACGTGTTAAAACAAAGAGTTGTCGGAAGCTTAGTTATGGTGACGTTGACATCATTCAACTGTGGTGTAGTTCGATTACAGCAAACTTTAGCTTTTAAATTTTGCAGATTATTTTTACCCTTCAAAATTCATAAAGGTTGTGCTCATATGTGAGGATTATCACAATGAACAAAACTTGTAAGAATCATAAGCTTTTGTTAGTCACAACCTTATTTTCTGCAATAATCGAAAAGCCAATGGAAAAATCCTATTGGGTTTTTGTTGAGGAAACCCGGGTGATGCAAACTTCTGGGTTGGTCTACGAAAATACGCCATTCCTTCTGCACTCTATATAAATGAATATCTGAAAGACATTTGAAAGGGTTAACCATTAAAGCACTTTGCCAGACCCATCTGATACAAATCTGAGAAGCACATTCACTGGGACACCCCAAGAGAAGGAAAAAGAGCATACATGGTCCCCCCATTATCATTTTTGCATGGGAGAGAAAGAAAAAACAAACAGTAATGACGTGTAATGGTCCACTCTCTCACGGCACCATATACTTTCGCTGCCATAAATCTTAGCAAACATTTTAGAAGTAAAAAAAAAGTTTTGCTCTCTCACAGAGGCCCAAGAGAGCTCTCTGCATAACGTTACTTTGAGGTTACCGAGATGACACCTGGAGCACAACTTTGAAGTGAAGTAAGACTATCCCTCCGTTTCTGTTGAAATGATATATCGTGTATTGAAGAAAAGAGGAGGCTAGAGCAGAGAGGGAAGGAGAGGGCAAACAAGAAGGAAGAGTGAGAGAGAGAGAGAAAAGTACAACCACATTCCCTGCACATATTCTCCTCATTATTAGAGAGAGGGAGCCGATCGCTCAATTATTGGCTGCCGTCACAGGCTAATATTCCTGCCTGTCAGCCCTGATTTTCGCTCAGTTTTGCTCAGACTCCTTCTGATGGAGCTCATTTCACATTAACCAGAAACAGAAGGCGCTGTGAAAACTGCGACACCTGATCCTGTGTCCAAAAGACAGGAAGTGCACCGCCAGGCCTGGTGCCTGCCAACACACCCTCTTCGCAGATGCACTCGCTAGGACTCGAAATGGGTGGTAGGACGGGTCAGGGGTGTTGGTCAAAGATAATCATGAAAGGGTGCAGAGATTTGATACATATGAGTATGAAATACCAGAATGCCTAAGTGTTATAAATGTACCATTGAACAATAAAAAGCATGTTGTCTATTTTGTGTTACATTTATTCTGTGTACAACACCAACTGATTTTAGTTGACCAAAATAACATTTTAGTTGACTAAACCACATATTAAACATGAAAATTACCCATGGTTTTACTACAAATAAACCAAAAAGCCATGGTTACTAAACCGTGGTAAACACAAATTTATGGTTTTGCTACTCACACTATAGTTTAATCATGGTATTATTAGTAAAACTGGTTACACAAATGGTAATCATCAATCCACCAAAAAAAAAACATGGTTACTACACATTACTATAATAAAACCATGGTTAATATGGTTATATATAAACATATTATGTTACATATTAATATACAAACAGTATGTTTTGAGTAAAATCATTTGATTATCATCATGATGCACTTTTTTGTCTTGGTTATGAGTATTTTCATCAGTAATTTTAGACAGAAAGAGTGCACTTTTATTTTGTAGTATGCATTGAATTTTCATTTATGAGTGAGCTATTCCTATTAATACATGCTCTGTGTATTCATTTAGAAAGCTGTTTGCAATGTTAAAGTGGAGGTGTATGTGATTGTTACGGATTGATCAGTTTGTCCTCTCGTCAGGGACACCCTCATATTCCTGCCAGTGTGGAGGACATTTTTAAATAAAGCTATTCCCACTTCCCTCAATTCAAGGGAGTGACTCGTCATTCCCATTTAAGTCTTCCCCCTGTTCTGGACGTCTCTTCCTCGGATCCTCTTCACCCATCATTTCTTCTGACGGATGAGATTGAATTAGTCTGACCTGTCTTCGCAGTTTGAGCATAATTTGGCTTTGACATTGATAGCAGGGAAGATGCCTGACATGAATAGATGGAAGAGAGAGGGAAGACAGTGGAAGCAAGTGATCACAGGACGCATGACATTGAAGAAGGAACCCTGCAATGATTTCAGGCCTTGACCAAATAATATAATAATATAGGTTTGTGACTGCCAAATTCAAATTTGGTGTTGAAACAGAGTCCATGGGTTCACTACAGAGCCCCTATGGAGAGGGGGGAGATACTTTGTATTCTCTTGCTCACAAAAACACTAAAATATAGTTTTTCCTCCCACCTCAAAATATTTTTACTATTGCGAATGCAAAGTTTCTTGGTCGGGGGGGTTCTCACATCTCATTTTTTTCTAACCATTACCATTGCTTCACTTTAGGGGCACGGTAATTTACAACAGGATTTTGTCCTATTGAGGTTGGGGTTGCGGTTGTGTGATTGTTCAAAAATGAGCAATAGTGACTGCTAAAAGGGCTGTTCGAGACCTAGGTAGCTATATTAGCTTAAGAGGACCCAAAATGTAGGATAAGCAGAAGGAAAGAAAGAGCAGTGTCATGCAGACTTTAAAGCCACTCACATCTGAGCTGCCATGGCTTCCCTTCCAGCTCTCTGCTCCTCATTTGCTGCCTATGTGGTCATACGTCTCAGTGCCAGCAGCCAGTAAACCATTCATGTTTTCCATTTAAGACAATGACTGTGATCACACAGCCTTCTGTACACTTGTGCCTTTTGTAGTCACTCTGGCTTAACTTGTCGAACATTCGTACCCTTGATGTTCCACAAATGATGGGAGCAGAGCTTGGAGGGTTTTGCTAAACCCACAGAAAGATTAGGAGAGAACATGCAATGCATGAGACATCACATAACACCACTGCCACAGTGTACCATACTTTTTTAAACTTTAACACTTGAACTATAGTTAACCTTGGGTCATTATAAACCATGGGTTAACAGATTCTTGGGTTATCTAGGGTTAGTTCACCCAAAAATGAAAATTCTGTCATTAATTTCTCACCCTCATGTCATTCCTAACCCGTAAGACTTTTGTTCTCAGAACACAGATGAAGATCTTTTTGATGAAATCTGAGAGCTTTTTGTCCCTCCATTGACAGCTACGCAACTACCTCTTCAATGCTTCAAAAAGTTCATAATGGGATCGTTAAACTAATCCATACGAATTCACCTTTGGCTAAGCCCCGCCCCCCTTGGTTACTGTTGCTATGTCCGTCAAAGTTCATCTGGGCTCTGGTTTGGCATCAATATGTCTTATGCTGTGACAGCTCTTCCTGCTGAAATTTTATCAAACTTTTATAAAGCAGCAAATAAATGTCCGATAGAAGTAGGCAAAAGGGGCTGCAATATGCGTTCGAAGGCTATATTCAAGACATACAGGTGAAACACAAGGAACAACAAGGCATCCAAATAGAGGCAAACGCATAACGTTACCGGTCACAGTCAAAAAATGAACCACCGCATATCCTACTAATCGAGACGGAGGCTGGGACTAACAATATCAAGGAGCAACACTGTTCATGCAAAGCTGGGTAGGTCTCTATTCACTTCTATAATCGTTATTACAAAGCAAACAGAGTCCAGACTACACGAGTATAACGTTGTATTTATTAGCAGCGTGTGCTAGCGTATCAACAACCGGTATGAGAACCGAAATCATAACCTGAAGCATTATAAAACTAACTACTAGTATAACTTCACAGTGAGGTTAAAAGCAAAAAAGTTGTGCTTGTTGATCTTTGAGGGGTTTAGCTGACTGTGAGTCTTGTGAGGACGTCCACACAGTTTAATCCAAAAACGACACTTTACTTGTCAGGATTTGACTTCGGTTTTGGGAAGGGGAAAAAACGGACACCCCCCTCCAACCTCTCTGGGAAACGCATATCTGTGTTACAAATGCCCCAGGCACAACGTTTAACCATATTTTTGATAAAACTACGACGGTAATAGCCTGCCGAGACCAAAAATATGAGACGCCTGTGTTGAAAGTCAATGGAGCGCTGCGAAAAAATGTCGGACCTCTGTGGGAGCTCGTTCTTGGCTGCGCTGTGATTGGTCAATCTACATTCTAGGGTGTGGCTTAGCCAAAGGCGAATTGAGCGGTTTAGTCCAAATTTTCTGAAGTGACAAGATCGCTTTATATGATAAACAGAATTTAGGCTTTTATTCACATATAAACATTCATCAACACACACATAAGATATGGTGTCAGAAACTGAAGCTCAAGCATGCTTGCTTGACCTGCAAGAACCAATGAGATTCTTGTGTGTTACGCAGCTCGTTTGAGCTTCCGTCAAGCAGGTTCGGTTGAGCTGTTTATGCATAGCTGTCAAATGAGGGACATGAAGCTCTCAGATTTCATCAAAAAGATCTTCATTTGTGTTCTGAAGATGAACGAAAGTCTTAGGGGTTTGGAACGAAATGAGGGTGAGCAATTAATGAAATTATTTTTGGGTGAACTATCCCTTTAGTCACACCATGGTCCACTATTTTAAATTTCATTGAAAGCATACTGTTTTAACTCTTCCTGTAGCTTTCATCGGATCTTCACCAAATTTTAAACCATGCTGGGCAAAAGTTATCCTGATCTTTTTGGTATACCAAACCATTCACATGTAAGACAAAACTTTGGCTAAATCTCTGAAACTCAGTGTACAAATGTTCGGAAACATTGTACTTCAAACGTTACCCTTTGGAAGCTAATTAAAGCTGGGCCCCTGAATCAGTGAGGTGAACTCTACACCAACAGGTCAGGAAACCTTAAAGAGGAAGCACATTTGGCTTAATATCAGCACTACACCCAGGCGCTAACTCAATTTCACACTCCTAAACTTAGGCCTCATGCTCGGCCAACATTGCATCTGAGTATACGTACCATCTGGTCTGAAGTTTGAAACGAAGCAGCTTGGGTTTTCACACTGATCCAATTAGGGAGTTTTTTAATTCATTAAGGATGACCTGTTGTGTGTTAACTAGTTCAGCATGGCTAGCGGATCTGAAGCCACTTGCTGACCAGGATAGCTTATATCTTACACTCCTTAAACCCCTCGAGTTCAGACAGTAGGGGGTATGGAAGAGCAGAGAGGAACTTCAGAGGCACCTCTTCAACTTCCTGTTTTTTAGAACTCTACACTTAGGGGCAGGGATGCATAGTATTGGGTTCTTCTGGTACACAAGCTCTAAAACAATAGAGAGCTGGTCCCACAGGCTAGAAATATTGGAAACAGGAGGTTTGATCCGCTGCTGTGGAAATGTGAGCCATGAGATGGTAAAAAACATGTTTTTAGACACCCATCTAAATCCATGCCTACTGATCTCACTGTGTGCCTTGTCATTCAACACCTTGTCAAGTATCATATTCTTACACTAAGGACAAATTGCATCTCTTCAATCCGTTAAGCAATACAGTGGACAGAGGGGGTCAACTGTGGCATAAATGCGCCTTTGTGGTTGTTTGAAATATGAATTTAAAACCATAAGTCCTTTGAAGCCTTGTCATTTGGTTTGGAATCTTTTCAAATCCTCTAAACATTTCTTTAAAAATTTAGACAATTTGGAGCACTCAAGGTCATTCTGTCTCCCCTTGTTACAACCGTTCTAACAAAACCAAAAGTGCTTCAAATGGCACAATAATAATTCACAACTGTTGCCTACAGGCAGATACAATAGCACAGTACTTTATGAGGGAAGACTTCAAAAGTGGAGACCAAGCCCTTGGTAAGCTGAATGAGCGGCCTACCATGATCCTGGCATATTAAAGCAGTCTCATTTCATAGGGAGCTTTCTTGCATTAGAATCAAAACAATATGGTGTGAGTGTGTCACATTTCTGAACAGAGACCCACTGGCTGCTCTTCATAATGAGGGAAAATTGTTTTCAACACAAGACAATAGATGAGCTCCTGTATAGTGCGTAGAAATAGTCTATGTGGACACTTTGAATAAAATAAAAGTAGCTAATTTACTAAAGGAATAATTAAAATATGGAAAATTCTGTTAATATTTACTCACCCTAACATTTTTGAAGAATTTCTACCTGGCTCTTGCCATATAACAACCGTTTATTTTGAGCACAAAACAAACAAACAAACAAACATAAAAGTAGTCTTTAACATCTATGCCACACACTCAAAGATCGGTGCAAATATAATTTTTAAATGAAACGATTATAAAAAACAGATTGTTGTAAACCAGTCCATGTCATTCGTTTACCACA
This sequence comes from Gila orcuttii, assembly GCA_026230005.1. Classification (NCBI taxonomy): domain Eukaryota; kingdom Metazoa; phylum Chordata; class Actinopteri; order Cypriniformes; family Leuciscidae; genus Gila; species Gila orcuttii. The sequence goes on along the minus strand of JAPDVR010000001.1, from coordinate 64,171,780 downwards.
TGAGAAGAAATTTAGTTTATTTTTTCTTAACAATGGAATTAAGGTAGCTGAAGCTGTACTGTAAGAGCATGGTTTATTTCTTCTATTGAATACAAAAGAAGATATTTTAAAGAACCAGACAGTCGACTGCACCCATTGAATTACAATGGAAGTCAATGGGTGCTGTCATCTGTCTGGTTACCAACATTCTTTAAAATATCTTCTTTTGTGTTGAACAGAAAGAAACTCATACAGGAACAACATGTGGGAGAGTAAATGATGACAACATTTTCATTTTTGGGTGAAGTATCCCTTTAAGGTGGAGAAGGGGAGGAGTAGGGATGCTTAGAAGATGGTAAGATAAGACGCTGCTTGTATACCCATTGGAACACGATTGACTGGATTCCCGAACTTACGTCATGAACTTAATTTATCATATCAACTTTTCTTGCTGTGTTTACTTATATTATGTGTATAATTATACTGTGCTTCATTATCTAAGGATGCGTTTAGTATTTGTGAATGCTTTGTATTCACACCATATACAATATGTAATATATAAATTCACATTATAAAGCTTTTTCATTTACTGTTACATTTGCCACATCAGAATTGTACAGTCTAGGTGTCAGGAACCTGACATCTGTGTGAACGTTTATCATCCAATTTGATTGCAATACATTTAATTGACAGGCAGTTGACACAAAATTTCAAAGTTTAGGCAAAATATTTTAAGTAAATGACCAAAACGCTATTATCCCTGCTACATCTGATTAATATGAGCTGCGACTTGTTTTGAATAAAAGCACCTGCCAAATAAAGACATGTAATGGTTTGCGTCTGATTGCAACATGATATGTGAGTGTTTGTTTCTGCCAACATCCTGTCAAAAATACTGTGAAAAACCTTAGTTGAAAGCTGTAAAGAGAGCAGGAGTTCATTAATGGACCTGAGCATCAGCATTGTGAAACATCCCTGCTGCTAGTAATCAGATCTTTTCAATTCCAAATATTGTAAATCAAATAATCAAGAGAAACAAAGTGAGACACATGCACACAAAATACAGGCATATTGTAATCGCCAGCAAATGCATACAGTATACAAAGGGCGTACACAAGGGAGCTCTCATCTGATCCTGTTCTGTACAAGGCTTTGAATTAGCCTGGAACATTGCATTTGATCCTCTACACGAGTCAAAACGAGCAGTGCTTTTAACAGCAAACTTCACTTGGAATTATATTTGATTGTAAGTCTTAATCAAATTCAATTTGTCATAAACAGCCACTTCTAATTAGCTACATGTCTACATATCTTGCTTAATATATTTTAATTAATCTTGTTCATGTACTCCATTAGAGGAATTTCAATGTGACTGCTCTTGCAGAGAATACCATACCAACAAGACAATGAACTACTGGGAATGTGTGTTAGGGGGCTGTCAAATCATGTGCATGTTGCATTAGATTAATTGCAATTAGGGTTAATTATGTTTTGAAAATCAAGCTCACGCCAGTGATCAGATGAACTATGCTTATTATGGGTTATATTTGTGGTTTAATGGCAAAAATGTGAATTCTAATTAAAAGTAATAAACAAATGTGACCTTTGGTTGTGTTCTCTCACTTCAATCATGCCAAAAACGTGTCACCCAATAAACGGTCCCAGACAAGAGGGCTTATGCTCATACTTTTTAATGTATCACAATGAGCAAGAAACATACTTGATGAAATATTTTCAAAGGAGTATATTCAATTACCATCTACAATCAACTTAACTAGGACAACAAGGTTTTTGTGACAAAAGTTTCTCTTTAAAAGTCTGAAGTTCCATGTGGTTTATGTTTGTTAGTCTCCATGTAATTTGGTACAGTTTGGAAATCTTCATCATATAATTACAGTAACAAAAAGCTAACAAGACTACAGTATAGAAAAGACATCAAGAACAACATTTTTGGTTTAACTTGCTCTTTTTGTACATTGCAAGGCTGTAAGTTCTACCCTCGGATGGGCTACCTGGAGCCACAGAGCCGTGCTTGTGAGGCTCGGAGGAGGAGGAATAATTTGAGGAGAACGAAAGAGAAAAAAGGAGAAAAAAAGGAAACACAAAAAGCATAAAAAATGCTGTGGCACCAGGAGCCACTAAAGGAACAGGAAGCTCCAGCAGCAGTTCATCGTTGAAACTGGAGCAAATGTTTTTTTGTTTGGTTGCTTGTTAGTTTGGTTATTAATTTTGGTTGCTTCGCTTTTTTGTGTTTATCTGCTTCCTTAGGAATAACACCCAGGAAAATCCCCTCCCCTTGAACAGTAAAGTCATTCTTTATGGTTGGATGGAACCGGTCGACTCCACGCCAAGAGTGGAACCATGTGTCAGTCACTGAAACGGGCAGGAGGAAATGAAACAGGTAGCAAAACCGTGTACTGGGAGACAACGTATGCGAGTGTTTGAGTCCATCCCGTTCAGAAGTGCAGAAAATGTCCAAGTAGATGCAGAGCCAGAGAGAGAAAAAGGAGATAAATTCCTCTCCGTGTCACATATGTCCACTGGTTGCAGAGTCCAATCCCGTCGGCATATAGTGTTAGTTAAGTAATGACTTGATATCAGGGCGCGTCGGCCCCACCTTTGGCTCCCGTGGCCAGTTTTCTCAGCCTTCTTAGACATCTCAATGACATCTCTCAAGTTTCCCAGAGTTCGGTTCTCTTTATTTCCTTCTTTGTCGTTTCAAAGAAAAGTGTTGATGTCTTCTTTAAATATATCTATATCTGTATACATGTTTATTTTCACAGTGGGCAAAAAGGATGACCTCTACAGCAAAACCTGTCGTTTTCGTTCTCTCTTTGCAAAATGTCCACAAAAATCAAGTATCCCAATGAGAGTTGATGTATCTCAGCCACGTGTTGGATTAACCACAATAAATATACACTCATCAGGGGCACCAACTAAAGTTTTTCATGTTTTCGACTGCATTAAGCTTTGGCCACATTCATATAATTAATGAAAATAATAACTGCTCAGTGCTTCGGTATCCTCTTTCACCACATCACGCAATTATTGTGTTGAATATCAGACTTTTCAAACCCTTTACTGAAGATTCAGCTTTGCAGTTCAGTATGTTTTGGTGCGAAAAAAAAGTAGAAAATAGAATACAAAGTATAAAAACTCAGACTGATGCTGGCTCTTATGAAACACACACATACACACACACACACACACGCTCACGCTCGCACATACAAAGTCCATGCTGGCTGAAACAGTTGTGAGGAATTCTGCCCCACACGAGAGCCTATAAAAAACGAGAACACTTTGGAAGCAAGAGATACAACCGTGTCAAGACAAACAAATATAGGAACATTGTAACACCATAAAGTGGCCAGAGAATGATAGAAAACAAATAGATGAGATTTCAATTTAAAGCTGGCATTGTAACATTAATTTATAAATGGACAACAACAAAAATCAAAGAAAATAAAATATACAGTTATATGATATTATCTGAGACCAAAACAATGAAAAGCATTCAAAAATAAACTATACAATAGCAGACTTCTCAAAAATAATTATGAACAATATTATAGATAACATGGATTGAAAGGAGTGGATCAGCTTGCAGATCAAATTAATCCAATTTCAATAGCATGCACACCAAATAACGCCAAATCAAATTGTTCTGCAAGACGTAATGCTCGTTTACACACCAGGACGAGTGTGGAAATATGTTGCTAAGCCAAATACATGTGTGCCCCCCTAAAGCATCTTTTGCAAATTTAAAATGACTTGATTTTGCTAAATAAAATAAAAAGCAATTCCATTTACGAAAGGATGGGGGCCATTCTGATAAAACACAACCATTTCCATTGCAATGACTTGGAGTGAGGGACCTCTTTGGACACAACGGCATAATTCTACCTTGTCACCATGCAAAACAAGGGACACCTAAAAGCAAATCCTGCTTTCCCCAGTCCTACAATGCTTTGGAATGAAAATGCCCCTTACAGACCTGCAAAAGACATTTCATGCATGAAAATGGCTTTAAACCCTGCAGAAAACAAATTCCCAGGAGGGGAGGCCGACTTCACCAAACAAACAGCCTTTCGTTCTGAGGCTAGTTATAAAAACAAGAAGCATGATGACACCAGATCAGCAAGATGTGTAAGTACCAGACAGGTCGCAGTATGTAAATTTTTGGTAGGTAACCACTATAACTTGATCTAGTTCAATTGAGTAAAGTCATTTAATGGCTGCAGGGATTCTGTTCACTCTCAACACATGATAGTCAGAGTGAGGTGATTTTCAGCAATCCATGATGGCAGAGTTACACAACAACTTACAGTCACCTTAGAAATGGGATAAAATAGAATTATACTCAATTTGAATAAAAATGAAGCAGTCCTTGCTTAAGAAATTAAAACTCAGGTGTAGTATTTGGAATGCACTGTTATTTCTTACAAACATTATAGATCATTGGCTTTTAACATTGGTCTGTTAAAAAAAAAAAAAAAAAAAAAAGCTAAAATGTCCTTTGGAACATATATTCACAGTCTTCAAAGTTCCGTTTTTGCAACAAGAAGGGAAAAAAGATGTTGCAGGGGCAGGGAAATGGTTTATTGTTTGTTTCTTTTTTTCTTAAAGCTTAGCCAAAAAGCAAAAGGAGCATGCATCTAGGTATTCTTCCTTTCCAAATCTACATTAGCAGCAAAACATATGTCCTCAAAGACCAGACCTTATATATATACTCATTTTTTTTTTACAAAAAGAAAACAAAAGCAAACAAAATGGATTTCATGTGTGACAGAAAAACTTCAACATAACGTCTATCTTACAAACTGCAATGGCTCTGTAACGGTGCTACTCCACAATGCAAGGACAAGGGCCCTTTTTGATTTTTGGTTTTCTTAGTATTTGACGTAAAAAAGCCACCTGTCTGCTCGCAAAGAAGCAAAAACGGCAACTCTGATGCGTACTTCTTTATTTTAAAACTTTGTTTTCTTTCCTTAAAAACAGCAACAAATTTTCAAGTATAAAGAAGCCTCTTTTCTCATCTTTATGCACCAATGGTGAAAGTGTTAAGTCTTTGGATTTTCTTTTTGTTTTAAAGCGTGAGAATTATTATTATTATTATTTTTTCATTTTCATATATGACAACAAAAAGTTGAAATTATCATAATGCCTATAGCAGACTGCAGCCACATTACATGGAAACAAGTATCTGCTTTGTAGTGCTAAAGGAGAGGCAGTTATCTCCAAATCTACAAAGGCAGGGGGTACAAAAAGAAGAAAGAAAGGAGGAACAGATAACGACAAAAAGAGAGAAAGTCAGACAGTGGTAAGTGCACTAATGTAACACAAATATAACTGAACAATATTCGAACATACCCCAGATTTCTCTTCGGTTTTGGTCAATGCTGCACAAACCAAATTTGAGAAACCCTTTGTGACAAAGAGATTCAGCTGGGATAACAAAAATAAGAAGCTGAGAATTGGACAGAAATAGAGTAGAGATCGTTTCCTGCTCCTTAATCTAGTCTATTGGAATGACCAAGACAACATCAAATGAAGCGCCTTAAAGTTGGACGATACAAAAGCTAAATGTACACAAATATTTTTCAAACTACCATACTGTTTAAATTCATTTCCAATGCAACAATCTACTGAACACCAAAAATGTATATATCTATCATAAATACAGAAAGTTTTTTTTCGTCAAAAAAAAAAAAAAAAAAACCTTTTTCCCCCACCAAGTCTGCAATGCTCTTTGTGTCTGGGTAAAATGGGATTAGTAACTTTCCCATTAAAAAAAACAACAAAACAAAACAAAAAGTAATAATTAAGAAGGTTTAAAACCAGCAATTCAGCTACTCATTGAATGCCCAGAAACTTTTGTTGAGTTAGTATCATTTCTGAATCCTTTCTGCCAATAAAAGACATACAAAAACAGAAATGTCTATCATTTGTTTGGAACAAAATTAATAAAATAATGACTTTTTGTAACACAAGAAAAGGTTGTGAGCTGTTGACCTGAGAATAAAATAGACATTACATTATTTTTCTTTTCTTTAGCAAGCCATTGGTATCTGAATGCTTAGATAGCAAGAAAACTGTAAGACTATTCTCCCATACAGTACATACTGGCTTTATGTGACTGTGCTATTAAGCGGAAATACTTATGCAAACAAGGGACAGCTTGTTGACTCGTTCTTTGTAGACAGGGTTGTGGGGCCATTCAAATAATTTTGAGACAGTCCATTGCAATACAGCATTCCACTAGCAATAACCGACTGTTAACTGCTGTGATCTCTATTCATTTATATATATATATACCGCATATGTGCATATATGTATATATATCTATATATATTAAGAGTTGTAATAAACTAAAACCAGCATGTTGATATGGGAAAACAATCCACTAACATTTAAATTTTTGGTTACAAGCTTTGGAATTGCAGTTAGTCTTTACACATCTTTTCTGAAATTGGTTGGTATACTTTAAACATATTTTAAACATTGCTGCTTTTTTCTTTTGTGTTTTCTTTTGTCTTCTGTTTTTTTTTTCCTTTTTTTTTTTTTTAAATATTGTTCATCACTGAAAGCTTTTACAATCTGATGGAGTCCGATCCTACACTAGTGAGATTACTACTACAACTACTGCTGTCTTTGAGACAGCCAGGCTGTTGTGGCTCCTCTGCTGGCCTGCCCAGCCTGTCTGCTGACTTCTGACTTGTGTCAGAATCAGACTCGTCGGTAAAGACGTCTGTTGGTATCGAGGTCTGGACCCCTGAGGTGCTCAATGAACTTGAGGTAACCGTTGAAGGAGAGGAAACTGTAGGAAAAGAAGACAATGCAGACGAAGGAGGATTGGGCTTCCCAGCTAAAGCTCTGGAGAAAGGGGTCTGGGACCATGATTTGCCTGTAGCTGTCGTGTTGAGTGGGGTGGCTGTGAAGGAGGAGGAGCTGCATGAAGATGCAGATGCTGATGAGGACGGTGTGGTGGCTGACGTTGTTGGCGGAGGGGATGGGGTGTTGTTTGAGTGAGTGGCAGACTGCGAGGTAGATGCGGTGTTAGGACTGGGGAAGCAGGCTGAAGAGTGAGGTAATAAATTAGTAGCGTGCTCTTTGGCATTTCTGGATCTCTTGATTGTTCTGTGTTTGTGCAAGGCTGAATCCAGGTGTTGACTGAGCGCTTTGTCCCCTTCTAGTGTGGTGTCACAGGCGAGGCAGTCATAAAGGCCGCCCTCTGCTGCATTCCCACTGTTGGGGACCCGAAGCAACATCTCTTGCAGGTTTGCCACAGACTGACCGAAAAAACAAATTGACTTGAGGTGGCTGATAGCCGCTTCCTCCTTGTTGAAGACAGCTTGACACTTGCGGCACGCCAGCCGATACTGAACTTTGGGGATGATATATTTGTCAAGATGGAGGTCTGCACCTTTGCCATCCACTTCATGCTGCTCAGTGGCTAGGTTGTTGTGAATGGAAGTAGTAGAGGATTCAACAGAGGGAGTGCTCTTTTGTTCCTCTGTTTTTACTGAATCTTTGGCAGAGTCCTTACGGTCCACCGAGTTTTGTGAAGTTTGGCTTGCTTTGGGTTGCTGGATCTGCTGAAGCTGCCGCTGCTGCTGCTGAAGTGCCTCCTGCAGGCTCTGCTGATATTGCTGGTAATGCTGAAGCAAAGATCCGGGTGACAGCCCCATCAGGGCCTGTGATAAAGCTGGGTTGTAGGGGAAAAGACTTTCCATGCCATACATGGGCTGAAGATATCCACCTTGAAGGGCACCTGGTATCTGAGGGGCATAATAAGGAGAGAAGCCAGGCATAAAGTAGGGCAGGAACTGACTTGTTAGCAGAGCTGTTGGATCTGAAGCTAAAGCTGCTTGTAGAGCTTGAAGTTGGGCAGTATCGACCACATACTCCATGCCAGGTGTTGGCATTGAGGTGGCCGGAACAGCAGTGTCTGGTTTTTCTTTCTTGGCACTGGCAGCAGAAGTGGAGGGAGCGGGAGTAACCCCAGCTGAGGATGGTGTAGGGGGTTTCTCAGCCTTCTCCTTGGGTTTCTCTTTCTCCCTGGCCCTCTCAGGATCACGATCTTTATGAGCTTCATGTCGAGGGCCTGGCTGGGTCATCAAAGAGTTTGATGTAGATGTGGTGGTAGAGCTTGAGTGGGCAACAGATGTGCTGGCCTGAGCTGGGCTGGGCGAGGCCAATGAAGAGGAGGAAGGGGTCTTGTTGGGTAAACCAGATGTGGGCAGACTTGGTGAAGGTACACTGGCACCAGGCATGTTCAGGAGGTTTGGAGGTTTTGGAGGGGTTAAAGCTGCAGAAATTGACACAGAGAAACACAACATGATAATGAATGCTGCAATATACTGTACATCTCAGAGTTAGTAGTCAGTTTTATTTCAAAAGTCTTACTCATACTAGAGAGTAAATGTGATGACATACCTGAGTTAGATGAGTTAAAGCCTGGTATGGAGGGACCACCAACACCTGGCAGGAGAACAGGGGGGATCCCCTGTAGATTTGGGTAACCTGACTGAAGGTTCAAGGCTTGCAAGGCAGTTGTGTCGAACATCCCTTGCTGCTGCATGGCTTGTTGTTGTGCTAGTCCCAAGACCTCATTTGCTTTCTTGATACGATCCATTTCCTGCTGCGCCATCAGCTGACGAACTGTTGCTGGATCAAAGTACTCTTTCTCTTTATCAAGCTGGCTTCCAATGGTATCCTTTACTTTGGATATGTGTTGTTGGGAAAAGATGTGGTCTCGCACTGAGAGACGAGCACTGTATTTAACACCACACAAAGAGCATTCCGTTTTAGGTCCCTCGTAAGAAGTCTGGTTGATACCAAAGTGCTTAGCCATGCTGAGCTTAGCCTTCTTTTCCTTAGCACGCGCATTTTGAAACCAGACCTGAACAACTCTCTTTGGAAGTCCAATGTCATTTCCAAGTACCTCACACTCCAGCATGGTTGGAGTCCTATAATCATTAAAGCAGGATTTGAGCAGCTTAAGCTGAAGATTAGTCATTTGTGTTCGGAAGCGCTTTTGACCAGGCCTGTCTCCACTATCAATGCTTCTGCTTCCAGAGGCTCCTGGACTTGGTGAACAAGGGTCAGCCAGACTAGATGTTTCACTGTAGTCTATAATATTTTCATTTTCAAAGTCTTTTGTGTAGTAGCTTGTTGCAGGGCTCACCAGTCCTGAGGACATCTGTTCATCATTCTCAATTGAGGGGACTGCGCCCCCAGACTTTGAGAGGTAATCTCCACTGTTATGGCTGTGCTTTGCATCAGCACTGTCATTGTCAATGTTTGCCTCATCACCTGTGGTAGTGTCAGTGATGGCTGTATTTACAGAGGAACAATCATCATTATCAAGTTTATTCTGATCAAAGTTTGTGTTTACTGAGGAAATGGTTGGGCTTTCAAAGTCCTCTACTCCTTCAACCTTGATAGATGTTGGGCTCAGGAGACCCCTAGGGGACAAGTCCATGCTTTTGCTCACAGGCGACAGCGATGAACATTGCGCATCATTGTTAGACTGGGCAAGATGAGCATAGCTGGAGATATCCAGAGGATCCATCTTCAGCTGCATGGCTTCCTGTTCCGGTAGCAAACCAGAAAGAGCTAGGTTGTAACCAGCACGTTTAGCCTCATGCCAGTGGCGTGAACGGATATGGGCCTCGAGGGCAGTTTTAGCTTTGAATAGGGCTCGACAAAATGGGCACCGTCGGTGGGCTTGAGCTGGGCCAACAGCCCGAAACTGCCCTTTTCTTTCTCTAGCTCTTGTGTTTTGGAACCATACCTGTACCACCCGTTTTTTAAGGCCCACTTCGTGAGCAATGTGGTCCAGCATTTTACGAGTAGGATTGGAATCAAGCAAATATTTCTGGTACAGAATCTCTAGTTGCTCTGGTGTAATAGTGGTTCGGAGGCGCTTGTCTCGTTGTGGCTCCTCTCCACTATTTATGCTATCACTTTCTCCTGGACTAGTTCCTGCCTTCTCCTCCAACTTCCTCTTCAAGGAGTTCATAGTGGATGTAGGCGTTGATGGGGAGGTGGCAGAGTTGCTGGACATCTGGGGTATTGCGCCTGCAAGGAGCTGGCTAGCAAGCAGAGGATTGCTAGGATCAAATAACATGAAGGACATGTCCATTGGGCGATCCAAAAATTGAGGATGAATGAACTGATTCTGGACACTCAGGAAATGAAGTTGCTGGTGTTCCTGCCAGTGTTCAAATGAAGGGAAGGCAAGTTTGCACTGCTCACACTGGTACGGGATCATTTGCTGGGCCAACTGCTGCTGTGAGGCAGAGGCTAAATGAGAGTTAAGGGCCATGTGGGAACTCTGGGAGGTCTGACTGGTATGTGAAACGGAGGGACCACTATGCTGTTGCTGCTGGGAGAGGGACGGTGAAGAAAGCTTTGAATTCTTTGGGACTGCATGCATCTTTTCCTCTCTTTGCGGTCTCTGCTGTGGGGTCTCAGATTGATGACTGGTTTCCTGTTTCAAAGTGGTCTGCTCTCTTTGACCCAATGATGCTTCTGCAGAGTGTTTTGATTTTTCATCGAAGGAGTTTGATGTGTTAGCTGGTTTAGGCTCCTCCTTTTCAGATGATGTGAGGTGAGAGAATGCAGAGGATGAAGGAGGAAGAGGGCAGAGGCTTGAGGATGAGGGCATTGGTGTTTGACCTGATGACCCAGATGGAGTATAGTATTCATGTGAGAGATCCATAGAGTCCTCATTTAGGCTGTCATACTGCCCGTCTTCCTCCTCGTCTTTGTAACAGAGCTTCTTTTGGTGTTTAATAAGGTCAAATATGCGCTGGAAAACCAGGCTGCACTTCTTGCACTGATAGTTTAAGTTGGTTGTCCGAATGTATCGGTCATTGGATAACTCGCGTCGGTCACCTTCTTTACCTCCATCTCCCTGGTTCTCATAATTTTTTCGGGCTTTTTGCCTGGCATTTTGGAACCACACAACAATGACTCGAGTTGGAAGGCCCAGAAGATTGGATAACTGCTCAAATTCATCATCTTTAGGATAAGCATTAGCATCAAAGAAATCTTGCAGTACCCTCAGTTGGTAGTCTGTGAACCTTGTCCTTGAGGACCTCTTATTTCCATATGATTCATGTTTTTGAGGCTCAGGGGAAGGTGGCCTTGAATCAATTTTGGTATCTTCAAGAGTTGTAATTGGAGGGTTGTTAAAGTTATAAGGTGAGTCTTTGTTGCGTTGTCGCTCTTTGAAGAGTGTGTTACGGAACCAGTGCTTGATGACTTTCTGTGGAAGTCCTGATTTATCCGCCATTTCCTTAATTTGTTCCTCATTGGGTGAATTGTTGATATCGAAATATTGGCGGAGCACCCTTAGCTGGTCATCTGTGATACGGGTGCGGGGTCTCTTATTCTGTTGCTGCAACATGGCAGGGGTAAGCTGCTGTTGGTAGAGCTGGGCCAGATCAGTGGCCAGACTAGGCTCCACTGCTGGCAGTTGGGAAGGAATCTGAGAAGGCATTGACTGGAGTGACATAGGCTGCATCATAAGGGGAGAGAATATAGGGAGATCCATTGGCATTTGAATTTGGGCCATTGTAACTGAAGGCTGAGGGGTTGGAGCAGTTGGTGGTGTCAGAGTAGGAGCAGAAACAGGTATATTTGGTGTTGGTACCCTCTGGGGAGGAGGAGGTGGAGGTGGGGGTGGAGGCGGAGGAGGAGGCTGAGCAGCTTCGGGTGTCTGAGGTCTCAATGGGTACAGCTTGTCATATTGTTCCCTGTACTCTTTGGCAAATCTTTCTAGGAATCTGAATGGAAAGAAAGCCTGGTGGATATGCTCCTGGTGACTCTTGAGTATCAATATGTTGGAAAAGAGTTTACCGCAAGACTCACACTCCAGCTTCTCTAATCCTTCAATAGGGTCAACCACTCTTGTGATACCAGCTGGCCCACTGCATCCTGACAGAGATCCTGTTGGCTTTCTTTGTGCTTTTTGCTTGTTCTCATTGTACTGAATTACTAACTCAAATCCAAAATTCTCTAATAGGGCTTTGGTGGCATTCCCTCTGGCATCTGAGGCAATCCTTGGAGGAGGAAATCCAGAGTCATGGTTTACATTTACTACAGCTTGATGAGCATCTTTCTTTTCTTTGGACTTGTCTGACATATCTTTCGGAACGTGATCCTCTGTTTTATCACTTATTTCTTTATCTTTTGGCAGCTCTCTTTCTTTCTCACTGTGAGGCGATGGCTTTGGCTTTTTGTCTACAGGGTGAGAAAGGGCACTCTGTTGAAGTAAAGCCATTTGACTCGATCCTTGGGAGTGGGTATGAGCTTGGTGCTGTTGCTGAAGGTGGTGGTGCATAAGCTGTTGTTGTAAGCAGCTCTGCTGGGCCTGTTGGACAGAGTTTTTTTGTTCTTCCAACAGTGAAGCAGTAGATCCACTCAAATTCATTGAAGAGCTACTCAGGTTCATTTCTGGATTCAGTTGAAATTCTGCCCCAGGAATGTAAAAAGGAAAGAGCAGCTGCTGTTGCTGAAGAGGGAGAAGAGCATCTGTTGTCATGGGGAAGTGCTGGAGAAGAGGGTTAAAAAGATGGGACTGAAGGAGAGCAGCTTGCTGGAGCTCCTGTTGGAGCTGAGCCTGTGCCTGTGCTTGAGCCTGGGCCAACTGATGCTGCTGTTGCTGAAACTGTTGGTGATGACTCCTTGAGGAGAGTATATCTGCAAATTTCTTCTTTTTCACTTCATGATTCTCTGAAGGGGAGGAGTGACAAGCTGAATTACCCAAATTCTCAACATTGTGAGAATGACTTGATAGATGATTTCCTCCCATGGTGCTCTGTGCTGTTTGAGCTCCTGCTGGGGAGCTGCTGCTGTTGCTGCAGCTGGTAGTTGAGTTAGTGGCTGGAATAGGGCTTGGGGTTGAAGTGCTATTGGAAGTGCTTCCGCTTGGGCCACTACTGCTAACAGCACTAGAACTGCCGCCAGCTGCTTCAAGCTTTGCTGCCCTGGCCTTGGTTTGATGAAGAACAGAGCGCATGTGAATCTCCAGTGTAGAGCTCTGGCTGTATGCTACATTGCAAGTGCTGCACTTGAAGGGTTTATTATCAGGGCTGCTGGTAGGCTCTGGCTGTCCGGTGGTGGATTCCTGTAGGGCCCTTTTGACTTTGTGCAAGTGAGACACAGAGTTGTAGTGTACAAGAAGGATATTCTTTTGAGTAAATGACTCTTTACAGACTGTACACTTGAAAGGACGGGATGGATCTAGAAACTTCTCCATAGTAAAGTTGGGGCCTTTCCTAAACGGCAGGGCGCGTTTGGGTTCAGATCCAGAATCCTCTAGCAAAGATCCAGAGTCACTGCCAGTTGGGCTTTGCTTTTCCTCAGGGTCACTTTCGTCTCCCTCTTTATCATCATCAAGAATACCTCCCTGGTCCTCTCCAAGTGAGGGATCACCCATAATCATTAGGTCTCCATTCATCAGTAAACCTCCATAGAGCTGCTGGATGTCAGCTTCACTCAACTCCAGGTGACTGGTCTCCAGATGCTTCTTAAGCGCCTGTAGAGTCCTAAAGCTGCGCTGGCATAAACAACACATTGTGGCTGCTCTGATTACATGGTATTGGGAATGCAGCTGAAGTTTCTCTATTGTCTTGAATGCCAAACTACACTGGTTGCAGCGATATTTATAGACATGACGATCAGAGACAGGCAGTTGGGGCCTTTTATTGTGGACCTCATTGAAGTGCATCTGAAGGGCATTGGATGATTTAAAGACTTTGTTACAGCCCTTTTTCCAACAAAGGAAACCAGTGGAATCGTCCCTTGAAGGCTGTTGTTCCTCAAGAGGAGACTTGCGAGCTTCAGTGGTGTCTAAAGCCAGACAAACTCCTTTTTCTGGCTCAGCATCTGCCACCTCTGCAATCAAAAATAACAAACATTACAATTCTGATAACACATACATATGTATATGTTTTTAAAATGTGTTTTCTCAATTGCACAACATTCTAACCTGTTTGTTTCTTAGTGTCATCAGAGTTTGAGTTGGCAATGGATGGAGGTGCGGTTTGAGTATCTTTCTCTGGTCCAGGGACTGGCATGAACATGCTTGCTGGCAGTACTTCTGATGCTGCCACCTGGAAAAATAAAACATAGTATTTGTCACGTTAATTATATGCCTTAAACAATAGCCTAGAACAACTCAAATTAATGTAAAGGAAAAGCACAAAGGACAAGGACATTGAAGTGTTTTTTACTATGCATATCATATACTATTGTATCATATTCAGTAATTTCTTTATTGTAAAAAAAAAGTATATATATAAAAAAAGATAAACTGACAGTGGTACAGGTGAAAAATGTGCTATAAACATAATTTGATAAGATAATAATCTTATTTGAACTGGTCACAAATACATTTACAGTCCCCCTCTTTCACACAAGTGACTTAATTTGCCATCCATGGAATTTGCACTTTGATCGCTGATGGTGTCTTGTCATGCTCTGCGATAGTTCTCCTGCTGCAGCCAATTAGTGTGATGGGCTGAGTGGTCTACCTTGGCCAGTTGAAAAGCTTATTAGAGAGCCTAATTAAATAAGTCTTCCACCTCATAAAATGTGCTTTTCATTCCAATAGAAAAGCATTCTGCAATGTTGAAATGCCGTCATTCAGTCTGGAATTGGAACTGTCAATTTCTGGATAATGATCATCACTCTTAATTTAACATACAGTGCTCATTAATGTGTTTTTCAGCAACCATATTATAATCTAAATAATTATGCAAATTATTAATTGAAACAAAGTCATTAATAAAAAAAATAGATAAATTTAAATGTAAGTAGATGGCAAACAGCATGTTTTTCAGTCAATTTAATTAGACATTTTTAAGTAGTAAAGAATATTGTTGTGATAAAGGTGCACCATGGGTTAGCTAGCACTTCAAAGGTTGAAGTTAATCAAGTGTGAATGACAGCAACCTCCCCTCTATCTTTTAAGTGCACATGCTTCTCCATGCATGGCTCTCATACTCCCGTTATCTCTCTCTTTCTCAGAATAATAATAAAAACAGATTCATTAACAGGCTCCTATTTAACAGTAATCACTGATTGAGATTGGAAAAGGTTGGGAGATGAGCCACTGTGTGCCTCACCTTCCTTCAATTAACTTCCCAAACTGAACAATCAGCCTCACTCATCATGCATTTCAATACCCCAATCTCACCAATATATCCCCCTTCTGACTCTCTAGTGCTGTCTCTCTCTCTACATGTATATTTTTGAAATCCCCTGTTTGTGCCCTTGCAACTCAGTGGCCCTTTTTCCTCCCCAAGAGACAACCAATTCTATTTTGCTCACATCAAACAATAGCTTCATGTCTGTGGGAGTTTGGATTTTATTACTGCATTAAAAAAAAATGTTCCCAACAAAAACGAAATCGTATATGAACATACAGTAACATCCTTCAAACTTAATATACTGTACATCAAGATATTAGTTAAGTTAATGAGGTCATGTTAACCATTATATTAGACGGTAATTAACGTCTAATTACCTGTTAGAGACCTAGGCAAACATTGTATTATTACATGGCTGTTTTATTGGTTTTCTGAGATCTGGAGCTGTTTTATAGTGGATTTTAAAACCTAATCACATTCCAAGTCAGCTAGCAGCTTTAACTAAGTGCCATCAAAGTCCCACGCAACCTAACATCTTTGAGTCTGAAAATAATCAGTGAACCAGAGCAGTTCATAACCATCTGGTTACTGCAATCAAAATCACACTGGGCAAAATGTAGCAATCTTTTTTCTGCTTTCTAGGTTCCTCCCTAACCCACTCTCCTCCTAAATGAAAGTGTTAAGTGATTGTGACCAGTATGGAGAATTCCAGAAACAAAACATGCCTGTGATTAACATTACAAAGTGGACTGTTTCTAGACAACTGCATCATTAGGCAAAGAGCGCCGAGTGCTGAGAGTATCCCAAGGTCACTTTTAATTTGGACCGTCTAATTGGCAAACATACTTCCAAATGGCTATCATCTAGCCAGACTCAGAATTAATGAAGCACAATTATTTTCATTACCCCTATCTTAGACAGACAGAACATTAGACATAGAGTGAGGAAACGAGGGAGGGAGAGTGAGAGAAGAGGAAGGAGGAGGATGTAGGGTGAGTGAGAGTGGTAAAGAGTGCATCTTTATGCAATGTTTGCAAGAACTAAAAGTCACCTGATTCAGAATTCATTAAGCTTGTCTGCCTGACATGAGCAACAGGATAGAGTACCTCTCTCCATCTTTCGTTACTTGTAAAAAGGTGCTGGTTTTAATGTGCATTGTATTAGCTGTGTTAGTTTCTATCATGCACCGCACTTGTACAGCGCTCAGTGCATTATTACCTCTATAAAAGAAAAAATATTGCCGTCTGGCCTCTACTAATGTGTTCACCATTTGCTTTCAGGCTGGGGAAGTGGAGTTGCCTTCACAGAATTTAGAGTGATTGGCCAAGCAAGCAATTCAAACTCCACAGGCAAACTTACACGTAATTATTTCACTGCTAAAATTTGGTGGTGGTGGTGGTGGTGGGGGGGGGGGGGGGGACCCATGAAAGCATGGTAGTCTCAGTAGAAGCTGAAATGGAATAAGGTGAGTATTCTCTGAGGAACCAGGCAGAGTAGGCTGCTGGAGGCCTGAGCGCTCTGGGACTAGAGAGGTGGAAATAACGTAAAGGGATGATGTAAGTATTACTGCTTATAGAGAGTGCCTGGAATACAAATGACCTTGGTAATCAGAAGAGGCTTTTATAATTTTTCCACTAAACCGAGAACATTTCTTCTAAGGTAAAGAATTACAATATTTATCTACTTTGTACAAACCAACAGTTTCTTCTAATCAGCACTGAAATTAAATGGAGAGTCCACTGGTTCACAGATATGTTTTTGCCTGACAAGACCGTAGTAATCTTAGTAAACTCTCTTCTAGAGTTTCAGAGATCTCAACAGTGTCACAAAATGTTCCAACATCTGCCAAGATGACGCCTGTAAGGAATAGTGAGATATTTCAGTACATTTCTATGCTAACAGAAATATAACTGGGATCTCCATTAAGACCCCTGAGGTATGAATGAGCAAAAAAACTTCTGGGACAATAACCATCATGCTAATCCCTGCTAGCATAATAAAACATGGAAATTATATTGGCCATAAGAATTCCCAGTCAGTGTTACACCCAGCCATGTCCATGCTTTTGACTCATTATACAGGATTCCCTGGGGCCATATGACAATGATCTGTTTCGTTTGCCATTTTAATTAAGCCTTAAAATGTCATCAATTAAATAAAAGGAAACAACCTTCGGTCCACAAAGGCAAGGTGAGTAAGAAACTGTGAGTCATCTGTGAGGTTAATGCCTGACATGATCACTACTGAACATGGGTAGTGTGTAAAAGCATATGGCCTTCGCACCACACAATAGAACCTTCAATCTCATCTCACATTAAAAACAAAAGATTGCTGAGAGAAATTAACTGTGATGAATAGATATCTATCAACTAGAAATTATTAGTTAGCCTAAGGTTCTTTTGACCGGGGAGGAAAGCTTGGTTGAATGTATTGGACATTTATTAGAGGAAACAAATGTAAGCATATGAAGTCTGCAGTTATAAATACATTCTGGAGTAACTTACAGTGGCAATAAGTTTTTCGACGCAGTCTGGTGCCACGCTGTGGAGGTGGGTAAGATGGAACTGCAGGTGGACCTTGTTGTTGAGCATGTCCTGGCACAACGGGCAGCGGAACATGGGCTGCACTGAGTGCTGCGTCATCACGTGCATTCTGAGCCGGTTCAGATCTGTGTTGCTGAACTTGCAGTAGGGGCACTGGTACATCTGTACAATGACAAGAAGGCAGAGACAGAAAATTATTTTCTTGAGAAAAGTGGTCAAATCAAGGGCAGAGAAAGACTCTCCTCTCCCATGCAGAGAGCAGTGATGCATGCATAATTTAAAAAGGCCAGCTACATTTTACTACTCTTTATTGAAAAGGGCTGAAAACAACATCCTTAGATATTTTGTTAATTAATGGGTACAGTTAATGAGACCTACATGCCTGGGGATTAGATTAGGTCTTTCTGAATCTACTTCACAGAAGCAGACAGAGAGAATTTTAAATATTTCATAAAGGCTGTAGATTTTCCTCCATACCTGCTCTCCACTGCTCTTCTCAGCGGTCCTGGGTCGTTTCGACGAGAGAGGGCTTTCCGCTGCCTCGGATCTCGAAGAAGGCCGCTTGGAGGGGACCGGGGAATCTGTCTGATCCCTCTCCGATTGACTGGATGCTGCCATAGACACACAAAAAGATGCATACTTATCAAAAAACACAGCACCAATTTGGCAGTCAGGGCATACAATCAATCAATAATTCAGGCTTTACAAAAATGAAATGCAGTAAAACAGTTTTGTGCAGTATGAAGATGCTGTACTGCACAATGAAAACATTGTACCACAGTTAAAATGGCTTTTATGAAGCCTACTATGTTGAGCTTATCAAAGCAGACTAAAAATCAGATTGGTAATAATAAATTAACTTGCTATTATGTTAGTGTAACCTACAGTAAAAGTTCACTGAATGCTGAAACAAAGCATAGTTCTTCCCCTTCAGTTTGACCAAGGACCATGTAATAGTAAGACACATTATTTATAAGTATATTCTCATGTTCTGATATAGCTACAATAGTGTGGGAAGACAGGACCTGGAAATTTAGAAACAATCAGCAGTAGAGTAGTATGTGTGGTAATGTGGACAGAGAATTACAACAGCTCTCAGGACAAGTGTGCATGTAGTGCCGTAGTACATGAGTGGTAATGGGAATTAAACATATTACCGCAGCTTTCTCTATTTCAGTGAAAGTAAGGTAAACAAATGCTGTGCATGTGGATCAAATCCGACTTGTGTCATATCATCATATAATTTGCTTTCTCTTCACATACAATGTCGATAAAAAAAAAAGAAAGGATGTAGTATAACTGCAGTTTATATATGCAGTGATATATGTGACCCGTCACAGAAACCAGGGACACAAGTCGGCAGCACAACTTTCGAGCAAAATGAGAAAGAAGAGTTTTTTTTCAAAATTGGTGAATTTAATTTTTTTGCAGAATCTGTTAGTTGAAATCACGAAGAAGCCTCTCCATGTTTGAGATAGCAGTATTGGTATATTTAAAAGCTTACATTTTGAGGTTGAAATCGGCTTGTTTTCGGAGATTCTAGCACGCAGTAGGGGCGTGGCGTGTTATTGTCTGTGTGTATTTCCATACTGAATATGGCGCTTTTGTCCCCGCCCTCCAAGTGAACCGCATGGCTACTTATTATGCTGTGCTCTGGTAGGCTCTATCTGATATCAAAATTCAATGAAGATGGACGCCGCAAAGATTGTCGCAGACGAGCTGAACCGTGGCAGTTACACCGAAAATGTTTTCGCCGCTCGGGAAACTGAACCGGAGGTATGGGCGCGGCGCGCGCGCCCTCGGTGTTGAATATGGCGGCTCGGCTCGCTGACAGCGGTGGCTGGCTGTTTCATATGTGACGTCCCGATTGCTTTGAATGGGGAAAGTTTTGTGAACTGAACAGACTTAATGGACTGGCAACAATCTCCATAGAACATGAACTGGCACAGAGAATCGAAATAGAGGATGCAGTTAAGACCTTTGCTGCGATGAAGGCGATGAAGGCCTGCCGTGCGCGTTTCTGAAACGTAAGTTAAGCTTCATTTGCTCTTTAGTCGTTATTTAAGATGCTGAACCTGCTGATGATATAATGTGCTTGCGGACATTTCATTTGTGTGTGTATATTATTAGCACATAAGAAAGTGGTGTAAAGAGATTTGCAACAGTAATTTGAGGAGGTGAAATGTGATTATTTGGAAAATTCCTGTCATGACTGCTTAAAGAAAAATGCCAGCAGGCATTTGCCTCCTGCATAAACTTTAATATTGTTGACATTTTGGGCACACGCGCGTTGCGCACTATTTGCGTTATATGTAGGCCTATGGCTTACTGGTCTTTGTGTGTTGTTGCTGGTTTTGCGTTATATGTATGGCATATTGGTCTTTGTGTGTTGTTGCTGGTTTTGCGTTATATGTATATGGCATATTGGTCTTTGTGTGTTGTTGCTGGTTTTGCGTTATATGTAGGCTATATGGCATATTGGTCTTTGTGTGTTGTTGCTGGTACGTTGCAAATAGAGGGGCATCACAATTGTTTTTCGCCTAGAGCTGCTGCAGAAGTGCACTCATTCGAAGTGCAAAAAAAAGCTGTAAAGCACAGGGGGGAGCTTTACAGGGGGTATGGCTTATCTAAATGAGATGTAAATGAGTCCTATTGTCACTCCTAGCAGCAGAGAGAGGTGAGAACTGCACAATCTTTCGAGGTCATTTTCTCATCTTTGAGCTTTTTTAAGTGCCTACCTTCAAATGGCCACAACTTCTCCAAATATTATCAGATTTCCACACGTTACACATCGTTGGAAAGCTTGGAGACTACACTTTCAGAATCTATGAATAACTCAAAATGCCCCAGAACCGACTTGTGTCCCTAGTTTCCGTGACTGGTCACATATATAGGCATTGAATGGGAATCAGCCAGGCCGGTGGATTGCTAAGGCAGATGCTCCCCCTCCAAACCAATGTAGTCTTTTAACCGCTCCTCCCATGGCACTTAGAAGAGGCAGTGTGCAATGCTTTGACGGCTTGTCTCTCCCTATGTTGGATGTTTAGGACATCAGACACCGGCACAGACATCTAATCAAAACATTCGTTTGCCACGGTGAGCAGCTTTAGGATGCATGCTCTTTCAGATGAAGCCATTTGAAGTGTGGCTTCAGTGAAGGGATTCGCCCAACTTGAAAAGAGTCAAATATACCAGAGGCAGCTTCAAAATGTATCAAGACGAAAGAGTTATGTTCTGGTTCATATTTTGATTCGTTTTCCTTGTTTATTTCCCCTTTTCACTGAAATTCAAAATTACTTTCAATAGTTAGTTTGGTTTTCTGCAAATCTTATAGTTTAAAGTTTCACATTTTCTTTAGTGTTTAAAGAAAAGACTGCCAAACACGTTAGTCAAAAGCTAAAATTAAAGTTAGCACTATTGGCATGGCTCCCTCATTTCTGAACCCCCCCCCCCCCAAAAAAAAAAAGATATGAAATGTTTCCCATTCAAGTATGTTAACGCCAACATTTTTACACAAGCTAAATTTCACGTTGTTGTCAGTTAGCTCTACTTAAGCTGCCATTTATAGCTTGCTATCTGAAAAATAACACATAGTTCAATGTGTGCTAGTCTTTTCACTTTCTATACTGGCAGAGTGAATCGTAAAAACAATAGGCCTAGAGCTTAGCTAACCAGAATGTATCTGGGAACAACAAAATAACAACAAACCTGAAGAAAACAAACTTGGGGTGGCAATACAGAGTAATCAGAGCTCCTAATAATAATAAAAAAAGGCTTGTATAAAAAGTAAATCCACTCTCAGCCAGAGAGGAGTCAAGAGAACACACTGTTCACACTGCAAAGGGAAAGAATTCACAGTGAAACTTAAGACGCCCTTCTCTCTCGTCCCATAACGAGGCTATAAAGAGTTAAATTTGGCATGATTTGTCCAGTCCTGAAAGGGCAAATTGAGAGCAGGGGATTGTGGGGAGGGGTGTGGGGGTCAGTTTAAGCCGGGCTGACCATGTTCCTTGGGCAGGCATTAAAGTGTCAGGTCCAATCAGGGCAGGGCAGCTGAGAGCTGGCTTCAGTGGGGGGCCCTACTTTGGGGAACGGTGCCTGATGCGGCTCCCAGAGACTCCCCCAATCAGCCAGTGCTGCCCTATTAGGTCCAGTCATGGCCAATCCCATTAGACACATCCACCAATAAACAAAGGAAATGTTAAACAAAGGAACCTCCCTTTCTTTGCCATTAACCTTCACTCTCAGTCTTGGCACTGTCCACTTCCTCCTTACTGCACTGCTCCTATTGACAGTGACTGTGTCTGTGGCAGTCCCTTGACTCTTCCTAGCCTCTCAATTATCGTGTGCTTGTGCACCTTCTTTCAGGAAACCTCCTTTCATGTTCCTTGTAGGACATGTTCCTGGTTGGTAACCAAATTGTCCACCAAAACACATAGTTATTCGTACTACAATAAAACTGTGGAAACTTGGTATTAGCCACCACTGTCATTAAAAATGAATTCCTTCAAAACTGCTAATGCTAATTTGTTTTAAAAGTACTATGGTGTTGTGGTGGAAGCATGGTTACCATGGTACATTTTTGTTAGCAAGTGCAGAGAGTAAGACAAGTGGTAAGACAAATTCTCGACTGAATCGAACTCAAGTTCGTTTCCCCCTTTGGTGCGGATCTTTTGGGCAGGTGTGAATACAGCAATCACACTCAGGTGCGGACCAAACAACTGTACCGATACCCAGCTGAAGAGGTGGTCTCGGTCCGGTTCCAAATGAATTCTGGTACGGTTAATTTAAGGTGAATTTCTGTCCAAAGAATGGATAACCTTAGCACACATGTGGTTTTGTTTTCAATTTTTGGTTTTTTTTTGCTCCGGACCAAAGCAAGTGAACTAGCAGACTTTCCTGGTGTGAATACACCCTAAAACAGAGAAAATCAGCTAATGCTTCTATGCTAAATGCATTTAAGATAAATACATGTAAACAAACCAACAAAATAATTGCCTGTGACTCTAAGTGTGACTGAAAAGGGGCTAGGTACACTCTTTGGGTATTACTTGTAAATGTTTTTATTGTAAATTCTATCTAATAGACTATTGCAAGTGAATGGCATGAGGTCAGGGGAGCAGCTGCCTGCCGGAGGCCTGCAGTACGTGTGGAGGGGAGAGCAGCCCGCTGCCTCTGGGCATAGCCGCACCTCGTCACGCCCTGTTAGGACTCCATAAATCTGATCAATTGTTTGCTTTTAAAAAGCCCCAAAAACTCACTTCTGCCACCAAACCCCCGTGACTAAAGCCCAGCTACCGTACCCTGTTTTCTGTTGTCAAGAGACGGAGGGAGAAGCGCGGGGGAAAACATCATCACAGAGCACGCTGGA
This sequence comes from Gila orcuttii, assembly GCA_026230005.1. Lineage (NCBI taxonomy): Eukaryota > Metazoa > Chordata > Actinopteri > Cypriniformes > Leuciscidae > Gila > Gila orcuttii. Next base: position 64,148,723 of record JAPDVR010000001.1, on the reverse strand, counting down.
ACAAAATGGAGACCAATAAACAGGCGAAGAAAGCGGACTGTTGGCATGTGCAACGCGTGTGTGTTCGGCACGGTTGGGCGGCCGCAGGAACATGCCTCGACATCTGAGCAGGTCAGATCCGTTATTAGAGACCATGACCAGAAGCTGAGGGCGGGGGTCTTTCTTTCACTCCCCTCCCTCTCTCTGGTCTCTGCTCATGAACCTGGCTATGTGTGTCAGGCTCCGGTATGTTTACTGTGTGCTAGTGGTTGACCAATATGGGTTTTCAAAGGCCAAATCTTAAAAAGCAGGGTATTATAAATGTAAAAGGAGATGAACACAAAATTAATTAACCTGAACAAACATTCTAAAATATATTTTTAAAAAATTTATATATATATATATATATATATATATATATATATATATACATATATATATACATATATATATATATATATATATAATCAAATTTTTAACTCCTTCCCCACCATTGATGGAATTTTCCGAATCTCTGAATCAAAATACAGGCAAAAAAGGAGCAGAAAAAAGAGATTGCTTATGCATGTTGTAGTCTTAGATTTTTTTTTTCTCAGCTTTTTTTTCAAAATGTTGCTTTTTTTATGAAACTTACCCACAATCAAGTGTTGATAAAGAATGCATGAAGCTAATTTTGTTTTTTTAAAGCAGAGGATCTGTTCTTTCTTTTTTATATTTTGCATGTTTGGATATTCATGCCTTAAACTATTCTGGTGGCTATGAGATTTTTGTGTAAATGATCAAAAACGCTGGTGGTGGCTGCCAACTTTTAAAAAATAAATAAATATTCCCAGATCATAAAACCTAAAATGTCTAAAAAGCATTATTATTGTCTATATTGATTAATTTTCAAATGCTCAAATATTGACATACATAAATCATCTCAAAATGGTCAAATTTTGGCTTAGTTTCATTTTTTTTCTTCAAAATGGTAAATGGCTAAATATTGGCCTGCACAAATAATCTTAAAATGGCAAAATAGCTGCCTTATGCGTACACTGATAGAATAACTGATATTAAGTACATATCAAAAATTGATTTTGCCCTCACAGAAACAGTGTTACACAAAAATGACTAGTATTAGTTTTAGTTTTTTTTCTGGAGGTATTTTCCCGTATTTAAAGGAGTGGTAACTACATCAGTCTTCTCGAAACCATCCTACTGTGGTATCTGTACATCTGACCTCAATTCTACCATTCAGCAATAGACCACGCTTGCAGCAAAACCCACAGAGACAGCGACAACGCCCCAACTTTCATCCAACATCACAAAAGCCAAAGGAGAAGCAGTGAAAAAAAAGTCTTAAAAGTCAATTAGGTGATTATTAATTCATGGGCCTTTTCCGTAAGCAGGAGGTCTTTGTTCTGGAGTGTCCCGTAAGTGAATTGGACTTTGGCACCTTTTCTCAAGCCTTGGAGCTGAGCAGCATTTCTCAGCCAGCCAGAGGAGGCTGTCAGTGCTGAGTGCTAAGCCTCTAAATCAGAGACGTGAAGCGCTTTCATGGAAGGGAGGCACCGGACAAGTGTGCGACTGACACGAGCAGGACAGCAATAACGCAACAAGTCCTGCGCCACTGAAAATGTCCACAAATGTAACCACAGCTGCCATCATATCATTACCCAGGTGTCCTTGGGAAGTCATCTCCTACGAGACTAACTGGACACTGCAAGTGGGCGGACAGGGAAAGAGTAGAAAAATTATTTCCCCTGGCATATGGAATGCATCATGTGCATTTGCGAAAACTCAGCAGATGTGTTTCCAAGAAGGCATGGGAAACGTCAGGTGATCAATTCATCCTTACTTTATCCAGCCCAGCTTTTGCTCCTAAATAAAGGCATGTCTATACTTGGACATAATGAGTCCTACAAAAAGCCTGACCACTTTCCAACACAATAAGCAGCAGCCCATCAACATGCTCAATAGTGGTTTATAGATGGTTTGGTTCTAGTCTACATAAAAAAAAAAATAAAAAAAAAAAGAATTATATTAAGGTTGTATATTAAGATTATACAGGTCCTTCTCAAAAAAATTGCATATTGTGATAAGGTTCATTATTTTCCATAATGTAATGATAAAAATTTAACTTTCATATATTTTAGATTCATTGCACACCAACTGAAATATTTCAGGTCTTTTATTGTTTTAATACTGATGATTTTGGCATACAGCTCATGAAAACCCAAAATTCCTATCTAAAAAAATTTGCATATCATGAAAAGGGTCTCTAAACAAGCTATTAACCTAATCATCTGAATCAACTAACTAACTCTAAACACCTGCAAAAGATTCCTGAGGCTTTTAAAAACTCCCAGCCTGTTTCATTACTCAAAACCGCAATCATGGGTAAGACTGCCGACCTGACTGCTGTCCAGAAGGCCATCATTGACAGCCTCAAGCAAGAGGGTAAGACAGAAAGAAATTTCTGAACAAATAGGCTTTTCCCAGAGTGCTGTATCAAGGCACCTCAGTGGGAAGTCTGTGGGAAGGAAAAAGTGTGGCAAAAAACGCTGCACAACGAGAAGAGGTGACCGGACCCTGAGGAAGATTGTGGAGAAGGACCGATTCCAGACCTTGGGGGACCTGGTCCAAGCAGTGGACTGAGTCTGGAGTAGAAACATCCAGAGCCACCGTGCACAGGCGTGTGCAGGAAATGGGCTACAGGTGCCGCATTCCCCAGGTCAAGCCACTTTTGAACCAGAAACAGCGGCAGAACCACCTGACCTGGGCTACAGAGAAGCAGCACTGGACTGTCGCTCAGTTTTGCATGTCATTCGGAAATCAAGGTGCCAGAGTCTGGAGGAAGACTGGGGAGAAGGAAATGCCAAAATGCCTTAAGTCCAGTGTCAAGTACCCACAGTCAGTGATGGTCTGGGGTGCCATGTCAGCTGCTGGTGTTGGTCCACTGTGTTTTATCAAGGGCAGGGTCAATACAGCTAGCTATCAGGAGATTTTGGAGCACTTCATGCTTCCATCTCCTGAAAAGCTTTATGGAGATGAAGATTTCATTTTTCAGCACGACCTGGCACCTGCTCACAGTGCCAAAACCACTGGTAAATGGTTTACTGACCATGGTATTACTGTGCTCAATTGGCCTGCCAACTCTCCTGACCTGAACCCCATAGAGAATCTGTGGGATATTGTGAAGAGAAAGTTGAGAGACGCAAGACCCAACACTCTGGATGAGCTTAAGGCCGCTATCGAAGCATCCTGGGCCTCCATAACACCTCAGCAGTGCCACAGGCTGATTGCCTCCATGCCACGCCGCATTGAAGCAGTCATTTCTGCAAAAGGATTCCCGACCAAGTATTGACTATTGAGTGCATAACTGAACATAATTATTTGAAGGTTGACTTTTTTTTTTGTATTAAAAACACTTATTTTATTGGTCGGAGGAAATATGCTAATTTTTTGAGACAGGAATTTTGGGTTTTCATGAGCTGTATGCCAAAATCATCAGTATTAAAACAATAAAAGACCTGAAATATTTCAGTTGGTGTGCAATGTTGCTCATTATCATTTAAAGAGACATGCACCGAAACAGGTCACTGTGAACAAAGCTGTTTTTGAGGAGGTAAAAAGGGTGTTGTTTTACACAACCATTGAGGAATTTTAACCAAAGAATATTACAAACTTTACATGAACACCCTAAAGAATCATACCAACTTGTGGAAAATGGGCATCCGATGACCCCTTTAACAATGTTTAGATATCTGTACTGGAAAGAAAGTACTAAGGAAGAAAATAAGTTTTTCCTTCTGAGTAAGCTGGTTGACCATGGAACTAGCTGGTTACTAGTTAAAAAGTCAGAATCAGAACAACGCCATCCCATGCTTCTCTTTTCAGAAGGTCAAACCTCCTCCATCATTCTCTTGTCTTTCCCGCTTTTCTCCCCAGACCTCATGATAGTCCCTCAGCTATTTAACCATTAATACAAAAGAGCGGTCCAACTCCCCAGCACTATAAGTCATTCACTTTTACCACAGCTAACAATAACCCAATATTATATTTTTCTGCTCATCTCCACCCCTCCCCCCTCCCTTTCCCTCCTCTTTTTAATCTGCAGGCCGCAATGGTGCCCTGAGCAACAAAGGGCTATATTCCATTTCACCTCATATTTCTCAGGTAATTACTCAGCATCAATTAATTTCAAATAAAGAAAATTACAACCAAAGCCTGACGCCAACGCCATTCCATATTGCGGCTTATCATATCACAGTTCCCTTGGTGTATAACCCACTATTAAATGAAAGGACCACCTCCATGGCTCTGCAAAGGAAGTCCCCATGTAGCCCCACAGGCGTGACTGCTACAAAGACAAATTTAAAATGAAGAAATTAAAAGGAGATATCAATTAGTGGACGTGTTATTAATCTTCCAATTGCTAGGCGGGAGCTAATGCTGCAGTCACCTTTAGAGGACATACACACACTGACATCCATACATGCAACTCTCTCTCTCTCTCTCTCTCTCTCTCTCTCTCTCTCGCAGGACGGCATGCCAATTAGAATACAGGGAGTAAGACTCATAAACAGGTCTATGTGAGCGCTGGCTCACAAACAAGGACAATTTATAGCCTATTAGTCCTCAAGACAAAAATAATTTTAATTGAAGGGATGACATGCTTTTAAAGGACATGATATGAATATGCAAACGCGTTGGTGCTTTTAAAACAGATTTGATTGATGCTTTGTTTCAGAGACAGGGCGTTAGGAAGAACTTCAGTGACATGCTTTTCAGATCGTTTCACTACCTGGTAAATTCATCTTAAAACACCCTCAGGATGATGCAATAAATATGGCATCATAAAAATCATGACAGTTTTCATGCCATTTCTTCACTGATATTCACCGAGTCAGCTGACAACCCTGACAGCTACGGTTGCATTTACTACGATTATAACACGCAACGGCTAGAGCTCCTGCCTGTTCACATCAACTCCAGTAAAACTATTGATGGACATCAAGGCCATGAAATAATGCTAGAGATGGAAACTTGTAATACACTTCCTCTGCATCCAGGGGGTGCTAATGTTCACCTTGCACTGAGAGGACAATTATTTTGCTGTCCTTTTCATTCCTGTCTCTTTCTCTCCTGTACACACACAAATACACACCGTCCCCTGTGCATCCAATCACTGACATTCATATATTTAAGTAAATGCATAGGGCAAAAGAGACGGAACCAATTTGGAGGGCTGCTGCTGGCGTGTCAGATAGCATCTGACGTGCATCAGATTATTTTCCCTCCCTCTCTATAACCCCAGCAATTTGAAAATTGGGGGTTGGGAGGAAATATTCATAAACCTGCCGAGGACGGCAGTCGCCTGTAAACCACCCCCTCCCATCCTATATTTATGTTAAACATTTCAAATCATATTGTGGTTGCTCCTTAGTCCTTAAGTGAATAAACAATTCTGCTCATCTCTTTCAGCTCCACATTGCCACGTATCCTCCCATTTCTCTGTCCATCCGAAACTTCCTCTATCCTTATTTTCTGCCACATATCCACCCTTCTTGCTTCAATAAAAAGCCCCATCATCCCATCGCACTAATGTTAACCATGTTCACCCAATGATCAGGGCTCACCTTTATCAAATATTTGATATATTTATTAACAAATACTTTTGGAATCTAGCAATTTACCATACCTTTACTCTCTCTAGCTCTAGCTCTTACAATTAAACATATATATGCATCTTTTTCCTTGTATGTGTTGACATGCTTAAAAGATACCCATCATGCACAAACTAACTCTACATGCACCAAATGAGACCCATCAGGAACGGCTACGGCTTAACTCGGATGGTACTAACACGCTCGACTTGAGTGTCATCTGTGAAGCGCTCCCACATTTCAACGCTTGGTGTTCGCATGACTAGGATGAGAGGAAAAACTTCAACAACACTAATGACAGGCCCTAATAACAGCCCGCTTTGACAGAGTGACTCAAATCCGCTCGGATGCGTGCCTTTAAATAACAGGTTAGCCACGTCCCCATCGCGACGGAGTCCAGTGGCTCATCATTGACGCATTCTCCACACACATTCTCAGACAATCTCCAGCCAAAACAAGAGTGCCTCTGTTTACTAAAAGCATTCCAGTGCTTCCCAGGCAGGGGTTCAGAAAGCCTCTCGTAGCACCGTCTCACGCCGCTCTGTCCGTCAATCATGAAAGTGAGTTCTAAACACGATTAGAAAAAGAATATAAAAGAGCTTCCATTAAAGCAGCACCAGTATCTTAGATCACAACACCGCCAGGTTTCACTCTTCCACCCCCGTCACTCCTTCCTCCCCTCTCCTCAGACATCAAACGGCACCCTAGACCTGGCTTCCTAATGCACGCTATTTTTAACTAAGCGTTCCTAATAAGCTGCTGGGAAGCCTGTAAATTTTTCATATGCAAGCACATCTTTCCTTTGTGAAGACACAGAAACACACTTATTTGGTGATTAGCAACTGACAGGGGGAGGAAAAGGATTGAATATTCTTGTATGGAATTGCATGCCTTTCAGAAAAGACGCAGGGCTCCTAATGCGCAATAGTCGTCGTCTTCGGCACCACAGGTAACGGCTGAATTATTAATCAAACAGCTCATTTTAATGCTTTTTAAAGTGCTTTATTTTGATGTGTTAAAATATACTTTTAGCCATTTTCAGGCAGGCGATGCATATCATTATTTCTCCCCATCAAAGCTGAGTGGAACTCGCTCAAAGTGCACAAACAACTCAGCCTCATTTAAAATGAAAGTTGGAAAAAAAAAATCAAACAACGCTTTATAAGATTTGCCTTCAAATGCTCCAATGAACTTTTTTGCTGTAGTTTTGGAATTTAAAAAGTAATGATAATAATAATGAAATGTGGAACTTGCAAATGATTAAAATTGTTTTTCCTATCATGAAGAATGCAGTTAAGTATATCCTGTCACCTGTGAGGTACAGCTATTGTGAAAACCCTTGTTCCAGACAGGTGTTCGCCCTGACTACTTCCACCTCACAATCAAACGGCTTCTGCACTGGTACGAATTGAACTCCTCCTCGTGAATGGAACTTCAAACGCAAGATGGCAAACAAAAATGGACATCCAACACAATCAGACCAGCATGCACCTGTCAGAGGACATGACTAATGCTTAAAGTCCAAACTGCACATGCATGCATATACTGATGTGTTTCCTAAATTCCTAACCATTTTTTTTTTGCAGCACCATTCATATTATTAAGTATACCTTCATTGAGACAAACCATAAGTGCTTTCCTATCAAACCATATTATTATAAATATCATTCAGCAAAATTATTAATATTCTTAAATTCACCTAAATAGTAAAATAGAAGATCTCAATTAATCAATACTGTGCAGCCAAGTAGTACATATATTCTTCTAAGAGCGTCATCCAAACAAATTGAAACATTATTTTGTTTACTTGCCCTAAAACAGAACAGAAAAAAACATGCGATTAATCTTGGCTATTTATTTTAATTGATTCATTTTTATCTTTTCAAACTTCCCTCTGCACTTTATTAAACATATGGCTTTGTAACTATTTTTGTAACAAATCTTGACTTTAATTTCAGCGAGACTAAAGAAGTTTTAAAGAATATAGTGCCATATATATTCCAGTACAATCATCCGAATATCTGTTTTCTAGTTAACATTTTTATTCATTAACATGAAACTAATAACAAATAATTCTAAAACATGTTTTAATCTTTAAAGTTATTGTTAATTTTACTAATACATTACTAAAATCAAAAGTTGTATCTGTTAATATTATTTAAGGGACCTGAGCTGACCTGAATAACAGGAACAGCTGTATTTATATTAGCAAACATTAACAAAGATTACGGCGATTACGACTATAATGAATGTATTGTTCATAGTTAGTTCATTTTACTGCATCAACTAAAGCCAAGTCAACTAATGGGACCTTATTGTAAAGTTTTACCCTCATTTTTAATGCGGTACATTTCATGCTCAGGTACAGTACATATGACTATAGTAACAAACCAGAAGCCAGTTGACTCTCTCTCTCTCTCTCTCTCTCTCTCTCTCTCTCTATGTCTCACACACACACACACACACACACACACACACACACAAGCTCGTAACACAGCACGTGCTACAGGCCCTCGCAGCTTTCCGAACACATCAGCAGCACAGCAACGCACCACTGATCTCCACTTACACCTCCACAGGCCTCTCTCTGCTCTCCACTCCACTCCACTCCACTCCAACACCCCAGGCAGCCCCCCTCCTCTTAAACCACACCTCTCTATGAAACCTGACACCTGCACCTGCCACAACCGCCCCCAATCCCAGCCTGCAAAATACTCCTATCTGATAGCATTCTTCAGAGGTGTGTGTGTGTGTGTGAGACAGAGAACACGGTCACATGTGTTCAGACACATGGCTGCTATGTAACTCTGTACTTAGGCACTGACTTGTGTTTTTGTCACTTGATCAGATTCGCCGTAATCAGGGTTACATTTTTTTCCTGGGAATTCAAACTAAATCCTCAGGGGTGAGAAATAAAACATATTAAATTAAGCTTGATTCTTGGAAAAAAAATGTAGCTTCTTAAAGTGCGCTGAAATATTTGTGGTAAAACATCACCTTATTAATAAGCCACTACACTGGAGCTGTGGAATATAAAGGTTTCTAAGTGACTATATATGTACAAATCTAGCAGTCCCTTGTTATAATGGACTCCCTGTATAGTGAATTGGAAAGATAGGGCTTACCTGTCCCTTTGGTGAGCTCCCTCTCCCCCCCACTCTCTCTGTCTTTGGTTTGGTCCTCCTGATCTGTGGTGGTCTCACTGGCAGCCTCCACATCCTCACTCAGCTCTCCTGAAGGGGGAGGAGAGGATGGGATATGTAAATCAGCACTCCATCAGAATTGGTGGAAGCACTTAAAGGGACGGCAGCATTTTTTTCTATAGGAGCGCACAACAATTACATTCTCTGACAACCATTTACAAGGTTATGAGACAAAGCAGACGCTTCTCTCCTCTACCATAGATGCTAGACCATATAATTGCACAAGATATCATTTATATATATATATATATATATATATATATATATATATATATATATATATATATGCACTTGCATTTTTCTGTAATAATATATTTGTATCTTCAAAATGCATTTGCAGAATTATATCTTTCACTCTTTTTAAGCACATGATTATTTTCATAATGTCTTATTTTTTTGATGGCATCATTTTATAGAGATTTCTTTTAAAACGAGCCTCGACTCCACAGTTATAATTCTTCATTTATGCAGGACCATGACACAAATATCTTTATGGCTTCCTCTGTTTAATATGAACATAAAACTGCAGCAAACCGCACACATGTGGCAGAGACATACACACATTTTCCACAGCGGCTCTGACATGCAGACAGGAAAAATAATTGTGCGAGTATCGAGAGAGAGAGAGGAGAGTTTCTGTGCGTCGCTCTCTAGTACCTCTCCCAACATTCATAATTACAGTCCCTTGCTGCGGGCCGCTCACCAATATCGGGTTAAGTTCATTTTTAAAACCCAAGGTAATGCAAAGAAAAAAAAATCATAAATATTTAAAACTCAGCCCACAATTCATTTTATTTTGCCAAGTCAAATGCAGAAACCCCTTGTAACCATCTTAAAAGCCCCCTGTTCAATAAATTAGGCCATTTAAAGGCAGCAAACTCCCAGCAATGGATCTCCAATAATGCCATGTGTAAGTAACAGAGAGAAGATGCTGAAGAACAGATAATAAAATGGGCATCAATCCTTTTTATTCCCACCTCGTGCCCCCCGAGCACCCCCTTTCCCGGGCCGAGCTTGTTTAAAAGTACCGTGGCTAGCACACACAAACATTGATTTTGCAACAGTAAAGTCCATGGCAGTCAATAAGCCTTATCAGTTATTACACAAGTCAGCTAATTCTCAGCAAATGTACTTAAATGTTCTTTTGAAAATGCCTCCCCCTGCACTCTACACTCTATCAGGTGGGTTATTGATATATTGACAGGACAACAACGGCCGTTGAAATATCCTGTTCAAATATTCATCTCCACGCTCAAAGACCGCTATTCCACGACAATATTGGAACCCTTAACTTAAAAAAGCTTTTATTGTCAAATAACGTTCCAGCCCCTTTAGAAGCCTTCCTGGGACGCGACTTGAATCCGGACCAGCCGTTTTTTTTTTCAAAGCCGCCCCACAATCCATTAAAGTTTATTCTCATCAGTGTTCGGTTTTTAGAACTGTTAAAATACAACCTCAATCCATCATTCTTCAAAAACGCTTTTTTGGTCTCTGCATGAACATGGAGCGGCGTATTTAATAAACGCCTCCGCCATAACTCTCTCGCTGCGAGTAATACATCAACATCTCTAAACATTTCCATCTCCTTGACTTAATGTGCTACAAGAAACCATTTGTGTGTGAGCGTGTGTGTGTGTGTGTGTGTGTGTGTCTAGAGCAGTTAAAGCCATTTACATCTGATGGTCTTGTGTGGATTGCTATGTGTAATTCTGCATTTTGTTGCACTGTTTTAATTATTGATGCACCAAGAGAAAACACGACTGGGGCAGACCGTTTGCCAAAGCCTACAATCGCTGTGGTTTCCGCTGTGGCATTCTGGGAGAAAGTAATTACACAAGAAAACACTAGTATACAGAGTCTTCCGTACACTGCAAGCTTATAAAACTACGTGTGTTAATTCACAAGAGTCATTTTTCAGCATAACAGGCAAATTATTAAATAATAACCTACAGGAGTGCAGATACGAAGGAGGCGGTAGATAAACAGAACTGCGGTTCATTTCATCTGAGTCTCATTTTTTTTTCTAAAAACAACCTCAAAAGCTCCGTAAAGCAAAAACACAGAGATTTGCACCTGTGTTCGGTGTAGATGAAGCACCTAGAGCTTGATCGCAGTATGGATTATGCAGTTAGGCCATATTACTCAAGAGCCCACACTGATTCAGTGGAATAACTGCCTATATATACATATAGAAAATGTCATTATTTTACAAAAGTGCCTGTTTCTGTTATGTTCCCAAGGCAACGAGCAATTTCCGTTCTCAACAAACCAACATTACCCAGCATTGGGCTGAGTAATGGGCTGGAAAGGCAAAAAAAAAATGAAAGCAACATGCTCTGCAGTCTAGATAAATCCACCTTCACCAGGCTGGGAATTACTATATGATATGGAGTCAGAAGCAGCCAGATTACAAAATAATCCCCAGGTAGATTTTACACCTCTAGAAGAGCCGCCAGTGTGTCTAATTCCTGCTCTAGCACACTCACTTCTCTTAATAGAGAGTCGCTTCATGCAACAGCTGCCACCCTAAATCATCTCTCACCTTTTTCTCATCAACATCTCGCTCCCTGACTGTACGCCGACCACCCTCCCCGCAGTAGTACTCAGATAGGTAGACATTTAATTCCATGGCCGTGTGTCTAAGAGGCAAATGAATGTGCCTATTCCTCATCTCCATCACCACCGCAGTACACAATGATTAAACCCGGGCCAGCCATAATTAATGAAAGGTCACAAGTGGCCTTAGAGTAAGCTGCAAATGAAAGGACCCACCCAAATGTAGTCATAGATCTGGCCTGGAAATAGATTAAGAGGAAGCACTCGCAGCTATGGCGAGAGGCCATTTGCTAACCCAAATCCTAAAAATGTAAAGGACAATACCCTGAAGGTTAGGCTTTCTAATTAATCGTCCTCATTAACCCGTCCTCGTACAGTGATATTAACTTTTGCCTTAATCTAATCACGCCAACCGAATAAGCCCACCGCAGCGCCTGAAATGACAAAGCACGTCTGTTCTCAGAGGAAACACAATACCACAACATTTCAACAAAGCCAGACATGGAGGGATACAGAAAATTGACTTTAATTTTGTAAGGAGGTCGTCTCGGCGGACTCAGAAACGCATGATAATGTGTGAGAGAACTGCAGATGAAGCATTCAAACCGCATGCCCAGCACACACAAGCCTCTCTCAGCATGCAGTATCTCACGCTGACCTATAGGTGTCACCCTATACAAGCAAGGAAGAGAAATTGGCAAGACACATACACAGAGCAGATGAAGGCAGAGAGGTTAGAAAGGCACAGACAAATATATACAGATCGCGGACAGAGAAATATGTGAAGATGACAAAAGCAGATGCTAGACAGGAAGTCAGCGCCAAGCGATGAGACTCAGAAGACAGCGCGATTACCTTCAGATGAGGCCGAGCTGCCTTCCCCCGTTTCCCCAGAAGAACGGTGATTACACACATACTAATCATACTGACAGGCACAAACCGCCAAATAAATAATACATGCTAACCACTGCTTCATCCAGCCTCTCCTACCCAGGCCGAAGAGTCGGTGTGCATATTCATACCACAAACCCGGCATCGAACTCATCAGGAATCATTTTCGCTCTCGAAAATGCGTACACATTGAGTGACCGTACCTGAGAAGCTCTTGGGATCCTCTGAAGGTCTAGAATTGGCTCTCGAGGCGAGTCTCTGGCCTGCCTCGTCTCACCTTTCCTCCAGCCAGAGCGCAGTGGAACGATGTGAGCCAGTCTCTCTGTGAGCGGCTGCTCTTTCTCATTACTCTCATTAGGATTACCGAAGCACTGGTTATCATTTTAACCAGGTGTCACAGCGCACATCACTGTAAATCTGTGGGGCCACATTTCCCCTTCGTCTTCCACCCCCCATATACCGCTTTCTCCCCCTTATTTTGCCCCACAACAGACAGCTTCCTTGTCTTTAACGCTGCACTGTTGGATAAAAAAAGCAATCTTATTTCACACCTCACGGACTCTATCTCTCTCTCTCTCCCTTGCTTGTCCTGTTTTTTATTTTCCTACGAGATCCCCCTCTTGCCCCCCGCCATCCCCTCCCGCACCCCTTCCCTATATCAAAGCTGTCCTGACTTCGGAGAGCGCGGTGTAAAATGAAAGTGACAGAAGGGTTCTGCGGGACAATGGGACATAGGCTCCATGCTGGGGGCTTTCACGCTTTGTCCGCTCCTCATATCAGCACTTCTCCGGCCCCGTCCGTGCCCCTCCCACCCCAAACAGGACCCCCCTCTAAACCACAACACACAAAAAAACACTGCCTTCGTTTCAGACCAGCCGCAATCTGTAGACACCATCACTGGATGGGCGAAAACCCTTCTGAAACTGTCCACCAAATGGATTTCAATAAGTCAGGAATAATTGATGATTGACCGCTGAATTTCTAAAAATGAAAAGCAGATCAACATAGCGGTCCAGAAAAAAATTCACTTATACCACAGTTACCACATCTACATAAGGTGGGAATGGTGATAAACACCTTTTTAGCTCAGAAAAACATGCAGCGTGAACGTTAAATTTCATTTCAAGTTATTCTTGGAATATCTGTCAGCCAATCAGGATCTGGAATAAACTAATGTAAACACTAAAAAAAGTAAAAGTAAACACTAAAAATGTCTTTCAGTCAAAGCCACTTCATTAGTCATTTTGTAGAAAATGCTGTGAGCAAACATAACCACATAATCGTGACATGAAAAAGAACTTCATGACCAAATATTGAAGCTGCTCTCCAAAACTGCTTTTGAAGCAAAACAGTTTACCCATTCAAAACAATGCACTCTGGGTAAACCCCTCCGTCACCATAAACACAGAGCATGAGTCAGGCAAACGTCAGTGAGACCGACATAGTGCGCATGGTGACCACACTCCCAAACAACGGCAACACCCTCCCTCTCACACACACCCCAAAACACGAGGACGAATACAGGACAACCTCGCGTTTGTCCGTCTTTATCACTCTCACACACTCTCAAACAAGCACGCACTCACCTCTAGCACGAAAAAAGAAAAGCTAAATACCTCTTTGGCTTAAAGGGCCGTGGCTCTGTATCGGAGCGGGGCTGAGTTATGTGCTAGATTCCTGACCTGCCTTCCAGAAGCCATGGCGTTCGCTCAGCACTGGCCCTGTCGTGACCCCCAAATCTAAATCTGAATGAATACTTTGTGTCTCCATGGGGCTGTGCGCCAGAGGGGGGAGGTGCGGGAGGAGGAGGAAGAGGAGGAGGGGGGTGGGCTAGCTAACAGCTAGCAAACTTTAAACATCAAGTTGATCACAAACAGAAGGGAAAGCTCACTCTGCCTTAGAACAAGAGATTCACGTCACCCCTCCCCCGTCCCTCTCCATACACCCTCCGAGCCGACCCCACACGCCCTCTGCGCAACACTTAATTTGATCCCCCAAGCCTTTCAAAATCACTGGCCATTTCAGTGGATGGCTCACCTACTGGCGCAGTCTGTGGCGGAAGGAGACGGCTAATCAGGGGAAATCGAATTTACACCGGCACTGTCAAATCCTCCTCTTCTAAACAGACATCATTTCGTTTCAATACCCGATGTGACATCGCATCACAAGCATGACATTTCCAATAGCTTCTGATCTGTGCCTGACATCATGAGGAACTGACTTGAAAGTGACATACATCACACCGCTCGCACAAAATTACAGTGAAATACATAAATAAACAGAAGGCAGGTTTACCGGGTTGGGGCTGTTCTAACAGGACGCATTTTGTCCAAGCTATTTTTTTAATTGCTTGTCTATGTACACATGTCAGCTGAATGCCTTTGGTCATTTATCTCGATCCATTCATCTATGACATGTCCCGTCATTTTACTTTCTACACATTTTTTAAAAATCATTTTCATTCAGATTGAATGGCTAATTAATCATTCAGAACATTTTGTGTGCTAGTTTGACCAATTCATAAAAAAAATTAAAATAAAAAAAAAACTAACCTAAAAGAACAATTCAATCACATTGAAACATATATTATTAAAAAAACCTACATAATATAATATAGTATAATATAATACAATATTATATTATATAATAATATTTACAGTAACACTTAGGTTCAATTTGTTAACTACATTAGTAAACACAAACTAACAATTACAATATTTCTAAAGCATTTATTAATCTTAATGTTATTTTCCACATTTACTAATACATTCTTCAAATCAAAAGTTGTATATTTTATTATTATTTAATGGACCCAAGCTAACATTAACTAACAATGGACAGTCATATTTGTATTAATTAACTAACAAAGATGAATAAATACTGTAACAAATGTTTTGCTCATTGTTAGTTAATGTGTTAAGTAATGGGACCATAATAACAATATCAATTGTCATGACTTTTATTTTAAAATTGCCAGGTCATAGGAACCCAGATTTTTAAAGATTTTAAAAATACAATTATGGATGAGTATTTAAAAAGTACAATCAAAACATTAATGATTTTCCAAGCTCTCAACTGTTATATATATGTAAAAAACTATGGTATCAACACCACTGTACAGTCATGGCATGAAATGATAATACCACTGGGAATGCTGGTCTCTACAATGTATGTGATTTCAGGTTTTACTATCCTTGTGAGGACATTTGTGCAAACAAACACACACAGGAGCCATTAGGCAGTGTTTGACAGCAGTCTCTCAAACACAAAACACATTAATAGCAGAGTAGTGTGCTGTGCTTTTTCTGCCCTGCACTCTGTGAGGTTGAAAGGGCCGCATGGACATTGCTCTCCTGCGCCTGGAGACATTTTGCTGCACAAAGGCGAGCGTCCCTCAACAGCCACAGCACCGCACTACTGGCCTACTGCTCTCCTTCAACCCAAACCTATCTTTTCCTTCTTCGTCTTTATCTCATACTATACTGCTTTCTGTTATTTTGAGACAGGAGGAAAAGGAGGAGGAACGTAAGGACGACAAAAATAAAATTAAAAAAGTCAAGAAGGGCAACCACATCCAGTCTGATATATTCACCAGTGGCTCGGAAAATGTGATGGTACAGTTGTGACAGCCGAGCAGATACTTCCCTCCCATTAAGGGCTGGGGCTTGACGGCGCACTGAATATGTATAACCCGGAAAAAAACGTATTGATTTTTCATTTGGTAAAAAGGGACATAAAAATCATATAACCTGAAACTGTCACAGCTCTTCTGTTCATAGCTCATCTCTCCTCGTGTATGGCACTGGCCACAAACTCAATTTAATTACCAGGTGGAGTGTTTGCATACAGAAAACACACACAGATTGCATCTGTAACGGAATTAAATGTGATATTCGACTTGATCAGTCATATTTGATGTGGAAATGCATGTGTTTGAATGTGAACACAGTGCTAATGTACAAACAGTGACAGGAGAAAATAAACACCAGTTTTTCTCTAACACAATTCAGACGTCATTATATCACATTTCCCCTTTGTGAGAACACAATACAATCGCTGCTTTTCATATTCCAAGCTTTTCATATTTCATATTCAAATGTTCCCTATTAAGGTGGATACTGCGTATCAACCAACATGCCGGGCTTCCTACCAAAAAGAAAAAAAGTTTGACTGAGGACTTGTGGAGGTCCAGGAAGGTTTGTCCAATGTTTGTATAAGCCAGCGTCTGTCTATTAACAGCTACTTATCTGTTTACGTCTCTCTTTAGACTGCTCTGCCTGGTACAGTGGAACGTCTGAGAAAGATCTCCGCCTGTCGATATATTGAGCGTGGGATTTGCATATCTTTGTAGTGCATCCATCTGCCTGTGGATCACTCTGTAGAGGTATTAGCTCAGAAAATCAATGCGGTCTGAATGTACGCACGCATGTATGTAGGGCCCACCTTGGCGTGCGGTCGTTACGGCGTACGCATGTTGCCGCTCACGGCTCCCGTGTGGATAATGCAACACGAGTCTACTTCGAAAAACAGACATTAAGTAAACACAACTCAAACTCAAACAGGGCAGCATCCCGCCATAGGTGGGCTCTGTACGCACCAAGGCGTTCTGTAGGAAATGTGTGTCCTGCAATTGAAGACCCCGTGTAGCACCACCCGCTTGTTTATGTCAGCGGACCAGGAGATAAAACAGAATTTTTAAGGCTTATGAATACCAGATGACTTAATCAATTTTATTTTAGAAATATAAGAGTGGGGTTCATATTGATGTGTTTGAGCCCTGGGATTTCACTGCACCCTCGCAGCTGGGAAGGACGTGAGAGGTGTGGGAAGAGTGTGTAGTGTTCATAAGTTAAGTTGGGTTGTGTTTGGAATTGGAATAGCATTCTAGCAATGTTACTCTAACTTTTGTGCACTGTGGATGGCATGCAGATTTTTGGGCTATGGAATACGTAAGGGATAATGTACATCCAGCCGGTTGTTATCTGGAATAAACCTTGACAGAGTGATCAGGACATGTCTTGCATCAACCTAAAGGGGTTTATTCTGAGATAACAACCGGCTGGATATACATTATCCCACTTATTACACAGCTACTTGGCACATAAGTAAATAATAAGACACAAAATATTGACTTGAGCTGAAATATTTTATTAGGTCTTTAAAAGCAAAGCTTCCGCGAAGAAAGCAGTTGCCAACAAGCAGCAAGTTCAAACTAGACGGACATTTAAGGGAAATGGTACTGTCATACCACTTATTACACGGCATTTAGCCACATAAATAATTATGTGGATAAGAGATATTGATTTGAGATGAAACTGTTTTAAAATCGTACTTATTTGTTATCCTATAATCCATTAAAGCGTACAAAACAATCGTTGCAAAATCCAGCGGCTGCGTTTGTATGAAACAAGAGAGCGAGTCTGCGATACCCAGATGTTATAATTAAATAATTGTACACAAAATATTTGATTTGAGTTTTAATATTTTATTAGCTTACCAAACGCAAAACTTCCACAAAGAAATAACTTTTTTTAGCAAGCGTATAGCGCTGACTTCAGTTACCCGGATGAGCCTGTGTTATCAGTTTTTACTGGTTGTTATTGGGGAATAATATAATGCTGGATAGCGTGATTGACCAATCAGAATCAAGTATTCCACAGAGCCATGTAAAAACAACAGATATGCAACAGATCACACAGCGCAGAATGCTATATCCCATGCTATATATGTAGTAAACAATACACCAGAAGCTATTCCATTCGGTACACAGCCAGGCAGAGGCAGCGGTGTGGACACACAGAAAAGCTTCCCCCTGCACACACACACCGGATCGCTGCAGTTCCACCCCCAGTGGCAGCTAATAGCAATCCGCTACAGAAATCCAATCTTTACATTGTGCAGGCACTTAAAACAAGCTCAGTACCGCCACCAGTTATTGAAAAAAGGGAAATACGGTTCATCCGTCCCACTTTCAGGCCATTTTCTAATACAAATCAAACACTTGCTGCTCCCTTCCTCCATTTGTCTTTCTTTCTGGGCCTCTTTGCATAACCCATCCATTACGTTCACATGAAATATGAAAAGGCAATATCCTCTCTGTGTTTGTACTGAAGCGTAATGCGATTGTGTTGTCATTTATAGGAAATAATCGCAAACCTCTCTTTCATTTTCCAGTTCAAATAACCATGAAAAATTAGCCCGCAATGTCAGGAGGGACAACAAAGGAAAGCACGCAGACTATCGCTTCACCACTGAGCTTGACATTTCTCCTTAATAGGAAAATGTCTGGTTGCTTCTATCTTTCTTTTTTCGGTACAAATAAAGCCTTTTCTCTTTCTTAATTAAAAGTTCTGCACTTTGATCTGTAGAATCTCGCCTTGCTCACTCTCTTTAGTGACAAAGAGGCGTTTGGGTCAACCCAGCGTGAAGTAATTGAGCAGGGGGGTCATCCTGAACCCCCGTTTTTCGCCCTTCACCGCACACACACTCTCCTTTTGTAGAACAAGACAGCATCTAATGGCCACAAGTGAGGACCGTTGTCGCCATACTGGGGTCTGGATCTCTGTGGCTAACGTCCTGCAGCCGGGATAAATAATTCAGCAGCCATCAGATGCCCCGGCTGCATGGCAACAACCAGCCTGCCCTCTGATCTCAGATCAACTGATGGTCACATATCTAATACGGCAGCTTTAAAAATCGCTGCTCTTTTAGTGCCGTGAGACGCCCAGACACTGCGGAGCTGCACTGTCTCGAATGTGCCTATTTACAGTGAGAAACAAACTAGTGGTAATTGGATTGCTATCCGTGAAAGCTCCATAATGACGCTTAATAGACATGCATTGTTTTTCTGCAGTAATTATGCACAACATGATCGGCCCCATCTCCATTTTCTGATGTAATTACTATAGATATGTTTATCCGGCTGACAATTAATATTTGCGTGTGTGTTTTGTGCATGAGTATATGCCCTAGTATATGCATGCATTCTGACAGCCCAACTACAACGTTGTACTTCAGAGCTCATGCCAAATGAAAGGAAATTCTCATTTTTTCATAATTAAAGTCACACTACATTCTCATTACAGGGTTGCAGAGCACATTTTTATCTAGGAAATGATGTGGTGAAAAGTGTAACTAGCAAAATGAAAATTCACAGTGCTTAAGAGCATCTAACGCTCTTTCTGAGAAAAAAACAATGTATATGGTAACACTAGCGAGCTGTGGCATTAGGCAAATATTAGGATAGCCTAGTGTCCATCAAAACACTAAACACTCTAATCTTGATAGAAAATAATAAAACATTCAATATGAAATAAAACAGTAGAATTTCTGCAGTATCATTAACCAGACGATTGTTTTGATTTCAATACACACAGCAGTCAAAATTCATCAAATATACTGGTGGGCGAAGATAATTTTTGTCATGTCGAGACAAATGAGGTGCCCAAGGAAGCAGAATGCGAACATGACATAACGCTGCTCAAAAGTGTCTCTCCTTCCTCTTGTCAGTTTATTTATTTATATATTTCCATGATTGCAAATTTACATATTTCTAAAGGAGGATTATAGTTTGTGATGCATATAATGAGATTTCCCCTCAAAAAGCTAATGAAAAAAGACTCATCTTATGCAATTAGCTGGGGCTTATTTATTCTCCTCCTGTAATGTATTAATTCATTATCGCATAATTCAGGCATTATTTATTTATTTGATTACATGCACACCTTAAAGCCTTAATTACAATAGAAACTGGGGAGGTCGAGGAAGAGAAGCAACACACCAACTCAGCTATCAGTCGATCTAGTTATCCATTTAATCTCGAGAGTATATCCATCCAATCTCTTATCAGCAGCCTCTAATCTCAGTCTAATCAGTTTACCAATATGCTGTATGGCAACTGGCTCACTGGAAAGAAAGGACTCAAAAACATTATTTGAAAAAAACATTTGACGCTAACAACGCCAACATTTGGGAGTTTGGTTGTGCCTTTTCCGTCCTTTCAAATCCACTCTTACTTCGCTCCATCTATCTTTTCTTCAGTCCTAATGATGGCTAAAGTTCCAGGGTCAGTTTGGTTGTATTCAGCTCCACCAGCATGGGTTACACATGTCAAATAAGCACACTTCATTTCTTTTCGATTGTTTCTTGCACACCGTTTACACTTTTAACTACAGCCACACGGCACTCAGGACTTCATTTTAAGCTGAGCCCTGGAAATGTCTGCTCTTTTACAGTTATTCACAATCGTAATTTGCTCCAAAAGCGTCTCTGTTTTCCCTTCTGGCCCTCCAAGGCCACTTCCTCCCACAGCCAAAAGCGCAGCCCTTCACCTCGGAACATACCTATTACTCTGTTTCATATTTACTTCGGCTAGCCATAAGAGTTTGGCTTCATCTGACATGTGTCATGAGTCAGTTTGAACAGACAGGACACGTGGTGCAGTGTGAAGTTTGAGCGCTGCGTTGTGACGAGCTCCTGGAGAGAGGAACAGAAATAATTACTGTCACTCCTGTTACTCAGCAAGTTATCTTTGGCTCAGAGAAAGAGAAGGAAAAGACTAGAAATGTGAATGTTTGTAATAACCTTGCTCGAACGTGCGTTGGCTGTCTTAAAATTACAAGAAGTAAAAAGAACCCTAACCTTGTTACATCTTTTTTACTTTTTATTATTATGTGAATGAAAAAGATAGGTTACACTTTATTTTTTTACGGGGATGTAGTTACATTGTTCTTCCTCAAATAAGCACCAAGTAATATTAATTAACTACATGTACTTACTATAAGGTTAGGGTTAGGTTCGGTTTAGGGTTAGTTGTAATTATGCATAATTTACTGTTATTAATATCCCACGACTGGAAAAGGCTATCAGCCAATCAGATTCGAGAACTAGAAATAACTTTTGTGTGTGTATATGTATATATATATATATATATATATATATATATATATATATATATATATATATATATAATATTTAATATTAATGTTTCTATAACATCTTTTTTATTTACTTCAAAACAATTTGAATCAATCCTTTGTCCATAACGGGGATGAGGATAAACTGTGCCCACATCACATCAGACAAAAATTATAAATATTATAGTTTTAAAATGGGCCAAACGTTGTGAGGTATTCAAAAAATAAATTAAATATAGCAACAAAAAAACCCTGATGCTGCTGATGCAAAGTACAAACATGTGTGGTTTAGGTGGCTATAAGGAGAACCAATGAAAAATCAGCGGCTGATGGCCTCATCAGCCAGGCGAGCTAAATATTCGTATTAATTTATGCAGTGTGAGAGGAATGCTTGGCCATGCAATTACAATTACTTTCCAACTTTCAGAGGAAATCGGTAAGGCTAATGGTCTCAGGATCAACTAAGCAGCATGTTGTGGAATGAAAGGTTACTGTAGCTTGTGTGTGTGTGTGTGTGTGTGTCTTTGTGCTGACTCTGCAGAGCAAGAGAGAGAAAGAGAGAGAGAGAAGGAGAGAGAGAGCCTGCTTGTCACTGGTCTCTCTTGGGCAAGCATTGGATTAACTATTATTCTGCTCCTTTGAGACCACCATTGCACCTAAATTGGTTCCATGGTTTCCACCAATCCCTCCACCAAATTCTGCAATCGCAGAATTCTGCAAAATCCTGCTTTTATTTACAGAGCTCCTGTTATTGCTGTTTTTATTGTTGCTGTTGATGTCGTCCCCGCTGTGGAGGCTTGGAGCGGAAGACTTCTCTCTCTAATTAGCCAGAGGTCTGTCTCATTGAAATGAGGGAGCAGGTAGCTCACATTAATTATTCATCCCACAGGTAAACATTGGGGCGGCCATGCCTGATGAGTGGACTGAAAAGATGAGCTGGGTGAAGCCACTAACTAATACAGGCCTCTCCCCCGGGGGCTGCTGGGAGGAAAATAAACAGAGTGCATTAGACTCTGAAGAATCCTTTGGACTTTTTTTAGTTATAACAAAACAACAGCGCTTCTAATACCACTAGGAGCAATGAGGTATTAGAACGGGACAGTTGCCTAAGCGTGCTTTTCACGGCGGGCCGGCTAGGCTTAGGCTGCCTCCGCTTTCAAATTAAGCCCAAATTGCACATTTATTCTGCTTCCCTTTATCCAGAACCAGATACAAGCGGAAGCCTCATCCCAGATCCTCTTTTTTTGTGCTTTTTTCTTTTCCCTCTCTGTCTGAGTTCCAGCAAAAACAGCCTCACATGGCTCCAGCCAGGACTGGTGGCCTCATGAGAAAGCTGTGATAAGAATTCATTTCTCCCAATTATGTGCTCTTGTCCACTGCTTCAGTTCATCAGTTCAGTGCAGCCAAGTCAATGAAAGGGCTTGTAATGAAGCAATCAGATGCAGCCTGGCTCCCAGGGCCCCGGCCTCGGCTCCGGGCTTCCCGAGCAGGCCAGTCCATCTTGCGGGGGGAGTTGGTACTCGCGCAGATGGTCTACAGCTTCATAATGACTGTAAGATCCAGGTCTCCTTATTTGTGAATAAAAGCCTAAATTCAATCTGTAAATTCATCATATAAAGCGATTGTGTCTCTTCAGAAAATTTGGACTAAACTACTAAATTCATATGGATAAGTTTTACAATCTCTTTATGAACTTTTTGAAGTGTCAAAGAGGTAGTTGCGTAGCTGTCAATGGAGGGACAGAAAGATCTCAGATTTCATCAAAAAGATATTAATTTGTGTTCCGAAGATGAACTAAAGTCTTACTGGTTTGAAACGACATGAGGGGGAGTAATTAATGATAGTATTTTCATTTTTGGGTGAACTATCCTTTTAATCTGTGAGTTTGTTAACTTAAAAAATGTGATGTACAGTAACTGATTACCTCAAAATTTTGAAGTTCTGCCAACTTATTAGGTTTTACAGTGAATTTCAGCCGGTGAAAATCATCATAATTTACAAAAGTAATGGCATGAGTATGCACCATGTGTATGAGTAATAGTAATGGTGATAAGTGACTTAGCGGCTAAACTGCACAGTGAATTGATAGCAAGGCCATCACCTGTGGCAGTGTGTTGTGTTAGAAAGGTTTAGAGAAGAAACTATATCCAGCCAAACTTTCCCTTTCTTCTTTCCACAGCTAACTCTCACCCTCTCCGTTTCTCATTTATTTGCCCTCTCAACCTCTTCTGGTCTGTCCCCGTCCAACATGTGGAAAGCATTACAGGGAGTCGGGGAGAGGAATGCATGTGTTGAATCATAATTTGGACCTTAAAGTGCTGGATTCTGTTTTCCTTTGTCTCGTAATGCTGTGAATGTTCTACCAAAATTAAAACGAGGCCCGTTTGATCTGTCTCATATCATGCTCTTCTCCTCAAAAGACAGAAGAAGTCAAGGTTACCATGCTATCACAGATGTACTCATAATTTGCTTTCTGTAGGTTCATGGTTCAACTGCAGGGCAGAAAACAAGGTCAATGTGTCCTCCTAAATCAACACTCTGTGCTGTTCAGCAGGGTTTTAACAAGTGCAACGCTTCAAATAAAGCCACAAAGACAGGCCTTAATCATCCTTTCCATTCTAGCAAACACATTTACTAATTAAACACCATTTGCAGTGCATTTTACTTCCATAATGTGACGTATTTATGAGTAACAGGATATTCAATGAGAAAAAAGGGGAGCGAGAGGTGAAAAATGGTCAAAAGTAGTAACAGAATACTAGTCATTTTAGCCGAGATGGAGCAAGTTTTGATTTCATTTGGACCTTTATAAAATTTCCTTCCATCCTTCCACTTTAAAAATAGGATTAGGGACTAACATAGACCGGACTTAAATCATATTGAAATCTACAGAACTGTTTGGCCCCAAGAATGGCTGACACGTCTCTCATACCTCATTTCCTCTCTCCATCTGTCTGTCTCTAGCAGCCTGTTCTAGATGTGGAAGCCAAATCTATGGCTGGAATCCACCTGACAAGAGCAGCTCTACAAGCGCCAGTCATTAACCTCCGGAGCAGGCAGCTGCCATGTGATGTAGTGTGCTCACCCAGCTGCAGAAGGGCCCTATTGATCCTGCGCATACTTGGTGCCTTCCTGGATGTTTATAATCAATATGCAAATGGTCTGCGGCATTGATTCAATATTAATTTTCAATTAGAGTATCCTCCGGGGGTCTGCTAGGGTCAATACACAACCATTCAGAGTGCAGGCTTGAGCAAGTTGCAAGAATTGACATTCCTCCACCACCGAGACACCTTACTTACTGTTTATTTGGTCTGCCCCGCTGTAAGCACCAATTAGGAGTATAGGTTTCAGTCCAAGAGATGGATGGAGCGCCCGCCTCTCTTGTTATAATCTCTCTTGCTATCTTTTGCATGTTGCTTTTTACTTTTTTTGCAGTCAATCGTGTGGGAAAATCAAATGAGAGCTCTTTAATATCTCAATAGTCTCTCCTAGACACTAATGAGAATAAATGGAGAGCAAATGGAGAGGTTTGCTTGAGTTTACTGCTTCTACTAAGAAAAAAACTAACACACACACTTATCTTTATCATCCTTTTTGACTCAAAGGCCTCCCTTTGTCCAACACAATATTCAAAGGACCTCCCCCTCCATATATGTCTAGATATTTCTGCTGTAATTATGACAAAGCTTCTTGTTTTCAAACTTTATTGATATATCGAATTGCATAACATGGTTGTCAACTGCATGTTCTTTAATAACAAGTTTTAAGGGGAAAATAAAGAGAAGTATGATTTGAGTTTACATATGGGGTTTATTTGTTTATTTTTGACATTTTAATTTTAATTTAAGTTTGATTACTTTTTAATATTTTACAAATAATTTATTAATTTAAAACTTTTAATTCATCTTGCAGTTTGCTGAAGCCACCTGGTTATAAACACAACTGAGTTTCATAAGAGATCTCTACAAATGTGCTCAAGTTTTAACAAGATACCAAAGTCAAATTCCAATATGAAAAATGTTTTCTCATCAAAGACCAAATTATCTGATTTCATCCACAGTAATTGTATAGCTCTATTAACTTACTATATATCAACAATCTTGTTTCCTCTAAGGAATTCTAGGTATTGAAACTCAAAAGTAACAACACAAAGGACTCTAATAGGTTTCTTGAGTCATGAAAAAGCAACCTCTGAGCAATAAATTGTCCTCTCATGTCCTAATGTCCTGTGTATGCTTTCAGATGTATTTGAGAGGTGAATGTACCATTTCATACTGTCTCTTTGAGATCTACTGGCAGCTTGGCAAGAGTCCGCACTTCCTGTCCCCTGACACTATACAAAACATGCAAAACATAACACGTTTTACACCCCTCGCATAATCTCTCATGCAAAAACAAATACATAATTAAGGATGACCTCCATAATTTATGAAACACAATGAGACATACACACAACCCATCACAGTGCCAGCTCTCACATTCACTTAAAGTGCATAAATTCATTACAAGCCCTTGGGAGGCTGAACCATAATGGCAAATAAACCAAGATTACCATCATTTCTGTGAGCTGTCTTCTCCTTCCAAATTCAGTCTCCTTTCCTGTCCCTTTTTCTTGGTGAGATTTACAATGTCCCACCTTATCTGCAATATCTATTCCTGCGGTAATAACCTTTTCTTGGATTAAAAGAAGAAAAAGAAAAGAGAAAAACTTACTTTTGCTATATCAGTCAAGAAGGGCAGCGGGGGAGAGTAGGGAAAGATGTCCTTTGTTAAAATGGTGTAGCCTGATAAGTGAGGTAATGGATTCCAGGCAGGACTGGTCTTGCTCTTCAATGTGAAAACAATAGTATTGATTTATAAGCGTGTTGTGTTTCCTGTACAGACCGGGTGTCTATCAGAGGCCCTTTGATTGAGTGCTCGGGATTGTCACTCTGTCTACACAGCTGCGTTGAAAAGCGAGATAGAGAGGGAGGGGGTGGGGGGTTGCTGGGGTGTTGGGAGGTTGCTGCCAAAATACCTCCACAATAGGCAGGTGAGTGATGATGTCATAGGCGTGGAATGAAATTCGCATTTAGCTCTGTAACCAGATATCTGCGCGTAAGAATCACATGTCCTTTTTAAACCAGAACGCTGCAACGTGAACATTTACTAGGGCTGATATCAGACTTCAGCAATGTATCATCACATCACACTGATCATGTGTATAGTTGTACGGCGGGAGAATGTGTTATCAACTTGCTAATTGCATAGAAGTGAGCATACAACTTCACAATTTTGATGTTATCAATTTTGTAATTTTCCCAGAGTCAAATATTCATATTTATCTGATCATATTATTAGATGTACCTGTATTGTACCTATGTTTTTGGACACTACCATGATGGTAATATCATGGTATTTCTTTAGGCACCATGGACATAAAAGTGTTTCCTGCTCTGCTGCTGAAACTATAGTGCCACGGTCCAAAAAAAAAAAAACCTTTATAAATATAGCCTATTCAGCCTAAAATGATTGTGATGTGAATTTTTGTGCATTTCAAAATAATATGAAGACATAAATAGCCAAAAAAATGCAACAACAAAAAGTTATTTGAATTAAAATCAAAGAATTGAAAGAATATTATTATTTTATTTAATACATTTTTAGAAATTGTAAATAAATATGGTAGTCATACTGTACTATGGCTTACAGTAAAGCTCCAATGTAAGCCACAGAAATTTTTGTAAGGGTGATCTGTGAGTCGGCTGAGAACAGTAATAGGAAAAGAGATAAAATGGACAGGACCTCTTTCGGTTCTTACCAGCAGATGCAGTAGCCACACTAATTGGTTTAGGGCTAACATTAATTACCACATTGCTCATTAATGGATGAAGCCTTTATTGGTTCCATTGATCAGCAGGACTTGTTAGCCATCATCCTAAGCAATGGTGGATGTAACAAGCTTACATATTGGCATATCAATTAATGCAATCAATTCCTGCCGAGCAGCTGCCATTTCTCCCTCCCTGGGCCCGGCACTCGCTCCCTCTCATCCTCATCATTCCTTCGGACAGGCCAGACAACAGCCTGATGTCATCCAGGAATTAACTGAGAGATTCCTTCATTTCTGCTTAAGAGGAAGTGCTAGCTTGCTTAGCTTGGACAGGAAGCAGAAGTGCAGAGAGATACAAACAGGTGGCGATATACAAGGAAATGAAAAAAAGAGTAAGTTGGCCATGTGTTATTTCACAAGTCAGTCTAATTTAATTTTAGTGCCAAAAACAGACAGTCAAGAGGACTTGGACAAAAAGCATGAAAAAGCATGCTGTTTCTTCTGGTCTTTTCTGATCTGCTGGTTTAAGATGTCTGTTTGTTTGTTTGTTTTTTGTAACTACTTATTCATTCAAATTCATATTCTGATTATTAATTTTCCCGCACCAAAGTAGTACTTCTAGAAAAGACAGACAGACACGGCGACATCTGGGCAGACAGACGGCACTAAAAACGGAAATAGCAATGGGACATACTAACTACTATTTCAAGACTTGTTGGAATGTTCTGTAGGATTACCTATAACCTTTACAAAGTCAAGAGTCACATCTGAGCAAAATCATCCTTGCCGCTGTTAAACATGCTACATTCACTCCAAGAGACGCTCCTTTCCAAACTTCCCTCTTTCTTTTTCTAATTGAGATCAATGCTGCTTTTTAAAGACACATTGATTTGCACTTAAAATCCTCTCTCTATCACCGAGGGTTCTACAGGGAATGCAGATGTTAAATATTACAGCAGCATGGTGAACTAAAACACAATGTTCTTGCGGAAAAACAAGGGTAGAAGACAAAGGAAAACCAGGCCATGATAGGTGGACATGCACCACGGCAAAATGGAGGCATTTAATGGCAGGTGTGCAGCACTTAATTTGCCTAATATCAAATCATTTGGATGGCGAGAACATGGAGACGAGCGTTATATCACCTGCACAGGTTTTTTTTTTAGGCAATGGTAGTTGAAGTAGATAATTTGAAGTAGACAAATTTAATTATTATATGTCCAAAATATAAATTATGTTAATTTCACACTTGTAAAAGACAGTTTTGCACATATATAAAACAATTACAAAGCATAATATATTAACTAATATATGACTTTGTAAAATATACAACTGATATTTTTTTTGCAATATTATATTACATATTGTATTTTTTTGTAATTGTTTTGCAAGTTCCTTCCATCCTCTTTTCAAAGTAGATGTAGAACATTGGTCAAATGTTGCACATCAAATGAGGTTGTCCTGAGAAGATGTGGAATCCAAACTACCCTAGAGTCCTATTAAAAGAGAGACTCGTTTTGCTGGAGTTCATCTGCCCGAGCGGCTCATTCACTTCTAAATGACTCAACTGGCACATTTCTCCACACAGCCATGACAGCCCGACCCAGAGTACACCGTCCCAGAGGCATCCTTCCAACATTCTCCCCTCCCTTTAACTCAGACTACACATATCAGAGACTACAAACAACATTCCTGAAAAGCATATTTTAAACTTGAATAAGGGCTCGTACAAAGGTTAGTTGCACTCACACGCAGCCAGGCTTCCTGAGACATTTTGACATTAGACAAGGGCACTGTCGAAGCAGAGGCAGCTCAGATGTGCACATTAGCAGAAGAAGCGACAGCAAGAGGAAGATCAAGGTCAGAGGAACGAGTGATGCAAAGGAAAAGGCTGGATTCAGACTAGTTTGCCTATGAAAGCATATGCACACAGGCACTTCGACGGGCACCCATTCACTCACACGATCTGTGTCCTTCAGGCAGCTCCCCCAGACTCAGTCCCCTGGGCAACACGTAAGTGGGCTGAGCAATTAACAATTTCATGCTGATTGCCTGAAGCATGCTTTTCTATACCATAAAGATAATAGCATGAAGGGCGCCACATTCCCCCCTCATAGTCTAAGCCCCCCCCACCCCCCACCCACCCACCCCTTCCAATCCCTACCCATATTTCCAGACCGCCTCCAATCCTCCAGTCCTGTGTGATGCGCTTTCCCCATTCATTGAGTCCTGAGCGTGCTGCCTGCTGGCTTCATTACAGACGCTCTACACTCAGACAGCACATTTAAAAATATATAGAAAGGACTCCCTGAAGAGTAAACAGGTATGATTATTAAAGGATGTGAAAAAACGGGGGAAAAAGATGAGATTCTCAGTCTCCCACTGGCATCAAGTGATTTGAAAGTCTAATTTGGCCGCAACACAACAGGCTTTCAGGTTGTACAAAACAAACCTCAGTTCCCGTGATGCACTGAGCATGCTCTGTGCAGAGGGGTGGTGATAGACTCATTTTCCGCTGCCATTGGAGGCTGGCTGCGTGACAGCTTGTGACGGCAGAAACTGCACTAACCGCTGATTCTGATCAACATCTCCGCAATAGCCCACGTACAATGTGCACATCAAAGTGTAGCGGAGACTAGAGGCAGGAAGCTAACTGTCCTCTAGTGGTAGTGTCTGGCTGCAAAGTGACAGTAAAATGGGTGCATCAAAAATTTGTCTTGCGTGTTCACGCGAAACCGCGGGTCTCATGGGTTTTAAAAAAACTGGTAAATATGCACATGCATGTCTGTATCAAGTCCTTAAAATGAGCACCAATATAGAGGTTATTTTTCAGAGAGTTGCCCTTAATGTTGTGAGCCATTTAGAGTGACGGGTGCAAATAAGGACGTGGCGAAATATAAACACTACATACCAACCCACACACAGCGGGCACTGCTAATGAACACACAAACCCTTTCCCAGACAGTTCATGTGCCCCAAACA
Source organism: Gila orcuttii (assembly GCA_026230005.1). Taxonomy (NCBI): domain Eukaryota; kingdom Metazoa; phylum Chordata; class Actinopteri; order Cypriniformes; family Leuciscidae; genus Gila; species Gila orcuttii. Next base: position 64,118,731 of record JAPDVR010000001.1, on the reverse strand, counting down.
CTCATTTCAGTCTGAAATTACTAATGATATTTCTGTGTTAATGACTGCCTGTTTTTAAAGCAGCAGCTGCTCCACTCATACTGGCAATTGGAGGATTTATTTATCGATTGTTTAATGTTATGACCAGAAAAGGGAAATTAATGAACTTGAGACAGATGAAAATCAAAACAGTGCAAGTGAACATGAAAAAAAAAAGAGAGATTGATTTCTTGCTATTTCACATTGAATGGATACATTTCCTTCATGGTATACAGTGTCTACTTGCCCTTGGTTGTTGTTTCTTTTCTTTTCCCAATTAGATCTGCCAGTAAAAGATAATAAGGAAAATAAATTCAAGAATTGATCAAAATATAATAATAAATGCTTGATTGCATTTTGCACTGATAGAGTAAAAATCCCTTATCCTCTTTAGTACTCAAATAACTGCATTAGAAACGCTCCCAAGAGAGATGAGGGAATTGGGGAAGGATCGGGAAGAGGTGTTAGGACAGATCACAAGGAAAAAGTTGTGATGAAAGCCTGCCTGATGCATATTGCACAAATAAATTGCAAGAACTTTCAGATAACGGTGAGCTCCAATCTGATTGGCTGACTTCACACAATTTCTTGAAGCTAAGACATTAAAAGACATTAGGTTTGGTCACTTTACCTGTCAGACGAATGCTTCCTGGCAGAATAAGCTTCAATTTAGATTCAGACTTTATGCCTCATTCATACAATGTCAGGACATTACTTTGCATCCTCAGGTGATCATGGCTTTGAAAAGAAGGAATTACAAAAGGATCCAGCATTGATGCACGCACTCCCTCCTGTCTTGTTCCCCCCCCCCCCCCCCCAATTCCACCCCACCACACCATCTAAATTGCAGTCACAACCCCCAGCTCGTAGGGGATGATAATTGCAGACGGCCAATAAATTACTACTGCCTCCACATCAATTATAAGCATCACGTCTGGCAATGAGGAAAATGAGATCTTGTGACAAATTTCATGAGGCTTGGCTGCCCAGCAGCCTTTCTTAACATGCTACAGATAGCAATCCCTTATCTAGCCTCTGTAATGGGGAGCTACGGATAGAGAGATGGAACAGCAGCCATTTAATTAAAAAGCTGGGTGGTGGTGTGTTGGGGTGGGGGGGTTGTGTAATTCATTGTAGGGGCCCAGGAAGAAGACAAAGGCTTTGTCTCCAATACATATTTTGCTGTGCGTTGCCAGTCATCAGGGACCACGCTTTTGCCAGCGTTCGTTTGATAGCCATTCAGAGCATTTTTTTCCTTTCTCGGTCCATTCCATTTCCCTCCTCCAATCCCTTTACCTCTTCCACCTCCTCCCTTCCCCTCTTTTTTATACTGTTATTTCCCAGGGGACCACTGAGGTGCTAGCTCCACCAGGGCTGGTGCAACTCATTTGAGAGGGGCATTTTTTTTAGTACGAATGACTGCAGAGAGCGAGCAGACAGACAGTGGCACTGAATGAAATGGCCCCGGCACCTAATTGCGTTCCCACCTGGGAAGCGGGGGTGAAGGCAGCGTCTTCGGCGGGAGGAATAGGGAAGGGGACCTGATGAGGATTTATGGAGGACAGCGAGACGGCAAAATAAAACACCAAAAGGAATGGACCCTAAATCTTATTTCCCGCCGCAATATTCATTGCTGTTGCAATCGGGCGCGCTGATAGAGCTTTGCAAAAACGACCGCTGCGTTCAAATTATAGCTGCACTCTCTACTAATATTTAACATCATTAGAAAATCATTAGAAAACCATCATAAAACCTGGGATTATGACTAGAGCATTAAACACAATGATTATTCAGGGTGTTCCTTTTCCCCGCTTTTCCCTCGGAAATGAGATTTCGCTCTCCACGCCGGTGCAGGAGAAACTAAGAGTATTTCTCATAATTACTACAACATTTGAAAAACATTGGCCTGCATGAATTACTATACCATTATATGATTGTTTTTCATTCCCCCAAAGCAAATTTCTTAAAGATGGGCTTTCGGAGAATGACAGCTGCGAGCGGCCTTAATGCAATTTCACCATGAGTGTAAGAGGGCTAATTCAGATTTTGCCCACTGCCTCTGCTGTTGAATGGCCGTTGTCATTATTATGTTATTTCTCATTGCGTTTAACTGGACACACAAATGGCCACGCGGTGACTTTCCATATATTCCACAGAATTACCTTTCAACAGTCGGGAGATATGGTATTCACTGTGGTGTGTTCAAGTTGGGCTGTAACGTAACTATCTTGCCTAAAATATGGTATTTGATGAAACGACATTAGCAAACAAAACTTGCATATCTTCCTTTTAATTGCATACATATTCCACAGCTATTGTTTTCAAATCATTCGTTTTCACTACTCACTTTGGGCCAACTCCAGCAGGATATCACAGAGTAGCTGTGTGTGTGTGTGTGTGTGTGTGTGCGGGCATTATCAGCAGCAGTAATCAGCCCAGAGGGAGAGGGCATGTAATGGAGGTTTCCCCAGAGGAGATGAAAGCCGCAGGGCTGAGTGGGTTCACAGGCCCAGGGTCTCTCTCACTTTCTCAGGCAGGCGGCCGCTTTTCAGGAGCTTGGTTCACAGAAATCCCTGCTGAGGAGCTAGCTGATGAAGCTCTTTCCTGGCTTGTCAAGTTGTGCAAAGGTACTGACCCCTTGACCCTGCCCTAAAAAGCCCTCCTGGCCAGACTGGGGGATCTCACAGCATTTGTAGGGGAGCATATCCATGTCTTTGCGGAATTAATCTGCGGACAGACAATAGACGCACAGCAGTGGAATGGTTTAACACCCCATGACAGTCTATAGTAACAGCCGATGAGGAATGATTGCATCTTAAATGAACACACAGGCCCATGCAAGCTCTTGTGTGTGTGCATACACAAGTCAATCGTAGGACCTGCGTTTAATACTCGCATTCAACGCAACTTTATTAATTCATGTATTGTGGACACCTATGTTTGGAAAAGGCCCCTTATTTTAGACATACAGGGAGAGTTCGGGGCTGGAAATTCTCTTCAGGCAGAAAAAAACGGGAGGTTAAAATAAGAGCAATCCTTGTCAAGGCTTTGAGAGTAATTCAACTGACACTGATGAGAATCAATGCTCCTTTGAATGCATTACTTGGCAGAAACAGGCCTTTTGTCCCTTAAACCCAGCCAGCGAAAAATGATGCCCTTCGAACAATGGGGGGAGAGGTGAAAATATAAAGAGTGAGAGAGAGGGAGAGAGAGAGAGGTCCTCCCTCCATTCCCTTTCACTGAGCCAAATGGATTCCGAGCACTTATGCATTAATCAATCAATATCTCTCACTGTACATCAACGGCGCAACCAAGTTATGAATGACCTTTCCAACAAAAAAAGGACACTTTAATGTGCACAAGACTACATGTAGCTGAGTAACTTTGGCCCATTTTTTATCACGCATGATTACACCTTCACAAGGCCATTAATAGTGCACTAAATATGACAAGGTTAGTCATTATTCAATTAACACAAAAGAAGAGGGCAAGGGGCAAATCGGTGAGAGAGATGGGGATGTCATTTTTTGGACATCCATCTGTCATTCAGTGTGGCACAGAACGAACTGACTAACCCAGAAACATATTGTGCTGCCACTCATTGCAACAATTTTCATATTATTTCAATAGCTTCATATCTTAAGTGTCACATTTTTCAATTCCTGCTTACTCGGAGTAAAAAAGCTAAGTCACACTACATTTACATGTAGCATCTGTGAGAGGATCTCATATGCTTTAAGAGCACTTCTTTTGTAACAATGTTCAAGAGCTAATTTAAAGATGGCTCCTATCTTCAGATAAAAGATGACTGGAGCAGCTGTCGCACTTGAGAGGAATCACTCGCAAAGCCAAGTCTGTTTATTATCAAGCGCAATGTTGCACTATCATTCAGCTGATCACCCAGATACAGTTAGTACTCAAAATGACTTAGAACTCGGCCATTAGGACAAACATGACGTCCTCCGCCTTCCGAGGGTTTCCGCCAACAGACGGATCCACTTGAAAGTGTTTGGGTTGAACTTTTTTCATCTTAAAGAATAATAAAATCAGCAGCGAAGTGCTTTTAATTATCTTTTCATCAGTTATTACTAATAGTCCTTCCCCCTCACTTTCTCTAGATGGGAGTCGAGCAGTTTTAGACTTCGGAAGCTAAATCTCTCCTTTGGCCGGGAACCCGCTCTGTATTGATGGCGAGAGCGGCACTTAAATCTTTGAGCAATCAAAACGCAATCATTTCTCATTAAAATCCTGAACGCCTGAAATCAGATAACATTTGGGGAGAGAGTCTGGCTTCGTCCGAGAAATGGATTTCACAAAAAAAAAAAAAAAAAAAACTTTACGGGAGGAGGGAAATTGTGAACAGACAAAGCTTGAAAGAATTAGCCCTTTTTTTTAAATGGGACCGAATAAGAAAAACGGGTGCATATATAGGATTTTGACATGGGTACTTCTGTTTCTCAGCCACTCTTTTTTGGGCTCTGTTGGGGCGTGGAGGTGAAGTATGGAGACAGAGTGGAACGGACAGGAGCTGACTGCACAGCCAAGCTAAGAAAGGAACAACTCAGGCCAGGAGCACAAATTAATGCTATTGTGAGTTTGCGCACAATAGGGCCTGCGAAGTGACTGCGGAAGACCCTTAAACAAAGGAGACATCGCTCTTTCCTCCCTTCCCAATTAGATTTTTTCACCCGTTTTACATTACAAAAAAAGGGGTCCATTTTTGCCTAATTCCTCCTTGCCACTGACACAGGCACCTCGGAAACTAAATCAGGAGCAGATTAGCGCCAGGCTCGGCATGAGTGACAGCAACCTGCGCGCTTGTTTCGGACACCTACCCTGTGGCTCCTTCCCAACCATGACCCCTCCCTCCCTCTCTGTGAGCGTCTCCACCTCCCTTACAACTGCGTGTGATATTCAGCAAATACATGCCAAAGACACATTTTAAAATATGTCTCCTCGCTTCATTTTGACCATGGCCCGAGAAATGCTATGTACTATTAATATATATTCCACTCTGCATATAATCCTTTGAGTCTCTAGGCTGTGTTCAGAGATAAACAGAGGTTCACTGTATTATTTATCATTTGTTGATGTGTCTTGTTTTGCGCTGGTTTAAATGACTGACAACCATGGGACTGGATATGAAATTGAGGGACTAGTGGATGTGAAGTGAGTGTGTGTGTGTGTGTGTGTGTGTGTGTATGTACAGTATGTTTTCTTTAATAGGCACGGGTTGGCTTGTCATCTCTATGGCTGCTCCACAGCATTGGCTCATTAAGGACACAGAGCGGAGTGATTCTGGTAAGTTCATGCTAATTTCCATCCCTGTCTGCTCTACCAACCTTCTGAGACACTATTAGTGCCTGTTTGAATATTCAGATAAGCAGGGACCAGAAACGCACAAATTAAATCCCTTTATTCTGATTTAAGTCCTACATTTGGCTCCATCTGCACCCCCTACATATGGGCAACAGTAAAGACAGAGAGCAAATATAGAGAGACAGACAGAGAACGAGCCCCTCAAGAGTGTTTCTGGCATGCTAACCGCCTGCATGAGAGTTACGAAACATATGAACATTATAAAACTTAATATCTAGTGATAAAAACTCAATTTTAAGAGATGCAAAGTTTTAAGGGCGTATGAGCTGAGTTTTAGTCCTTCAGAATAAGAAGAACTCAAAGAAAGTCTTCAAAACAGGTGTGTAGAATTATTGACCACTGAGAATGAGGGGAGAAAAAAAAAGTGCAGCTTTTAACAATGGCACTCACTCTAATGCAGTGCCACACCACCCTAACGTAGCGCCGGAATTGCGTGTCCTTCCCTCTTAACTGTTACGGCACAGCTGAATTGACTCAGAACACTCCTGTATGGTGACTGAGCAGTTAGCATGAAAATTGACCTTTGCTTGCTTTCTGAACTGTGGATTATTCTTCTGTAATGCTTTCAATTGGTCAGGGTGGCTTGAGCTGGAACCTTCTGACATATTTGCCTTCTCCCTTTCCTCCTCTGTGTCTATAAAACTCATTTCTAACTGGGAAAAAAATGCACTCCAAGACCTTGGTGAATGACCATGCCAAGAATCCCAATGCAATAAAAAAGGGCAAAAAAAGCTTGTAAACTGCAGCAAGGATTGGAAATCAACAGACAATGATTGCATATGCAGTAAGCGTTTAACAAGCAATGTGTAAAACAAAGAAAGAGGGAAATTTGGGCTCAGTAGTGCTATTGTTCCGCTATCTTTACATAGGGCTGGTAAAATATGGCTAAAATTGCTGTCAAATGGCCACAAATTGAGACCAAGATTTGTAAAAATGGCTTTGATTCTTCTCATGAGAGCTTGCACTTTGATGTGCCATGGCAGCTATTGTAACTTTCATTGTACCTTATCCAGTAGTGGTCTGACAGGACACAAAGTGCTAAAATAAACACACATTCACTGAAAGTCTTTGTCTAAAGATCATCAATCAGTAGGCACAGGCCCATCTGAACGGGCTGCAGTGAGAATGTGTCTGCTAGCAGCTAATAAAACAGAAAATGACAGAGATCGAGTCCAAGCAGACAAAGAGATAGTGTGAAAGCTTGAGACATCATAAATCTGGCCCAGTCAAACTCCAGGAATGTCCCAGTTTGTCAAAAACAAATAGCAGCTTGTCTCTGACCATTGCTAGGCAAAGGAGCCCTCACATCTGGTCAAACAGACCTTGCGCTCTGTCAGGAATCTGGTCGAGTCCATTTTGGACAAACAAGGCCTTGATGGGACATCATATTGCCCCAGAAAGCCTCTGCAGTAGTATGGAGACTAATCAGAAGTCTTCATCAACAGATGTTACAGTGTGGCTAATCAATAAGCCACATAGCAAGGGGACTGCGACGGCCTACAGCGTGAGAATCACTGTTTCTTGCCTGTGAAGTTTTGCCGGGCATGTACAAGGAGTGAACACGATGGCATCTTCGTGTAGGAATCCAGTCTTCGCTCCCCTCAAAGACCCCTGTCAGAATACACTAATGTCACATTGATCAGCCGTCTTGCCTTCCCTAACATCCCTCCATTCCCACTTCTGTCGCACGCTCCTTCTCTCCTCTGGGCTGTGTGTGAATAATCAGGCGAGGGCTGAATCAATGGCTGCCGTGCGCCTCCACAGGTAAAGGTTAGCAGGGTGGAATATTGAATTATTCCTGCTTCTCTCATCAGTGCCATCTGCTTGGCTGCCTCTAATTGACAGGTCAGAGGGACAAGATGGCTCTCTTCTGGCTCTCTTCAGTATTTATGTGTGTGAAAGCCTGATCTTCTGCATTCTAGCCGCAAAACAACAGACAGCATGTCTGCGATGAAACGTGCATCTTCCCGTTAGCAAGGGATCGTTTCATTTGCCAGTTGCCCTGAGAAGCCGCAAGTCGGAGAGAGAGGGCATTCTGCTGTCAGAGCTGTATGTTGTAGATGCAGGCAGCTCATTCACAGCCAAAGATCATAGCCTTTGATCTTTCACTTCCTCTCTAGAGGGGACAAATAATCTTATTAAAAAAGACAAAAATCTAAAACTTTCACTGTTTCTGATCGACAATGGGAAAACTTCATCTCTCAATCCCTCCGTGTTTTTTCACCTGTGGTCACACCAAACTGATGAAACTCTAACTGAGGGAAAAATTACCCGTCTGAAGTAGCAGCATGGCATCAAAAGCCAAATCTGAGAGCAGCTAAAAACTCATTGACTTCAGTCTCTAGAGTACCTGACAGCCATAAACTAAAAAGAAAATCTATATGAATGTACAGACAGTGATTTCCTAACGCCTGACATACAAAATATCACTTCTGAATACTTGGGGAAGAGCTCTACATTTATGCTAATTGTAGTGTGTGTGTGTGTGTATGTGGACATATGTACATGCATACCTGAATTCATCATATACTTATTATAATGGCTTATTTAATATACTTTATATATAGCTTGAACTTGTTCCTACAAATGTATGCCGTTTTGGATAAAAGTGCCGGCTAAACCAATAAATGTAATGTAATATGTTAGCTGTATTTGAGCCTCTACTGTAAATTTGATTACGTAAAAAAAAGTTAACACTATAAACGAGTGGTATTATGACTTGGTATTATAATATAATATAATGTATAATATACATTACTACATTACATGTACACAAATTTGAAAAAAAATTTGAAAATTAAATTTGGAAGATTTTGAAAATAGATTTTTGACACTTACATCAAATCAACTAAGCAGGTACTCCTCCAGCCACACATTTCTGCTTAGCTGCAGTCAGCTTGGACACATGACTGACAGTTCCTGTCCTCTGCGGTCTCAGTGCCCTGACTGACACAGGACGAGCGTGAGCCTTCAGCCTGCCACCCGAAACCCTCGCGCCGTACTCGCGCTCCCCACCGCAGCCTCCAGGCCCCGGAATAGAACTCATTAGCACGTTTGGTAAGTACAAATGAGATGACTGCCTCCTGATGGACTGTCTATCTTTTGGATCAGCTTTCAGGGAGAGTGTCTCGTAATGACGGGTGAAGGGAATGAAAGAGGGGGAGAGAAACTAATATTATAATGCTCTCTGCGCTCACACCGGGCAGCGTACCTCGCAATGGCCTGAAATGGAGGGCCCTGAAGTGGGCTTGATGACAGAGGAGGCCTCTCTCACCCAAATGTAGGATCCCCACTGTGGGTGTGTGAACACCCACATGTGTGTTAATTGGGTGTCTGTGAGCATGTGTGCCTGTATACAGTACAAATCTGCAGAGCAATTTACACCCTCTTATCATCTCCAAATCAAAATGGAGGAAAGAAATATGTGCTCTGCACCGCTCTGCTCAACGTACACACAAAAACATACCGTCTCCTGCACATGTACTGCCTCGAAGGCCCTCCGTTTGACCCAAGTCACTCTACCTCCCTGTTAGGGCAGCCAATGGTCAGATCTACCCGTGCCTGGCCAGTAAAACGGCAGAAGAAAACGCCACGCAATCCGTTTTGACTCTCAGACAATCCCAGAATAGCAATTGCGCTTCTTGGTCAATTTGCAATAGCAGGATGAGCCAGGGAAGGAATTTATACAGCGGCTGTCTATAAACCAACCGGCAAAGAAAAGACTTCCTTGTGTGAGCTTGGCGCGGTCATATGAGCCCAGCCCAACATTGCGCTGAGTGGAAAATCCATAAAGCCATCACTTAGGCTATTTAATAAAAGGGCCAGTTTCATTTTAATATTTTTCAAAATGAAAGGTAATGCATTTATGAAATTCGTGGCACGCTCAGTGGACTAAAAACAATTTCCTCTGCTAGGCTGTGCCCTTCAGCTACGGATTAAGGGACAGACGTCCAAGAGGAGCCGACCCGAAGCCCTCGATGGGGCCCTTACCAATCGGATCGCTTCCCCTCGTCTCTAGCAGCATCCCAGCAATACCATATTTTATTAAAAGAATCCTCAATGATGTTTGTTGCATGACTTGCCCTGTCTTTACTCAGATGTACCATGGCATGGTTGGGGTAGGGCGCGGGGGTTGTGGTTAGCGGCTATAATATCCTGTTTCTGGGAAAGTTTCCTTTGCATTTTAACAAGCATGTAAAAGGTTTAGGACATTCCAGGTCCGGCTGCTGTCTGCAGGGCTGTACGGGGCCCTGGGTCCAGACATTAGCCTTGCCCTAGATAGCCCTAGCCAGCCTTCATAGCGCCTCTTCCCCTGTGGAATGCACATGCTTTATGTGCTTCATGCAGACATGTGGTCCTAGTCAATAAGAAACAGACACATATAAATGTGCATACACACATCCACATCCCTCTTAGCTCAGGGTGACATTCCAGTCCAGTAAAAATAAAAGTAAGGACTTTTTAACACCGCTCAACTCTCCCCTCACTTGACATTTCCTGTCCGCTGTCCAAGAGCTTTAGTAAGTAAAGCAAAGAGCCCTGCAAAGAGCCCAGCAAACATCCAGCGTTTGCTTTAATAATGCATCAATCTGTGCATGGAATGTACATTTGCATATAAGGTGATATTATTCACAAGGCAGTAGGCAAATCGTAGGGAGAGAAGAGAGATGCAATGCTTGCTGGGACAAGGTGAAGCTGGCACTCTGTTTGGTAAAAATATTATCTCCCCCATGTCCTGGTCTAGGCAGTGAAAATGTATATTTAGTTTAAGGGTCAGAGATTAGACACACACACACACACATATATATATATATATATATATATATATATATACATATATATGTGTGTGTGAGTGTGTGTGTGTCTACAATTTAATAAAAGGAAACACAATTTTAGTCAAGAAAGGTTTAATTTACTCTAAAAATGTCAAAAGTAAAAAGCAAAAAAAAGCTACTTTTCCTTCAAGGTAAAAAAAGTATTTTCTATAATATGAATTATAAATTTAAAACTCATTCGAAGTATGAACTGCATTCTTATAATACTACTACTAATAAAAGTAACGTCAGTGAGCCTTGGATCAGTCAAAGACTAGTTTAGAGTCTCAAGTGCACTTCCATCTCCCGCCTGGGCACTGAGAGGGGAGGGTTGCAGCTGGCACAAGAATCCGAGCAGGCCGCTGTTCCTGTGTCTACAGACAGGGATTTCCTGCAGCACGTCATAGCTCAGCGATCACAGTGCTGCCATCTGCGACCGAAAAAGATTTACATCAGCAGCTAATCCACAGCGTCAGTGCAATGTGTTCACTCTCCAAAACAGCTTTCCCTCCTCTCTCCTACAAACACACACACACATCTTCTGGGCTGGCAATGCCACCCAAAGGCCTGCAGCGCCATCAAAAAGCCAACTAACCATCTTTCAATTCCACTTACCTCTTTTCTTACTCTCTCTCTCCTGTATCTGTCAGTTTGCAATGTTCAAAAAAACTTCAGTCCATTAAGTCTTCTGAAATGAGAGACCCCAATGTGTCATCTAGCTATATGCCCTGGTGAACATCACTCATAGAACCTGTCATCTGCTGCTGTAGTGTCTTTTCCCACACATCAAGCTCAGACACACACACACACACACACTCTGGAAGCCGACTGTGTGCATGTAAGCATGTGTTAGTGTGTGTTGTCTTGGGCGTCTGAGTTTTATGATCTTCAGAAACCCTTCTTGCAGAGAGCTCCTTTGTGTTGTGGCAAGAAAAGGGGTTAAGAATGACAAATGGACATCCAGTGAGAGAACGACATGCTTGAGCAGCACATTTTCAATGCGAGGCAGAAATTAAAACAATGCATGCCTTTTATCCGCACACTGCTCTAATTGGATGGGAAACTCTGCCGCCTTGGCACTCTGTGGGCGAATCAGAGGGCAAAAAAAAATTTGGCACAGAAACCCGGCCTACACTATCTGCATGCATTCACGCCAAGACACCATAATCACACAGATGTAACGTATTTTGTGAATGCATTGTCGTCATATCTGAATACCCTATATTGTGTTTGTTATGGGCCTAATAATGCTTAGCTGGAATGTACTCACGGGTGATTGGTTACTTTAATCAAGCCTGAACATGGTTAGTTCTGAGAGAAAACAATATAACAACAGCATATGGATCAGAACCGAAAACAAAGCTAATCAATATTTCCACAATCAATTGTTTTCATCAACAGCATCTGCTATGGCACACTTTCTGTGAATTAGTGGTATGGATCTTTTTTAAAAAATGATCCTCATTGATATTGTTAACAAATGACCAGAAAATGGAATGTGACAGTTCCAGAGAGAGACGTGAAAAACCTCCCTCAGGGGTGGCTGTGCAGCCTTAATTTGGGAACTATTAAAGTGCTGTATCTGTTGGTTAATGTGCATTACTGGGGGCTCTTAATTCATAAACTTATACAATAATTGTTCGTCAAAGAGTTTTGCACAAAAGGAAAAAGGATATTCTGGGTGCTTGCTAGGGCACTGCCATGAGGTTGCTAATGTGTTACTGGATAAGGTTTTACAAAAATAATTAAAACTCTAATGAATCATTGTGAATCAGTTCAAACGATTAATCAAAATGAACAATTTAATGGAAAAGAAATCTCAAAAAAACATCCCTATGACATGAGGTATAATTCATGTCCATAGCACAAATGACTTGCATACCAAAGTTTATTACTTAAAGTTAGAATTAGGAGTTTCAAAAACTCTATCCACAATGTTTTTGTCCAGGGTCGTCGGAAACTCCAGGTGAGAAAATTGGGGAGTGGGAAAGTCGAGCTCTGCTTAGGGAAGTAGCCCAGCATCTAACTCCAACAGAGCTGCACACTACACGGCAGCAGCCAAGGGAATTGCTGCCTAGCTGACCCAGAAATCCAGGGCCAGCTTTGTTTTAACAAGCAGGGGAGCCTTCTACCACTTTAGCAACTGTGCGTCAACCACAAGAAAGAGCCCAGTGCCTCAGAAGAGCTAGCAGGGAGGAAATTAAATATTACACCATCAGGGAATGGTTTTGCTCGGGTTAAGGGGGGGCTGGGGGTGCAGGACATTAAGAAGTTTAAAGGTAGTTTGGGGAGGGTGGGTTCATAAGCATGGGGAACGGCAGTGAGGAATTAGCAACATTCGTAGTTGCTGATGAAGAAGTATGTTCATTACCAGTGTAATTCGAACAAGATGCTGAAGCAGGTAGTTGGAGAAGGCGAAGAAGGCCAACATTCTTTATTACACACTTCATTTCATTTAACTGACCTTTAAATATATATACTTATTTATATATACACAAGAGTTGAAAAAAGTCACTCTTTTTTCCTGCTATTTAAAGGGATGAGACTTGTTTTCAAGCTAAGCAGTGCGACACGGCTTGGACGACAGAAGCTTGAGTTTGATCCTGCATCTGTAGGGCAATCAATCAGCTGTTCAACGCTCCGACTGCAGCCGCTCCGTTTGGTAAACAGAGCATCAAAGGCAATTAGGACAGTGGTTCCTCTCGGAAGACCCAGCCTCCCTAACAGAGAACTCATTGGCCCAATACTGACGTCAGTTAGCAGGTATCGGCTATCAAAAGACAGGGGCGCTGGGACCCTTTTCTCTTGCTCATTCTGTCTGCGTAAGAAACAATAGCTGATAATAAGAGGCAGGCTGGTTCCCTTTTGAGCTGCTGGTCGATTTACACTCACCTTGTCCTTCATCAGCATTTCCCAGTCAGCACTGGGCTAGACCTCAGCTTTAATCACCTACATATTCTCTCCTGAAGGTACAGGAATTCAATAATATCTAGTCTAGAAAAAGGCAGTAATTAAATACATCAAAAAGCTTGCATGGCCACGCAATCAGCCATCATCAAAGCACGCAGCCATTTCTCACTAAAAAGAACATCTCATCTGACTAATCCTGGAAGATTTCGGAAAAGTTGCACTGCACGGCAGACATAATGTGTTGTTTGTGAGTTGTTGGCTCATTTGACGTCAAGGGGGTACGACTGGATTGCTGCAACTAGAAAAAAAGATGGCAGAGGGTTGCAAATGTGTGTGTGCCTGCGTGTAGCGACTGCATGCTTCTCTGCCCACACATCCCTACTGCAGGAGTCATTACCTAACCTCCAACCAGACTCACAAACAAGGGAATCCATTAACGCACATCAAAGGTTAGCCAAGAAAATATATAAATAAATGCTACATCAACCAAAAAAGAGAGAGAGAGCTAGGGAGAGAGAGAAAACCAGACTTGTTTGTGAACTCTTTACCTCCACCTACCCAGAAACACACTCTAAATCTCCTGCACCCCCACCCTTTTAACCTAAGTGGGCCTTCCTATTGCCTTTGCATGTTCACTTGTCCACTGTACTATAGTCATTAACATATTTGGAGTGCAGCGAGCAGAAAGCTTAATTGTCCTTAATTGCTCGGCTAAATATGTTCTCTAATGATTCTCCTCAGATCTGTGACTGCCTTTTGCGCAATTTCCCGGCCGCTGGCTTCATTATCCCTGCCTCCTTGGAACAAAGCGTCTTTAGAGGCCAACTCCCCCCGCCGTCTTTTGCTCTCCCTCTCTCTCTCTCTCCCCCACGGACAACGCTAAGAGCCAGTCGGGCCGCCTGGCTTGCGGGAGGGAGGGGAGCGACGCACAATGGAAGTCTTTTGTCAGGGCACGAGAGACAAAATGATTAGAAAACCAAATCCATGCTGAAACAGTGTGTTAATTGACTGCAGCTCTGTCGTCTTAATGGCTAACTAACATATGGCCTGACGAAGGTCTCAGCCCCAGCCTTTTGTTTTTAGCAGCCCCTCCCCGCGCCGTTCGGAGCTTAATGGCATCTATGATTGTTTGTTTAATGCCGGCACAGCAATGGGACTGTACTCGTATTAATGAACATGCTGTGGCAGATCTCCATTGTCCTTAGGATATCCTCTCGCCTTATCAGTCATCAATGGAGCACAGAGCCACAGCAGTGATGTCATAGGCACGACCCAGGGACTGAAGATGTGCTGTGCTCTTTCACTTAGAAGCATCTCAATGACTCCAGTGTGCTTTATGCCGTGTGACCAGGTCTCAAAAATCAGGTAAAGATTCAATCTGCTCTATTGGTAACCGGATCTGAAGCCATGCAACAATGAACATTGTAGTCTATTTATAATGCAATTTCTATCTATTAACAATATGAATTATGAATGGAGTGGGTATTTTCCACTCTCAGTTTCAAAAGAGGGGAACGCCACAACAACTAAAGAAGGATCCATCCCCATGCATATCAGGTGAGCATAGAAGCTTGTATTCATTTTAATTCTTACCCGTGTCGGCAGACGGACACTTGCGAATGGTGAAGATGGCACTCAACTCCTCCTCTTCCTCGGGCAGTCCCTTCTGCAAGCGCTGCAGCTTCCGCAGGCTCTCGCTGCGCTGGTGCTTCATGGAACGGACGTGTTGGATGAGGTTCAACTTAGCCTTGGTGGAGTAGTTACACAGGACACAGTGGTAGTAGCACGACTCGCCCTCCACAGCGTTCTCGTGCTGCTGCAAATGCTGTAGTGAGAGAGAGAGAGAACAAGAGAGTTAGCATGGGGTTTTTAACTAACGGGATACCTAATGCCATTTGGAAATGAATAAATCAATTGCCAATCAGGACTCTGTTGTTTAACACAAAGTCAACGTCATTCATCAACACTAAGTTGGTCTAGGTGTGTTTCTGTGTGCTAACAAGACGGAGGGGGAAGTTGGCATCCTCTGGGCTGGTGAGCTAGACGAGACGAGCATGTCAGTATCTACAGGAAGCGCTTGAGCAGGGACACACTGAGAAAAGTGCATTGATCCCTTTCACTCAAGAGAAGTCTTTCGTCTCTGAAAAGGAAACTCCAAACATCTGCCTGTTTCACGCATGGGATGCAAAATATTGATCACCACTGAGTCAAATCCTGCTTCTTTGAGAGCAAGGCAAAAAGAGAGAGACGGGCGGGTGTGGTGCTCTGACTATCTCCAGAAGAGGGTATAGGGATCCTTGGGGAGGACCAAAGATATGTGCTATGATCCACAAACCCAAAACAAGCCAACCACACCGCACACCCAACGGTAACAACAATCCCAAGTCGAGTCTGTGTTCATTGAGCATAACACGTCTAATCAATGAGATAAGACCAACACAATAAGGGCATTGCAAGCCTATAAATCTGAATGCTAGTCCCTAGTTAGCGCATGTGTTGAAAGCACTTATACATCTTGCCTAACCTTGATTCGTGTCTTCTTTCAAGATATGATTGTGACTTGAAGCCTTACGAAAGGTACAAATGAACTTTAGTGTATACTGTCAATGTTAATCAATTGCAAATCATTTTTCATGGCCGTCTTTTTGGCGAATTGTTTTTGTGTATGTAGAGTGAAAGATTCATTGCAATTTATAAATGTCAGACTATACATACACGTACTCTCCACCCTCCATGTAAAGAGAAACAAATAACCTTTGTGTCTTCAGGAACAGCACACGCTACATCTTTGAAACTATACGACGAAGGCACATGATGGTCATTGGTAGCTTTAATACTGTAATAAATAAATAAATTTTGGTTGGAACCATGGCCTAGCAGCTAGTGTAAATACTTTGCCACACTGAGCAAATGGTATATAAAGGGGTGATATGTGTTGGGCTCATAACATTTCAATCATATCTGCTCATCAAATAGCAGTATCTTCCCTAAGTCTCTTTACCTTGTATTCCTTGTTTACCTTCCTTCTGTTACACGATTCATGAAAAAGCAACTGAATTGCACCACAAATGAGATGATGCAAATCTGTAAAAATATCTCTCTGCCTTTTTGCCTGGAAAAACATGTATTTTCTCTCTTGTGGAGAAGCTCTTAATCTCCTGCACAGACCACCCCCAAACCCTGACAAAGGTCGGGGAAAACAAATTGATTCATTAAGACGCGGCTGAGTTGGCTTTGCCCTGCAGCGTAGAGATGAGATGCTTTTCCATCGGCTGATGCACAAAGCCAAAAGTAACATTAGATTTTTAACCCAATTAATGCCACATCAGGTGTTGACAACAGTGAGAGAGGAAAAAATATTATCTTCCCTGAAATGTTCTCCTTCTTTGGTAATATTTAATTTTCGGGCAACATTGCTATAAGGTTTTTTTTTTTTTTTTCCCAAAGCAAATGTGGTGCTGGTATCATATGTCACCCTGGTATACCTAAGATGTGCATTAGGGCCACTGACTTCCAGGAATGGGTTTTTGCTTTTCGTGTGTGCCCCTCAGCTCCATGTAATGGAGTTATTAGGTGATCGTAAAAGGCTCTGTCTTTCTCCTCACGCTCTCTCTCGCTCTCCTTCACTCCTTTTTCTGTTTGAAGTGGGGGTATGATGTCATTGAGTAGGTGCTGCTGGATGTTTTGGGCTTTACTTGAACTGCGCTCCCCCAAACCCCCCTCCCAACACATATGCAGCATATCAGAACTCAGGTACACTGAGCTGTCACGGATTTGCTTGTATAAAACACCAAATCAATCCGTTGTGTGCTACGAGATGGCACGGTTTTTTCTTTCTTCGCAAGCGAGGAGAATATATGAACTGAAATGCAAATCTTTACTTGAGCCATCTTTTGTGAAAATAAGTGCAGCAAAAAAGAGACACCTGAACTAAACTTCAAAGATCTTTTAAAAAAAAAAAAAATGTGGGAGTTTTACAGGGCCCATAAAAAGGGTAGAATTTACACGGGTGAACCTTAACTGGTTCAGCACAGAGAAGAGCAATATATCACTTCTTTTCCCAAACTGAAGCCAGTCTACCACACAATGGATGCTACAGTACATACGTATATTAGCCAATATGCTATACAGTGATGGTATCATTACCGTTTTGTTACAGCTACCATATTTACTCCAAAGTACCATGGTGCTCAGGTGCTTCAAAGAATAACATGGTATTACAAACAAAATATATTCAAAGGTACGTTTTAAAAGGGATATTAGAAGGTTTAAGACTCTCCAACTCAACATAAAATATAATTTTCCTGAATTTTCATAAAGCAGAGATAAATATATTGCTCTCCAGGTCTGACACCAGAGGGCCAAACAGACCTTCATCTCTCTCTCACAAACAGATATATCTACATGATTCCATCGGAAACATTCACACAAGCGATCCCTGAGATGATCTCTACACCTAATCTCCCACCCAACACACACCCCTGGGTCTAAACGTGAAACACAATAACGCATGAGAGAGTTTATGTGCAGCATGTCTGTTTCCTATGATCCTGAGATGAAGCTCCATGCTGATAAATCACCTCCAACTGAAGTGCAGGAATTCAGCGGCTTAATGAAAAAGTCATGTTCATCGAGCAGGGAGGGGCCGGTCAGGGTGCTGTTGAGAAGTCTCCCCTCCGCAGGGGCCCCAGAACAGCCGCATACAGGCCCCTGGAGCCAGAGAAGGCCACAGAGTCAGCATGGCTTACATTACAACTCAAAATTCATTTAATTGGCTGGAAGTTAATGGCAGACTTACAGGAGAGCACATGAGCTGTGGGGAAGTGCAGTGGAGCGAAACCTGAGTGGGCTGGAGGGAGTAAATGTGTGTGTGTGTGTGTGTGAGAGAGAGAGAAAGAGAGTGCACATGTGTGCAGCAAGAGCGGCCCATCTTTACAGGACATGAGTTTTGATTACTCTCTCTCACACACACATGCACATAACTACCCAAGTAAGGATGAATAAGTCCCCTGTACTCGTGTAGGTGAGGAAAAGCAAGGGCGACTCACCTCATTCACCCCGCCTCAACTCAACACTGCATCTCTGCCTGTTTTGCTCCCATCACGCACAGCTATCACTTTCAACACCTACCTGCTCCTGTGCATGGATCTACAGAAGCATCCACTTATGTGGGCTGAAAAAACACACACCTTTCACACCCATCGCCACTTTAACTGCCAGAGAGCCGAATACAGGGCAGGCACTCAGCATACTCTGTGAAAACCTCCACAAATGCCAGGCCCACAGTGGAATCGTGGTAAAGCAACTCAAGTACACAAGTACATGGGCACAGATGCTTCTAGCTATTCAAGTTATTCATAACACTACGCAGGTCCATGTGGGATTCTCAGTGTTGCTGCAAGCGTGCTATTTTCTACACACTGTTTTCTTTTAGTCAATGTTTTATTTTTTAGTCTAATTTTAGTCAACAAAATAAATAAGAATGGTTGAGACCTCAATTAAACCTCAATTTTAGATTTTCATGAATTACATTTTTTTTTACTGACTATGATTGCACTGTTTGATTATATATATATATATATATATATATATATATATATATATATATATATATATATATATATACACAAAACTACATTAATCACTATATATATTTTCTTACTTCATCTCATATCAACATTTTTTTAAAAAGCAATTGTTCTTGCTAATGATAACCATAAACAGTCATTTTGTTGATGAGTTTAACACAGCCAGTTTTCTTTTCAATTTGAATTGCAAACTTGTTATTTAGAGTAAGGTTAAACTATCACCATACTTATAACTGGCTACCTGAATAGTAACATTACTGGTTTAATATAATAGACTTTTAAAGGTAACTCTTTTGTTCCCTTGAGTAACTGTGGTTTGTTAAACGTTATGCATGAGCAAAGGGACCAGACGCTTGACATGTATTGGCCAAGCATTCACCTATGCAATTGTGTACTTGTGTAGAGTTTTTTTTTTTTTTCTGGTCTAAAGCCATACACAAATGGCACATATGCTGACCAGTGACCACGCACACACACAGAGAGAGAGAGAGAGAGAGAGAGAGAGAGAGAGAGAGAGAGAGAGAGAGAGAGAGAGAGAGAGAGAGAGAGAGAGAGAGAGAGAGAGAGAGAGAGAGAGAGAGACCCCCCCTTTTGATCCAACCCTGATTTCTACTATTAAATTTGGCACTGCTCTTAATACAAAATTAATGCATTAAAACAGATGACTATCCAGTGGCTAAATAGCTATCAATTTCTCCCAGAGCTGACGAATTCCCACTGTGAGTGAGCCAGAGAGTGTCTGAATGTGTATTGCTTTGTAATTATCCCAATGATTCTCGGCACTTAGGCCTGGTGATTTCCACTCAAACTCGCTCACACACATATGTCTGCGTTTCTATCATGGTGGAGATGTTCCATTGACTTCTGTTATTTTAATACTGAGCTAATGACATTTTATAACCCTATCCGAACCCCTCAGCACAAACCATTCTGCATTTTCATTAAGACATGTTTATAAACACAATTTTTCCTCACAGAGAAATGTGGGGTTGGTCCCCACAATGGAGGTTATTTTTGGTTTTTACTATACTTGTAGGGACATTTGGTCCACACAATGCAGGCTAAACCTGACACGCACATACCATCTGATACTGATACCAGAGACAGGAAACTAACAGAAACTGGACTAATGCACTATCTAAGCCAAAATGCTTAAACACTGGCCACAACACGTCAGGTTGTTCATGTCAGGTTATATATCCATTGATACCATGATGATGTGGGGTCACACCAGTGACTTAAGGGCAGCACACTAAACTGGATTCAGTCATATGTCATTTTGATTGATACAGTCAAGTGCATTGACACCTTTGTAAACAGCCTAATGATGTCATTGGTTAAATAATAGCCAATGAGATCACTGCTCTGCATCCTGAGATGAGACAAAGGGATTTGCCTAATGGGCAGAAAAACCCAGGCAGAGATGAGACGGGAAGCTGCACCCTTTCTCACATCTCACTCCGTGTGTGTGTTTGGGTAGGTTTACTTAGCTGTACTTTAGTGGCAAAACTGTCCCGAAAAGTTCTAGATCTTACAAAACCTTACTTGTGAAAAAAAAAAAAATCTAAATACAAACGGTTCCCTTTTGCAAAACTACAATTTTTCAGTGACGGTGACACTAGTGGCCGTAAAACACAGATATCCTTTATTCTCTTTCAATTCTTACAAATTGTGATTACAGTGGCAGATTATCGATTAATAAAAACTTGTTTTTCAAAGACTTGTAGAAGTAAGCTAAAATGGCGTGATTGCTTCAGCAAATGCATTTATATCTCTTGTTTGCCTTTGTTAACACTATCGGTTAGGTTTAGGGTAGGGTTTTGTGTAGGTGGAAAGTTATTTTCATACAAGATAGAGCATTACAATAGATAGATACGTACAACAAACAACATAAAACTGAAAATGCTTTTAGCATCACTCACTGACATTTAACCTTAAAAGTTTGGTGAAACATACAAGATACAACGTAATATCATTTTGCAGAAATGTCACCAAAGGCACTCTTTTCCAATGAGGATTATGGGCAGGGACTTGGCTTGGGTTGGGCTGTTGCAATTAAAGAGCTTTATACAGAAACAATAGAAGTCTAAGTTCATCTTCATTACAGGAGGTACAGTGTTTTAATATTTAGTATGCTGTGAATGAGCCTGTCCTACCTCCTTCACTTCACCATTTTTCTATCTCGTTTCTCACTTAGCAGCAGTAGTTTAAGGAGTAGCAGAACCGCGACCACAGAAGCTGCACTGGATGCCAAGTTCAACGGCTGGTTCAAATTAGCCACTGCGAGCGGTGACATGCCCAGACGCTGTGCTGTGGCTGGAGAGACAGCACGTACCCACTCCTTAACTGCATACCTGCCACTTCCTGCACCTCTCTCACTCTGCTGTTTCCAGGATCGCTTTGCTCCGTTCTCCTGGAATAGCCATTCTATCACTTCCCAGAGGAACATTTTATAGCTCAGATGTTGCTCTTTCATATATCAGGAGTTAATGGAGTTTAATGTTTTACTCAATAATTAACTGTGTTTCTGCTGTTTCTCCTAAAAAGGAGAAATAAAAACAGTCACAAATGAAACAGTTGATAATGTAGGGGTGTAGATTTAAAATGAAATGAATGAATGTAGATAGCGAATTTTGAGAGAAATTGAGATCTTTGAAGATTTTAATTGAGATTGCATTAAAATCTCTGGCTCTTAAATTAAAGACTTTGCTATCTTGTCCAATCTGAGCACAATTTGTGACGTTGTTCTCACACTAACTGAGGAGATAATATCTGTCTGGGTGAAACAACTGAGACATTTAAGTGATCTTGTTTGTGATTTATCTTTACTAAACTTAACCAAGTTATAAGTCATGTTCCAGATATGATACAATGATTTACACAATGGCTGTGCTGACTCTGTGATTCAGTTCTCTGTCATAGATTAAACTGGTTAGAATGGATTACTGTACATGTGCATTGAGAAAAAATAAGGGTGAAAAACAGAGAGATTGGGGCCTTAAAACAATCCTCTCCAGCAGCTTATACCACCCCAGTGCACTTTAACAGTAAATAAAGCAATAATTATTGAATTCCTTTGGAATAAATAAGCAGCTAGAAAGTAAACAATAGGAACATAATTGTAGAAAGAAGGCAATCAATGCCTGCAGTCATTTGGCTTGTGTTGATTATGCGTACGCTCGTTTGTGTATGTTTCTTTGTGTCTTTGAGTAAAAAGCAATAGCAGTTAGAGGGAGGGTGTAGTGACAAGCAGTTAAATAATACCCTCTCGCATACACCGGTACAAAACAAGCATGGGGTAATCCTTCCTCCAGTAATGCCCCTGCATTTCCAAACAATGGTTCTCAATCAGCTGATCAATGTGTCCACATAATTCATTGTGCGAATCGGTCTAGGTGAGGGAGGAAGAGAGCAAGGGAACTCTATAGAAGAGATTGAGAATGGGAACTCAGGGCAGTGGAGATATCAATACCCAGATCAGAGATACTACGGCAGTGGCAATGCCCAAGGCCTTTTTAAATAAGGACAAGAATATACACATAATGTAGTATTTTAAGTCAAAATAAACACGTTACTTGTAAAATGAGCTGAGACACATTTTACATTAAGAGACTTTGTGATCATGCAGGAAATTAAGTTTAATTTAGGGTTGGGTAAAATAAAGAGTTGCACAACTATATTAATCGCTAGACGTCGCCTTCCACCATGAAGAGCTAATTAACAGCTTAGCCTCCCATTGTTTTTATGAACGCAAGCCCTGTAGCGCCAAGCCGCATCCAGCCCCGTAGTACAATAACTCTGCCTGCAGGAGGCGACAGCTGTGTGGAGCTCTAGGGGCAACACACACAGCTGTTCCAACTGTCCCTAGACATCTGCGGCCGCCTGGTGCCATCTGGAAATTTAGGAGGGCAGTTTAGGACCTGTAGAGATCCTCCTACCTCCTGCAACCTCCAGAGCGCTTCCCATAACTAACCCTCCATTTTGGTAAGAGACAATGTTGATAATTATTGGGAAAGGACAGTGAAAGAATTCTGTGTATGTCTCAGGGCATGCAGACAGGAGACAGACACAATCAATCGAGAGACATTCAGAGGTACTTAGACCGTTCAATGATGTCTTATTTGTTATATTAGCTTAAAACACATGACTTGTTCTGGTGTTCTAGCAAGAACAGAATGATTTGTGAGAAAAACATACTTGCAGAAGAAAGCACTGCATCTATTTCACAAAGTCAAATAAATAAAAGAAAACACTGTTGGAGATACCAAATGAGTCATGTTGTAGTTATGAGAATACATAAAATTGTAGCAATATTGTTACAATAACTGACTGAACTTGACTGAAACTGGGGACTGACTAACTTCATTTTTGTTTATCTAAAGAGGTTGATGTAACACAGCAAACATCAAACTTTTCGTCCACATTCTTCTGGGACAGATATCAAATGCTTCATAGGACTCAGGGCAAAACTAAAAGTATGGAAGGATTCTGAATGATGATCATCAACATCTGAGTTAATAAAAGGCAACCATTTACCAATAACCCACAAATTAGCGAATACCCAAATCCAACCCAAGTGAAGAAGACCTTCTCCTAAAAAAGTCATAGACGTTATGAAAAGGACACCCCACAGTATTAACTCTTCAGGTTTGTATTATCTAGCTTTCACCTCCAGCGTTCCTTGTTAGTCTGCGTGAATATTTCATTACCACATAATTGGTTGATGCTCCAGGCTAGGTTATAAGGCAGTAAGAATGCTCATCTCTTCCTTATTCTTCTTTTCTAAAATTCACAAAGGGCAGTGTGGAGTCGGCAGCGTGGAGTGTTTGAACTGGTCTCCGATGAGGAAATGTTTGAGTTGCCAGGCTCTGCCCCTCTCATCTGCCCGGCTTCACCTTCACCCACAGGACTAGTGTAATGAGAGGGCCTGATCGTGGCCCTGTGCCAGAGTAAATATTTAAGCTCAGCTTAAAGAGCCTGGCTTTTATAAGCTGTGTTGGGCCTACAATGGCGCAACAGGCCCTAAGAGTTCTCACCTTCTTAACATGCAAATGAATAAGCGGGGGCGGGCCGGGGGTGGTTGCTTTGGGAAGCTTATTTGCATAGCACATAAGCATTCTGAGTGTCTGAGGGCAATGTAGAGGTAACAAACTTTGAGCACCTATCCATTTCTAGTGGCTTTCTCTCTGTGTTTCTAAAGATATACTTTGTTTGCCTTTACTCAATTGCTTTGACTTCTACTAACTTCCTAAAGAGATTTAAAGTCCCAATAGCCTAGGATACTGAGCTGTAATGTACTTGTCACTTAATTTGAGCAAATTAACTTGTTAATTAGTGTCATTAACCTAAACATACAGTGCCTCTATATTGTGAGAAACAAAACATATGGTGTGGTTGTTAAATCTGTCCTTCATAAAAGGACTGTTCTAGCTTAGACTCCACTGAAAACATACTATATTACATAGTCCTATTTTGAATACACAATGTTCTGTGCTGGTTTACAAAAGTATACGATGTCTGTATTGTCAGGATGTTTAGCAATTAAAAAAGTATACGACAAAGAAATCCATGAAAATATTATACCCCTGAATCTGTGTATGTTTTGACCTTCAGCAAGACATGAATTTGAAGCAAGCTCTTTTTTTAAGCCCTGGCCTCTAGCCTATGCCCAGAGGAGCCTGAGCACTTGTGTTGAAAAGTGGAGCTCTTTGGCAGAGGCTCACCTGTCCATCCCATAATCTCACTCTTCTCTCTTTAAGCAGAATCCACATGGGTGCTGAAAACATACAGCGCTTTATGGGATCCGTCATCAGTGCCTACTCATTAGCTTGCAAAGGAAAGAAGAAATACAACTTTACTTTCCATAAAAAATAAACAAAGTGCTCATTGATCAGGGTAATCAATAGTGAATCGATAACCTAAGCCCTCATCATTCCAAGTCCAGCATAATTACAGCTGAGATATGGTCATTATCACTAAAATCAAAAAAGGTGCAGGTCTAACTAAAGGCAGCTCAATTGCTTCAGTGTTGCTGGGCTGTGCAAATACTGTACAGGGCCCTCTGAAGGACCTCTGAATGCGATTCCCAAAATAACTTGCTCACGCCATCAGTCATCGTGTCATTGAAGAGGTTGCGGCCATTGCTGCCCATTTGAAGGCATTTAATTCTGTGCACTGCTACTGCGTCAGCATAGCAAAGCTTTGTATTGCTTTTAATGTAAAGTTAGTTATATATAGGATAGCATTAAGCAACCACCTTGTGATTTTAATGTACTAAATGTTGTGGAAGAGTGCCCTCCTTATGAGATTTGCAGCCAGTTTAGGTGCTAGAAAAAATAAGAAGCTCTGACACACTTAAGTGTCAAAGGAAGAGGAGAGGTTTTTAAAAGTGATGAGATATGGCAGAAGGGCAGTAATTGGCACCAAACCCAACGCTGTTTTGATTTTGAACTCGCTGTCCATGCACACAGCATTGCAGATGCAGGGTGACACCGGCGCAGCGTGCAAAGTGCTAACAGGTAGACTGCTAGAAAATGCATAACTGGGCCTGAGCATGCTGCTAACAGAGGCCAGTATTCCTCCACCGGCTCGAGTTTCTGCGTCACTTCACTTTGAACTGCATACGCGATGAGCGGCTGGAGGCATAAGTGCACTTGGCAATGGCACTACGAGACAAGTGTATACAGTTTCTAAACCAGCTCTGTGTCTCACTCTCGCCTTCTCCCTTCCCTGCATTCTCCACCAAAGCGCCGGGAGCGCCATGCTTGTAAAAGTAACCACAGCTCTTTAAGAGGCTCATGTATTTACAAACGGAGGTATGTTGAAATCAAAGGAATTACCACATGACATAACACATCAAGCAGCCAGCGGATAGAGAATTTATAGGGCGGATTCGAACATGGGTGGTGCGCCCAGGAACTATGCCATTGTTTGATCATGCACAGCCACAAGCAAGTACAACTCACTCACCTATGACAGGTCCCGGGTTCACTGGCTCATTGGCGTCAACCCCCACCTTTCGCTGCCTTTCTCTCAGTCAGGTGGTTACAGGTGCAGAGTGCTATTGTTTTCTACTTCCTGTTGATCCTCCACATGCTGATTTCTCCTCACATGTTGCTTTTGAAAGTAAGGCTCTGTCTGGTTATGTAAGCCTAGTACATGAGCTGTTCTCACTCCTCATCCAGCACCTCTTGTGAAGTGCAGCAGTTAAATCTGTTGTGCTCTGTCCTAGTTGGATCTAAAGAATCGTTCTCTCTCTCTCTCTCTCTCTCTCTCTTTCTTTCTTTCTCCCTCCCCCTCTTTTCCTCTGTTGCTCTTCTGCCTAATCTCACCTCAGTTTTTATTTCGCCCGCCTTCATCTGCAGAGGACTAAAAATACATGATAAATGGTACATGATATTTTAAAGTCTTATCTCTTATCTGTTCTTACAAGGAAATAATAGGGTAGTTAATCCTGAAGATCTCCCTCAAATTGATTAATCAGCACATACGGACAATCAAATAAATGATTAATATTCTCCAGACCTGCGGTCGGACAGTTACCCCCCAAAGCATCAGTAATAATTCAGTAACTCTTCCCAGACCAAAGCCGCGTCTGCCTGTTCAGCAGCAGCTCTCTGATGCAGTGGGAGATCTTTGAAGTTGGTGCATAACAAACTCGCAGTGCTCTACGCATGGCTCTACCTGTAGATTAGAGCACAACTGCTGGCCAGGCCAGAAAGACATTGCAGGTTTATTACAATGGAGCTGAATGCAGACAAAAATGTAGCTGCATATCCTCTAATGTCTGCACCACAATGCCCGACAGATGTTTGGCAATATAGTAGACTTTCTAAGACAGCAGGTTTTTAGAAACCAGTTTGTTAAGATTGGGGCTAATTAGACAAAAAAAAATGATGTTGTGGCAAAAGCAAACATGTCAGATAAGTAAACAGTATTGTTACAGTACACAAGATAGTCTCTCTGCCCTGGAGAGAAGTAACATTAAAATTAGTTAAGATAACTTGAATGTTACATAAGGGGGTCTTGTCCTGCTTGCTATCTGTGTGTCACCCTGGTTTTATATTCAGATGTCTTCAGACAAGCTGTTTAGCAGTGGTTCTCCCTGATCTTGCACCCGGGCCACACCCTGTCCTGGTGATGGATTCCCTATTTATTCAGCTATTTTTAGGACAAAAGGAGGAGATCTCCATGGAGAATGGTTTTCTTTCTCTACCATTACGGAGTTCTCTAACCCTCCCAAAGAGGTCAACAAACAGCCCTCCTCCCCAAGCCGACCGCATCTGCCAGCTTGCGCACTTATTAATGTGTGAGTGACCCGGGCCTGGACACCCCTCATCCACAACAACTGTGGTGTGTGTGCATCCGTGTCTCTGTGCAAACATATGTTTAGGTGTCACAGCTTTACCATGTGGACCGGCATCACCAGTCCCACGCTAGTACTGACCCTTAACTGCCTACCCCCACCTTGGCCTTTGTGTAGGTCGCCTGGTTGGCTGGATAGCTAGAGAAGCCCATGCAGCTGTCTGCTGTCCTCTTCCCGTACACGCTGTCTCTGGTGTCCATGCTCCTGCTTCCGAACATGGCTATACATAACATCACAGCACATAGTTCGAAACCTGACCACCACCTGCATTCTGCCACTCAACCTGGGTTGCTCAACAGGCCTATGCAGTTTCATTAGCACAAAGACGTGGAATTAAACTAATCCATGTGTCTGTCGCGCTGTGGCCGGAGCCTCATACAGGCTCAGCAGGGGCACCATTAGCCTTTCAGTGAGAGCGGGCTGATCTAAAACCCTGCCAATACGTTTGTTGATGTATGGCCTTAAACTCTAATAGGTATAAGCGTGGTGTGCGGGGCGGTGTTGTGAGAAGCCAGGCTTTTCTATAACCGATACAGTTAACTTTGATCTTGTCTTAGCATGGCCTGTTTATAAATCAGCAACGCAAATATTTATGAGCTGGATGGGAGAAAATGGCTAGTCTGGTTTATATCCCTGGCCTTCTATTCTTCCTTGCCCGCCCCATCCCACTCCCTCCACCCTCCTCCTCCCCCCGGCTCATGTGTCGACGAGGACGCCACAACAGTGGGGTGAGAGAGCACAGGCCCCAGGCCACATCTATCATGACTACGTTGTCCAGCTTTATTGGCTGGTCATGGAGCGCAGGTCAAAGTCACTCCAGGCGAGGGCAGAGGAAATCTAGATATGCAGGAGATAGAGGAAGATATCTGAAAAGATCACACAAAAAGTGGACAGGTGGGTCTGTTTTTTGCAAGCCTCTCTAACTCAGTGTGGGTTTGGTCTAGCCAAGGTGAGGTCTGAGTCTCATCCAGTAAAGCTCAATAAATAACATGAGACTGTGCTCAATAACTATTGCCTTTTTGCTTGCTCCCTGCACATCTATCTGTTTCGGCCTGCAGTGCACACAATGGGACGGCCCGCACTGGCAGATGCACAGGTTTTAATTGCTCCCCCCAGTCCTGACCTCTGCTCCTGATCACCCTCTGATATACAGCATCTCTATTAAGCTGGGAAGTAGGTAAATATTCTCCTAAAGACCCTCCATTCTAACGGCACTACTGAAAAAGGAGGGGAAAAAAATCAATCGCCTTTTTTCTTTTGTCCTTCGCCAACTCTATTAGTTTTCCCATTTTATCTGATGTCGGGATCCAAAAACGCAGAGACCAGTGCTGATGAGGGGGCAGCTGTGCACGGTCTTGGTTTGATGCAAAGCTGTATACATCACGTGCCTGGTTTCTTGAGAAATGTGTGGCTTTGTTGTGTTGTAATTCAAATTGTTTTGAAGACTCAAGTTTGGATGGAGAAGCCATATTTTGGGAGAATGAAAATAATGCTTTTAAAGAATGGATGAAGATGGCTACTATTTTTCAGAAATAGTCCACAGTGAATTACAAATTATATGGCTCTGACTCAGATATTTAAAAAATTCTGTTCAATACGGAGTTATGTCTTGTTAAGCTTGATGACAACATGCAATGTGGACACAAATATGCAATGCTGTGTGTGTGCTGGAGTGTTTGAGAGTGCAAGTGAGTAAAAGGGGGGCAGTGGTGATGGTAGTGGTGGACTGGCTTGTAGATCGATGCAGTGATTGGCAGTTAATGGCTTTTCCTGTTCAGCCTTCGTAACCTCGCTCTGATGGCTGTTGCTTCTGATCAGAGATGGCAGATTGCGTTTGATTTTTGTATATAAAGCCCGGACTTTTTGGAGATGGCTTCATCATGTTAAATCATTTAAAAGTTAAGTTTCCCAGGCATAGAGGTAAAGCTTTAGTGTCTGAACAACCCACTAGATTTCTCTGTAAAAAGGAGAGCACTGATTTCAAATTTTAAACAACCTGCTTCAAATTTCATTCTACAAGTAAAAACAACACTAAGTACAGGACACTATCTACTCATTTAGTAATTTAAAGGGCCTGTCTGTCACACAACGGTTGAACGATTGAACAATAAGGCACATTTTTGTGCTTTCATGATTTTAAAAAACAGCAGCAATTTTACAGCCCGTAATTTTTAAAGTTTTGATAGATTCCTCAAGCCATAAAAAGAAATGAAGGAACTCATCAGAAATAAGGTGGAATGGAAGAGAACAAGCTATATTTCAGACTGAAAGAATGTAGAGGGAAAGTGCATATCCTATTCATAGCAGGCAGAGTAACAAAAATCCATATTTAAAATGGTTTAGGGTCAACCAAGAGCTGAAAATCTTATAACTTTGAATGTGATGCTCTAATAGAAGGTGATTTCTAGAAGCATGTGTATGTATGTGCATGTGTGTATATAGGGACCCACTGGGACAAGCCAGTGCAGAATTAATACACACATGCTGCTCCCTTTGCAACATCAACAAATATTTAATAAAGCCTGCTTCATATAACTCATTAATATGGCACTCCCTCTCTTCTCTCAGCACTTAATTTAATATAACAATAATTTAAATAATCATTTGCATACCAAGATCTAGTAATCTTCTCTAGTAGCAAAAATATAACGTCTCCCAGAGACCTCGTTTATTCAGTAGCAAAGACAAGCTTTCTGGTTCAAATTAGCAGAACAAGACCATTTCAACCTAACGAGTATAAATTAAGGAAATTCTTTTACAGTGACAGACATAACCCGCTCAAACGAACGATCAAGTCTGCGGCAGCCTAATTTTAGGCCTGGTGTTGATTGAATGTGGTGACGCTATGGAGATGAAGAAAGAGAGAGAGAGAGAGTTTGGTTGATCCTGTGGGGAGTGGGTGGAGGAATGTGGCGGGTGTGCTGAAGAGTTCCTCTGCTGTCTCTGTGTTCCATCTCTGCGCCCACAGCAGCAAGATCTCCACTTCATAAATCAGCACTGCTGTTTGAAAAATGCTTCATGATACACAAATGTGTGAAACCACTTAACAACAGAACAAAAGTGTTTCCCCTACTTTCAGCAGCTGCAGCTAGTAAAATAAGGCACCTCTGAGAGGCTGACCTCAGAATTCACCTCATCAGTGGGAGGGGCTTCATAAAGAGAAAGCCTCAAAGAGAATGTTAGGATACATATCTGTGACCATGCATTTTAAACACTAGGAGTCCTGTATGGGCGACTAGAGTTTGAAAGCAGAGAATGCAAGGGTTGTAGACCTGCAATGAAAGTTTGACCTTAAAAAATGTAGTGCTACTCCTTGACCACTCTGTTTCTGGCCTTCACATTCTCTGTCTACCCACTAACCTCTTTTCATTAGAACACAAAGAAAGAAAGAAAGAAAGAAAGAAAGAAAGAAAGAAAGAAAGAAAGAAAGAAAGAAAGAAAGAAAGAAAGAAAGAAAGAAAACGAGTATTTGGGAACAACGTACTGAACTCTAAATGAGTCACTTTCAGATGCTGATGACTTCACATCTCAGCCTTTTAATGCAACAAGCCATCATCTCTATATATTACCTTTATCCCATTTTTTTTTCAATTTCACTTTTCTTGGTTTACCCCCTTTTTACATGCATACAAGCACACGATGAGAAAACAAGGTGTGAAATGATTTTTTTCCAGAGACCCCAAATAAAAAACATATGACACCTCAGGCTGAACTGCTTAATTGCAAAGGGATGAAAATCTGTAGTTTGCATCTGGTGAGAACATTGCCCTCATAACACTGATAGATTTATAGCTCCCAGTCCTAACCTTGGACTCCAGTGCATGGCAATTAGGCCATGCATAAGACACCTCAATGAATGTCCATCTCAGTGGGGCGAAGTCAGGCTTAATTTTTTTGTACCCTGGGCTGCAGTTTTAGACCTACACAAGGCTTAACTCAAGAAATGTCTAAATGAGTTGGCCATGTTGCGGATTTTTAACTAGCTCAACCAGCAAGGTTATCTTTGTAAACCAATTTTACAACCAATTGAACAGCATGGCTACCACCTGCACCAGTATCTTACAAGCATAAACCAGCATGCTGACTGACCAACTTTGGCACAAACTGGACCAGAATATAAATGTCATAAACCAGTCTAAACCAGCCTGGAAATTATAAGCGGTTGTTTTAGCAAGATCTAAACCCTTGTCCCAGCATCCATCTGTTCCACACTGAACTATCGTGCTGTAGAGTGGACCTTGATCTCACACATGTAAACACTCCAACTTGTCTAGCATTAGAAGGATGTGGATTTCCTCATTTCAGCAGAACTTCATTGTGAATATTCAGAAGAGAGACATTGTGATGAGGGGTGAGTGAAAAACAGTGAGGTCCAAAGACTCATTTCATGTGTGGATTTATTTCTCCCAAGACTCTCTTCAGCAGCCCGAAGCTAAACACAGTGTGTTTTCCAGCGCTCTGCCTTCCACTAAGCACCGAGAGGAGCCTTGCGGCCTGGGTCACTCACAGGCCATTAATCTGGTTGCTAAGTCACTGATGTATTGATGCTGGTGAACCAGTAAGCCTGCCTGTTGCTCTCTTTACCACCCACTGCCTTTCTCCCCAACACTTTCTCTTACTTCCTAAGGCTCACCCAAAGTCTGCCTCAAAGAAAACCTACCTGCCAACTTGCTACTTTTGTCACTTTCTGTAAGAAGGTTCGGCCTAACTCATCCAGGGACTAAGCCATTCAAGGATCTGTTCAAACTAATTTGACTCACATTTGGCAAACAAACACATTTGACTAAAAAACATACATCAAGCTCATCAAATTAGGCTAATAAAGAGTATTTTTCAAGACTGAGCAAACATACAATCTCATTAGGTCAGAGGGGTTGGAGGTAGAGGGAAGGACTGAGGAGCTTCTGATCGGAGGGATGTGGGCTGAGATTGCAATATAAACTATACAACTACTGTATAATATATTTTACAATACTGAGGCTGGCACTACTGAGATAAAACATTGATTAAGGAATGTTATAAACAGGCAAATTTGCTTAAAAAAAATCTGGGCTGGGAACTGAGAACGTAAAAGTCAAGAGTTTCAAACCCGGGGGTGTAATTCAACATTGTGCCCTTGAGCAAGCCACTTAACTCCAGGGGGATTGTGGCTGTAGTAAGTGAACTTTTAAATAGCTTCAGAGCATCTACTAAATGTCAAATAACTACATAAAAAAAGGAGTCAGGTCAGTCCTGAACATGTTTAATGCTCGACAGCATAATTGCACTCAAGATAACTCCTCTCATCAATTTAAAATAGATTACTTAGCGTGATGGTGCGAGTGACTACCTTTAAAGAACTTTCTTTGTTAAACTTTACAGTAACCTCCATTGTTTATCCTATTCCATTGTTTAAAGTGTTTTATAAGACACAGATCTTCGGCGTACTAAAAAGAGCATTACAGAAGGAAAGGTTGCAAACATCGAGAGAAAACAAGGAGGAAGAGGGAAGATTTTGCTGAAGAAATATTTAGTTTTCCAGGCTGGTTGGATTAAAGCTATTTAACCTTAAGATGAGAGCAGCGGAGAGGGACCACCCACCAGCTTGTGACCTATGCTGGTTTGTTTTGAGCACAATGGGTATTTGCCTTGTTTATTAGATTTAAGGGAGACAAAGAGTCGAGAAAGATGTGCAAGAGGAAAGAGCGAGACACATGCAGGCGGTTGAAGCGCAGACGGAGTTAGTCACAAATATAAGGCGAAGGAGTGAATAAATCACAATAACAACAAAGACGTGAAAAGGTGTGTTTTTAGCTTCTAAGGTGTTCTGGGTAGTTTCTTAATGCTATTGTTCGCCAGAAAAAAACGAATTCTGATTGTTTAGAAAAGTATAGGATACCTCTAACCAACAAGACAATTTGTGGATTAATTGTTTGTGGCTAAAACATTGCAAGAGCAGTTACATGGCAAAGTTTCAAATGCTAAGGGTTTGTTTAAATTTCTGCCTATGTCTACACAAACCTTACAAACTACCACAAGCTTGCGTCTTCCTACTGTGGTGTAACATACTCTCTGATCCATGTGCACACCCCTGTCCCTCATCAGACTCCAATCCCCTGTTTGTGCTGATCAGGCAGCAGATAATAGGATCAACAGCTTCCTTCAGCAGTGGCAGAAGCATTGCTTAGTTGCTCTTGTCTGGCTGCCTAAAGAGAGAGAGGCAGGGGTGGGGGGGCAGAAATCAAAACAAACAGCTATTACAACAATAATATCAGCTTCTCAGCCTCTCTACAAAGAGATAAGCTCTCTTTCGCAATCCGTATAAATATCCCTGTCCCTCTCTCACAACTTTTGTAATATAGGACAACATGTGAAAACTGTTTATGGCCTACCATGTGTATCTGTTTGGCTGCTGGTCCCTCCATTGAATGCATGCACAAACACACACACACACTTATAGGTGCAGATGCATGCATAATCATCAGCTGCAGCTGTGCAATGGGTCAGCGCCTGGCTTTTCTGAGGTGGGGGCTGAAGTTGTTGTGAAATTCCTGCAGACTTCCAGACACAGCTTTAAGCCTGCCCACTACTCTACAAACTAATGTCACACAACATAACGCTCCTCCCACGCTAACGGACAGCTCTCTCAGCAAAATTCGACTCCTCTTCTGGAGAAAACCCTCCGCCTTTTGTCTTAAAGGGAGCTTAGCCTCTGTTTGGCTTCTGTGAGGCAGAGTTCAGCACCCTATAGGCAACCTTGTGCTGACATGGATCTACATCATTGAGATCTTATGATAGACATAAATATGATATATACAAATTTAAAAGAGTCTCCTAATTATAAACCTGGGCATACTTATATATGTGATAAGGACTGACTGGAGGGAGTCCGAATGTCTCAGTAAAAGCTCTGTGGATATGGAATGGGCGCTTTATTAGCGTGGTACTACCGGTAAATCAAAGCTCAGCCCTTCCTGGAACAGCAGCAAACCTTTTTTCCCCACTGAGCACTATTACTGAACAATCACAGGCCAGCCATGATAATTAGCAGAGTATCTCCATCTAAACGAGCGCCTCTCTCTCTCTCTCTATCGCTCTCAGACCTGCCCCCCCCCCCCCATCATCTTTCACTCCGTCTCATCTCTAACTGATGTCTGGAGGGACTTATGGAGTTTGGGTGTGGCGCTCTCTCTGGCATAGAGGTTAAGCTTCACTGTCCACAGATGAAAGATATAACCACGGGCCGTACCAATAGTGGTAAAATGCTCCCTTGCGACTTTAACTCGAAATTACTCTGCACTTTTATTTGATAATAAAAAACAAACACAAATCTTGCTGGAGCCAGGGTATTCTCAGTCTATTTGTTTTTGATGATTGGAGTAAGTTACTCTGATGAGGATAGGTCATGATAGAAACAATAATTATTAATGGAGATGGTAAGCCGTATTGATCAGGATTCAGTTTTAAAGGGTAGAACAATATCTGAGAAGCACATTAATACCTTTCGGTATAGCTACTACGGTTAATCCCCCTTCTACGCATTACTGTCTGTTTTATTTCACTGTGTTTTTTCTTTTCTTTCTCTAGAGCGTAGACATTTTCCTTCCTCACGCCCCAGCTGATCCGGTTGCATTGCACTGAAGGGAAAAATAAGTAGAGAGAGTCAAAAATCCAGACGTTTTGTACTGGATCCTGGGCTGTGCTTAGAGTGCAGTCAAAGCGCTGTTAGCATAGCTGAGACACATCAACGTGTGCTACAGGGTTCTGTTAGTAGGAGTTTTGGGCTATAGTGAACAGATGACAGAATGTGTGAGCATGTGTGTGTGTGTGTGTGTGTGTATATCTGTGCATGTACAGGGAGTGTGTAAATGTGTGCAGCACAGTTTGTATAGTTTGTGTGTTTAATGGAGCGAGACCAGCACACTGGTGCTGGTGGTGCGGGGGTGAATGTTATGAGGCCTTTCTTGGGTAAAGATTCCCCATGTGATAGTGACGGCACTTTCTTCCTTTCTTTCCACGGCCAAGCGGCATCTGGAGTGGATTTTGTGCGAGCAGACACCGAAGAACATGATTACATTCAGTTAACTGTGCTCTAAACTGATTATGCATGTGCCAAGCTAATGGACTACATTTGCAAGAGGAAAAATAACATCCAATCAATCTCAATTACCCCAGATTGTACCGGCCCCTGAGACAAGGAAGGTAGCCAGCCTGAAGCTCCTCCTCTTTGCTTGATAGGCCTGGCTGGAAGACCTGCCTCTCTCCATCCTGTCTGGAGCGGAGAACCAAGTCTCCAACTGAAGACTGACATGAGTGCAGCCCAGCACCTGAGACGTGCTTGCTCAGCATGAACAAGATCTCACATATCGAGTGAATGTGTGCTCTACACTACAGGGTAGTGGTGTATACTTATGTATATAAAAGTGGTGCTAGAGAAAATTGAAAGGTGAGACATGAGTAATCATTGAGTATATGTACCCTTAAAATCATCATGAAATGGCATTCACAACTCATTTTACTTCTGTAACGATGTACTGTATTTCTAAGTGAAACGGCACATCAAATGAGCACAAAATGTTACTGTCAGGGATGTAAAGTGTCTTTATGACAGGTGGTTGGAGGAATGGGACTGAAAAATAAGAGGGATCGGTAATGTTAGCCAAAAAGGAAAAGTCGCTTTAGAGTAAGTTATTACATTTTGATGAAAGATTATGAAGACATTTTTTTAATTGGAATAATGTGCACAGATCAAATATGCACAATAAAATCTGGAATGTGTATTGAAAAAAGCAATTAGAGTCTCTTGATTTCAAATTCACTTTAATATACATAGATTAACTATGTGTGGCAACTATTTCTGATTTTGCAAATTGCAAGTTCCACCAACAATTAAGAACTTGAGAAGCCTAAGCTTTGTAATGACCTGGGTATTGTTGTAGTGTGGCCCATCTGCAAATGCTTATGGGTGACCATCATGACATCATTCTCACCACTACAAAGCAGCCAGCGAGCGGGAACTTGGAGGGAACAGTGGAAGGTAAAAGTACATCTGAGATGAGTGCAAGACTGACTGATGGGTGTGTCTGAAACCAGAGTGGAACTCAGACCTGTACCACAGACACCAAAGTCGGGAAGCATCACCCCTGCTGTGCAGTGGTGCATGCGGTTAAGACAATTCTCCCAAGACTTCCAAAGGCTTTCGGAACATTCCAATCCGTGGGGTGGTGGGGGAAGGTGTATTTTTAGAAAGCCCTAATATGTGCCGCATACCACAGACTCTCAAATTATCCCATCCAGCTTAGCCTTCAGTTTAAACCTTCCTTTTTAATTCCAGTAATTACAGGCTCCAATTTACGGAGCTGTGCACACAAAGGGCCTGTTTAATGCAAACCAGTTTGATTTGGGCAAAGTGTCCCAAGGATCTACCACATCTTAGGGCATGTTTATGCTGACTTGATAATTTATTTTCTCTCAGCAGGAGGTTGAAAATGTTTGCATTTTGTATCATATTTCTTTGTGTGTGTGTGTGTGCTTGTGAGTGTGCGTGTGTGTGTGTGGGGGGGGGGGGTTACTACTTGTACAGTCAGCTTAGCTGAGCTAGCAAATTATACTGTTGATGTCAGGCAGTCAGTATGTCTATCAGGACTATAAATTCACTGCAAAGTGAAGCCTGTGTCATTCTGGGGTTAGAAACCAATGCTACTGCAAGACCTCAGGAGCAACATGTGCTTATCGTCCTCTAATCACATTTATATGTCATGAAATACAGCTATAACTCAAACTGTGAATGTCTTAGTTTGCGGGTAGGCCTGTCGCCACTGACGGAAGCTGCTTGCTTACAAGGCTGATGCTGTTGTCAGTCAACTCTGTTCTCTCTTCCTCTGTTCGGATAAGTGGGGCTTTTAGGGCTGAGGAACCATTTTAAGCAGCTTAAAGCTTACAAATTATCATGCTTGGATGTGTCGAACATTTCTAATCTGCCACAGAGTATTGAACATTTGCAGTTAGGTGGACTAGCCTCTTCTCCGCTAGCTCTCCATCTTTAAAGGGAGCACCGGCAGCGGAAGGAATATTATGGTGCTTCTAAGCATTTTTGTGCTAACAGTAGACTTAATTATGCTACGTATGAGGTGAATTTCCAAGAGAAACAGCTCCATACATCACAATGCATTGCAGTCAGTGGCACTGGCTAGATAAGATTTGTCTGCTATTGCTTACCATTGATGCTAAAACTCAACTTGGTTCCCTTGGTCTCAAATCCTGCCTGGAGCTACATGAGGCCCCTGACTACAGCAATGCCTCCACAGGTCAGCCAAGCACGTCAGGAGTCTTGTGTTGCATATTTGAATCATTGTGGTATTTGTAAATATGCTCAATGCTTGTCCCAGCTTGAGTATGGCAGACAATCTCAGCTCTGGCTTGTCTGCTTTCATCTCCAGATGCAGAGGAAGCTGATTTTTTGGCCTTCCCCTAATTACCATTACAAACTAGTTTGTCAGGGAAACAGCTGACCAAGAGTCCCTCTGCCCAGGGCAAATCTTGGCAATGCTAGAATATTTCTGGCTGTAAAGGGTTTACAAATAGGAAACTTGCAATGAAGTCAATGGTAAACTGGACCTAGTCTAGGTATTTTATATAAAAATATCATAACATAGCTCTGCCTCTGAAATCACTTTTCTTTTCAGCTGTCTTCACTAAGGTGGTGTCGGCTAAGGTAATTGTTTTAGGCTGCGTTTGGTATGATTAATAGGCAATGATGTCCCACCCTACATATTCTTTTCTTTTTGAATATTCTGATTCACTCAGAATTAAATCAAAGTAGGTTGCAACTACTGTTGCATCTCTTCTTTAAAGACGTTCCCTGAATAAAACGCAATAACATTTTTGATATTTTTGTTCACTGTCCAAAGGTAAAACACTTGATAAAGGAGAGTAAATAAAGGTCAAGTAAGTTTGGCCAGTGATATGCTGCTAAAATGGGTGGAACTTGATTCAGTATCCAATTGAGCATGTGAGAGCAAGAGATAGAAAGAAAGGAAGAATTAAGGAGAGAAGTCCCTGTGTGCAGTCGTGCCAGTCTAGGTTAAACACAGCCTGAGTTGGGCTCCTAGACCCACAGGATAGGTGCCTAAATGGAATCAGGCCTGTTAGATTTATGGCCATTTGTTCAGAGAGTGTTCATCCATGGGCTATTATGGAATGATTAGTGTAGAAGGTGAAGCTCCAAGTCCGGCGAAAATCAATACGGCTGTCGAGAGCGATTCTGCCCTTCCCACTCCGAACGGTATTAGCACCAAACCTCTGTCTCTTCACACTTCTTCATCCTCTCTTCCAGCAATTTCATCAGCTGCCCTTCTCCCCACCCTACTGACCTGCCATGTTCCTCCCTCCCTCTAAGTGCCCCTGTTCTCCCCTCTTCATTGCATGCGCATTAGGCCTTAATATACTGCACTGGGCCATCACTCATAGTCGACGGTAGAGACGGAGAGTGCTGGTCGATTCAGTCGTACAGTAGACTAGAGGTGTTTAAAACCTGTGGATAGTGTAACATTGTGTCCTAACCATGTTGATTAGAGTTTCTGTCCTAATCTCCCACAAGAAGCTATGAGGCATTTTGTTGTTGTGTTGTACTGGGTAGCTCCACCCACAGTAAAATCTTATTGGATTTTTTTTGTGAAGAGTGCAGTTTTGAACTTCATTTTTGCTTTCAGTATAGACAGAAAAATGACTTGAAACTTGTAAGCATGTTGCTTGGTTAGTATAGGACTACCAGAGTTACTCACCTTGTACAGTTTGAGACTGGCCTCATGGCGGGAGTTGACTGTGTGCATCCTCAGTTTTTCCAGGCTGTTGGTGTAGTAGTCGCAGGCATTACATTTGAGGTGCACAGGGTTGCCAATGGCCACGCACTTGAGGCGCCACTCATTGCCCTTGCCACCCTCTTTGATGTGTGCCACCAGCTGGTACTTCTGTACATGCTTGTCAGTCTTGCAGTGCAGCTGGAAGTTGGCCTTGAGCTGCGTGGTGTAGTGGCACAGCTTGCACTGGTGAGAGTCGCCCACCACCGCTCTCCACTCCTCCTCTGGCAGTGAGCGCTCTGCACTCATGTGCAGGCCCAGTATCTCCAGGTTGTCGGTACTGAAGCGGTTGCACACAGCACATTGGAAGAGTTTGAGGGAGGGGTCGCTGGTCTGGGATAGGCTTTCACCCAAAGTCATCAGTTCCTCTGAGACCAGCTGTCCTCCACCCAGGCGTACATCCATGGCAATGTCACCTCCAACTGAAAGTAGAAGACACAAAAAGTGATCAGTGAACAGTCACAAGGTTACAGTGAGGGTTGGGCATTTTCTCTGTCTTGATTTTCTCCACTCATTTAAACTTCCTCAAGATAGAAGAATGTCCTGGGAAACATGGAAAAGGTGCATAGTGTAGCCTTTTAACAAAGAGTCATGTTTGTCTTTCCTTTCAAAGTGGACTTTCTTTCTAGGATAATGTGCATGTGTGTATTTATTTACATAATTTTATTAAATCAAGATTATCCTTTCCTATGAGCTCAGAGAAAGAGTAAGAAAAGAGAGAGTGGAGGTGTGGATTTACACAGTCCTGCACTTTCATATCCCTGCCATTAAATCAACTCCAGAGGCTGTGAGGAGAGGCTCAAAAAATAAAGTTATTCAATCATTACTGGCGATCTAAAGAGTTCCCAGTACACATTACTGTAAATCAACTACAGGCCTTTTTACCAAAAAATAATAATATAAAAATTAGATCTTCCTTGTTGAACTGGTTCTTTCACCTCTGATTGGGAATCAATGCAAACACCCTCCTGCTCGGAGCGTCTGCAAATTTATGTATTCATGTATTTTTAAGGAATGAAAAGAAGATGTAGGAGCCAAAGAAATTAGATTTTCAAAAACAGAAGCACAAAGCATCTATGAACAGCTTGGGGAAGAGGCTAGAGGCTGAGATTTGGAGACAAGAGATGCATAGAAGCTGTTTCCTCAGTTCGCTGATCTTCAATCTGTCACTGCCCAGACTGAGCGCACCCGCTGAACCAGTATGGCTTTACACTAAATGAATTCTAGCAGCTCCTTTTATTTATTGGAGCAGCATGCAGCCTGCTCATTTCACCATTACCTTCAGCTTTTAATGCAGGGACAGAGAGACCTCTGACAATGAAAGCCATTTTCATTTCTTTCCATAAACCTCTCATGTAAACACCTGTAAATCTGTAGGTTATGTTCAGCATTCATAATCTCTTAAGCATGTCTTGTAATGAACTTTTAATATTTTGAATATTTTGCTTGTGTCAATCAATATCAATGTTTGAGTAGAGAGGGAAAATGTTTAGGAGAACACTGTTAACGTTAAACTAAAAGGATTTATAATTTCTACTAAAAAAAGAATAAATATTATAATATATTATGATGACCAGAGTCCAGAGATGTAATTTGTCACTTCTATGCACACATCTAAATATTTTAAATAAATGAAAGTGCACTGAACATTCCAGATTGTTTATTAAATTAACATTTCATAATGTTCTGTCATTTCTTATGTCCTGTCTTTTCTTCCCTGTAAAATGTTGATTGAACATTCCCTCAATGGAAAACCAAACAAATGGCTAGCAGAGGGAGGATTTAAAAAAAAAAAATATATATTAGTCATGGCAATCGATTCCTGTTTGTGTCTTTGAACTGGCAACAGTTTGAAACAAGTCTGTGCAAATTGTGGGCTTGTAGCTGGAATGCCAAATTCTCCACTGTGTTGCTGAATTACCCTCACTAGGCCCTTTTACTTCCCCCTTTTTTTACTATGGTAAAGTATATAGCGGCAATTACAAAAGCAGGAAAAAAGGACGACTCTGTATGCAGTGGTAGCTGTATAGTATTGACATGAAAACCGTGATGTTTAGTAAGACCCTAGAGGACAGGGCCATGAGGAACACTCCCTCGGCCCCAGTCTACTCCGACACACTATCTTTCACGAGAAACACAGGGGCAGCAAAAGGGGGAATTTCCCAGCGAAAGTGACCCAGATAGAATGACACAGAGGATGCGAAAAATAAACTGAAGCTTGAGTGTTAAGAAGAATATGTGTGTGCCTGTCTTTCCCACTTGCTCACTCACTATTTTTCTCTGTGTGCCTGTGTCTGTTGTAGAAGCTGAAATCAGCATGGCTAGGATACACTAAAACCTGAATACATTAAAACTGCATTCTCATACATCTAATGCACAAGATATGTTTATTATTATTATTTGATCAATTTCTGAATGTGTTAGCCTTTACACAAACACAATTTTTCTTGTTTCGGGGCATTAGACTTATCATGATGTCTGTGTCATGCCTTTATCTCAAGAAAGCTACATATTGTACTGAAAATGCTGCGATTGACTTTTTCATTATGCTTTACAACAGCCTAAATATTTCACCTCATTGATGTTACTCATGTTAAAGACGGAAGAGTGAACCATTCATAAAGCATAATGACTTCTTTCCCACCAGATACAATTTGTTTTCTACACTATTGGCTGAGTGGCCCCTATCTCTCTGCATACTGACACTTGCTGTCCTTCAAATACAAAGCAGCCTTATTTGTGCCTCTTTATTTTTTTCTCTTAGCTTCCCTCACACACATTTTTAACAGTTGTTTCAGAGAGTGAGAGCATGTTAAACAAGGAAGGTGTGCCTGAAGGCAACAGGTAAAGACAGAGAGCTGTCAGCTTGGGGAACTAATGTGTTTGTAGCTGTGTGTTAGTATAGGTGGAGATAAAAATGTAGCAAGAGTGAGTTTACAAATTCTACATGCGGGAATGAAATAGAAATATAACCGAAAAAGAAAAGGTTCACCCATATAAGATACATTTTTAATAGTTTCAATTGTAAGCCAAGTATAAAGAAAAGGCTCTTATTTGTGTGCAAAAAAAAAAAAAGATAAATAGTTAAAAAAAGAGACAGTGATCCAATTGAACCCACATGAACTGCAATGTGTTAATTGTAACTCATTAAACTCACCTAGTGCTGGGGCCAGAGCTGCCATGTTGGGGTCCAGATGAAAACCGCCAAGCAAGAACTGGGCATCAGCTCCAGAGGGCTCCATCTTAAGGCCTGGTGGCAGGCTCATGTTTTGGGTCAAGTAGTATTGGTACAGCTCAGCCTCTGAGGGTGAAGGCATGGCCCCTAGACCAAGCCGGCCATGCTGCATTTGGGTCATGTTCTGCTGAAGCAGCATCATGTTGTGCATGTGTTTCTCACTTGTCATGTGGATGCGCAGGTTACGTGCTACATTTGTCTCATAGTCACATACTTCACACCGCCAGGTGGGCTTGCTTTTTGGCTTGGTAGGTGAAGGGGCACCACAGGGCCCTGCCATGTGGGTGGAGGACTGGGCTGGATGATGGTGGTGACTAGGATGATGGCTGCTGGCTTGGGTAGCAGAAGAGACAGGTACCACTCCACCTGGCGCATGCCCATACACCTGTTCACCAGCGGTTGGAATAGTTCCTCCATTTTGTAACGTCTGCATGTTGTTAAGATGCTTGTCAGACTGCATATGGATGCTTAGGTTGCCTTTGGTGGTAGTGGAATAGTTGCAAACCTCACAGCGGAAGGGCTTGTAGCCACAAGTGTAGCTCTCCCCACGGGCAAGGCGGGGGTGACTTTGCCCACTGCTGCAGTACATACAAGAGCCTCCAGAGTCAGGGTGTTTCTCCTTCATGTGGGCCTCCAAGGTCTGCTGGTATTTGTAGTGCCAGTTGCACTTTGGACACTTCAGTGTCTTACACGAATTCCGCGAGTGCATCATGGTCATATGGCCACCCAATGAGCGAGAGGACCCTAGGACAGTATCACACTTTGGGCACTCCACCCCACTCCCTCCACTGCCCCCAGCCCCATGGTTCTGGGTGCATTCACTCAGTCCTGACAAGTCACAAGCAGCTGTGTGATGGAGGTGTGTGTGGGCATTGGGCGAAGGGTGTGGGTGGTGATGGTGGTGAAGGTGGTGGTGGTGGTGGAGGAGGGCACCGTTGTCCTCATCTCCCTCTGCTGAGCATTCATTTGGTTCAGGAGCTGTGGCACTATCTCGATTGGCACTTTCCTCAGCAGCAACATTGGAGGCTAAAGGGGAGGACGTGCTTGCAGTGGAGCATGCAGCCCCATCCTCCTCACCCCCTCTGCCGGCGACTGCCGCCATTGCCGAGGGGACTGTAGACCCCTGGCAGTTAAAGCTCAGAGGGAGTTCTGAGGTCCTCCCTCCACCATCTGCAGCCATCACATCCTCTGACCCTCTGTTAGAAGAGGATGACATGGAAGCAGAGGCTTTGCTGCTAAGTGCAGGGCTGGCTGCCGAGAGACAAGCAGAAGGCTGGAGAGCGCTACTAGGCATTAATAAAGGAGATTTGGAAATGCTTTGGTTTGAGACAGCCGGTTCCCCCACAAATCCACCACCGCTGCTGCTACTTCCACTACAGGCCACCACAGTGCCTTCATCCTCCATCTCTTCATCATCTTCTTCTAAAAGAAGCTCATCCTCTTCCTCTGAGGCCATCTCCTCACTGTGAAGGAGAACCTTTCTTTCACAGATTTCTGCATCCCCATCCTCCCTTCTATGAGTCCCCTCTTTCCCCACAGACCCCTCTGTTCTCCTACCCTGTGGCTTGGACAGAGTGTTGGAGTCTTTGGCTGGGCCTGGGGTTGACGTAAGGGAGGATGGTTTGGGGCTACCAAGGCCCCCCAATGTGAGGAGGCCTTGTTGCTGGAGACCCGAGTCAGAGTCTTTGTTGAGGCGGCTCTCACCTCCTTCATTACTGCTGCCCCCTTCTAAATGAACCCCACTGAACGTGCCATAGAAGCTCTGGCCTGAATTTATGGGTACCAGGGTAGGCGGTGGAGGAGAGTTCTTATTTTTTGGTTCTAGGAAGCTAACAAGTGGCTCCTTGTCTTTCCCGATGCCCTGTATAATGGCTGATGCATGCTTGTCGCCTAATAGCCTGCGCTCATCCTCACACAGGGTCATGCGATGGTCATGGACCGCATGAGTGACAAAGGAGCGTGCGTAGCCAAAAGACAACTTGCAGAGGAAACACATGAGGATGGGCTTGCCTTTGCCATAAAGGGCCAGGCCGTCAAATTTGGAGAAATCCACATTGTTGGGAACATCTTTGGATACACAGGACTTCTTGGCAGACCCATCGCTGTTCAGGTAATCTTTGTTGCTTTTGTGCCGCACATCAAAGACGCGGAAACTGTGCAGGACAGGACTGAGGCCTGCCAGGGTTGAGGTATTGGGGAAACCTTGGTCTGAGGAGCCGAACCATTTTCCGAAAGACGAGGCTATATGGAACGTGTTGATGATCTGAGGGTACACTGAAGAAGAGGTCCCAGCCGCCTCCCCTGTCTTTCCCCCACTGGGGAGAGAGTTTGAGGGGAGCAGGCCTGGTTCCATGCTCCCATCGCTTTGGATCAGCTGGCTGAGACTTTCCACAATGTAGGCAGAGCCATCAGGCTGGTATACTATCTCTCCAGCCAGGTTTTCCACATCACTACTCTCCTCTTCCTCCTCTTCCTCTCCTTCTTCGCTCCCACTCTCTGTGGCTCCCCTCCGATGGGAGGGCTGTTGCCGCATGAGCATGGGCATACCCCCTCCACTTGGCACCATAGGTACACCAGGGAAGGGCTGCAGACTAGGAAAACAGCTGTCAATCTCCATTTCATCCAAGTCTTCCAAATCTTCGTCCTCCTCTCCACAGCTCACTCCCTCCTGTTCCTCCTCTAACCCTTTGGGGTGCAGCCGTCTGGTAGTGGAGTTATCGCTGTTTTGGTTCTGCTGCTCTCTCACAGCCTCGCAGGGTGTACTGGGATTACGTAGCTGGGCTGAGTGAGATGCAGAGAGAGACAGGGGC
The DNA here is from genome assembly GCA_026230005.1 of Gila orcuttii. NCBI lineage: Eukaryota > Metazoa > Chordata > Actinopteri > Cypriniformes > Leuciscidae > Gila > Gila orcuttii. Next base: position 64,073,775 of record JAPDVR010000001.1, on the reverse strand, counting down.
TCCAAGGAAGGGGGCTGGTTGAATGGTGGGACCTGTGCGTTAGGGTGATCGTTCCAGGGTTGTGGATGGTGCTGCTGCTGGGAGGTGGCGGAGGAGCCAAGCCCATCGTCTGTCCCAGAAACCACGGGAGACTCACAGCTTTCCATGCTGATGCCTACATGAGGCGTTCATCGCATCCAGGCCTGATGAGAAAATAGAAAAAGAGACAGGATTAACCCACTGCTTGAAACATATAATGTCTCAGAGAGTAAAAAAGTACAGAATTTACACCTTTAATGTTTTCTTTTCATTGTTTCTATGCAAGCTAATTTTCAGTCCTGCGATGCTGAACATTTAAAGAGCCTTAAGAAGCATCTTGAAAAATGGTGAAGCAATGTGCATATATATAGAGTGATAGAGAGTGGGGAGCAGTATAGTAGATTAGATGAGAAACAAAAGTGTGAGATATAATAGTGGAAAATGACAGAGTGCTCATTAGGTTAGATTAGGTACTTAAACAATACCTCAGACAAGCACTAATAAGGCAGCTCAAATGCTTTATCCTGTCATATCAGCCAGTTACCATCTTTTATCTAGACCTTACACACAACACCCAGAGTCTGCTATGTTCTTAATCCTGCATACATTTTTTTCTTCTTTTTTTTAATTAACGTTGGGTCTGAGAAGTAACAGAATAACTTAATGGATAAAAAAGCTCCATTGTGCTGCTAATTAGAGACAGTGAAACCCGCCATCAGCACATGATCCATCTCACACCCACAGAAAGAACCGAAGGTTACAAAAATATATTAGCCACGCTGTTTTAGGACCTCCATTATAGAGATCCCACACACAGAACGCACTGCATGAATAGAACATGGGAATGTTCTACATGCATTTAGTTGATGTGTATACGATTTTTACAGCAAGCACTTACTTGTGTATAAAAAACATGCACAACATACAAATAAAGATTGGTTTATATTATTTTTAAAGCCTTAAATATAGCAGCAATGTTGGTACTCCAAATACAGTATATAAATCTGGTATCCAATAACTTCCACGCTTAGCCTGGTTTCAAAACACTCCTCTGCCTCTGAAATAATAAATGGGAGCTGAACTTTCTGAGGGTAGTGCTGCCCCGAGCAAGGAAAGAGCCATGAGCACGCCACAATTTCAAGCAGGCGATAAAGGAGATAAAATGATAGCGAGAGATACTGCTGAGCTAATAATTTTAATAAAGGGATGCAGGCAGCATTGATTAAAGGGGGCAACCGGACTGAAACCAATAACTCTGGCCTGCCCTTTCACCCCCCATTGCTGAATATTACATGAGCAAAGTTTCCCGGCAGCACGCTAACCACCGCGTCCTGCCTGATTAGCACATTCACTGCCTGTACTTGATTTATTTACTTATTTACTTAGGGATGCAAATTTCAGAAGTGATCAGACACTGTGTCTATAGCCCCACCCCCACCTAATGTATTAACATGAGAGCGTTTGGCTGGGGAGATTGATAATGTTTGATTCCCTCTTCACGAATGTCTGATGAAAATTCGAGACCCCTCAACTCACAGAGCCACCCACCCATCAAAATCACAATGTGTGCATGCACAGCCTGCAAACAATGCCCATATATATGCAAGTTAATTATGGTGATTTAATTCCATATAATTTTAACAATAATGAAACATGAAACAGAAAATAATGTGTATTCTGAGAGTTGTAAATGGTTAATGCCAAGTTAGAGTGCTTCTCCATCATTCCAGTACTAAAGAATTAAGTCAATCAACAACAATAAGCTTAAATTCTGACAGGAGTCCACAAATAAACTCAATGCTGCTGCAGCATTATGTGATTGTATGTAATAGATGGAGTAGAGAACTACTTAAACTGTTAAACATAAACAGCTTAAAGATTATGACTCACAAATGGTCATTCCTGAAAATCTGCCATGATACGCTTTTTATTTAACGCAAATGAGATGGCTTCCTTTAAAGAATTAAACAGTGCTAGAGAGTGGCGGCCCAAGCCGTCTGGGCGCGTCTGCTCCTTACAGAAAACAGGATTGCCCTTTAAAATGGAGATGGTCTAATTCAATAACCCGCAGTGGTTACTGATGTGCAATAGGATTGTCTGGAGTCTGCCAGTCGCAGATGGGCAGCCAGATATAATGTAGTTTGTCCGCTCAAGGTTTGCTTCCGAAGCAACACCTGTTTGAAGAAGGGAATCTTTAATCTCACTGCACTAACGAAGGCTCAGACAGACAAGCAGACGCATACTCAGTTAACAACAGGAAATTAGTATTAACCTTTCTTCTCACCCTGTACATGAGCCTTTGGCTAAAATATGTAATGTCACAGCAGAGAAGTCAAACACACCATAAAAATATGTATAAAATCTTTTTTGTCCTTGATATCCTATACATTCTGTCAAGAAGGCATCATCTTCCTTAAACAGTCTGCTCTATTAAGGCATGAGGCAGGACTTTAAGGGTTTCTCAGAGGCACATAGAAACTCGTCTCAACTCAAATTAGGCAGAATAGAAAACATTCCCTATTAATCAGCCAAACAAAGTAGATAAGGTTTTTAACTATTACAAAAAGCACAGTACATAAAGAAAGCTGTTAGAAGCTGGTCTGGTTGTCATTTAGAGGGGATAGAAAATGAGATAAGTTTTTATTTATGGGTCCTTTCATTTGGTGGGATTTACTGGCTAAGCAAGAACGGAATTAAAGGCTAAGGAGCCGTCTGATTATACGCACGCACAATCACCTGCCCAGGGGACAGGCCTCCAGAGGCCCAGTGCTCCCTACCCTCTCCTGGGGAATTAACTCCTGCTCGGCCCCAGCTGAGAACGGCCAGGGGGTGCGGCCTGACCCTCACGCCCCACACCCAGCACCCCTAAATACATAAAGAACGTATCCTTCCAGAGAATTTTATTGGAAGTAAAAAGGCTTCATCATCACCTCCCTGTGGTCTGTAGCAGGCTTTGCTTTTCTTTTCCCATTTCCTGCCAGATCTAGCCATCGCACAGGCTGGCCACTACAGGGTTAGGGCGCTTATTGAAAAATCAATGGCATAAATGCTAGGCAAGTTACAGGACGATATGGGAAGGGAAGGTTCCTATTGATAAAGCAGAGAGGGCCCTCTGATTTTGCAAAAGGGGATGTATTCATTAAAGCTAGGTGAGAAGGCTTAATCTTTGAAGTATGGCCGATTGAATTGCAAATATATGTAGGAAACTGTTCACCCCACTACTGTATTGTCAATCTTAATGCTAAATTCAGGTGTCAAGTACACAAGGCACTGTAATGTATTGTAACGTTACAGAAATGTCAGTTTAAAAAAAAATATCAGCGCTCTCAAAATATTTTGTCAATATGTGGATGACACGTGTAGTTGAGTACATGTGCATAACTCATTATATATTTATATAAGGACAATAAGGTAGATTAAGTAGGTTCTGCAGTGCTCTTTACTCCTATTTTTTTATAATGCAACATCATATGTCTCAGCCAATCAAAGCAAATAAATCAAAATCAAAGTAAATATAGTTATTCAATAAATAAATAATAAATATTATAAATACTATTTATTGGTTGTTGATTTAAAGTGAATTACTGTATAATAAAGCATATAATAAATATAATTCTATTATAATATGATAATGCATCATATTTCTGGCAAAGAAAGGGGTAGAGGTTGAAAAACACTGTTATGCACCACAAATAATTTACCCACCATTTATTGTTATATAAGCATTTATTAAAAAAATGTCAATTAAATAAATAATAATAATAATAACACTAAAGTGTCTCATTTGCTAAATGATTAATAGTGACATCAGTGATTCAGTTACTCGTATAATTCAAAAGCACTTCTGCAGAAGTTCTACACTGGGTATTTTCAGTCAGCATTTATTCAATTTCAGCTTTATTAGTGAGCAAAGGTAAACAGAGAGGACTGAAAAATTCCTCCACCTTCTCTTCCTTGTCCTGAACGTTTTATGTAGACACAGCGACACTTCAGAGGAGTTGCTGCGTCAGAAGGCAAAAAGTCACCTCAGGTCGATGGCACTCTGGCTGTAAACACAGCTTCCCGTAAAATCAATGATCTTTAGTTCAAGCTATCAGTCTGTGCAACAGAAATAGCAGTGGCTGTGATGAGACTGAGGCTGTGGAGAGAGGGAGGAAAAGCGATAGAGAGAGAAAGAGAGATCAGTAAAGCTTGGCTGTGGGTAAGAGATGAGAGCACAGCTATTTGCTGCTACTGCACACAGCTGTACTGCCAACACAGCGCTGAAAACGGAACTAAATGCCGGTTCCCAGCATGCATCTCTCCCAAAGCCACAGCCATTAGTGTGTCAGGCCGGAGTGCTCTACCTGCACGCTGGCACTGGTTAATAGATTATGTTGGTTGTGGAAATAGGAGGTGCTCCTCTGTGACTTAATGTAACAGTAAACATCTGCAAACTCATCTGTTACTAATTGGTCTCTGGCCTGAACACAAACGAATTGATTCCGCGGTATCAATAGCGTTCTCTGTTCTAGGCACTGAAACTGAATCTTGGTGACAATTTTCGCTCTCGGGTAACAGCATAAGATCTGTAAACGCAATCAATGTAGCAAAACAAAGGGAGCATAAAAATGTTTTCCCGACAAGGCGTGTGATGCAACGTCAGGCTGCCTTTAGCGGCATTTATTCAGCCGATGAAATCTGGAGCGGTTTCAAAGGCAGCTGAAGGGGAATCCGCGCGCCGGCAAAGTGTCTCATCACTTTTGGTGAGTGCAAAAGAAACAGGCTCTTTGTGTAATTAGAAGTGGTTAATTAGCTGTGGGTTAATTACTCAGTTCGAAGGGGAAAGCTGGCAAAAAGAGCTGGTGGGGTGGTAGAGTGAGGGGAAAGTGGCGAACACGCAGCAGGAAGCTCCCAGTCTCCTGCCAATTAGCAGGCAGCATGGGGGGCTGGCGGAGAAACGGGGCCGGGAGTACAAATGAGCTTCACACCAGCCCACTCACAGCCACTGAACTAATACCACACTCAACATATCCACATTCCCCTATTAAAAATGCATACTGTTGGAGATTCTACGCTCACTGTTGTTTTTGGTAAGCGCTTCCATTTGCCCAACAGCCACTCGTTTTTTAATCGCATGCAAAGACTTAAAGGAGTGTTTTTCTCTAGAAAATCTTGGATATCAAAATATCCAACGAATAAATACCCATATAAATATTAACCATATTCAATTTAATAATAATAATTTGAATATGAATAAGGCGTTCATAAAACAGGAAAATAACTTATTGTTTCGGCCCCTGCATGCTGTTTTTCTCTCTCTCTCCTCTTAACAAATCTTACACGAAAGTAATAGCACATTATTTGCCTCCACCTTCCCCAGTGGTTGGTTCAGATAAAGCTTTGTATTTTGTAAGTGCATAAATTATCCCAGGGATAAAGGTATTGATGTATAATCAGAGATGGGTGATCATGTTCATGCTGCAAAAAGCCCTCCATTCACCCCCAGGCACATTGAGTGCGCACAGCATGCTCCGCAACACAGGAGGGAGGAGTGGAGAGAGCCTAGTTACTTCTCAGAAAGAGAGAGCGAGAGAGATAGAGAGAGAGCATTTGCCTGTTTACCTATCATGAAGAATGTTGTCTTCATGTGCCTGCCTGTACACTTTGCATTTGTGAATGAGATCAATTCGAACAAACAATTAATTACAGGATGTTTTCTCTTGGCACATACTGAAGGCCTGTTTAAGACACGCACGCTCACTGTAAACCCAACAGAACAGGGTTTTTTTTTTTTAAATAAAGAAAAAAAACTTCAAACTTGCATGTTCAAAGGTAGTGCAAGAGTTGGTCAGATAACATACAAAAAAAAAAAACACATTTACACACACATACATGTATTTATCATAGTTTATTTGAATAATTTAATTTGTAATATATCACAAAAATGCTTGCAAATTACATACAATTTTAAAATATATTACATATTATATTTATAAAATTATAATATTATACCTTTTGCAAAAATTACTGGCAAATGTGTTATTTAATTATTAGTTAAACTATAAATATTAAATAAAGCAAATCATATATATTTTTAAACATAATTTTGCTGTTGGTTAGGGTTAGGATATAGTAATTTAATACTATATTTAACCTTAGGATTAGTAAGAGTTTCAGTAATTTAAAAACCATGGAAGTCAAGGATAAGTCACCATTTAGATAGCTAGGTAAACGTGTGTGTGTGTGTGTGTGTGTGTGTGTGTCAAAGCCAGCCAGGCCCAAAGGCTTTCATTTTCATTAATTATCAAATCTCCTCTATTAATAGCTCAAGGAAGTGGCTCTCGCCTCTCTCGTGAGGGAGTGCGACAGAACGAGACAGACAGACAGAGAGAAAACATAAACGTGAGTGTGGAAGGTTAGAAGAGAAATATGCAAACTACAGAGTTTTTTTTTTCTTTTTTCTCAAGCACCACGCTTATCTGTCTTGTGAAAAAGAGAGTAGTTGACTGGGTCAGATAAAGAGATTGAGTTCTGTCAACATCTAAATAATGAGACCACCACCACTATGCTTCCCTCTGACTCCTTTATGACACTACTGATTTATTATACAAATAAGACATATTACATTTCATCTGCTATAAGGAGTCAGCCCACCCCCTCTCCGTCCTTCCTCAATCACTTCCTCCTCAACTTCCTGCTGTCCAAACATCTCCCCCACTCACATGTACCCTCACTGTTTCATCTCTCCTCTCACTGAGGCTGCAGTTAAGGCAAGTCGACCGCAAACATGGTTGTTAAGATGATCAATACCATTGAAATATTAAACCTTAAAAAGCCGCATTATTGATTGTAAGGGTGATGATAAAACTGTTCATTATCATAATCGCTGAAGCTCCATGTAAATGCTTGAGAGAGGACCTTCAGCTGCACATAGCACTAGGACACTGGATTGGTTTTCCAGAGCTGTACACTTCAGGATTTGAGACCTGTATAAGACCCTTGTATTTTTTTCACCCTGCAGGGTAATGCCACAATATACTCTTCGACTATGTGCTAAACACCTTAGCTTCAACCAAAGAATTAGCATCAGGCAGGATGAATAGAGCTTGGATAACCCACCTCTAATTCAAGGCCTTTTTAACTAATCTGGAAAACAAATACCTCAGTAATGACCCAGTCCTGCACCTGGTAAAATAGAGCGATGGGAGAGACAGCACCTGGAATTTGCCAAATAACCCAAGTAGGGCATTCTTAAAGGTGCAGACACCCTTTTTAGTGCACTGCTGAAACAAATCCAAGCTATCAGGTGTCCCAAAAGTGACGAGAATCATAATGCAAGAAGAGGCAGGCTTACTCTTGAGCTTAACACTCTGTCAACAAGTGTAAAACTCACTAACGTTCCAATAACTGGCATGCCAGGCAACTAAGAGTTACAGGCTAGCAAAGGTTGCACAAAAACACTGAGAGGCTTGAAGGCTGCCAGGCAGAGGAGTCACGGCGAGGCCTGGTGTTTTGTTAAACGTTTAAACCCAAGGAGCGCGATACGATCCTGCTGGATGGCATGGGAGGGCAGACTACGGAGGAAACTTGAGCGAAGAGGGCGACAGCTGTTCAGGGTTCAGGAGTCGGAAAGCAGTAACAGGGAGGGAGAAGACAAGATATACTACATGTCCTGCTCTGGCCCTGAGTATTCAAATAGTTACTGAGGATCTCATACCGGTGCAAAGACAAGCACGCTCGCACAAACAAGGGGGATTAAAGGGTGTCCCAGTGAAACCATTCTGTCAAAGTTATTTCTTCACTCTAATTCTTCAGCGGGATATCCTGGATAAATAATTAGAGGCTATCTTTGAAGACCCTACACTGCATCTCCATTCACTCTCCACTTCACATTTGTTAAAGTCATTAATGACAAAGATTTGGAAATAAAGTACGAACTCTTTCTCTTGTACACAAATACTTCTTTTATGAGTTTTGGCCCAAATTCCTCTCTGCTTAGTTAAATCTCTTATCCTGGGAAAGAGCCGTGCTCGTTTTAAGCAATAAACCTCAAGGGAGGATGGTTTTATACTGCACCCCCCACCCGCCCCCGACCCCCTTTAAAGAATTATGGAGTGTTAATAAAGACCAAGGAATAATGTGTTCTTTAGAGAAACAGGGGGAAGCAAAGCTGGAGCGTTACTGGCGTTGAATGTCCAGACGTTTAAGAAAAACAAAGAGAATGAGGGAGAGCGTACAAATTACGGTTAAACATTTTTTGCAGGCCGCTTTCATAGCATAACCTACAGGTGGGAGTTTGAGGGACTGCCAGGTCGAATTAAAGAGATTCCTATTGATGTCACTAACTCTTAAAGCCCAGCTATTCTCAAACAGCAGCAGAACACATCTCCAATTAGATACCCATGCTCTGACTTACTGAGAGTCTATTTTTATCAGCAGACTTTTTTTCAGCAGAATCATAAACAAAAGGGCAGCTGACAGCTATTATGACATTGAAAGCTTCATTTTTACTCAGAACAACCAAATTGTTAAGGTTTACACTATTATTTTCTAAACTACACAGTGCCAATCCACCTGCAGATGGTTCGTGCTCTGTGACAATTTTCATTATCTAAGTGTATTGTTTTGTGGTGTGTAGACACTACCCATAAATCATAAACATAACTACAGACGCCTGCGGTTTATCGGATTGTACAGACCTAGCCCGCAGTATTTACGAGAAAAAAGGCCAAGGCAAAGCAAGCGAAGTGACGTGCATTCTTCCTCAGTGGTGATGAAATGAGTAACTCTCAACAGAGGAAGAGAGAGAAAAACACTATGAGAATACAAGTAGTTAAGTGTGTAACAAGGTGGCCTCGAGGCCCGTGCTGAAAGATGCCGACGCTCTGGGTGAAGAGAAAGACGAAAACAATTAATAGTCTTCCTCCAACTTGTCGAGGCACATAACGAACATTTCATTCAGCAGGGAGGGGTAACAAAAAAACTAAGCTTGGCGTGAATTTCGGGTTTACAAACTGAAAACTAATTTGATAATATGAAGGGCACTCAACGGATACCCTACCTAGAGACGGACAAAAAAAATGTCACACCAAGTACTAAACAACAAAAATGGCCAGGGAGTCTAAACTTAAAAGAGCCAAAATACTTTTTTAGTTGATTAACTACAGATCAGTAATTTTTCAGATTTATCTCTCATTTGATGCTATCACCATTGGTGATTCTGATTGTTTTGTGCCATGTAAGGACACGTGATTCGCAGTTCAGTGAAGGAATCACTTCTGAGCTCTGAACGATTCTCTGACTGAGTCTGACTCAAACTACTAACTGCTAACCCCAAACTGTTTTTTGAATCATTCAGACTGACTCATTAAAAAGAACCGGTTCACAAGTCGTGGAGTCGTGCATTTATGAATTGGACATCTCGACTCGCAATCTTCCTCTGAGTCCACACTTTCGTGACGTAATGTCACTTTGACTGTCAGGTAGAAGTCTGCTGCAGGTCTTGTGGACTTAACGGACGTGTGCACATTAAGTGTGTCATTTGGGACAGGGCCTAACACGCTTATTGTTGGCGTGCACTCTTATGAGATGACGTCTGAAAAAATTGCATATGGACAATTTTTTGCAGACAGTCACTAATGGAGACTACATTTGAAATTATTGTCACAAATTGTACATAATATTTTTTTGTCACACTTGCAACCATTTTAGCCACACCCACCGGAAAGCATCAAATTCCTAATAATCACCTTCAGACTAAAGAAAAAGATTTACAGGAAAGGCCCAAAGGATATCTGCAAACCCTTGGTCAATTATCATGATTTAAAATGGATCCAGATCCGAGTTTAAAAACTAACTAGAAAGAACCGCTATCAGAGAGAAGGCAAAGGAGAGAAACAGACAGAAAGATGAAAGAAAGAAGAGAGAGGAGGCTAAGGACTGCCTTCACAGGGGCGGCAGGGGGAAAACCGACACCGCGCCACTAACATAAGCCCGTCAAAGTTTGCTGGCATGTCAACACTCCCAGACAATCCTGGCATTGTGGTGTCTGCCAGGGCTTAAGCCACTGTGCACTCAGCAGAGGTCAGAGAGCCCACTGTGCCTAAAAGCTCAAGCAGGGCGAGAGGAAATCCAAAGCATGTGCGACAGGAAGAAAAATAGTCAAAATCGAAGAAGCATGTTCTTCCTTCTCTTACATATAGGCTTTGTACGGCGGGTGTGGACGTCAGACAGAGGAACTGCCTTCTATGTCCTCCTCTCTTTAATGAGGCGGCCACAAGCTGTCCCCCATTCCATCAGCTCCGCTGCTGCACTGAACGCAGCACCTGTTAGATATAAATCAGCCTCACTGATCTGTGTTTGGGAAGTGAGGCATTAGGCATGACACAGACTGTCAAAGTTCACATCACACTAACCGCAACATCTAGCTGAACTGCTGAGCGGCAGACCCAAAGCCCGGCCCAATCTCAGCCCAACGCTGCTCCGATCATATGGCCTGCCTCCCTGTACTGCACCACATGAAATGCAGATTACATCTGGAGCCCAGCTGGGCCAGAAAGAGAAAGGAGGAAAGAAAAGGTGAAAGAGAGAGAGTGAGATTGAGCGAGAGAGGTAGAAAAACAGAGAAACTGATCTCCAGTCACTCTGTGGTCATGTTTTTAGAATTTACATCTAAGAGCAGAGGAAAAGACTGGAGCATAGACCTCTAACTGCTGGTGACAGATCAATGTGTGTGTAATAACAGACAGACCTAAAAGAGAGGCAGAGAGAGAGAGAAAGAGAGAGAGAGAGATAGATAGAGAGAGAGAGCTGTTAGTGCAGCTTAAAGAATCTCAGTCATGTGTCAGAACAGGGTCAAATGTCAACTTCTGGAAGAGAAGCCACATTCCTCCATAGACAGAAACATATCTCCAGTATGTGTGCCTATGAGTTTCAGCTTTTCTAAGCAACTGACTCCACCCCTTTATCCGGGGATCTGGCAGCTAAATATTAACCAGATATGATTTCTTTTGAACTACACATACTGTATGGCAGGGTTAGGTAGACATGGAAAGTGGAAGAGAAAAAGAAAGGGAATTTAAAAGAAAGCATCATCTGCTAATGATTTATCTGAGGGCAGCCATGAACAAGGGTCTATGCTAAGATGTGGCTTATTGTGTTAAGCCGTTAGCTGCAGGGTCAGGCAGGAGGGACGAATGCAGGGCCAGGCTAGTGCCGGCAGGGGCCATGGCTCTTTGCTGCCTCGATGTAATTTGCATTGCTGTGTAATTACCTGCAGAATGAGAGACTCAAAGATACATGGAAACCCCCTACCCCACCCCACCCCACCCTCACATCCAACACACACGCCTTCTTCAATAACCAGAGGTCTCCCAGAGCTCAACATCTAGGCCAGAAAATGAGCCGTAAGTAATACAGACTTGAGAAACATGCCAACAAGTAAATGTTGAGTACAGGCAAATCAGTATCACACCCAGAAAGTTATTTTTGGCATGATGGCGGAGTTTAAAAAAACTTTTTTCGTGCAAACACATTATAATGTAACGACAGGACCCATTCACTGCTGCGAGTCTAAGGGATAAACTCCCGTCCATCATCCGTCGCCTCTCGCTGGGAAAGGAGGCCGGGTGGATTAAGAGGGGTAAAAGAGGCAGAAAAGCAAAGAGTATTAAGCATGTTTAAAGAAAGGCCATATGTCTGTGTTCTCACACAGCAACCGAGACTTGTTCATATGGAGGTTGAGCTTAAATATGGTTACAAAACGGCGACAAAAAAGAGAATATGCTAGTTCAGAGCACAGTAAGCAAAAGGTTTTTAGATTTATTTGCCAGCACTTCACACCGTCACTGTTGTGACACTCCAATGGTGAACTACCATAACCCTGCTGATAAGAGCTTGATAGATACCAAAGAACATGAAGGTTTTTTAAACATGACATATATATATATATATATATATATATATATATATATATATCACTGACTACACAATCAAAACACTCAATGCTAATAAAATATAACACAATGAAGTCTGTATGTTGCTTGAAGGGAGTGGAATCTGCCAGGCCTTGAAGAGCTTGAAACTGTGCTTAATTAATGTCGTCACTGTTTTGACAAAGAGGAAGCGTGCCAGAAAACAAGATAAACATTCAATGGCTGTCAGGATATGCGTTTTTACATTACTAAAGGAAACTTGACTAAAAGATCAACAGCCAGGCACTTTGAATCTTAACCTAAGGCCACAGTACTGCTCTGCTCAATCTTCCTTACCATTAGAGAACCTGTCACACACAGATGCTGTGCCTGTGTGTGTGTACAAGCTGAGGGAAAGCTGCCAGATATAGTGCTATACTGTGAATGAAATCGCTCTGAGGAGCAGAAAGCTTGTAGTTTGTTGACTGTGCCAGGGCTCGGAGCAGGAGTGGGAGGTTATGTATGCATGCCAACACAACATGGGACATGGTCCACATGGCTTAGAATGCAGATGAGCAAAATAGTGCCACAAATGCACACACATGCGCTGAAATGCATATCAATAATTTTTGAGAAGTTATCTGACAGGTATTCTCTGAAATGTTGTTAGAGTTGTAGAGGCCAGAGTTGTTTATTGTCTAGAGTTGCAGTCACCACTGGGAAGCTCTGAAAAGGTCCAAGTGTTTTATTTCCGGCACTTCAGGGAGTTTCAGGGATCAGGCAATCTATAAAACCAACAGAGGAGAACGGGACAAAATTTGCATGGACTATATGGAGAAGAGAGCAAAGGTGTTATGCCCAACCCCTCTCTCAATAGGGCTGAATGGTTGATGTCGGCAATGGACAGAGCCTCGTGCTGGGGAGGGACTGTGTAAGATGAGAGGTGCTTAATTGGCTCAGGGACTGTAATTCGGAAGGATTAATTGAAGTGAACTCTATGATGCCAGGTGCACTCCTTTCATTGGGCAGGTGCAGAGGGAGTTCAGTGGCTAGCCTGACTGGGTCACAGCGAACGAGCCTGCATTAGACAAACAAAGCTCTGCATACTAAAGTAAATGGTGCTGTAACGCTCGAAGCAAAAGAACGACCAGGACGTCTTTGGATAAAAGCCTAACCAAACCTAGGACTACAGGCAATCTTAAGATTAACAGCCAAAACTTAAATGATTATCTTTAAAACTTAAATGTAAGCCAATAAGACATGATGGAATAAAGGGACGGGTGTGGGGGAGGCGGAACGGACAGGGACGCCAGAGCAACACCTGTTGGCCCTGTCACCGCCTGCTCATTAACTGAACCTTTTTGTTCCTCATTAGGAGGACACAAAGAGAGAAGTCAATTTGAAAATAAAATATTGAGAGAAACACATCACATTACATGTATTTTGGTGGTATTACATGTAAGAGGGATCAAGTATGCTTCACTCCAGACTGTTATTCAAACATTTAATCAACCCACTTTTAGTGCAGGAGCTTTGATAGAAGCCTGTGAAAACTGGCACTTAAGACAAAACAAAGGAAAACAAAAGGTAATAAGGAAGTGAGAAGGTTGTGCATGTGCATTTAGAGAGTTTTTTCTCCTGCAGGTCTAAAGTGCCTTGATCAGGTTGACAGAGTGACAGTTTATGGAGAGCACGGGAGATCCAGCAGGTCTGTGTGTCAATCACCACTCCGGGGTTTTGTAGTCTTATCCAGAAATGGAGACAGGAAGCAAAAAATCCATGATGTCTTCAATAACACATTCTTATCGACTAGGGGGAGGTATGAGTTTATGCTTAACCAGTTTTCATCTGCCTTTACGCTACTGACCCTTCATGTCCAATGATAAAGAGGTTTTTGAAGGCGTCACTTGATACCAGTAGAAGTGTAGATTCAGCACTTAAGTATCAAAGTGATCCTGTGTCATTTTGTTGTTATTTGTAGAAGATTAATCTGTATTTTGTTCCTCCTCCCTCCTGCCATACCAACATGATAAACACCCCTGGGTCATGTACAGGGTCTGAAGTCAGGGCAGAGCCCCACCCCAGATGCGGAGGACACCAGTGACCCAACAGCTTTTAAATTACAGTCTGAGACAGAAGGAAGGTGACTGGAAGAAGAGCCATTATCCCTGCAGTTCGGCAGGTCAAGCCTTCCCTCATTAAGGCACAGGTCAAAGCCACATATCTCTTCCACTAAGGTGAGGGTCACTGCAATGCTCCCTTCAGTCGGGGTCAACTAGAGGTCTCAAGCCACTGAAGTCCATAGCAATAAAATAAAGCAATCAACTGGGGTGCCGGACCCTGGTCAATAATATACTCCAAGGCCACAGGGGGTCACCACCTGCTCTATGGTCTCTTATTGGGAAGTCCTCCAAGGTCTTCAACAGTGGACTAGGGTTTTAATTTCAAGCCCAAGGGGAGTGCGGAGGCATAGTCGTATTCTTAATCCAATGCAATAAAACAACTGATGCATTGCAGTGCTTGTTGTTTGGCTTGATGTACACTAGATCTTTGTTTTTATTAAAATAATGCAGCAGTACAACGTCAACCCAATTGTCAGTGGCTGGCTCTGATGTCATCAGTCAGTTTTTTATTCCACCAGACGATTTAATTTACAATATCCCTCTAAGCACACTAGCAAACGTCTCAACTACTGAGACTGGCACAAAGCCACAGTGTTGGACATCTGTTCTCATGAAGTCATTTTGCCTGTCGTTTTGTAAATCCAAGTGGCTTGGTCAGAGGAAACAAAGAAAACAACACTCAAAATCTAAGATGTACAGTCTCCTACACCGAAACCCAACACCAGAAACGTCCTGCTGGGGAAAGTGCAGACCTGGGCTTTATCTGTTGAACTTAGACTGTGTCTCTAGTTCAGGCTGACTTGGACAAGTACACAGAGCTAGACACATTCCTCAGAGGACCTGATCCTGGAATAAATGGAGAGGGAACAGGGGGAGGGGACTTCTTTCTCTTCTCATCCTTCTCTTTTCATTCCATCTCCTTGAGTCCTCATGAATGGAGGCAGACAGCATCCATGCAGTTGCCAGGATGAGACAGCAGTTAAGTCTTGGCTGCTCTCCCTCTCTGCTTAAAGGCAGATATCGTGTTTCTAACAGCTCCGACTGGTTGGATACAATAGGGAGCTCAAAGAAAAGAGGAGGTGAACCTAACTGCTTTTTAGGCTGCACCCTAACCCCCAGCCCCTGACTGCATCCAAAAAGCTTAATGAATAACTTATAATAGTAGTAGTAGTATACTTTATTGTCCTCGAGAGGAAATTTGTTGTGGACTACATGTTGCTGCATATACATATAAAAAGAAAAGAAACAATAGATTTAAGACTTTACAAATTTAAAATTAATAAGACAATGACAACAGACAAAGACAAAATGACAAAAGTCTAATGTCTATGTTTTGTCTTATGACAAAAGACAAAAAGTATAAAAGACAAAAGTTACTATATGTAGAAGTTTATTAAAAGATTAGGAGAATTGTTCATTGTTATTTTTTTTTTAGGTAATGCATTAACCAATGTTAAAGGGACACCAGGCAAGCCTGAGTGTTTTTTCTCTACGAAACTCCCCCTAGCTCCCCCTGGTGTCTGGTAGTAAATGCTTTCAAACACACTGTCGTAAAAATGAACTGTTGTTCCTCCCCCCTCGCCACAAGCAACTCAGATGATCAGCTGTCAACCCAGCTGAACATGAACCAGCTATTTCAAAACTTCAAAACTAATTTCGTAACTTCTATATTTGCAAACAAGATGGTCACAGAAAATATTTTGAGTCTGGGCTTCATTGTAGTTGACAAGGATTTGTAGCATATTATGGATCAATACAATACAGAATGCAATCGGTGAGCCATCGGCTTCTACACTATATAGCGCACTGCAAAAAAGCTACACCGGCTCCAAATAAAAGCAAAGTAACACCTGGATGCAACGTGCAAGCTAAATTAGACACATAGAAGGGCAGCATCCATCTAGCTAGATCAAGCCAAAATCTCTGCTAGCCATTTAGACGTGGGTAGGATACACCGGTGTCTTGATTTGAAGAATTTGATATCTATTTATTTGCGAACTAAGTTACACAAATAAAACCGACAGAGGAACGGCCAAACAACTACAGAAATCAAACGTGTTTGCTAATGACAATGCTAACATCAAAGTTATAGTATCTAGCGTACTAGTAAGCCCGTAACAGACAGCGATCATAATAAAAACCTTTACAGACAATAGCAAACATCCTGAGGTCACAATTACTTGAAATTTAAATATTAAACACAGTTTATTCCAAAGTTACTTACAAGTGCAACAGCAAGAAGGCCAGGTCAGCATCCGTTTTGCAGGCTTCTGTTTCTCTCAGTTCTGGCCATTCTGAAAAAGCCGGTCCGATATTTACTCGAGTCTGACTTCTTGCTCGGTCAGTCTCCTGTTTCCTCTTTCGTTGGTCCTCCGACAAAGATTTCCATGCTTTCTGCTTCTTTTTTACAGGCTCAGCCATAACTCAATCTATCGTTGCCCTTTGCTTATAGCTAGCCGGTGCTTGAATGGGGGCGTGTATGTGTGCAGTGCCGTCAAGCAATTCGTTACATCGCGAGACCTGATATCACGCGATACTTCCTGATAGCGAGCCTGGCGGCCCGCCGGCCCAAAGTTACAAGTGAGTTTTTTCCGCTCTCGGGCACCATGGGGGGTGCGAAACCACCACCATTCAACCCGAAATAAGTAATATAACCATTCCACTGACTCCGAAGCTGTTCAGTTAAGGTAAAAAAGTTACCTGGTGTCCCTTTAACATACAGAACCTTATTGTTAAATGCTGCTTAAACACTCCATAACACACCATAATACAAAGGTTTTGAAAGAATACAGTAGAGTCTGACTTAATATCACTATATTAGCACTATACTACTATATACAAAAGCTTTTGTAGGAATGTGTACATTCTATATTTTAACGTTAGTGCAGTACCTAAAATGAAATATGAACAATACTTGTATAGCTTTACAGTCATTTAAATTGACAATAATTAAATGTAGTATGAATGAACATGAATAAATAATATTATACTTTTAACAGCACTAAATTAACAGCACATGATTAATGTTATTAAAGTTATTTGTGATTTGTTTTTGAACCGGACTACACTGGTCGCTCTTTGTTTTTGCCTGCAGTCAGTGAGGACAACCTAATAGAAAACGTGTTTTTAAGGCATAATTTTGTGCTACACAGGAGTTTACATCACATTCCATTCAGGTTGCAAGCTCTTGCAGTGACGGTAGACTAAGCGGTGTAGAAAACACTGCCTAATTCATATAAATGCAACACTGTCAAAATGGACAGAGGAAAACAAAAAAAGTTGCACCACCATAAATATCTCTGACATTTAGTTGACAGTTTACCCCTTGAGTAGAAGCCATTTAATTTACTCTGTGGTAGAGTGCGAGGAGACGGTAAATGTTCCATGTGCCTCTATGGCACTTTCCTTCCCCTCCCCGTTCCTCCCGTCTCAGCTCTGTTGCAGCAGGCATCATTAGGCAGCATAATCAGCATGCTGTTTGCATACATCTGCCTTATTTTATTGATCTCTCTTCATTCATTAGCCTTTAGGGGCATGTCATTAACACATGCCCCCCTTCACACCCAGGGGAGGCCTAATTCCTATACATGCCATCCAGATTTCGGCAGAGGGCACAAGTGGGCTTGTCAAAGTGGGCACAGGGCCAGTGCCAGCCCCATCCCTGGATACCCATTCTTATCTGTTCCCCTGGCTGTCAACAGCCCCAAGCCAAGATCCTCTAACAAGGAAAGCCTTTCCCCTGCCCACCGTTAACTAAAAGGACAATTATCCAGAGAACAATGATGCTTTTCACAGTGCCTTATGTTGTCATTAATGCAGTGGATCTGGTTACAGCAGCCTCTGCTTAAGCTAATTACAGAATGCTATCTGTGGATTCTTCATTGCTTCTTAATTAAGTAGGATTCATTTCTAAAGGGGGTAAAACAGTCAAAAAAATGTGTTGTGTTTCCCCTGTCTCTCAGCTCACTTGGAGGTGAAAGTTAGCTTGAGGGCTCCCACAGCTGTTGACACAGATGTGATAAAAATGGGATTATATTCACACACTAGAAAACATACAGCTGCACAACAGACGCATCAAACAATATCAAAGACAAATGTTTCTACAGTGACAAAGATGATCTAAATACAAGTGCTGCACATGTCTAAAGCCAACAAAATGTGTATCGAACTACAATAACAACAGTAGCAGATGTGGATAAATGACATGATACTCATATTATTATTACTTCATTTAAAAAAAAAAATAATTCATGCATACCAATGACTTAAATGTGTCAGGGTGATACAACTATCATGATATAATTAGGCCTGTCGCGATAGTCGATAAATCAATTAATCGCACGATAAAAAAAATGAGCTCGATAATTTTTCGGGCCGCGATAATTTCCATTTGCATGCTTGTTTGTTTTCCTCGTCTCTCTCTCTCTCTCTCTACCAAAGAGACTGGATGACAACTCTCGGTTCCTTAGCGTGAACTAGAGCTTAGATTATCTTCCCGAGCCCGAACTTGACCCGGGCCGGGCACTTGATCTAGAGACATGCACTCCCAATGCAATAGAGTGCGGCGCGGCACTAGATTTGATGGCCGAGTGCGAGCGCAGGCGGTAATGCACTCACTCTGTGTGTGCGGGTTGCGGGAGAATAAAACGATTTGCGGGACTCGCGCGAAATAGATATACCTATTAAGAAAACATATAAAAGCTAATAGATTTTTATTCTACAAGAACAACTAAAACAATATAGAAACGATTTACAGGCCAGAGTTTTGCAGCGTTGAGCGATGTAGCCAATCACAGACATACGTGTTGATTTCTTGAACGCAATGGCCAATCAGAAGCATTTAAGATAGACTCTCCTCACCGCTCAAAACGGACTTTTTGTTCAGTGCTGAATTCTGTATGCTGGCAAATCCATTAATTATAACAAACAAAGTGTGGATATTATGAAAGATTAATTGTGCAGTCAGCTTCATTGATAATAGATGTGTGAGATCGCGAAGAACTGTCAGCTTTTTAGGAATTATTTAAGGAATAAATTTATTTGTTTAATACCTGCATTATTATGCCATTATCATTATATTAGATGTAAATGGTCTCAGATCGACAATATTATCGTTTATCGCAATAATTTCTTGGACAATTTATCGTCCAGCAAAATTTGTTATCGTGACAGGCCTAGATATAATGAAGAAAAAAATAAGGAAGTATTTTGGCATAATCTTTTATAGCTGATTAAAAGGCAATACTATTTTACCAATTTGTTAATAATTGAAAAACTTTTGTCCACCAATGTCATGTGGTGCAAAAAACAGGCAGAGGAAAAAAAAAGAAATATTCATTTTTAATGATCTTTCCTTTTAATTATTGTGACACTCTTATGTGTTGATAACTCATGTAACAAAAGCACATGCAACCACATTCTTGCCTGCTACTGATAGGAGCTGCAATAACTGGCAGTAAAGTCCTGTGTTAGTACATTATGTAGGAGACACTAAGAGAGCTCTGCTAGTTTGGCCCAGACATTGGTAACTCAAAACCCGGCATGTCTTCTCTCTATTTGTGTCTCCACAGAGGACTCAAGTCCTTTCAACAGCTCCCCTTGTCACTAACACATTCTTATTAGGCCTGATTAGGCCACTCTTATTTCCTACCACAGTCATCCAGCCATAAGGAAGGGTAGAGAAGGTTTACAGTCACCATTCACTCGCCCAGACAGAGATGCGAGCAGAGAGGGATGGCGCAGGAATTTAAAGGGTGAAAGGGTTTATAAAAGAGATCCAGTGGGATTCTCCTGCTCTCTTATGCCTTGAGCACTCTTTTCAACAGGGGCTGACCCCTCACTCGGAGGTTAAGATGACATACAAGCTATTTTCAAAGGCCATGCGTATTGTCTCAAAGGGAGGACTCACACTCCGCAAGCCGGAGTAAAATACTCCATCAAAGAAACTCATGGAATGACACAACAGGCAGTCAAGGTGTCACGGATATGTGAGTCAGAGAAAAGTGAGGGAACGATGGAAAGGGAACAGGCGGTAGAGTGTGGGCAAGCTCCAACCATCATGTGCTTACAACATGCACTGAGTATGTACTGGTTCACTGAGAGGTGAGCTCAATTAAACACAAAAGTACACACACATACACACAGAGCTGGTTTGGCAAGAATGTGTCCATACTTGCTTCACATTGTGCAGCGAGACTCTGGCTGCTAATTGAGATTAAAATAAGTAAACAGACATAGTGTTATGCCCTTTCTGTATATTTGCAGAGTTGGGGATGTATCAGCACGTACACTCTACGGTACACCCTCCAGATCAGGTTTCAGGAAGGTCAGAACATAGACACATACACACAAACGTCAGCTAAAGAAATATGCAATTCATTCATGTTATTGTTCTATATTCAAATAAACTACTAAATACATATATTGCATAACACCTTTAAACATGGCCAAACCAAAATTTTATTACACTGGCAACAGATAATTCACAATGGAAGCACAACCCTTGCTTTGTTCCTCAAAAGAAAAACTTCACCTACGCAAATAAATTACTTCAGAGGTTGATACAGGTATAACAGAGCTTATAGAAAAATCACTATCTGTGGATGGGGTCCTCTAAAAGTCAGTTTTAGTTATTAGTTTCATTATTGATTTTGTTAGTTTTAGTTTTTATTTTATGAACACATGTCTATTTAGTTTTTAGTTATTAAGGTTTAGCAGAATTAAAAGAACACTTCCAGTGTCCAGACCAAAGCAAGACATCAGTCAAGAATTTCTACTCCATAAATCTACAAAAGCTGTGCTCCGACTGAGGGTCTCTGTTCAGTCCTCACTTCACTGGACAATTCGCTCATTCGGAACACCCTGCAATGTCAACACTGATGACACTTGAATAACATAAATAATATGCATGTGTAAATAATACATCAATGTGTATATGAGAATAAATTGTCATATTTGAAAGTGCTAGACTGAGTGATGAACGCACATTGTGATATTTAATGTGAAAATAAGATTAATTTGTTTAAATTAGGTATGCCTTTTATCTTATTTAATCATAATCATGATATTATAACTGTTGTGTCTTGCTCACTTTATACCCACAAACATCTGTGCATAAATCATAATAGGGACTAATGAAACTTAATAATGACAGAGCCTCAACATATTTTCACTGTGTTTATTTTAGTCACACTTCTTACAGTACTGTATGTTGTGATGCTCATGACGTGGGTAAATTTCCCTCTCAACATCCAGATGAACATAAAATGATGTATCGATCGTCCCTTATTCCTGGTTAGGACATTTGAAGTCCACTTTAAACTGCAGTTTACGAAAAAAAAAATGTATCAATCGGTTTCGTCTTAGTTTCAGTTTCCGTTTACGAAAATAACTTTGGCATTTATTGGTGGCATTTGTGGAAAGGGCATGCAATCTCCTGTTGCTGACAACCCTCTGACAATGAACATCTCCCTGCGTCCCTTTCACTCAGGGTCAAGCTGACCTGGATGAAATGCTTGTCTTATCACCTGTTTTTACCCTATACACAAGAAAAATGTAGTGTTTTAAGTAATCCTTGTTTGTACTGGCCATAATTGATTGGGTAATCCTGGTTTAACATGCACTAAAGCCAGTGCTTAAGAATCTATTAGGAAAGCCAACAGCTTAAAGAGGCAGATCTTACTCTTTTGCTCTCAGGTTGGCTTAATGTACCCACAAGCATATGACCAAAAGGCACAGCTATGCCCCTGGTAGCCTTCACCTTCTTCGCTATGCAGTCTCAAGGCAAGGCTCCATCCCATTTGTTCGTGTACGCTTGTGTTTGTGTGTCACTGTGCTAATCTACAAGGGCTAAGACAATGGAAGGATCTGGCCGGGTGCCATGGCTTGAAAATTCCCCTGTAAGTGAGGTCTGGCTCCATCTCCTTCAGTCTAGTGATACCCAGCACTAGTGGAGCTCCAACTGCTTGGCCTCTATGGACACCCCACCAAAAAGTCCCCGTCAACTTGACATGACACACGCCACACTGGGCAGTCATCACTGAGACAGCCTGTCATAATCTCCATAAATCTCCCTGCATCAGCACACAGACAAAGAAAGAATGAGAAGGAACGCTTGTGGTGAGGGAGACACCCATAGATGTGAATAAGGTTGTATGTTTCAGCTGTAAACTCTGAGAATGGGCAATTCAAGCAGCGCTCACAGAGCTGAAAGCAGGAAGCAAGTACTGTGCTTCTTTCACAAGGGGAAGCCTGGGACTTGACTCAACCAAGGACCCAAGCATCTTCAGCCAATCAAGGACAAGGATATGGTACACAATTGTGCCGTCTCTTCCCTCTTTATACACACACACACACACACACACACACACACACACACACACAGCATAATCCCCCAAAGACCTCTGCCCTAATGGGGCCCACTACTGTAATTACAAGGCATATATTTGGGATCAGGCACTTAAGTAGCCAGCTAAAAGTGGACCCGAAAACAAAAAGCTCTGTAATTATCGTCTGCCTTCTCTCTCTTTCTCGTTCTCTCGATGTCTTTCCCTTTGACTTGGGTTACCTGTCATTCCAGCTATTTTTTTTTTTGTCAGGAGCTTGTTGTTTCTCCTAGATTTTCTCCCTAATCCATGTCTGGAAGGAGCACTGGCAGTGCTGGCAGAGTGCCGGAGCTGGTGAATGAGATGCACATTTCAGCCCGCGGGGGCTCCGTGACGACACAACACATAAAGATAGCAGAAACTTGAGTCCACCTTCGCAGCTCTGCTAGCATATGAATGCATTTTTTTAAGGGAGAGAGGCAAAGGGGGGGGTCATTTTGCACTCCACAAAAGCTCTATTGTGCCAGAGAAACTTTATATACATATTAGAAACTTGAAACCCCATAGAATTCTCTGAGCAGGATTCTTGTAACTGTGAACAAGATAACATTACCCACCATTCTTTTCCCTTGCTCTCTCCGCACACACAAAAAGAAGAGAAAAATTCTTTAATCCTGTTTTTCTGCAGGGCTCTTAGACTTCATGATGGAGTTTTTTTTTTGCCCTTTAAGGTAACACATTCCCTAGGTCAGGTGTAGTGCTGCTGATGCATGACGTCCACAACGATTTGCTTTGAACATTCTCTTATCCTTTTTGTTCAGCCGTTTTAACCTCTCCAGTGTTCCGCCATTGAAATGTTCCCTCAGTGGAGTGTCCCTCCTTCTGCTCTTTCTGGCAATAACCTCTTGAGGAATCCAAATTATTCAGAGACACGTTCCCTGCATACTCACACACATTTAAAACTCATATGTAAGGTGTACATGCGTGCATTAAAAGAGACGTTTGCTCATACTCGCGTACATACCAACTTCTTTCCGTTCTGGCACAAGTTCATTCTTGTTACAACAGTTGTAGGGCTCCTTATCTTCCGCTTGAGGAAAGTTAAATAACCACATTCACAGAACAAATAATCAAGCCATCTCCAAACAATCGTGGGTGGGGGTTGGGGTTAGGTAGGAGTTGTTCAGATCCGAGCCCCACTGTGGCTGAGGAAGACTCAGGGGGTGAGATTGAGGTAGGTATGGAGGGCAGCTGGGGCAGGTGTGTGTTTAAGCACACGTGTATGGGGAGAATGGGGAGGTGCTGGGTGAATGGCAGCAGACGCCACAGCGGTGACATCACTCACAGACCTGTAATTAAAGCACAGCTCTCTACACAAAAGCTGAAGAAAGGTATCGAGAGGGGAAGGATGGCCATTTTCATAATGACAGCTTAACCCTGGCAGCCAGCGAATAAAAAGGCTCAAAAATGGCCCCTATAGCTTCTAATTACTGTTGTACTACTGTGCAAACAAAAACATCCACATGACCGCGCTAATAATCAAATCCACAAATATACACGCACGTTCAAGTATGTGTGCAGTATTAAACAGTTCAGGGTTAATGAAATAGTTCAACTCAATGGACATAATGACCTTGATAGCTTTCTCAAAAAGGTATAGTTTAGAAAAGTCTATTAGGGTTTGACAGTTGAGGAGAAATCTGTATCTGTAGGTCTTTGTTTGAGCACACAAGGGAAGCAGTATTCCTTAGCACACGACAATTAGACAGTCTTAGCCGTAGTTCAAACTTCCGCTGTTTTCACATCCATTCTAAATTCCTACTTTTCTCGTCACTTCAAATTAAGAGGCAGTGAAAGTAAACAATGGCGAGAGATGCAGAATTGAAGTGAAAATGCAGGATTTTGATGCAGGATCTGAACACTAAGACGCAGCTATGACCTAAATTCATTTATTAAACTGTTATTCTTATGGAAATGGGGTGAAAAGAAGGTTGTAGCTAAGTAAGGCCTCTTTAGCAACTCAATCTGGCCTGCTCTTTTCTGCTGTCTCCATAGGTTTCTGAATGGTTGACAGGGACCTGAGGGAAAGCAGGCACTGCTCTATTCTACTGGGGCTCCTCAACTCTGGGACGGAGTAATGATTGAACAAGACAAGCTGTGGTGAGTGAATTAATAAACTCATCTATTATGTAGAGTTCAGCGAGATGAGGTTGAGAAATGGGGAGGTTTATTTTTAAAAACAGCCAGGAATACTGGCATCAAGCACATGAGTCACTAATGAATCAGTGCTGAGCGGCCAGATTGCTATGTTCAGTTGTGTTCATCTTAACTTTTTCCAACAGCTCCATTCCATGACAAAATGTCCTCAGATTTACCAGAGCTGACCGAAAATGCACTTAGCTATCTATTTGTTTGCACGAGAAAATGTCTAGCAGATACAAACTCATACCTTCACCACGCAGCATTTCTATGAAGAACGACTGACTTATGAGGGTTAGAAGTGAGCAAGAGATGAAGCCTGGAGAGTGATTCCAGACATGACCCCTACTCTCTGAACTCTGATGTGGGAAGATCACATCCTAAAAAAACTGAGGCCAACTAAGAGAGAAGAATGTCTTTGTGTGTGTCCCTCGCCCTCTTTTTGTCCCTCTCTGTCTCTCTAAGTCTCTAACATGCCCACAGAATCACAGGAGCAAATAAGGGCCTTAAGTATGTTTTAATAGACAGAGTTCTTTTTAAGCTGCTATGTTTGAAGTCTGAAACAGCTGAAGTGTTCCAAGTCTTGTATAAAGGTCTATCTCACTTTGGGAAAGGGAGACATAAGAAGCGGAAGAGAAATAGAGGGAGTAGCTGAAAAAGTTTGCAGAGTTGAACTGGCAACCTGCCTACTAGCCTGTTATTGCCCTAAGCACTAGGTTTTGCTGCCAAAGGTAGCCACACCTGAACAGATCCAAAACAGTATTAAAGGGAAGACAGTCAGGGCACGGGAAGTCTGTGTATGTCTGTGATAAGATCCAAAGAAGCAGCTGACTCACTTTTAACTACTTTATCCTGGTACAACTCACCACCACTCATCACCTTTCTCATGGCTTTTCTCTTTCTTCCTCATCACAGATTCTTGATACGAAAGTCTGTTCTGCCTCACCTAAGAATAAAAACTATTAATGCACTCCAATTCTGGCTAATAACAATAGTTGATAACATTTTGTATCCTAAAGTATGATTCGTGGAACTGCTGATGGTGAAGCATCCAGTTTCAATCATGGATGAATGTATCAGAGCAAGACATATTTCTTGTTATTTTACTTTATAAAATTCTTTATTTGTGACATCCTGCCACTTTTATTGACACAATAGTGTAGAGGTGACTAAAAACAACAGCAATAGGAACAAGAAATGTCATAATCCATATTCAAATTTGTATTACCCACTTGAGCAACATGGCTCAAAGTGTCAAGACACATACTGACTTCTAGGTCACAGCTCTGACCGCATCTATACTTCAGCGTATAGTAGGCCTTACCTACTCGTACTTAATGGTATAGGCTACCATTTAGTTTCAGTCACAGATATATGTATCAGAAAAATACACACATTTCTTCCCTTCATATTCTGACAGATAATTGCAATGTATGCCACCCACCACCAGGCCAAGGACATAAACCACCTCCTGTTTAAGAGCGGTTTTACGCTGGAAACCCCCCAAAGCATCTAACAGTCACATACACAAAGCACTCAAAGAAAGGGAGAAATGAGAAGTGTAATCTTTCTTTAAACAATAAGGAGATGTGGGTACACTATATTTTGTAATATATAATAAAAACAGCTTTATGAGACTAGAAAACCGTGGCAACCAATTAGTGGGTCATCGTGCCCGGTTCATACCCCCTACCAGTGTCCCCTCACGCATGCCCAGCCGTGTTACGACGAACCTGCTCGGGTTCACATGCACATCAAACGTGATTAGCTCTCCGCAGCGGGATTCCCATGAATCCTCATTCTCTCTCATCTGCCACTGACCTCTTCAGCGCACCAGGCTTCAACCCCACCGCAGTGGTGTCCCCCTTCAGCCCGGCCCTACCCAGGACCATGGGTCTCTCCTCCGCTTGTGGAAGTAATACCAGATTACAGAGCAACTGTTGTCAAATGTTTATATAATGTGTTTTTTCAAGTCCTTTTCCCCCCTTTCCTTGTTTGGACAGCTGTCCTTTAACAGCGGGACATCTTCAGATGCTGCTCTAGCATGACTCTTCTGCTTTTTTTTTTTGCGGAATTAACGTCTCATTTCAACTTAATAAACATGAAATACATTTCCAATTTGGCAACAGGAAGGCGCCCGGGTTACCAAGGGCGATTCGTGTGTGGTATGTTTGAGAGGCCATTCGTACGGGCACAGGATTTTGCTTGAGCATGTATGTGTGTGCCTGCTTTAATGTACAGATTTTTACATCACAACACCTGATGCTTGGCTGATATGGGCAGCTGTGCATGCATGTATGAGTGTGTGTGTGTGTGTGTGTGTGTGTGTGTGTGTGTGTGTGTGTTTTCTTTGTGGACCTGCATGAGTTAAACATTTGCTCTGTGACTCAGGTATACCAAACATGTCCCAACAGGCCACCAACAGCCCAGCATGGAACACAACGCTTCGCTCAACCCACAAAGAAAAAGAGAGAGAGCGAGAGAGAGAGAGAAGTTTAAAGAAAACAAAAGCGGACGGAAAGAAGAGGAGGAAAAAATGCAGATCACAGAGAAAGCTCCTTTTGTTTGTTGAATCAAAGTAGATCAGCTTAAATGAAATATCCACCAAAACAGGCATTCATGGTGGGGCGCAGGCAATGGGGTAGGAGAGAGGTGTTTGCGACCCAGGGGCGGAGGGGGTGAGGGGCAGGGTGTGACTTCCAGATCAAAATCAGCCTGGGCTGGGTCACCTCCACACTACGAGCCGCTGAGCATGTTATGTAGCAGCTAACCCAGATCCAGATGCTCTCTGTCAACACAGCGATCTACAGAGGAAACATGGCTTTACAGCACAAGGGACAAACCACTGCATCACGATCACCCAGCCACCACCCAACATACATTTTATTGCTCAAATGCTCGGGAGACCTCAGTATCAACTTTGTCTCTGATTCTATTGCTAAAATTCTTTAGGACACAAATGAGACGATTTCTTTCATTAAGTAAGGGTATAAAGCTATAAAAAGTAATGTGGATAGCATAGCTCAGATATGTACATATACAGATTTTTATTTTTTTTTATTTCCAAGGATAGCCCCTTGAGATGAACCATCTCATTTTCGAGGGGTCCCTTCATTACAGAGAAACCATCAGTATAATAGAAAAACATAGATAAAGTAAATACAACACAGGACAATAACAAACATTTAGATACTTTGACATTCACATTCATATACACACACTAACAATGCTCCCATAAACCTAATCCCATCCCATACATTATATATGGGCCATAGCATTGAACTCAACTCAAGTTTGTTCCCTTCTGGAATACTTAATAGATAGTAGAGATTAAAAAAGAAGGTGGAGATGGGTTTGTGAAAGGGATGCAAAGTGAGGAATCATCACAGTGAAGTAAGCACTTGTTTTGTGATTGAGAAGATTACCTAGATGAACTACCATGTTTGAATCCACTGATTTCTTCTCAAAAACTGCACAGTAAACGAGAAAATTCAGTCTGGAAAGCTTAGAGCTTAGAGGAAATGTTGCATTAGCATTACAGTAGCGTGAAACTCTCTAAATTGGGAGGGTCAATCACCTCGAGCGTGCTCTTAATCTGTTCTTCCACAGCTATTGATCAGCGAAATACACAGAAGCTAGGTTATACTGCTAATGTATACTTCAAAAGTCCACTTAAAATCACACTAAACAAGACGAGGAAACAAATGACAGAGAAAGAGAGAGAGCCAAAGTCTGACTACCTCAGCTGGGGCCTTCTCTCCCCCTTCCTGTCAGGAGGTAAATAGCTATTGGCTGCTCAATAAGTGGCTTCGGTTCACAGAGTGAGGGGTCTTTTTCCCTCTGCTCTCCACTACCTTGACAAGCAGGTATTGACAGAGCAGTTACACACTAACCCATTGGGGGAAATCCTCTACAATGTGCCCCGGGCAGCTGATAAATGGAACTCATACGCTACCTGAGAGTATAAGCGCCTATATGCACACAAACACACACACTTTCTATCACACACACTAACACAGAGGCATGGTCACACAGAACGAGGCCTGACACACTGAAAACTTGACAAAGCAAAGAAGTCTGATGATAATAACAGGAAGTGAGTCAAAGAGAAAGACGTAAATGCAAAAAATGGTCAGTAAAGATGTGAAGGTCATTGACGTTGCCTTGGACACAGATGTGTGTCTCTCTCTACGCCAAAATCATTTTGCTCGGCTTCAAGAGGCACAAGATAACAGGATGGGAAATTACAGTACACAAACGTACGCTCGATACATGTGGCCATGATCAAAATACTTGATTAAAAAAAATGAAAGCATTCAATAGCCAATTAAGGCCCTTGGAAACAGTTCGCTGAGTCCAAACACAGCACGGTATTGACACAGAAGAAAAAATGAACAAAAAAGGCGGAGAGGCAAATGTGAAAAAGATTATTGTAGTGCTAAAGCATTTGAGTAGCATCGATATGGACAGCCCACCACCAAAGCAGTTCAGCAAATGATAGACAGGTGACACGGTGAAGAGACGGGGTAGTCGAGGGGTAACAGAGAGAAAGCAGAAAGCCCCTCGTAGCGTGGTCTCCTCTCTCCGTAAGCTTGTGGGCTGATAAATAGCTGGGGGTAAGGCACTGGCTATCACTTTGTGATATGATGTCAGTAACCTTCATTGATCCACGTGCAGGCAGGCAGGCCTTATCACAGACTCTCTCTCTCTGTGATATACTGAGATCTGGGCCCCAGTGCTTTTTAATACACTGCACTTTGGGTGAGGATGTCACAGGCTAACCTCACGGCACCTTGGGCAATATTTTACAGCTGCACTATGACAGCCGAGAAGGCTGGAAAACGAAAATGGTGTCGCTTTACTAGTGGTCTTACGATTAAAATATTGAATCCTTGTGAGGATATATATCTAAGATTTGGGATTTTTTTTTAAACTGAATCTTAGTATTAAACTTCAATCTGTACCTTAATTGTATTGCGGTTAATTGTATTGAATGTGCACTTGTAGTGTATTTCAAATCTTAAATGTTTTACAAAACTGAACTTGATATAATATTAATGAAATAAAGGCAACTTATGTGTACTCAGAATACACTTTCATGACTGTTTTAACACACTTAAGTACAATTTTGTAATGTCAAATTAAAAGTTTTAGTTTAAAAGTACATTTTAAACTTTATCTTGTGTCATGCTTTAAAGATGTACACTTTGTTTACTAACATTCTTAATGTGAACTCCTTGATTATAATTTTAAAGTATTGTTAAAATGTTATTGTTAAACTGTTATTCGATATTACATTTAAAGTTAATATATTTTAAATATCCTAAATTAGGACTTCAGCAGCATACACTTTAATCACATTAGACAATAGAAATAATTATGAAATTACATATAAAGATGTGCTTAAGACCTACTTAAATGGATCAAAAAAGCACTCTAAAGTTCAGCTAATTGCATTTAATATAAATGTAAACTTAAAACTTTACATTCAGTTAAGTATTTATGTTATAGCATATTATTTTTATACAAATTACTCTTTTCAAATGTATGTGTACATAGGGTAATACATCCCTCACATTTGTGCTAAATACAAAATTATACATCTTATCAAAATACAATTTCAGATTTACAAGTACAATAGCAATGCACTAAAACCAACGCCAAAGTTAGTAATAAGCACACAAAGGAACCCCCCAAAACACCTTAGCAGAGTTTAGCATACACTAGTTAATTTTATTCTTGCTCTTTTGTTACATCCTTTAATAGGTGCAGTAATAGAGAATACAGGAAATTATGTATAAAAGAAGAGGAAACACCATACAAATTTAGCTAATTGCTAGGATAGCTAATTGCTAGGGTTCTGGCTAGTCCCCTTTTTTATTTTTAAAAGTGCAATGTTTAATATGCTTTTTAAAGCATAATATCACAATTTCAAATGGAAAGTGGTCCTCAGAGTCCAAGAATTATGAGGTAAAAAGTGTTTTTGAGTAGGCCATGTATGACGAAAAGCAACAGACCTGACCTGAATGTTTTTCCGCCACTAAGTTTGGTGGACGAAAGAAACACTCAGACACACACTTCCAGAAAAATCGAGGCGCTGACAGGAACTTCCCTCACTCAGATTTACCCATACACCTGACCTGAGTGAAAACAGACAGACACACACACACCCATTTGCTTCTTATCCTTTGGAAGTAACAATCAGTTCACTACCACCATATGACCTATATGTTTAACTTCACAACACATGCTTCCACGTGGGTCCTCATCTAGAGAAAAAGTGAAGTGTGATATGGGAAAATGTATGCATGACCTCAGGAAGAACTAAATTAGCAATTTATCAGTAAATCTAAAACTATAGTAGATTAAACCTGCCAGTTACACAGGTGTCTACTAACACAAAAACTTATTCTGATGTAGTCTATGTGGGCAGAGCGTTGCAGAAGACAAAAGCATCTGAAGGAATAACAGCAGTATTATCCTATGTATTGATTTTAGCTGTTGGGTATTACAGAGGGAAAGAGTGGTTTGATCAGGCTAAGATCCCCCTACACTTTTTCCTAACTAAACCAGTCTTTCTATAGCTTATCTGGCCAGAGAAGCTATTACTTACACCTTCAATACACCCTTCACCTGGGAGGACAGAAGTTGATATGACTTTTTGGTGAGGCTACTTGCCTCATCACGAGTGACGTCATGGATGACCCTGCTGAAAATACCAGCATGGCTAGTCACCAGCACATATGTTTTGCATCTTGGTTTCTTCATAAAGATGATGGCTGACCAGCTTCAACAGCTCAGTTTTGGGGGTAAACATCATAGCGTCATAGCTGGTCCACTAACCAGACCATCACCAAATCTGCAAGAATCAGTATTATCTAACCTGGAAACTAATGCAGGTATGCCTTTTTTTTTTTCTTTCTTTCTTTTTTTTGACACAATAATATTACATTTCAATCTAAATACACATTAGACTGGATTATGTATTATATTTATTACATTTTTATTTTATTTGACACAAATCAATCTAAATATTAAAAATAAAGAATTTGAACTGTGACAATGGTGTTTTTACATTTTTTTAAGTAAAATGTACAAGCATCTCCAGATCGAGCTGCTCTCCAGGGCTTCCTAAGGTTCACCTATAGATTAAGTATGACGATAAAGCAATTAGGCTTCTTCCTCTTCCTCCTTCTGTCTTTCTATCTGCTCTGAATATGAGCAGCAGAATGGAGAGATAATGAGAGCAGTATAATCCCACAGAGGAGTCTAGTACATCCTCTAATCACAGACTAAATGTTGGTTTTAATTACAGAGAATGGTAGATATCCGAAGAGCACAATGCCACTGACGTTTAAAAAAACAGTAAACACCAATTATCGTACAAAATCTAAGGTTATTCTATTGGCACATCATACCTACTCAAGAAATGAGCATCACAAGGAACGCTTTTATTCCAATGTGTTCTCATTTCCCAATATTAATAATGGAGACAGGTTGGGACAGAGAAAACCTCTGCTTCGCAATTACTGTAAAAATCCATAATCTAATCAATGTGCAATTCAAAGGGATTGTCTTAATACATATAAAATATGGCTTGTGCTGAATATGTACACAATGATAGGCTGCATAAATGCTATTGTGAAAATGACCAATGAGGGGATTGCGGCTATTGAGGAAACGAGGCAAAAGTTTAACGATTTACATATTTCATCACAAGGCGAGGCGAGAGTGTGAAAATGCGGGGAAGAGGATTACTAAACAAGTCAATCCATTAAAGAAATACAAGCAATCTTTTTAGAGCCAATCCCGATTTCTCAAGACTTTGACAACGTAATCCACTATGTCAAATACCCTAAGCACACTCAATGGGCTGGGAAAGAAAGCGTGCAAAGATTTTCTGAGTGAGTGTAGACTAACACCAGGCAGAGGGGAGTGCGCTCTGATACCCGGGACTGGCACGCTCTCTTAGGGCACTGCTGGCCGCCTCGCCTGACTCCGAGGCCCAACTTGTAATTTGCTAGGGGCGGAGATAAATCTTATCTCAGAGACCTGATTAAGTTTTTAATTTACACTCCAATCAATAGCCCAAGTCTATTGGCAATATGTCTGAAACTCTATTTACCAAAGGATTCACTGCTATCAATTGATCAAGGACCTCGCAGCCATAAATTATAGACATATGTGTGTGTGTCAATGTGTGTGTGTGTGCCGGAATGTGTCCGTGCCGGGGGAATTTTTTCATTGAAAAGTGAAACGATGGGAAAGTTTAAGCTGGAGGCAGCACAAAGTTGCCCCCAACAGAGCTGATCGTCTTACATCTACACACCCTCAAATTCACAAAGACCTAGGGCTCCATCTTTTAACAGCAGCGGCTGGGGGTAGGGTGTGTGCATTTGGCCACATGTACAAAGATTTGTACAGTGTTATATCACGTTTGTTACACCAATCCAAGCATTCAAATGGCCAAATTAAGACTGTTACACAATGCTAGTCGAGAAAAACACACTCCAGCACCTACTCTGGCCTGGTCCCTCCCACTTCCGGTTCTTTTCTGCATGAGAGCTATTATCTGTTTTCAATCCTGTGCTTTCCAAACGGAACTCTTCAGGATGAATCCACTCTCGTTGCCCGTATTATGAATTCCTGAGCTCAGTTCGTCCGTCTGGCTCTGAGTCAGAGGAAACAGAGGCAGGGATTGTTCAGGCATCGGTTTGCACCACCATGACATTCAGGAAACGTCCCAATGGCTATTTTAAGCTATTTTGATATTTGTTTAGAACTTCATAGGCTGTGTGTGGTAGAAAAGTCTGGAATAGAGAGAGATTGTGCTCAGGAAATGTGAAGAAAATATCACAAAATGTAAAAAAGCGAAGGTACCTTTCATAACAGAGGTGAAGGAGTGTGTGTGAAAAACGTATGTGATATTTCTCCAGTGTGGTGGGTAGGGAGCCAGTGGGACTCTCTCACTCTGTTTCCCGGGAAAAGAGCGGAAAGAGGGCAAGTCCTTATCGGCATGGAGAAAGTGTCGTCATAGCATTTCTGCTCTGACCCTGCTGACTCGCCGATTCCTTAACATGAGATCATTCTGGACAGCTGACCTCAATATCACTGTGCTTCGCTCTGCCAGGCCACTGCACATCCACAAGAGCTTCTCCTCTGTATAACAGCAGATAGTGAACACACTACAGCCCACACCCCCGTCAGCCCAGACCCACATTTGAAATACTCCCTTTAAGCTCTGAGAAGGTATAAACTAGAGCTACCATACAATCAAAATGGGAAATGTTGGAAATGACAGTATACTTACACTTACTTACTACTGTATACTTTTAAAAACAAAGTGAAACTGTATGCAGTATGCAATGATAAACATTTGTAACAGTAGTAGTAACACTTTACAATAGTTTGATTTGTTTATAATAGTTAATAGTATGTTATATAATACTTATAAACTAGCAATAATGTAGATTGATAAATGCTGTAAAAAAAACTTTACCTATATGCATTAACTAATGTTAACAAATTAAACTTTATTGTAAAGTGTTAACATTATTTTAAGTGGGTGTAAAATTGTCTAAATTTTATAATTCAAGAGTCAAGAAAGTTGATATTGCTTCCAGATCCATAATGATACCATCATGGTGACGAGTGGAGCATGTGCTTGGTTTGAGAAGGGATATATTTTAAAGGTTCTCTATCGCCATACTCATTCAGCAATTGCTATGCTAGGCTGATGCTATCAAAGCATTGTGTTACCAATTAGCAAGTTAGCATTTACTGAATTAACTCATTAAGGCTAGCCAAGTTTCCACTACTAAACATATTTAAGTTGAGATTACATGATAATTTTAGGTTAAATGTATGAATTAGTTTACTCAAATATTTTCACGTTACACGAGTACAAAATTAAAAAATCTTACTTAATCTTTGAATTTCGTAACTTTAAAAATGTGATGCTACTGATTACCTAATTTTTTTTTAGTTTTGCCAACTTATTCAGGTGTACACATTTGAGTAGTATAGTAATTAGTTTAGAAGTAGGTTGTCTGGATGTCCCTTGATTTTAATACATTTGCATACTAGGTAAAGTATGCATACTTAAGAATATACAGCAGTAAAGTAATAGAATAATATGAGCTGTGTCCCAATGTGAAGGCTGCGTCCTCCGAAGGCCGTATTTGAAGGCCGATTGGCCGCATTTGAAGGCCGATTGCGTCACAGCGGCGCGATGAAGGCTGTCCCAATTCAATTCCGCATCCTTCGAAGGCCGTATTCAAAGGCCGGTTGCGTCATCGCGGCGCGACGAAGGCTACCCTGATTCAAAAGCGATGCCAAATGCACCCTTCGTTTCCCCGTGAAAGGAAGGATACATAAATGGATCCTTCTCGAGCTGTGTCTGAAATCGCTCCCTATCCACTACATAGTGCACTATATCGGGTGTAGGCCATTTTGTAGTGGTGTCCAAATTCTGAGTGAACGACATCATTCCCTACGTTCATTCACTACTTTTACCCACAATCCTCTCTGAATTCGAGTGTACATTCGATGTACACTTGCTGAAGCACTATTTCCCACAATTCAATGCAGGGAGAACTGAGAGAGCAAGTTTAAACCAGAGATTACATTACAGCTTTCTTATTCCTGCTTTAAAATTTATTTCATGCTAGTTTTATTTTTCTATTAATCATTACTTGAATAGAACATATTAAAACATTGAGACAATATTATATAGATGAATTGTAAAATTAAATTAAATTTATATCGTTTTTTTAATTAAAATATATTATTTAGGCATTAACACAATTTAATGTGTTTTACTAATGTGTTTTGATAATTTATGGCATTGTTGTTAACTCGTTAAACTGTAAAGGGAGAGATGATTATTTGGTGGATGATTTGAAAAATATCCATTTATCATCTGTAGGAAGTATTCATTCGAATATAATAACGGTCGCCTGAGGACTCTCGACCACCACGTCATCTGTGAGCGTGAGTGAGAGTTACAATTTCAGTCGATGAAACTACAAAGCTGGCACGGAGGTATATACAATTACAAAATAAAGTCATTATGATTGTGATTGTTGTTAATATTATTTTATAAAGTAAGTAACATAAGATAAAAGGTGTTTTATCAGTACGTGTGACGAAGCCTTTTCTGCGACAGCTCCAACTCTCGGACGCACAGTGTAAACGTCAGTGTCCGAATTCACTCACTTCATTTCGTTCACTCCTTGCAGATATAGTGCACTCAAATGCCATACACTATATAGGGATTAGTGAATGAGTGAACGAGTGAGCGGTTTCGGACACAGCTTCGGTCTATCCTCCCCGATCCTACCCCATAAGTCATTGCGCGCCGGTGACAACAGCACTTTTATTTTAAAAAATGACGGCAATTCGGCAAATGTCAGTCATAATACAGGTTAGACAATAATAATACAGGCCTAAGATTATCATAAATAAACAAGATTTTGAGCATATCCAAGTGTTTGTGTGGAGTGTGGAGGCGCCCGGGCGCGGACACTTGCATTTTTCTATCAACAGTGGAAACAACTTAAAATAGGCTAGCCTATCATTTCTGGTCATACAGAAAATAATAATACATCATTCGCAACTTGTATTTGTGCAAAAACGAACGGACGCAAAAGTACACGGACCCAACACTAACTTTTTCTACAAATAGCCTACATTATTTGAAATAATTAATAATATAAGGTCCGTGTACTTTTGCGTCCATTCGTTTTTCTTTTTTTAACCCGTAATTGAAAAACGAAAAAATGAACGGTTGTTAGGCTATTTTTAAAACGCAAGTTGAGCACCAAAATTTGAATTTGAACTGTACACACCAAATGCTGCGCAAAAAAAATAAATAAAATAAATATTGACGTATTTTCAGATTTTTGTTTATGACTTTTTTCCCCTTTATTAAATATTTGAAATATTCACAAATTGATAGGGAAAAAAATGTCGATATTACTGATTTTCTAAGGCCAAATTAGAACCTGGAAATTAGATTCGAATTTGTTCGTTTAAAAGTGGACATTTCAAGCTTTATTGGCTATATTTTGTTTCAGTTCATTTTTGAGACGCGCTCCAGTTCACGGAGATCATGAAAGCGCGCCTGATTTTTTCTTTTATTTTACAAAAGCACAACGTTTTCTTGTTATTGTGAGTTTAAACCAATAAAATTGTGTATTTTTATTTACACATAAAAAATATTGTGAGTACAGTTTATAAACTGAAGGGACGGATTGCACAACCGTCGCCACGGATTGTTTTGTTTTTTCCCACAGATGGAGGGTTTTTTCCCTCCATGATACAGGGTTTAAAAATATATAAATAAAAAGAATACACTAGCCTACAAAATCGCATCAAGGTAAGATATAAGTGAACATTTGAACCATATGCCCATGTATGTTTTCTTTTCTTTTCATTACACTATTTACGAAAGTTAACACCCAATACTTGAACAGTTTAAAGTGTAATCTGGCAATTCAGGAAGCAGCTTCTGAATTGGGACGCAGAAAACCTCTGGCCATGATCCGGCTATTAAAGCCGAAAATACATGACTGAAACATCCTCACCATGTCCTCCAGTAAAATATAAACAAAATAATGTTTATTCAATTATATAAAATGATTTATCAGGATGGCAACCGTAGGCTATTCTCGCACCGTTGCTTGGCGCCAGGAGCGGTAATCGGGAACACCTGGATGCGCAATTCGGGAATCATACGAAGGCTACATGCGGAGCGTCCTTCGAAGGCTGGGTAGGCTGGGTCCTTCGAAGGACGCGTCCTTTGGAGGATGCAGCCTTCACATTGGGACACAGCTATGGTATTATGCCATTTTGAATAAACCCAAGGACTTTTTTTCCACTCTCTCATTTTCTTCCTTCATTCGTATATTTTAAGAGTGAAATAAATAAATGAAAGGAAACACATGCTGGGTTGTATTAAACAGATGCCACATACGACATTCATCCTCACACTGGCTGGTGTGTACATTTCAAACTATACACAGGACAGGCAACAGAACACACGCACACCTACCAAACGTTTCTGATGGTGAGTGACCGGAAATGGAGGGAGCGAGAAGAATAAGGCACTGATAAATTATTTGGGGAGGAATTTTAAGTGCTATTTTGTCACGAGGTGAGCCTCACTCTGGTGGACTCAAGCATAAACATGTGTCAGGACTGCATGTAATTACAGAAGAAAAACTTCCTCTTGTACTACGTCCATGAAAAAAAACTCACAGACTGAAGTATCTGTGTGTGTTTTATAGCCCCCAAACCTGCTACACATATTTTAAAGATGAACAAACACAAAACACACATTTTGGCACCAACTGCCTTACAATCCTGTTAACCAAGTGTTAATAAACTGGTAACATGTAATCAGAGCAGTCACATGAATGGCATGCAATGTGAAGAATGGACAAAATCTGGTTTACAGAATAGTCAGGACACGAGTGTGTGCTTGAGTAAACAAGGAACGATTTATGCTCTGAAAATTGTGTAATACTTCCACAAAATGCCTGTCAAAGATCTACAATCGTGTACGCTACAATCCCACAGTCCCTGATGATGTCCAGATTTGTTTTGATAGAGTCAGTCACTGGAGTTTCTAAAAAGAGGACCATACTGGGGCTCATTTTCCACACTAACCCTCATGTTTCACAGAGCTGCTATAATTAGCCAACTTTGTTCCTCGCTGCATGTTCAAATGATATTTACATATACAAATCCCATTTGGCTGCAGAGAGACCATTCCAGCAAAACCAGCTAGCTGAGTTTGCTCGAAATTACTAAACAAACAGGATGAATATGTGTCCTGTCCAATGCATACCCCACAGATAATGAAAAAATATGGATGGTTTGAATGTGGTCACATTGTGTTTTGACTGAAAACGAAGCACTCAGCACAAAAGGCATATTACAGTCATCCTGTCAAGTTCTTCAGAGTGTTTCGGGGGTCAGTGGAAGCTCTTTAGCTTGGGCAGGTCAGGGCTTGAGGTCTGAATGCATTATAAAAAAACATTCCAGAGCTCTCAGCAGACAGCCACTGTTGGAAGCAAACGCCCTCAGACGCTGCATAACCCTCAAACTTCTCCTCAAGCACTGCCAAGTCTCTCTCGCTTTCACTTCTTCTTCTGTCCAGCAGATTACTCAAGCGGTTAAGCATCGC
Organism: Gila orcuttii; assembly: GCA_026230005.1. NCBI lineage: Eukaryota > Metazoa > Chordata > Actinopteri > Cypriniformes > Leuciscidae > Gila > Gila orcuttii. The sequence goes on along the minus strand of JAPDVR010000001.1, from coordinate 64,035,026 downwards.
ATGATGTCATAACACTGTCTGATCGGTGGATGTCATGAGGAAAAAAGGTGAAAAGTTTCTGTCCTCTTGTTGTAAAGTTTATTCGTAGACACATCTGATATTAAGCATAGCGATATCAATGTGAATGGGATTTCCTGAGTGCTTAACATGCTTTTTTACCTCTGTGTTCTGAAGCCTGCCTCATTAGGGGCCATCTTGATTAGCTGCGGAAGGCTTTGTTGAAGAGCTATTTGTTCGTTCACTAAGAGTGAATGAGCAAATGAAAAAAAGAGAGAGGGAGGGAGAACGAGGCAGGTTCGCAGGTTTCAGTTGAGGCCTCGCCCTTGCTCTACCACGATTGTAAACTTTTTCTGTTGATATGCAAAGCAGTGCAGATCATTTGGGTCCCCATGGCAACAGCGCCCCTGCTTTGCACAAATGTAATGATTAATCGCGCCTTTGATAACAATGGCCGGCACCGCTGTTCCAACATAAATGCTGTGAGGAAGACAGTGTGTGACAGCAGGGGGATCCATACACAGACCTACACGCACACCCACTCCCCTGCTGTCGACCATTCGCTGAATGCGAGGGGTGTGTGGCCATGTGCGACCACGTGCTAGATCGCACTACTTTACAAATCAGAAAACTAGTCTTGACTGCAAGTTTGGTTCTCTTATGTGCTCTCTTGTGAGACAGACACACAGACAGACAGACAGACAGACAGACAGACAGACAGACAGACAGACAGACAGATAGATAGATAGATAGATAGATAGATAGATAGATAGATAGATAGATAGATAGATAGATAGATAGATAGATAGATAGATAGATAGATGAAGCCTTTGTGTGTATGTGTTCATACATGCCAATGTTGCGACTTGCGAGTCAATGCAGGAATGTGGCCAGAGTTTTGGTCTCTGAAACTGTAATTCAATCAGCACCACTTGGCTTTGACGCAGATTCACTTCTTCAGTTGCGCTTTACCATTAATTTATCATTTCGAAAACAGATACAATCCAAACAATCATTTCTCTCTCCTCTGATACCTGTCAGAGAGGGGTGGGCGCAAATCTAATAACTACATTTTATTGGCTGACACCACAGCTTTACTCCTACACGTGGACAGGCTCCACCTAGACTCGTGAAGTGTGTTAAACATAAGGGACGAATCCTCTAGTTGCTACCAGCCAGATGAATATCAACCACAGGCCTGACAGAAGGGTTTACCCAGTCCACCCCCCCCCACCCAAAGCCGAATATACATACTACTGAGGGAAAGTCAACAGTGTGTTATGTCTAGTGTCCAGATGGTCAGACGTGGTATAGAAACATGGCCTCTGAAAGGGGCCGGACTGGAAGCTTGGCCATGCAGCACAGGGTTAATGGTGCCGTGAAGAGAAACAATGATTTCACAGAGAGTGCGAGTATGAGGGGGGCTCCTCATGCAGATCAGGGACCAACAATAAGGGGTTTTTTTTTTGGCCTGGTCAAGCTAGTAGTTCAGATTGGCCATACTAATTATAAAAATTTAAAGTTTAATCAATTATAAAACGAATAATTTGTTTTTTTAAATGTCAGCCAGTTCTTACCAATGCTACTAACAATAACAGAATTCATTCTCGAAATTTCAACATTACTATCCAATGCATTTAAGCCAGCTAGATAACGTCACCTTGGTGACAAGTTTTAACAAGCATAATCCGTAACAACATTACGTAACATCACGGAAACCAAAATGTTTACGTTTTCAAGCATTAAAGCGTAGTGATGTTGTGACCTGGAAGGGCAAGTGACAGTTCCGTCAACTGGCCCAAACTCATTCTCACACCGGCCGCAGACCAGCGGGCCACCTTATTGTTGAGCCCTGCAGATGTTGCCAGGCCCTGGCGGGTCACACAATCACACACACACATTTGCATTCCTGATAGAGGGAATTGGGATTAAGGGCCCTGAATGCCTTTCTCAATTCTGACAGAGTCTGAACACACAAGACAGAGAGAAAAAAGCAGGACGACATGGGGAGAAAAGGCTACAGAGAAAGAGAGAGAAAGGACAATGAAAAGAAAAGCACCTTGAGAAAATATAAAAAAAAAATGTTAAAAGTAGGCGAGAGAAAGTAATGCAGAAGCGAAAAAAAATGACAACTTGAAAGAGGGAGAGAGGGGAATATAAAGAAAATGTATTTAACCAATAACAAAAAAAAATTCTTTAACGGTGGGTTAATGTATGAATGTAATTGCATTGATCATAAAATACTAACACATTTACTTTGAATGAAGAAAGGCACACTTTAAGAAAAGAAAAAAAGAAAAAAAAAAATCACAAAAAGAAGTTTGTTTTTATATGATAAAACTAGGCATATTTTGGACGCTTTCTTGTTGTCAAACATTATTGGATCTTGTACACGGCTAATATAATGAAGTACATCTGATACTCTTTTAGGACATCTGTGTGAACTTGAGGAGAACTTGCTTCATACATTTACTAAAAATGACTTTGGGACCAGCTGATATAAAATAACCATACATAATGTCTCAGAAAAGTGAAGCATCATTTGTTTGGATGCCTCTGGGTTTGAAATTATGAATTTGAAGAGTGCCTTGACTGTTCTAATATTTTTTAGGCCACTGTATGTGTATGTGACAGTTGTTTGGCAGAATGAGAGGAGATAGAGGCCCTTGTCGAGGGCAGAGGTCTAGAAGAACTTGTTTTATCCTCTGCAAGAGAGACAGTACTGACCAGCTGTGTTCATTGAAGAACCATGGCTTATACAAACATACACAACCTTTGATCAAACCACCGTGGCCCAGCCAAACATGCCCCTCACCAGACACTGAGCATACAAACAGTCATTTATCTAGTTATGTGTTTAAGTGTGTGTGTGTACGTGTGTGGAAGTTGAGCTTGACACAGTGAAAAGGCAACATGGTGGTGAAACTCAAGAGGCAGTGTAAATAAAGAAAGAAAAGACAGTACAAAATCTTTCTCTTTCACTTTGTCTGTCTTCTATGCTAATTATTAGCATGCGTGGCTGCAGTACACAGTAATGGGCTCTGTTCCAAAACCTACTGAGCTAGATAGGAGAGCCTTCGCAAACAAGGGCCTTGGAGCCAAAAAGGTTGAGTATATCATTGACATTTCTCTTGACAGTCAACAATCTTGATGCTGTTTTAAAATTTGGATGAAACAAGTATCATAGAAGGCAGCATAATGTTGCTGCCTACCTTTCTGGATCAGCTGCCGCATTGGCAGTGAGCCTATGATTGATCCCTTGGAATGTTGTCTAGATAGGCAGCTCACTAAGTAGTGGAATAGAGCTATAGTGTCTCACCTAAGCCCACAATAAGGATAACTAAAGAGGCACAACAACTAATTAGATTTAACTGCAGGAGAAACAAGTACTGAGGGAAGAGCTAGTCTAAGAAAGAGCTGGAAAGCAGAACAGAGCAAAGCTTATCCAGTTGATTTATATCCACCGAGGTCAAACCCAAATTCAGGGATCTGGATAGTCTCAAACACTGTCAAAATTCATTTCCTCCACCTCAAAACATTTCTGCTCAAAATGGAGGTATCGCCTGCCCTCTTGTCTCTTTTGGAGAGTTGCCTGCTTCTGCCATAATTCCATCAGAGGTAATTGCTTCCAACACTGTTGTCATTTCTGCAAGAGAGGGACACTTTTCAATCAACAAAAGCCTGTTCGTACTTAAGCGTGGCTGATATGAGATCTGCTATTGTGAGAAACATTTTGAGCAGCACAATCTAATCTGTATGACATGATAAATTCAAATTCAATGTTTTGGCTTTTAAATGGTGAAATATTGTGTTGTTGCATATCTGGCTCATTCTTGGCCTCTGATGCTTGTGTCTGGACTTTAAGTTAGTAAGTGTGGCTCTGTTCTCTGGCAGCACTGCAGGGATACTGTAGAGTCAAATTTATACCGCCCCTGTCCGCAGTCAATGCAAGCCACTGACTCCGAAAGTTAATATTTCCCTCTCTTCCACTCATAAATTTGCAAGTGATTAAAAAAGCTGACCTAAATGCATGTTTGAGCACCACAAGTAATTAGTTAGAGTATCCTTAGTAGGAGGGCATGTGTTAAGAGGTTTTATCCCCCCTTTTGGAAAATCCAGCTAATACCAGCTTCAGATGGTAACTACATTTATATGTTCATACAGGCAGTGCAAGACAACAACTGTAAATGTGTTATATTCAATGAGAAATGGCAATTTGAGCTGACATCTGTGACAAAGTTCGACAAACTTCAACTTTATGCAAAATCAACTACCAATGACTACTAGCAACAGTAACATGGTGACCTGTTAAGGCCCCGATATACTTATATAGCGAAATCGAAGAACGAACTGGAGTGATGTCACTTCAAACAAAATCAGGCCAAAACTAGGCCAAATTTTTTTGGAGTTTGTTTCGGGACTTCTGGAAAGTTTGCTCTGACTGGTAAAAAACTCCGAACTACTATTGTATTCTGCTGTATGCTGCCCTGTCTACATAATTATCCTTTACTGTACTGCAGTGGCGCAAAAAGTGGGTATGCGCTATATGCGGCGCATAGGGGCGCCAAAGCGATGGTAATTTTTTTTTTTTATTTATTAAAATCTAATTAATATATATATATATTGTATTTTCTATATGTAGCTGCTGTTGTGCGTTTCTAATTCATTTCTGCATTTCTTCAATGTTATATAAAATTTTAGAGGACTAATAACAGGCTACAGTAGGCGCCCTCATGGAGAAGGGTGGCGGGGTAATATCGCGAGCGTGCGGGGGCGCCGTGAGCGCTACGAGTAGTGAGTTGTCGTCGAAAAAGATGGATAAAACAAAATGCTGTGGGGCTAAAAATAGAAAAATAAAGAGGGAAAAGGAGATGGCATGTCAACTGATGCGACAGCAGCTAAATAAGTGCATGCTGAAAGCCAACAGGTAGGATTTAAAGTGTGACATCCAGGCATGTAGGCTATTTATATCTCTGTGGCCATCGGGACTATCGGGAGATTCCCGGTGGGCCGACGTGCTTTTTCGGCCGATACATCTCATACTTTTTTTTTGTTTTGTCTTAACGGCCCATACAACTCGTACATCGGTGGCCCATTGTTTGTTTTTTTTTGCTTAATTGGCGGCGCTGGGTTAGTGCCGGTGTAATGCATTGGTCAAAAAAAGTCAGCGTTAGTTTTTTTTCTGACACACCGGCCCATGAAACATGTCATCATGTGCTTATATCTTTCAAGTATACAAATTAGTGCATTTGTTTTACAATATATGGCTATTACTATCATGGGATTCATATTATAACTATTATTATGTAGTAGTTTAATGTAGACAGACACTAACTAAAAGAGGTTTGAATTTTTCTTTATTGCACCCTGAATATGGGTTGGAGCTTTTAATTTTGAACTCTCAAAGTGCACCAGACTGATGAATTTACCATTAAAGAACACAAAATTTTCTTACGGGGGGGCATGCCCCCGAACCCCCCTAGACAATGGAGCTTATAGATTTTTTTAGGGGGTTCATCACGGTGGAGTAGCTATAGTTTAATTGTATTAATAAATGACAATTTTGCACTTATTTTGTCTGTTAGCTCTCACTCGTTCCTACTCACTTATTACATGCCACACTTATTTATTTATTTTTCTTTTTTTGGGGGGGGGGCGCAAAAAATGTTGCTGCATACCCCTCTGACACTGGGTAATTGCGCCCCTGCTGTACTGTTACTCTCATCTACCTACTGTTGTTTTGTTTGTTATCATTGTCCATTGCCATTATTGTTGCTTGTTCAATTTTAAAGCGTCCTTGAGCCCTGGAAAGGCGCTATATAAATAAAACGTATTATTATTATTATTGGTCTGTGGAGATTACGAAATAGCTAGGTGCACTCTAGCCCTCTTCTCCAGTTCATTTTCTCTATTTAGTCCATCGAGGTCAGACATTTTTTTTTTGTTGACAGCAAGGTCAGATATCCATGTGTGAAAGCAATCGCTACAATCAGATGCTTTCTTAACTACTGTTTTCTAAATCCTTTAATTTTTGTTGTGTTTATTTTGTTATTAACATATTCATTTAAATGCCACTCTCAGCAGGATGGCCTGCATCAGGATGTTTGCTAACAATATATCGCTGTGCACATATTTCAAACTTCTTTTTACCCCAAAGCAAAGAAAGAAAAAGAACTTCGCCGGGAGTTTATCGGAGATTTTAGTGGCAAGACAATTTTATTGGTTTCTAGCTGGTTGAACTTGTTCTAAATAGTTGATCAGCTGAGATCCCAGGTAGTGGACCCATTTCAGCCTTGTAGATCATATAGATCAATCTAGTTAGAGTTGATAGACCACTGTGGACAAACAACAAACCAGCTACCATATTCCAAAATCTAACCTGACCTTAAACTGATACACTGCCCAGATAGAGAACAAGAACTGAGGAACACAAGCTGCCCTGCGATTCTCATGTACACCAAGTCCTGGAGTCAGTTCCATGTAGAAAGGAGAAGCCCCTGCAAACAGACCCCCCCCCCCCCCCCTTGACGTTGAGGAGGAGTGTCAATGAGGGGCTAATAAAGAAAGACAATGAGTAAACAAGTAGGGCAAGTCTACCCCAGCTTGTAGGACCTCCCTTCCTCTCTCTGGGCTGGCACGCACTCAATGGGATCTGCTGTAATTAGTCTCACCAATGCTTGTTTAGCATTAGCATATAAATGCTCTTGCTGGCAAGTGCTAAACATGCCATCACAAACCATGCCCAAAACAGACGGTGACCACACCTCCACACCCTCCAGGAGAGGGAAATGGGTCCCAGGGGGCCTTCCGCAGACACAAGCCCCCTCTGTGGTTCTCCTACCCTCATGCCCGTTGCCTTCAACAGGTTGGCACCCATCTGCTAGCAGCGAGGGGCCACGGCTTGGCCTGCTCTCAGTTCCTGTTTCAAAGGAGATTGTGAAAGATGGCAGCCAGGCTTCCTGTTTCTCTGCTTATGTCATGAGAGCGTTTCGACCCTATGAAATGAGCCCTGACAAAAACAGGTAGGCACACACATAGTGTTCTCGGGAAGTTTTAATACGTTTTTTTTTCAGGCAGCTTAGACCGTGATAGTATGAGCTCCCGGCCCCACAGATGGAGTTGAGAAATAAAAATAACACAAGACCTCTTTCCCTGTAACTGCTCCGTGATCACCTCATCTAGCCTTGGGATGGCTGCTATTGTTCTCTTTCTGTACAACATGCAACAATTCTTTCCTTTCCATTAGCCTCCCCCTTCTCCCTCTCTCTCTTTCAGTTTCCTCCGCGTCTCTAGCAGTTGTTATGACAGATCGATTCATAAAAACGGAGTGGAGGAAGGAAGTGATGAAACAAGTGTCTGTGCACTCTCCACCCCTCCGTCCCATCCACTGTAAACACAATGAAAGTCACCAACGGGAGATACCCACACCAGAACGGAGATAAGCTACAGAACACTCAGAAAAACACACACAGCTGGCCCTCGCAGCAGCGACTGCTAGCAGTCCTTCTCCCTGCCTAAAACTAACACTCTTGGACTCTGACAAATTGTATTGCTCTTTCAGAGCTTGGGATATTCTCTGTGGAGTTTTCAGTTATTCTTTATTTAAGTAGCAACTTTTTCTCAGACGTTTCTTCAAAAATTCCTTAGGAAAAATATAGACAAGTTATAGTCAATTGTTGACAAAGTTAGAACAAAGCTATGCAATTAGTGAATAGCATAGCTCAAGCAATTTGTTCTGGGATCAAGTTGATGAGAAATGTTTGAGTTCATGGTGAAATCTTTGGCTTTAATTGCAGACGGTGGTATCTTGGCACAGAGTGTGACATTGTTAAGATCTTTTCTGAAATTCTAGATCATTCTTTTTCTCAGGAGAAACATCTGAGGATCAGGAAACTTAAGAAAAAAATTTGATCTCCACTTAATCTGGATCTGAGAAACAACTGAGTTATTAAATAGACCTCATTAACATTTCTTCTTTTCTATGAGAGGAAGCCAATCTTGAATTTAGCAGACAGATATTTTTACATGCAACATGACTCAGTTATACTGTATGTGATTTGGGCTTCTGACAAATTCTGACGCTCTGTCACACGAGTGTCATTTTCCCAGACAGCACGTCTGTCATTACCAGCTTGAGACATTAATATTTACGTACCACTGAACAAATTAGCTTTTGATGTGTATTTCCAGCAACCGCAAGCCATCGCGATCCTCAACTTGTGTCATCCAGTCTACCTTTAAACAGGCATCAGGTTAAACTACAGTGAGAGAAACAAGGGGGGAAAATGTAATCTCGCTTATGTGTATAGTTACAAACTCGTCACAAAGCACAGAAAAAAAAAGGGACAGAATAAAAAGGAACAAAAGACTGGCACTTGACAAAGTAACTGATCCATAAATGTTTCATGTGAGCGCCAAGCCTGTCTTTCACCTCTGCATGACCCCCCCTACACTCCTCTCTCTTTCTCTCTCCCACTCTCTCGCTTATTTGCTGTCCGGTTAGTTCACTCAGCTTTAGAGAGAGAAAAAAATACTAAGATAAAACAAATCAACTAGAAAAATAAGGTATTCTTTAAATTAGCTGAGAAACAGCTGAAAGATAAGGCTCCATGAGACCAAAACACGTGCATAACATGTGACTAGGTAGAAAAGTGTGTTTTTTTTTTCTCCAGGGAAATAGCAAGTCATTACATCTAAAAATTAGAAAGACAGTATTTTAGCATTAGTTAGGTACTCATTTGTTTTTTAATTACATGCACAGATGAATTGTTCACAATAATACAAGGAATGTGCATTAAAAAACAAAATATAGTTGTCAATTATGTTGACTTTAAAAATTGAATACAGCTGATAGTGGATGTGTGTCACAAAAGGTCGACCTCTGGCTGACACATGACAGAACGGCAGACAGCATGTGTGACGTCACGGTGTGGGGGTCACCGATCTATTGTGGCTGTCTGGCCTTGAGGAATCCCCAGTGACACGATCACACCCCAAACCCACTCATCCAGTCCCCCAAATTTGAATCAGGGTGAGGAGTGGCTTGAATATGTTACAACCTAAGGACGCAAGGTCGCCTGCTGTCCTTGGTGTGTTTTTTTACAAGTGTGTCCCACAGTCACACAGCTCCTTTGATTAAATCAATTTAACTTAAGATTCTTAAAATGCACAAAAGGAATAAAACAAGTGTTTAGCAGTGCAGATACAGGGATTAGTGTGTTTGTGTGTGTGTGTGTACGTACATGTAGGTAACGGACGAGTAACCAGACGCCCCGTCCTCAGAGGGACAGACAGCAATAGTACGACTTCACTCAGGCCTGATTTAATTGTGGTCCTATGTAACACTTAATAGAGAGCACAGTGCACCTGGCAAAAACAAGTTACACCCAAGAGGGGGTGGAGGGGTGTCCAACAGTACCAATTAAACACCTCAGCCAATGAGCTGACCTCTCACAGGACTCCTCGTGCCAATAAACCAATCACACCGCACCTCTCATGTCTCATTAAATACCTATGTGATAGGAAGGCGACAAGGAGAGACAGCTTTTTTTCCTCCCAACATTTAATTATAATGTCTGGGAGGAAAAGAATTCTGCCAAGTAAACAATCATCATTACTATTGAAAACAACACTACTTATTCTAAACGCCAAGACACAGACACTGATATTTGTGCACTGCTGTCATATTTTTCTTTTATTAAAAAAAACCTTATACAGCTTATTTACAACTTGTAAATAAGCTTCTAAAATGATGCAAAAGTACTAAATTAAAAGCCTGAACAAAATACCATTTACATATAACAGTGCTTCTTAGAATCATTTAACAATATTACATTGTCAATCTGAGACTGGTTCCATAAATAATGTGTTATATAAAGTAAAGCAGAACTGAATCCTAAATTTATTTCCTCATAGAAATATTTGAAATGGCACCAAAATGGCTGCCATCAGAGACAAATGTGATCTGTCTGTTCACTCTACCAGACACTGGCCTTGATCCTCTCTCTCTCTCTCTCTCTCTCTCTCTCTCTCTCTCACACACACACACATTTAACACAGGCACACAATCACAGTATCATTTTAAAAAAATGAATATAAAACATGTCAAACAACTAGGATTACTAGTTTACAGGATTACTTTTGCTGCATAAATTTAAAAAAAATCATAAATGCATTGTTTTTAAACTGAGTTATATTTAAATTATTTACATTTAATTATTTAGCAATTATAAGTGAGATAATATAAAGAAAAAAAGAAAAAGCCCCCTTAATTTCAGCATATTGTTCAGTGTACTTATAAATATTATATTAATAATTTTGTGTATGTGCGTTACATATAATTATTGCAAAAAAAATTACATACAAAAATATATAGCTATAACAAACTGATTAAAAAAAAGTGTTGAATAAAAAATAAATATATAGGCCTACTAATATTAGATTAATGTCCAATCACTGACAGTTTATGAATTTGATGATGCAGTGTATATTTTGAGAATAAAAATTAAAATGCAACAAATGTTTCTCTTTTACAGTTTTTCAAAATAAGAAAAAATATGTGTACAAAATATATGACACTGGAAACATATGTAACATTTATGGTATTAAACTGAGTGTGTGTGTGTGTGTGTGTGTGTGTGTGTGTGTGTGTGTGTGTGTGTGTGTGTGTGTGTGTGTGTGTGTGTGTGTGTGTGTGTGTGTGTGTGTGTGTGTGTGTGTGTGTGGTCAAAGCCCAGAGGAGAGGTGCTGTTAGAGGAACAGGGAGCCTGTAGCACTTAGGGGCCATTTTATTGCTTTGCTGTGGTCAAGTGAGGTGCAGCGAGCTCAATTCCAGCGCAACAATGACAAAGAGGGCCGCCGAGACAAAGGGGTATCTCTTTGCCTCTTAACCCCTTCAGTGCTTAAAACATACACAAAATCGAAGCCACAAACACCCCGCTCCCACGTGCAGAAACACACACGTAAACACTCAACGATACGTGGGACCGTTTGTAATAGCCGCGCCGTTTCAGACCAAACTAATGGATTCAAGACTCCGACCAGCCTGACGGGTAGAGCTAGGCCTCAACGCCACAAAGACAGAATCGAATGACTCTACTATACCTTTATTTCCTCTCATCCTCGCTCTCTCCGCTCCTCCTCTCCCAGTGCACCATGGGGGACCCGTATGGGCTGCTGCACATTTGCAAATGAATCACGCTTTTTGTTTGAGGTTTTTTTTTCCTCCCTTCTCCAAACATGGAAAAAGGGAGAGAGGAGGGAGCGCGAGAGAGAAAGAGAGAGAGGGGGGCTCCTGCCATCGCTCTTTTCTTTTCTGCTGTCTTTAATCCTGAGGAGGATAAGCTGTGCCGTACACAGAGAGGAAGTGCCATCGGCCTGTCGGGCTTCACCCGTTCCCACTCAGCATTCCTGCAGCCCTCACACACACACACACACACACACACTCACACGCACGCCCGCGTGCTGTCGATCACTCACTTGCATGCACAGAAACGGCCCGCGTTACTGAAAGCACATGCAGCACATGATCTAAGCTCGCTCGCCGATTTG